>OU862927.1:4182926-5494876 GCA_917880885.1 Limnephilus marmoratus | reverse complement strand
TGTTTCAATGCTACGGCGCATCAAAGTGTTCTTTGTACCCAGCTTACAAAGCACCATAATCACCTCCAGACGAAAATCGGCCCATGCCAGCTAAGCGTCCTGCTTGTTATTTACTTTTCGAACTCTCTTATACAATAGCCAGGCATTGGACATCACAAGGTCCAAAAAATGGTAGAACATATGAAGTTGCCATCGTTTGCTTCGCAACAATATTTTATCTCTATCCATGATGCTATCGATCAACCTCACCTTCTCAAATTTATTGACTGGAGTAGTTTCTTTCAGTACAGGCGTCCCAATCAAATTATACAAGTGTTTTGTTACTCTTGGAAGATGAACTAAAGACACGATGAAAAAACTCCTATTAACTGCATATCTGTTTCTGACATACGGAGAGAATTTCTGGGATCTTTTTGAACTACGTACAGGTTCGTTTGATCAGCAATGTAGTCTATCAATTCCTTGGGAAAAATTTAAAAAAAAAAAAGATCTTATGTGCCAAGGACTTGTCACCTGCGAAACGAAGCTGATGCTCATTCAACTCAAGATTTTTCTTCTTCTAGAGTAGATTTTTATAATTTTGTTTGACTTCCGATGGTCCTGGTTGCAAAATTGGTGCAGATATGGGCATAGGCTCAACAACAATCTCACCACCAGACTGAGACTCCAACCTCAAACTCCAACGACCTCCGTAGTCCAGTGGGTAAGACTCTCGACTCACAATCCGGAGGTCGCGGGTTCGAACCCGGCATGCGCAAGTAAATTTTATTTGATTAATTTGTGTTATTTCACAATTAATTCATTTAAAATAATATATATAGTATATTTGCGGCATGTTCCAGAGTGGAAGATACTTTCAGTATCGCCCTAGTGTAAGACCACCATTCAGAATTGAAACGTTGCTTGAAAATGGCTTTAGCCGTGTTTGGTGACCAGATCTGAATAGCCAGGTACTTCCCAACCTTCCTCTTCCCCACCTCCTTCCCCTCCCCACTACCTTCAGCCTCACAACATACCCCAATTGGGGATGCAATAGTCTCACTGGCTCCAGACGGAAGAAGTTGAGATTCTTGTGCGGAATTCACTGTAAAAAAAAAAAATAAAAGTCTGAATCTAAATCGCTCTGATGCTCTAAGTCTGAGGTCTGCAAGGCTGTCATCATCATTCTCGAAGCAATCATCCCTGTCTTCATTGTTAAATAATAATTCTTCAATAATTTCATCATTTCTCAAGCCCGGGAAAGCCATTCCGACAAGAAAAAATATTAAAATCAGAAAAAATATTTAATAACAAAAAACGAAAAAATTTATGTAGGTATATAGTATATATACTCGTATTTACCTACTAATATTCTATTAAAATATATTGCCCACGGAAGGGCTTAGCCTTGGTGGGATTTTTTGTTGTAATAAATTATCCTAAAATATACAACAATAATTTTCCTCACATCCCAAATATACCAGCAAACATTAGGTGAATATGAACTTTATAACGCAATGTGACAGAAATGACACAAACTTAAATTACTTCCTCATGCCAAAACTACTAAATATTTTGAGTAACTAAGGATATATTATACAAAACAACGAACTTACCTTAGGTTTACACAAAAATAAGTTTTTTTTTTTTTTTTTTTGCAAAGTTCGAAGAAACAAAAATAAGTACTTGACAGCAAGAAGAAATATTTTTTTTCTATTTTTTAAATGTTTCAAATGCGCGTCGTTGTCAATTTCACGGCTACTGAAGGTCAACTGAACTTTTTAGCCACTAACGCCATTTATTTGTGAGAAAATGTACTTGCATTAAGAAGAATGGTGTGTTTATGTGCTATTACTTTGATTTTAAATTAACTTTGATGACTATTTTAGATGTTATGAGCATTGAAACGGTTTGTAACAGAACTGTCACATGATGCTATAAAGGGTTAACACTTGGGGTCGGTGTTATAAGTAATTAGGGTCGATCGTTTTAACGCTTGAGTTCGGTCTTAACTTCAGCCCAATGGCACTGAACCGACTGAAATTTTGGATTCTTACTGTATTATGATTAGTCTGTACACGAATCAATAAAAAATGTTCTATTTGCATAATTTAAAAAAAAAATCATCGTTTTACGGCGCTTTGTAACACAACACCATGTGGTCGGTCGTATCTTAGACTCTATGGCACCGATCCAACTGAAATTTTGGATTCTTACTAAGAATCATGGTCTGTACCCAAATCGATCCAAAAATTTGCAAAATAGGAATTGTTAAAAAAAATCCTCGTTTTAACACTTGGGGTCGGTGTTTTAAGTACTTGCGGTCGGTCGTTTTAACGCTTGGGTTCGGTCGTAACTTCGGCCCAATGGCACCGAACCGACTGAAATTTTGGATTATTACTAAGAATCATGGTCTGTACCCGAGCCAATAAAAAAATCTGTCATTAGCATTAATTTTTAAAAAATCACCGTTTTACGGCGCTTTGTAACAGCACCTTGTGGTCGGTCGTATCTTAGACTCTATGGAACGATCAAACTGAAAAATTGGATTCTTACTAAGAATCATGGTCTGTACCCAAATCAATCCAAAAATTTGCCAAAAGAGGAATTGTTAAAATAATCCTCGTTTTAACACTTGGGGTCGGTGTTTTAAGTACTTGGGGTCGGTCGTTTTAACGCTTGGGTTCGGTCGTAACTTCGGCCCAATGGCACCGAACCGACTGAAATTTTGGATTATTACTAAGAATCAAGGTCTGTACAGGAGCCATTAAAAAAATCTTTCATTAGCATTAATTTTTAAAAAATCACCGTTTTACGGCGCTTTGTAACAGCACCTTGTGGTCGGTCGTATCTTAGACTCTATGGAACGATCAGACTGAAATATTAGATTCTTACTAAGAATCATGGTCTGTACCCAAATCAATCCAAAAATTTGCCAAAAGAGGAATTGTTAAAATAATCCTCGTTTTAACACTTGGGGTCGGTGTTTTAAGTACTTGGGGTCGGTCGTTTTAACGCTTGGGTTCGGTCGTAACTTCGGCCCAATGGCACCGAACCGACTGAAATTTTGGATTATTACTAAGAATCAAGGTCTGTACAGGAGCCATTAAAAAAATCTTTCATTAGCATTAATTTTTAAAAAATCACCGTTTTACGGCGCTTTGTAACAGCACCTTGTGGTCGGTCGTATCTTAGACTCTATGGAACGATCAGACTGAAAAATTGGATTCTTACTAAGAATCATGGTCTGTACCCAAATCAATCCAAAAATTTGCCAAAAGAGGAATTGTTAAAATAATCCTCGTTTTAACACTTGGGGTCGGTGTTTTAAGTACTTGGGGTCGGTCGTTTTAACGCTTGGGTTCGGTCTTAACTTCAGCCCAATGGCACTGAACCGACTGAAATTTTGGATTCTTACTGTAATTTGATTAGTCTGTACACGAATCAATAAAAAATGTTCCATTTGCATAATTAAAAAAAAAATCATCGTTTTACGGCGCTTTGTAACACAACACCTTGTGGTCGGTCGTATCTTAGACTCTATGGCGCCGATCCAACTGAAATTTTGGATTCTTACTAAGAGTCATGGTCTGTACCCAAATCAATCCAAAAATTTGCCAAAAGAGGAATTGTAGAAAAATCTTCGTTTTAACACTTGGTGTCGGTGTTTTAAGTACTTGGGGTCGGTCGTTTTAACGCTTGGGTTCGGTCGTAACTTCGGCCCAATGGCACTGAACCGACTGAAATTTTGGATTATTACTAAGAAACATGGTCTGTACCCGAGTCAATAAAAAAATCTTTCATTAGCATTAATTTAAAAAAAAACATTTTTTACGGCGCTTTGTAACAACACCTTGTGGTCGGTCGTATCTTAGACTCTATGGCACCGTTCCGACTGAAATTATGGATTTTTACTAAGAGTCATTGTTTGTACACGAATCAATCCAAAAATCTGCGAAATGAGGAATTTTTAACAAATTACCCATTTAGCACATTGAGTCGGTCGTTTTAGTACTTGGGGTCGGTCGTTTTAATACTCGGGGTCGATCATAACTTCGGCCCTATGGCAACGAACTGGCTGAAATTTTGGATTTTTACCAAGAATCATTGTCTGCACACGAAAAAATTCAAGAATTATTAAAAAAAGCATCGTTTTAACCTTTGGGGTCGGTCGTTTAAGTTCTAGGTGCCGATCATGACTTTGGCCCTATGGCACCGAATCCACTGAAATTTTGAATTCTTACTAAAAATTATGGTCTGTTAATGAATCTTTGAAAAATTCTTCGAAAAAATAATTAAATTTAAATAAACTGTAAAATTACAGTTTTAACACTTGGGTTTGGTCGTTTTAACACTTTGTAATACTTGTGCCTTAAGACACCGAACCTACTGAAGTTTTGGATTCTTACTAAGAATCATGATCTGTACAACGACTCAATAAAAATCTTCCAAAAGAATAATTTAAAAAAAAAACATCGTTTTACGTGCGCTTTGTAACAACACCTTGTGGTCGGTCACCCTACGGCACCGATTCGACCGAAATTTTGGATTTTTACTAAGAATCGTGGTACAGACCATGATTCGTGTACAGACACGATTCATTAAAAAATCTGCTAAAAGAAGATTTTATAAAAAACATCGTTTTAACACTTGGAGTCGGTCGTTATTGTTTTTGGGGCCGGTCGCTTTAGCATTTTGGTTCGGTCATAGCTTCGGTTGTTTTAGTTCTTGGTGCCGGTCATAACTTCGGCCCCAATGGCACCGAATCCACTGAAATTTATCATTCTTACTAAGTATTATGGTCTCTAAAAGAAGCACTCCAGAAATTCTTCGAAAAGAAGAATTAAAAAAAAATCACCGTTTTAACACTTGGGTTCGGTCATTTTTATACTTTGTAATTCTTGAGATCGGCTATTACTTAGGCCCTATGGCACCAAATCGACATTTTGGATTCTGGATTCTTACGAAGAATCATGGTCTGTACACGAATATTCAAAAAATCTGCCAAAAAAAGGAAAAAAAAGCATAGTTTTAGCACTTGGGGTCGGTCGCAGCTTCGGCCCTATGGCACCGAACCCACTGATTCTTTCTTATAATTGTCTGTACACGAATCTTTAAAAAACTTCTCAGACAAGAAGATTAAAAAAAAAATCACCGTTTGAACACTTGGGTTCGGTCGTTCTAACACTTTGTAATATTTGAGGTCGGCTATTACATAGGCCCTACGGCACCGAACCGACTGAAATTTTGGATTCTTACATGTCTGTACATGACTCAATAAAAAAATCTTCAAAAATGATAATTTTTAAAAAATTCATCGTTTTACTGGCACTTTGTAAAAATACCTTGT
The DNA here is from genome assembly GCA_917880885.1 of Limnephilus marmoratus. Classification (NCBI taxonomy): domain Eukaryota; kingdom Metazoa; phylum Arthropoda; class Insecta; order Trichoptera; family Limnephilidae; genus Limnephilus; species Limnephilus marmoratus. Next base: position 5,489,547 of record OU862927.1, on the reverse strand, counting down.
GGTCGGTCATAACTTAGACCGTATGCCACCGATCCGACTGAAATTTTGGATTCTTACTAAGAATTATCTTAATTTTGTTTTTAAATGGTTTGTGCGTAATAACGGACGCATTATTATTGTGCGCATAAACGTGTATTGTGGCTTTTATATATTATATACTTTTTTTCATAACTATTTCAGTCTTCATATTAATTTAATATCAACATCCATCATGGTATTAGTATTTTGGTAATTTACATATTAATCTGATGTTATGCTTTGCGTATTATATCTATTATATTTATTCTTTTATAAGTTTAACACTGTTTGATTGAAATGAGAAATTGCTTAATTCCTGCCGGGAAGTCAGTTATCTATTTCGTACTAACTATCATCTTGTTGAAAAAGAATTTCAAATTGGAAGAATCTCTTGGCAAATACTGCGCTTGTTTTGAAAACAGAAGAAGATTTGAAACTACCTTGGAAGCAAGTTTTTGGTGTTTTTCGTATAGAGAATCTCGTTTTTAAGTATAACCACTTGAGCGACTTCACAATTTAAAACTTTTCTCGGATTGCTCGAGATTTTTTGGTTATCATCTATCTATCTATCTATCTATCTATCTATATAAATAAAAATGAATCGCCGAAATGTATGTACGTGCATAACTTCCGAACGACTGCACCAAATAAGATAATTCTTTTTTTGTTGTGTTTGTTATTGTCAGGACAAGGTTTTTATAAAACTACTGGTAAGTTCTGGCATTATGAAATTTGTATAAAAATGAATCGCCGAAATGTATGTACGCTCATAACTTCCAAACAAATGCTACAAATTGGATAATTCTTTTTTGTTGTGTTCGTTATTGTCTGGTGAGCTCTGGCATTATGAAATTTGTATAAAAAATTGCAAAAGGTGGTACGCGAGCTGTTTGAAAACTAAATGTACCGGGAATTAATATATGGAACGCGGGAGGGGGGGAGGGGAACCAGGGAGGGGGAGGGGAACCTGGGTAGGGGGAGATAAACTCGGGAGGGAAGTTTGCGGGACGGGGGAAGGGGAGAGTGGAGTGCGGAGAAGGAAGGTGGAGGAGGCGGAGTGGAAACATGAGAGGGGTAGGGGACGCGGGAGAGGAATTGTGGGGGGGGGGGAAGGGGAACCAACGGGAAAGGACACGCAGGGAGAAACAATTTCTTTATTAAATGGCATAGCAACGCATGCCGGGTACCAGCTAGTTTTGAGTATTTCTGCCCATATAAAAAATCATACCTCCCTATTTTATTATGGAGACATCTTCTTCTTTGTGTGCCGTATCAGGTCCCCCCGACGTTGGCGATCACTCTTGAGAAAGTCTCTCTGGATTGCGCTGCCCGGAATAGCTCCTCCACACTTCTAATGCCGGTCCACTCTCGTATATTACGCAGCCAAGACATTTGTCTCCTACCAGGCCCTCGGCGACCCTCTATTTTGCCTTTCAATATCAAATGGAGCAAGTGATACTTCTACCCTCGAAGTATAAGAAATACAAACTGATAATAGTTCTCTACATAGCCAATGAATTCGCCTATCCTTTGTAGATTATCACATATTCGTAGGATTTATAAAAAAAATTATAAAATCGTAAACTTCTACTTAATTAATTACAAAAAAGCGAAAATTTTCCAAAATTGGCAGCCAAGCAATCCGAGGTATTGTAAATTGTGCTACATTGTGGCAAAAAGCATTCCAGTGGATAAAGAATTAATTAAAACATCAAGTACTTAATTTTCATTCGTAGCGATAATTACCTAAGAGTATCGCGGTGGAACTATATAACTGTATTGTGGTTGTATCGTGTGTTCATTCGCAGAGATGCAGTGGTGAGTGATTGGTTATTGGTTATCCCCTTTCCCTGTTTCCTAGACATACTCATACCTACTAATACCTAATTGCAGTAAACACCATTTCGTCTCGTTTAATTTTTAGTATTGAAAGTCCCACCGGTTCTAGGCCGCTCGTTCACCGGTGAGATCGGCAAATAATTTTTATATGCGATTTTGACCCTAATGTATAAAGAAACTGTATGAACAACAAGGTCAGAATCGCTTGCGCCAATAGTACTCCCGATACCACCAAAAGTTTCATTCACCTGGCAACACCAGAATATTTTAAAATGAATTATCTGTGGAATACGAATGTCACATTTTACCGCTAATTCAACTGTCAAAGTCAGTCGATGGTCAGTCACAAAAACTTCAAAAAACCTGTCAATTCATCAAATGTTACAAGTGATGTTGTTTTTATCGATAGAATTTTGTTCAAAAAATGTGTTTGGGTAAATAAAATAAACGATATCTTAAAATAAATCCGCAAAATATCACTTCAAAGTATGCATTCCGAGATTTCATAAGAACTGCTTCCCGGCTAGCAATACATCTGAAGTTCTGAAGCTACAATTCGTAAGAACTTTTGAATGCAACAAATAATACCGTTAAACTTCAATACTTGTAACTTAATAAATCTACAATCCATGTAAAAGGTCTAGATGGCGTTAATAACAAAATAAGAACTGAGTTTTGAAATAAGAATATGAGAATGTTTGTGAAACACTGACTTGAATGATATATTATTTGTATAAAAAGCTTGTATGCCCATGAGCCTTTACTGGTATTTGATCGATTTAACCGGTCCACTGTCAGACATATGACATGCACTCGACCTGCTCCAGTTGTTGGACAGTAAACATGTGAGATGTGGAGGAACAGAATGCGGTCCAGCTGTGTCTGCAGCAGATTGCATCAGTGCAGATCAAGGGCTCGGTTACATTAAGCGCTATTATTATTATTTATGGATACATTCATCTTGCTGTTACATGTTGTTGTTCTTGCTGCAGTTTTATGCGTGAAGATAAACTGCAGTTTTATGATGTATAATTGAAATTTAATGTACGCAGTTTTTTTTTTTTTTTTTTTTTTTTAAAGGCTTTTTTTTTGGCTAAAGAAGGAGGTAGCGCAACACGGCACAACACCCCAAAAACATATAACGAAAATGCTTCTGGCCGTGAAAATCTTAAAACTTATCTACGCAGTTTTTGTTCGTGTTTGTTTTTTGGTGGGAAATATATTATAAATGATCGTAGTTTTTGGTGCATTTTATTTAATGCACAAAATAAATGAGTATCGACTAAAGGAGGCAATTATTAAAACATCGATCGTCCAGTTGTTTAGTCAGACATGTCCATAAACAAACTTTTAAAAGGAAAGCGATATTAGAATGCTCGTCATAGAGCGAATATTAATTACACGTGTCTGTGTTTTACATATTAAATTAACAAAAAAATAACACCGGTATGCATAATGGCCCGGCACATTTGTATGACTTTTTTAAATATAGTACCAGTAACCCAGAAAACAACATTTAGCTTAATTCACTACAAGTTTTTTGAATTCTAATTGATTTCGTGATGTTTATGAGTAATTTGAGTATTGTACCAGATAGAGAATATGTAACTTCACATTTTATTTTTACTTTTTATTTTTATTTTTATTTTTACCTAATAATTTATAGTTTGTAATTTAATACTTTATATTTTAAACTATTCACTTTATAATTTACTTTTATATATTATAGTTTTTATACACTACTTATTACCTTACTTTTTACCTTTTTTCTTAAATTTTACTAACATTTATACTGTTATTCTTCATGTTTTGTACTATTATAAGTATGTCAATTATGTTAATGGCACGTGTTGTGCCGTATATGTGCAAATAAATAAATAAATAAGTAACTTTCTTAAGGGTTGTTAAAAATATATTTTCACTCCGGCAAAGGATTTTCCTCAGAATTGACGAGTTGAACAGTGATTGACGGGAACTCGTGAAGGGAATTATTACCTATTGATTGTTGAAAATTTTAGTTATTCGGTTAGTGTTTTTATATCTAAGGAGGTCGAAATTGGTGTTTTGAATTTCTCAAAGTAAATTTTAATATGGGGGGGGGGGGGGGGGACACCACGCTTTCCGCCCCGGGTGCCACCCATGCTAGCTACGCCACTGCATATAGGATGTAGGCTATAGCTCTGATCTCTGGCATTATGAAATTTTAAAAAAAAAATTGCAATAAGTGGCACGATTAGTAAGATATTTATAATTCTTTATTCGATTCAAATTATTAGGGGAGACTTCAAATAAATGCGGGAGGGGGGGGGGGGTTAGAGGGGGGAGGGAGTGGTTGGAGTTGGAGAGTGGAGGGGAGGGGGAAAGTAGTGGGGACGGGGGGAGGAGGAGGAGTGGGAACCCCCCTAATACCATGCGAGCGAAGCCGCTGAATTTTTTCAGCTTTTTTACTAGCAATTTTTACTAGCTTTTGCTAGTATAATATAAAATCACACATGCTGATCTTAGGTACAAAAACATATTTAGTTGTATAATTTGTTGCATAGAGGATTAATAATATTATTACATAACAACTTTTTTCAGAAAACGCTTTTTTGTTTACCTGACCCAGCTTTTTTCATCTGCGTGGTAAATTACATTGTGCTGATTAAGTAGTTATTTGTAAGCCTGTCGAAGGTGCGACTGTTATTTGAGGCTTTGTTAAAAGAAACACATAAATCAGAACCGTAAAAAATTAGGACATAAAACTGGTGCTGAAATACCGACCATGAACCGATAACAACTTCTGCGTCACAATTTTTATAAATTTGTGTTCTTAGCGCATTGTTAAAATTCACCGTATAATCATAATCACCTATAAAGGATGGTAATATTTGATTATACGAGTATTTTAGCACTCGTTTTAGCGATATACCATCCTAGAAAAGTTCCAGTGAGATCTGGCATAAATAGAAACGTTGAATTGTTTGAAATAGTTCTAGAATTTTTATGTTTACATTGAACGTATGTTATCCAAGTTACCCTTTCATCTAAGTTACTTTTCATCATTTTGAAAAAATTATAATTATTTATAGAACTAATAAACCACTACTTAAAACTATGTTCGTACTAACCTCATATTATCTGACAATTAAATTTTATAATTACAAGTCATTCTTTTAAAAAAAAAGTGATGCAAAAGTAACCCCGTGGTAAGTAAGGTTTACGGTAACAAATGAAGATTGTGGTGAACTGTGTGCTTACGAGGGGGACCCAAAAGTAACCGGAATTTCGCTATAACTTCTTTATTTCTCAATATTTTTACATCAAATTGTGATCACCTTCAAAGTATTCTCCATTGATCACAACGCACTTCTCCAAACGCTTCTTTCATTGTTTAAAACAGTTTTTAATTTCACTTATCGGGATATCCTTTAGGCCTTCCAGCAATTTTTGTTTTACTTCCTCCACATTGGCTAAACGCTTTCCTTTCATGTCCCTTTTCAGTGTGTGGAACAAAAATAAGTCATGGGGGGGCTAGATCACCTTGGGAAAAAAATCAGGGTCCAACTCGAGCTGATTTTGAAGCTCAAAACGTGCCTAGGCTACGCTCCCTTTGCTCGTCTGAGAAGGCGAGGGACAAATTTGGCTGCAACCCTTCTCACGGGCAAATTTTCGCTTAAAATACTCTGAATTGAACTCCATGACATTCCAGACATCTCACAGTGTTGATCAATGGTTCGGCGACGGTCTTCACGAACGAGGGTATTGATTTTGTCGACATTTTCGTCAGTGTTTGACGTTGAAGGGCGTCATAACGGGGTTGGTTTTCAAATAACATTTCTCCATTTTTAAAACGTGAACACCACTCGTAGACTCTGATTTTACCTAGGGAAGCATCCCCATAGGCAGTCAGCATTACAATAGTTTGCCGATTTCCCCAACAGGAAACAAAATTTCACAGCCTCGCGTTGCTCACGTACACTGACTCAGGAGGAGTGACCCTAATGGATACCTGGGTATCTAGCATGGTCGATCGATATAGGTTTTATCGAAAATGTCGGTAACTTGTCATCGCTCCCGAGCACGACTGCAGGCCGCTAATGAACAAATGACACTTCGTAACGACTAAGGGTTCCTACTTTATTTGACATGTTATTTATTCGTTAGCGGCCTGCAGTCGTGCTTGAGAGTCATGGCAAGTTACCGACATTTTCGATAAAACCTATATCGATCGACCATGCTAGGTACCCTGGTCGATGTTGTGTTCCCCCATTCTTTCTCTCCGCCACAGCATAACTCCCCCCTGTATGTAAGTAGATGTGATACGGTATTGCGCGCTCCAGTCCTTGTAGGACTGGTAATTCAGTATAATCAATTAAATTAAAAATGTTTTCGGCGTTTAGTTTTGGTGTAGCCATCAATTACAGGAAACTAAGAACTATTTATCTTGGTATCTCTATTAATACAAATATTCATGTGGATTTCAATTGGGTTCATAATAAGGCGTGCTCAACGCGTTTTGGATATTTTTTTTTTACATGAGTTCCACACAGGAGGCCCTGAGGAAAATAATTTCCCTCAGGGCCTATGTTGTCATCTTTGGGGATGCTGTGTGGGGGTTTTTTAACGAAAGGAAGGAGAGGAGAGTTCTGGAAAAGAAAAGGGTGGGGTGGGTAGAAATTTGGGATCCAGTGTGTCCTGGTCATCCGCCTTCAAGACCTAGACAAACCTCATCCCATCAACCCAGGCACCCATGTTAAATCACCAAATGTAGCGAACCATTTGGGGTAACCTATGGCAGAGGTGTTGGTTATCCAATTAAGGTTCCCGGGGCGGCGGTACCCATTCACGCCTCCCAAATTGAACCCAGGACTCACAAACAAATCCAACAATGTTTTAATTAAATGCTTGGCCAATGTCGATTTGTCAGGATGGCCGAGTTAGCGTGCTCGAAAATGTCTGAGATTCTTTTGGAGATGGTCTTTTTAGGGCCCATTTGAACAGATTCAACAAAGAACATTAAAAAACAAACGCAAAATAACACACGTTCTTTTGCAAAATTCGCCGTATACGTCTTTAAAGTTTAATTTTTGTTCTAGGCAAAAAAATTGACCACAGAAACACAATTAAGCATTTGAACCTATTATTGGCTTGTTTGTAAGCTATCCACAACACGGCCAGACATATGTAAAGACGTATACGGCGTAAATAAGTTATTAAAGAAACCCGGTCGCCAAGAAATTTGAACAATTGGTATTTTATCAAACTGTTGCTGTCACTATTGCTCTTATTCCCCCAAATACTGAGCGAAAGAGATAACTGCACTTCGTCTTATAATACCTCAATAAAATCGTCTAAATCGAGGTTTTGTATTCCCCATTTGTCTTCTTTAAAAACCAATTTAAAATTTTTTTTTACTAACCGTATTAGAAGAAAATTCTCTATGTCTGTAAGTTTTGCTTTTTGAAGAAACACATTGTCTAGTTTGTATACTGAACGTCTGTCGATGGCGATTTTTGGAGTAATATAGAAGTAACTTATCAAAAGAAGCAAACCGTACCGACACGCTAATAGTCGATATCTTTTTTTTATAATTTTTTTTTATATGAAAACTGCACAAGAGTCCCAACTGCTCCCTTTTGGAGTCAGTGAGACTATGGCATCCCCAATCGGGGTATGTTGTGAGGCTGAAGGTAGTGGGGAGGGAAAGGAGGTAAGGAAGAGGAAGGTGGGGAAATACCTGGCTATTCAGATCTGGTCACCAAACACGGCTAAAGCCATTTCAAGCAACGTTTCAATTCTTAACGCTGATCTTTTACCAGGGCGATACTGAGAGTATCTTCCACTCTGGAAAAAATTGTGAAATAACACAAGTTAACCAAATAAAATTTGTTTGCCTCGCCGGGATTCTATCCCGCGACCTTTGGATTGCGAGTCAAGAGCCTTACCGCTGGATCACGCCGGCCGTCTAAGTTATATATTATATTTAAAAAGAGAGGAAATTGGGGAATACGTTTAAATGGACAAAACTTACTCTAGAACTACGGTATAAAATATAAAACTTCTTTTTTTTTTACATTAGCTCCACACAGGAAGCCCTGAGAACAATAATTCCCCTCAAGGCTTAATGTCATCTTTAGGGGTGCTGTGTAGAGGGTCTTTTTAAGAAAGGAAGGAGAGGAAATTCTGTGAAGGAAAAGGCTATTAGGAGTGGGTATGAATCTGGGGGATAGTGTGTTCAGGAGTGACGGACGTATGAATCCATCCTTCCCACTGCGGTTCAAGGCGGTTTTCCGAGAGAGGTACGGCTGGAGAAGTCAAAGGGACTCCCTCAACCATTCTCTCCCGATCTGGCCTGCCAATAAGATCCGGACAAACCCTACCCCCCGAAGTCGGGCACCCCTGCTAAGTCACTTCAAACTACTCACAATAGCTGCACGTTTCTCCTCAGGCGAAAGTGTTTCGTTTAGTCGTTCAGTGATCCTATGAGCAAAATACATTTTACCATTAATTCAACATCATGACTAAAATGTCGATTAATCATTCCAAGAATCAATACTTCTCGATATTTTGATTTTCAATTAATTAGTATCCGTTTGCTAATGTATTTCAAAATTAAACGTTTGATCTGTCAATGTCACTAAAGACAAAATGTTAGCCATTGTTTTAATAAATAATCTCAGAATATGGATTACCTTTGTCACGATTTTGTTGTAAATATAATTAATGACAACAATGAATAAATAAAAAAGGGAGGCGGATGTTAAATGTATGTATATTGTGTGCGCATTGGGGGACAACATACAAGATGGACTGTTGCTAAACAAAATATTACTACGCATGAATAATTGTCTGCGCGTAGAGATGTCCTGTTTAATTCGAGCGCTTTGCATTTCGTTTGTCTCTAAATTTTTTGTGTGTTACGTGTCCGGTAATCTCATGAAGATGGTATCCGTGTTGGATAGTACCTTTTTACTTCGCCAGAGTTCGCATGAGTGTTGGGAGCTGTCAAATCGGAATAATCGACTTGTGATACATTGTTAACACGATTACCATCATGAATTAGTTTTAATTTTAAACTTTATGAGTAAAATCTCAAATTATAATCTGTATATATAAAGTAAAGTTTAGGTTCCATATGTTTGTGTCCGCAAATCTCGGAAAGTAATCGATGGATTGATTCAATTTTTTTACAGAACATTGCATTTTAGTAGAAGAGTATTTCTGTTAATTGTAAGCTCTGGCGTTATGAAATTTGTATTAAAAAATTATTTCATTTTTTTATTTTTATTTATTAATTTTATTTTAGTAATTTACTTTTAAGTTTACAAATTTCTAATTAATTATAATATTTCATATTGCAAACTAAATTTTATGCAATTTTATGTAGCTCCTACAATAACTTGACTTGAACTTTCCAATTGGTGTGGACTTTAAAGTTTCTGGTAGCTTGTATTTAATTAAATGAAGACATTGTAAGCGAAACTCAATCGAAAATCTGGAAACAGAAAAATCAGACAAATGTTTTGGCACCTCTGAGACACGAACCTAGGACCTTCTGCTTACATGGCAAGTGCTCTACCAACTGAGTTAAGGTGTCTATATTCAATTCCTTCACTTTTAACTGTATCATACTTCGACTAAGAACTACCAACATTATCTTCTTTTTCTTGACGCACGTATTATTGAATGCTATTTTTATATATGATTACAAGGTTCGACTCGAACTAAATGCTATCTAGATAGTATCTTGATAATTTTTAATCCATTTTATTTTTAATACGCGATATCGGTTGACTTTTCTGCAAGTCTAGGATGAATATTTATTTTTATTTTTAACTTTATGAGTAAAATACAAACTATAATATTTAATTAAATGTAGACAATATTAGCGAAACTTAATCGAAAATCTGGAGACAGAAAAATCATAAAACTTACTTTACCTAACCAGTGATTCCTCTCATTATTTGGACTTAAAATGTGAATGAAAAATCCGGTGACATTTTATTTTATTTTTTAAACTTATAACATAATTTTTTTTAATTGGTATTTAGGTAGGGTCTAATGCGGAAAATATCGACTATTCATTTTATTAGTTTATTTAAGATATTATTTACACCCTTCCTTAAATCCAATTTATCCAAATAAACCCATTAAGATCATTTTGTAACCCGTGTCTTGAATTGTAATATTATGTAAAAACTTCCTACTTCTTCTGGCGCTAATCTTAATTGTAAATATGTATGTTATTAAGTCACTAGTTTTGTGCCATGGAAGGTCCCTTAACACCCCTTATAGTAAATTATTGGAAATCGAATGGCCCACCTACTTGATGTTAAATCCATGCCATAACTTATTTTAAGTAACCTTGGAATACCTTTAATTCTTTACGTGATATTGTATTACAATTTTACTAGGTGTGCGATATGTGGTTTCGTTACATTTTAATAAATCAAGTTACCAGATAGCCACACGGTATGCGTAAACTACTTATGGTAGATTGCATGCCATTTTTAGAAATATTTAAATACATTATCTGGTAAGAATGTGTAATATACGAAAATATCATTTTGCAAAAACAAAGAACTTGAGAGGCGGGTTTGGGTGTCGTTGCCCCGGGAACCATCTATAAAAAAACTAACTTGGGGTGACCTACGGGAATACCAACACCTCTGCCATAGGTCACTCCAAGTGTTTCGCTGCATTTGGTGTCTTAGCAGGGGTGCCCGGTTTCGTGGGAGAGATTTGTCTAGATCTTAACGACGAATGTATCTGTCGACCATCTACGTAGTAGGCCGAATCGGAGGAGACTGGTTGAGGGAGACCTTTCCAGGAGGACTCTTCCAGAACAACGCCTTGCACCGCAGTGGAAGGGATAGATTCATACTTCCATCATTCCTCGACATACTGATCTCAGAAGCCTACCAGAACTTCCTCTATTTCCTTTCCTAAAAATACTCTGCACACAACATCCCCAAACAGGCCCAGATGGAAATTATTTTTCTCAGGGCGTCTTGTATAAAGCTAATATAAAAAAACGAGTGTGCTTTAGATCACACGACTGAAGTAAAACTTCTTTAGCTCCATCTATATGATAGGAAGAGAGAAAGAAAATGTGCAGGCGCACTGCTCTCTCTTGCTCCTACAGTGTGATACAGACAATAGGCCTGCACTGTGTCTTAGATATACGAAACGTAACTGGCTATGAGAGAAAGAGAGAAAGAAAATGTGTGCTCGCACCTCTCTCTCTTGCCCCTACAGTAATATACGAAACGTAACTCTCTCTCTTTTTATCTTCATTAACTTGTATCTCCCTCTCAACTACCATTCGCCTCGCTTTTTGTAACGCTCTCACCACGCGTTCACCAGCTTACTCCCTTAAAGTTTTACTTAAAAAAAACTAAGTTTACGAAAATACAATCAGCCGAATCGATGGCTTGTAAAATGGCGAGAACTCCGTGTTCCAAATACTTATGTCAATAATTTTCAAAAGGGCAGTAGGCGCATATAAATTTCAATAGATGCGTTTTTTATAATTTTTCAATGGGCAGGTACTCAAACAGCCTCGACTCTCATTTTCAAATACACTTTCTATACAATTTTCAGGCAAGCATTCATAAAAAAATAAAATCGATTTATCAACGAATATTGGCTGCTTGACATTAAGTGCTTGTAATTTATTATTGCACAATATAACCACATTGATCCCATGAATGAAAAGATCATGCGTTCCAATGTGAATCATGCCACCCAGTGTATCGATTACCATATTAATATGAGCGTGCAGTGACGTTCCTTCATTTTTTTGTAGTATTTTTTCCAAACACATTATTGAGTTGGTTTATACTACATTCGAATAAAAACTTATATGCACAAGGTAACATTTCATTTGATAAAATTATATTTTTACAGTAAGCGTAACATCTCTTTTGAGCGCGTAATTCTTCCTACATTTTTCATACTTTCAGGAGTACATCGTACATCTTTAGTCCTCTGTACATTAGGCAGTACTGTTATTTTACTATTTTCTCATATGCGATAATCTAACTCCATTTATATTTCTGGTTTCATAATTATGTATATCTCTATTAAAAAACAAATTCATCCTTTATGTGTGTATTTGGTTTTTTACAACTTTGTGCTCAAAAAATAACACATTAAATAGCAGTCTCATTTTTATTGGAATCCAATTTAGCTAAATTTAACTATAGGGTTTTCCAATAAGAAGTGTTATTTTGAATAGCCCGCTATTTCGGTAGATGTCACATTTGAAGATGTCATTTTTTGACATTTGACAAGTAGAAACTACGCCATTAATAAAAATGGAACGATACACGCTTCAACAACGAATTGAAATTATTAAAATTCTCTATGATTCAATTCAATATGAATTCAAAATGAGGCTGGAGCAACAGTTACGGTAAATGGATTGCGCTATAGAGAGATGATTAATGATTTTTTTATGGCCGGAATTGATTTGGACAACGTTTACTTTCAACAAGACGGCGCTACGTGTCACACAAGCAATGAAACCATTGATCTTTTACGGGAAAAATTTCCGGACCGTGTTATCTCTCGAAGAGGTGATCACAATTGGCCACCGATATCTTGTGATTTAACACCTTGCGACTTCTTCCTTTGGGGCCACGTGAAAGAGAAGGTCTATGCCAACAGCCCAGCGTCGATTCAAGACGTCAAAGATGGAATTCGTGAGGCTAACGAGGACATAGGGCAGCTACTTTGCGATTTGGTTATGGAAAATTTCATGAAAAGGATATGGTCCTGTAAGCGTGGTCGTGGTGGTCATTTGCCTGATGTGATTTTCCACAATTAACGACATACCTTCCTCTTTATAATGAAATAAACATCTGATCATTTATATTAAAAAATGGCATTTTTCTTTGAATATCAAAATAACACCTCTTATTGGAAAATCCTGTATTAGCTTTTTCAAATTTCCTTCATTGGACAAATATTACATTATAAAACAGTTGTCTAAATGTGCAGCAACTATCGTTTAAAATATCAGCTCTGTAGTGTTTCCATTTACTTTCTTTCTTAGTCTTTTAAGAAAATTGACTTTTTTGATAATTCTTTAGCACATATTGAAAACTTGTTTTAAAAGTTCGTTTTGAATCCAGGGTATTTCCAGGTATTTCGTTTACTTTTTCAATTTTTTCAACATTAATTGTCAATTTATCCAAGTATTGTGCGTTTTATTGCCTATTTCCATATATTTTATTTTGTTTGCGTTCAATTTAAACTTGTTTAATTTTATCCTTTTTGCTATATTTTGTAGGTAGTTTTGTTTGACCACCTCCGTAGTCCAGTGGCTAAGACTCTTGACTCACATTGCGGAGGTCGCGGGTTCGAACCCGGCATGCGCAAATAATTTGATTAATTTGTGTTATTTCACAATTAATTCATTTAAAATAATATAAAGTATATTTGCGGCATGTTCCAGAGTGGAAGATACTATCAGTATCGCCCTGGTGTAAGACCACCATTCAGAATTGAAACGTTGCTTGAAAATGGCTTTACCGTGTTTAGTGACCAGATCTGAATAGCCAGGTACTTCCCAACCTTCCTCTTCCCCACCTCCTTCCCCTCCCCGCTACCTTCAGCCTCATAACATACCCCAATTGGGGATGCCATAGTCTCACTGGCTCCAGACGGGAGCAGTTGAGATTCTTGTGCGGTATTCACTGTAAAAAAAAAAAGTCATTTATTTTGTGAATGCGTCTATGTATCCTTCACACGAAATATGCGAATAGTTTAATTTTACAGTGTTTTATATATTTTAATTATATAGTATAAGTAAATTATATTATTTAATCATATTAAAATATTTTTTATATCCTGAATTTACTTACTTATGGTTTGAGGCGTATATAGTTACATTTATCGAAAATATATTGAAAAAATCGCTAAAGTAATATATTATTTCCTACCATGTTTGTTTTTTAAAGAGTGAATAAAAATAACTAATGGATATATTATGCTAAGATGAAGTCCATTATTCATTAAAAAAATGAAATATTTCTGTTGATATCGATTACGCCATGTTGATTCATATATTGACCATTATTGATTAAGCATTAAAAATGACGCAAAGGATTTAAAAAACCAGGATTTGGAATAGACTCTGTTAGCATTGCCGCATACTTACGGCCTTTTGCTAAACCAAACCTGGAAAGGACACGCAATAAATAGGCCAACAGAACTAGCTCAGGAAGCCGGCGCAAGCAAGGTTCCTCTTAAAACCAAGGCGAGTGTTGTGGTTCGCTTGTGAATTCCTCCTCCTCCTTTCCTCAAAATCTCCAGGTCTCTTTCCTCAATCAGAACACAGTTTTGCACGTAAAGGGTTTATTCATTTAGAAGGAGACAGGGTTTTACAATTGCCAGCCTCGGTAAACTACACATGGGTACTTGCTAGGACTAGTATTCTAACATGGGGGGAACTTCTCTCTCTCAACTCTCCACACGTGTTAGTGAATTTAAACGCGGGATGTAGCACACAAGAGGGGGCAAAGATTCATTTTACTCATAAAGCAGGAAATGAGGTAGTCGTCAGACAGGCTACTGGTGGGCTGGAGCCTTCTCGTGCACAATACACATTATAGAAACAATCACGAGTTTAGGTTCTCGGACAGCGCCATAGCGCAATTACTTGGACACTGTTGTCGCGCCAGGGGCAAGCGGTTGAATGAATGCCGGGACCTCCGCGTGCGGAGAGGGGGGCGGAGAGGGGGGCGGTGCGGCGAGCTGTGCACTGGGACCCAATTCACTAACTCCTCGCAACAGGAATAAAGGACTCTATTCTTTATCTTTTGTAACGTAACAACTCCCAGCGGGATGTCACTCGTGGAATAATTTATGATTTTTTAAAAAGAAGGTGATGTATTTACATCATAACAAGCGAGTTCTCGGCATGCGTTGCTATGCCACTTAATAAAGAAATCCTTTCTCCCTGCTTGTCCTTTCCCATTCGTCCCGTTCCCCTTCCGCCTTCCCTTCCTCTCCCGCGTCCCTTTCACCTCACGTGTTTCACTTCGCTTTCTCTCTCCCCACTCCCCTCTCCCGCTTCCCCCGTCCCGCGAGCCCCTCTCCCAAGTTCCCCTCCCCCCTCCCGCATTCTATTCATTCAGTCCCGGTACATTCGGTTTTCAAATAGCTTGCGTGCCACCTATTGAAATTTTTTAATACATATTTCATAATGTCAGAGCTCACCAGTATATAAAGAAACCACCGCGAGCATGCACACATCAAATCTCCAAAGTTTCATCGCATTCGGATAAATGGTTAGCAAAACATAATTGCATGATGCAATCGGAACTTTCTATTGTATATAGAAACCATCGCGGGCATGCGCACATCAAATCCCTAAAGTTTCATCGCAATCGGATTAATGGTTTAGCAACGCATAGCACATTCACGTAGAAAACATCTTCAAAGATGTTTTCTACGTGAATGAGGCCCTGAGGGAAATTATTGAGTGGAGTTAATGTAAAAAAAAAGACAGAAGCAAACATATTTTGTCTTTTATATAGTATATAGATTACTATAATACACGTTTCTTTTGTCGAAATGTTCCGTTATTCAACTTGTTTCGAAAGTATCTCCCCATCACTAGCAATGATGTTCGCTTTAAATTGATGTCAATTTTGCAATGTTGATGCCACTCCCTTCCTTTGACCTTTTCCACAAATCATAGATAGACTCATAAGCCTGTCTTCGCTCGAATTGGCAATAATTTAATACGTAACAATGGCTAGCAACCTTTAACTATTAAAATAAATAAATAAACTCAAAGGCTACTACTACGGCACCCAGAAGAGTAAAAAGGTAAAGTAGTTTTAAGGAGACCCTGATATTTTCAATAGAAAATAACATAACAAATTGAAAATAAACCTAATCCTTGACTCGTCCTGAATTTAAATTAGAATCAGATAAATTGTTTTGTACTCTAAGAATTGCTTAAAACTGCTTGACTAGTAGAACATTGGCATCTTGTAGACTGAAGTTAGTGAAGTTATGGAAGGGACGACAAAAGGGAAGATGAAGGTTGGAAAGTAATTTGTTAAGATTTTCTCCAGGCCTTAAGGCCTTTCCCAGGGCCAAGAAAGGTTTGAATTAGGTGAACATATTAGAGTTTGGTTCTTGTACAAATAATGTCAACTGTTGCGCCATCTTTCCTCCAGTTCTCAGTCTTTCCCGTTTTGCTTCAATCCTCTTCCAAACAGTTTATCCACCTCCTCCTCGTCTACCACTGAGTTGCTTTCACTGGGGCAGCCACTTGAACATCCTGACGTCCTGTTTTCCTATCGCTCTGCCGCCCTGTCTTCCCGTCTCCCGGTCGCGTATTTACAA
Organism: Limnephilus marmoratus; assembly: GCA_917880885.1. NCBI lineage: Eukaryota > Metazoa > Arthropoda > Insecta > Trichoptera > Limnephilidae > Limnephilus > Limnephilus marmoratus. The sequence goes on along the minus strand of OU862927.1, from coordinate 5,473,341 downwards.
AACCTATACCGATTCAGTCGCGGTAACGACAATTTACATTTTAAATATACCTCTATATTGATTATTTTTTATCACATTGGTAAAACAAAAATTGTTCTAAAATCTAGATAAAATAATCTTTCTGATGTGTATATTAGAAATTACTAATTTTATTTCTAAATATTTAAATTTTAATATTATTCCCATATATTGTAAATACACCTCTATATTGATAATTTTTTATCACTTTGCAAAAACAAAAATTGTTCTAAAATCTAGATTAAATTATCTTTCCAATGTGTATATTAGAAATTAATAATTTTATTTCTAAATATTTAAATTTAGATTTTGTAAATTTAAAGCGACTGAAACGAGGTAGGGATTGTAAATACGCCTCCCGGTCGTCCTATTGTCCTTTCGTACTGTCGTCCTTTCGTACTGTCATTCTGTCGTTCTGTCATCCTGAGAAGCAAATGTACGTTTGTGGATACGGAAAAGATCCATACGGAATGGACCGCCAAATTTATGCGATTTTCTACTACTTTCAGTTGCTTTTTATATGGGTCCCGTGAGCCGATGTCAGATGTTAGCTGTGGCATATTTTAGTTTAGAGCGTTTAAAACACGAAATACTGTAAGTATACATGACTATTTATTCATTTAATGTACGTTTTAAGTTGTTACCATGGATATGACATTTGCGAAGTTTCGTTTTAATCTATATGCTCATGAATTACTCAGTTTGCCCAAACTAAGAACCTATTTCGAGCAAAAGTCAAATTCATAGTATACAACTTTGAATGTTCATTAAATAAATAAAAAATCATGTATACTTAAAGTATTTCGTATTTAAAACTAGTTAAAATCGATGACAGCTGACATTACCCATTGAAAAATCAATTGAAAGTCATAGAAAATCACATCAAATTTGGAAGCCGATTCCGAGTGTAATCTTTTCCATATCCACAAAAAGTACAGAATCGCTTGACCTACGTGTTCCTACATTTTAAATGCATTTTCTTAAGCTGAGTTTCGGAGACAAAAACCATACGATTATATACTGCTCTGCCACGGAGGTCGCCAAAACCTCTGCTCTAAATATATATTTCGAGCAGGTAGTCTACATAACTCCTTGAAATAGAAATGGTTACAATTTAGTATTTTAAACAGGTTTCTTGCAAGTATTTGATACAACCTTGGGAACATAAAAAGTGCAGTGTACTCATTTGATAGTTGATTTTTTGGCCCCGGACTCTCTTACGTGTTGTTAATAATCATTGTTAATTATAATTAACTAAAACCGCCCAGAAAATGTTAAGTTCTGTGATGTCATTTAAACAAAAAAGGCATTGAAACATTGTACAAAAAATTATACGCAGAAATTTTTTATTCCACTATTAAGCCAAATTTTTGTTCCGACCTAATTTTGTTTTGACTCGTAAACTTAAACTAACTGAAATTTATTTTCACTTCTTCTAACACAGCAAACTTATTTTGTGGCACCATTTTGATTTAAATTAATAAATTACTTCGTTTTTACCACCTTTATTATTTACAAAACCAACATGTTTCGTGAGCAATGCTCACTTCGTCAGGGTTTTTTATTGATACTAATTATAAATAATAGACGTAGACAATGGTGTCAATTGAAAAAGAATGGACATAGACAATGGTATCAATGAAAATATGAGAGTGGGTAGAGGAGAGAGGGGCAATGGGAGACAATTTACAAAGGGAACAGGTTTAATATTGGGTCATTTAAGAACAATTTTTGGTTATTAATAATATTCAAATTCGCATTAACACTCTTTATAATTTCTAAAATTTCTAGTTTATCCAACTGAATGCCATTGACATTACAATGCATTAATTCTATTCCACTATTGAAGTCAAAGGTGTGACTGGTTTCCACCAAATGGTTGGCAAACTCCGAGAAACTGTTATTGTTTAAAGCTTTGATATGTTCTTTAATCCTTATTTCGAAGTTTCTCGAAGTTTTACCTATGTAGAAGAAACCACAATCGTTACACTTCAATTTATAGATTCCAGATTTTTTCATTTTTGAATCTCTATCTTTATTATTTACAATGTAATTTTTGAGTTTGTTATTTGCATAAAATACAGGAAGAATTTCATTTGGTACATTCTTTGTCAAGGAATTAGAAATTTTATTATTAAAATACATAATTTTCCTCCATTTTTTCCCTTCCTGATCCTTTTGTACAGGATAGATATATGATTTAAGGAATTAATTATTGTATTTTAATTATATTTAATAAAAAAAAAAATATTTTGTTTTTTGTAGGAGACCCTGAGGAAATCATCTTGGAGGGTTTTTTGAAGAAAGGAAGGAGATGACGTTTTGGAAGAAAAAAGGCATAAGGGGTGGCTACTAAAATCTCTCTCATTCTCTCCAAGAGTGACGGACGCATGAATCAGTCCTGCTGGAGAGGTCAAAATGTTTCCCTCAAACCAGTATCTCCCAATCCGGCCGGCCACGCAGCTGGTGGGAAGATGTAGCCACGGCCAAGACCCGGACTAATATCACCCCGTGAACCCCTGCTAAGTCATCAAATTGAGCGAATCACTTGGAATGACCTATGGCATGGGTGTTGGTTATCCTCACAAATTTAACAAATGTTTGAAAAGTATAAATAAAATAGATGTTAACGGACGTTTTCTCGTAAATAAGAGAACGTGGATAGCCCGGTGGGTAGGACGATCGACTAGCAGTCGCACGGGCCGAGATCGATCCACAGCGTGAAACTGACTTGCTTTCTGTTAAACGCAAGTGTATGTCAAATCATAGAGACTAATTACTTTAAAGAAACTATCTCTACATATTTTTATTTTATTTTATTTTATTTTATTTTTTTTATTTTATTTTATTTTTTTTTTTAATTGTACAACAGATTTTTTATCCAATTACTGTACAATTTTCTCATTTTGACAGTCTTAACACCTAGGAAGATGATTATTATACAAAAAAATCTTAAGGCTATCTAAAGAAGAGTTATATATATATCTAGTGTTTCCGATATTTCGTTCAACAGCACCATTCCTCTTGTCATGCTATGCTGTGCTAGAACATCTGTTCTGCCGTATGGTATTTTGAACAAGTCGTGTCGACGACTACGGCTGAAATTTTCAGGCACGTATAAGCCATAACATTCCAAGAGGTATGGGCTGTCAATACGATTATGGATTATAAAGTAAAGTCCCCCGCGCCGTCTTTCTGTATGTCTGTCTGTCTGTCTGTCTGTTCGCGATAAACTCGAAAACTACTGAACGGATTTTCATGCGCTTTTCACCAATAGATAGAGTGTTTTGTGAGGAAGGTTTACGTATGTAATTTGTCAAGGATTTGTGTAAATTGGTTGAAACATAACAATAATTGTTAGAAGTGTCGGAAAAATTCCAGCCGCCTTGTAGCTTTCATCGAAAACGCTGCCTAATCCTTTTGGGATATAGCATTAATAATAATAATGAATATTGGATGTTAAAAGTTGAGCAAAAAATCTTTTCACAATAATAAAATGAGATATGAAAATATTAGCGAATAAAAATAAATGGTTTTATTTTGTTTTGTTAAATTTAATTGCGAATTATTTCCTTCATAGACACGTTATCCAGCACTTAAGATGAGATATTTAATACTTGTAGCGCAATAAAAAATATATCTTTGAATAATTTCTTAATCAGCAAGTAACGCGGTTCAATTACACGAACAAAGCTCTTTTTTAAAATCGCACATTCTGTAGCGTCACTCGAGCAAAACAACGGACGTGAAAGTAAAAGTCTGCGTTTTTAAATTGAAGTTTGAACACCACATTTTTATTACTATTTATAATTCATAAAATATTATTAATATGAAATATTAGGTCCTTATATGTATATGAAATTGGCGTTTTGTATGGGAGGAACTTAAAGTCGATTTTTTTAAAAATATAATGTATTTATTTAATCAAAGTATGTACCATTGCTATCTATGCACTTTTGCCATCTCATAGGTAGTTCATCGATCCCTTTACTAAAAAAATCATTCGGACGGGAATCAATAAAATCTTTGAAGGCGGTTTGGACGGCCCCATCGGAGTTGAATTTTTTCCCTTGCAAGAAGTTATACAAATTTAGAAAAAAAATGGTAATCTGTTGGGGCAAGGTCCGGAGAGTACGGTGGACGTCTTAGACATTCCAATTGAAGCTCCTCTAATTTGGTAGCCGTCTGTTGTGCAGTGTGAGGTCTAGCGGTCAAAGCGCGTTTGTTGATTTGCGTCACTCAATTCGTGAGGTACCCACCTTTCAAGCTTTTTCACCTTCCCAATTTGCTTCAAGTGGATTACAACAGTTAAAACTGTTAGTGATAAATCACTAACACCGCAGCCTGCAGCTAACTCGGACGTGGTTTTCGATGGATCCACTTACATAATAGCCTTCAATTCTTCATTATCAACTTTGGTCTCCGGCTGTCCACGGGGCTTGTTCTGCAGGTCGAAATTTCCAGAACGAAAACGTTGGAACTAAGAACGCATTGTGTTTTCTTTTGCGGCAACGTCGCCATACACATCATTAATCCTTCTACTCGTAAATAACGCGATATTTCAAGTTTTCCATTTTGTAAACTAAGTGACGCAAAGAAAAAAACAATTAAGGAAGAAACAAATGAATTACAATTTTCGAAACACAAATACATGAGTAAATAGCTGTATAAATTTGAATTTGGAATTCCTAACCAAAGAGAAGATATTTGAGATCAAAGTTGCCAGTACGGCAAAACGCCAATTTCGTATGTAAGGACCTAATATATACCATTCTATTACGCCTCCACCCCCAATTCAACACCTAATAATTTGATATTTATGTTTACCCATTATATTGTAATGTTAAGTTAGTATGTACATATATACAGGGTGTAACAGCACACACCCGAAGGATTTTAACCGTCAATCCCTGAGCATATTTGGAGTAAGAAATTAAGATATCAGTTTGCTGTCCGATGATATTTTTGTTTAATTAAAAACAATAAAAATATTTTTCCATCACATTTCGCAATTGAGTTCTTGGATGTAGCCAAAGATATTGAAATATAAGGGTGTAGCCTAGCAGCAGGCCATGTGCTAAGCACTCCGTTTCGTTCCATCAGCACGGTAATATAAAAGGCGCCTGTTTCACTAGTTTCATATTGCATTAATGGGCGCAACCAATTAATTCATATCAATATTTTAAAGCATAATTTGTAAGAAGCTTTTTTCGGTAAAATAATTAAATTAAATGCGCCATTTAGGAAAGAGAAGATTATGAAACATTTTAAGTATCACCTTAATATGAAATATTAAAAAAATAGCTAAATTTACTATTGATGAAATTAATAAATTAATCATCATCATCATCATCTTCTTCCCCTTATCCTATTCGGGTCGGGGACCCATTGCATCGACAAGGCTCCTTCATATGTCCCTGTCTTGTGCTGATTGTTCTGCCTCTGTCCATGGTAGCCCCATCCTCTCCTCACACAGTTTCTGGAGTTGCCTCGCCCAACTGTGTCTGGGGCGGCCCACTGGACGTCTACCCTCTGGAATCGCACTCAGTATCTTCCTCGGCATTCGGTCATCAGACATTCTTAGTACATGCCCAAGCCACCTCAGTTGCGATTTTTCTACGAAGAGTAGCAGTGGTTCAATGTTTAGATCATCTCGGATCGTGGAGTTTCTTATATGATCCCATTTCGTAACCCCTGTCACTCCTCTCAAGTACCTCATTTCGGCAGCTTGGACTCTAGAGCGTGTTCGTTCATTTAGCATCCATGTCTGGTGGCCGTAAGTGAGCGTCGGGCATTTTTTTTTTTTTTTTACAGTTTATACCGCACAAGAATCTCAACTGCTCCCGTCTGGAGCCAGTAAGACTATGGCATCCCCAATTGGGGTATGTTGTGAGGCTGAAGGTAGTGGGGAGGGGAAGGAGGTGGGGAAGAGGAAGGTTGGGAAGTACCTGGCTATTCAGATCTGGTCACTAAACACGGCTAAAGCCATTTTCAAGCAACGTTTCAATTCTGAATGGTGGTCTTACACCAGGGCAATACTAATATTATCTTCCACTCTGGAACATGCCGCAAATATACTATATATTATTTTAAATGAATTAATTGTGAAATAACACAAATTAATCAAATAAAATTTATTTGCGCATGCCGGGTTCGAACCCGCGACCTCCGGAATGTGAGTCAAGAGTCTTAGCCACTGGACTACGGAGGGCGTCAAACGAGGGCGGTATACCGTTTTAAACACTGCCATCTTTGTATCAACAGGAGTCGGTCGACGATGGCACGGTGCCCTCTAAAATTAATTGTGCCACCCCCAGCAACATGTGCAGGCTTTAGGTTTGGGGGGGCGACCTCGGCTCTCCTTCGCCTTGCCTCCGGCTACTCGATGCTGAATTCCTTAGGGTCTTCGGGTATTTCCCCCCAATCTCCCATTTACTTTTCTTTGAGGCATCACCGAGGAACCGGCTAAGGGGCGCGGAAGCTGAGTGTGGTTCACGACTAGACCGAATGTCATGAGCATTCTTGCTGGGACTGCCAATCGATTGAAGAGGACTCCCAACCGTTTGCCATTCCCTTATTACTTATCTATTGTGTCTTCTTCCCAAACAGGTGCTTGTAGGATACGCTGTATACAATCACCCAGCGCTTGCCACCTCGTGGACTTTCACCAACCTGTCCCGTTGTCTTGTCTATATTTTGTCATACTAACACGTATTGTATCTGTATTTCCCGCTAAGCACTTGCATACTGCTTACTAACATTGGAGGTCTAGTTTCGTTATCAAATGTAGAGTTGTTTTTACCCAAAAAATTAGAGTCCTTGCAAGAGCCTTGAAGGGGTAACCATCTGTTACCTATACCAGGGCGGGTAAGTGGTGGGTCTTCCAATGCCATCTTTGTTTTGATGCTTATATAAATAAATTAATGAAAAAAAAAAAATACGAATAACGAAATAATACACAATTGTCTGTGATACTATTTACATGCATTCTATTTACATTAATACAGCTTAATTTATTTATTTATATTTCAGTGATCGATCACCAGATTTTATTTGAACACACTTTGTTATTTTTCCGTTTCCTTCGTGATGCACTTATTTACTATTTCCTTGATAATGTATTTATTTACACTCGGTTGGCACCGCAATGTTCTTCCCGCTACAATATTAATGAAGTTACTGAAGTTAGTAAAACTAATAGATGAAATTAACATAGTTAGTTCAATAATAAAATTATTAAATTAAATTTTTTAAATATTTATATTGAGGGATCAGTAGGATTTATAGGTTCAATTAGGAATTCCACAGAGCCGAACCCTCCGATATGAAAATATCTGGAGTCGGTGAATTATTTTCCCATTTGGTCTCTGGTAGGTTGACATGTTGTTCTTGTATTGTTTTGTATTTGTAATACTTATAAAGTGCAATTGCATAGCGTGGATTGACCAGATGATCATTTGGGAAGTGTGTGAAAGGGTTTAGTTTTTCCTGTGGGGAAAATTAAACCCGGACATTTAAATCTGGTGCGTAAAAATTCAATTTAAAAAAAATGTAAATAAACACATAATAAAAGTCAAATGGTATTTCACCACCCTCCTCATTGATTATCCATACGATAACGTACATTTTCTATTAATTAAACAGGATTTGGGTGAAATCCAGATCCCGCCAATGTGGGGGATTTTAATAAAAATGCACTTTCTAGATGAGAAAAGTGTGGAAAAGTTGAATAAAAAAGAAATTAAGGCGCGCTCGGCAAAATTGAGGGAGATACAGCCGTTTAAAGAATGTATGAAATGACACTTCGTGAACTCATACTACGCCATTTTGTTACTATAATGTTGGTATCTCAGACTTGCTATAAACGAAGGTAGATACGATTGTAGCCAACTTCGTGTGATATATAATACGGCGCGTAATTATGAAATACAGAATTAATAATGGTCACAAACCATGTTACACAAACCTAGCGTAGCCGCTAAACTACTTGAAAACTGGGACGTTTTTCTTGCGTTGACGCGAGTAGGCGTTATAAAGGGGCACAGACCATGTTACATAAACCATGTTACACAAACCTAGCGTAGCCGCTAAACTATTTGAAAACTGGGATGTTTTTCTTGCGTTGACGCGAGTAGGCGTTATAAAGGGGCACAAACCATGTTACACAAACCATGTTTAGCGTAGTCTTAGGTTAGGTTACTTTAATTTGGAAGGTGATAAACAGTTTAAAAAATCGTTGAAAAAAAGTCCGCTAGACAAATTTCATAATTACGCGCTTCATCTATCACATGAAGTTGGCTACAATCGTATCAACCTTCGTTTATAGCAAGTCTGAGATACCAACATTATAGTAACAAAATGGCGTAGTATGAGTTCACGAAGTGTCATTTCATACATTCTTTAAACGGCTGTATCTCCCTCAATTTTGCCGAGCGCGCCTTAATTTCTTTTTTATTCAACTTTTTCACACTTTTCTCATCTAGAAAGTGCATTTTTATTAAAATCCCCCACATTGGCGGGATCTGCATTCCTCCCCAGGATTTATTTATTTAAATAGTCTGAGCTTACTATTCGGTACTTGAACCTATAAATAGTGGCGAAATAGTATGTATTTTCCTATACGTAGGATAAGTTAGGCGAGTTTTTTTTACCTATTGCGAGTATTCATTTGTTTATTTATTAATAATTTTTATTGGTTTTCAAGGTACAATCCCGTTAAACCGCAATAAAGCAGTTTGTAAACAGGATGTTAATGTTCAGTTACAATTTAAACATGCAAACATAATATAATTACTATAACTGCACAGATTATCACAATTAACACATATGAATTAATATAAACTATCTCTATTTAGTAACCATTGTTTCAGCATATATATCTGAATCTATTTGTAGAATCGCAATTTTTTATATTAATCAGTATCATGTTAAATATTTTTGGCACGTTATATTCAAGGGTTCGCCGTTCGGAGTTATTATTATATTTTGGAACAAGCATTCCTTCATTCTTTGTGAACCTTGTATTATGTTCATGTTCTACTTTCCTCTTATAATTAGACTCAGACTTATGCTGAATTAATATTTTGTACCATAATAAGGCCTGCACCAGTAATATTGTTAAATTCCCATACAACAATGATATGTTTCGTCTCCGTGAAAAAATATGTTTATGAACTAATAACTTAACCATAGAATTTTGTAGTGATTGTAGGTGGTTTAAATTAGTTTTGCAAGAGTGTCCCCAATTTGTTATCGTATGGAAAAGCTACCAGGAGGATGGTGAAATACCCCCTTAATTAATTTGAATTTTGTAATTAAATAATAAACACAATCGATTTTCATTAATTTATTTTAAGTAAAACATTGAAAACATTAATAAACACATATTGAAAAACTTGTACCGTTTGGTAATACATTTTAATTTCAAAGAAATCGAGAAAGAATTCAGCGTACCGAGGGACGCATGGGCCAAGGTCCCGGGTGTGTTGATCTGGTCGCTTTTAACGGCCTTGGTAGGTCGAAATTAATACCGATTTACATTGGTGGCACGTTAAAAAATTGTAACAATAACGCTATTGATTGCTCGATCGATCTCGATCGACTCGAACAAGTCGTGGCTTATTTAAAGCCATGTTTATTTAAATTCTTATTAATCTTCATTTTTTTTACGAACAACTCTCTTTTTTTATAACTTTTGAAGGTTATTTCCATTAATGTAATATATCATTAAAGAAGAAGATTACATTAATAATCTAAACGAAAATATGAAAGAGAACAAGACACAGAAAAGTAGAAAAAAGATGATGGTCGCAACTGTTTAACTTTTTAGTCGCAATATGTTTATCCGAGACGCTATCTAGGTTACAAACCAGTTCTTAGAACGATTGTTTCCAATATTAAAGGTAGTTGCCCATGATATGGAAAAATTATTCGGAGATAATATTTCATTTAAGAAGAAGATAACAATAATAATCTAAACGAAAATATAAAAGTGAAAAGAAAAAAAACGATAATTCTAAAATTTGAAATATGAGATTGACTAATACGACGATTTGACAGAGGGTGGCAATGGCGGAATGGTAAACGAGAGGTTCTGGGTTCGAGTCCCAGTTGCGACCATTATCTTTTTCTGCGTCTTGTTCTCTTTCATATCTTCGTTTAGATTATTATTGTTATCTTCTTCTTCAATGATTTATTACGTTGATGGGAATAACCTTCAAAAGTTATAAAAAGAGGGTTTTTCTTATAAAATACTAGCTGGTTCCCGGCATGCGTTGCTATGCCAATTAATAAAGAAATTGTTTCTCCCTGCGTGTCCTTTCCCACTCGTCCCGTTCCCCTTCCGCCTCCCCTTCCTCTCCCGCGTCCCCTTCCCCCTCGCGTTCCCACACCGCCTTCCCTCTCCCCACACCCCTCACTCGTTTACCCCGTCCCGCGAACCCTCCTCCCGAGTTCTACCCTCCCGCATTCCATTCAATTAGTCCCAGTACATTGAGTTTTCAAACAGCACTTATTGCAATTTTTTATGCAAATTTCGTAATGCCAGAGCTCACCAGTAGTTCCATACAAACCTTGTCCTGACCATAACGAACACAACAAAAAAAGAATTATCCAATTTGATGCAGTCGTTCGGAAGTTATGCGCGTACATACATTTCGGCGATTCATTTTTATTTATATAGAAGATAGAAGATAGATAGAAGATAGATAGATAGATTGAAGACAGGTAATATTGTTGAATCTAAAATTTGAAAATATGATGTTAAAAATTATGACGTTTTGACAGTAGGTGGCAATGGCAGAATTGGTAAACGCGCATGTCCCGGTTAGACGAGAGGTTCTGGGTCCCAGTTGCGACCATTATCTTTTTCTGTGTCTTATTCTCTTTCATATTATCGTTTAGATTATATTAGTGTTTTCTTCTTCTTCAATGCTTATTAATCTGATTATTAAAAAAATACACCATTCAGAATTGAAACGTTGTTCAAATGGCCTTAACCGTTGTTGAAAAGGACTTCGGGCTTCGTATGCGGTTGGGCCGATAGCCATTCGCATTCTCATTGGGACTGCCCGGCGGTTTATGGAATACCTTCTCAGGCTATTCTTTTCTTTTTACATATTTTATTTTCCTTCTGCTGTTATTGTAATTACTTACATTATATTATAACCGTTTTTCGTTACTTTTTTATTTTCAGAAGGTTTCTTCGACTGGTTACAGCTCATTTGTTTTTTCTCTTACTAACCATTTTAATCCTATATTTAATTATTTATTGACGCCCTATTGGGCTTTTACATATCAAATAGAAATTTCATTTATAACAGCAGAACAACATAAATAAAAAAGATTACAAAACATACAAATAAAGCATAAACTCAATGTAAAAAAATAGAAATACATCTAATGCTAATTCCACATGGATGACTTTAGAGAACTCGGTATAACAATTCATATATCTACGAGCAACAAAAACATTAAAAATAGTCAAAACACATTAATTTTTACTTAATTACTAGTTGTAACTGACTAACTAACTAACTAACCATCACGCCGTTTCCCCGCAGGGGTAGGCAGAGAGGACGGACCGCCAAACATCCCGGTCTTGGCACACATTCCTTGCCTCGTTTACATTCATACAACGTCTCATACATTCTCTTCTATTATTCTGACTCTTGACATGGCCCGACTCAAGTATCTGATTCACTTGGTCGTGCCATGTCTTTCTTGGGCGTCCTCGACTTCTTCTACCATTCACATTTGCGTCATTTATTCTTCTTACACTCCTTTCCTCGTTCATTCGCTCTACATGCCCAAACCATCGGAGCGTTCCTTTCTTGATCTTACTCATCACGCTTACATCAGCCTTGCATTCTTTGCGGATTTCTCACACGATCATACATGGTTTTACCACACATACGCCTCAGGGATCTCATTTCTACAGCGTTCAGTCTACTTTCATCCTTCCTCTGCCAGTTCCATGCCTCACTGCCATACATCAGGGTAGGTACCAGTACTCCATTATGGACGGCTAGTTTCGCGTCTTTGGACAGTTTTTGTTGGTGCCAACGGCGTTCAGTCCTCCATTAATAGAGTTACCTGCATTCACCCTTCTTTCAATATCTCTATCAGCCTTCCCATCTCTCGTAAACATACTTCCCAAATAAACAAACTCATCCACCTGCTCCAAGTATTCATCATTCACAACTATATTGCATACTGTTTTCGTACTCTCTCTTTCAAACACCATGACTTTAGACTTACTTACATTCATCATTAACTCATTCTTCATACATACTTCGTTCATTCTTGACACGAGAGATTGTAGATCTTCCATACTGTTAGATATCAGCACCGCCTCATCAGCGTACAACAGGCAACATACTTCCAGATTACTCAATTGCGCACCCAATCCCATCTCTTTCAATTCTTGCATACAATTACCCATGTATAGATTGAATAACCACGGCGACATTACGCAGCCTTGTTTAACACCTTTTGTGATGTCAAACCACCCCGTAAAATCGCCGTTCACCCTAACACATGCAACGCTTCCCTCATACAGAGACGCAATTGCCTGTATGAGATACTTATTCACTCCGTACTTGGACAATACCTTCCATAGCTTTTTCCTGTCAACTCGGAAGTTGGTCGGTCGGTTGGAGAGTCTATGCGAATCTGTTAGATACGTGTGTGGAATAAGTAAACAAGGTATGAAAAAAGGTGATGCATGGTGGGATGATGAGACCAAAGCACTGGTCTCAGAGAAGAAGAAAGCATGGTTACATCTGATAGCGACTAGCAGTGTTTCAAGCGAAGAGAGAGATCGTGCGAAAGAAGTGTATAAGGCATGCAAGAAAAGAGTAAGTGTTGGGGTGAAAGAACGGAAAAAACGCCTGAAAGAAGAAGAGGGAATCAAAATGACAAACCACTTCCAAGAAAACATAAAACTGTTTTGGAAGGAGGTCAAAAGATCCCGGAGTGGACCAGAGAACGGAAGCATGAAAGTGATAAAATCGAAAGATGGACAAATGTTGACAAATGAGAATGAAATTAAAGAGAGATGGATGAAATATTTCGAGGAGGTCTTCGAAAGTAACCCGAGTGACTGTGATCCTACTAGTTGTATGCTTTTGGAATAAGAAAAATAAAAAAATAAACAAAAGAAAATCTAAATAAAATAAAATGATTTCGCATTCATTATTTACATCTAAAAAGTGGTGAACTAATTTATCTTTAAATGTATCGAAATTTAAATTAAAAATGACAGCGGTATCAGTTAGTTCATTGCCCAACCTGTGTATTCTTTCCATTACAGAATTCGTACCGAAGTTATTGTTGTAAAATAAAAAAAATTTATGTTACCTATTTTAAAAGAATTATTCCACGGACTGCTAATTCTATTTCTCTTTTGTACTATTTTAATGTAATTACTTGAATACTGCTTACTAACCCCGTGTGCATGGACATTAGAGGGTCTGGAGGCGTTTAAATAAATGTAGCTTCGTTAAAAAATAGTGTCTTGGCGTGTGCGGTGAAGGAGGAAACCATTTGTTTCCTTTTAACGCCGCTGGGAAAGCGTTGGGGTCCCCTCCATTGTAAAAATGGCGTTAACCATGTTTGGTTATCAGATTTGAAAAGCCAGGTTATTTCAAACCTTCTTCTTCTCATCTCCCCCCCTTATCCTCTCTTCCAGCCTCAACACACCGCGATAGGAGATGCGAAAGTGCCACTAGATCCAAACCGATAGGAATAATTGGGACTGTGGTGCACAGTGTGTACATTAAAAAAAAGAATAGTTTTTAATTTTATTTTTTTCTGGTGTAGGTAGGTATTTGAGATGACCTCTACTAACTCAATTGATTTATTTGCGTTTTTTTTTGATACATTAGCCCCACATAGGAGGCCCTGCGGAAAACAATTATCCCCGAGGCCTTTGTCATCTTTGGGAATGCTAGGATGGGAATCTGGGGGTCAATGGATGGGGTTTAATAGAAATAAAACATTTTCGACAGATGCTTTATATAAATAATCTAAACTATTCAGTCTCCGTAAACTATTTATACTGCAAAATATGAAATATGAAAAAACATAAAAAAATTCTAAAAAAATGAAAACAGAATAAATATTAGAAATAATAATGTATTCTATGGTTCCATGACAGTTCATCCTGCGACAATTCATCCGGCGACAGTTCATCCTGCGACAGTTCATCCGGCCGACAGTTCATCCTGCCGACAGTTCATCCTGCCGACAGTTCATCCTGCCGACAATTCGTCCGGCGACAATTCATCCTGCCTGATCATTTAGAAGATTTTTTCTTCAAGTAAGTATGCAAAGAGGATATACGGCCGTACAACCTAACCTAACCTAACCTAACCTAACCTAACCTAACCTAATCTAACCTAACCTAACCTAACCTAACCTGACCTAACCTAACCTAACCTAACCTAACCTAACCTAACCTAGCCGTGTTTGGTGACTAGATCTGAATAGCCAGGAAGATACGTTTTCCACATCTCCTTCCCCTCACCACTACCTTCAGCATCACACCATACCAAAATTGGGGATGCCATTGGCACTCACTGGCTCGAGACGGTTGGGACTCTTGTGTTTTTTTTTTTTTAAATCAGCCAATTCACCCTAAAAAGATGGTGTTAATTTCAGATAAAAAAGTTATATTAGATGCAAGTAGGAATCTTTACCATTCTTTGCTAAGCTGACTGCACGTATAAGTATGTCGTATTTTGATATTCACGCATGCTTCTTCGGAGAGTCGAAATTATTGTTAGTAAAATATTTTTACAGCGGATTTCCACTCAAGATGCCTTCAGATATAAGTATATCGATTTTGGTTGTACGGCCGTATATCCTCTTTGCATACTTACTTAATAAAAATCTTCTAAATGATCAGGCAGGATGAATTGTCGCCGGATGAATTGTCGGTGGGATGAACTGTCGGCAGGATGAACTGTCGGCAGGATGAACTGTCGGCCGGATGAACTGTCGCAGGATGAACTGTCGCCGGATGAATTGTCGCAGGACGAATTGTCGGGTCACCGTATTCTATACCCCTCAAACAAACACAAAACAAATGCAAAATCACAGTAGTTTTATTGGACCTCGCACTTTTAACCTTTTACCAAAAAATATTTAAGTTGCGACTAAACTTCCGCATTACATAAAAGAATTAAAAATATGGCTGAACCATACAGATGTAAAAACTCTATTTATTTAATTTTACATCAGTTTGTGTTTCTCACAAACTTTACACTTATTATTTACACTTATACCTGTTATTACACTATGCACTAATTATTACCTTGTACACATCTTTTGAACACACTTGTTGTACAAACTGTTTAAACAAATTTTAATAATGCTTTTACTTCGTATACCACTGTTTGTTTTTTTCTAGGTACTAAAATAAAATATATTTAACTATAATATTACCCACGCACAGGCTGCGCCTTAGTGGGTTCCCATTATTTTTTTTATATCCAAAATATGTTTTTTTTTTTACATGAGCTCCACACAGGAGGCACTGAGTAACATAATTTCCCTCAGGACCTATGTCATTTTTATGCTCACCTATGATGCTGTGTAGTTTTTTTAAGGAAAGGAAAGAGAGGAGAGTTCTGGGAAGGAAAAGGGTTTAAGGGGTGGGTAGGAATCTTGGGTTCAGTATGTCCTGGTCATCCGCCTCCAAGACCTAGACAAACCTCATCCCACGAACCCGGGCACCCCTGCTAAATCACCAAACGTAACGAACCACTTGTGGTCACCTATGGCAGAGGTGTTGGTTATCCAATAAAGTTTCCCGGGGCGGCGGGACCCATTCCCGCCTCCCAAATTAAGTAACTATAAAATGTAAAATTGGGAAAAATACAGGCTTAAAAAAGATGTGTCCAAGAGTGACGGACGAATTAATCCATCCCTCCCACTGCAGTCCAAGGCGATGGGTCGATAGAGCCGGGCTGGAGAGGTCTAGGTAGGTCTCCCTCAACCAGTCTCTCCAGTCCGGGACACGCAATAAGTGAGCAAACACATTAATCACCCGAGAACTAGACAAACCAAGCCCCATGAACCCGGTAACCCCTACTAAATCACCAAAAATGTAGCGATTCATTTGGTGTGACCTATGGCAGGAGTGTTAGTTATTCTAAAAATGGTTCCTGGCGCGGCGGTACCCATGACCACCTCCTAAAAACGACCGTGAGAGCAGTTATTTGCTTTTAAAAATGACAACATTGTTATATATTATTTCCTTGTTATCAAATAAAAAAAAACCATTATAGATCAGTAATATTTTACCCACCATGATGTAGCATTTATTTATCAAATAACTTCAGGTCGTGCTTAAGTTTAGATAGACTTTAACGTGTCATTATTATCAATATTGCAAAACTTGTTTTATTTTACGAGCAATGCAAAATCACAATCTGTTTTACCAGAGGTAATTGGTGGTCATAACTTATCCTGTACAGTTCAATAAAAGCTTTCTTACAATATCGTTTTATGTATTTGATTTATCGTCGTGATTAATATTGTTGTCAAAATCAGCGAAGGAATCACTTTCGCGTAATTTGTATCAAAAGCGTTCTGTACTTTAAATCATATAATTATGATAATTTATCGTTGTTTTAAAGCAAATCCCAGAAATGTGTTTAATGCTATTTACCCACGCATGTTCGATGGTGTTACGCTCTTTCGAACATGTCTCAACGTGATGAAAAATGTACGTCGGGTGGTACAATACAATACAAATACGATGATGTTTAGAATATTTATCTTTTCAAATGTGATTGGTTCCTCTGTAAGAGACATATAGATGTGTAAGGCTTCGAATAATGTTAAACAATAAGAAAAGTGTAAGTATACCTTGAAAACATTTAAAGTCAAATTGACTGAATTATTGCAATGGAAAAAATAAGTTTAGACACTTTTACTATATTCTTTGTTCTTATAATATCCCATTGTTTATTGGTTTTTGTTCACGGGTTAGTATGTTCCTATTATAAATTTCTTATAACTACTTAATTAATGGAACATAATTGGTTGATCTTATATTTAGTTATGGTTATTTCCTTTTGGGGTATTATGCCGTGTTGCGCTACCTCCTCCTTTAGCCAACGTTTCGGACAGCGTTACAGTGTCCATCATCAGGGCAGATGTGTAAATGTTAGAGATGAAATGTGTGCTTAAGTTCTTCGAAGCAATACCGTGTCGCCAGCACCATACCACTGCGGGCTGGCATTACAGTATACTTCAAGATGGTTTTTTGCATTTACCTTTGGTGTAGCCGTCAATTACCGGATACCAAGAACTATTGAGCTTAGCTCCGTCGTCTCTATTAATGTTAATTGGATTTTTATGAATTTCAATTGCCTCTGTAATTAAGCGTGCTCTATAGGTTTTGGGTCTTCCCAGGACTTCAGGAACAAATCCGAAGTAATGGCCGGTTTCAATTAAATGCTCGGCGATTGCCGATTTGTCAGGGTGGCCAAGTTTACATGCTCGAAAGTGTTCCGATATCCTTTTGGAGATCGTCCGCTCTGTCTGGCCAACATAGACCTTATCACATCCGGAACAGCTGAGTTTATATACTCCATCTGTTTCCAGAGGAAACTTGGTCTTTGCAGACCTCAGTAGGTCTTGTTGTCCTTATATTTAGTTCACAATGTAAGCATCATATTTATCGTTTCTAGTATCATATACGCGAGACATTCAAAGTTGTTATTTGTTAAGCAAACTATTTCATTCATTCCCTTAAGTTTATTTAACTAAGTGTCGACTGAGATCTCGGCATCGGTCTCGGTCTCGGCATTCTCGGCTACATATTCTACCGAGAACTCTATCCCGGTTCTCGGCGAAGAATCCCCGATATTCTGGGCCATAACCGAGACCGTTGTAAGTAGGTACGGTGTAGGATAATGGGATTCAAATCTACCGCGCGCGTCCACGTTCATCACTGTTAGTGCGTGAGAGAGCTGTCGATTGTGATTGGTCGGCTGGCAGCGAGGCGGGTTTAACTAACCAGTAGAAAAGTTCGCAGTAGAAAAATATAAATTCTTTTATGTGTTATTGTGATTAATTATAATTACTAGCCAAAATAATTACATAAACTACATAGTTAAGTGAATATCAAGATCATTATGTATTATTTTATACGTATGTTGGAAAGCTGGCAAGTGAACGAAGGTTTTTTAGATTCAGTGACCATCAGAACAGATCGATTCGCTGATTTATACATTCTTAAATATACTATATTATGCAAAAATAGCGCATTTTCATTTTGTTTCTCAATTTATTTATTCTCGGTCTCGGCCGAGAACGAAAAACCTGTCTCAATCGACCCTTATATTTAACCCAATGCAGAAGAGAGTATTATGCTAATATTGATTATTATATTTGAGGTATTTATTTATTTACATATTTTTTTCCCCCATTCTAAGGTCACATTGTACAAGTTTTCATATTTGAAATATAAGTAAATATCTATGTTAAAATACTACAAGAGGAAAATTATAAAGTTATAATATCTGAAAGCAAGTACAATACAAGCATTAATCTTTGATAGGTTACAAAATTGTATCTATATTCTTCCTTCTCATGTCCGTAATCCATATCTTAATGCTTCTTGTGAAGTCTTATGTTATATTATAAAATTATTTGCAGTTCAACCCTGACACTACTTCTGAGAAAGTATTTAAAAAGCCAACTATACACAATCTATATACAAGCGAGTATCTAAATGACCCAGTCCTGATATTGTTGTTGCAATTCAAAATAATTTTAGATCCAGTGGTTTTTTTTTTTACAGAAGACAGGCGTGATGCCCAAATATTTACATACAATAAGTGGGGAGGGGAAGGATATTGGGAAGAGGAAGGCGAGGAAGTACTTGGATATTCAGATCTGATCACCAAACACGGCTAAAGCCATTTTAAGCAACGTTTCAATTCTGAATGGTGGTCCTACACTAGGGCGATACTAAGGGTATCTTCCACTCTGGAACGTGCCGTAAATTTACTGTATATTATTTTTAATGATTTCATGGTGAAATGACCTTTGGATTGTGAGTATCCCTCGACCATGAAGGCATTATATATTGGTATATGGAAGACAATGAAGCTTAATAAATTAGTACTGACTATAATACCATTAATAATTTTAAAATAAAAGTCAAGCAAGAAATAATTCTTCTTTGATTTTTTTTATTTTTAACTTTATCAGTAAAATCTCAAATTATAATGTTTAATTAAACGAAGACAATATTAGCGAAACTCAATCGAAAATGTGGACACCTTAGCTCAGTTGGTAGAGCACATGCCATGTAAGCAAATGGTCCTGGGTTCGACTCCCAGAGGTGCCAATATCTTATTCTGATTTTTTGTCTCCACATTTTCGATTGAGTTTTGCTAATATTGTCTTTATTTAATTCAATATTATAATTTGAGATTTTTCTCATAAAATTAAAAATTAAAAATAAATATTCATCCTAGACTTGCAGAAAAGTCAAAAGATTTCGCGTATTAAAAATAAAATGGATAAAAAATTATCCAGACACTATCTAGATAGCATTTAGTTTGATTTGAATCTTGCAATCGTATATAAAGATAGCAGCCAATAATATGTGCGTTAAGAAAGTTAAGATAATGTTGGTAGTTCTTAGTCGAAGTATGATACAGTAAAAAGTGACCGAATCGGATATAGGCACCTTAGATCAATTGGTAGAGCACTTGCCATGTAAGCAAAGGGTCCTGGGTTCGAGTCCCAGAGGTGCCAATATCTTTTTCTGACTTTTCTGTCTCCACATTTTCGATTAAGTTTCGCTAATATTGTCTTCATTTAATTAAATAATCCTTCTATCTGAGAGTTTTGATAATTTTGATCCTACACATTATTTTTTAACCAATACGTTAACCGACTATGCTACGAAGGTCGACGAAACACTGATCGTGTTATTTTGCACACGATTACAAATTAAGTTATTTAAATTATAAAATGCAACCAATGACCCACCTTGTAAATTTCGCAATTGCACGACATCCGTTCTTGTCAATGCCAAAACGAATTAAAATATTAATTATATTATACTAGTAATGCTTTTCAGACCAAAAGTATCACATCTATTAAGGAATGAATGCGTAATAATTACTGAGTACAAAACCTGTTATTCACAGAACTTTATTTGTAAGGGGTTAAGCAAGGAAGTGTTCAAGGACTTCTTTAAAATGTGGACGATAATAGTACAAACAGGATCATCAAATAAGGGATTACATTAAAATGTCGACAAAATTGTTGTAATCTTTTCGATTCGAAGGTGGTCTGCGTAGCTCACGTAGGCACTCAGGATCTGCCATGATGAAAAATAATGTCCAAGGCACATCGAATTCTTGGAGTTTCGAGTGAGTTTTTGTTTTTTCTGTTTCGAGTCACTAAACCATTTGGAAACCCAAAATCCATAATTCGCAGAATTCTTTAGTTCGGTTCTGTAGTTTGGAGATCAACATGAGATTCACGAAATAAGGATCGATCGAATCAATTGAAAAATACTAATCCGGGTAATATTCCGTAGAACCGGATTGTCCACACTGCTTAGCGATTATAAAAAACGCTGTAGTATTTAATAAAACAAAATGAATGTTGTCATAAAAATTATATCTAATTTCTTTTCAAAATTATAAATAGCTGCGTAGAATCTTCCCTCTTGGCCACAGACAATATCAACATCAATCCAGTCAATATTACTATAAACTAAGAAACTAAATTATAATCTACCTATTTTTTGAGCAATAGATAGAGAGGATAGAATGCTTGGGATATTCCATGTCTTGGGATACCAACTCTATAGATCAATCACTTGCGCATTCCACGTGCATTTCACGCGTGTGGTAACAACCTCTCACAACAACTGTGTTTGACATCTCCCAAGCGTTTGCTGTCTTCCTTGGACGTCTCCGACTTTTCTTTCATTCACTTGCGCTTCGTATGTTTTCCTCCATTCATCCGTTCTATTTCATGCCAAACAAAAATTAAAACAACATATCCAAATCACATAAGTTTCTAATTTTGTACATTGTTCATGACATTTTATTTGGATCTCCTCATTTGTATGACACCGGTGCAGAACCCCAAAAAGTCATGTGATATTATATTTCTTATTTTTGTCTTTGGTAATGATCCAAAAGTTGGTATCTGTTTTGTATTTTACGTGATTAGTGTACTGTTTAATGGTCAGTGGAAGTGTATTATAAAGTTTTGTTGCAAAGTACCTGAAATTTCTTTGACAAAACATTATTTTGGCAAAAGGGAAAAGAAAGAGATTTTGCCCTTTGGTTCTCGTATCACGAACAGTTTGGATATTGTCAAAAACAGTTCTATGTTTGAATAGATAAATTAGTATATTTTTGGCATAAAGTTGCCTAATGTCCAAAACACAGATTCTCCTAAAGATTTCATCCGATCTGCTTGTGATCGGTAGTTTTAGAATAATCGTTATAATTTGTTTCTGGGCTTTAGAGATCGGATCAATGGCGGCAGCGTTTGCTCCTCCCCAGGCTATTATACCATACTCGATTAGAGATTGACATAGTGCATAGTAAATTGTTTTGAGTTGGTTCAAGTTAAGAAAGTTGCGAGTTTGTCTAAAAAGATATATTGATTTTCGAAGTTTGTTTGCTGTAGTGATAATATGTTCTTTCCACTTTAAATTACTGTCAAAAATAATACCCAAGTATTTGATTTTTGTAACACGTTCTAGATAGGGGCAAACACATATATTAGCTTTTGACAGGGGGCAAGCACATATTTGAATATTATTTTCTGGGTTACTTAGCGACGGATTAATACTAAACTCAATGTATTTGGTTTTTGACACATTCATTGATAGTGTATTACTGTCTAACTATCTTTAAACAATAGCTATGCCCCTGTTTGTTTTTATGTAAACATCATATCGACAATGATCTTGAATTAATTCATTTGTTTGTTTTGATTAAGAGGAGCATTGAACACATTTCCAACATCGCGTGCGTTATCTTCAATGACATTTCACGTTAATTTGGCGGAACCTTTTTCAAGTTTAAACCAACATTTATTAAATATTTTAATTGAGGAAGGAATTTTCATTACCATTATTAACGCCAAACAAAGAAAACGAATATTTCGAGAATATGCTAAGATTTATTAACTGAAGTGTTGCTAAGAATGGTTACGTGTTATATCCGAATCGTTATGTGAGGACACAGTACTGAAAAAAGGAAATATTGCAATGTTATTTATATTTGACAGTGGAGTATTAAGATATGTTTTCTAAGAGTTTGAACAAAAAAAAATATATGGATATAGTTTTTGTATATTTTAACATGAATACGCACTAGATTCTCAACTGCTCCCGTCTGGAGCCAGTGAGACCATGGCATCACCAAATGGGGTATGTTGTGAGGAGGGGAATGAGATGAGGGAGAGGATGGTGAGGATTTGCCTGGCTATTCAGATCTGGTTACCAAACACGGCTAAAGCAATTTCAGGCAACGTTTCACTTCTGAATTGTGGTCTAATACCAGTGCATTACTGACAGTATTTTCTACTCTCAAACGTGCCGCAAATATAGTATAATATATTATTTTTAACGAATTAATTGTGAAATAACACAAATTAATCAAATAAAACTTATTTGCACACGCCCGGATTTGAACCCGCCAGCTTGAGATTGCTAACCGAGGGCCTTGCCCCTCAATCACGACGGCCAAATTTGTGTACAGTGCCCAAAGATGTACGCAGCGACATTTATCAATTTCGTTTAAACTTATTTTCTTGTTCTTTTCACGTTTTTTTTTGGTTTCATTCTTAGGCTTCCTAACAAAAAAAAATCGAGTGCAGTTTACACGCGGTAGAAGCGAAACTTTACCAAAAAAATCTATACCAATACTTGTAAAGTGAGGTCATAATCAAAGCAACCAATGACCGCAGGCCAGCGTAATTTCCGTTTCATATCTCAACCAACAGGAGCCTTTAAAAGTGACATCATGATAAAAAGCAGTCAAGCAGCGCAGTTAATGCGTCGCAGGTGCAGTAATCGTCATTTCGGTTTTATCCGAAATTCAAATAGCGTGGCTATAGAAGTTTCACTTCAAAAAAATATCCATCCAGTACACCACCACGTCCACGAGTAAGGGTCCTTTTTAAATGATTTACTTGTATACAATATTATTATCTTTAACGAGCTCAGTAGGTACCCGTTTGTCCAAAAATACGTTTACCTTTTTTGAGTATCCGGTGGAAGTGGACTAGTCACGGTCAACTGGTGGCGGAGATTGTTTTTTTGATCGCACTGTATTTGATCTTAATAACCAGCTGTAGGAATGTAGGTATCGAGTTTACAATATGAAGAAATAATGCGTGGCCCAAAAAAAACTTTTTTTTTGTGATGGACTGAAAAACATTTCTTTTTGGTTTAAACACTTTAGAGTGGAAGCAGAAGCGCTTATAAAGATATAATTGTAATCAATGTTAAAAAAACGGAACACACAAAAAAATTAACTTTCCACTCAAAACCAAGAAATGAAATGATGGTGTAAGTAACTCTAAGACCCAGTTGTTTAGAAATTCAAGCGTGACAAAGTCATCAAACGGCCATTCAGCGCCATTTTGTTTTTTTTTTTGACAGTTGAAATGTTCCCGCTTAATGCCGATACTAGTCCGTATCAGCTTTTAAACAAATTGTTAATAGCAGAAGAAAACAAGTACCATGGTGTTAAGCTTATTAGCTGTTTGTAATGAGATAGAAAGCTGAAGCGCACCTGGAATCAGCGTTTAACGGGATATTTAAAATGGAAAAAAAAACGGCGCTAAATCGAAATTTCATTTGAATCTAATCTTATCTGGCCTAAATCAAGAAATAATTAAGTTATTAATTAGTGCCTAAAATATTTTTTTTATATCTTTGAAGAAGAAGATAAAAATAATAATCTAAACAAAAATATGAAAGAGTACAAGACACAGAAAAACAGATAAAGATAAGATAGACATATTAAAAATAAGTTTTGAAATTTAATAGATTGGAAATTTATGTTCATATATTCGGGTTTATAAATGGGTAATTTCTATAACTTAGGAAATTCTAAAAAAATATAGTACATTGATTAAAAATTAAATAGTCATAAATGCATTTCGAATTCTTATGTCATATGTTGGTGTATAAATTCTAATTATGCAATTGCAAATGTTCCCCAAAATAACCTGGAAAACTATTAATGTAATTAAATGTAAGGCCTTTGCAATTTCATTAAAAAAAAATTGTAAATTTTTTTTACCTAAAATATTTAATTCAAAATTGGATGGTTCCGTACTCCTGCAATTGGCAGAGCGAGGTACAGGAGGTAGGTACCATCGATACATCGGTTTGACACTAAGCGAAACATACTTAACGTCAATGTACTTAGGTGTTAAAGACAATAATATGGTTAAAGTTGCAATTTTGCAAACCTCTGACCATTTACTTTTAAATTTTCGTTGGTTGTATTTTTATACTAAATTCTTGTTGCTTATATTTTTATTTCATTTATATACTTCTATTTCCATTCCTTTGTAATATTATGAACTAAATATACAATTTGGCTGTCCTGAAACGGGTATCCTTCCCAGTTGGACAGGCAAAGTTTCATTGTGTAATGTTTTGTAATATATATGCATTTTTTTTTTTTTACGTGAGCTCCACACAGGAGGCCCTGAGGAAAATAATTTCCCTCAGGGCCTATGTCATCTTTGGGGATGCTGTGTGGAGGGTTTTTTTAAGGAAAAGAAGGAGGGGAGAGTTCTGGAAAGGAAGAGGGTTTAAGGGGTGGGTAGGAATCTGGGGTTCAGTGTGTCCTGGTCATCCGCCTCCAAGACCTAGACAAACCTCACCCCATGAACCCGGGCACCCCTGCTAAATCACCAAACGTAGCGAACCACTTGGGGTGACCTATGGCAGAGGTGTTGGTTATCCAATAAAGGTTCCCGGGGCGGCGGTACCCATTCCCGCCTCCCAATTTGCATGTATAAATAAAATAAATAAATAAATAAATAAATAATGGTCGCAACTGGGACTCGAACCCAGAACCTCTCGTCTATCCGGGACGTGCGTTTACCAATTCCGCCATTGCGCCCTACTGTCAAACCGTCATAATAGCCAAACTCATATATCAATCGTCATAATAGCAATGGCGGAATTTTTAAATGCTCTGGATAGACGAGAGGTTTTGTGTTCGAGTCCCAGTTGCAACCGTTATCTTTTTCGGTTTTTCGGTGTATTGTTCTCTTTCATATTTTCATTTAGATTATTTTCAGTATTATCTTCTTCTTCAATGATATACATTGATGGGAATAACCTTCAAAAGTTATAAAAAATGAGTTTTAATTATAAAACTAGAAATTTTTTTTAACACATGAAATACCTACATAAATTGGTATCAACAAGGTAAAAGAATGGCTAGATAATAATCTTTTCACTCTCAACACTGACAAAACTAAATTCATTCGCTTCAGTGCAACTCAAGCGGGACAACCAAGAGAAACTCAAAGAATTATTATACACCATTGCAATGACCCAAACACTTGCAATTGCAATACCTTAGAATATGTGGATAGCATAAAATATCTAGGAATTATCGTAGACAAGAATCTGAGATGGAATGAACATATCGATTCAATCTCCACAAAGGTCAGAAAACTCACGCATCTTTTCATGGCTATTAGAAATATTCTATGCGCAAAAGATCTAAAACTAATGTACTATGCCATGTGCAACTCATTACTTGAATATGCATCTTTAGGATGGGGAGGATGTACCAAATCAATACTGGACCCCTTAGCCAAAGCACAGAAATCACTTCTAAGGGTCATACTTAAAAAACCATTTAGATACCCCAGTAATGATTTATTCAAAGAGATAGGAGTTCTGGATGTGAGGCAACTATTTATAAGAAAAGTTATATTATACACACAAAAATATCGTCACCTCTTCCCCTCCGTAGAACATTATCACAACACCCGACATGCAGGGAGGAATCCAATAGTATAACTGGTAAACAAAATCACTTAACTTTCCTGATCACTAGACCAAAATTCCTTTCACATTTCATTGAGTTCAATGTTTCGACATCCTTTCTGATGTTTTTATACATGGGATTTATGGTTATGCGCCCCTGAAGCCTGTCTGCTCCGTGTAGGTGTAGGTATATCACCGCTGTAAAGCGTTGACATGCACGTCGCACGTCGCTAACTCTGAGTGAAACTTGGTACCTTACAACGGTAATGATTAATGATTTATAATAAATAAATAATACCTACATAACACAACATGTATGGCGTACGAAGTAATGCACCAATTTCACCAAAGTAGCACTAAATTTGGTACTATTTTATTATATTATATTCATAGTTTATATTCTATCTATATTTATAGTTATTGTTTTTATATTTTAGCGGGAGTAGTTCAAGACACAAACGCGGTGTATATTCATACTGTCGTACTTATAATATAATACTGTATAAAACATGTTTTAAATCAGTGAAAATAATTTGTAGCCACAAAAATCATTGCAGTTTCATCGCTCAAAAAAATCATATAGATTATTACGTTCGTTATTATATCTAATATTGTAAATTTTAATATAGTTTATCCTATAAGTGTACTTGTATGAAAAGTTCAAACTCCTAAACACATAATTTGATTTCTTTATGTTGTAAATCTTTTGTAATTCCTCCATCTTGTTCTTTTAATTCCTCCATATTGTAAATCTGAATGTATTATACATATGTTACCAGGTTAATTCGGTAAATCCGATTATAATATTTACTACCAGATTACCTTTCTACTTTATCACAAAAAAATGTATGTGTACTTATATTTATATATTTTATATACATTTTCTTTATTACACAGCTTAGCTTCAGAGAAAAATGAAATTTTCAGTTTTTTTTTGTGTTTGTTATGTAATTATGTACATTTCAGGTATAATATGAACTAAAATGTCAATTTGTCTGTCCTGGAACGGGAAACTTTCCTAGTTGGACAGGCAAGGCTTCCTAATTGTAATTTGTACTTTTTTTTGTATCTATAATAAATAAATAAATAAATAAATTTTCATTTCGGTATACATTTTTTTTTTGCTGCAAGAAATAAGTTTGTAAAAAACAATTCGTTATCAGCTTTTATGTCTAGATTTTATTTATTAAAGTAGAAATATAAATAATAACTACCTATGTAAAAGAAATCAGTATAGATGAGGTGTGTAGATGCAAAGGCAGCAATCTCCCACTTATGTGTTTTTGAGAAAAAGGCAAAAAACTTGTAGACATTAAATGGGATTTCACAGAACATTGAAAAAAATACATTAAATAGCTGTTTGATATCATGGATTATTTGCATCATCAGATTTTTTTTAATGCAAGCCTATAAAAAGATAAATAACTTTTTAATCCGGAGATTGCTGCTTTTGCTACCAAGTGTTGGAGATTGCTGCTTTTGCTACATACAACATTGGAGATTGCTGTGTTTGCTACAAACCTTCCCAAAAAACCGCCATCTTTGTTTTGTGTTGATTGGCTTCAAGGAATACTTTATAACTCAATAAGGGGTAATTGCAAAAAATAAACTTTTTGAAGATATTATTGAACTTTTTTTCCAGAAAACAGGTTTTATTATGCGTGGAACAAAAAATATGAGAAAAGATGACACATAATATTCTGAATAATTAATAATTCAGACAGTGAACCAAAAATTTGAGAATGAAAAGAGTGTAATATGAGGAAGAAAAAAAGAAGCCTGATAAATTGTTTAATATTATTATGTCAAAACATTTATTTTTTTATATGAATACCGCACAAGAGTCACCAACTGCTCCCGTCTGGAGCCAGCGAGACTATGGCATCCCCAATTATTGGGGTATGTTGTGAGGCTGAAAGTACTTTCCTTCCTTTCCTTAAAAAAACCCTCCACATAGCATCTCCAAAGATGACATTGGCCGAAAAAAATGTTAAAAAAATATATACTACACTAGCTGACCCGACAAACACTGTTCTGCCATATAAATTATTTCTAATGAATATTTTGTTTGTTAAATGAACAATAACGAATGTATTGTAAGTGTGTGGGGATTGGATCTATGACAGAAGGAGGAATGGAACGCTGTAGCTGATGACCGCCGATAAACACAATTAAAAATACCATTAAAGTAGGCAAATAAAATAAAGAAAAACAATATGACTTTCGAAGAGCAATTGAGTATACAATTTTTTTGTCAGTCCGTCTTTAGCCATCACAAATAAGCTCGATGGTTTGCCCACGCGAGAACATGATGCCGAATGAAATATCAAAATGACGCGACGCTTCTCGTGAATGTCTTGCGCATGTGTGGATGTAAGTTCGATGAGGCGAACGTAGCGCCATCTTTCATTCAACAATGTAAATAATTTCGTTCTGTTTGAAATATGAAAGACGGTTAAATTTGTTCATACAAAAATAGTAAAATCGCTTTTGAAAAATAGGAGGGTGGGGGTAGGAGGGTTAAAATTTGGGGTTCTAGGTATTTGTTGATGCCAAATTAAAAAAAAAAACATAAAAAAAAAATAATAATAATTCTGGATAGGGACACCCTAATCACCTAGCGGTCTCAAATATACTTTAAAACCTATTCTCATATCTACCAAACATACATTAAAAAAATTATAAAAATCGATAAAGCCGTTTCGGAGGAGTGCGACCTCAAACACCGTGACACGAGATTTTTATATGTACATAAGATATTATTAAAAAGTGAATTAATTGTGAAATACCACAAATTAATCAAATAAAATTTATTTGTGCACGCCGGGTTCGAACCCGCGACCTTCGGATTGTGAGTGTTACCTCGGGACCACGGAGGCTGTCAAAAAATCAAACATGGCGTGAAGAAAAGGTGTCAAAAGAAGTCTGATTTTTAATGTAATGGCTACTAAAATATATTATTTTCCATTTTCGGAATCGGAAATACTTACTTCTCATTATTATCTAACTGATACTAGGTATTTTTGAAATAAAAAGTGCAAAAGTGAAAAATAAATAGATTATCATGAATAGATAATTTTTTGAGAGTTATAATGCTTTCCTCCAAGCCAAAATAAAATCTGACAGGTACATTCCATGATATTTTTGTAACATTTCGTTTCTAATTTTCTGACTTAATAATAGGTTTGCGGGCGTCTTTTGATAATGTTAGGGTCGGGTGACAATCCATCTTCAATAATTGTCGAAAATATTTATTCCAAACACACTTTTACATACTTCAAAACATCAAAAACTCACATAGAAAAATCAGCACCAAATGCTACTTTAGTATGGAGCGGCCATCTTGTCACGTGACACTTCCTATGAATTTGATTGGCCGAAATGGAGAATGCTACGTTTGCTTTGAAAAGAACATGGAGATTGCTGCCTTTGCTTTTAATACGTATTTTCAAACTCGGATTTTGATGGGAATAAGTTGAGTTTGTAAATAACCAATGCATTTATTAGGTGCACAATTTGAATCTCTATGGAACTGCATTCATAACTTTTTTTTTGATATTTTGGAGATTGCTGCCTTTGCATCTACACACCTCAGATATTAATTAATATTAACGGTTATTAATATTGTGGATTTCAATATATACACATACAGCCTTACTAAAAAAAAACCACAGCACGCCAGATAACCCGTGTTGCTGCAGCAACATGAATAAAACAAAAAAAAAACTAAAACAGGAAATATTACTAATAAGGTTTGGTCTTAAAATGTATTTTAAAACTGGCAACAATGGAATTTTTTATAGTGAAAGTACTAAATTGTTTGTTTTCCTTCATAACCGCTAGGTGGCGGCGCCTGCGCATTCGTTGTTCGCGCTCGTAAACGACGCTGGAAGCGCGAAATGATTTGGCTTCGCGGATGTGGTGCAATATTACTTATGTGATGGTTAATTTCTATTAATATGACTAATTTACTCTTATATTTATATCATTGATATATTTACCGTGTTTTTTGTGGTTTTTCATAAGTTTTAGTCAAGTTATAATAACGATAACCGTACTTTGAAAATTGAAATGTCAAAAACTATTTTATTTTATGAGAATTTCATGAAAGTGGTGTTTTTTTTAAATATTAATATCTAATACATGTGTTCCTAATTGTATCAAACAAATTAACGTCTTTAGAGATAAAAGAAATCTGTTATAAAAGCCGGTATAATTTTAAGGTTAGTTTTTTAGCAATAAAAAAAACTTTGAAATTTTTTATTATTTTTTTATTGTATGCACGAGGAAAAAGTGAGGTGATAGTTTCCTTCCAAATATATTACATAAAAGGACTGTGTTTTTGAAATTTTGTTTTTTTTTTAATTTCTCTACATTTTGGTCAAAAAAGTTTCGGTAAGAAATTTTTTTTTCCATTTTTTTCCGAGTTTATATCTTAAAATATGGCAGTTTTTGAAAACTAAAGTGTATTTCAAATACACAAATCTAAAAGGTAATTTTATCTATTTTTCATAAATTGTATTTATTTTTACGATTCCTTCAAAAATAAGAAATATATAGAACATTCAAAATACTTTGGAAAAATTCCAAATTTCGTTCAAAGATCATTGATAAAACAGAGATAAACTACCCCCTCAGGCCGTGTAAACCAAGCGTATTTTTTCCATGAACAATTTTTTAATTAGTAATGCTTTCACATCCGCGGCCGTTTGTCAATTGAATAAAATTTTCACTTGGTTTTTTAGTAAGGGTGATAGTATATAGCTCGTTAATAGAGATGATGAGGTAAGCCAAAGATATTCAAATACAAAAGAGATATGCTATGGTGTCCGCGCCACTGTCGGCGGACTACGCCCTAATTAGAGTAGTGTGCATACAAAAATAATTTGTTCATTTCGTTGATTTTTTGAAGATATGCATTAGTATTGGTTAACAATATAGTTTGAATACGGAAAAAAATTGTTCATTTAGTTTAAAGTTCGTTTGGTTTATTCGTTAATTATTTTTTCATTTAGTTTATTTGTTAATTAGCAAACAATATCGGCGACACCCGGGAGCGCAGTCCCACCTAGTAAAAACTGCAGATAGCACATCTACTT
Source organism: Limnephilus marmoratus (assembly GCA_917880885.1). Taxonomy (NCBI): domain Eukaryota; kingdom Metazoa; phylum Arthropoda; class Insecta; order Trichoptera; family Limnephilidae; genus Limnephilus; species Limnephilus marmoratus. The sequence goes on along the minus strand of OU862927.1, from coordinate 5,442,195 downwards.
ATATTTAAATATCTTTGGGGAAAGCTGAATAGTTCTTTGTATCCGATACTTGATGGCTACGCCAAAACTAAACACAGAAAATCACATTAATTTAAGTGATCATTAAACCGAAATACCGGCACCAAGAGATTAATGAGCACAAAACGATATCACCTCTACATCCATACACATAAACACACACTTCGCTACAATCCACACATCTGCCCTAATAATAGGAACTGTAAACTTGTCCGAAACGTTGGCTAAAGGAGAAAATACAATACGGCGCGCACAGAATCAAAAATTAATCTCGATAACATTTATCTATGAAATTAATCCTTACAAAATACTGCAACGCACGGTGAAGCGACAAACCTGAAAAAAGGGTGAAATTTTCTTCAGCATTTTACAACAACTGCATGTATTTTTTGGGAACCAAGAATGGGTACCGTCACCCCGGAAACCATTTTTTTGATAACCGATACCTCTGCCATAGGTCACCCTCATGGGGTGAGGCCTGTCCGAGCCTTGGTGGTGCATGCCATCTGCCCACCAGCTGCGGGCAGATCGGGAGAGACTGGTTGACGGAGACCTTTTTGCCTCTTCAGCAGGACTTTTTCGGACTCATCTTGTTGCACCACATTGTGGGGGATAGATTCATACGTCCTGGAGATACTGACACCCAGATATCTACCCCTCATTCCTTTTTTCTTTCACAACATCATCTCCTTCCGTTCCTCAAAAGACCCTTTCTACTGCATCCCCAAAGATAACATAAGCCCTGAGGAGAATTGTGGAACGTGGAGCTAATGTAAAAAAATGAATACATTTTATTCAAAAAATACAGTCCAATCGCAAACTAAGACTAAAGTTATTTGGAGATGAAAAATTACAGGTTCACTGGTTAGGACATGTTTTAATTACATAAAAAACATAATATAAGAAAAACTACTTGACTTGGCCACTTTTTTGATCCACCCGTTACTTTATGAGAACAGATCAATCACAAGATAAGTACGTAACTTGTCGTTTATAATATTTATACAAGGCCACCCACTATTGTCACCGCAGGTTCCGGCAACTGCCGCTAGAGGTACCTAGTGTACCTAGCGAGGAAACAAACCATTCATCATAATAATATTTTACGTAACTACACCTTTCGGGCAATAATCAATTATTGAAATGACACTGTTTATTGTAGAGGTGAATGTTGGCACCCATTCACAATACCGTCGGGCAAATTATTGTAAATACCAATTAACTAATCTGCATTTAAAAAAAATCTTAACTGAAATTTTTTTGAAAGCGCAAAGCTCTATTGGTAGCCCGTTCCTCTTGGAATGATTTGGCTTATACGTGCTTGTAATTATCATCACGACTTGTTCAAGATACCACACGATAGAGCAGACGTTCTAGCACAGCATTCAAGAGTAATGGTGCTATTAAATGAAATTTCTAAAATAGTAGATATATTTAATTACTCTCTAAATAACCTTAACAAAATTTATGCCTAGTGTTAAACTTAGTAGTTTTTTAACATTAGCTCTACATATATACAAAGGAGGCTCTGGGGAAAAGAATTTCCTTCTATTTTTTTTTTTTTTTTTTTTACTTGGATACCGCACAAGAGTCCCAACTTTTCCCGTCTGAAGCCAGTGGGACTATGGCATCCAAAATTGGGGTATGAAAGGTGGGGAAGTACCTTGCTGTTGAGATCTGGTCACCAAACACGGCTAAAGCCATTTTAAGCAACCCTTCAATTCTGAATGGTGGTCTTATCCCAGGGCGATACTATATATTATTTTAAATTAATAAATTGAGAATATAACACAAATTAATCAAATAAAAATTATTGCCTCGCCGGGATTCGATCCAAGAGCCTTACCGCTGTACTACGACTATGATATCTATGGAGATGCTGTGTGGGAGTTCATTTTAGGAAAGGATGGAGAGGAAGTTCTAGGAAGGAAAAGGGTATGAGGGGTGGGTAGGAATCTGTACAGTGTATCTAGGAGTGACGGCCGTATGAATCCATCCCTCTCCTGCGGAGCATGGTAATGTTTCGAGAGAGTCCTGATGGAAAGGTAAAAAGATGTCCCTCAACCAGCCTCGTTCGTGGACAGATGCGTCAGCAGCCAAGACAAGGACAGTACTCACCCTGTGAACCCGGACATAAAACGTAGCAAATCACTTGTCGTACGTCACCAATAAATAGTATCCGGGGCAGCTGTCTGTCTAAGGCTTGGCGGCGGATGCTTTTTACCACCCACTGCTTGGTGGGCTGTATCGGAAGAGACTGGTTTAAGAGGATCTTTTGACCTCTCCAGTCAAACTCTCTCGATCCGTCGCCTATAACTATAACCCTTTAAAAGTTAATTTTAACATACCATTAAGACGTACACGCCATACAGAACTATTCCACACGATTAATTACAAGACAAATGCAGCATCTAATTCCCCAATCAATCGTCCTCTTCACATGTTCAATAATATTGTGTCAAAATTCTAACATCGACATTTTATCCGATTCACTGCCCAAATTTAAAAAGAGCATTATGTTAATGATATAAATTGTCCAATGCGTATAGATACATACATACACACATACTCACACACACACATACACACACACCTTTCCACTACATACATCACCCGGTAATTACTTAATATGCATACCATAAATAAGACAATACAATGAAACAAATAATAGGTTCCCACCATGAAATATACTTAATAATTGTAATTTTTTTTCACCAATGTATCTAATGTATTGTTTGTTACTGTTTACAATTAAAATAAAAAATATACATATATAAATATATATATTGTGTCAATGTGAATGGATTAAATCTGTTAACTTCACCCGACATTACATAGGGACCCTGTATGGCTGTTGAAACAATACAAAACAAAATATTGTACTAAGAAAATTGCATCTATATTATTGGTAACTAAGAATTCTCAGGGCTCCAAGAGAATAATTTTATATCTATTAAATAAATAATTAAACAATTCTCTTTTCCAACGACACCCCGCGAAGAAAATTGTAAACTGTTAAGCGATGTTAATTTAAAATTTGCACCATAGCTGAAACCTGCAGGTTATTCACTACAATTTCACTCTAAAACATCATAAAACATTATTTGAATCAAACGGAGCTCTTAGCTGACATCTATTGACGAAAATTCGAATCGTAATGTGCCTTATTTTGTTATAGTTTGGTATGGAAATATTATAAAGGTGTATTGGTAATGTAATGAGGTCATCGTAATTCGAATCGATTCATTTCTTTGGTAAGCTAATCATCGTTATCGACAACTCCTTGTCGAGAGTTAAAATGATTGCATCGCTTTGCAACAGATGTCTCGTGCTGCGGAATACAGAATTTGAATAACTGTTTATAATCTTTGAATTGTAGTTAGGCCTAGCGCGCACCACGATTTTATTTTTTGCGACACGATTTTAAAATCGCGCGATAAGAAATCGCAAAAATAATACTGCGCGCATCGCGATGAAAAATCGCGATGAATTGTTCATTCTCAACACGGATTCCGTACAAATTGCGGAGGCGTCTACTAATATCTACAGGAATTCCAAAAACTGAAAAAATCGAATTAATATCTATGAGAACCAAAGTGTTGACGAATATCTACAGCACTGGCAGAAGTTGGATTTGCAATTATGTATAGCATATTCATATTGGAATAACGTAATATTGCGTATGCAGTTTAAAAAACTTAATTTATGTAAGTATGTACGTAAAAATCCCTAATATCGGACTGTTGGACACATTTAGCTGATAAGTCCAACCTACGCTCTGTACATATTAATTCAACCTACGCTCTGTAGATATTAGTCAACACTCTGAAGTTCGTAGATATTAGTTCAACATATGAGCTGTAGATATTCGTCAGACATACAGGCTGTAGATATTAGTATCTGGAGTCCAAATTGCTTGTATTGTTTTGCTTCTTCGGAAGAGGAGGAATAAAAGAAGGAAACTGGACTCATCCTTTTACAGCAGAAAGATATGTTAAAGGTTTCTTTTATCTGAAATACAATGATCTTCGACAATATCCAAAAAAATTCTTTGGCTATTATAGAATGACGATTCAGACATTTGACAAACTATTAAGAATTGTTGGACCTCAAAATTGCTTACAATAATACTAGATGGCGGAATGCAATCTCAGCTGAAGCTGAGCCAGGTAGCGATTTTAAATCGCAGTGCGCGCGTGTCCATATAACTTCAAATGCTATAATTTTATTTTGCGACAATCGCGTCGCGCGCTGTCGCGGAAAAATGTGACAAATCACAATTTTAAAATCGCAACTATTTATTTGTCGCATATGCGCGCATATACTAACTCATACGTTGCATTTCTGCGACAAACTTATCGTGCGACAGAAAATCGTGGTGCGCGCAAGGCCTTAAATGTTGATTTCAGTCAGATTATCAATTTGGGTATGGGTAGCGTCACCCGGAACCATTCATTGGATAACCACCACCATTATCAAAGGTCATCCCAAGTGGTTCGCTACGTTTGGTGACTTATCAGGGGTGCCCGGTTTCATGGGGTGGGGTGTGTCCAAATCTTCATTTTTTTTACAATAGCTATACGCAGAACTTCCTCCGAGGAAAATATTTTCCCTCAGGGACTATGTCATCTCTAGGGATGCTGGGTGGAGGGTCTTTTAAAGGAAAGGAAGTAGATAAAGTTCTGAGAAGGTATGAGGGGTGGGTAGGAATCTGAGGGTCAGTGGGTCCAGGAGTGACGGAGGTTGCAAAAGAGCTCCGCTTGGGAGGTCACAAGGTTTCCCTCAACCAATCTCCGGCCTACCACGCAGCTGGTGGGCAAACATATCTGCCGTCAAAACCCGGACAAACCTCACCCCATGAACCCAGACACTCCTGCAAAGTCACCAAACGTAGTGAACCACTTGGGGTGACCTACGGCAGAGATGTTGCAGATCCAATAAATGGTTCCCGGGACGGCGGTACCCATACCCGCCTCCCAAATTGAGTTAAATGCTTCCGTCCATCAGATGCGTGGAGGACTAGATCTGGAGATGTCGGTCAAAGGCATAGCATATCACTAATTGTAATGGAATTTAAAAAAATGAGGAATAGAAATTGGAGACCGTCTGACATCTCCAACCGGACTCTCTCGACCCCAACGCCTGACATTGAAATCATCTGCCCCAAGTATTTGATTAGTATTTGATTCACTTGATCGTGCCATGTCTTCCTGGTGCTTCCCCGATTTCAAACTTATTTTAATGGCATTTAGGCCCGGATTCCCGATTTATAATATATTTTCCCTAAATACTATAAGTTTTGAAGCTCTTAAAAAAATATACGTTATTCTTGAAAATAATATATATATATATATACATTCCCCACGCCAAAACGGCAATTATATGAAATTCCCTCGATAGAAAAAAAACGCAAATTATTATAAACAGGTTTTTTTCTGATATGATTTTAGATTTTCACGGCCAAAAATTTTATGATGATGGACACTGTAACGCTGTCCGAAACGTTGGCTAAAGGAGGAGTTAGCGCAACACGGCATAATACCCCAAAAGGAAATAACCATAAGGTTTTTTTCTGTTATTTTATAAGTTATATGTATGAAAAAATTCACAGTGTTTCTTTAAATGCTATTATAGACAATCTTCTTGCTCTATTTTAAACGAGAATTTGTTCTCAGTCGTTCCAACGGCACGCCGAAATTAATAATACTCATTCTGAGCAAGTACCGACTGAATAATAATGAAAATAATTACGTTACAAGGGTTTGAGGTCAAAAAGGGGTCGTACAACTTCTGCAGTTTTCGAAGATTTCGATCCTCCTTCAGTTCAACATCTCTTCGAGCATCTAATTCTAAATGGATAGATGAATTCTTTGACAAAATTGCCCCCCCTTCTGTTCCTAACTTAGATAAAATATGTCCCATCTACAATCTACAACACTCCTATGTCTAATCATTGTCTAGACTCTCCATTCGCTTATAATTATAAAAAAATGTATCAGTGGTCAAGGATTCATCTCCAGGCAGACATGGCATACCTTATAGCATAACCAAAAATAGTAATGATAATGTTCTGTATTACTACTAAAGCATCTTAAATAAAATCTTCCAGACTGGAGTTCTCAAATAATCATTTTATCCGAAAATCAAACAAATCATTTAATTCTGGATCTAACCAGTGGCGTAGCTCTAGCATAGGTGGCAGCCAGGGCGGATAACGTGGTGTCACCCCCCCCCCCAATTATTTTGACTTCATAAAAAACAATAATAACATTACAACCTAGTAAAATGTGGAGAAAATTAGGGTGGGGGGTGGCTAGCCTATAAAAAGACTGTCTGGCGCAAAATTCTCCCGTTTCGGGGCACTCCACCGGGAGCCATAGAGCCACGAAAATAAAAATAACAGAAACCGTGTAAATAATATTGTGACAATATCCTTCGTAATTTGTTTTATTAAACATTTTCACTATTTTCGCTAAAATATTATCGTTTTTAATATTAGCGTACCCTCTCTAATATCCATATTTACATATCTCTCCATCATCTAATTTTTGAGCGGATACATCGCGCCTTAAAGCGGCCGTATATTATATACACATTGAAGTATTTCACAGATTAAATTAATTATTGGAATTTCTCAAGTTGTTCATAAATGTATAACAAGGCAACGGAATTTGCACTACATTTCTGTATAATCATTCAATTAACACTACAAGTTATTCCAATAAATATGTGAATAACTTTTAACGCATGTTCTCGAATAACTGCATGCAATAAATTCAAATAAATAATTCAGTTTGACATTAACCTTTTTGTCCCGGAAAGAAAAAAATCACACACGATCCGAAGCGGGGTCACTCGGGTCCCCCAATTTGTTTTGCTTTTTTAAGGGTGTTAATGATACAATTTTTTTAAATTTGTTTTGGTAATAATTAGAGGGAAGTATATTCATTATATTTCAGAAGTCATTATCTAAATTGTTTGATAAATAAGGTCATGATTAATATTCTAATAAATTTAGACCATAACGCGTGTTTTTCCATAGAAAACAGAGAAGGCGGGCCGATAGCCACCATAACGCCTTGTTTCCGAATCTCGACTGGCGATTGGCGATTACACTCTCCGCGTCGATGGCTAGTTTGTTGCACAGGGTGATCTGTAAATAATGGATATATGTATATAATTTTTTTTTACTTTCTTGGTTTTTGAAAACTACTACCTACTACTAAACTAGGATGTTAAATATTTTGAATCTTATGGTATATCTAGATTAAATTGAAATTAAAATAATTTTTTAACTTATTTCCACATATTTATTTAACCAGTACCGGTTTCATCCTGTTATGGACATCTTCAGGCTGGCAATTGACATTCTTTTGTTAGAGAATAAAATTGTATAAAATTTGGTAGGTAGGTACACAATATTAGATTAGGTACATATATATATATGTATATCTAGATATTTAATGTAGGTATTAAATTTGATCTGCTAATTAATTTGTGATTTTTTTATAATATTTACACTAGCCGATTCCCGGCATGCGTTGCAATGCCATATGCAAAGAAATAAATTTGACATTTTTAAAATAAATTAAACTTGCGTCCCCGTTCCCCTTCCGCATCCCGTTCTTCTCCCGCGTTTTCTTTTCACCTTCCCCGCCTACCCTCACCCACCTCCCGCTCCCCCGTCCCTATATTCAGCCCCAGTTCATTCAGTTAGAATTTTTGGCACGTGTGCCACCTATTACAATTTTTTTTTATACAAAATTTTCGTTTTTCATATATTACAAATATTCATTTTCGTATATTATAAGAACCATCAATCTAATTTTGTACCTAACATAGGTATCTATTTAAAATATCTATAATTTAAAAATCTACGGACAATTCTTTTGTTAAAAAAAAACAACTGCCTGCTAAATTCACATTCATCTGCGAAGTTAAAAAAGTCGTTAATTTTTCTGAATTTACCTAATTTTTTGCGCAATTTTCTTAATTTTTCTTTCCGTAAGAACCTTCTACAAAGTATTAGAAAACTTAAAAAAAAGACGAATGAAATAGGTAAAGTCTTTCTGAAGTTATGGCGTGACCAAGAGAACGGACGGCCTCCGTAGTCCAGTGGGTAAGACTCTTGACTCACAATTCGGAGGTCGCGGGTTCGAACCCGGCATGCGCAAATAAATTTTATTTGATAAATTTGTGTTATTTCACAATTAATTCATTAAAAATAATATATAGTATATTTGCGGCATGTTCCAGAGTGGAAGATAACATCAGTATCGCCCTGGTGTAAGACCACCATTCAGAATTGAAACGTTGCTTGAAAATGGCCTTAGCCGTGTTTGGTGACCAGATCTGAATAGCCAGTGTTAAGATAATACGAAGCGACGTGAGCTCCATCTATATTGAATTGTGTGTACTTATAACTGTCAATTGTGTGTCGCGGCTCGAAGATTGTCTCCCGATATATTTGATTAATATAAATAAATTCATTGCTTTAAAGAACTGTTGTTATTCATAACCCTTCAGGTTATGGGCCCAGTAAGTGAAATATAAACAATTTCGTGAACAATTAGTGGGATTTGCAGTGTTATAAGCGAGAACAGTTTTTGCGTAAACAAAATTATAAACGGATAATCGGCGCCATCTTGTTAGTGAGCATCGCTAAGGTGACGCGGACTTAGAAGTATCGTTCCGTATTGTTTACATCGTTGGAATGCAAATACGTTCAATTGTTTTGGAGTTGAAAAAACTTCGAAATGGCTGCTTCTATTAAAATTGATCAATTAACTGCAAATAACTATGACACCTGGAAGATACATATGCGTGCTATTCTAAAGAAAAATGATTTGTGGGAGTACGTATCGGGGTCATTACCTAAACCGTCATCAATGGACCCTAAGTATGCAGAATGGATTAAAATGGACGGAAAGGCCGAATCGGATATATTATTGGCGGTCAGTCCGAGTGAGTTAGCTGCATTGGATGGCTTAGAAACTTCTAAAGCTATATGGGACAAGCTAAAGTCTATATATCAGTCGAGTGGACCCGCAAGGAAGGCCTCTTTGTTGAAAAATTTGGTTTTGACTCGTATGCAGGAAGAAAGTGACCTACGTAAACACATAGCGGATTTCTTTGATGTTGTCAAAAAACTCAAAGAAATCGGATTGATCGTTATTGATGAACTTTTAGCCATATTATTGCTGTATAGTTTGCCGGATTCTTTCGACATGTTCAGAACGGCAATCGAATCTCGTGAAACCATCAACGGAAACGCTGAAGATCAAAATTATCGAAGATTTTGAGGGTCGTCAATCCAAAATTGTTGACCAAGGGGCTATGTTTGTCAAACGTTTCAATAAAAATGCCTTTCAGAAGAAGAATCATGACCACCGCTATAATAAGAATTACATTGGGTGTTACCGGTGTGGTCGTCGTGGGCATTTAGCAAAAGAGTGTAAGGTTAAAAATATCAGTGGCAATAAGTATAAACAGAGTGCACAACAGTTAGAACGCAATAGCAATAATGAGCAGAAGACAACAATGTTATTAAGCACCACCGAAGAGGTGATGTTGGGTGAGCAAATTAATCCTATTTGGTGTATTGACAGCGGGTGCACTAGTCATATGTGCAACCAAAAGCAAGTGATTAAGAATTTCACACAGATAAACTCTGAGCTTAATTTAGCAACTAATAGTGAAAAAACACAAATTACAGGTACGGGTAAAGTCAGTATCTCAGTGGACACGGGCAGTGAAGAACGCCAAATAGATATAGAAAAAGTGTTCTATGTATCGAATCTACGTACTAATCTATTATCAGTGTCAAAAATGACGGATTATGGGTTTGAAGTTCGATTCAGAAAAAATGACGCAATCGTGATTGATAAAAATGACAAAATTCACATGCGTGCTGACCGTGTTGGTAATTTGTATAATGTTCGGATGAGCGAAAATGCTGTCAATATAGCTGCGACCCCAGAGACACTTATAGATATGTGGCACCAGCGTCTCGGACACCTTAATGAGCGTGATTTGAAAGCCATGGCAAAGAGTGGCTTAGTACATGGGCTAAACATCAAAGACAGTGAAAAATTGTCTCAGTGTGAAATTTGTGTAAGAGAGAAGCAGACATGCACGCCTTTTTCTAAAGGATGTGAAGATCGCACAAGCGAGTTACAAGAAATAGTGCATTCGGACGTGTGTGGTCCGTTGAGACATGAGTCTTATGGCGGTAAGAAGTACTTCGTTACTTTTATCGATGACAAGTCTAGATGGTGCGAAGTCTACTTTATAGCTAACAAAAGCGACGTGTTAAGCGTGTTCAAATCGTACAAGGCTTTTGCAGAGAATTTGACAGGGAAGAAAATAAAATATCTTCAGTCAGATAATGGGCGAGAATACATCAGCAATACATTCGACGAGTACTTGAAAAAAGAAGGAATTAGAAGAAGATTAACAGCGCCTTATACGCCTCAACAAAATGGGATTGCAGAGAGGAAAAACCGTACTCTGGTCGAGATGGCGCGCTGTATGATGCGACAAGCAGGAAGCCCTCCTTCTTTTTGGGCGGAAGCAGTGAATACTGCTAATTATGTGAGAAATAGGTGCCCAACTACAGCTTTAAATGGCAATATACCATATACACTATGGAATGGGAAGAAGCCTACAGTAATCTACATGCACGTGTTTGGATCTAAAGCATATTATAAAGATAAAGGACCTCAAAAAGGCAAGTTTGATTCAAGGTCACAATTAGGAGTTTTTGTGGGCTATGATACTCAATCTAAAGCTTATAGAATACATGACCCTAAGACGAGAAAAATCGTTGTAACTCGAGATGTAAAATTCATAAATGAAACGGCATTCAAGGATGAGTACAAAGAAATACTTGATGAAGAAGAAGATACTGACCATGAACAAATAAATATAGAATTAAATGATCCAACCACAAATGATGAAATGAGAGAAAACAGTAGAATGCCTGTAATAGAAGCAGGTGAAAGTAGAGAAACTGGTCTATTACAAAGAAAAAGAAAATCAACAGTCTCATGGGAACGATTAATAGGACCATTAAAAAGAGGACGAGGAAGACCACGTATAATACGTTCCGGTTCAGTGGGAAGACCGCGAAAGGAGCACAATTTAGTAAGAGATAATACTGAAAGTGAAAATGAATCAGATATTGAAGAGACTAATGTGCACATGATAGCTGGGATAACTATTGTAGAACCGATTACATGGCACGAAATAGAAAAGAGTAATGATGTTGATGCATGGAAAGGAGCCATGGAGGACGAGTATTTAGCACAAATAAAGAATAAGACATGGGAAATAGTTACAAGGCCAAAACAACGAAAAGTGATCGGAAATCGATTTGTATTTAGCACTAAAACTACTGGGAAGAAAGTACGTCTCGTCGCAAAAGGTTGTTCGCAACGACCAGGGGAGGATTTCCATGAGACATCGTCTCCGGTCGTGAGATCTTCATCAATAAGACTGATAGCTGCTGTATCAGCTGAGTTAGGATTAAATATCCATCAAATGGATGTAGTAACTGCATACCTGAATGGTACACTTGATGAAGAGGTTTACATGGAAGTGCCGGATCACCTAAGCGATGTTTTGAATAGATTACTCGCAAACCAAAAGATTGGTTCCCAAAGAAAAGTTATTAAAGATAAGAATCTAATTGAAACAGCTAAACGCTGGGACAAAGCATTGAGTGAATGTAGTGATAGTGTGTGTGTTTTAAAGAAATCTCTGTATGGTTTGCGTCAGTCAGGGTTACAGTGGTATAAAGAATTAGTGAGAACGCTGATGAAAATAGGTTTTGAAGCGTTAGCACAAGATCCGTGTGTATTCATAGCACAGAAAGGTGAGCGACTGATGTTGATTGCTATTTATGTTGATGACATTATTTTGGCAGGAAATGATGATGTATGGATGAAAAATATAAAGAAACAGTTATCAAGTGAGTTTGAAATGAAAGATTTAGGAAAGATAAGTAATTGTTTGGGTATTGAATTTAGTCGTGATGATGAAAACAGAGTGTTTCTTAATCAATGGGTTTATATAGAGAACGTGTTAGAACGATTCCATATGAGTGAGTGTAAACCTGCAGTGACGCCTCTAGATGTTAATGTGAAATTAGAAAAACCGGTAAGTGTGAATGAGGACATAATGAAACAGTACCCATACCAAAGCTTGATAGGAGCGTTACTTTATCTGGCTGTATCGACTAGACCAGACATAGCGTTTGCCGTAAATTATTTAAGCCAATTTAATAGTAATTATAGTGTTGAGCACTGGAAGGCGGCTAACCGTATCATGAGATATTTAAAAGGTACATCTGACTACGGTTTAGTTTATGAAAGAACTGGGCTGCCTTTGTTCGGTGTGGTCGATGCAGACTGGGGAGCAAATGCCATAGATCGTAGATCATATTCTGGATTTGCATTTATTTTAGCCGGTACCCCGATCAGTTGGGAGGCACGTAAGCAACGGAGTGTTGCGCTATCGAGTACGGAAGCCGAATACATGGCACTATCCGAAGCTTCAAAGGAAGCCATGTATTTACGTGATGTTTTGGGTAACGTTGGTATTGAAAGTGAGTGTGTGACGTTATTCAACGATAATCAGGGTACCATAAAACTTGCTCAGAGTAGAAACTTTCATCCTCGCACAAAACATATAGCAGTGAGACACCACTTTATTCGAGATATATGCGAACAAGGTGTAATTGATTTAAAATACTTATGTACTGATGAGATGCCTGCTGATGTTTTGACGAAAGGTTTGAGTGGATCAAAACATCATGATTGTCTGCGTAACCTAGGTATGATGGATGAGAGTATGTAAGAATAGGAATAGGAATACTCGCTCACGACTTCGAGGGGAGGTGTTAAGATAATACGAAGCGACGTGAGCTCCATCTATATTGAATTGTGTGTACTTATAACTGTCAATTGTGTGTCGCGGCTCGAAGATTGTCTCCCGATATATTTGATTAATATAAATAAATTCATTGCTTTAAAGAACTGTTGTTATTCATAACCCTTCAGCCAGGTACTTCCCAACCTTCCTCTTCCCCACCTCCTTCCCCTTCCCATTACCTCCAGCCTCACAACATACCCCAATTGGGGATGCCATAGTCTCACTGGCTCCAGACGGGAGCAGTTGAGATTCTTGTGCGGTATTCACTGTAAAAAAAAAGAGAGAAACAGGGATTCATTTTTTATATACATATATAGATTTAGGATATCATCTAGCATCAAAACATAGTGCCTTAACGTAAATGATGCATATATAAACGTGTTGAAAATAGGAAAAATTGCATTTGAAAATAGAAAAAGACATTCGTAATAAACACATTTTTTTATTTAATTTTACAATATCCCACATACCAATTCACCACCGTAACAGCGTGGTGAAATCAAGAAATTTATGAAAAAATAACAAAAACACCTTTTCATTTGAGGTACGTACTCTATAATAAATATGAGTTTAATGAACCAATAATTATTAGCAAAAATAATTACACATAAACTTTACTCTATAATAAATATGAGTTTAATAAACCAATAATTATTAGCAAAAATAATTACACATAAACTTTAAACTTCACTCGTAACAGAATTATAAAGAATTTTTCCTATGTTATTAATAATACTATTCTTAAAAAAGTGTTTTCCATAAGAGATCTAGGAATCACTCTTGATTCTAAATTCATATTTGATGTACACATTAACGACATTAAGTGCAAATCATTTAAAATGATGGGATTTATTCATAGAATATGTAAACCTTTCAAAGATCCTCTATCAATTCTAACCCTTTACAATGCCTTAATTAGAAGTAAACTTGAATATCGAAGCACTATTTGGAATCCACATTACTGCAAGTATGAAAACATTGTAGAATCAGTTAAAAAAAAATGCTAAGACTGTTATCTTTTAAATATTTTACATGAACATCTTAGATCGTACGACATGCGACTTGAATACTTCAAAATTAATACACTTAAAATCAGAAGGCAATTGACTGATCTAATATGTTTACATAAAATAATTCACGGCAATCTTGATACTTCATTGTGTCTTAGCAACATTGATATAAATGTTCCCAATTCCCATTGCTTAAGACGCCATAATATGTTTCACCTGAATACATTTAAAAACAATATCGCCTATTTTAGCCCTCTGACCCAAATGTGTCGACTGTATAATAAGATAGAGTGTGCTGAAGTAGATATTTTTGTCGATAATTTATATGGATTAAAAAAAAATGCTCTCCGACTGCTGAAAAATATGTGATAAATTATTATGTGTATCATTTTTGTCTCTAATTATGTCTCTTATCTTGCCTCTCGTTAATTGTTATTTGAGTAAACTTTGATTTTTTTGTTAAATTCTATATGTCTAACTGTTTTTTTTTTTATTTAATCTAATTTTTATTTTATCTGTTCCAAAATTATTATTTTATTATTTGGCTAATTGATTGTATATACATTTTACTTTTTCTTATTTGTACAATTAACTGAGTTTTTATAACTGGGTTGTTCTCACATGTGTGTGAACAACCTGTAAAACGCAGTATAAATAAATAAATAAATAAATAAATAAAGTATAACGAACTAACCTATTAATAAAAGAAGGTAAATATTGGTAAACAACTTTTTTGTTTTGGGGGTGTTATGCCGTGTTACGCTACCTCCTCCTTTAGCCAACGTTTCGGACAGCGTTGCAGTGTCCATTATCACACATCTGCTGGATCTGCCCTGACGATAGACACTGCACGCTGTCCGAAACGTTGACTAAAGAAGGAGGTAGCGTAACACGGCATAATACCTACCCCATAAACAAATAACGAAAATACTTTTGGCCGTGAAAATTTTAAAACGTGGACATAATGTTTATGTGGAAAAAAATATTAAGATTATAAAATATATTAAAAAAATATATCACAAAATGTAAGAATTTACGAATCAAATTAACAACTTGTGTAAATATCCCATAATAAGCTGCAATAACACGCAGTTAGACACCGATATATTCAACATTCATTACATCAATAAAAGCAAACAATTAAATTGTAAAATTTTAATGTTGCGTACCTACAATAAATAATATTTTACACCCCTGAAACAGAAAATTGCGGATGCCATTGCAAAAGATTAAATGCACTTACCAATCTGAAGATGTCTGTAGCACGGTGAAACTGGTCGGTTCTTACATAGAATTATTTATCGCCAAAATTAAACGAGTTCGTAATTAAAACTGAAAACACTATTTATTTGCTGTATACCTTAACCATAATGTATTTTGCTCTAGATTTTGTTCCTACATGTTTACCGGATATGTCCCAGACAGAACTATCTCGGACAAGCAAACGAACGTTTTAGCATTGTAAAAAGAACATACTAGATGCGTAGTGTAAGCGAACTGCATCCTGTCCTTTTTATTTAAGCCTTCTGTTATTAGTTGCCATCGCATTGAATTGTCCGGTTTGCAAACGCCCACTTTTGCTCTCGTCAATTTTTAAGTAAAGCAAAATGGTAAAGTAATAGTAACATAGGCAGCGTGACTCAGTTATTAAGACACAGACCTTTCTACTAAAAAACAACTTTTACTGATCGGCTACCAGACCCCGGAATCTTCATCGGCAGGACATGGGAACGGGGAAGTGCCAGCCGATATAACAGCGGGGCAGGGGGGGGGGGGGGGGAACGGGGCGGAACAGATAATCCGCCGGAATTTGATAGAAATTATTTAATATTTAAAAAAATGGTAATGCGATATTATTTTTTTAAATGCAGATCGATAACCAAATAGTTTTTCTAGGATAACCTAAATTATTGAGTATGTGATTTAAAAAACAACTTAGATACAGCGTAAAACCCTCGTTAGTGTAAGTCCATTACCCCGGTCCGGGGAGGAAGTGTTAAAAATTATTGTGATGAATTCTTAGGAAAATTTTATAATTTATTTATTTATAAGAAACAAACAGCTACAGAACGTAGGTACATATACTATGTGACCTGTTCAGGGGGGAGGTGGGGTTAAGAATTAAAAAAAAAATGGGTCACGTAGTATGGGTACGTTCCCTTATAAGTACTTAAAATGCAGAGTTTCATTGTGAATTAAAATTATCAATATCAATGTTGGCTAAGGGGGGGGGGGGGGGGGGGGAGGAAGAGGAATATATGATAAGGATATGAGATGCTTCCGATGCATTCCACACTATGGTATTAAATAACGAGCGTGACTTTCATTCGTTGTTTCTGAAGAGTATTGCTAAAAACATCTAAATTTTTAAATTTTGTGTTACATTGCGCACATATAGGATGTCCCGTGGCAGATTTCGAAGTTAAAATTATAATATTTCTAAAACCGTTGCACGGGTAAGAGGAGAGGGTATGGTTCTGCGCGGCGTTCATGCAGATTGTTTAATCACGATGTCGCTGTAATGCAGGATTGCAAGTGGCGTAGCGTGGGTGTCAGCCACCCGGGGCGGAGGACAATGTCGCCGCCTTTATTGGATAACCAACACCTCTGCCATAGGTCACCCCAAGTGGTTCGCTACGTTTGATGATTTAGCCAGGGCGCCTGGGTTCATGGGGTGAGGTTTGTCTAGGTCTTGTAGGTGGATGACCAGGACATACTGAAACCCAGATTCCTACCCACCCCTTAAACCCTTTTACTTCCCTGAACTCTTCTCTCCTTCCTTTCCTTATAAAATACACTCTTCACAGTATCCCCAAAGATGACATAGGCCCTGAGGGAAAATATTTTCTTCAGGGCCTACTGTGTGGAGCTCATGTAAAAAAAATGTTTAAGGGAGATATGTAAGAAATCGGTAGAAATTCGGGTAACGGCGGAAATGTATAAATGAATACCGATGGTAAAAAAAGCACATACAGATAAAATAGCTACAATTTTTAAGTAGAAACTTCTTTAGCCCCGTTGTGATTTGAAATTCGGATGAAACGGAAGTGCGATTGAGTAAAGGGTAAAGGGTATTGGCGTAAAGCGCCTGACAAATTTCAGCGGTCAGAAATATCCATCGAATGGAGGTTCGAATCCTAAATCAAATCAAAAAAATAAACATTTTTATTTTTGTAAAATCAGTATCCAATCTTCAAACCCCTTTAAAATAAACAAGCAAAAGAAAAGAAAGCGACATCTAGCGACTTTCGAGTTTCAGTTCTACCGCGTGCGAATTGTACAGTCTAATTTTTTTATTAACAATCTTATTATAATAATGGTTTATTAGGTACATAGACACGGTGTATGTATTATTAGGTACATAGACCGTGTACTATGGCCCTCAAACTGAGATCCAATCTAGTGGATGCTACGCATTAAGGGGTTACATGGGTCCGAAAAATTTGAAAAAAAAATTTTTTTTTCACTTAATCTAATAGTACAATATGTCTAAAATATTCAAGACAATCGGAGTAAAATTCTAGAGAGGGAGTCTTTGCAAATATCCCGCCCTTTTGGGAATGACCGGCCGGGAGGGACAGTGGAGGTTATCCACCACTTACCCGCCCTGGTATAAGTAACAGATAATTACTCCTTCAAGGCTCTCGCAAGATTCTAATTTTTTTGTTAAACGAAGCTACATTTATTTATTTTGAATGAATTCAGACTTCCAGTGTCCCTGCATACGGTGTTAGAAAGCATTATGCAAGTGCTTAACAGGAAAAAAACATAACACAACAAATCATGTTAGTAATACAAGCAAAAATTATAGATTAAGCAAAATAAAACTTGTTCGAGAAGCTCACGAGGCAGTATTGTATCATGTGAAAAACCCTGTAAGCACCTGTATAAATAAATAAAGAACAAACGATAAACAATTAAGTCTCAAATTATTTGGCAAGTACCAATAAAAAATGTTAATTGCATTCAACCTGATATAAACCACACTCAGCATCCGCGTCCCTTAGCCAACCACCCAGTGAAGCCTCAAGTTAGTGAATAATAGAGGTAAACACCTGAAGACTTAAAGAAAGAAAATCAGCGTCGAGTAAAAAAAAGCCGGGAGGGACAGTGGAGGTAATCCACCTCTTACCCGCCCTGGTATAAGTAACTGATGGTTACTTCTTCAAGGCTCTAGCAAAATTCTAATTTTTTTTTGTTAAACGAAGCTACATTTATTAATTTTGAACGAATCTAGACCTCTAGTGTCCTTGCATACGTTGTTAGTAAGCAGTATGCAAGTGCTTAACAGGAAAAACAAAATGCAAAAAATAGGTTAGTAAGACAAAGAAAAATTAAACAGGGCAAAAGAAAAATTCATTCATGAGGCTCCATGACGCGGCATTGCATCTGTAAAAACCCGCAAGCATCTGCATGAAATAGAGAACATAAGTAATACAATAAATCTCAAATCAATTGGCAAGTACCAATAAAAAATGTTAATTGCATTCAACCTGATATAAACCACACTCAGCGTCCGCGTCCCTTAGCCAACCACCCAGTGAAGCCTCAAAGAAAGTTAGTGAATAATAGAGGTAAAATACCTGAAGACTTAAAGAAGCTTAAAGTGTTAAACTTAACACCGGGTAAACGAGGATATAACGGACGTAGGACCCAAGAGGAACAAAAATATCCCCTGGACATCGCAGCTGCAGCAGGCTCTTTGTTATATGGTGCTGGAATTGACGATTCTATATGAGTTATAAAAAATCGAGTGCAGTTCACAGTAGAGGCAAAACTTTACCAAAACAATCTCAACCAATAGGAGCTTTGAAAAATGAGGTAATGCGTCATTTCTGTTTCATCCAAATTTCAAATCACAACGGGACTAAATAAGTTTCACTTCATTCTACGAAAACCGACTATATTTCCAACTACACAGTTATTTAACTCCTTTAGGGTTCTCAATCTAAAAAAAATTTTCAAAAAGAACTCGCTATTACAAACCCAAAAAGATCAATTCAATACTACAACAACAATCACAAAAATAAGTAACCGACAATCACGTGGCAACTTAGAAATCCCAAAATTTAAAACGAGTGCTTCTCAACATCATTATACTTATCAAGGTATACATTTTTTTAAAGTCCTATATAAAATCAAATCTGAAGAAAATTATAAAGCCTTTAAATCACAAATCAAATTACTACTAGATCAACCCAACACTAATTATAAGTTTTAATTACAGAGAACGAATTTATACATATATTTTTTATTACATTGTACCTATTAGTAGTAATTGATCGAGTGTTTTATTAAAATACTAGCAGACCCGGCCACACGTTGCTGTGGCTATCAAAACACAACGCCATTACCCGACCTTTATAAAATCCATACTACCCGCATGCCAGCTGCCCGCCGCCCGCAGCCTGAATTGAATATTTGAATTTCTCGGCTTTTCTCTACTATAATAAGCATGTATTATACACATAAACCTTCCCCTTGAATCACTCTGTCTATTGGAGAAAACCGCATGAAAACCTGTTGCGATGTTTAAAAGAACTATGCGCACATACATTTTGAGCTACTTCATTTTATACTATGTATTGATGATGATGATGATTGATGTTCTTTTTTCATTTTTTATTATTTTCAATTTATAAAAAGATCAATACATATCAATGCACTAGGAAAATTATTTAGTACCTAACCAACAAATATGGATGCCATTTGGATGGAGATAAGACGTCACCAGATAAATGAACCCACTTAAAAAAAAAAATAATCTCTTCATGAAGACGTTGTTTAAAAAAAATGCAAATCAGTGAAAATTGTAAAACAGTCAACTCATTCTCATAAAATTTACAAAAATTACAAAAGTTTCCAATAGATTAATTCAACGGCATTCAAGTTACAATGACAAGAGTAGTGTCTTGAAAACCAATATCGCTGATTTGTAAAAATCAAAATTTTCACATTAGCCAAAATAAACCCTACCTAAAGGTATTAATTTTTTCATTAATGATCATGGGTACAGTTTTAATTCCGACATCGGGAACAGCTGCCATGATAGCGTGGTGTTCCAGTGCATCGATTGAATTTTTTTCTATCCTGGTGGGAACGTACAGTCCCCTACTATCGAAGGTGAGGATCTTCGCCTGCATCAGGTTTTCCAGTAAAGTAATCCAATTGTTGGTCCAGGCTACCACTCCATTGCAGCCATATATAGAGCAGCTTTTAAGGCCGCGGAACAAACCCCTTGAACCAAAGAAATGCGCATTAGTATCTTTGCCTACGGAAGCAGCATAACTAACTAACTAACCATCACGCCTTTTCCCCGCAGGGGTAGGCAGAGAGGACGGACCGCCAAATAACTCGGTCTTGCCATACACTCTTTGCCTCATTCATATTCATACATCGTCTCACACACACACTCTTCCATTATTCTGACTATTGACATGGCCCGACTAAAATATCTGATTCACTTGATCGTGCCTTGTCTTCTTTTGGCGTCCCCGGCTTCTTCGACCATTCATATTTGCGTCATATATTCTTCTTACACTACTTTCTTTGTTCATTAGCTCTACATGCCCAAACCATAGGGTCCCTTTCTTAATCTTATTCATTACGCTTACATTATTTGCGGATCTCCACATTTTTCACACGATCATACATGGTTTTGCACACACACGCCTCAGGGATCTTATTTCAACAGCATTCAGTCTACTTTCATCCTTCCTCTGCCAGTTCCATGCCTCACTGCCATACATCAGGGTAGGTACCAGGACTCCATTGTGGACTGCTAGCTTTGCTTCTTTTGACAGTCTTTTACTAGCGCCAACCGCATTCAGCCCTCCATTAATGCAGTTACCTGCATTTACCCTTCTTTCAATATCTCTATCAGCCTTCCCATCTCTCGTAAACATACTACCCAGATACACAAACTCATCCACCTGCTCCAAGTCTTCTTCATTCACAAATATATTGCACACAGTTTTCGTACTCTCTCTTTCAAACACCATGACTTTGGACTTACTTACATTCATCATTAACCCATTCTTCGTATATACTTCGTTCATCCTAGACACGAGACATTCTAGATCTTCCATCCTCTTAGAAATCAGCACCACATCATCAACATACAACAGGCAACATACTTTCAGATTACTCAATTTCGCGCCCTATCCCACCTCTTTCAATTCTTGCATACAATTATCCACGTTTACATTGAATAACCATGGTGACATTACGCAGCCAAACAGTTGCTAGATAGCAATCTCCTCACTCTAAACTTGGATAAAACTAAATTCATCTGCTTCAGTCCAACCCAAGCGGGTCAACCAAAATAAATTCATAACATTATCATACACCACTTCAACGACATAACTACATGTAAATGCAATACCTTGGAATGTGTAGACAGTATCTTGGAATTATCATTGATAAATTTTTGAGATGGGATAAACATATAGACTTAACTTCCGCAAAGGTCAGGAAACTTATACATCTTTTCATGGCAATTAGAAATATTCTCTGCGTAAAAGACATGAAACGAATTTACTTTGCCATGTGTAATTCCATATTAGATTATGCATCCTTAGGTTGGGGCGGTTGTACTAAAACAATACTTGATCCCTTAGCAAAATCTCAGAAATCACTTCTAAGAGTCATACTCAAAAAACCGTTCAGATACCCCAGCGATTCATTTTTTTAAGAGTTTCGTGTTCTTGATGTAAGGCAATTATATATTAGGAAAATCATAATACATACCCAAAAACAGCTGCCCCACTACACTTCAATAGACCATTATCACGACACCAGATATGCAAAGAGGAACCCAGTAGTTCCTCCCATCCTTAGCTCGAAGATAATTTTCGTACTTAGGCCGTAAATTGCTTAATCTTACACCCGATGCTTGGAAATCAAAAAGTGATAGTATTCTGCGTAATCTGGTAAATGATTGGCTTCTGGTCTTGGGGAGAGCTGAATGCGAAAATATGTTAAACAGCCATTAAATTTTCTTTTTTGTTGACATTCATATATAC
Source organism: Limnephilus marmoratus (assembly GCA_917880885.1). Lineage (NCBI taxonomy): Eukaryota > Metazoa > Arthropoda > Insecta > Trichoptera > Limnephilidae > Limnephilus > Limnephilus marmoratus. Next base: position 5,420,210 of record OU862927.1, on the reverse strand, counting down.
TGGTATTATATTGGTATTACTTACCTTAATATTATTTTTATACAATTTATGTTCAAAAACTGCTTAAATTTTTTTTCTTGCATTTTCTTTTCTCTACTTTCTTTTTTCTTTTTTAATCCATTATTTTTTCTTATCCATTTTTTTTATTCTTTTTGATTTCTTGAAATGGTTGAAGAGCATAAGTGCTAATAAAAAATTAAAAAAAACACTTTGAATTTTTTTTGGAATATTCTTTTTATTTCTCTTATCTGTATGTTATTTTCTATTATTAAATATATAATTTACACTTATTTGTAACTTCTTGTATCTACCATCAAAACCTTAATATTATATATATCAAGTGTTTTATTTAAGTATAAGACAATATTACATATAGTCAACACACTAATTATATGTAAAAAATCTGTTCATTTTGACTGTTCTAAAACAGGCAAATTACCTAGTTGGACAGCCATAGTTCATTATAACGATGTAATATGTAATGTTTTTCAAAATAAAATAAATAAATGTGATTCGCAAGTTTTCCTTATGTTACGAGTTTCTGGGTACCGTGTACAAATATTATGCTCAAAAGTTTTTTTTTCATGTTCATATTGTTTTCTCTCTGTTATGTTACTTAATTAATCAATTTCTTTAAATTTGTAACAAAAAATTGTAATATAAAATAGTCACAGAAAAATTAATATTGAACAACACCACTTTAAGGCCACACGATACCCTCTATCCATGTGATGAAGGAAGATATGCGGGTGTGGGTGATAATGCAGGGTGAAGCTTCATAGTAGGTTTTCAACCCCACCAGTAGGTGGGTACAGGCCACCCTGTGGCTGTTGGGTAGGGTCAATGGGGCACCTGCATACCAGCCCTGAGAACAAATAAAGTAATAAGTTGAGCACACTCCAAATAGCAGATTTCCAATTAGTTTAATGCCGGAAAAAGCATTGCCCTCCGATCTCTTTATATGCATTTTGTACACAAATCTCTTTGTAAAGGTCCAAATATATGTATAAAATAAGTGATACAAGTGTTTCCCATCTTCTATTCTTTTGCGTGAAAGAATATTTTATCACAATGAAGGTATTTTAAACCCGTAATTATTAAACCCGAAAGTATAAGAACGGATAATAAATCCTTACTCTTATAGCACTGGAGATGAGAAAATTATTGTTCTTCATAATGATTTGTGCCAAAGTGGACAGCAATTTATTTGTAAAGTAATAACATACGTACATTTGATTCAATACAAAACACCACTAAATGGCCCAACACTGACTTTATTTAACAGAGTTTAATCTAGGTGACCCACACAGCTATAAAAGCGCGAGCAAATATTTGTTGAACCGCGAGCGCTTACGACGCTAACAAATATTTCTTCATATGGTAGGAGAGGGGGTCAGATGAATTAGAGAGCTACCACGAAATGCCATTTCTTTGTACTGAATCTGTCAATTTGGCAGCTGTCATCCGCATATTTAGGCACTCCGAAATTAAAATGACACCCTCTCCTGTTTATGGCCGAGAGGGGGCTGCATAACTTTTCAAATATCGTGTGAGTAGCGGTTAGGCGTAAGATCTGTATTTCTATGGTTGATCTGCGCATAAACCGCTTAGGTGTGACAGGTCTGATGGGATTGTATGGAGAGTGTTATTTGGTGTGCGATGATCTTTTATCTTTTATAGCTATGCGTGATGTGCTTTAATTTCGGTTTCAGGAGTCGTATTACAAAGTAGCCTTTAATTTCAGACAATACTTTATTATTTGGTTTGTGGTGAGTACTACGTAAAAAAACTTATAATATCAGATATGATTTTAGATTTTCACAGCCAATTTATTTTCATTATTTATTTTTGGGGGGGTTTTGCTATGTTCCGCCACCTCCTTCTTTAGCCAATATTTTGGATAGCGTGACAGTGTCCATCATCAGGACAGATGTGTTGTGATGGACACCGTAATGCTGTCCGAAACGTTGGCTAAAGAAAGAGGTAGTGTTACACGGCTTAACACCCCAAAAATAAATAACGATAAAATTCAAAATATATTTGTTAGTTTCCAAAAAAACAGCGGTTTAAAACCTTATCCATTCAGTGGAAGTTCATCCTTGTTTTCGCCCATAGTACGCGTAGGTATATACATATATTTACATTACACTTTTTTATTAGGTAGTGCTTACATTTATGGATAATGCTTCTAAATGTGGTTCGGTGCGGTCAACCTAACCTAACCTAATACTAGTAGTTCTGACAACAGTTAGTAGACCTCGCGTCCAAAAAAGGGTGTTTTCATTTTTACCTTAACTAAAATTTCCTCTGAAATCTAAGTTAGATTTGTAAGTAGGTACCTAAATACCTACCTACTTAATAACTTAATTAAGATCCAATTTTTCGATTCGAATGAAGTGATAATCCACCAGGGTGATAATGAGAGAATCTTCAACACTAGAATGTGGAAACGAAATAAAATCATTTCAAATTATAATATTTAATTAAATGAAGACAATATTAGCGAAACTCGATCGAAATCTGGGGACAGAAAAATCAGAAAAGATATTGGCTTCTGGGTTTGAGTCCCAGCGGAGCCAATATCTTTTCTGATTTTTCTGTCTCCAGATTTCGATCGAGTTTCGCTAATATTGTCTTCATTTAATTATATATTATAATTTGAGATTTTACTCATAAAGTTTAAAAAATTAATAATAAAAATCATTTCACTTGAATTATATGTGCCAAAACAAAGACAATTAATTTCAAACTTATTTGCGTCCAGACTAGAAATGAATTCAACGCTAATTTAAATAAAAAACAATGTCGCCACTGAAATTGCGTCACACGTTTTTGACCCCCCCCCCCCCGCCTCTGTCACACATCATCACATTTGTGAGACCCCCTCCCCTAGTGTGACGTCACATATTTTGCAATTTTACATCTCAAAAAGTTTTGCATTTTGATAATTAGATTTTTACATGTGACGTCACAGAGCTGATGACCCCCCATACCCCTTGTTACACAATGTCATACTTCTCTACTCTCTCCATCCCTTAATGTGTGAATTAATTTATGGATGGACCTAATCTAGCCTAACCGGCCTGGTCTAGCGGTAAGGCTCTTTAGTCGCAATCCTAAGGTCGCGGGATCGAATCCCAGTGTGGGCATATAAATTTTAATTGTTTAATTTGTACAATTTCACGATTAATTCATTTAAAATAATATATAGTATATTTGCGGCACCTTCCAGATTGAAAGATACTCTCAGTATCACCCTGATACGAGACCACCATTCAGAATTGAAACGTTGCTTGAAATGGCTTAAGCCGTGTTTGGTGACCAGATCTGAATAGCAAGGTATTTCCCTACCTTCCTCTTCCCCATCTCCTTCCCTTCTCCACTATCTTCATTCTCAAAACTTACCCCAATTATGGATTGCGTAGTCTCACTGGTTCCAGACGGGAGGTATTCATATTAAAAAAAAAAAACCCATTTGAATTTCATTATTATACAGGACATGTATAATAATATTTTAAGCAAATAATGGTCAGACTTTTGGATCATCAAGCACGCCCATAGTGCATATCTTGTGTTCTTCTTTATTCTATGGCGCACGCCAAAAATGAATGTCACATGTTGGCTATCTTCGGCAACTTTGCGTGACTACTTTTTAGTTATTATTAAATTTCGTTTAATATCAATGTTTACAGCAAATTAATAAATAAAGAGAAAAAATTTAAAATCAATATTATAATTAGCTTGGTTTACAATGAATTCCAAAGTTACAAACCGGACATTCCCCAGTTATGTTGACATGGTGGCTGCATATCTCCTGGTCATGTTTTACGCCGGCGGGGTGATGCGTGTTAGTGAGAACTGCTCTAGAGCACTCCTCCTGAGATACTCTCTGCATTGTCGTCTGAAATGAAAAACATACCAACTGATTGTTTTATCCAGTGAGAACAAATGTGCCACTACTTTTTGCAAAAAAATTACGAAGAGCAAATTAATTTGGACATCCTTTTTAAATATAGCTCGATAATAGGAAAAAACAACCCTCAAGGCTTTTGGAGAAGCTGTGTGAAGGGCCTTTTAGGGAAAGGAAGGAGAGGAAGTTCTGAGAAGGAAAAAGGTATGAGGGGTAGGAATCTGTGGTCAATTTGTCTAGGAGTGGCGGACGTATGAATCCATCCGTTCCACTGCGGTCCAAGGCGATGGGTCGAGAGAGTCCGGCTGAAGTGTTCAAAAGATCTCCCTTAACTAGTCTCTCGCGAACTGGCCCGCCAAATAGCAAGTGGGCAAATGGATATGCAGAAACATGTGGGCAGTTAGCACGCGGTAGAATCGAAACCTTCAGAAAAATTAAGTAGACAAAGTGGGGAGGCTACGAAGCATCGCACAAAGAGGAGACCTATTATTCCGTCTCATTTTCTCAGGCAATGTTTTAGATGTGTATTTCACTTTTTAGTATCGCTTTTTCGTTTCGTGGAGTATAAAATCACAACGGCGCTAAATAAGTTTCCACTTCCAAAACTTCACTCCGTAAACTCGGGCATCCTTGCTAAATCGCTAAACGTAGCGAACCACTTGGGGTGACCTACAGTAGGGGTATTGGTTATTCCGTAAATGTTTCTCTGGGCGGCGTTACCCTTACTTTTTTTATTTTATTTTTATTTTATTTATACATGTCGGACAAATGAATAATGAATTTGTTAATAGCTTTATTAGTGTATTTAGCATCGTTAGGCCTATTGAATAAATAGATTTAACGTTACATAGTGGAGTGATGCCACCTTTTTGCCACTTTCTTCTAATCGACCCAGTGGGAATATAAAACAAAGCAAAAACAACCAAAGAACGTTTCTACCGCGCTACTCACCTGACTGATTAGATCTGGTCACCAACCACGACTAAGGTCATTATTTCTTTCAGTCTTTCACCAGGGTGATACTGATATTTGTGGCACATTCCAGAGTGGCACATTCTACTCTGGAATATTAACCTTCATATAACCTTCTAAGATTTAATAATTTATTGTGAAATTATTCTTTAGGATTTGAATTCGTCGTCAAGTATCTTAACCACTGGACCGCGAAGGCCATCGGAATGTGTTCTTTAGTTTATATTGAATTTTAATGTTAGCCTCTCAGAAACTGGGCGTACTGTACAGGGCCCGCAGGCACTTTAATAGTACACAACTGCTAACCCCGTACGTATCGCGATTGCGCCCCACGGTTGAATTTGGCAGCCACCTCTGGTTTGGAGCCCCAAAATACCTAAAAAAACCTTGACTCGGTGCAGAAATGGGCGGTCCGTTTGATAGATTCTCCCATATTAACAGACGGATTGCAATGTTCAGAGGACAGGCGTCAGGTGGGAATGCTGTCCTTGTTCTACCGGTATTACAATGGAAGATGCTCCGATGAACTAGCGTCACTAATCCCCTCGGCACTGGTGCATAGTCGGGAAACACGCCAAACACGCGTCCAACATTCGTACACGGTTGAAAATTTTCACATTGTTCTTATGCTCAACAGCTCGACTGTGGAACGATTTGCCGGCCTCTGTGTTTCCTCCCTACTACAAAATGGGTCTCTTCAAGACCCATGTTCACTTCTTCCTTTCCTCAAAAGACCCTCCACACAGCATCTTCAAAGATGACGTTGGCTCTGAGGGAAATTATTTTCTTCAGGGCTTCCTGTGTGGAGTTAATGAAAAAAAGGGGTGCCCGGGTTCATATGGAGAGGTTTGTCTAGGTCTGGCAGCCAATGCATTTGCCCACCTACTGCGTGGTGGACCGGACCGGGAGAAATTTGTTGTGGAAAACCTAACCTAGACCTCTCTTGCCGGACTTTCAGAAAAAGATCCACCACACAGCATCCCCAAAGATGACATAGGATTTTTTTTTAATAAATATTTTTGAAAAATGTAGGGGATGACAGGGTAATCACGAACACTGGATAATCCCGAACATAGCAATTTCACTATGTTAGAAAGAGATGGGAGCATTTTACTCATCGCCATCTAAGTAATCATGCAGCCACTAGGCGGACATAGAACACGTTCAAGTTATGAATAATTACAATGTTTCATTTTTTTCGTTGCAATTTTTCAATAAATTAAACTCAGTGTAACTTATCAATTACTTATAGTGCCAATACGACATTTACAGCTATAGATAGTTAAGAGTTTAAGGTTATATCACAATTATCTGATGCAGCCGAGCTAAACATAACCTAAAGTTATAAATTATTTTTTGTTGTTTTACTTTGAAGGGTATTGGCGAACAAACTGAGTGGATCAATCTCGAACATTCGGCATTGCCTCACATAGTATAAAAGAAGCAAAGTGTACTAAAAAAATTGCAAAACTAAAGAAAGAAGCTGACCAAAAACAAATAATAAGATACACATTAAAAATAATGAAAACTGAAAAAAGCAAAGAAGTAAAATAAAAAAAAGAGACAGACAAAATAGCAGGAAAGTAATGAAAACGCTGTAATAAATTTGAAAAATAATAAAGATTTTGGTACTGACAATGAAATGTGAAGAAAAGAAAGACGCAAAAGAGAACGAAAGAAACGTAGATTATTATTGCATTTTTTGTTATGAAAAATACGGAGGCAGCCCACTTGGTGACGATTGGTTCAAGTGCTATGTTTGTAAAAACTGGGCACAGATGGGCAATCGTCTTCCTTTGGCTACCGTTGTGATCTTTACCGCACACACTGATCTCAAATTTAAGTTAAATCGTGACTAATTTGTCAAATTATGTGATCTCATTCTTAGGCTAGTCCGAGTCAATGGTGCACGATCGCAATTGCCCCACCAAGTGTCCGTGATTGCCCGACCATTGATTGTCGAGTAAACATGAACACTAAAGGTTTTATTTTTATTAAGAAAGTTGATTATATAAAGATAAATTAATTATTTTGATTATAATTATCTGACGTATTTTAATGTACCTTTCCGAAGTAATTATTAAATTTAACCTATATCTCTTATCTTTGGATGTATTTGGAAACTCCCTTAGGTATTCGTAATTACCCCGCCTTCCCGTATATTAATACCGGTGACAGCTGTCCATCTTGTAGTTATCATATCTTTGGTCAGTTTCTCATGAAGGCAGAGAAAAGTGTTCTAACCTTGTGCTCAGTGGTACGGAAATTACGCCCAGTTAGTACGAAGCCACTCTCGGGAAGAGGGGTGCCCGTGTGTAGACAAACTGGGAGAATTCTGGCTGTGAAGGTCACCCTGAAAATAAAAAAAGGTAAATTATAGTTTTTTCCATTAAAAACAATTGTTTTATTTTAGAAAAAATGGTTAGGGGGTATTACGATGTAATACCCTTGTGCGGTATGCCGATATTCCGGTATGGCGCATGACACACGTGAACATCACACACGTGTCCCTGTCACCAGTGGTGTAGCTAGGGGGGGAGACCGGGTGTCATCCCCATTACCAGAAGAGAGTGTCTTCCACAATGAAACGTGTCGTAAAAATATACTATATCTTATTTTAAATGATTAAAATTGTGAAATAACACAAATTAATCAAATTAAATTTACTTATACACTCCGGTAATTCTTTTTGTTTACATTAGCTACACACAGGGGGCCTTGAGGAAAATAATTCCCTTCAAAGCCTATATCATCTATGGGGATACTGTGTGGTGGGTCTTTTTAGGAAAGGAATGAGAAGAAGTTCTGAGAAGGAAAAAGGTATGAGGGGTGGTTAAGAATCTGGGGGTCAGTGTGAGCACAAGTGACAGACGCATGAATCCATCTCTCCTATTGTGGTGCAAGGCGATTTTTCGAGAGAGTATGGCTGGAAAAGTCAAAGGACACCCCCAACTATTCTCTACCGATCCGGCCTGCTATGCAGCTGGTGGACAATCGCATCAGAGAGACCCGGGCATACCCTTTCTAAGTCAACAAATGTATTAGGGTGACCTATGGCAGAAGTGTTGGGTATCCAATAGATGGTTCCCGGGGCGGCGGTTTCCAAACCCGCCACCTTAATTATTCAGTTTGCTAGTTGAGAGTCTTACCCCTCGACCATGGAGACCGTTAGATTTGTAATATAGATACGAGATAGATAAGTTGCTACAGTAAGCGCCCGGATAGCACATGGTCTGGAATGGGCGTATTCATTTTCGGTTTTTTTCGTTGATCTGTTATTTTTACTTTTCATTATGTCAATATTTTATATAGTTTTGAAATACTCACCGCCTGTCAAGCTGAAGGAGGGCGATACCGTTGTACGAGAATGAGTAACCATGGTTGTATTGCGGGTGGAAGTGTTGTGCTTTGACGTCATATATCTCATCTGGATTGTAGGCGGGTGTAAAACTCCCCCCCAATCCGACAAACTTAACATTACTGGAGCTGAAACAAAAGAAGTGCAGGTTAAATTAACATTACAAAGTGAATAAATTTCCTCTGGTTTTGTTCTAATTGTCTAATATAATCACTACATCATCTGAGATTCTTGGGAATAACATATTTGTTACGGGTTTATATTTGAAAGAAAATGCTGATTAAATATAATTCAATTTTTATTATTTTAAAAACATAACAAAACTGTTCATTTTAAAGCGTTTTAAAAAAATAATTAGGGCTGTCCGTAAAATAAGGTCTCCAAGGCGTCATTTAAAAGCGTCGCGAGAAATGATTTTACGCGCAACCCTGCAACAATGGCGTGTAGCCTGGTTTCCCATTGTCAAACTCAATCTCGGCGTGGCAGCCATTCGCGATGGAGCTAAAAAATTGGGTAGGTACCGAAAGAGAATTATATTGTCTGTAGTCGAGCTTTTTTTCTTTCCTCTATCGATGGCATGCATGACGTCATAGTGCGAGCCATGAACAAACTAATGCCAGCTGAAAAAAAAGTCGTAAAATATTGGCGTATTTATGGTTAACTTGCGTCGAAACATTGTCTGTGCAAAAAGCACGAAGTTACTCGTATCAATCTAATGACTGGTTTATTTATGGGTTAGACGTGTTTTTATGAGCTCGGCGATTTTTGTTTCTTTTTAAAAATGGATCAAAGAATTTTTGCAGGATCAAAGAAGAAATTTTGATTAAGAAATGAAATAAAGTGTAACAAAGTGTGTGAAATGTTAACAAAGGCCTATGGCGAGTCTGTTATGAGTAAAACAAGGGTTTACGAGTGGTTTGAGCGTTTCCAAGATGGCCGTGAAGACGTTGAAGATGACGAACGCCCCGGATGCCCCAGCGCATCAACAACCGATGAAAATACTCGCTTATACCTAGATTGCATGCAGTTGGAAATGCTTTCTCAGAAGTAGTAGATGTGTTCAACTGCACCGAATATAGTTATAAGAAGGCTATAATATCATACCTCAATGACAATAATTAATGTTAGGTATATAGTGTTCGTCTGCACGGCGTCTATATCATACTCCTATTTTTTACCTGTATTTTGTTAACGCTTATATTTTATATAATCTGTATTTTGTTTTTAACATATGTTATGTTACTTATAATCTTTTCACTGTAATAAAAAAAAAATGTACTGCATTCTATGTTAAAAGCCCTATGGGCGTTTAAATAAAAAAAAAAAAAAAAAAAAAAAAAAAAAAAAAAAAAAAAAAAAAAAAAACGTGGAAAAAGTTAATGAAATGTTTATGAACGTTCGCCGTTACTTTTTGAATAACCAAAGTCCTAGTAAATAAGTAATTCGATAACAATAGACCTCGCGATCAAAAATATTTTTCTAATTTATTCGAACTAATAAATAAAAACCATAATTTCAGAGGAAATTACAGTTCTTATAAATAGGTAATTAAACACCTATTTAATAATAAACAGATTTTATTTGACATGCTTAAATTTCAAATAAAGAATAATGACACCATTTTTGTTCAAGGAAATAAAACTATCTCAATGATTTTCGTTATTTATTTTTGGGGTGTTAAGCCGTGATGCGCTACCTCCTTCTTTAGCCAACGTTTCGGACATCGTTGCAGTGTCTATCATCAGGGCAGATCCGGCAGATCCGGCAGATCCGGTAGATGTGACACATCTACTGGATTTGCCGGATCTGCCGGATCTGCCGGATCTGCCGGATCTGCCGAATCTGCCGGATCTGCCCTGATGATGGACACTGCAACGATGTCCGAAACGTTGGCTAAAGAAGGAGGTAGCGCAACATGGCTTAACACCCCAAAAACAAGTAACGAAAATGCTTTTGGCCGTGAAAATCTTATAACTTATCTATGTCAATGATAATTCTTTTTTTCAATTTTCTTTAGGCAGGTAGGTACATAATATTGAACAAATGCGAACATGAAAGTACAAAAAATCACGAAGATTTCATATTTACAATTTTAATTTTTAAATCACCGTTAATGCAGCCACCATCTTGAATCGGAAACGGTAAGTACAAACAAATGAACATGGAGATGAAATACACAACGGTGGAGTTAAAACAGGACTTCGCTACGCTCAGTCAATAATTGTGAAGTAGATTCACTGGTTGCCAGCTTATACCACAAGTTTCCAGACACCGTGTATGGCGCCAGTTTTGAGAAATAACACCTCAAAGGCACTTAAATCTTTAAGGTGTGATTGTTCAAATATCAAGGCAATGCGTTTGTCTATATTCATCGTTGCGGTCGTTATTTCAAGGACGAGTAGAATTTTATAATGAAGAAACAATAAACTCACCCTAACAATTGAATGGCCCTTGCAGAACACAGCACCCACTGGTCACTCACTAGACTGACAGGACGCCAGTTCCAGGTAATGGATCCTCTCTGACCTGATCCAAAATATCCCTGGGAACACAACACGACATCCAAATATTATTCTCTAAGCAAGTGTTGTTTTAATTATAGTTCTAAAAATATTTGCTGATATTGTTATTTCATTTTTTTTTTTAAGTAAAACTTCTTTACGCACGCTTGACTTGGGGAGTAAGCTGGTGAATGCGTGACGAGAGCGTTACGAAAAGCAAGGCGAACGGTAGTTGAGAGGGAGATATAAGTTAGTGAAGATATAAAGAGAGAGAGTTACATTGCTTAAGGCATCTCCAATATGGAGGTTAACGTCAAAATGGCATTCCAGTATTTTACTGAGGACAGAAAAGGGCACCGGGAGACTGAAGTAAATGGAGAAGAAAGGTGAAGGTTGGGAGTGTCTGCCTATTTAGATCTGGTAACATGGCTCTTTCCATTTTTAATTCTGAATGTTTCTTCACTGGGGCGATACTGGGAGTATTTTCTACTCTGGATCGCGATGCATGTAAACCATCAATATTACATAATATATTTATAACATCTGTGACGAAAATAAATTGCATTGATAATAAAATTTTCAACACACGGTATTCGATCTCGTGACCTCTGAATCCAGAGTCAAATATTTTACCAGGCTGTCAATGTTTTCCAAGAAAGATCAGTTCGAAAACCTGCATTCATATTATGTTTAGTGCAATAAATTATGCTTAAAGTTGCCGGTAACCCGGGCGTTTATTAACATCAATGGTTATTTACAGAAATGTGCGCTACCCGACTCACTAGACAATGTCTGTTCTGAGCCGGGTAGCAGTATATATCATTACAAATATTCATAAAGATTAAATTAAATAAAAATACAAAAGATAATAAATAAAAATAGAGAGTACAAAAGAAAAACTTAAATAAAAGTTCAGGATATAAAAGAAAAACTTAAATAAAAATACAAAAGATTATCTACATAAAATAATCTAAATATGAAATATTACAAACATATATAAAATAATTGAACATTTTTTAGTGTGAACTTTTTTTTTTATTTTTTTTTTCATAAATTTTAATAAATGTATGTTTAAATAACAATATTCAACGTATAAAAAATTAACATGGTCGGTTTGCAAGTAACTTGTTAATGCAATTCCTTTTTTTGTTCATTAACCACGTATTAAAGTTTTTATATGTACGTTTTCTATTGGTTTGAGTTATATGTTGTGTTTCTTTTAAGAAAATGTTGAATATGGAAGGCGCAAGGTAAGATTCATGTTTTTTAGCAAGAGTGGATTTAATTTTTGGCACTTGTAAATGATTGTTAGATTTAGCTCTAGTGTTCTGGGAGTGAGAAATGTGGGAAGGTGACGATTTTATGCAATTTGAATGGATAATTTTTTTTATGATTATTATAGTTTCAAACTTCAACTTTTATTGAGAAAATAAAATTCCATTGTTCTCCAATAAGGTTTTTAATAATGTAATTAACATTTCACGAAAAATCTTTTAGGAGAATTTCTTAAACACCGAGTTCTAAACATGAAACAAGAAATCCTTTTCTCAAAAATGATTAAAAGAAAGGTATTGGTTTGGAGTGAACACTGTTGACAAACGCGCGATACAAATTTATAATAACTTTTCCACACATGTTTCCAGATTTTTGTTATTTGTTTTTGGCTGTTTTTGTATGCAACGTGAACATCATCAGAGCAGTATGGACACTATAACGCTGTCCGAAACGTTGGCTAAAGTAGGAAATAGCGCAACACGGCTTAACACCCCAAAAACAAATAACAAAAATACTTTTGGCCGTGAAAATCTAAAATCATATATATGTTTCCAGATGACCAAGGTAAAAAACAATGAATCTTTGAAATGGCAATATTACAATAAATAAATGTATTGAAATGAATAAGTAAGTAGTTTGGAAATATGTGTCGGTTTGGTGATTATTTCAAGAATGACGGTCTCTCGTGTCTAGGATGAATGAAGTATATATCGTAACATATGAATGGAGTATATATCGTAAATGAAGTATATATCGTGAATGAAGTTATCATTAATCTTCAATTTGGGAGGCGGGAATGGGTACCGCCGCCCCGGGAACCTTTATTGGATAACCAACACCTCTGCCACAGATCACCCCAAGTGGTTCGCTACGTTTGGTGATTTAGCAGGGGTGCCCGGGTTCATGGGGTGAGGTTTGTCTAGGTCTTGGAGGCGGATGACCAGGACATACTGAACCCCAGATTCCTACCCACCCCTTAAACCCTTTTCCTTCCCAGAACTCTCCTCTCCTTCCTTTCCTTAAAAAAACCCTACACACAGCATCCCCAAAGATGACATAGGCCCTGAGGAAAATTATTTTCCTCAGGGCCTCCTGTGTGGAGCTCATGTAAAAAAAAAAAAAAAAAAATATCGTAACGTACATATATATCGTAATATATGAAGTATAGTCGTAACAATACTGTTGTTGAGTGAGGACGTCTGCTTTGTGATACTCCACTGCTTAACCACTCTTAGTATTCACAACAATAAGTTTGTACCTACTATATTACATTCCGTTTTACCAGTGATCATAAAGTGTGTTGTAGGGTGACCACCATTCATTTATAAGTTGTGAGTCATTATTTATTTAAGTAAATCGTTTACAATGCCCAACAATCAGAATCTAGTGCAAACTAGGTCTAAGGCATCGGATTCTCCAGCAGTAAACGAGGATCATTTTGGAAAAATTGTAAAATACATGGATAAAAAAATGGAAGAATTTAAGCTACAAGTTTTTGCAAAAATTGAACTTGAATCGTCAACACTGAAAAAAAATCTCGAATCTGAGATATCCGACATGAGAAAAAGCATTGAATGTATTGGTCAACAATATGATGAAATAACTAATAATATCGGAAACATGATGCAATTAAAAAAAAATGTGGATAACTTGGAAAACGCAAATTCTATCAAAGATCTAAAAATAAAACATTTAGAAATTCGTCTAGCTGATATAGAACAACAAAATGTAAGCTATAATTGTGCTGAATTGTCTGGCCTAGAAACCTTGATGAATGAAAATTCTGTGGAAACCGTGGAAAGGTTCATAAAAAAATTTGACATTCGGATTGAACCAGGTAGAATAAATAAAGTTACTCAATATCCTGATAAAACTATTAATAAACCCGGAGCTCAGAGGATGATCATCCATTTCAAAGATGAAAAGTCCCAATCTGAATTTCGCAACGCACGCAAAAGTATAAAGCAATTGAAGGACAGGAACATCTTCATTGGAGAAGTTCTATCATCATATTCCAAAACCCTTCTTTGGAAAACTAAACAAAAAGCTAAAGAAGCTAAATTTCAATTTGTGTGGTTTCGGAACAATAAAATTTGCGTGAAAAAGAACACAGAACTATCTTCAAGAGTCATTATCATCAAACACGAAGATGATTTGAATAAATTGTTGTAATCCTCCCCCCTAAGTCTGACACTTTTATTGAAAAAAAAAAATGGATGATTTGGAAAACATAAATAATATAAACGACAATACTGAACCTAACATAACTTTTGAAGATTCATTATCTTGCAAAAATTTTTTGAAAGATTCAAAATTTTCTTTACTATGCATGAATATTAGAAGTATAAGCAAGAATTTTGATGAAACTATTTCTATGCTGGATTGCATTAATCATCGTCCGGAAGTACTAGTCTTTACAGAGGCTTGGCTGAGCAGTGTAATTAATATGCCTAGCATTCCAGAGTACGTAGTCTACAAAACTATGATGAACAATTTACAAAATGATGGAGTAATTATCTACGTAAGACAAAACATTCAGGTAACTGTTGAGGAAATTGCTCTCCCCAGTGCAAACTGCTTGAAAATGCAATTATCCAATACATTATATTTATTAGCTGTATATCGATCTCCATCCCAGACTAAAATAGACAACTTTCTCGACTCATTGAATGAATTCCTTGCATCCGAATCCTTGCAAAATAAGGAGATTATCTCATGTGGGGACTTAAATATTGATACCCAAGATTTGAAGAACATAAAAACACAAAAATACCTATCACTTCTGGCGTTTCATGGTTTGAAGCCCATAATAAACTCACCAACAAGAGTAACTCCTAATAAATCTAGCTGCATTGATCATATTATGGCAAAATCAAAATTTGAACCACAAGGAGCAGCTTTTACTACTGGCATAACAGACCATTATGCAATTTTAATGAAGTTTATGAGCTTAAATCTACATAATATTTCAAATAATAATGTAAAACCTAAATTTGTTGTTGACAACCACCTCTTGAAGACCAAATTAAAGGAGGAATCCTGGGATATAGTTCTATCAACAAATGACGTCAATCTGGCAACTGATAATTTCATAAAATGTTTGAAAACCCATGTGCAAAGTTGTACGTCAGTACAAAAAGAGAAACATATTATGAAACATCTAAAACCATGGATAAACGCTGGATTAATCAAATGCCTCAGAACACGTGATAAATTGCACAACAGATGTAGAAAAGAAAGCTATAACTTGGAACTGTTTGAATATTATAAGCGATATCGAAACTGGTGTTCTAGGATAATACGAACAACAAAACAAGCATATTTCAGAAGAAAATTAGATGAAGTCAATGGTAACATTAAACAACAGTGGAAAATTATAAAGGAGGCCATAAACCTTAAAAAGGAACAAACTACCATAAAAAAATTGAAAATTAATAATATTATTACTTCAATGGAAGAGAGTCCAAATATAATTACTAATCACATTAATGACTTCTTCAGTGATATTGGTCCAAGTTTCGCTAACAATTTGTGCAGTGATAATAAAACCAGTGAGACGTATCTTGTGAATGATTTTAAATCTGAACTTCAGATTACCGGGAACAATTTTGACTTTAAGCCAACTAACATTTCTGAAGTGACAAATGTGATAAATGATTTAAAAATGTCTTTCTCATGCGGTATTGATTCTATAAGTGTTATGATATATAAACTCCATGTATCCGAATTAGCTGGTCCCATATCTCATATTATTAATATTAGCTTCAAGAGTGGGATGTTCCCTTCTCACTGTAAGAAAGCTAAAGTGATTCCTCTTTTTAAAGGTGGAGATCAACTAGATGTCAATAATTATAGACCTATATCCCTACTCAACACGCTTTCAAAAGTAATAGAGAGATTGGCTAAGTCGAGATTGGTATCATTCTTAGAAACAAATAAACTACTCTCTAGCAATCAGTTTGGTTTCAGAGAAAATAGAGGAACAAGTGATGCAGTATTGAGGGTATTGTCGAAAGTCACTAGTGCCCTGGATTATGGAAACAAAGCCTTAGCTGTGTTTTTAGATCTATCAAAGGCATTTGACACGGTTTCCCATGGATTACTCCTCAAAAAATTATCTTCTCTTGGCATTTCACATTCCAGTACAGCATTAAGTTGGTTCAAATCCTATCTTAGCGATAGAACATAACAAGTAGAGATAAATAATAATTTAAGCATTAGCAAACAAATCTCATTTGGGGTTGCACAAGGTAGTGTACTTGGACCAATATTGTTTTTAATCTACATTAATGATTTATGTAATTTAGATATTCCTGGTAATATTGTTAGTTTCGCAGACGACACTGCTTTAATATTTGAGGGTAAAACCTGGAAAGATGCTTTTGACAAATGTGATTCAGGATTAAGAATAGTAAAGAGTTGGCTAAATAATAACATCTTAACTTTGAATACATCAAAAACAAAATATGTAACTTTTAGCATATCATCAAAAAGTCAGCCTTCCAACACTCATAATCTAATTATACACAATTGTCTGCAAAATTGTAATTGTAATTGCCACCCTTTAGAAAAAGTAGACTATATAAGGTACCTAGGTGTAAATATTGATCAATATTTGAGATAGAATGACCATATTGACATGTTAACAAAAAATATCAGGAGACTTACCTATATTTTAAAGAACTTCGTCATATACTGGATAAAGATAAATTAAAATCTGTCTATTATGCCTTAGTACAATCTCGACTTTCTTACAATATTGTATGCTGGGGATCCTGTCTAAAGTCCAATGTAGAGCCACTAAATATTGCTCACAAATTAATTCTTAAGGTCATGTACAAAAAAAAATTTCATTATCCATCGAAACTTCTTTACAAGGAATCTGACGTTATGAGTATAAAACAGCTGTACATCTCTAAAATAATTTGTAATTTTTTTATCAATATTTATTCTGCAGAAAGAACCCAACAAATCCATACCACTAGAATTGGCTCAAGAATGAACTTTGTCGCAATAAGTACTAAAACATCTTTTGGCCAAAGAAACTTTTTATATCAGGCTCCACTTCTATTTAATATTCTGCCAGATTACATAAAGTCTTCCGATTCATTAGCTAAATTAAAAAAAAATGTTAAGATTTTTGTGTTGTCAGAGGATTGGCATACTATTTTTTCATCCTTGGCCTTTTTTTAAATAATAAAAAAAAACATATTTTAAAATAATAAGATATTTTTTTTTTAATAATATTTGTTTTTTAAATAAAAAGATATATATAAACATATATATTTTTTAAATAACCAGATTTTATTTGAGTCCCATTTGTAAAAATCGGAGTGTCACCCTAGTTGTTTTGAACTACCTTTGTTTCTTGGTGGGTATAGTAATTTATTAAGGATTTGTCTTATGGTCTATATTGTTACAAATTACCCATCTGGTCACCAATATAATATTGTTATTTCTTATTTTCCGCATATAATATTTTAGTGTTTTGGATGTAGTGTTTTGTATTTTAGTGATTTTTTTGTATTTTTGTGATTTGTGTGTAAATGCACCACTCAAATTTATGAATTTAACCTCAATACAGGCTGCTAGCCTAGTGAGGTTAATATTTTTGTAAAAAAAAAAAAATAAGATAATTGTATGGTGAGAAATTATAAATAAATAAATAAATAAATATATAAAAAATGACGGTCTATCTTGTCTATGATGAATGAAGTATGTAGGAAGAATGACGGTCTAGGATGTATCTAGGATGGATGAAGTATGTATGAAGAATGACGGTCACTCTTGTCTAGGATGAATGAAGTATGTACGAAGAATGACGGTCTCTCGTGTCTAGGATGAATGAAGTATATATAAAGAATGACGGTCTCTCTGGTCTAGGATGAATGAAGTTTGTAAAAATAATGATGGTCTCTGGTATCTAGGATGAATGAAGTATATATAAAGAATAATGGTCTCTCTGGTCCTGGATGAATGAAGTATGTATGAAAAATGTCGGTCTGTCCTGTCTAGGATGAATGAAGTATGCAGAAAGAATGACGGTCTCTGGTATCTAGGATGAATGAAGTATATATAAAAAATGATGGTCTCTCTGGTCCTGGATGAATGAAGTATATAGGAAGAATGACGGTCTCTCCTGTCTAGGATGAATGAAGTATGCAGAAAGAATGACGGTCTCTGGTATCTAGGATGAATGAAGTATATATAAAAAATGATGGTCTCTCTGGTCCTGGATGAATGAAGTATATAGGAAGAATGACGGTCTCTCCTGTCTAGGATGAATAAAGTATGCAGAAAGAATGACGGTCTCTGGTATCTAGGATGAATGAAATATATTTAAAGAATGACGGTCTCTCTGGTCCTGGATGAATGAAGCATGTAGGAAGAATGACGGTCTTTTCTGTCTAGGATGAATGAAGTAATATGAAGAATGAGGTCTCTCTTGTCTTGGAAGAATGAAGTATGAATGAAGATGAAGTATGAATGAATGAGTTAATGATAAATGGCTGGTGATGCACTAGGCAGCCAACATCATCTTCAATTGTATTCAAATGTATTCGAGCTAAAGGACGCATAGCAGCAAATATCATCAAAACTTGTGAATTGCGCTGTCAAGTATGACTAGGGTTAAGGCCTCAATCAGTCCTCAGTCCTGAGTCTTCATGCACTTGTCATGGCAGTCCAACTGGTGACATTGGCTGCTACAAGCTCCAACTGGCTGCAAGAATTGGCTGCTCCTTTATAGCCCGGACTAATGCGCAGCCAGCACAACTCTAAGGACGTGGTGTTTTAAAGAGAGAGTACGAAAACAGAGTTCAATATAGTTGTGAATGAAAAATACTTGGAGCAGGTGGATGAGTTTTTTTTATTGGAAAGTATGTTTACGAGAGACTTAAAGGCTTACTGAACACGATTGGTACTAATATTGCCCAAAGACGCGAAGCTAGCAGTCCGCAATGGAGTGCTTATACTCTGATACCAACCCTCATTTTTCTGTAGTGAGAAAACTTGCAAAAAAGAGTAAAATTGAATAGACATATATGAGATTCCTGAGGTTTGTGTGCTAAAATCATGTACGACCCTGTTGAAAATGAGGAGATCTGGAAACAATGCAAGGATGAGGTCAGCGAAATTCATTATAAACGTTAAAAAGAAGAAGAAGATTACTGAAGATGGATTGAAGTGGAAATATGTAAAGACGAATGATAGAGTGAGCGCGCTAATATAAAAAAATATTGATAGGGGTAATTAGTGATCGTTATGAAAATATTTAATCGAACATGATTAATGGTATTTAAAAATCAGCAAAAGTCTCTCAAGACATCAGAGTTTTCTTTTAGTTTTGAATTTTACAGGGATATTTTGAGCACAAATATTTTAGAATATATCTTAAAATTAGTCATATTTTTTTCAAAACTACCAGTTAAATGAAAAAAAAACACTGAGTTTTTTCATACTAGAGCATGTTAAATAATAGAAGCAAATTTGTTAAAAAAAAATTTGGGATTACATTTTAGTGTTTTTTTCCATCAAAGGATTGTCCTGTACTTTTTTAAAGTAACATTTATTTTTGAAAAGCTTAAAGGGAAGTATATTATATCTCTTAAGATTAAGAAAGAGATGCTTAGAGGTTTAGGCATGTAGAGCGGATGTACGAAGAAAGTGTAAGGAGAATATACGACGCGAAAAGTAATGGTAGTTACCTGAGTCGGGTCGGGTCAAGAGTCAGAACAATACAAGAAAAGTATGAGATGAAATATAAATGTGAATGAAGGAAGGAGTGTGCGCGGAAACAGAGTTTTGTAAAGGCCTATCCTTTCTTCATAACCCTGCCTGGAAACGGCATGATAGTCGGTTAGTTGTGAGGTGGATATGGTTAGAGCCGCCCCTGGAACCATTTATTAGATTACCGATACCTCTGTCATAGATCACCCCGAGTGGATACCTATTGACTTATATTTACTGACTTAGCAGGGTTTCCCGGGTTCATCGGGTGAGCTGTGTTCAGGTCCTGGCACCTGAATTTCATGCTCACTGCTGCGTGGTGGGCTGGATCGAAGGAGGCCAGATTGGGGAGATCCATTGACCTCTGCAGCTGGTCTTTCTCGACCCATCGCCTTGCAGTGCAGCGAGAGGGATGGATTAATACACTCGTCACTTCTGGACACACTGATTCCTAGATTCCTACCCATCTCTCGTACCTTTTTCCTACCCAAGACTTCATCTCATTCCTTCCCTTTAAAAGACCCTCCACACAGCATGCCCAAATATGACATGAGCCCTGAGGGAAATTATTTTCCTCATTGGCGTCCTACGTAGATTTAAAAATAATAATAGTCATTTCAAAAAATAAATGAATATTTTATGTTTTAAATAAAGCTACCTAATATTTGTAACTTACGTAGTAAGGGGCTTCTGCTGTAGAAGTTATGGGAGTCTTGAAATATACTGTATTGGAGTCTTGTGTGGGTAGAGGACATATATCCCCCCGAGTCCAACCGGAGGGTGTTTCTTGGCACGGATGAATCTTCTCTGCCAACTCTATGCAGTCTGTAGAGGAAACAAAAACATTACAAATAATCGTTTCAAGTGTCTAAAGTTATTCATGGGACTAAGTAACTCGTAGAATGGAAGATATTTCTAGTATTTGCAGCAGAATGGATAGCCAGGTGGTTCGTCTTCGCTCCGTTGTCTCTGTCAGCGTCACAACTTTACACAATATGTCCAGTGGAAAAGATTGATAACGATTTTTCTTTTTATAATTTGTAAAATTAAAGTATTGTTGAAGTGATATATTAAAAGAAAATTTATATATACATATTTATTTATTATTTATTAATTTCCCTATTATTTATTAATTTATTATTTAATAGGTTCCCCCTAAAACAGTTACACACCAAATTATTACAGAGAAGATTACAAAATTTAAAAAAGTAAAAAAAAAAGTCCATGAGGGCAGTTTCACTATGTTGTGCGTATGTCAAAAGACAGTTATTGAACTCTCTATAGGTAACATTGAAGATGTCGATGCTCAATGCAGAATCGTTAAGCATTGCTCTGTTTAATGGCGCATTCTGAAAGGAAGAAGTTTTCGCTTTCGAAGCATCAAAGCACGAGTATATGCGTTGGTGACATATAGGTTAATCTCCGTACCGTTCAAGTAAATAAATGTAATTCGTAATTGTTTTTTTTTAAATAAAAAAATTACTTTTTTACCCTTAAAATAAAGGGAATAAACAAATTTATTTTTGTGGTTTAGTCTGAGGTTTCGAATGTAACGAACTTTATCTGATTTTTTTTTTAGTTTATAGGAGAGAATTTTGAAATCTCAGAGTTTTGTCTTAAAAATCATCCTATCAGTTCGAAATTTGGAAAAACACGAAACGTGTTTTCCCAATTTCAAACAATGTATTTGGTTTATTTACGACCATTTTTTTTAATGTTCTCTTCTGGAAACTAACAGATTTCTCAGATAGATCACTTTACGTAGAGCAAGCCGAAATGCAACATAACATTATTAGAATATTTCAGCTCAGGTTTTATGAAACTCACAGTCCGCGGCCTTGGAGCCAACCGGCAGCTGAGTAACAAGTCCCTTCGACAGCGGCGGACAGTTATTGGGCAATAGGTCAGTCTCCGTACAGCACACCAACTCTGACTCGTTATCAGTTAAGTCACATCTCTGTAAGTAAAGATAGGTCCTGTTAGTCATAAGTAAAACATTTTATTATTGTCAGAGACATAAGGAGATGATCAATACCTGAGGTAAGACGCCCTTACTAGTGCCTTCCTTCGCTGTCTGGCAGTTGGAGAAAGGTCTGCACACTCCGGTTATTCCTGTGTGCTTTAGTGTGCAGCTACTCCCTGCAAACAAACAGACACACCAGGGTTACACAACAACACAACATGACCATGGAGATTCTAACTGCAATCTAGAAGAATTGTACATAAGTAGAATATTTGAAAATCTGTATGAGGTATCTTCAAGAATAGTTAACGATAAAGTTGCAAGCACTCAGCTGTTGGTACTCGTTGGTATTCCACCTCAACGACTCACTGCCTTTAGCAATTGCGGTGAAGAGGGAGCCTAAAAAATCAACGAACCATCGCATCGCCTTCTGGATTTGTAGTGAATGATGATTAAGTTCTGGATACCGTACCTTCTGCAATTGTCTCCGGAGGGCAGCAGACATGCTGCACGGTGCCCACTACATCGCATGTCTGAAAACAAAAAACAGTTTTAGTATTATTTTAAATGACCATACGAGTATTAATCTCTTCTTGCACGACACCATCAATCTTTGCCAGGAAATTCATAATTTTTATTTTGACTCCCGCTTGGTGTTTTTTCGTCGATAGTAGATCTTAAAAGTCTCAATTTATCCTTTAAAAATCCTCTCAAATCTTAATACATTATCAGTTTGTTGTGAAACACTCCATCTTTTACACAATGCAACACGAATGAACGCAATATCTTATATCAAAAGATTTTTCAATGAAAAGAACTGTTGTCAAAAGTAACAATTTTTTTCTCACATTAATGAGGACTCTTCTATCTTATGCTTGGTGCTTTTTTTTTAGTTAAAAAACATTTATAACATTTACACATTAGATTCTAAACATGCGGCATCACTTAATGCCATCATACATCTGAGGAAGGTCTGTAACCACTCTCGTGGGACTGATTGATCAAAAATTATTGCTGATTAGTGATTGGAAATTTTGTACACTTGATGTTCAAAATAAGAGGATCAATACTGCTTCCATCTAAATTTAAAAAAAAAACTCTGCTATAATCCCGAGCAACGCCGGGGGACCTAGAGCAGAAAACTCAATAAAGCTCAAAGCTCGAACTTGAAACTCAAAGCTCAAAGTCCTAAACTAAAACTTAAAGATCAAAACAAAAAAACGTCAATCAACTTCATGGTCGTGGTTCAGTTCATCATTCAACGCGGCGACCACCCTAATTTATTTCTATTCTTTATGTAATCAATCATTACTTTTTATTTAAATTATTTCTTGAACTGTAATGGCACAAAAAATTCGAAATTATTAAATCTGACGAGGATTGACTGATTGGTTAGCTGATATTTAATTAAGTGGAAATGGATGATAGAAAAAGTTGGGGACGCCCGAGTAAGACATTGCACGATCAAGTGAATCAAATAATAATGAAAATAATAGTGAACTAAGAAAGGTTTGCAAAAAGAATTTATGAAGTGGAGGTGACTGGCGAAAGAAATCGGGGACGCCCGAGAAAGACGTGGCATTATGACGTGAATCAAATAATAATAATATATTTTATGTTATTTTATACTATTTGCTATTATACATTATATCTATGTACAAAGAAATGGAAATAAATAAAGTTAAAAAAAAAAAAAAAAAAAAAATGCCTACAAAATTCAAGTATTTCAATCAATGACAACATGATGATATACCTTAAAATTACACCAAGTTTACATATCACAACCCCAAAACCTTACTCCAAACCATTTTAACCGCAAGCTACGCCGAGTTCAATTCAGTCATTTATATACAGAAGTTTATCTGTTTAGATTGACAGTGATTTTAATTGAAATTTACAGTTTTATTCGGAAATTAATGCAATTTTGCTCACTTGATCTTTAAAAAAAATTACAGGCGGGATTAGGTACTGCCGTCCCAAGTTATAGAAGGCGTTTCGCT
This sequence comes from Limnephilus marmoratus, assembly GCA_917880885.1. Lineage (NCBI taxonomy): Eukaryota > Metazoa > Arthropoda > Insecta > Trichoptera > Limnephilidae > Limnephilus > Limnephilus marmoratus. The sequence continues at coordinate 5,396,503 of OU862927.1, read as the reverse complement.
TCGATTGATGACTTACCATTGGTGCCAAAGATCAAGGGGTGAGTTTAGGTCTTGGCGGAGGATGTGCCTGCCCGTTCACTGCGTGGAAGACCAGATCGGGAGAGACTGATTGGGGGAGCATTGCAACCTCTCCAACCGGACTCTCTCGATCCATCAACTTGCACCGCAATGAGGGATGGATTCATACATCTGTTTTACACCCTAGGCATACTGAGTCCCAGAATCCTAACCACCCCTTGTACCCTTTTACTTCCCAGATCATTGAAGACAATGATCTGGAAAGTAAAAACTTTAAAATACTCACCATACAGCATCCCTTAAGATGATGTACAGTTTGAAGTTAATGTAAAAACAAAACAAAATAGAGGTAACGTCAATGTTTACGTCTGATTTTTAGAAAATCTGGTTAAAGCCCGAGCAATGCAGGTTGTTCTGCTAGTTTTACGTAACGAAAGAAACTATACCTGTGGAAAAATGCCTTTAAAAGATGCCTCCTTTGCTGACTGGCAGTTGGCGAATGGTTTGCACACTCCTGCCATTCCTGTGTCCGCCATAGCACAGCGACTTCCTACAAATAAACAAACACACCAGAGTTATGCCACAAAACAAGAAGATGAAGATTCTACCCACAATCTAGAAGTAAGTAATAAAATGAAATATTTGAGGGTTTACGTTTGCCGGGCTACGGTATGAGATATCTTCATGAATTCCTGGCGAAAATCAAAACAGTCAGAACCGTTGGTGTTCTATTGAAAAAATTTAACAGTTTTGTGTTGATTAGCAAGCCTTGATAACCAAACTTACCATCGCTTGCTGGAATTGTAATAATTAAATAATGATGGCCAAACCTTCAATAGCACCCTCGCAACAGACAACTGGGACAGAACCATCTAAAGCGCAAATCTGAAAATAAAACAATAAAACAATCTTAAAATAAACTTATTTTTGTATCCAGATGAAGACTTTACTAGTTCTGAAACGTAATGATGTACACAAAGGCTTTTTTTGTTTTTACAGTAACTCTATACAGGAGGCCCGGAGGAATATAATTCCCCTCCGGGCCTGTGTCATCTGAGATGTTATGTGGAGGGTCTTTTTGAGGACAGGAAGGAATGAACATTGGTATTGAAGAGACTCATGTTATAGGAAGGAGGAAAAACAGAGGACGGCAACTCATTCCACAGCCGAGCTATTGAACACAAGAACGAGTCGAAGAAGCGACCAGTTTTCATGTGACAAATGTCAACCTTGTACATATGTTGGGCACGCGTTTGACGTGTTTCCCGACTATGCACCGGTGCCGAAAGGATCAGTGAGACTAGTTCCTCGCAGTAATCTTAATCTTCCATCGAAATACCGGTAGAACAAGGATAGCATTCCCACCCGACGCCTGTGCTCTAAAGATTGCAATCCATCTGTTAAGATGGAACAATCTATCAAACGGAACGCCCGTTTCTGCACAGTCGATGAAATTAATTCGTCTTCATGTAATGGATAAGTTGACGAATTTAATAAACATATTAATCTTGACTTGTCAATCAATAGCAAATTGGCTGTTATCACAAAATCTGTCACTCAACACTAACAACTGTCACTCAAGTCTTACAATTTTGTCCAGTGCAAGCTACACCTATAAACATAAATATAAACTTCAATAATAATATTATCGAACCTTCACAAACTTGTTCACTGCTAGAAATACAACTAGATGCAAATATAAACTGGAAAGAACATGTATCCAAAATTGTAGCCAAAATCAGTAGCTTTTCTTTTCTTCTAGGTACACTGAGAAATATATTAAACATCGAATCGGTAATGGCCGCATACTATGGTTATGTATATTCAATAATAAAATACGGAATTATCTTTTGGGGAAACTCAGTAAACGCCAAAGATGTTTTTATCATCCAAAAAAGATGTATAAGAAAAATGACAAACTCTGCTAATCGGGATTCATGTAGACCTATATTTAAAAATTTGAAAATTCTTACAGTCACCGACATATATATATATAATGGAGTTATGCATGTTAGTGCGATCAGCTCCAGAAAAGTTTCCACAAAAAAACTCTACACATAAACACGCTACAAGGTTTACAGAAAATTTATTAATACCAAAAGCAAACAAAACAATTTTCCAAAAAGGACCCTTTTATATGGCCATTAAAGTATACAACAACCTTCCTCATGATATTAAACAAATACAAGATACACTCAGATTTAAGTCATTACTAAAAACATTCCTTCTGAACAGGTCTCATTACACATTAAGTGAATACCTCACATAGGTACAACTGCTTTTATATTTATGTTTATATAATAAATTAAAACAAATTCACTTTGTATTACACCACTTTTATATTTATATTTCATTTGTGTTCATATGTGTATAACATGTTAGGTTAACTGGAAGAAATAGGATATAGGTACCTATAAGTTATACCTTTTGTACTGAATGAAAATTTTGTACAATAAATGATTTTGATTTTGATGTTATTTTCAGGTATTTTCAAGCTCCAGACCAAAGGTGGCTGCCAAATTAAACCGTGGGGCGCACTTGTATAGGGTTAGCAGTTGTGAACTATTGAATTATCTGAGTGCCCTGTACAGTACGCCCTGTTTTTGAGAGGTTAACTTTAATCTGGCTTCGATGGAGCCCCCATATCTGAGCTAAGCACTTAGAGTTACAACAATCATGTAAATTGAGACCTGTTCGGGAGATTGATATCATACTTTAAAAAAATGTATTAAAGCTGTTGCTTTCATTGTAATTTGTATGAATGATACAGTGTGAGTGAGATTTAAATTATTCAAAAACAGGAAAAAGACATGCAGTGGTTACTATAAGAGTGTCAAGTTGTGCTTTTACCTGAGGAGTTTTTCCTTCCAGGGCTGCCTCCACGGCGATGGAGCACTTCGATATACGAAGGCACCTGCCGGCCCGCCCTGTCTCAGCTACAAGGCATTTATCACCTACAAAAGCAATATGATCGATATACAAGAAGAAAGAATGGTGAATTCTTGAGAGAATAATGAGTAAGTTTGAGTACTATACCTTCAGCCACTGTCACTGGAGGGCAGCATATGATCTCAGCAGTGCCTTTTACTGCACAAATCTGAAAACACAACAGGTTTTGTCTTCATTGTGATTTAAAAAAATAATTGTACAATGTTATTGAGATTTAAAGAACATGAAGGAGAAAGGCACAGAAAATAAGCGATTTGATCACCACCGAAAATCGAAATCGGGATCTTTCCTTGCTCTGAAAGTAATGCATCAACCAATTTGCTACTGAAAACCTTATTTTAACCGTCAAACCTTTTTATTCTCGGATCTTACCTAAATCCTGCAATATTAATATCTTCTTTGGGTTAGCCTTGCCAAGAGTTACTTATTAGGTTATTTTTATAGATTTCAAAGAATGAATCGGAAAGTTTGAAAGAGGAAATATTATTTATTCATGAAAACTTTGATTTATCCTTAGTACACACACATCCAGCACACGGTTACGCAGATCTCAAATCAAGGCAGCATTATTTAATACCTTATTTAAACGGTGCTAGTGTTTTTGTGGTGTAGTTAAGGTAACTAATGCACAGTTCTGCGAGTACTGTCCAAATGAGAAATGAGTAAATTGATACCCCCACCAAATACAAGGATGCACATAGAAGTATCCATAAACGGACAGTGGAGAGTAACACCTACCCCGGTGCCGGTGGAGGGAACCCCTCGCAAAATAGAATAACTTCTTTGAAGAAGATGGTAACACTAATTATCGAAACAAATATATGAAAGAGAATAATACACGAAAAAAAAAAAAATTAACGAATGCAACTGGGACTCAGAACCCAGAACCTTTCGTCTTACCGGGATGAGCGCTTTATCCAATTAAAGAGAGATGGTTACTGATGGACATCTTCTTCATAGTTTTTTCTCCTGGTTTACGGGTCTAACTTGTCAATGTCAAGGTGAAAACTGAAGAGGGCAATCTTATTATTAAATCGAACCACTTTGGATGTCGACCAATCCGGCTGCCTTAAAAAATCAAGCATTGTTCCTATAATATACGACTGTTCACTATGCACCATTTTTTAGAAATTATTGATTTTCGCGATGTTTTTCTTGTTGTCTTTTGACACCCCTGTTTTAAGTTGATAGATTTCAAACAGTTATATAATTGTGAGCGTTATTATTATTATAACTAATAGCAGGTAAAATATCAGCAACTATGAAAACATGTTGTTATTTTACATAAATGAAAGAAAAGTACCTGTGGGAATTGACCTTTACTGGCGGCCTCTATCGCTGTCTGGCAGTTGGCAAATCGACTGCACACTCCCGTTCTTCCTGTGTTCACCATCGTGCAGTTATCACCTTTAAACAGATACATCAGAGTTACACAACACATTAGGTGAAGGTGAATAAACTGTATGAAATGAAAGTGAAGTACCTTCTCTAGGGGTAGTTGTGTTTGCCTGGCATCTGAGTTGCAGTCCTGTCTCTTGCCCTGGTACCCAGGGGCAGCACACTATCAATCTATTCTCCGGAGAGGCGCACACCTGAAAACATACCACATTGAGTTACTATTAAAGCTAATAATCAGCTCTTACTGAACTACTATGAAATGTAAAATATTGAATCAATATAAAATAAAAGTTATGCGTATCAGAAAACACTGACTGTAAAATATCCATTGAAAAATATATATAACAGAAACTGTGATTGGTAAAATGAATTATGAATAAGATTATATAGACTAATAGAGAATATATCTTTGTGACTTCACTTGATATGTTAATCCATGAAATACTGCTTTCAAGACGCTGGAGCACTTCATTATGTGTGTACAGACACCCGGCTGTATCGTTCCTGCCATGACACACGGATCTCCTGCAAAAAAAAATCTAAAATGAAGTTAAAGAAAGGAGAAGAACCCGTAACCTCTGGATTTCTAGTCGAGGATCTTATCCCACGACCATGGAGGCCATTACAGTTAGTCAATAGTTCACGATTACGGGTTATTTGGCCATCTTAATATGAACTCTAAGTTCTCGTAAAATTTTTCTTACATTATTAACTCCACACAAGATAATTTCACTCAGGGCCGATGTCATCTGTGTGGATGCTGTTTTAAGGATCTTTTCGAGGAAAATTAGGAATGAACCTGGATTTTGAAGAAAACTATGTTGTAGGGGGAAGAAAACAAAGAGGTCTGCGAATCGTTCCACAGCTTATAAATATCCACTGCAGGGCCGGATTAAGCATGTCGAGGCCCCTGGACCCCTTTACCCAAGGGGCCAATAGCCGATACAGGGCTCCTAGGCTGTTGCCTACACTGCCTTATGGATAATACGGCCCTGTCAGGGCCTGATTAAACATGTTGGGACCCTTAGGCATTCCATGTCTCGGGGCCCCTAGGCAGTTGCCTACACTGCCTTATAGATAATACGGCCCTGACCCACTGCCACTTTTTGCTGCTACTTTCAAAAGGCGTTTTTGCCTCTTTGTACGTACAAGAGCAATTATTAGAATGTGTGAAATTATTATCTTATCTATAATAAAACAATAACTTTGTAAACACCACTTTTATTTTATATACTTTACGCCGATCTGATTTCGCTAAAAAAAAAAAAAAAGTCGATAAATTTTTTTTTCGAATTTCGTAAAGCCTATATTACTTAATGTGGCTTTGAAATGGCTTTAAAAAATATTCTCTATATTTTTTACATATGATCCTCAGGTGGCGCAGAGGACTTGAAAATTAAAAAAAAATTAAGACGAATATTATTAACAACTTTTACTTTATTATATGCAATAAAATATAAAGACTAACAAGAATATATATATTTTTTAATAATTTCCGCCTTCAGTCGTGTCATCTGCATATGGGGTAGCTCCCTGAAATCAGAGAAAAAGTGTGATTTTGCTTCGAATTTTGGCTTTTTTTTCTCGATTTTATTCTTGCTCGATTATATTCATCGCGTACTATACTTCTGCAAACAGTCAAACTAGCTTCAGTGACCAGCTTCACACCTCTCTCTATAGCCTGGGAATGACAGGGAAATTTTTCAATACGGATATTTATATCTTCGCTCATGATTTTCGCATAATTAACTGTCACCGTATTTTTTTGTGAATGGTGGCTCGAATATTTGTTCTGTTTTCCAGTATATCAAATCAAAATAATCGTTGACTTCGAGGTGAAATTTTGAAGTCACGAAAGTTCTTATTTTCTTCTCCTTTGAATTTTGTCGGGCTTTCAGAATTTTGCTTGCTGCAAATTTTTTTATATGCTTTCTATCATATTTTCAGAATGTGCGGAGAGTTCCGCTCAATTATTCGAAAAGCAATTGTTTTCAGCTCATATTTTAAATAGAAGCATCTTTTTATCAACCTAAGGACACGTTTCGGACCATCTTTACAAGAAAGCAGAGGCGGCCCGTGACAAAATTTGCGGGCAGTGCATTTCCCAAAAAAAGATAAATTAACATGGGAAAATAAAGTGATTTAAAGGGAGTGACATACCTAGTACAAACGTTCACTTGTAGAGAAAATCTATTCGTCGCTGTTTCATTTGTGAAAATACTTCAATGACACGATTGTTAAAGTCTGGTATAGAAGCTATAAAACCTTTTTCGATGGTCATCATTGACAAAGCATTAAGCCGATCTTGGGACATGGTGTACTCAGAAATGTTTTTACACGTTTTAATGTAGAAAAACACCGTTCGCACTCAACAGTTGTCATTGGAATAGTACAACTTATTTTGAAAAGTTTAACCGTTTCACTAAAATACTCCACTAAGTTACATTTGATAAAATATACGTTAATCGCAATGTTTTCAGTAGCACTCATTTTTAAATATTTTTTTTTACAGAATAAAACGCGAAAACCGTTAAAATGCTTTAAAAACCGAAACGATACTGAGGTCGATGCGCCGGCGACCGATGGCGTTACAACATAACATTGTTAACTAGTCTTAAATTTGTTGAACAAAACTATTTCATTCCAAAGGTTCGGGACCACTTTACGCAAGTTTAATGTTATGTCATTTGCTCCGCTAGTGCACCCAGGCACCATATGTCTTCTCTGCTTTCACACGTCAATCGTCCTTATGGGTCTATACCTGCCTTGCTCATTTCACGGGCACTGGCACTCCAGCATCTGGAGATGATCCCAGTAGAAATATAACTTCATGTGACGTCACGCCTGGGCATAACAAAATGTGCACGAATACCTTTCTCTCATGCTCGGGAGTTTAGTCAATTGGTAAAGATTTTGTAACGAATTGGCGGGAATACTTCGGGAGAGGATGTACTAATTTACACTTCTGACGTATATTGGTGTTCGGCAGCGCAGTGCACGAATGCACCAAGCAAGCGGCCGCCTCTGCAAGAAAGTTATTTTTTATGGTAAACCATGTTGACACGTACACTTTTATCACAAACTGATTAATTAAATCTTGATTGCTGTATATAAATTTCTGGCGAGCCATAAAGTACTCTCAGAAAATCAATACGGGTTTCAAGAAAACAAGAGTACTTCTGACGCTATTGCCGCCGTAACTGACTTCATTGTAAAAAGCCTTGATAAAAGCAAAAAATGTATTTCAATATTTTTAGACCTTTCTAAAGCCTTTGATACAATATCACACAGTAAATTAATAAACAAACTTCAAATAATCGGTATTACAGGCAATGAACTTAACTTTTTTAAGAGCTATCTTGATGACCGCAAGCAACAAGTAAAAATAATGAACACACTTAGCAATCAGTGCTCAACTCACTATGGGATACCTCAAGGTAGCATATTAGGACCATCTTTGTTCCTTTTTATATATCAACGATTTATGTAACATTAACATTCAGGGAAAAATAGTTAGTTTTGCCGATGACCCTTTTTTACTATTTGAAGCTGACACTTGGAAAGCTGTTTACAAAAAAGCTGAAACGGATATAAACATTATAAAAAAGTGGTTAGATACAAATACGCTCACATTGAACACTGAGAAAACTAAATATGTCACATCAAGCATAAATATAACAGGTCAACCTCACGATGACGCCTCTATTAGAATACACACATGTTTAAATTCCGATGAATCTTGTCAGTGTCCCTACATTGAGCGCACTACACAGATGAAGTATCTCGGCCTCACAATTGATCCATATCTCAAATGGAAGATTCACACTCAAATAATTGCAAACAAAATAAGAAAAACCATGCACTATTTCAGAACGATACGAAACTTTCTCGACTTAAAACACTTGAAAATGGTTTATTTTGCAGTCTGTCAATCTATTATTGAGTATGGTATCATAGCATGGGGAGGCGGTACTGCATCAGCACTAGACTCAATCATAAAGGCACAGAAAACTATTATAAAATTAATTCTTAGACTACCTCTAATTACAGACTCGAACTTAATCTTCAATATTATGAATGTGTTTGACGTTCGGCAGATATATGCAAAAACAATCCTTACTCATCTATACACAAATATACATAAATACTATAAAAAAAGATTAAATACTCGCTGTACTCGAAACAATGACAAAGACTTACTTCAAATCCCCAAAACGCATACTACTTTTGGTCAACGAAATTTCAGATACCTTGCAACAAGACTTTACAACATTCTTCCAGATAGAATAAAAAAATGTGATTCCCAAAAAAATTTCAAAAATAACATAAAAATTTGGATCAAAAATAATGATAGGGCCTTTACCGGTGCACTCATCCAAATTCGAAATTATTAATGATTTGGTATTATACAGTGGAAATATACAAGCAATTGTATTGGTTGCTTTTATTTAAAACTATTATTAATGTAACCAATCTATTATGTGATAAGTTTTTTTAATAAAAGTGTAGGTATGTTTATAAGTATTATAAATTGATTTAAAAATTACTGCCTCAATACAGGCTAGCCTAGTGAGGCAGTATACTGAAAAACCAAAATTTATAACTATTTTCTATTCTTCATTTATCTACTGTTCATATTTATATTTTTTTCTGTTGATAACCATTTGTACTTATGTAATTTTAAACCACTGTAAACATAACACTGAATATGTACTTTTTAGTTATAATCTTGAAAATTTCATTTAATAAAGATATATATTATTATTATTATTATACCGCTATCATTCGAGATCTCTGCAGTATCTGGTGAGGGGTTCAAAGGTTTCTTTACAGTCTGTTTTTGAAGTTATTTATTTTGTCGTTATTCCAAAGCCTTAGTTGCCACTATATATTTTGAGCCGATATACATTTTGTGGCTACCTCTCTGATCATGTCGGAATTTCAGCACCTTCTTGTGTATTTTCATTAAACATTTACAAAAATTGACACAAACGCACCTGCACACGGCAATATCAAAGAGTTTATTTGTTGCATCTTCATAAAATTCAGTTTTCTTTATAGATATTCGACATTTCTTTAAGCGTTTGTACTTGTGATAATACAGGGTTAGTCTGTTTACAATTTGACGTTGAGTTAGAATAGGAATGGCGACCGGCGTGGTGCAGCGGTAAGGCGCTTGACTCGCATTCCGAAGGTCGCGGGATCGACTCCCGGCGTGGCAAATAAATTTTATTTGATTAATTTGTGTATTTCACAATTTATTCATTTAAAATAATATATAGTATATTTGCGGCACGTTCCAGAGTGGAAGATACTCTCCGTATCGCCCTGGTGTAAGACCACCATTCAGAATTGAACCGTTGCTTGAAATGGCATTAGCCGTGTTTGGTGACCAGATCTGAATAGCCAGGTACTTCCCCACCTTCCCCTTCCCTATCTCCTTCTCCTCCCCATTGCCTTCAGCCTCACAACATACCCCAGTTGGGGATGCCATAGTCCAACTGGCTCCAGACGGGAGCAGTTGGAACTCTTGTGCGGTATTCATGTAAAAAAAAGGAATAGAAGCTTTATTCCATAACATAATAGTAATAAGGTCAATAGCAATTATTTCACATGTCTTTCACAGAAGGATCTTTTCCATTGGATAACCATTGCAAATCATTTCTAATCCACAAAAAATACTTTTTATATCGTAATAAGTTGGTAACATATTGTCTTTAAACTTATCTGGGCCACTACCAAGGTGTAAGGTGTACTACCAAGGCACCCATTGGTAATACAGAAAACTCGAAATTTGAAAAAAGTTTTTTCACTCCGCTCTAGCGTATATCTTAATTTAATATATAAAATAAAGTCGGGTTAGTTTCACCATTTCTAACTCAAGAACGGCTGGACCAATTTTTATGATCTTTGATTTGTTGGATTTGTCTCTGCTTCGAATAGCAGAATAGCTATTAAAACATCGAAAAAATCACGAAAAAAATTCGTTCCATACATTTTGTATGGAACGAATTTTCATATTTTGAAAGAGCTGCAGCAATATTGTGATAAGTATAAAATTAAATAGTGAGGGAATTCCAAAAATAAAGGTTGGGGGGGGGGAACTCAGGAGGGGGTTCGCGGGATGGGGGAATGGGAGGAGTGGAGTGGGGAGAGGGAAGGTGGAGGAGGCGGAGTGAGAACGCGAGAGGGTAGGGGATGCGGGAAAGGAAGGGAAGGTGGAAGGGGAACGGGACGTATGGGAAAGGACACGCAGGGAGAATCAATTTATTTATTGAATGGCATAGCAACGCATGTCGGGTGCCAGCTAGTATCATTGATAAAAGAGCCAGAAGCCAGACTGTAGCGTATTTGGATTATATTGCACCAAATTATGATACATCGAAAGTTATAGAAAGATTATAATGATTGACGATTATATAGAAAGAAATTTTGAACCGTTTTGGCTGTTGGATGTGACGGATCGTTGAAAAACACGGGAGAATAATATTTTTTCTGATGAAATAAGCCATTGCAATGGATAATTTGCTTGCTTCATATGAACGAGTCATTTTGGCGGTAAAGGTCAAACATGTACAGGTACAATGTGACAATGCCTTTTAGCCTTAGAGAACTGAAAAAAGTCCGTTGTTCATTTTCAGAAACTTTCAGAGTACTATCATCAAATAGTATTAATTGCATTGCGTTGTATTACATAGCTATTATTGTATTACATAGCTACCATCATTGGAGTTTATTTGCTTGATCAAGCCGTGCGGTTGGCAACGCGTATTATGCTGAGGCTGGTACGCAATATTCCAGAGAAGGGGCGAGATTTTTGACAGGAGAGTTAGAGTGAGATCCAGGCTGCCGTGCGTTCGACATGTGGCTCCAGACAGAGACTGACGGTGCGGCGATTTTACGAGAACAATTCAACATGTCACAATCACGTATAATTATTTTTCTATTGGTTTTCTCATTCATATTTACATTACTACTTGTCGTTTAGTAGTTTTTGGCTTTCGTAAACCATTTACTCTAGAATCATTTATGTTATCTAATAATATGTCTGGTTTTATAGAGCAGACACCACCACACCGTTGAGATTATTTATTTATTTATAACGTAGAGTGAAATGACTCTACGTTATAAATCCTATCCGTTATGTATCCTATCCCTGATATTAATATTAAAATATCTTGTCGAAGAAAAGTGTTTGATATATATATTTTATTTTTAATTTTTTATTGGCAATGCTTATTAAAAATACATATAAAGTTACATCAGTTAAATAGTTACATAAGGTTAAGAGAAAAATAAAAAAATTGCCTTTCTCACCATAAAGAAACAATGCTCTTGTATTTGGTGAGGGAGTTCTAGCTCAATTAGTAAATTAAAAGATCGTGTAAGTTAGTAATAATACTAATAATGGCTATTGTAAATAATAAGTACGTTAAAAAACTTGTATAAATTTAAAAATAAAAATCCTGAAGGGTTTAAAAAAATCTTAATATAAATTAAAAAATCACTCGAAATGAAAGAATCATGTAAGTTAGTAACAAAAATTATTGTAATAAGTAAGTAAAGGATACGTAAGAAAGAACGCAAGATTTATACAATAGTAGACTCAGAGATATAGAAACTAAGCAATGAAAGAAAAAGAAGGAATGAATGATTTATAAAATAGCAGACTTTAAGATATAAAGTAAACATATTTGGGACTTTTATAGCAGTTTACGGTAATTTTTTAATTTGGGCTTAAATTCCTGCATATTTTCGATGGTTTTTAATTTTAATGGGAGGTTGTTATAATAGATTATGCCCAGATAAACATAGGAATTTTGAATATGCTTACAATTAAAATTTAGGGATTTTAATAGTTTACTGGTATCTTGCTGATGTATTAAATTGGAAGTTACGAGTATTTAACTGTATTTCTTTATAAATTTGAAGTATTGGATATTTTTTATAGATTTTGTCTGTTGTAGGATATTGAAAAAAGAATTTCAGTAGAAAATTTAGACGGTTTTTTCAAGATTACCTTAATTATCAACCTTTGAGCAATTTTGAGGGGATTTAAAATATCGTCATATGTTCCTCCCCAGCCAATAATACCATATTGCAATTTAGATTGAACAGTTGCATAGTACACTCTTTTTAGGTTTTCTAAGCTAAGAATATTTCTAAGTCTAATAAATATATAAATACATTTCCTAATCCTTTTGATGAGTTCACAAATATGTGTTTTCCATTTAAAATGTTGATCTATATATACACCAAGATATTTGATTTTGGGAGTTGGACTAAGTATAGCACAATCTTGATTGCAGTTAGTTTTATTACATTTACTTTGGTGTATTAGGATGTTTAAATTTGGTTCTAATTTGAATTTATTGATAGAGAATGGGATAAATTTATTTTTTTCAGTGTTTAGAGAAAAGAGATTTTTATCGAACCAATTTTTCAATATGTTAATATCAATATTCGCTATTTATTATTTTATATTTATAAACCAAAGTTTAGACAAGATTTTTATGCATAGCACAAAGGGTAACAATTATTATAAGCAATAATTGTCAGCCTGAAACACTCATTTACATTGAAAAATCTTCCGAGAAAAGATACTTGCCGCCAACGGGACTTGAACCCGTGTCCTTCTGATTGCCGGTCGGATGCTCTAACCACTGAGCTAAGGGGGTTTATCAAATACCCGCCAAATAATTCAATATATACTAGTTATATTTTTTCCACCTGAAAACAACCAACTTTATTTTTGCGAGAGAGACATTGTTAGTGTTAAATCCCTCGCTAGGTGGCGTCGAGACAAATTATGTCTGCATTTATGTGATATACTGTCAAATGTTTTTTTGAGATCTACAAAAATTCCCAGGCATTTAAATGATTTATCTAATGAACTATGTACAAGGCTACTTAATTTTGCAATTGCATCTTGTGTGCTTCTACCTTCCATAAAACCAAACTGGTTTTCATTAATTATACCATTGCATTTTATAAATTGGCTCATTCTTTTTTTAACTAGTTTTTCAAATTTTTTTTGCTATATTTGAGATTACTGATATGGGACGGTAATTGCTTACTTCTTCTGGATTACCTGACTTAAATATAGGGGTAATAGTAGTTTGTTTGTAAATTGATGGAAATACTCCGCTTTGGAAGCTTGTATTTATTATATGCATTAATGGCTTAGAAATTTGATTTTTTATGTTTTTTAAAATATCAACCGTAACTGCATCAAAGCCCGGAGCAGATCCTCCTTTCATATCGGTTATGATAGAAACTATTTCCTCCTCTGTGGTGACTTCAAATGTGGTCATTTTATTTTTAGCATTTATATTACAGTCTGGAGATGTTATAGTATTTGGATCAATGTGAATGAGATTGGCGAGATTTTTCCCTACGTTTGCAAAGAAATTGTTAAATATATTTGCAGCTTTTGAGGGGTTTTCTTTACAGCATGTTTTTGAGTTATCATGATTAATAGCATTGATTTCGTTATTATTGTTTTTTTTTCTTGTCAATTATTTCATTTACAACCGTCCATACTCTTTTACTATCATTTTCAGCTTGATCCAACTTCCGTTTATAGTAATTTTCTTTAGTATGTTTTATGATATATGAAAGTTCATTTTTATATGCTTTATAGTGATTGAGTGAGTTTTTATTATTAGGTTGTTAATTTATAAAGAGCTTGCTTACGTCGTACAGATACTATTATTCCATGAGTAATCCATGGTTTTATAGGTTTTAAGTTAGACAGTTTGTGTTTGGGAATTATATTTTTTGACGAGTCATTTATGTATTTAGATATTTTTTCTTCAAATATTTTACAACAGATATTGACATCATTATATTGCAATAATTCGATCCAATTTTCGGATTGAAATTTGTTTATTAATGTATAAGTTGGTAACATATTGTCTTTAAACTTATCTGGGCCACTACCAAGGTGTAAGGTGTACTACCAAGGCACCCATTGGTAATACAGAAAACTCGAAATTTGAAAAAAGTTTTTTCACTCCGCTCTAGCGTATATCTTAATTTAATATATAAAATAAAGTCGGGTAGTTTCACCATTTCTAACTCAAGAACGGCTAGACCAATTTTTATGATCTTTGATTTGTTGGATTTGTCTCTGCTTCGAATAGCAGAATAGCTATTAAAACATCGAAAAAATCACGAAAAAAATTCGTTCCATACATTTTGTATGGAACGAATTTTCATATTTTGAAAGAGCTGCAGCAATATTGTGATAAGTATAAAATTAAATAGTGAGGGAATTCCAAAAATAAAGGTTGGGGGGGGGGGGGAACTCAGGAGGGGGTTCGCGGGATGGGGGAATGGGAGGAGTGGAGTGGGGAGAGGGAAGGTGGAGGAGGCGGAGTGAGAACGCGAGAGGGTAGGGGATGCGGGAAAGGAAGGGAAGGTGGAAGGGGAACGGGACGTATGGGAAAGGACACGCAGGGAGAATCAATTTATTTATTGAATGGCATAGCAACGCATGTCGGGTGCCAGCTAGTATCATTGATAAAAGAGCCAGAAGCCAGACTGTAGCGTATTTGGATTATATTGCACCAAATTATGATACATCGAAAGTTATAGAAAGATTATAATGATTGACGATTATATAGAAAGAAATTTTGAACCGTTTTCTCATTCTTTTTTTAACTAGTTTTTCAAATTTTTTTTTCTATATTTGAGATTACTGATATGGGACGGTAATTGCTTACTTCTTCTGGATTACCTGACTTAAATATAGGGGTAATAGTAGTTTGTTTGTAAATTGATGGAAATACTCCGCTTTGGAAGCTTGTATTTATTATATGCATTAATGGCTTAGAAATTTGATTTTTTATGTTTTTTAAAATATCAACCGCAACTGCATCAAAGCCCGGAGCAGATCCTCCTTTCATATCGGTTATGATAGAAACTATTTCCTCCTCTGTGGTGACTTCAAATGTGGTCATTTTATTTTTAGCATTTATATTACAGTCTGGAGATGTTATAGTATTTGGATCAATGTGAATGAGATTGGCGAGATTTTTCCCTACGTTTGCAAAGAAATTGTTAAATATATTTGCAGCTTTTGAGGGGTTTTCTTTACAGCATGTTTTTGAGTTATCATGATTAATAGCATTGATTTCGTTATTATTGTTTTTTTTTCTTGTCAATTATTTCATTTACAACCGTCCATACTCTTTTACTATCATTTTCAGCTTGATCCAACTTCCGTTTATAGTAATTTTCTTTAGTATGTTTTATGATATATGAAAGTTCATTTTTATATGCTTTATAGTGATTGAGTGAGTTTTTATTATTAGGTTGTTAATTTATAAAGAGCTTGCTTACGTCGTACAGATACTATTATTCCATGAGTAATCCATGGTTTTATAGGTTTTAAGTTAGACAGTTTGTGTTTGGGAATTATATTTTTTGACGAGTCATTTATGTATTTAGATATTTTTTCTTCAAATATTTTACAACAGATATTGACATCATTATATTGCAATAATTCGATCCAATTTTCGGATTGAAATTTGTTTATTAATGTATCCATATTCAGTACTTTTTTGGAAGATTTTGTTTGTTTAAATGATGGCAATATTGGATTACCATAAATATATTATTTAACTATTCACATGCTACCTTCCACTGAGCCATGCCTTATTCTCTTAGTAACATCAATCTTACCTCCCTTACATTCTATATTATCAGATCAGTAGCCATCCCCCCATTATTTGTGCTACAGCGTCTTGTAGGTGAAATTTCAAACGTTTCAAATTTCAAATTTCATTGTCATTCGGTTTAGAATTCACGAATTCGTCAAAGGGCCACTTACGGTAGCAGATCGAATGAGGACGCGCCCCTGGCAGGTATAAATACTACATATTTGTAAATTTGAGTATCTCTCCGGATAAGGAAAGATTAACGTTAATACTCGGTTATAAATAATAGTATGACGCGGCTACATATTATACATATGATATCATTGCTTGTAACGGTTACTTTGTCCCGGTGAATAGCTGTCATTGGATCACAGTGGATCCGAGGAACCGGCTATTTTATTAAATAAATTAATTTTCGATTAAATTTTTTTGTTTATTTCTGAGTTTGCTAAAGCGCACAAATTAAAATATGAATTTACATTGCAATGTTTAAACTTAGTTTTTTCTTTGTTGAAGCTATGGCCTGTCTCTATAAAATTAATTTAGTTAATAAAATAATGGCACCCTGTAAATCACCTTTATTTATGACGTTTCCTTGTAATGTTGCCTCCTCCAACCGTTCCCCCCCCCAAAATCACCCCTCCCACTACACACACTCAATTAATTTTTGTATTTGTACGGAATTTATAAATTAGTTTTAAGTTTGCCGTAAATGACACGGATGTGTCGAAACCGGTTGCAGAAAATTTAAAATTAAAGTAACAAATGTACACTGAAAATTAAAACACTTCAAAAGAAAATGTCTAGAAATTGTTACATAGTTAATGCCCAAGATATACAAAAAAGTACAAAATCGCTTTTCAAATTCCTCTTTAAGATTCAGTAAGGGTGGGTTTTTCTCCCTTTTGTGAAATTGTTATGTCAATCCGGAGGTAAAAGGAGATTTCAAAATATTACGAGAATAATGATTTTATGTCTCTATTTAACACTCTTTTGTCGCTATTACACAGATCCAATTCTGGAGAAAAAAATCACCTTTATTCGTGACCCACCCTGTAGATAGGTATAATCCTGTAGATAGGACACCCTTTAACGCTTGCCTGAATTCTTGATTTTTTTTTGTTACCTCCATACATGAGGATAGTCTTTTTGAGGAGAGGAAGGAGTGAAAATGAGTTTTGAAGAGACAAGCAAGCCGGTGCCTTAAATTATTGGTGGTTCACCAAGCTATTCATCATAACCGAAGGTAGACATTATGTATATATTAAAAAAAATCTAGACATCACGCATGATTCTACATTCTATCTAAAAATATCACGTATCTGTAATAGTAAAAATATCGTGCGATGTAAAAACATGCTGATGTCTAGAATTTTTAATATAGTATCCTTTGTTTGCAAAGTCGTATTTTCTCCAATCATAAAAATTCTGACAAAAATGCGTACATATATGGGAACTGACCCGGCAGATAAGTATGTTTTCTGTATCTCTTTGTAAATGTAAATAATAAAAATAGATAGAGCCCAGGAACTCGTAAAAAATTGTACAACGGCAACATAAATAAAACTGCGCGGCACCCTAGAAATTATCCAATTAATATAGAATTATTCTGGTATCAATATTTTTTGAAGCATTTTATACCTCATTACTATAGATATTACATCTATTAGAAGATTAATGGAAAGGGTAGGTTTGATATCAATTTAAAAAGACTCAACCTTCATATAATAATAATAACGCAATAATCCAATAATTAACACACAAGAAACGTTTCACTCTGCAGCGTGGATCGCCAACGGTCGCATTTACTGTCTGTTACTGACCTATGAAGTTCGCAATAGGAAGCAAACAAAAAATAATGTCAAAAAGGGCTCAAATAAGATAATATCACACGAGACACATAGCTGACCCTTCGATGGTTGCATTTTAGAAGAGAAATATTATTACCCTACTTTCGCTGGAACCGAAGCTTCGGAATATTTCGTTTATACGTTTTGGGATTTTTTACTACGAGCTTCATTTAAGTTACGGAGCGCATGTATTCATAAATAACGACAAGCAAAAAAAAGTTGATTTATTATAATATATATACGTACATAGACATGGATCGAAAGAAATACAAATTAAGAAAATGACACATTTAACTCATGTTTTAATTAATTTTTTTACAGCAATTCAAATCTCCGCTATCGATATTATAAGTCGCGCCAGATTGGATTTATTTATGCATATGATTATTTTTAATTTTTGTGAAGTGTAATAGGAAATAAGCGTTCGCGTTAATAACATACATGGTTAAAAAAAAAAACAGTTTGTGAATTTTTAAAATATATTGTTTCTTTTTATTTAACGAACAGCAATTAAGCTGTCAAAGTGAAGGGTCTTAGATAAAAAAGTACTCAATAAATGCCAGTAAATCTGTTCTTTAGTGTTGTATTTAAAATGGATTTTTTTGTTCAAATGTAAGAAAAAATCTATTTAAAAATCTATTAAATTGAAAAAAAAAATCAGTATAATATACTACACCTACATCACATATGAAACATTCATTCATTTTAAACCAAACCAAAGTCAAAATGCGTATAAAATTCTATGACACAGAGATAAGAAAAATAGAAAGCAGTATATTGTTATTCTATTTATTTATTTTCGAAAGGGGACGACCGTAATTCAAAGAATACATGATTTCTTAACTCTACATTTAAATTATTCATTTTGGCATTTTAAAATTTTTATTTCCATTTTTATTTCTAGTTCTCTTTAAAATGTTATTATTTTTTTTCTCTTAGTTTTTCACTTAATTTAATTTAATTATGATTTAATTATAATTTATATATCTATATATTTTAATTTAAATATTTGTATAGAACACTTGAGTTCTTAACACTTAATCTTTTTTATTAGTTTATGTATTTCAAAATATAAATTTTCATTTTTATTTCTATTTTTCTTTAAAATTATATTTTTATCTCTCTTTATTTTTCACTTTAGTATGTTTAATTATCTGTTTCAATGAAACAGTTAATTCTTATTTCCAAAATTAAATGTATGACTACCACAACACGGGCATTAACCTAGTGTGGTTACCAAAAAAAAATCTCTAACAAATAAAATTTTATGAAATAAAAAAAAATTATAAATAAAAATTAGTGTCAATTATAATTTATAAAAATCCATTTTAATTTGAACATTCTCTTTTATTTTTTTTTCAATATTAGTAATATATAATTAACAAAGGAATAATTGTTAATAAAAAACTAATGTTATTTATAAACAATTTCAGCCGTGGAATTATTATTATATTTGACAGCTGTTTCACCTTCCCAAAGCATTATCCATAAGTTTGAATTATATTTAAAGACAATTATTCTGATTTCAAACATTGATTTTACTTTAATATATTATAAACTGGATATATATTATATTTATAAAGCATGAAAAATATTTTAATAATTTTTACCTTGCCGTTGTCCATCAATACGAGTAAACGTAGTGAAAAGTAAGATCGTCGACATAATTTTTATTAAACAACGCATTTTGAAAATAAATTTGCAACACTGAATTGTGATCTCACTAAGGAAAACACTCATAGAACATTAATAAATGCATTCACTCTGAATGCATTTATTTATGTTCTCCAAATTGACCTTGAAAAAAATCACATCTTTGCGATTCTTTTAAAGACATAAAGAAACCATCCCTTAATTATATACAATTCTTAGTGTTCTCAAAAGTTGTCTCGACAGAAGCAAATTCCCGTGATATTTTGAACGTAACTATTTCTTTGTTAAGAATATTATGAACTAAATATACAATTTGGCTGTCCTGAAACGGGTTTTCTGCCCAGTTGGACAGACAAATGATCACATTGTAATGTATTGTAATATATATGCATATGTAAATAAATAAATAAAAAAAAAAAAAAAAAAAAAAATTTAAAAACAATTGTATTGAACCTCTCCAGTTCGGAGTTGAAAACACACTGTGCTTCAAATAGCTTAATAATCATATTTACAAAGTTGATATGAGTGTTTTAACCAGTCTGCCAATTCTGAATTTCCCAAACTGTGGGGAAATTTTAAGTTTTTTAAAGATTTCTTTTATTTTTCGGAGAACTTTTTTGCGGGAAAAAATACGGGGATTCTGGACATTTAATGATTATCCGATCATATTGAAAAATATTTTTATTCTATGGAAGATTTCTTAGTTTATTTTATGGCAGCACTGCAGCATTTATTATGACGTATTGGAATCCGCAACTCCCAGTCCAACAAAAGTTTGTACTTTAAATGGGATATGTTTTATTAAGCATGGGGGTCACGGGAAAAATCATGAAATTAGGAAAGTAGTGCTTGAAATTCAGCACGGGGTCTCAATGTCTCTTTTTATCTAATTTAATTTTGTCAATAAGTAATATTAATACATTCATAAAAATAAATTAAGTCGAAAAAATACCATAAAATATAGCCATGTACTGTCGAATTAGCCGTATCAAAGAAAAGAAGAAGAAGAAATATAATGTAGGAATCTTACCGACGTAAGTGAAGAATGCGTGTAAACAAATATACCTCAATTTGGGAGGCGGGAATGGGTACCGCCGCCCCGGGAACCTTTATTGGATAACCAACACCTCTGCCATAGGTCACCCCAAGTGATTCGCTATGTTTGGTGATTTAGCAGGGGTGCCCGGGTTCATGGGGTGAGGTTTGTCTAGGTCTTGTAGGCGGATGACCAGGATACACTGAACCCCAGATTCCTACCCACCCCTTAAACCTTTTCCTTCCCAGAACCTTCCTCTCCTTTCTTTCCTTAAGAAAAAACCTCCACACAGCATCCACAAAGATGTCATAGGCCCTGGGCCAAATTATTTTCCTCAGGGCCTCCTGTGTGGAGCTCATGTAAAAAAAATACGCCCGGCACGGCGTATTGCACGAACGTACGGTCGAATTCACCCTACCAGGCCTGGAGATTCGACCTTTCCGCCGCGTTCATTTTAATTAATTCTGAAGAACGTATTACAAATATTAAAAATGTTTCTCCATATTGTCCTCTCGAAGTTATTAATTCATCGTTTATAAAAATAAAATCTGGTGCTTACCGCTAACCTTATAGTAGAAATACAGGTTATTTAAAATCGTTGTACGTAAAATATATTAATGGTAAGGTACTGTTTTTATTTTTTTTACATGAATACAGCACAAGAGTCCCAACTACTCCCGTCTTGAGCCAGTGGGACTATGGCATCCTCAATTGGGGTATGTTATGATGCTGAAGGTAGCGGGGAGGGGTAGGAGATAGGGAAGAGGATGGTGGGGAAGTACCTGACTCGATCAGATCTGGTCACCAAACACGGCTAAAGCCATTTCAAGCAACGTTTCAATTCTGGATGGTGGTCTTACACCAGGGCGATACTGTGAGTATCTTCCACTCTGGAACGTGCCGCAAATATACTACACTAGCTGGTCCCCGGCATGCGTTGCTATGCCATTTAATAAAGAAATTGATTCTCCCTGCGTGTCCTTTCCCATTCGTCCCGTTCCCCTTCCGCCACCCCTTCCGCTTCCTCTTCCCCCTTCCCCCTTCCCCTTCCCCCTTCCCCTTCCCCCTTCCCCTTCCCCTCCCCCCTTCCCCCTTCCCCCTTCCCCTTCCACCTTCCCCCCTTCCCCCTTCCCCCTTCCCCCTTCCCCCTTCCCCCTTCCCCCTTCCCCCTTCCCCCTTCCCCCTTCCCCCTTCCCCCTTCCCCTTCCCCCTTCCCCCTTCCCCCTTCCCCCTTCCCCCTTCCCCCTTCCCCCTTCCCCCTTCCCCTTCCCCCTTCCCCCTTCCCCCTTCCCCCTTCCCCCTTCCCCCTTCCCCCTTCCCCCTTCCCCCTTCCCCCTTCCCCCTTCCCCCTCCCCCCTTCCCCTTCCCCCTTCCCCCTTCCCCCTTCCCCCTTCCCCCTTCCCCCCTCCCCCCTCCCCCCTCCCCCTTCCCCCTTCCCCCTTCCCCCTTCCCCCTTCCCCCTTCCCCCTTCCCCCCTCCCCCCCTCCCCCTCCCCCTTCCCCCTTCCCCCTTCCCCCTTCCCCCTTCCCCCTTCCCCCTTCCCCCTTCCCCCTTCCCCCTTCCCCCTTCCCCCTTCCCCCTTCCCCCTTCCCCCTTCCCCCTTCCCCCTTCCCCCTTCCCCCTTCCCCCTTCCCCCTTCCCCTCCCCCTCCCGCTAACCCCCTACCCGAGTTCCCCTCCCCCTCTCGCATTCCATTCATTCCCGGTACATTCTGTTTTCAAACAGCTCGCATGCCATCTACTATATTTTTTAAACAAATTTCATGATTATACAAACCTTATCCTGACAATAACAAACACCCAAAAAAAAGAATTATCCAATTTGGTGCAGTCGTTCGGAAGTTATGCGCGTACATACATTTCGGCGATTCATTTTTATTAATATATATAGCTGGTACCTGGCATGCGTTGCTATGCCATTCAAAGAAATAAATTGATTCTCCCTGCATGTCCTTTCCCGTGTATCCCCGTTCCCTTCCACCTTCCCCGCCTTCCCCCTCCCTTTCGTCTTCCCTCTCCGCAAACCCCAACATCCCCCTGCCTTTCCTCCCTGGCGCTAAAATATATGAAATACGCACATTTTCATTTATTCAAATTTCATAACGCCAGAGCTTACCATTATATACAGCCTATGTTACTCGCTGATAATGTAGCTTTCTATTGGTGAAAGAATTTTTCAAATCAGTTCAGTAGTTTCGGAGAATAAATTGATTCTCCCTGCATGTCCTTTCCCGTGTATCCCCGTTCCCTTCCACCTTCCCCGCCTTCCCCCTCCCTTTCGTCTTCCCTCTCCGCAAACCACACCATCCCCCTGGCTTTCCTCCCTGGCGCTAAAATATATAAAATACGCACATTTTCATTTATACAAATTTCATAACGCCAGAGCTTAAAATTATATACAGCCTATGTTACTCGCTGATAATGTAGCTTTCTATTGGTGAAAGAATTTTTCAAATCGGTTCAGTAGTTTCGGAGCCTTTTACAAACAAATCTTACCTCTTTATATAGTGTCTTAGATTAGATAATATTATTTTAAATGAATAAATTGTGAAATAAAACAAATAAATCAAATAAAACTTATTTGCCACGATCGATCCCGCGACCTTCGGAGTGCTAGTCAAGAGTTAATCTAAAATATAAATACGCATTCCTTGTACGGCATGGAAATAAAAAAGTTATTTTAGTTACGAATTCGTCGGAAATGATTAAAATGTGAATTTTGAGTAAACTAAAATTATTAGGGTTGTGTACCGCCTTAATATATATCAAGCAGTAACTTTAATTATGTTCCGACTCTAACTTCTAAAAAATGAAGGCTAAAATATTATTGAAATCCTGGAAATTTTTTTCTTCCTCGTCTCATCTACCTGAAAATCTTATATTTACTTGTTCAAATTTTGCAAATTCACTTTGTGGCACCATTTTATCAATAAAATAATGTCTTTGTTCTTCTAAGCACCTCCTCTTTCCACCTCTTTCCCCTCTCCCCCCTGTTGATCTTCTAAGCACCTCCCCTTTCCACCTCTATCTCTCCCTCCCACTACCTCCTTTTCTACCCACGCCTGTCTTTCTATACTTGATAATTTAGTTTTTAGTACATTTAATGTCCTGATGAAGAGAACATCGTGATAAAACCAAAGTGTTTTCAATTATTTCATTAATCTTATGAATGTTAATCACAGCGTTAAATACCTAGGACATGTCATCACAGACGACCTAAAGGATATCGAGGACATGGAAAGGCAGAGAAGAGCAATATCAGTTAGAGCGGGTATGCTGTCAAGACGTTTTTACTCCTGCAGCCCCAAAGTAAAAAGAATACTGTTCAACGCTTTCTGTACCTCGCTGTATACATCAGAACTGTGGGTTGACTACCAACCCAATGGCATAAGTTAAAGGTTGCTTACAATAACGCCTATCGCCAACTTTTCCGCCTACCGAGATACTGCAGTGCTACGGAAATGTTCCTGGAGGGACGAGTACATACTTTCCGTGCACTTCTCCGCCACCGCATGGGAAGTTTATGGCGCAGACTGCTCCATTCGAAGAATGCGATCATCACCGCCATGACTGCCTGGATGGAATCTCCCCTGATGACCCTCTGGAGACGGGAGACGATGAAATACCCTCCATAAATGGCTATATAAAATCATTTTAGTGTTTGATATTCTACATCATTTTTTTTCAGTTTCATTTTACATGCTTATTCGTTTATTTAATTTAATTTATGTGTTGTTATTTACTTTTAAACTTAACTTATTATTTATCTTTTTTTGTTATTTTAAAATATGGAATGTATTGCATTGCACTTCCCCTGCATACATTCTGGAATAAACTTATATTATTATTATTATTATTAAATAAAAAAGTTATTTATGTTCTTATAAAAAGGTACTACAAATTAAACTTGATAACGGAATAAAACTCCTGTTCAAAGAAACAACCCTTTCACAAGAAAAGATATGTTAATTTTTGTGGTGTTTTTTTTTTCGAAAACTGTATTTTATATTACCATGCAAAAAAATTGTTAAATGATTGTTTTTAATAAAGCAATATAAATTGTATACTTAGGATGTGATATTTTCTTATTTATATTCGTTTTTACATAGTTTTTGCCGTCAAAACAGGGTAAAACGTGGATTTTTTTATCCCCGAAACATGGTTTTTAATTTTTGGGACATGGCAACATTTTTTGCTTCATTTTTAATGCATTCATCGTCTCACGCATAGATACTGTTTTGTTATTAACTTGTTTCCCAGCATGGGTAGGCAGAGAGGATAGGCCACAACACAGCCTAGCCTTGGAACACGCTTCTTGCTTCATTCACATGCATGCGTCGTCTCACACATAGATTCTGTTCTGTCATTTACTTGTTTGATCTCTTGATAGATTTTGTTGTCTTTGAGAAACTTGTTTCTCTATTTGGGAGACGGGTTTGGGTACCACCGCCCCGGAAAATATTTTTTGGATAACCAACACCCCTGCCGTAGGTCACCCAAGAGGTTTGATATGTTTGGTGACTTAGCAGGGGTTCCAGGATCATGGGATGAGGTATCAATTTGGATGGCGACTATTGCCGCCTCGGCAACCATTCGTTGGATAACCAATACCCCTGTTATAGGTCACCCAAGAAGTTCCCTACATTTGGTGACTTAGCAGAGGTGCCCGGGTTCGTGGGGCAAGGCTTGTCTATTTATTGGGCACTACTTTTTTTTTAAAGAAAAAAATCATAATTCGTATTCCCGGTTGACGAATAACCTGACAATTTGAAAATCTCCTACTAGTATCATAATAAACGGATGATGTGGCTTATGAATTGAAAGTTGACTTAATTGGTAGATGAATTGAATCGGCGATATCTTGACCCGACCAATTTTTCAATTAAGCAACCGACTGCTAAAATGGCCAGGGTTTGAGATGAAATAACAAATTGGACAAACGTGAAATCTTTGGTGTAAGATGTCCTTCCTTGATTTTTTTTTGTGTGTAATTTTGACAGTTTTGTCTCACAAGTCTTAACGCGATCAAACCACAAATGCTTAGCACGAAGTGTGGCGTGTCGGCGTGTGGGCGTGTCCGCGTGGGGGGCGTGTCCGTGTGCTCAAAGTAAGCTTATAATTTTTCTTACGTTTTAGTGAAATTCGTCAAACACTCTCTAAAAAAATCAAAATTCTTTCTTCCCGCGTCCCCCCGTCCCGCGAACCCACCTCCTCCCCGCTTTTCTCTCCCGTGAACCCCCTCCTTCGTTTCCCTCCTCCTTCCCGTATCCACCTCCCGCTTCTTCTTTCCCTCCCTGACGCTAAGCTATATGAAATACACACATTTTTCAACCTATAGTTAATTTTGTATATAAATTTCATAACGCTAGAGTTCGCCAATACATATAGACAAATCACCAAAGTTTCATCGCAATCGGATGAATGGTTCAGTAACGCATAAGGGATAAACAAAGAAACATTCATTTTTATATATTAACTTTTGCAATAATTTCGCTGTGTGAAGGATTGGGTATAATGTACATTCAAATTAACGTTTATATTACCGAGTATTTTTTTTTTTTATATTAACTCCACACAGGAGGCCCTGAGGAAAATAATTTCCCTCAGGGTCTATGTCATCTGGGATGCTGTGTGGAGGGTCTTTTTGAGGAGAGGAAGGAATGAACATTGGTCTTGAAGAGACCCATGTTGTAGGAAGGAGGAAACACAGAGGCCGGCAAATCATTCCACAGCCGAGCTCTTGAACACAAGAACGAGTCGAAGAAACGACCCGTTCTCATGTGACAAATGTCAACTGTGTACAAATGTTGGGCACGCGTTTGGCGTGTTTCCCGACTATGCACCGGTGCCGAAGGGATCAATGATGCTAGTTCCTCGGAGCATCTTCCATTGTAATACCGGTAGAACAAGGATAGCATTCCCACCCGACGCCGATTGCATATTTCCTAATTTGACATATTTAAAACAAAAATTGAAGTACCTACCTACTTACAAACCTTTTCAGAGGAAATTTCGATTTTGATTTATTAAATAAGGGAAATTTCGAAAAATATAATTTTTTGTATGCGAGTTCTACCAGAGCACTACTACTTTTTCTTATTAAACGACTTCAAAAAGGAGGAGGTTCTCAATTCGACTGTATTTATTTTATTTTATTTTTTTATGTTTGTTACCTCAGAACTTTTTACTGGGTAAACCGATATTGATGATTCTTTTTTTATTTGAAAGCTGATGCTTCCCGTGTAGTCCCATTTTAATTTGGTCCAGTTCCGACAATAGCATCCATGAGAAAACCATATAAGTCTTAAATTTGCATTAAGTATGTGCGTGACAAATGGACGAATTACTCAATATCACGCCAACCGATTTCGATGATTCTTTTGTTATTGAAAAGGATGTACTTCAAGGGTAATTTGATGAGAGTTTAGTTAGGTTCTGATTATCGGATCCATGGCAAATTAACGAAACTCGGCCGAATCTCTTAATTTGACTTTAACGTCGCTATGGTCAAATTATGTCTGTTTCATATGAGCAGCACGTTTAGTAGGTTTACCCATATTCAGACAAATTAGTAAGTGTACTTCAGATTCACTAAAAATCAAAAAATAAACAAAAATTTTAACAAAACAAAAAAACGACTTCAAAAATTGCACTAAAAAGTAAAAAAATAATTTCGTATACTTCTACAACTTCATAATCAACTTACTTTTTCTAATCATCAATATGTAGGTACGATTGTTATTTTTGGAGTCGGTGTCAGCAAAGGTACCCGGCTCGGCGGGTTCACTTGACAGCTCCCCGCGCCGGCCGCGGCCCCGCTCTCGCCTCGTCAAGTCGCTTGTGCGACACAAGCACATCTCACCTATAACTATGTATGTAGTTACAAACCTACCTTGACTGACACCGACTCCAAAAGTAACAATCTTACCTACATATTGATGATTAGAAAAAGTAAGTTGATTATGAAGTTGTAGAAGAACACGAAATTATTTTTTTACTTTTAGTGCATTTTTTGAAGTCGTTTTTTTGTTTTGTTAAAATTTTTGTTTTTTGTTTAACTGTTTGTTAAGGGGGGAGTCTGGTTCAGCTTGTATATCAATGCCTTTGGGTCTAGCCGATCCAAAAAAATCGACTTTTTTTGGTTGCCTAAAAATATTCACGTACATGCGTAGAATACATTCCAAAGTTAAAGCATCAAATTTGAACTTTCAATATAGTTAGGAACGATGCGCGCCAAGCAGGTTAACCGGAAAATGAAGCAACCCGGTTACAAGCGAAAACTTTAAACACGAAAATGGCTGGAATCGTAGGTCATCGAATTTTCATCAGATTCACTTCATTAAAAGTTTAAATTAAAGTTAAATTTATCTGCGGATGAACCTCGACTAATGAAAAATTATTATAATTGATATTTTATTGCAAAATTTACCATTTGTTTCGTCAATATTCATTTTATATCCGCCATTTCGACAATCAACCAAATTGCAAACTGTGGTTTATGCGCATTCTACATTCATAATATTATAACGATATTTTCATTGATTTTTTTTTTAAATTTTAAATTCCTTTATTTTTCCCATATTTTACAATTTATATTTACATATTTTGAAACAATAATGTGGGAACCCACTAAGGCGCAGCCTGTGCGTGGGTAATATAGTTAAAATAAGTAAAATTTAGTACCTAGAAAAAAACAAACAGTGGTATATAAAGCAAAAACAAAATTTGTTTAAACAGTTTGTACAAAAAGTGTATACGGTTAAATATGTGTAAAGTGTAATAAATGATATACATTGTAATAATAGGTGTAAAGTTTGTGAGAAAAGTGATATAAAACTAAAAAAATAGAGTTTTTAGAAACATAAAGTGAAATAAAACTAAATAAAGAGAGTTTATATTTCATGTTTTAAATGATTTCCAAGGACTCCAGGATTCCAGCCGATTTGGTCGTACTCTCCGCTTGCGGCCGCTTTATTTATACATATGTATAAATAATCAACAGTGTTTTTCTTGATCAAATATACCTTTAGAAGTAACAAAAGTTTCGTGAACGAAAATAAATATTATCTTTGCAAATTTTCCTTAGCATGGTTTCGTATCCGTGACCTGTCTGACCTCTGGGCCCGATATAAGATAGCTTAAAGTCACATTGAAATAAAGCACAATCAAATACTTTTATTTGGATGCACTGGAATAATAATACATTTATTCCGTAGCTGCTTTCTTTATCAGCACTGTGTTGCGCACAAGTTAGTGGACAAACAATTGCCATGTTTATTAACACATTTATCTCTGACTATATTTACCATATCAGTAAACGAGGAAAATTGCATTACTTTTTGCCACAAGAGCGATTAATAAATTACTCGTGATATGTTTGAACTCTTTGCTGATATTAGCCCAGTCAATCTAGACAAAAAACAGGCCCTAACTGGAACAAATTAAGGGAAAGCTGAATTTTTGCAAGTAAGTAGTACGTACCCTAGGGAGTATTTTCACAAAAGTCCCCACTCCTCCCCCGCTTGCTTCCCCCCCTGTGCCCTCCCAAACATTAAAATGTGGGCTTCTACTAAAGCGATTATATCTCATAAACCAAAACATATATCATAAAAAAAATTTCATCACCTAGCTTCTTACAAAAGTGCCTAAAAATTATGTTTAGTAATTTTTTTATTATCTGTGTTAGTTTGGCCAATATTAATGAGATTGTTGTTAAAAAAAAAAAAAAAAATTCTAAAATATTTTTTTGAAGTTGAATATTTTTTTTGTCCGAGAGAATATGAAAAAATATTTCAAACAAATCATTTACCAAATTTAATAAGCTTTAAAAGCGTGTACAACAGTGTTTACTTACATACTTAATTTCTATCGAAAATATGTGGATAAGGGCTTAATTTAGTACGCGCGCTGGTCGTAACACGGAGCGGCGTGTTATGTTTGACGATCTTGTCGCGTCGCTACTTGTTATTTTATTAAGTTGAAACAAATGAAAAAATTGAATAAAAATAATCAGTTTCATCTCCTTTGTCTTGAGATTAAGGTGTGTGGGTTTTGTACGTTATATTTTGATGTAATTGTGCCAAGCTTTCAAGTTTTTTTTTGCGTTTTACCACCTTCATCGGGTAAAAATATTGAGAAACAATTAATTAACAAGAAATTAACCAACTGCAGAGAACCTATTGTGTATTTTATGTAAACTGACCTTACAGGAAATGTTGTTATAGTAACGAAGTGGTTACAAATGCAAATTAACGCTAGTATTGAAAACGATGACAATAATCATGTTAAATTAACTAGTTTGGATAGCGGAACCGTGCACATTCATAGATTGTAGAAAAAGTATTCTAGGGATAGCAGTATTAAGACTTTTACAAATATTAATTGTAGCTCATCGACCAGTACACCTCAGCGATTCCTAAGTTATTTAGAAAATATATTTATTTTGATGGAGAACTGTATTAGGTATTTGAGACAAAAATAAGTTTTTATTCATACACTACCTCATAAATATCGCGAGCAAATGCGTTTGGTGTTAACAATGGAAATAAGAGAAACATTGATGAATGCTTGCAATACAAAAGATGATAAATGGGGTGCAAAAGTAAAATCTAAACTGTTAAGTGTGTTTAATTTGGTCGCCGCAGAAGCTCGCTATCATAACAGTTATTTCAAGAAGTTCTGTAAAATTAAACTAACTTTAAAAGTAAGTTTGTAGGAAGATCTAAAGACGATAATTCAGCCAAAAAAGCTTAAACTCTGTAATTTCTTAGAAAATACTGATGAACTTCAGTTCACTTTAGAGAAATAGTTATAGATATTTGTGGCACTGATCTTCCGTACTCAGATAAATTTCTAAAAAAAACAAATAATCGACTATTTTCAAGATCGGATGTATAATTTTTGGCAGAAAAACTGCCGTATGAATGTCTCACTAGAGTAATAAAATACTAGATGAATGGTGCAGAAGCAAAGAAAAGAAAGCAAATCTGGAACGTTTAAGAATTGAACGCACTGCCGCAGAAGTAATCAGAGAAGATATTTAAAAAAATCCATATGTTTGTGAAAGCTATCCTGATATTCCGGAAATCACTGGTGGGGGTTATGATTTAGTTCCTGAAACTTTAAATCTATTCACGTCAACTGTAACGAAGAGGTTGTATGATAATGGACCTGATATTACGAGAAGACGTTTAGTAATTAACCACGCCATAATAGCATCTGCAAGGCCTAGGTCTTTTTTGTCATCAATACATACAAGTTTGTGTATATACAATGAATGTACGGATCTAAACATTTAATAGAAGTGTTGTCGTCATCATGAAGGTGACATACCAGAGATCTCTAATAAGCTAGGCCTCCTACAATCGAAGATGACACATCGTTTGACAATTCCGACGTCAATATAAAAAAAATTAGATGGCCTAAATACATTTCATGCGATGGGAGGAATCAAGTGTATCAATCTGGCCTCTAATATGACAACAACTCTAGATGTACCTCGTATTCAGTGTGGAAATTTTGGGAAAAAAGAAAACATCCCTCAACGTTGCTACGCGAAGAGAAAAAAGAGCATCTTGAAATATGTAACCATAAAAAATATCAGTGAATGTACATCTTCTAGAAAAGAGCATGCCGATTCATTATATTTTGTATCTCTAACCAATTAATAATATTTGGCTGATTTATAAAGCACCATTTTAGTGAAAAATCACCTCAAGGGCGCTGAAGGGCACGCAAGGGTGGTTAGGTAAGTGGCACGCATTCAAAAGTTGACTGGAACGGGTTTATAAATGTCGCTATGAACGATTGTGTGGATTATGGAACCAGTTAAGTAATGGCTGTTCCATTTATTGATATTGATTCCAATAATCCATCCTCAGTGTACACTGCACTATGTCTCCCAACAGAACAGTGTAAAAAGAAGAATCAAACATGCATTGTAACTTTCGACCAACCTGCTTTTTCTCAGAGCTATTGAAATGGTACCGAGGGCTGACGGATCATCGGAAATTTCAAAAATTATTTTACGACTAGAAGGTTTTCATTTGTTAATGTAATATTTAGGATTTATTGGCCGCATCATGGAAGGAAGTGGGCTAGAAGATTTATGGAAAACTGTGTAACTGTAAAGAACGCGGCCCGCCAGTATCTTCTGAGGACATACCTCCTAGTTCAAACATGGCCAGGAAATGAATTACCATCTTATGAATGGGGATGGCAAATAAGAGAATATAAGTTAACACATACAAATGACATGTCCCGCAAATCCAAATGAACTTCTAATTGATTCTTGTAACTGTAAAACCTCGTGCGGAAAGTCGTGCAGTGTCGGAGGACAGGACTAGAGTGTTCTGATATGTGTGGCCACTGCAATGGACTATCCTTCAGTAACACATCTGAAAATACTGATGAAATATTTGAAGACGACTGTGATACCCAGTTAATAATAATATTCTGTAATCCATTAATACCTACGAAAAGTTATATAATTTACTTATTAGAATTTTTTTTGTACTGTTATTGCAAATACTATTAAGTGTTAAAAGTGTTTTTATATGGTAAATAAATTTAAAAGTACTCGATGTTTCAATTTAAAACTATAAATAGTGCTATCTAAGCACAAATCGGTCACCTGCAATCATAGCTGACTAGGTTAACCGCACGCCGCGGCGTCGTGCCGCCCTGCAATGGAGTCGGATTTTGACCAGTATTAAGGATAAAAGTAAGCAATGTTATATATCGTTTTAAAGCTTATTAAATTTGGTAAATAGTTTGATTGAAACATTTTTGTGTGTTCCCTCAGACAAAAAAAAATATTCACCTTTAAATCAAAATTTTACGAAAAAAAAATTTTTTTTGGCGACAATGTCATTATTATTTGCCAAACCGTAGTAGATAACAAAAAAATATGTTATATCTTTTTTGTAGACAACTCTTTAAGAAGTATAATGGTGTTACATTTTTTCAGATATATTGTATAGTTTAGGAGATATGATGGATTATGTGGAACTCTACAATTTCAAAGTTTGGAGGGGGGCAGGGAAGAAAGCAAGCGGGGGAGGGGTGGGGACTTTTGTGAAAATACTCCCTGTAAGAAGTACTATCCACCTGCAAAAATTCAGCTTTCCCTTAATTTGTTCCAGTTCAATGCGTTTATTGACTGGGCTATATACAGTGGCATGCAGTCTAAAAATACAAAAAATCTGCACATACCTATCATAGAATGATAACCTGACAATTGATCCGGCGATAATTGGCCCCCGGCAGTTGGCCCGCCGACATTTGATCCCTGACAATTGATCCGGCGGACAGCTGTACCTCGGACAATTGATCACCTAAAAGATTATTTATTCAAGTAAGTATGCAAAGAGGATATACGACCGTATAACCAAAGTCGATATCTACAGGCAGACTGAAAATGCGCTGTAAAAGTTTTTTTACTAACAATTATTTCGACTCTCCGAGGGAGCATGCCGTAATAACCAAATGTGACATTCTTATACGTGCAGCCGGTTTAGCGAAAAACCGCTATATTTTAATACTTGCATATAATATAACTTTTTTTATCCGAATACAATATAAGAGGCCCAACTACTCCCAACCGTCTGGAGCCAGGGAGACTATGGTATCCCCAATTTTAGTATATTGTGAGTCTGAAGGTAGTGGGGAGGGGAAGGAGGTGTGGAAAATGTATCTGGCTATTCAGATCTAGTCACCAAACATGGTTAAAGCAATTTCAAGTAATAAGTCTAATATCCAGGAACATTTTCCACATCTCCCTCCCCTCCCCACTACCTTCAGACTCACATAATACCCAAATCGGGGATGTCATAGTCTCACTGGCTCCAGACGGTTGGGACTGTCTTGTGTTGTGTTCGGATAAAAACATTGTATTATACTCGTATGCAAGTATGGACCTTTAGCGGTTTTTTTGCTAAGCCGACTGCACGTGTAAGTATGAGGTATTTTGTTATTACTGCATGTTCGCATATTTACTTGAATAAATAATCTTTTAGAGGACCAATCGTCCGAGGGATCGA
Source organism: Limnephilus marmoratus (assembly GCA_917880885.1). NCBI lineage: Eukaryota > Metazoa > Arthropoda > Insecta > Trichoptera > Limnephilidae > Limnephilus > Limnephilus marmoratus. The sequence continues at coordinate 5,362,897 of OU862927.1, read as the reverse complement.
CTTTCCGCCGAATCAACTGTCGGGGGGTCAACAATCGGGAGGATCAAATGTCGAGGAATCAACTGTCGGGGGATCAACCGTCGGGGGTATCAACTGTCGGGGGGTCAACTGTCGGAGAATCAACTGTTGGGGATCAACTGTTGGGGGATCAACTGTGAGGGGACAACTGTCGGGAAGGGGGGGGGGGTCAACTATTGGAAGGATCAAATGTCGAGGAATCAACTGTCGGGGGATCAACCTTCGGGTGGATCAACTGTCAGGTGGTTAACAATCGGGAGGATCAAATGATGGGAATCAAATGTCGGGGGATCAACCGTGGGGGGACCAAATGTCGGGGGGTCAACTAAAGGGGTCAACTGTCGGAGAATCAACTGATGGGGATCAACTGTCGGGGGATCAACTGTAAGGGGGACAATTTTCGCCGGATCAACTGTTATGGAACCCCAAAATGAATATGTATTAACTCCGTACAGGAGGCACTGAGGAAAATAATTCTATCAACTTTGAGGATGTTGTTTGGAGGATTTTTTAGGAAAGAAAGGCAATAATGGTCTGGTAAGAAAAAAGATGTAAGTGTAGTGTGAGAATCTGGGGGTCAGTGGGTCCAGGAGTGATGGACGTACGAATCCATGCCTCCCAAGGTGCAAGGCTATGGGTCGAGAGAATTCTGCTGGAGATGTCAAAAGATCAGAGGTGTTGGTTTTCCAATAAATAGTTCCCGGGGCGGCGGAACCCATACCAGCTTCTAAAAATTGGAAATTGTAATGGAGGTGGCCGATGCTTTTTGTTATTTTTCTTTGTTTTTTTTAAATTGCTGTCCTTTTCATAAGCGGTGCTGCGTTATTTGTTTGATAATACGAATATTTGCATAGTTTCTTGTACATGTCGTTAACTTCAATAATAGGGAAATTTCTTCATTTCAAAGGCAATGATTCAGAGGTAAATATTATTTTAACAAATTCTGCAATTATAATATCCCGTGATTTTTCACGGATCAATGCTAGTACACATGTTCTAATATGTACATATTATTATAGACGGGTGTAACAGGTAAAAAAAAAACAAGTTAAAACGGTTAAACGTATATTCAATTGACCACAACCGCTGCCAGAAGACGACAGTTAAATTGTCAAATAATTATATGAATATTATTTGTAAAATTTATATTTGCAACAAGTTCTATAGTGAACAATACTGTCAGTATCGTCGCGTATGAATTTATTTAGAATATTTCTGTACCCGAGAAGCATACGGATGCAAGTCCAAAATTTGAAGAAATGAGTTTTTGATGAAGACTTAAAGTAAATCATCATGTTTACGAGTATCAATGGCAGAAAGATACAGGTCGTATCATGAAGAAAAACACGATTTTCAAAAATGTATACGGATGCAAATACCTTTGATGCAACAACTATCTTAGAAGCAGAAAGATGTACATGGACTTGCATCTTTATGATTTAGTTGCATTTTTAGTATTATGACGCAAATCCTACGAATTATGACTCAAATTATACATTATTACACTTTCCATGGAAGTAAACAATTTTCAAACATTGATTCATAATACACCATTGTCATAACAAAATATTCGACTTCCTTTTGAAGCAGAAGGACTCAAGTCCGTGTTTTTGTTTGACTCAAGTCAGCATTTTTTTATACAATATTTTTAAAGGCTTTACATATAATATATTTTGTTTTATTTGCTCGTTTAAAAAAAAACTAATCGATTTAATAATTACTTTTTTTAAACGACTTCAAAAAGGAGGAGGTTCTCAATTCGATTGTATTTTTTTTTATTATTATTTTTTTTTTTATGTTTGTTACCTCAGAACTTTCGACTGGGTGAACCGATATTGATGATTCGTTTTTTATTTGAAAGCATTTAGCAAACAAAAATTTTAACAAAACAAAAAAACGATTTAAAAAAATGCACTAAAAAGTAAAAATATAATTTCGTATACTTCTACAACTTAATAATCAACTTAATTTTTCTACTCATCAATATGTAGGTACGATTGTTATTTTTGGAGTCGGTGCCAGCCAAGGTAGCCGGCCCGGCGTTTTCACTTGACAGCTCCCCTCCCGCCGCGGCCCCGCTCTCACCTCGTCAAGTCGCGCGTGCGACACAAGCACATCTCACCTATAACAATGTACCTATGTAGTTACAAACTGGCTGACACCGACTCCAAAAATAACAATCCTACCTACATATTGATGCGTTGAAAAATTAAGTTGTAGAAGAATACGAAATTATTTTTTTACATTATAGTGCATTTTTTTAAGTCGTTTTTTTGTTTTGTTAAATTTTTTGTTTATTTGTTATCTATTAGCACGCATACTGGAAGAAGTTATGAGACCATTGTTACAGAAAAAATAGTTTTGTGGCTCTCCTGAACATTTTACTTTTCGGATTTGCATCCTTATGCTTCTCGGGTATGGATTTTTTAACGTTCAAATCCATTCCTCCAATTGCTGTGCAAAGCGACGGATCGAGAGAGAAGAGCTGGAGAGTTTAGATTAGGTCCATCTCCACCGATCTCTCCCGATCCGGCCACGCATCTGGTGGGCAAACACAGACAGAGCCAGACAGACCTCACCCCATGAACCCGGGCACCCCGCTAAGTCACCAAACATAGCGAACCACTTTTTTTTTTTTACAGTGAATACCGCACAAGAATCTCAACTGCTCCCGTCTGGAGCCAGTGAGACTATGGCATCCCCAATTGGGGTATGTTGTGAGACTGTAGTAGTGGGGAGGGGAAGGAGCTGGGGAAGAGGAAGGTTGGGAAGTGCCTGGCTATTCAGATCTGGTCACCAAACACGGCTAAAGCCATTTTCAAGCAACGTTTCAATTCTGAATGGTGGTCTTACACCAGGGCGATACTGATAGTATCTTCCACTCTGGAACATGCCGCAAATATACTATATATTATTTTAAATGAATTAATTGTGAAATAACACAAATTAATCAAATAAAATTTATTTGCGCATGCCGGGTTCGAACCCGCGACCTCCGGATTGTGAGTCAAGAGTCTTACCCACTGGACTACGGAGGTCGTCAACCACTTGGAGTAAGCTAGGGCGGGGCTGTTGGTTATCCACTAAATGGTTCTCGGGGCGGCGGTACCCATATCCTCCTCCCAAATTGAGTCATAAACCACATACCTACCTTTTCTATTTCATAAAATGAATTATAGATACTATTTATCCAAAGGAACGTCACTATCTCAATAACAAAAACAAAATACAAAGACGAAATGTAAACAGTAGATTATTAGTTATTTGGACGTGCACGACTTTGAACTATAGATAAAAAATAATCGCTGAAACCATCCACAACACACAATGACTTTGAAAAAGCAATTATAATATAATATGAACCCATAAAATGTTAAACTGTAACCTTATTGATAAAACAGTCTATAAACGATTTTCCTTAATCAATCTTCTTATCTATAATATACAAATGAATCGCTAAATGTGTTGGTAAGCGCAAATCTGGAGATCAGCTGAACCGATTTCGCTAATTCTTTTTTTAGAATATTCCTACGAGGATGGTTCTTACGGAGAGAAAAATTAAGAAAATTCCGCAGAAAATTGGATAATTTCAGAAAACCTAACGACTATCGCACGTTTGACAGTTCGCGTGTTTGAAAATGACATTTTGCAAAACAGTTATTTGTTAAATCAGGATTCTATTTTTGAAAATCTTTAAGTTGATAAATATATTTAAAGTAGGTACTGCACTAATAGTTGGAATCGAATCAAGAAATTTAGATATTTTAAGTAGGTACCTATGTTATGTACCAAATTTAGTATACATGAAAAATGTAAATTTGAATAAAAATTGTAAAAACTGAATGTACTGGGATTGAATATATGGAACGCGGGAGGCGGGTTGGCGGGACGAGGGAGCGGGAAAGGGAAGAGGGAAGGCGGGGAAGGTGGAAGGGGAACGCGGGAGGGGAAGGGGACGTGTGAGGGGAACAGGATTCATGTTGACATAGCAACGCATGCCGGGAACCAGCTAGTTTTTTATAACTTTGGAAGGTTATTCCCATCAACGTAATATATCATTGAAGAAGAAGATAACAACAATAATCTAAATGAAAATATGAAAGAAAACAAGACACAAAAACAGAAAAAGACAATAGTCGCAACTGGGACTCGAACCCAGACCTCTCATCTAAAAGAGGGTTTTTCTTATAAAAAATGGAATATTCATTTAGACTCATATAAAAAGTCAATAGTTCCATATGAATAAATTCGGATACATTTATCCGATACGCTATCCAGGATACAAACCAATTCTTAGAATGATTGTATCCAATAAAAAAAGGGTAGTTGCCCATAATAGAGAAAAATAATTAGTTGAAGATAATATTGTTAATTCTAAAATTTGGGAGGCGGGAGTGGGTACCGCCGCCCCGGGAACCTTTATTGGATAACCAACACCTCTGCCATCGGTCACCCCAAGTGGTTCGCTACGTTTGGTGATTTAGTAGGGGTGCCCGGGTTGATGAGGTGAGGTTTGTCTAGGATTTGGAGGCGGATGACCAGGACACACTGAACCCCAAATTCCTACCCACCTCTTAAACCCTTTTCTTCCCAGAACTCTCCTCTCTTTCCTTTTTCTCAAAAAAACCCTCCACACAGCATCCCCAAAGATGACATAGGCCTTTAGGCGAAATTATTTTTCTCGGGGTCTCATGTGTGGAGCTCATGTAAAAAAAAACAACAGACTTATGGGTCCGAGTGATTTAGATCAAAGTTTCATGAATGTAAAAATTTTGTCATTTATTTTGTGCATTTCCGTACTAATTTACCTGCACTAACTGTAAATCATTTAGGTAAACTGCGATCTAATCGGTAACTTTAAATAATGCGAAGAATTCGTATTTGTTACAGGAAGCCACTGTGGAAACAAAAAACATATTAAAAGCGTTTGCAATGTATGGTTTTATTATCTTGTTTAGGTATCATCGTTTCAAAGAATTCCCCAACACGTTGCGTTGGTAATTGGTTAAAACCTTGGATTTCCAGTGAACATGCAAAGCGTATTGTGTTGAGCAGCATTTTCCACTCCATTTCACAGGATTTCAGAATATTTGGTAGGGCAATCGTGTATCGGTCATGTATGTTATTAACTTGGTATATAAACTCATCGTTGAACCGATAATAGTACAGAAGTGTATCTCCTTCAATAAACAATACATTGGATTAAGTTCTTTGTTTGGAATAATAACCACTCATCAATAACATGAAGGTATGTCAAATAAAATTACTAATTCACAAAAACCAAAAATGTAATTTAAAATTCGTACATATAGTGCTTATTTATTAGGGTGTGTCAATTATTTCAACTTTTAAATTCAGAAACGCCCGGGGTCTCAAAAGTTGCGTCTTACAAAGAAAACGAGAACTGCATTTAAATTTATTTTTGGAAAAATGGTTATTAGCCCGCTAAAATGCATCGAAAATCAGAAAACAAACCTAAAACCATTTTTTTTTTAATTTTTAATAATTTTTTTTTCAGTAATTTAATTTATTTATTATTATAAAATGCGTATAACTGACAAAATTTAAAAAAAAATCCAAGTTTATGAACACAAGTAAGTAATTCTTGTCAACAAGAGTTGTGATTTTATCCATAAAAAGTGTTATTTTCGCCTTCTATATTTTTAACCAACACATCACATATGTTTAAAAAAAAATTTATTGGGTTCTTTGTACTGTAGTCATGGAAGAAAAATAAGTTTGGTACAAAATATAAAATATGAATCCTTTGTTTTATTTTTTTTCCAAATCACGAAATCTATTTTTTTTCAAAACTTCCGGCATTTTTGGGGGCTAATAGTGAATAGCTACAGATCATACGAGACTTTTGAGACCCCGGGCGTTTAAATATAAGGCCACTTTTTTTCTCTCTATGGAGAGCGACACAAGCTCTTATTTATTGACAAATCCTTAGAGAAAAAAAAAGATCGATCAATTTTAATATTTCCTATTGAGCATTTTTGTTCAATAGGTTAAAATAGATCTTTGAAAAATTGTGATAAAACCCAATTTTAATTTAATTGATTCAAAATTTTCGATAAATCTTTACTACTAGTTTATATTATAAATTGAAAAAAATATGCATTGGATAAATAAAGCTTTTCCTAAAGATTTAATTAAAAAGAATTAAAATTAAATTAATAATTACTATATAACAACATAAGCGTAAACTACTAGAAACGTGTTTTTTCATCAGAAATGAGTGAATGCATGCTCGTATAAGAAAAAAAAAGATTTTTATGACTAAATATATATTTGAAAGTTTCCATTTATTAATTTTTTTATTTCTTATTCACAAAATACCTTTCAACGACCTCTACACTTTGTTTGCCAAGCGATTTTTATGACTATTACCTAATTATATTCGTTGCGATATAAGTCACACTAAGAATGCACACATTTTTGGCTTGTGGCTTCCTCTTAATGATTGGTAGTCGATAGGATGCTTTTTGACTTTCGAATGAATCGATTTGGAATCCCACAGAGGGTACCAACTATCTACCTTTATAATGTAAGTTAGGTTGAGTGGAAAAAATTGTTTAAAATTAGATTAGCGTGTTAAAATTGTATAACTTAAAACCTTTTAAAATTTATAAACTTTTACATAAATACAAATTTAATAAATTTTCTAACATTGCTTAGAATCAACTTAACTTTCTCCAAACCACTTGCTTTCACTTTTTTTAAATTTTTATATGAATACCGCACAAGAGTCCCAACTGCTCCCGTTTGGAGTCAGTGAGACTATGGTGTCCCCGTTTGGGGTATGTTGTGAGGCTGAAGGTAGTGGGGAGGAGAAGGAGCTGGGAAGGAGGAAGGTGGGGAAGTACCTGGCTATTCAAATCTGGTCACCAAAAACGGCTAAAATCCATTTCAAGCAATGTTTCAATTCTGAATGGTGGCCTTACACCAGGGCGATACTGAGAGTATCTTCCGCTCTGGAACGTGCCGCAAATATAGGTACTATATATTATTTTAAATGAATTAATTGTAAAATAACACAAATTAATCAAATAAAATTTATTTGCCACGCCGGGATTCGATCCGGCGACCTTCAGATTGCGAGTCGAGAGCCTTACCGCTAGACCACGACAGCCGTCAACGGCCGTCGTTAACTTTACTTTAATACCTCTTTGTTTTTTTGTTATCGTTATTTAACATGCTAATTGTTTTACTTCGATGTGTTGTTGTACACCGTTGGTAGTTTGGGGACGTTTGTTATATATATCAGAACCCCTACAGACTATGTTTTTAAAGCGCTGAATTTAATGTCACTGAAACAATTATATACAAAAGATATTCTAATGTACGCATTCAAAAATCAGGATAACTTTACACAGACAAACTCGGGCCGATTCACAAGATCTACATTACAACATACATTCTACCAACCTACAACTAAAACGACTTTTGGACAAAGAAATATGGAATACTTCTCTGTAAAATTATTTAATTTAGAAAAATGAAATAATTTAACTTTGTATAAACCACTTATTTGATGCGCAAATCCGACCGGTTTCGGAACAAACGTTCCTTCGTCAGGGAAAGCTTATACTAATTTGACAGTTTCGAACAATGTTTTATTATGGTAGGGGTGGAGCTGTTGCTAGATAATAATGTAGATTGGGTAGGTAGGTATTAGTGTAGAGTGGGTGGGTAGGGTGTTGTTTATTTAATTTACTCCCTCTTGCAATGAAAACCATAAAAAAAATAACCGCCTTCAAAAGAAGCATAAAAATATGGATTATGGACATGGGAAGGAAGAAAATAGATTCAATTTTGCAACCCAACAAAGAATAATGCTTGTTTTGTACTTTCTTTTAGATCTAACTTAATAATTTTCCTTGGCAATATTCTAACATAGATTAGGTATTTACTTATAATTCAAATAATAAAACTTGTACAATGTGTCCTTAGAACGGGGTACCCCAGTAAGGACACATTTTCTCTAAAAACATATTTTTTTTAACCATCTGTCTATTATATTCACATAGACAAAGCCGTGCGATGATTTTACACTTCAATAAAAATAATTGTTTTGTTTTTGAAAAACGTGCAAAAATAACAGATGCAATAAATTCAAGCATTAACAAACCGTTGATAAAATTGAATAAGTTTTTAAACACAGAGTAATTAAATGAATTGCTATTTATTAAACGTTTCAACATATTGCATTTAGTATAAAAGATAATGTTTCCTCGTTGTGCTTGCATTTAAAATGCACTATTGGCCATTATTCTCGCAGTTTACGAGGCGATGCAGAATTATCTAGAGCGATCTATTCCAATGTGGACCATTCGTATCGCATTAACCAATACTTGCACTTTCAGCCACTTTAAACAGTTATTTTGAAAACAAATCTGAGCAGAGTTGAACTTGACAAACCCATTGTTTTGATAAATTCTTTGTTTTCAAATCTAATGGGTTATAAATATTCAAAAAGAACAATTATGATTAGGTACCTGAAAAATACTGTATTTCGTTGCGCAGAACCTCGATTACTTTCAGTAAGAGATCGATTGCGGCGAGCGAAGGAAAAAGTATTTTTTTCTACAAAGAAGCTGCACACATTTGCGGCAAAGGGTCAAAGTAATGTATGTGGTGATTTCTGACCGACAGCATTTCGTTTTGCTTTTTTTATAAATGTACAATAAATTGCTTGGCGCAGGGAATAATTTTTATCAAAAACGCAGTTAAGTTTTCAAACGCAAATAATAATAATTACGTCATTATAGGAAATATACTGTTTATCAGTTAACGAACAACTATGCCACAGGTTACTGCAAGTGGTTCGCTTTGTTTTGGAGACTTAGCAGGGGTGCCTGGGTTCATAGGATATTTTTCCGGGTTTTGGCGACGGATGCGTCTGCTCACCAACTGTGTCGCAGGCCGGATCGGGAGTGGAGGGAGTTAATTTTTATCTCTCCAGCAGTTCTCTCTCGGAACAGCACCGCAGTGTGAGTGTTGGATTCACACGTCCGTTACTCCTGGAGGCGCTGATCCCCAAATTCCTATCCACTTTCTTCCCAAAATTTCCTATACTTCCATTTATAAAAAAGCAGGGTACTGCACAGCATCCCCAAAGATGACAGGACCTGAGGGGAATTAATTTTCCCAGACCCTCCTGTATGGAGCTAAATTTAAAAAAAAATCATAGTGTGCAATTGATACGCGGTAGAAGTGAATCTAGAACGTTGCTAGATGTCGCTTTCTTTTCTTTTGCCTGTTTATTTTAAAGCGGTTTGAAGATTGCATATTGATTTCAAAAAAAAAAAAATGTTTATTTTTTTGGATTTCGTAGGATTTGAACCCCCGTTCTCTAGATGTCTGTCTCTCTTTCCGTTGAGACTAGTCAAGCGCCTTACCCGCAGCGCTGTGGGAGGCTCGCGGCGAGGCGCGAATTTACCGCATTATATTAGAACCGACGACCCGTCAAATAATACATTTTAGTGACGCACTTCCGTTTCATCCGAATTCCAAATCACTAAATGGGGCTAAAAAAGTTTCACTTTAAAAAAAACAGCGATGTCGTCAAAAGGGCTAATCCTTTAATGGGAGAGCTTGAATACACTTTTAAGATTACAAAAAATGATTATTTGCACCGTGTGTTGACGTTTTGATCACTAATTATTTTTTTATAGTTGGGAGCAGCTTAAGCAGTTTAAGCACGTCGTGCGGCTTGTGAAAACGAAGCTATTAACGTTGCTTATTAAATGCTTTAATTAGAATTTTCGGTTTACAATGCACAATTCGGATCTGCCTCTCGTATGCAAATGCATCTGACCATAGCTACCATACACCGTGTACGCAGTAGAACTAGTGCTATTCGCTAGAAAATTACCATAATAAAATCCAATCAGTTCCTTAACTATAGTTAAGTGTGACAAGAGTGTTGAGCTATCGAGATAAACCAACTAATAATGCCCCATCAGAGATAACTAGAACCTACTTATAAATAACTACTTCAGTCAAATTATTTTGCGTTTGTTGGTTAATTAAAGTTATTCAGTTATACTTTTCTATGGAGCGCTTACGAAAACTAAAAAAAAATTAAGATGTTATTCTAATCATTAATAATACGTTTGTCATTAATCCCTCAGGCCTTGGGCTTTTTTGTCACATGGTCAAAATATTTCCTCTTTGCAATAAAATCAAAACAAATGGAATATTTCTGAACGCATCCAAAAACTAAAAACTGTTTTTGAAAGGTGATAAATACGTTATTTATTTTTAGGGTGTTATACGTGTTGCGCTACCTCCTCCTTTAGCCATCGTTTCGGACAGCGTTACAGTGTCCATCATCAGGGCAGATGTGGCTGACAGCAAGGGCGGATCCAGGGGGGGGGCCATGGGGTCATGACCCCCCCCTGGGCAGGGTCCAGGACCTAGGTGGACCTACTTTTTACTTGTATCTATTATAATTAAAATTAAATTATAACTGCTTGTGACTTGACCACGACTGTGTGACCCCCCCCCCCTGGCGCTATTTGACCCCCCCTTGGCGCCAAAGTTGGATCCGCCCTTGGCTGACAGACAGACGTCAGGGCAGATGTTTCTGCCCTGATGATGGACACTGTAACGCTGTCCGAAACGATGGCCAAAGGAGGAGATAGCGCAACACGGCATAACACCCCAAAAATACTTTTGACCGTGAAAATCTAAAATCATATGTGATAAATACGTCTTAAAATTTTATTATTCGAAATAAACGCATAATTTTTTAAATATAAAAGTTGAATGCAAAGATAAAAAATGTTTTAAAAATGGCTCGCCCTATATTTTTTCTAAAATTATTGATAATGAAAAAAAAAATAAAACCATTCATATTTTATTAGGCAAATGTATTATAAACGTTATCGTCAACTCAAGTTTTTTGTCGTTTCATGTAAAAATAATTAATAAAAAATTACCGAAATTTTATTTTTTTTTAAATAGCGGTCGGAAACTTTGGTTTCATAAAGGTGCATATTTTAATTATTTACGAAGCAGCAAAAATCGATCTCGGATATCGTACAATTATTTGGATTTTTCTATCTGGAAATTTTGGCAATGTTTTCGTGTCAGTTTCATAAGCTATGTAGGTTTTCACGGCCTCCGCGGTCGAGGGGCAAGGCTAGCAATCTGGAGAACGCGGGTTAAAATCCCGGTGTGCGCAATTAATTTTTAATTGATTAATTTATGTTATTACACAATTATATTAATTTAAAAGAATATACTCGTATGTGTAGCATATTTGTGGCACGTTTTAGGGTGGAAGATAATATCAGTGTCGCCAAGGTGTTAGACCACGTTCAGAATTGAAACGTTACTTTAAATGGCTTGGTGACTAGATCTGAATAGTCAGGTACTTCCCCACCTTCCTCTTCCCCATTGTCTTCCCCTCACCACTATATTCAGTCATACAACATATCCCAATTGGGGATTTCATAGTCTCACTGTCTACCGAAGGGAGGTGTTAAAACTCTTGAGGTATTAAAAAAAGTACATTTTTAGCACTATTCAAGATAGATGGTAATTCAAGAAAAAAGTGCAGCGGGATATAAGTTCCATAATTCTAAATTTTATTTCTGTAAAATTCAATAGACACCTTTACTATTAAGCAAAGCAATATTGGTACAAGTTTTAAAGAGAGAGTTTATGCATAAAATAGACAATGATATGTAAATGCGTTTTTTACTATTCTCTTGTTATAAAGTATGCAATATCTCATACAAAAGCCAAATTAAATATGAAAGTTAGAATTTTAGTCAGCTGAAATAAAAATGTTCTAATACCTGGCCTATATTATGTAGGTCGATTTCGTATGAAATATAACGTCTGCAATAAAATCATTTTATCTGTAGACTTAATGACGTGCGAAATTGCCCAAAATGTCTACCAAAATTACAACAATAGTTGTATTTTCTAACAATTTTGCTGTAATGGATATATTTTTAATATCATTTCATAAATTCATAGGAATTATTGTTAGAAATTCAAGGCTTTTGCAAACTTGCAAAGGGAAATTCTTAAAATGATTTTAAGTATCGTGGTTTCACAAGATGCTTAGCTACTGCCTAAGGTATAAATCATTACTGCAATAATTTCAAATCACGTCATTGCTTTGTCTCGGTTACTTTTTCCCGGTGACTAGCTGCACTGGATGACAGTGGATATTTTTGGAACGAGCTATTTTTGGAACCTGTTCCTATTGGATTTATAAAATGATCACCAATACTAACTGGGCGAAGCCGAACGAAAAGCTGCCCGCAGGGCATAGCAGTAAAAAACCTACGGAAAGGGGTTTTAACAGCTGGTTTCTAATTATCACACAATGGAATTTAGTGTTTTTTATTTTGTGTGAATACCCCAGAAAAGTCCCAATTTGCTCCCGTCGGGAGTCAGTAAGACTAAGGTATCCCCAAATGGGGTATGTTTGTGAGGCTGACGGTAGTGGGAAGGAAGGAGATGGGAAAGAGGAAGGTGTGGAAATACCTGGCTATTCATATCTGGTCACCAGAACGGCAAAAGCTATTACAAGCAATACTTCAACTCTGAATGGTGGTCTTACACCAGGGCGATACTGAGAGTATCTTCCACTCTGGAAAGTGCAGCAAATATACTACATATTATTTTAAAATTTATTAATTGTGAAATAACACAAATTAATCAAATAAAATTTATTTGCGTACGCCGGGATTCGATCCCGTGGCATTCGGATTGTTTGGATTTGGATTGGATCTTAATAAACCACTTTTTTTTTACATGAGCTCCACTCACGAGGCCTGAGGAATATAATTTCCATCAGGGCCTATGTCATCTTTGGGGATACTGTGTGGAGGGGTTTTTTAAAGAAAAGGAATGAGAGGAGAGTTCTGAGAAGGAAAAGGATTTAAGGTGTGGGTAGGAATCTAGGGTTCTGTGTGTCCTGGTCATCCACCTCTAAGACCTAGACAGACCTCACCCCATGAACCCGGGCACCCCTGCTAAATCACCAAACGTAGCGAACCTAACTTAAAGGCTAACGTCAAATTTAAACAATGCAGTGATTAGGGAAACGTTAAAAAGGGTAATAATTAATATCCATTATTAATTTATAGGTTATAAAATAAAAAGCACCAAGTTTTTCACGATAGGTACCAATCTAGAAATGATATAAATTTATAGTATGTAAGTGGTTCAAACCACAGTTTGATAAAGCCTTCAGAAGGCGAAACAAATCAGAACTTTGTAATAATTTTTTTAAAAATTAGATAACAACAGAATCGAATTTTGTATTGAAATATCCTCCATTCCAGAAGATATAGAAATATGTGCTTTGTTTACTATACAGTATAGCCTTGTAAATAAATATTAACACACTTGTATTATTTTTTTGAGTATCTTCACTGAAATTCTAAGGTATATGAATATAGATTTTTCAAACACACAGTCTTTTGTCATTACGGGAACGCAATGGTCAATTGTAGTTTACATTAAAGTCAGTCAAACAGCGTAATTCTGGTCAATGGGGAAATGGTTTAGAAATTAGACTGGTATTTAGAAGTCTAGGTTGAATTTTACATTACGCAATTAAGAGGTTGTTGTTTTTACCTCTAGAATTTATATAACTGCATTTTGATTCCAATCATAATATTTTTAATGCCTATAGTTTGTGGAGGTTTATTTTTCTTCTGTTATGATCATAGTTGAAAAGTATTAATAATAATTTACATTTTATTCGACTCCATCAATTCTTCTTTTTATATGAATAGGTACCTCACAAGAGTCCCAGTTGCTCCCGTCTGGAGCCAGTGAGACTATGGCATCCCTAATTTGGGTATGTTGTGAGGCTGAAGGTAGTTGGGAGGGGAAGGAGGTGGGGAAAAAGTAGGTGGGGAAACACCTGGCTATGCAGAACTGGTCACCAAACACGGCTTAAGCCATTTCAACTAACGTTTCAATTTCGAATGGTGGTCTTATACATCAGGGCGATACTTAGAGTATCTTCCACTCTGGAACGTGCAGCAAAAACACTATATGTTATTTTTAATGAGCCTTACCCCTCGATGACGGAGGCCGTCATTCTATTCATAGTTGAAAAGTAATAAAAATAATTGTATTTCTTCGATTCTAACAACTCTTATCCTCGTGGGAAGTGTAAAAAAAACTGACTAAACGTAGATATTTAAAATTATTCACTGATTTGAATAAGACCTTTTCGTATACGTACATATTTTTAAATTTGCTGAGTCTTGTCTTGTCCATAAAAAAATGTAGTTTGGATGGTCGGGCAGCAAAAGCTATCAAATGGTGAGCTAATACGTCGTCATATTTCATCACGAGCTTTGATATATCCATAATACGCCAAGTGTCAAATCGTAGTGTGAAGAAAGATTGGTTACTTCGTCTTCACGAAGTAATTTGCATGTATTAGTTCGTAATATTATTTTTTATTTCAGATCGCAATTCTGTTCTGTCTATTCGGGTACTCCGCTGCTATCGGCGTGGGTGTGGAGGGCGGCTGGGGAGGCATCGGCGGGGGCGGCCTCGCGGGCGGCTGGGGAGGCGGCTATGGTCATGGCGGCTGGGGCGGCGGTTACGGACACCACGCACCCGCCCCTCTGGGACACGATGGCCGCGTCATCGACACTCCCGAGGTAGCACACGCCAAAGAAGCCCATTTCGCCGCCCACGCAGCAGCCACGCACGGAAAGATTGGAGGATTTGTCGGAGGACTTTACGGAGGAGGTTATGAAGGAGGTTATGGAGCTGGAATCGGAAAAGGAATCGGAGGTTGGGGACATGAGGGTGGCAAATGGCACGGACCTATCGCTCACATCGAACTTACCCACGACGGAAAATACGTTAAAGACACTCCAGAGGTAGCGCACGCAAAGGCTCAACATTTCGCCGCTGTCGCTCACATCAAGGGAGGTGCTTTGGGAGGTCATGGGGGATGGGAAGGTGAAGGCATCGGAGCTGGAATCGGCGGTGGAGACCACAGCGGACAGTACCACGGAGAGGGCCTCGCTGAAAGCCAGTACAAGGGTGAAGGTGAAGGTGGCTACCTGGGAGGTGGTATCGAGGGAGGATGGCATGGAGGCGCTGGAAGTTACTACAAGAAGTAAATAAGCAAACGAACCAACGAATTACCCACCTTTTTGATATTGAACAAGCTAGTTAAATGACAGCAATATTAACACATTTACACACAATATTATATCATTCTTTTTAAACTTAGATAAATTATATTTTATTTTTTCGCTCTTTCTTATTGAATGAGGATTTCATCGTTTTTCGTTTGTTTTGTATCTACTATTTTTCTTTATTTTATTTTATTTTTCTGTGTTTATATCGAGTAATATTACATTATTATAACCCGCAAATTGCTTATACGTATATACAGCTTGTTTTATATAATAATTGTAAAATAAAACTTACTTTTAATAATACACAAAATATTTTATTTCGTTATTGTTTTGTGTGAATACCGCACAAGAATTCTAGCTGGCCGGAGCCAGTAGGACAAAGGCATCCCAGATTGGGCAATGTTTGATGCTGAAGGGAGAAAAGAGATAGGAAGAGGAAGGTTAAGAAGTACCGGTTTAATCAGATCTGGTCAAGAAAATATGGCTAAAGCAACTTTCGATATTTTATTTTTATTTATTTATTTGAGACACAAACAGGATATTTATACAACATTTTTGTGGGTAGTATATAATAAATTAAAATACAAATACAAATATCCCTAGACTAATGTGTCTGCATTAATCACATATGCATTTTCACAGAAGCAAACTCTTGAAAAATAATGTAAGTATTATTTATACATAACTTGAAAACTTAAATACAAAATTGAAATACATAATAATAACAAGTATACAATATTTATAAAGTATTTACTGAAAAGTAATATAACAACAATTAATTTTTTTTAAGTGCACAAATTGTGGAGATATTTTTTGAAATATGTAATATTATTTGCAAAAATATCTATGAAACTGTGTATTTTAACAAGATCGTTGTATGACCGAGACATTCTAGATATAGGATTAAAATATCCAGTATTATTCGTAAAAAATTCAGTCCAAAATATGTTAAGGGTTCTTGTAGATTTGGTACCACTCTGGTACCACTACTCTGATACCACTCTGGTTTATAAACACAATAAACAACGTTTATAATGTTATAATTTAATTACTCCTTATGCAGATGACAAAAAGGTTGAAATTCCCACCACCAGCCGCCTATTTTAATTTATTCCAAAAATCGCCTGAACCCATGTTATATCAAAGCTAAGATATGACGATACAGAGGCAAAAACAATTAAAAATGTAACGATGAACTCCAAACTAATTACTCTATTTATTCACCAATTCCTATAATTCTTCGCATAGCGTATAAGCATTGCGAATTTTTAGATATATTGGTGTTGCAAATTTTACGAGTTTCAATGGGCAATTACTTTCATTCTATTCGTTAATAATTAACTTTCAATGTTTCTTATTTTTTTAACAATCTTCTCTTTTTATATTCTATACCTTACGAGTACATTATGTTGTTAGTTTGTATTTTACTAGCTGGTTCACGGCGTGCGTTGCATAGCCATATTCATAGAAATAAATTGTTTCTTCCTGCATGTCCTTTCCCGTGCGTCCCCGTTCCCTCCCGCGTCCCCCGCGTTCCAACTTTCCCGCCTTCCCTCTCCCCTCTTACGCTCCTTTGTCCCTCCATCCCCCCTCCGGCGTTCAATATGTGAATTTACGTACAGTTTTCAAACAGCTCGCGTGCCACCTATAACAATTTTTTAAATTCAAATTTTCATTTTTCATAAATTACAAATATTCATTTTTGTATATTATAAGAACAATCAAACGTTATAGGAACAATAAATCAAATTTGGTACCTAACATAGGTACCTATTTAAAATATCTATAATTCTTGATTCGATTAAAATATTATGTAAGCACTTCAAATTAATTCATTAATTTAAAGAGTTTTGAAAATTGATTTTTTTTAACAATCATTGTTTTGCAAAATGTCATTCTCAAATTTTTGACAGTTTCGCAAGAATTTTTGTAATGAGAAAAAAAAATAATACCACAATATTATTCATACCAGTGGCGAGTGGTCCATAGAAAAGTGGTCCATACAAGGCGAGTGGTCCATAGAAAAATATGCTTACCTATTTATCAAAACTATTATTTATCTTAAACATAAACTAGATTTTTTTTAGCATTTATTCCCAAACATGGGAACACCTCAGTACAGGTTCGCCTAGTGAGGTTGTTATGAAGCAATTCTTAAAAATGTATTATTCCGTCAAGTACTTTAAAAAAATGATAATGTTGGCGACACTCTCAGGATTTTTGGTGTCTAAGCGAGGCGCGAGAGGGCGTTGTTCCGGTTCCGCACACTTTGATTTCGAAGCGAGAAGAGCGGCCCGCTTTGGAATCGACGAGTCACACATAGCGAGTAAAATGTGCTAATTGTACGAAAAAGAATTTAAGAAAGTATACGCGGGCGACAATGGATTTTTAGTGAAATCTTATTAATGGTTTTCAAAGAAAAACCCTCAAAAATCGCGAGTGAGATCGTGTTTAATCGAGTCGGGAATAATTCGGCGGCATGTTATTGTGGCCGGGGCTCACAAAGAGTAATCGGGAGTGAGCAGAGCCATCCTGTCGGTAACAAGTAGTGTACGCTGGCAATAATCATTTTCCCGCGGCCGACAATCCCGTGGTGCTCGCCATTTTTGGAGAACTCGCGCCGTAAAGGAGTAAGAGTGTCGCCACCATTTGCAATAGGACCGATAGTCAGGAGAGGTTCATGGGTCCCCACCATCGGTGATCGTTCGGCTCCAGAGCCGAGGCCAGGAGAGGAAGCAGGAGGATCGGCATCCCGCGGAGGGTCATAGGATTCCGCCTGCCACAGTCGAGCGGAGTTTTACCGATTGTTGGAGAGAGTTTGGGCCTCCCAATCGGTAGAAATTCACACCAGGCGTCTCCGGGAGAGGCCACAAGGGCCTCCAACTCGCAGCTGCAGTCCGGGGGGGGGGGGGGGTAAATTGGTAGATAGTTAGAATTAGGTTGATTCAAGGTCCCGGGTGAGTCCTTTTTATATGTCATTTATTAACAGTTATTCCTTTAAACAATATACTTTGCTTATGTTCATTTAAAAGTGGGTTTTAATGGCAATAGCCCAACACCCCACTCCTTTCCAGGGATGATACATTAGGAATGCCCACGCCGTGAAGGGTGAGTCTCATGCTTGCCGCAGATTGACATTCTTCGACTGTATAGTCGAAGATTGGCGTCCAAGGTTCCATTCGAATCAAAGTTGATTTGGGGTGAGCGGAGGTGAGATGAAGTATTTGATTGGCATCTGCGCCTTACAGATTTTCAATACTTCGTTTGTATGGAAACACTATGATATGAAACAAAAATACGATTACATTATAACAATGGCGCCCAACGTGGGGCTGTACTTATTTAAAAATTATTTGGCACCATCCGATGCGTTGGTTGTATACTATTAAAAAATTATTTGCCACCATCCGATGCGTTGGTTGTATACTATTAAAAAATTATTTGGCACCATCCGATGCGTTGGTTGTATACTATAAAAAAATCATTTGGCACCATCCGATGCGTTGGTTGTATACTAAAAAAAAATTATTTGGCACCATCCGATGCGGTGGTTGTACACTTTTAAAATTACCTTTACAATGTATAATTGTTGTTGGTTAAATATTATTCACCCAAGGACCGAGTTAGTTAGAATAGATAGAGTTTATTCAAAGTGTGTTGTTATCTCCAACGGAGAAGTAGACTCAGTGAAAAGTGAGGGTTGGCTTGCCTCCCTAATAATAAAGAAAAAGTGATGCCTGATTGGCCTAATCACCCTATTTATGGGTCAGTGAAGCTTTAATGCTAAGTTGTATAGATGTGTTGAGAAGGAGATTATATATATTTATTTTTATACCTATAAGTTTTCATACAATTTATGTTCAAATATGTTTTCTGTTGTAGATGTAACGCTAACGGCAGTCTTCGACATTCGTCAATTTCTCATCACCCGGTATTCCAATACTGTGGGTGCTTGCTGACTCCGTTCACGTAACATCTGCTTAAATTTGTAATTAAGCTACTTTTATCTTAAATTATCTTTAAGTTCGAGAATGGCTGCATCGCAGGCTCAACCATTCGGCTACACGCTCGATGGGTGCGATTGGAGCTGCGGCACACCCATTCTTCGTAAGTTTTGTTATCCGTTAGTAAATAAGTTTTATTTTCCAAATTATGATGCTCATTTATAATGGTTGAATGTTTGTTTTTGTTACTCCTCGGGACCAGTCTAGCCAGTATAGGTTTATATAGGTGTTTTTCAATATTGTTTGAGGGCAAACATTTTCGAGGGAAGGGGGGTATTGTTATGAAGCAATTCTTAAAAATGTATTATTCCGTCAAGTACTTTAAAAAAATGATAATGTTGGCGACACTCTCAGGATTTTTGGTGTCTAGGCGAGGCGCGAGAGGGCGTTGTTCCGGTTCCGCACACTTTGATTTCGAAGCGAGAAGAGCGGCCCGCTTTGGAATCGACGAGTCACACATAGCGAGTAAAATGTGCTAATTGTACGAAAAAGAATTTAAGAAAGTATACGCGGGCGACAATGGATTTTTAGTGAAATCTTATTAATGGTTTTCAAAGAAAAACCCTCAAAAATCGCGAGTGAGATCGTGTTTAATCGAGTCGGGAATAATTCGGCGGCATGTTATTGTGGCCGGGGCTCACAAAGAGTAATCGGGAGTGAGCAGAGCCATCCTGTCGGTAACAAGTAGTGTACGCTGGCAATAATCATTTTCCCGCGGCCGGCAATCCCGTGGTGCTCGCCATTTTTGGAGAACTCGCGCCGTAAAGGAGTAAGAGTGTCGCCACCATTTGCAATAGGACCGATAGTCAGGAGAGGTTCATGGGTCCCCACCATCGGTGATCGTTCGGCTCCAGAGCCGAGGCCAGGAGAGGAAGCAGGAGGATCGGCATCCCGCGGAGGGTCATAGGATTCCGCCTGCCACAGTCGAGCGGAGTTTTACCGATTGTTGGAGAGAGTTTGGGCCTCCCAATCGGTAGAAATTCACACCAGGCGTCTCCGGGAGAGGCCACAAGGGCCTCCAACTCGCAGCTGCAGTCCGGGGGGGGGGGGGTAAATTGGTAGATAGTTAGAATTAGGTTGATTCAAGGTCCCGGGTGAGTCCTTTTTATATGTCATTTATTAACAGTTATTCCTTTAAACAATATACTTTGCTTATGTTCATTTAAAAGTGGGTTTTAATGGCAATAGCCCAACACCCCACTCCTTTCCAGGGATGATACATTAGGAATGCCCACGCCGTGATGGGTGAGTCTCATGCTTGCCGCAGATTGACATTCTTCGACTGTATAGTCGAAGATTGGCGTCCAAGGTTCCATTCGAATCAAAGTTGATTTGGGGTGAGCGGAGGTGAGATGAAGTATTTGATTGGCATCTGCGCCTTACAGATTTTCAATACTTCGTTTGTATGGAAACACTATGATATGAAACAAAAATACGATTACATTATAACAAGGTGTTCATAAAATACTAGGTACTTACCTATATGCATTCAGTTGCGGATCATTAACATTTTTTCTTATTACTAAACTTAATATCTATGTAAACCAATGTAATCTGTATTGTGTACGTTCAAGAATAGAAATAAAATAAAATAATGGATTAATAAACTTTTCAGATGTATTGTCAGTGGTTGTAATAATCCAGAAACCTTCGCGGGGACGGAAAGAAGGTATTTTGAAAGTTTCAAACATTTCCTATGCTTAATATAGCAATACATAGACATTTCACTCGGGAACATTAACCCGGGAAAGTTCTTCTTCCTAAAAAAATGTATATATTTATGTCGAACGTTATTAATACCGTAGCGTCTGCGTGGTTAACCCATGTACAAGTGCATGTCGGACGCCACGCTATACGCGCCGCGCCACAAATAAAATCTGTGTACATGGAATTTCATACAAAGCTACCGTTATAATTCAGTTTCGAATACAAGAATTCGACACAAGATGTCGCTACTTCCGTCAGCAGATCGGACGGCGACGTCTCTCCCCTAGGTATAACAAAAGATTGACGGTAATACTCGTTGTATTAAGTGGATATATATTACATATGACGTCATTGCTCTGACTCGGTTACATTGTCCAGGTGACTAGCTACAGTGGATCCGACGAATGGGCTGTTTTTGGAATCAGTTCGTATTGTATCTATAAAATGGTCACCAACACTAACTGGGCGAAGCCGAACCAAAAGCCGCCTGCAGGGCCTAGCAGTAAAAACCTGCGGAGCGGGTTTTTAACAGCTAGTATATATATTATTTATTTTATTACAACTTTGTTTCTATTCCTCAAAAAAATCAAGATTTATTTATTTATTATTAATTTCAATAGCAAGGTTTGTACATGTATGTATAATGTATAGTATAAGTATAGATCCATTTTTTTTTCACAGACCTCCTCACTAGGATTTCCTGTTCTGAGGTGGCCTGTAGTTTTTTAAAATATTTGTATTTGGTTATGGATTGACTTTATATCGGATTCATGATGTTTGTAATTTTATTATCACTTTGATCTCTCAGCCATGTTTTTACTTTTGTTTTAAATATGTTAATTTCCTTTATATTTTTGATTTGATCTGGTAGAGCATTGTATAATTTCATAGCATGGAATTTATTATTTCTCTGTCCAAAAGATGTGTTCAAACTGGGAGTAACCAGGATGTTATTGCTTACTGCCCTGGTTGAGTATTTATGTTGGGTAGTGGAGTATTCATATATGTTTTTTTTTCAGTTTAAATGAAATATTTTTTGAATAAAGTTTCTGTACATTGAAGACTTGAAAGTTATTAAATATTTCTTCCGTCGGAGTTCTAAGCGGAACTTTCAGTATTGTCTTTAGTACTCCTTTTTGGGCTATATTGAGTCGCTCTGTGTGAGTGCTCAAGGCAGACCCCCATCCAGTTATACTGTACTCTATTTGTGATTGACACAAAGCATAGTATACTTTTTTAATATCGTTTACGTTGAGGATATTACGAATGTTTCTAAAGAAGTATATGTACCTGGTTAGTTTTTTTGTAATTACGTCAATTTGTGAGTTCCATCGGAGATTATCATCAATTTCAATTCCAAGATATTTGATGCTTTTGGAGTGTGCTATAGTGGGACAGAGGCATGATAAGCCTTGATTTTGTTGATAAATTCCTTGGCATGTGTGTAATTTGAGATTAAAGTCCTCCGGCGGCTGCCCTCTGGCTGTTATAGAAAATGTAAGATATTTTGTTTTATTAACATTAAGCGTGAGGGAGTTTCTTTTAAGCCAGGTTTGCAGGAGACTAAGCCCGTGTTCCGCTTCTTTGTAAGTATTTATCCAATCTTTTTCGTTAAATAAAATTACTGTGTCATCAGCAAAACTAATAATTTTTCCTCTTGTTTCTAGGTTACAAATATCATTTATGTATATCAAAAACAATATTGGTCCTAGTACGCTTCCTTGCGGTACGCCATGGTTGATTAGGAGAGGTTCGCTTTTTCGCTTATTAATTTGAACGCTCTGTGTACGCTCCATCATATAGCTTTTTAGCAAGTTTAGTGTTGTATTTGTCATACCAATTTTTGTAAGTTTAGCAAAAAGTATTTTGTGGTCTATTGTATCAAAAGCCTTTTGTAAGTCTATGAAGATTGCCAAAGTTTTTTCTCCACTGTCTAAACTTTTAGTGATCATATCTGTAATTTTTTCTATGGCGTCACTAGTACTTAAGTTCTCCCTAAAACCATACTGTGTTTCGGATAATATTTTATTGTCTTCTAAGTAGGATAAGAGTTGTTTTTTCAATATTCTCTCCAATATTTTTGAAAATGTGTTGAGTAGGCTTATTGGTCGGTAATTGTTTATGTCATTTTTACATCCTTGTTTAAAAATTGGTATAACAGTAGCTTTTTTGAGAGCCGTAGGGAATATGCTTTCAGTTATAGACAGGTTGACTAAGTATGTTAGAGGTACGATAAGTTCTTTACAGAGATATTTTATTGCATTGGTTGTGATTAAGTCCTCCCCCGAAGAAACATTTGATTTTAGAGAAGAAATTGTGTTTTTGATATCATCAGCTGTAATTTGCTTAAACTCGAGTTTCTTTCCTTGTTCAGGGAGTTAATTTATTAGTATAGCGTCATTACATTGTGTAGCTTGCTTTGCTAGATTTGATCCTATATTTATGAAAAATTTATTGACGTATTCAAGAATTTGGTCAGGATTATCAGCGTATGTCCTTGGGACATTGTTTATATTTAGCACGTCAATTGATGTCATGGTAGCAGATTTAGAACTGGTTATTTCATTAATTGTTTGCCACATTTTCCGGGGATTTTGTTTACAATCTACAATTTTTTTCTTGTAGTAGGTTTCTTTTGTATACGTAATAACTTTTTTGCAAATGTTTCTATATCTTTTGTAGAATCTTAACATGTGTATATCGTATGGATTTTTTTTTAGTTTCTTGTGTAACTCGTCTCTTTTTCTTATGCAGTTTATAACATTCTGTGTAATCCATGGTTTAATGTGTACATTTTTATGTGAGATTTTCTTAATAATTTTTGTGTTATTAGAGAGAATATTATTCTGAAAGAGTTCTATGAAGAAATTCCATGCATCATTTGCATTGCTCATACTTTGCAGTTTTTTCCAATCGGTACATTGTAGATTATGTTTAATGTCATTCTAGTTTATTTCAGTTTTTTCTATTGTTTGTGGTCTTTTCTTGATTTTATTTGACTTGTTTATTTTTATTGAAAGTATAGTTGTATAATGATCTGTTATAGTTGAGTTAAATACAATAGTTTGAGTAATATCTTTTGTTTTACTCATTATATGATCTATGCAACTTTCAGTGCTGTCCACTTTTCGAGTAGGTACATGTAGGTCATGTAGGTACATATAGGTATGTACATATAGGTACATGTAGGTAGGCAGGTCATGTAGGTACATGTAGGTACATGTAGTCGAGTAGGTACAGATGTATTTTTTGTTTGTTTTCTAAGCCTATTAGGCATTTTTCATTGACAAGCCTATATTATGTTCATAGTATGCAGATATTTAAAATGTCAACACCAATAGTAATATTTGCAATTATAAGAGAGAACAATAGAAACGATCTCCAATCATCATTGCCCAACGGTCTACCAATGATCTTCACGGGTCGAGCTATATTAGCATTGTGACACTATTTCAGGTGATTGTTTCTTCAAGGTGAATGCAACGAAATGTCATCTGTTCACTTATTATTTCAAATGCAACTGTCGATGCAATCTACAAAAAATAGTTAGTCAATGAGAGAATTTTTGTTTCTCACGAAACCGAGTCTAGTTTCTAAAGTTTCTCAAAATTTATTCAATCGCCGAGCACTTAATCGAATCCGGCCATTACTTTGGATTTGTTACTGAAGTCCTGGGAAGACTTAAAACCCATAGAGCACGCCTGATTACAGAGGCAATTGAAATTCACAAAAACCCAATTAATATTAATAGAGACGACGGAGCTACGCTCAAGAGTTCTTGGTATCCAGTAATTGACGGCTACACCAAAGCTAAACGCAAAAAACATTGTGAAGTATACAGTAATACCAGCTTGTAGTGGAGTGGAGCTGGCGACACGGTATCGCTTCTAAGTACATAAGCACACATTTCACCACTAACAATTATACATCTGCCCTGATGGACACTGTAAAGCTGTCAGAAACTTCGGCTAAATGAAGAGATAGCAAAACACGGCATAATACCCCAAAAATAAATAACAAAAAACCTCTGCCGTAGGTCATCCAAGTGGTTTGCTAAGTTTGGTGACTTAACAGGGGTACCCGGGTTCGTCGGGTGAGGTGTGTTCAGATCTTGGCTGCGGGTGCGCCTGCTCACCAGCTGCATGGTAGGTCGGATCCGGGGAGAATGGTTGAGGGAGCCCCTTCTCTCCAGCCGGACTCTCTCGCTTTGCACCGCATTTGGAGGGAGACTGCTAAATACACTGAACCCAGATTGCTACCCATCCCTTTACCTTTATCCTTCCCTTTTTTTTAATTTTCCTTAAAAAGACCCTCTACACAGCATCTCCTAAGATGACGTAGGTCCCGAGGGAAATTATTTTCTTCAGGACCTCCTGTGTGGATTTAACATAAAACATTATTTTAAAGTTAAATTTATCCAATTATAACACAAAAAATGATCATTGAATTGTCCCAACTGCTCCCGTCTGGAGCCAGTGAGACTATGGCATCTCCAATTGGGATATGTCGTGAGGCTGTAGGTAGTGGTGGGGAGGGGAAGGAGATAGGGAAGAGGAAGATGGGGAAGAACCTGGCTATTCAGATCTGGTCACCAAACACGGCTAAATCCATTTCAAAGCAATGAAAGAATTAATATGAAAAAGACTTTTTGAAACGATTGTTTTTCTCTATTGCATAATCAATCCAAATTTAGATTTTTCGGAGATGTCTGACTAATCAACTGGTAGATCGAAGTATTATGTGCTTATATTTTTATTTTTTTATTTTTTTTTTATTTATTTATTTTAGCATATAAAATATAATATACATTTAGATAATGTAGTAATTTGCGTACATGTTCATTTTAAAATACGATAATACCACTCTTCCATGGAAGCATTAGCTTGTGTCTGGAAGAGTAGTGTACATTTTTAATGCTATATTTAAGTTCTTAAATTACAATGTGAATGTAAAAAACAATAAGTTGTAAGTTCGGTGATATGTAAATAGTTGCTAAAAACAATACAAAATTTAACTTATTTGAAGAACAGAGTATCACTTGGAAACTGAGTTATAAGTAGTTGTTCTTGAGATTAGATTAGTCGGAAACTTTTTTTTTAGTTTTTTTTTTTATATTATCTTTAAAATATTTTTTAACAGTGTTTATTAATTGGATTTTATCATTAATTTTTCTAATTTCATCCGGTAATCGGTTGAAAATAAGTCTTCCTTGATAAGTATAATAATTTTGTGCAAAGGAAGTGTTTAATTTTGGGCATGAGAAAATATATTTATGTCTAGTACGGTTTTCAGTTATAAATTGATATTTTTCTTTTTCTTTTATAGTTTGAATCAATGCATTTCTATTGTATAGATCTTTGAAAGATGGTACTTGGAATTCCTTAAATAATTGATCCGTTGGGTAGTCCGAAGGTTTTTTCAATATGATTTTAATTATTAGCCTCTGCACAACTTCAATTGGGGAAAGATTAGTTTTGTATGCGGATCCCCAGCTAATGATAGCATATTGTAAAGTTGATTGAACCAAAGCGTAATATATAAGATATAAGTTTTTTACGATAAAAAATTTCTGATTCTTAAAAATATATAAATCAATTTTCTAATTTTTTTTACAACTTGACAAATTTGTATTAAGTTGTATTATTTGTGTATATTACTGTAATAAGGTCAAATCCGGGAGACGAACCTCCTTTCATGCCTTCTATTATTTTTAAAACTTCACTTTCTGAGGTTTTTTCAAATTTTGATAAATTACTATGATTTTGTACATTTTCAATCGTTTGTGTTTTCGGGTAAAAAGATTTATTGATATTTTTCGCAAGATTTTTTCCTACATTAGCAAAAAAAGAATTAAAGATGTTTGCACATTGTTTAGGTTGATTATTAGCATCTATGATTTTATTTTCATGTTCAATGTATTTTATTTTTTGTGTTTTTTTAGTGTTATCCATGGCTAAGTTAACTGTTTTCCATATTTGTTTATTGTTATTGTCTGTAGAAAGTATTTTATTTTTGAAATAGTCTTCTTTATTTTGTTTGATACAGTTTGTTAATTTATTTTTAAATTTTTTGTAAAAAGTGTATGCTTTTTCATTTAGAGGATTTTTCAATGTTGTTTTGTAAAGTTTTTCTTTGTTTCTAATTGATATTATAAGTCCTTGTGTTATCCAAGGCTTTAAAATTCTTAGTTTAGATTTAATGCGGACTGTAGTTTCAGTAGTTGAATTTTTTATGTGTTGAGACAATATATTTTCAAAGTTTTTTGAGCAAGTCTCGGTATCATAACTATTTAACACGTTTAACATATCTTTACATATTATAAAATGAAGTCGCTCACGCTGTCTGTGCGCTGAGTTCTTTAAAACTTCGCAACAGATTTTCATGCGGTTTTCATCAATACATAGAGTTATTCATGAGGAAGGTTTTTAGGTATATATTTTGTCAAGGTTTTGTGTAAATTGGTTGAAATATATACTATATCTGGCCAAGCGGCAGCGGGCAGGGTGCGAATTTGATTTAACAGATAGCGTTGGGTAATGGCGTGGCGTTGTGTTTCGTTAGCCACAGCAACGTGTGGCCGGGTCTGCTAGTAAATAAATAAATAAAATTCTTGTAGGTATTTTCTCGCGTTTGTATTTCGATTCCACACATTTATTAATGTATGCATAAATTAATATTATATACATAAATCATTGATGTTGGTATCTACTTATTGATATGTACTACTTTATTAATATAAGTTCCCGGCATGCGTTGCAATGGAACATAATAAAGAAATTGTTTCTCCCTACGTGTCCTTTCACATTCATCCCGTTCTCTCCCCTCTCCCTCTCCACATACCGCGAATCCCACTCCTGCGTTCCCCCTCCCCTTTCTCGCGTTCCATACATTCAGTCCCGGTATTCAGTTTTCAAACAGCTCGCGTGCCACATTTCATAATGCCAGAACTCACCAGTACATATAGAAACCTTTGCGGGCGTGCGCACAACAACTCACCAAAGATTCTTTGCAATCGGATGAATAGTGTAGGGAATAATTTCGTAACGCCAAAGCTCACCACAATATTTAGGAACCATCGTGGGCGTGAGCACAACAACTCACCGCAATCGGATGAATGGTTAATTTACCGCATAAGGGACAAACAAAGAAACATTCATTTTTATATATTAAGATTATATTGTAAAGATGCCGTCAATTTCAGAAGGATGGTCATTGTCACCCATAATTATTTAAAAAAAATGTTACCAAGTAAGTAGGTTCCTTTCAAATGCTCCATGATGATGTGGATTCGACCTCTGCCTGGTATTACTTTACGAGGAAATGTATTATTCAAAAGAAAATGTCAACACATAACATAACTAGAATTCGCATAGATAAATCAAGGCTTATCAAAATAATGTCAGCAATAAGTTACTCCACGATAATAATATAAGACAATGCCTACCCACTTGCAATCACACAACTCTATGCAAGACGAGATACTACAATACTAGATATTATATTATTACGATACCATTGTCATCTACCAGAAATCACTCAAAACTGGAAGAAATTATGTAACTCATTAATTTATTGTTATTAAGTTTCATTTGTTGAAATCCACTTATCATATTTTCAATTTAAAGTAGGCATGTAGATGCCTATGTATATGATGGTGACCCG
Source organism: Limnephilus marmoratus (assembly GCA_917880885.1). Taxonomy (NCBI): domain Eukaryota; kingdom Metazoa; phylum Arthropoda; class Insecta; order Trichoptera; family Limnephilidae; genus Limnephilus; species Limnephilus marmoratus. The sequence goes on along the minus strand of OU862927.1, from coordinate 5,334,357 downwards.
ACAATTCGTCCTGCGACAATTCATCCGGCGACAGTTCATCCTGCGACAGTTCATCCGGCCGACAGTTCATCCTGCGACAGTTCATCCGGCCGACAGTTCATCCTGCCGACAGTTCATCCTGCCGACAGTTCATCCCGCCGACAATTCATCCGGCGACAATTCATCCTGCCTGATCATTTAGAAGATTTTTATTAAGTAAGTATGCAAAGAGGATATACGGCCGTACAACCAAAATCGATATACTTATATTTGAAGGCATCTTGAGTGGAAATCCGCTGTAAAAATATTTTACTAACAATAATTTCGACTCTCCGAAGAAGCATGCGTGAATATCAAAATACGACATACTTATACGTGCAGTCGGCTTAGCAAAGAACGGTAAAGATTCCTACTTTTTTTTTAAATTTTTTTTTTATTTATCTATAAAAAGAATGTTTGTATTACATTATTCGATGCCTGTCTCACTAGGGTATACCTGTGTTGAGACAGGCGTAGAGGTATATAAATGAGTATCATACAAAAGAATATTTAATTACAACATAAGAACATTTAAGGTAAGATACATTCTGATTTATACAATTCAAACAGAAAGATGATTAAGATTGAGGGTTAATATCATAAAGAAAGCATTATATAGGTGAAGGAAGAGATAAATAAAGTAGTAAATCCTTTCGAATCTATATAGGTAGTTATATTATACATATAGGATTTTACTATTTTAAGTTCTTTAATAAGGGTAAGGACATACGTGAGATGGTAATTCTGTCTATTTGTACTCTATTTTACAGATGTTAACAGTAGTGTGACGTCCAATACTTATAATCCATTTCTTTATATCTTGTTTGTATTTGGTCATTGATTCAGTTTGTCTAATCGTGGCTGGAAGTGTATTGTGTAGTTTGCAAGCTATGTATTTAAAGTGTTTTTGTCCAAAGGTGGTTTTAGAAAAGGGAGTTTGGAGAAGTTCTTTATTTTTGGCTCGGGTATTGTGTATCATTTGTGTTGGTTTGTATAGGATTTTGTTGTTTTTATGTAAATAAAGTAAGATGGATTTTGCGTAGAGCTGTTTAATGTCCATAACGTTGAAAGTATTGAAGATCGTATCGGTGCTGGTAGTGAGAGGAAGTTTAAGAATTATTTTTATTATTAGTTTTTGTGCTTTAATGATGGGGTCGAGGGCATTAGAATAAGTGTTACCCCAAGCTAAAATTCCGTATTCGATGTGAGATTGGCATAGTGAGTAATACACTGTTTTACTTACATCTAATATAACTTTTTTATCTGAAATTAACACCATCTTTTTAGGGTGAATTGACTGGTTTAAAAAAAAAACACAAAAGAGTCCCAACCGTCTCGAGCCAGTGAGTGCCAATGGCATCCCCAATTTTGGTATGGTGTGATGCTGAAGGTAGTGGTGAGGGGAAGGAGATGTGGAAAACCTATCTTCCTGGCTATTCAGATCTAGTCACCAAACACGGCTAGGTTAGGTTAGGTTAGGTTAGGTTAGGTCAGGTTAGGTTAGGTTAGGTTAGGTTAGGTTAGGTTAGGTTAGGTTGTACGGCCGTATATCCTCTTTGCATACTTACTTGAAGAAAAAATCTTCTAAATGATCAGGCAGGATGAATTGTCGCCGGACGAATTGTCGGCAGGATGAACTGTCGGCAGGATGAACTGTCGCAGGATGAACTGTCGCCGGATGAATTGTCGCAGGATGAACTGTCATGGAACCGTATATGATGTACATCAAAAGTAGTAATATTTTTTATTAAGTTTCACAAGAATTTTCGTATTTTTAATAATGTGACTGTGTTATTTGATATCTTTATAATACTAATTATAAAATGAAGTCGCCACGCTGTTTGTGCGCTTATTTAAACTACGCAACGGATTTCCATGCGGTTTTCACCAATAGATTAGATAGAATTATTAGAGTGATTCATGAGGAGGGTTTTTAGGTGTATGATTTGTCAAGGTTTTGTGTAAATTGGTTGAAATCTTTACATAGTATAAAATGAAGTCGCTCCCGCTGTCAGTGCGCTTAGATCTTTCAAACTACGAAACGGATTTTCATGCGGTTCTCACCAATAGATAGAGTGATTCATGAGGAAGATTTTTAGGTATATAATTTGTCAAGGTTTTGTGTAAATTGGTTGAAACTCATAATATATCTGGCCAAGCGGCAACGGGCAGCAGACACCGGGCAGCGTATTTACAAAACCTATACCGATTCAGTCGCGGTAACGACAATTTACATTTTAAATATACCTCTATATTGGTTATTTTTTATCACATTGCAAAAACAAAAATTGTTCTAAAATCTAGGTAAAATAATCTTTCCAATGTGTATATTAGAAATTAATAATTTTATTTCTAAATATTTAAATTTTGATATTGAAAATTTAAAGCGACTGAAACGCGGTAGAGATTGTAAATACGCCACCGGGCAGCGTGCAGCGTGCTAATAAACGGGCGGTATGGATTTGATTTAACAGATGCCGTTGGTTATAAAGGTTTCATTAGCCACAGCAACGTGTGGCTGGGTCTGCTAGTATAAAATATATAAGCGGCAGCGGGCAGCGGGCTGCGGGCAACGGGCTAACAAACGGGCGGTGTGGATTTGATTGGTTATAAAGGGTTTGTTAGCCACAGCAACGTGTGGCGGGTCAGCTAGTTTTTAATATTGGGTTTCGGCGTTCGACGTAATTATTGAACTGTGGGTATGCCACATCGAGAGAATTTATTTATAATATTATTTTGTATAAACTTACTCGAAAGAGACAAACACATACATTTATAGGATTTAGCCTGCAAGAGAATGAGGTACTATAATCGATCTCCTCTTTGTGTGGTGCTTCTTATCCTATTAGTCTCCTCTTTGTGCGGTACTTCGCAGTCTCCATATTATTTCCTACTTTAGTTAACTGAATGTTTCACTTATACACCCTGATTTTTTTGTTTGTGAAGGGTGATATTGAAATAGGTGTTTACTCTTAAATTGACTATACTCAGAAAAAAAATAAAAGTAACCCAACTTCGTGCACGTTTAGTATTAACACATTTTATTTGATCGATGTTTTGATTTCGATAACAAAGGCAGAATCGGAAAATTAAAAAAAAAAAACAGAAGTACAATTAAAACAGAATAAAAAAATTCGGAGCCATTATCTGCAATATTTTTTTTTAAAAATCTGGAAAAAATTATCATGGATATTATTTCCTGATATTGATTTACATAATCATAAATTATGATCTTATTAGAATTTTTGTAATTGCCATGAAAGAGTAATTATTATTTTCCAACAGAATGCAGCTTTCCGTAAATAAACAAAATGAATAAACAAAAGTGTTTTGAAAGATTTTTTGCCTAATCGTTAAAGAACCGACAGAATGACAAAGTAAAATAATCAAACCTGCAATTGTAAAAAATCGCCCAGATCCGAACTGAATCAGGAATTTGACCGTGACAAGTTCATTGACACTTGTAAACGATAATCATTATTAGAGGTTATTTTTAACACTTTTGGATAACTTTTACTATGTATCGTAATGTTAAATGTTTAGCTAAAAATTTAAAAAGAAAGCAAAATGTTACAAGAGAAATTATTTGATAAATCTCTTAAATAAGAGTAAATCTTATATAATTATTATGTCGAATAGAAAAGAGTTTTGACAACATAATTATTTAATTAAAGGCTGTCCACAAGTACTGAGACATTTTGAAAATGATTGAATTGTATTTTGAAGATCCTCCGGCTTTTACAGCTGTAGATGAACATCGTGAGAGACTTCAAATTTCTTGTCAAAATTATAAATAATCATGCACAATTTTCCCTCTTGGACATAGTAGAAAAATCAATGGTAATTACGTAATTAGTAATAAATATAACCGTAGCCTTTCCAAAGAAACTTAAGCTACTCCCAACCACTTGTGTGAATGTGTCAACTAATTACATAATACCCACAGTAGAGGAAAGATTCCAGACACATTTAACGATATCACTGAGAACTTTACCAAATTTCTCGGACCCTAAATTTATGGTATTTTGACTTTAGCAGTTGATATTTTACTATTTATTTTTTATTTTTAAATATTGTTTTACTTGCAGTTGGAACATAATCTTTGTTACATGCTTGTAATTTTTTTAGTTATAATTCACAGATATGATTTGAGATGCATCCGTCTATCCTGCCTGGCAGCCAAATTAGACTACCAACCGCCTTATGGTGATTCATTTTTGGGTCATTATGCTATGTTGTGATTCTTCATTATTTGTAGTGACAACGTTACAGTATCCATCATTAGGGCGAATGTGTTCGTCGGGGCAAAAATCAGGACAATGCAGATGATCCACGATTACGGTACTTGGACGGCACAAAAATGGAAATAAACGTACGTTCTTTATCACATTTATACTATCTCTTTTAAAAGATGAGTAAACAATGTACGCGAAGGAAAAAACGATTAATTTTCTTTCATCTCTCTCACACACCACACCGTGACGTCTTCGTAGACCTCTACAATACCACCAGCCGCGATAATAATTTTTAAAGTATGAAAAATTGTTACAAGGATAATATTGAAGTGTGAGTGAATTCCAAAAATTCGAAAACGTCAATGTGTTGATGGTTTTGCTTTTGTTCTTAAACATATAATGGTGCAATTCTTTCTTACACACTAAATCACAACGGTCGAAAATGAGACAAACGGTAAACGTACGTCCCCCCAAAGGGAAAATACAATCATTATCATACATCTCCCTCACACGTATAAAGAAAATGAAACACAATTCCCTTCGCCGTAGTTGAGCAGTAATATGATAAATCTGTTTCCTCCAAAGGAAAAAAATTAGTACTTTGGAGGAAACAGACACTTGTATATTGTATATCTCATCTTTTGTCTCACCATCATTTAATGTGTATGAAAGAGCCGCAGCATTATTAGGATAAAGAAAGTGCGTTTTACGTTTTTCTTGGATCGTCATAGAAAATCTGAGCATTTTTCCCAGCTCCATATTTTAAGGGCTTCTATCCCGTGTACATTTTTCCCTTTAGCAAAACCAGCACCCGTACAGAGAGATAGATAGGCGTCGGTAAACGTTTATATAATTTTATAAATATTTCTAGTTTGGTACTTTAGACGAACCCCAATTCAATATTCTTGCAAAATACACCATTTTCGATGTATTTTTGTTCGCGAGATTAAAAGTATTGAATTGAGACGTAAATCACGATTTGTATGGACATTTAAGAAATGGATTTTTTGATCAAATGAGTGTCTTTGTTAATCTCTTGGGTTTTGTTGTATTGCGTTGCATAATACTTCTTTAGACTGTCACTAAAACACGTGGATAAACTTGTTTATAATTTCTTTTATTAATATATTTTTTTAAATTCACCTGAACTATTAGTACGGACGTTTACCCAATCATACCTTCAAAAAAACTTTTTTTTTACAATACAGGAGGCCCTGAGGAAAATATTTTTCTCCAGGGCCTATGTCGGCTTTGGGGATGCTATGTGGAGGGAATTTTAAAGAAAGGAGGGAGAAGAAGTTAAGGGAAGGATAAGGGATGAGGGGTGGGTAGGAATCTGGGGGGTCAGTGAGTCCAGGAGTGACGTACGTATGAATCTATCCCCCCTACTGCGGTGCAAGGTGATGTTCCAAAAGAGTTCTGCTGGAGAAGTCACAAGGTCTCCCTCAACCAGTCTCTCCCGATCCGGCCTTCAACGCAGCTGGTGGACAGACACATCCACCGCCAAGACCTGGACAAACCTCACCCCATAAACCCGGGCACCTCTGCTAAGTCACCAAACGTAGCGAACCACTTGAGGTAACCCATGGCAGAGATGTTGGTAATCCAATATATGGTTCCCGGGGCAGCGGTTCCCATACCCGCCTCCTAAATTGAAATTTATTTTGTCCTGCATGTATGTCTATATGATGTGTGTAACTCTGGTTCAATGATCTCCGGAAATCGAATTGGCTTTGAATTTAAGAGCCATTTTCAAAATTAGAATTAATTGTGTAAGGCATGGAATGAGTGATGAAGTAATATAATATTTTTGACAGAAAATTACTTTGCCATTTTCAAAAATGGAACTGATTTGTCAAAAATTCAGACAGTTCAGAAAATTTATCAATAAAATACAGCATTTTCGTTATTTGTTTTTAGGGTGTTGTGCCGTGTTGCGCTACCTCCTTCTTTAGCCAACGTTTTGGACAGCATTGCAGTGTCCATCATCAGGGCAGATACGGCACATCTACCGGATCTGCCCTTTTATATAATAATAGAAGAGTATGTATGAGACGATGTATGAATGAGAATAAGGCAAGAAGTGTGGTCCAAGAACGAGTTGTTTGGCGGTGGGTCGAGTTAGTCCAGCTGGTGAAAGGGTCTCCCTCAACCGGTCTCTCACAATCCGCCATGCAACTGGTGGGCAGACGCATCCGCCGCCAAGACCTAGACAAATCTCATCCCATGACCCGGGGTACCCCTGGTAAGTCGCCGAACACAGCTTGGGGTAACCTATGGTAGAGCGAAGAGCTTACCAAATTTGTCGTTGTCTGGGTGACTGTAACAATACCCGCATCCCAAAATCATAATTTTAAATTTTAATAATTTCATATAATTTATGATTTAAGACAAACTTTTAAATTTATATTGTACTGCGGTTATTCTGGCCGAAGAGCTGCCACGATTTAGTAGTTACCGAAATAAGTTTTTACTCTCACAAACGAATGCGCAGTTAAATCATTTACAATGTCTAAACCACAAATGGTTATTCCGTTACATCATAAGTAATTTTTTTACCCGTTTCCTGAAACGGAAGCAAAAGAGATCAGTAAAAATAATATCATTTTCATAGCGCTAGTATTGAGATAGAATCAATGCCTGTAGGATTCCTCTTTAACATGCTTTCGATCCAGCTCCAAAAACGACACAAAATCTTGTACCGAGTATAGAAATTCCTCATATAATAGTGAGCATTGGGATTCTAAAATAGCTTCGAAAAATTGTCTCGAACACGTTAAGCAAAAATTCTTGTTAAAAATTGATGAAAAATTGAAATAGTTGAAGGTTAATAATAATAATTCTAATTTTAATTCTAATTCTCTTCTCGACGGCCGGCGTAGTCCAGCGGTAAGGCTCTTGACTCGCACTCCGAAGGTCGCGGGATTGAATCCCGGCGTGGCAAATAAATTTTATTTGTGTTATTTCATAATTTATTCATTTAAAATAATATATAGTATATTTGCGGCACGTTCCAGAGTGGAAGATACTCTCAGTATCGCCCTGGTGTAAAACTACCATTCAGAATTGAAATGTTGCTTGAAATGGCTTTAGCCGTGTTTAGTGACCAGATCTGAATAGCCAGATACTTCCCCACCTTCCTCTTCCCTATATCCTTCCCCTCCCCACTACCTTCAGCCTCACAACATACTCAAATTGGGGATGCCATAGTCCCAATGGCTCCAGGCGGGAGTATTTGGGACTCTTGTGGCGTATTCATGTAAAAAAAAATATTAATAATAAAAATCAGAGTGTGCAATTCACACGCGGTAGAAGCGAAGCCTTCAGAAAATCACAGTTGACAAGAGTGGGGAGACCTACAAGACACTTTTTTTAGGATGATTTTTTCCATATTTTTGTCATCGAATTCCAGCGAATACGTTTACCATCATATATGTTTGGCCATCATTATTATTTGTGTTTTCTCTTCGTAGTCGCTAGATGGCGTTTTCTTTTGTGTTTTCTTCGAAATGTATGTGTTTGTCTCTTTATAGTGTCGCTCGTTTCGATTTCATCCAGTTTCAAATCACAATGTGCTAAACAATTTTTCACTTCAAAATAAAATAACATCAAAATTAAATATATAGTAACATCAAAATTAAAAAAAAAATTTCATAACCAAATTTATAACAAACACCTTCCATTCATACAAGCACAGATTTTTATTTTAGATTTTTATATATAACCTGCTTAGTCATCAAGCATGGCAAACCCCTTAGGGCGACCTTTGGCTGGGGTGTTTGTTATCCAATAAATGATTCACGGGGCGGCGGTATCCATACCCGCCTCCCAAATTGTGGTAAAAAATCCGTGATTTATTTATTTAGCATTAGCTTAAACCTTAAACCATCATAATTTTCAAACCAAACTACACGAACATCAAACTAATAAAAAAAACATACAGTAGATTGCAGACAGTGCAGAAATATTTATTGTTTTTATAGTACAACAGTAAAAATGCGTTTACTTCCACAATATTTGAATACTGTACTTCACAAACCGCAGTGTGATAAATTGCTTCAGTGCTACTCGTATTTTGAGCAATCAAAACAATTTGTTAATATTCAATATTACTATGTCAAATTTTCCGGCCGATAAATTCATTGCGACCTGGATCATTTCATACAAGGAACGATTTTCACTTTTACAGCGATTTATTACTGATAATACACAGTATTGTTTTATCACGTTCTCGGAGTTACACAACCGGTTGAGAATCCAGGCACATTTCAAGTGGGTTTCGTTGGCGTAATCGTTTAAAGAAATACAAAAAAATCGTATAAAACATTCGTTTATTTGCAAAATATAAAAATAACAATGATAAAGTTTTCCCACTAATAATAAATACATTCGATTATTATCTAAGCAAAGGAACAGCAACAAAAAACAGAGGACAGATTGCGTAACATAAGATGATGTAAAATAATATTGATTTAATAGTTAAATCTCTCAATGGCAATTTTAACTTTATATATACATAAATATTCAAAGAAAGATGTAAAGATCAGGATAAGACGGGATAACATAAACATAACGAAGTATAAAAATATTAAATTATAATAAAATCACAGGCATATAATATTCATAAAAAAGCATGATACGACCGCATAATAATAATAGTAAACTTTGAAACCTAAATATATCTCAGGATTCTTTGGTTTTGATTGTTAGACATATTTAGGTCATAGTTGATCTAAATATATTTGGAGCAATTGAAAATTTCTAATTTTTCTAATGGTTTAGTAGTATGCGTTTTGAGTCTTGGCGACCCCGGGTGTTTGCCAGTTGTTTCTGGAGTACTGCGCAGCATCACCGCCATGATCGTACACGTCGTATCCTCTTCCGGTGTTGTACTGGTTGCCTTGGTTTCCTTGCCATGCGTTTCCGGCTGGCCTCTGCTCTTCTCTGTATTGACCATCATCGACAGGCTCGCGTCTGTGTTGTTGGGGACGTTCTTGTCTTTCGCCTTGGTACCTTCCTTCATCATTGTTGTAACCTGCCTTCTGTTTTGCGGCTGAGAGTGCTTCCAAGTGCTCGGCTCTGGCACGGGCTACTTCTGGGGTATCCTTGATGAACTTGCCGTCTTTAGTGAATTCGATTTTGGCAAGGGGTCCTCTCCATCTGGGCTCTTCGCGCTTTTCTTCATAGTTTTCGTAATCTTCATTCACTCTGTTGCTTTCTTGTGGGGCGTGTCTGTATTCTTGCGGGGCTTGTCTGTATTCTTGCGGAGCTTGTCTGTAGTCTTGCTGGGTTTCCCTGTACTGCTGCTGGGGAGCCCTGTTGTATTCCTGGCCCCTCTCGTAGTCATCAGCCCTGTTGTAATCAGGTCCGCTGTAGGGCTTTGGGGGGTTGGCGCGGAGAGCTGCGTCATGAGCAGCGAAGTGGGCGGCCTTGGCGTGTTGAATCTCTGGGGTGTCGATTACTCTTCCATCATGAGCTAGAGGAGCAGGTACAACTGGTTGTCTGCTGTGGCCTTCGTCCCTCCATTCTCCCTGGTCGGCAGTATTGGTCCAGCGCTGTGCTGAAACCACCCCGATAACGGCAACAAAGCAGATCTGTAAAGAGAAATAAAGAATTAGCGCAGTCAAGAGAACAGCCTTGAATTGGCATGGTCAAAACCAAAAAAGCGATGCGTGTTTAAAACGCAAAGTGTTTTGCAGGTGTCAAATATTTTTAATGAATTATCACTGAGTGTAAAGCGAATCGATCAATATCCAATCCATCAACAAAGCTTACCAATCGATTCATTGTTACTCAAGTCAGTTCCTGTGCTGCTGACAATGCTTGATTACTGTTCGATGTGCTGTGTGCCTCTAACAACAAAGTGGCGGAACTTATATAAGACCCCACCTTGTTGCAGTTTGTCTACAGAAAGCGCCACCCCCCCTAGCCGCTGTACCAGTGACCCTTCGGTCTGAGTTTAATAGACCGCTAAACTCTACGAATTCCAGCACAAGTGGTTAGCTAACCGCTGGAAAAACTGGCGAACGCTTTTTGGTTTTTACACATTTTGTACCGGGAAGTGAGCTATCGGCTCAGGCATGAATAATTTCTGTTTGGCTTGCGACACTAACGTGATAATCGAATATGTTTGAAAGCACGCCGTGAAATTGTCCGGAGAAATGCAATTTGTGCCGCGATGACCCATGATATTGTTTGTATTTGTCAAAGAATGCCATACGTTTTTTGGAAAAGCTTAAAATATTTCCTTGTGTCTTAAATTTTTTTTTAATTTTTTCGTTAAAAAAACAATACCGTTGACTTCTTTGTGTGATGAAAAGGAGACCCAAAACTAGTCTCTGAAGTGCTGGGCATTAGCTTTTTCCATCCTTCCACGCCTCTCCATATCTTTTATTTTTTAAATTTTACTTTAGGAACTTCCACAATCTTAATAATATAATGAGTGTAAGTAATGTAAGAGGTGTTAGACAAGAGATAAACCAATTAATAATGTTTATAGATAGGTTTTTAGAAATATACTTAATGCATGGAACCTAAAATTTAAAAAGCAAAACTAGGTAGCAAATATTAAAAAAAAATTATAAAAATGGAAGTACAACAAATGTAACATGCTCCCATCTGGATGGGATGGCATCCCCATTGGGATATGTTGTGACGCTAAAGTTAGTGGAGAGGGGAAGGAGACGGGGAGTGGAAGGTGGGGAACCCATTTCACGCAACGTTTAAATTCTGAATGGTGGTCTTACACCAGGGCGATCTCGAGAGTATCATTCACCCTGAAACGTGCAAATATACTATATATTATTTTTAATGAATCATTTGTGAAATACCACAAATTAATTAAATGAAATTTATTTGCGCTCGCCGGAATTTGATCCCGCAACCTTCGGTTTATGAGTCAAGAACAACAAAGTTGTACAACAATGTATTTGTAATTATAACTATACCTAGATAGTTGGGAAATAGGTATTGGGGTTGGGATAGGAAAGGGGAGAAGTATGAGGGGATGTTGCGCGCAAGTAAAATGAAAATAATGGTTACAATTATTTTATTCATCATAAATTTGCCTTATTCGCACCTAGAATGTGAAGTAATGAACTTTTGTAACGATAGTAACCAGCAGTAAATATGTCAGCATGTATGTTTGTCTATACTTGCAAGATTATTATTGTAGCAGTTACACGTCCTTTTTATAAATTCATTTTTATTATAACTGGTAGAAAACTATAAAACTTTAAAAGGAAAGGTATACTAGACTAACTAGACTATTTTTAGACCCGCGATAATGTATGGCTCCGAATGCTCCACTATGTACCTACAATTTCTACTGTAGGCAACTCGAAAAAGGAGAAATGCGAATGCTTAGATGGTCGGCAGGAGTATCACTAAAAGATAAGAATAAAATTTCATGCATTCGTAGTAGCCTGGGTGTCACAGCATACCAGTAAGCTGGAGGAACGACAGTTGAGATGGTATGGGTACGTAAGACGGAGACCACCAGACCACACAGTGAAGCAGGCAAAGTCTATGGAGCTTCATCGACAGTCATCGACAGATCAAAGAACTCCTGGATGACTCAATGCTCCAAAATACTTCAGAAAAATGGCCTGGATGAAGGCGATACTCAAAACCGCCTGAGAACGAGAAGAGCCGACCCCAACAACTTACCTAGGCAATGAGTTGGGACAGTGCAAGGAAGAAAAATAAGATTTTGATTGGAACTGGTGTTGCATCAATCAATGCAGAAAAGGGTGTTCTGTCTGCTATATCGATGCGTTTAACAACTCCGGGCAGTCAACTTTTGAGTTAATAATTTTGTACAGGAACACCTGATCAGCGACAAGTCTTGTTAATTAACTTCGTGATTTGAAAATGTTTCTCGATTTCGTCGCAAGAGTTGTATATGTTGGAATTTGAGAAATCCCTCCGGAATTAATTCTAACCTGACATGATTTTAGATTTAGACTCTACCCCTTTCTTCTAAAACGTTGGCTAAAGAAGGAGGTAGTGGCAGCATCACACCCCAAAAATAAATGACGATACCTAATTCTTACCTGTTAACAACAGTGTTGGATTCCAAACCCATGAACAGTATTCCAATTCCAACAGTGTATAACATAACATGCAGTGTATAACATAACATGCAAGACTAAGCAACATAACAAGAATAGAACATGCTAATTGTAGAGAATCAGATAAGTCTTAGTGTTTTTGAAAAATGTGCATTTTCTCAGTACAAAACCTAGATTTATTATTGCTTTGGTGATAATACGACCCACGTTTTTCTCAAATGTAAGTTTGGAATTCAAAAGGACTCCGAGATCGTGCATATAATCTTTATTTGTTAGCAGAGATCCAGATCTACGTAACCATTAAGTATTTTCACATGGTTGCGTGTGAATGTGACCTTGAAACATGTCGATTTTTTGATAAAAACCTTGTTTCTGAGACAGTCAGCAGTTAGTCGGTCAAGATCTGCTTTTCAACGCACACGGCAGTCTGGGGAGCTTCATATCGTCAGCAAATAGTAATATGTGTGCGTTGTGAAAATATTCTTCTCGTAATATCATTTATATACATACATTGATAGAGAAAAGCATTTGTATCTCTTGGTCGAGATGAATAATACAATACTCGGCTGCTATATTCAGGTATCGCAAGATCAAGGTGGCGTAGCTACGCGCTTTCCTCTCCGGGTTTTGAAAGTACTGCAAAATATTTTTTTAATATAATAATTTTTTATCACTAGCGAATCGGTACGTTTTGATTTGTTTCATAAGTTACTTCTTTTAGGAGTCAGGAACCACCACTGGAGCCCTTTTTGCCACAATATGGCACTATTTAAAATATCTCGGATTGCTTTGCTGCCAATTTTGGCAAATTTTCCCTAATTTGTAAGTAATTAAGTAGAAGTTTACCATTTTATAATATTTTATTTATAAATCCTACGAACATGTGATAATTGACAAAATATAGGTGAATTCAATGGCTACGTGGAACTATAATCAGTTTGTATGTCTCCATATTAAAATTTGTAGGAATGATTTTTTTTAATGTTGGCGGAAAATATTCAAAATTATTACCAAAAAAATTAATTAATGTTTTTGGCTTTCCTTAGTTCTAGTGCCTCTAAGTTATCCAACCTGATACCTGTCGTGTTTTTATGAATTAGGATGATGCCTGAGTTTTTATGAAATTTATGGTCTGTTTCAATCAAGTGGTTTGCAAATTCCGAAAAGCCAGTGCTGTGTAAACGTCTAAGATGTTTTTTTGACACGGGTGTTAATGTTTCGTGCCGTTTTGCCTATATAGTAAGCGAGACAGTCACTTGGAATGAATAAATTCCCGAGTGAAATAGACTATCTTCCTTGTCCTTACCGTTCATCAAAAGCTTAACTATACTATTATTTTTGAGAGTGATAAATCATTGTGGAATTCCATTATAATATATTATAATAAAACGAATATAAAACTTTATTCCACTTCATTTTATTTGACCGTAACCGGTTTCAGCTCGTCAGAGCCATCTTCAGACTGGTACAAATAATTCTTAGTCTACGGTTTATATACACATCATATTGGAGAGGGGGAGAGCGGTGGTCAACAAGGATTTATACAATTATAATAATTATATTTGTTGCTAAGTCGTTTTAGACGGTCGAATTTCTAAATATTTTGGTAATTCCAGTAAGCTAATTACTTTGAGTTTTTAGCTCACTTCAATGATGATTAGGGAAAAACCTTACAAGTAATATGAGTTACTAATGACCTAATTTTATTGTTAATTCGTTATTATATTTCGAATTTTATAAGAAAGAAAATTATATACTTAAGTTGATTACTTGCGTTCATTCATTTCTAATGAAAAACATATTTTTTAATACTGTACGCCTATATTTTTTATAAATATTCAATTTTATTTTTATTCTAATCAATGAAAGCGGTAGGAAAAGCTTTAATTTATTCAAAGCATTTTTTTATATTTGTAATGTAAACCAATTCGTAAAAAAGATTGATCTAAAATAGTGGTTTAGCATTAAGCTTCGCCTCAAGCTGGCAAAAAGCGTTTCCCAACCGGGTGGCGATATATTAGGTCGTTACAGATGAAATTGGCGTTTGTATGGGAGGACCATAATGTCGATTTTTTTTTAAAATATAATATATTTATTTAATCAAAGTATGTACCGTTGCTATAGGTAGTTCATCGATCCCTTTACTAAAAAAACCATTCGGACGGGAATCAATGAATCTTTGAAGGCGGTTTGGACTGCCCCATCGGAGTTGAATTTTTTCCCTTGCAAGAAGTTATCCAAATTTCGAAAAAAACGGTAATCTGTTGGGGTAAGGTCCGGAGAGTACGGTGGATGTCTTAGACATTCCAATTGAAGCTCCTCTAATTTGGTAGCCGTCTGTTGTGCAGTGTGTGGTTTAGCGGTCAAGGCGCGTTTGTTGATTTGCTTCACTCAATTCGTGAGGTACCCACCTTTCAAGCTTTTTCACCTTCCCAATTTGCTTCAAGTGGATTAAAACAGTTTTATCACTAACACCGCAGCCTGTAGCTAACTCGGACGTAGACTTGGATCCGCTTCCACAATAGCCTTCAATTCTTCATTATCAACTTTGGTCGCAGCAACTTTGTTTTGCAGGTCGAAATTTCCAGAACGAAAACGTTGGAACCAAAAACGCACTGTGTTTTATTTTGCGGCACCGTCGCCGTACACATCATTAATCCTTCGAGCCGTTTCTACAGCACTGGTATCACGGTGGAACTCGTACTCGTAAATAACGCGATATTTCTAGTTTTACATTTTGTAAACTAAGTGACGCAAAGAAAAAAAACAATTATGGAAAAAACAAATTAATTATAATTTTCGAAATACAAACACATGAGTAAATAGCCGTATAAATTTGAATTTGGAATTCCTAACCAAAGATAAGATATTTGAGATCATATGTAAGGACCTAACAGCTATCCGGTTTTTACATTGTGCTGATACTCTGGTGTTACGTAAAAAAATATTTCCATCAAATTATATGCATTTGAAAAATACGTCAGAAGAATTTTCTTTTCCGCGACAGGGGTTTGAACTCGAGACCTTCCACTATCCGGACGACTGCTTTAACCACTGAGCTGTGACGGCAACCTTCAGACCCACCGTGTTTCTCTACCACTAATTGGTAATTGAAAGTGAAATTCTCATCATCGATTCTTATCTATGATATGCAACACCTTCCCACTCTACCCAGTGAAGAGATAGACAGACAGAAGAGTGCTATAAGTATGTCAATAATTCCGTCCAGGGAATTTCATTACTGGGGATGCTGTGTGGAGCGTCTTTTTCGGAAAGGAAGGAGAGGATATTCTGGGACAGAAAAAGTACGAGAGGTGGGTAGGAATCTAGGGGTCAGTATGTTCAGGAGTGACGGACGAAACACCCCCACCGGTGCAAGGGGGTGGGTCAAGATAGTCCGGCTGGAGAGGTCAAAAGTTCTACCTCCGCCAGTGTCTCCCGATCAGCCCACCATGCAGTAGATGCAAGGTTCCAGACAATCCGGGTGAGAATTCAATGGGCCTCCCAATTCAATAGTTCAACAGGCAAGAGGCAAATAGACAAACTTCACCCCATGAACCTAGGTACCTCCGCTAAGTCACCAAACTTAGCTAACCACTTGGGGTGACCTTTGATCAGAGGAATATCCTAAGCACAAAATCAATTTCATTGTTCTCCGTGTCGGCTTAGCAGTTGAAAATTCTTATGAATATGACCACATAAATTTTCTATCAAAACGGTAAAGATTACCACTTCAACTCTTAAAGAAACTCTTCGACGTGCATCAGAAACGCCTCCATGACAGTTGATCCGCCGACAATTGGTCCCCCGGCGTACTTAAATAAATGTGCAGTCAGCTTAGCGAAAATACGGTATTTAATACCTTATAACATTACACAAAATATAACTAATTGACCCCGAAGGGATGTGCAGAGTATAAAACACATTTTCATTCAAGTGCATTAAAGAACAGGTCGCTTCTTCGACTCGTTCTTGTGTCAACAGCTCGGATGAGGAACGATTTGACGGCCTCTGTGTTTCCTCCTTCCTACAACATGGGCCTCTTCAAGACCAATGTTCATTCTTCCTCTCCTCAAAAAAACCCTCCAAACAGCATTTTAGACGACATAGGCCGTGAGGGAAATTATTTTCTTGTCTGTTAAAAATATGTTTCTCTATATACTGCGTATACCAACGCAAGAGCACAAAAAAGCGACACTGTCTATAAATTCGTTTGATATTCATTCCAACTTATTATTAAGGGTATTTTTGAAGTCAATTTACATTTAAAATTGGTAAATAATGCCCAAAAAATTATAATTTTATAGTAAATATCATTTTGGGGGACATTGCTTGCGGATCAACTGTCGGGTCACCGCCAGAAACATGCTGCATTATTCAAAATAAAGCATTTACATATCTTACAAAAAGCCTTTGTAAATAGCACCGACTCGTAGAAAGTATTTTGTGTAGATTGAAAGCACATAAAAACGTTAGAGAATTTAAAGACATTTTGATCTAACAAAACGGCCGCGACTGGTGTGTCGCACTGCGTTATTGCAGTAAGCGGCGCTTGCTGCAACGTAAATTATTTACTGAATAATTCCGTCACGGATAAACAGCCACGTCAATAAATAATAATATAACGGCAACAATGAAGCTGTTTGCGTCTGATAGAAGATTTCATCAGAGTGGAGGGATAGCAAAAAGGTTGGGGTATTGGGTCTAAGACGTTCGGGCGTGTCCAAATTAAACACACATTTGTTCGTGGCGTGCCGCAGGGCAGTGGTGTTGTTCCATCTTTAATTTGATTATTGGTGGACAGTATTAAAACACTAATCGAAGTATCCAGAATACACTTCTCATCAAATTATAGTGATTTATTTTTGTGGCGTTATGCCGTGTTGCACTATCTCCTTTTTTAGGCTAAATAAAGCCCACGATCTAATACATCAAAAATAATCACTATAATACTTTAGGCCGTGAAAATCTAAATTCGTATCTCACATCGTATCAGTTTATATTTACAGCGAGGTACAACTACTTTAGTCTCCGGAGAAGGGAATTAATGCTTTTTAATATATAGCTGTTTCGTTCAAATTAATAAACGGAAAATTTTATATCTTTGGTTTACGCCTTGTTTTGGCATCTGCGCAAAGATTAGTATGAGTAGGTTGGTGTGTCTTCTTTTTAACTTTGCTTTTTAACCTATTTTAGGTTGTTAGTTTGGGTTATATAAAAAAAAGTTACCTGAAAACTATTTTTCTTATATGTCACATCAATAGCAATGAACAAAATATGGCCACCGAGTGAATACGATGAACTTGTCACTTTTAATTTTAAAGATATTTGTAGTTATCAAAATGCATTATTTTGCTTTTCCAAACACTAAAATAGATGCTCTTCATTGTAACTAAACTCATACGAAGTGTTTTAAAATCATTTATGGCCATTAGGGATATTCGGCGTTACTGGAAATTTACCAAATTTGAATCTGATGCACAATGTCTTTGTTAGCAAAATTTGCGATCAGCATTTAAAAAAGCATGTGTGGATTCGTAGACCTCATAGTAATTTACGCGGGTCGGCTGACAGTGGAAACCAAAAGATTTTAAACACATTCGATACTAAATCTGTACTTTAAGACATTGTTTTTTTCTATTCGCTTATTCTTTTTTTTATGAGTTCAAAATTGTAGTTATTAACTAAAGCTTCTACGAGGAATTCAATCGTAACACTTGTTTCATTTAATAAATAATATGTTTATATAATTAATCAATGTAATATGAAATTATGATATGAACTAAATTTGTCAATTTGACTGGCCTAAAACAGGATCCATTCCTAGTTGGCTAGTCAAAGTTTCCACATATGTTTCATTGTATAAATTTATGCGAAATAAATATTATTATTATTATTATTATTATTATTAAATGTTAGAATATTGGTTATAGCAATAAAGGGCGAAAAATAAATATGCAAACATGCTGTTTTTACAAATTTAATATGGGAGTTTTGTTCTTTTACACCCAATCAAATAGTCAGAGTTACAATTCGCTCAATTTTTCTGATTAATGATAACTGCTATCAGCGATGATTTTGGTAATTTCTAGATCGTAAATGAAAGAGATGAAGTGACACTACAAAAATTAACAATTGTTGAGTTGTTAGATTACCTGCATATTTATTCACACATTTGGTGATAAGAAATACATTTTTATTAAAAAGTATGACAATGCTGTAAAAATCTACGTAGGTAGGTTAGGTACGTACTTTATTATCGAGAAATCAGTGAACGCACACTGTCGAATTGTTTATTGTCATTTAATTGCCTAATAATGATAAAAAGTGTATTAATTTGTCTGATTTTGAAACGGCTTATGATTTTTATCATAAATGCGTATTTGCTCAAAATTTGGCAGTAAGCTCACATTTTTTTTATTCCGGAAACTGGATAGACTCCGTGTAAACGATTTACCAATCTGCTGTTTTCCCACCAAATTAAAGAATTACTTTTTTTTCCTTTGAACTTTGATTGATGGACATAATTCTATCGTTTTGTTTGATTTCATTCGGTTATTGGCGTCTAATCAATTATTTGAAGCACGATTAAAATTGATAATTTAATTACAGATTGTACCAGGTTTTGATAGGAATCGAAAGATCTTATGTTGCAATAAAATATTTTGATGATTGTGAATTTTAGTAAATTTTTCGACAATAATTCTTCATCAATGTTGTACTTTAGGTAGGGTTGATACAAACACACTACACACGTAGGCATTGCTTGCATACTTCAAGTTTTTTACTTGTCGTTCGACCTCCGAAAAGAATATTCCAGTCTTTTTCATTTATCAAACGAACAGACGAGCTATTCCGTATTTTTTGTGAGAACGAGATCGATATCGCGCGAGAACTCCTGTCAGATTTGTGTCATTTTTGTTATTTGCTTTTTCTACGGGCCCATGTCAGAATTTCAGCTGTGAGCTCTCACGTATGTTGGTTTAGGTCGTTTTAAACACACGTTGCTGCAAGTGTGCATGCTTATTTATTCATTTAACAGTGATATAAAATCACACAAATCTGACAAGCGATCTCGCCCGAGATTTATGTCAATCGAGATAGATATCGGGCGAGATCTCATTGATCAGATTTGTGGGATAATAAATAATATCCCACAAATCAGATCAGATTTGTGGGATATTATTTCACTGTTAAATGAATAAATAAGCATGCACTTGCAGGAATGTGTGTTTAAAATTACCTAAATTAACACACGTGACAGCTCACAGCTGAAATTCTGACATCGGCCCGTAGAAAAAGCAAATAATAGCCATTGAAAATGACACAAATCTGACAGGGGTTCTCGCGCGATATCGATCCCGTTCTCATAAAAAATACGGAATAGCTCGTCAGCTTCGAATATCTCATCCCAACTACGGTTTGCTTTTCCCAATACACAGCTTACACATACACAGTCTTGTTAACAAACATATTTGAACGAAATGGATTTATTTTGGCAATAATTTGAAGGCACACTTCAAAAGCCATATGACTGAACTATTTCCACTTAGTTTAAAATTAATTGTTCACTAGCGAGTACCCGGCGTGCGTTGCACAGCAACTCAAAGAAAGAAATTGTTTCTCTCTTCGTGTCCTTTCCCATGCATCCCCGTTCACGCGATACCTTAAATTGTTGTTTCCCTCACCCCCTCCTGGATTCCCCGCCTCTTCCCGACCTCCCTCTCTGCCGCTAAAACTATAAGAAATACACACATTTTTCAAACAACTTGCGCGCCACCTATTGTAATTTTTTATACAAATTTAATAACACCACAGCTCACTTTACAGATAGAAACTTTTGCAGGCGTGTGCACAACAAAGCACTAAAGTTTCATTGCAAGCGGATGAGTGGTATAGGAAATAATAAGAGACAAAAAAGAAACATTCCCTTTTCTACACATGGATGGGGTTTGTCTTGGCGGCGGATGTGTCTGCCCACCTAATCTGTATGGCGGGCTGGAACGGGAGACACTTGATGAAGGAGACCTTTTAACCTCTCCTACCGGTCTCTCTCGACTCATCGTCTTGCATCACAGAGGGAGGGATGAATTCATATGTTCGACGCTCCTGGACTCAGTGACCCTTAGATTCCTACCCACCTTTAAAAAAATATATCGTCAGACCTCGTATGTTGAGCTGATGTGATAAAAAAAACTTTAAAAAAAATGCTAGGTACTTATATTTGTTAACTCTTTTGTGCATTTTAAGTTATTTTATTGCAATTTCTCAATTAGATGTAAACGTATTGAATAAGATTAAGAAAGGGTTCTTCAGATGGTTTGGGCATGTAGAGCAAATGAACGAAGAAAACAGTGTAAGGAGAATATATGTCACGAATGTGAATCGTAGAAGAAGTCGGGGACGCCCGGGGAAGACATGTCAGATAACTGAGTGGGCCATGTTAAGAGTCAGAAAAATAGAAGAGTATGCAAGAGATGATGTATGAATGTGAATGAGGCAAATAGTGTGTGCCAAGACCGAGTTGTTTGTCGGTCCGTCCTCTCTGCCTACCCCTTAGGGGAAATGGCGGGATTGTTAGTTAGTTAATTTCTCAAAAAAAATGCACTCTATTTAATATATAATAAAACAATCCTTGCTTGTTTGTTCGTATTTTATACGCTGTCGTACCGTTCATCCGATTGCGATGAAACTTTGGTGATTTATTGTGCGAAATCCTGCGAAAGTTTCTATATATAATGGTAAGCTCTGGCGTTATGAAATTTGTATAAATGAAAATGTGTGCATTTCGTATATTTTAGCGGCAGGAAGAGAAGGAAGGCGTGGAAGGCGAGGAAGGTGGAAGAGGAACGCGGGAGGGGAAGAAGACACGGGATTGGAACGGAAACGGAAGGGAGAAAGAAAATTATTTATTCGAATGGCATTGCAACGCATGCCAGATACCGGATAGTAATATATGAAAGCCTTCTGGTCGATCAAATAAAACAAAATATTAAAAAAATTTCCGAAGTTCAACAACATCCTCTTCAATGGCGCGAGATCATCACAACTGTAATGGTTGTATTCCGTTGCAATTTATATAATATAATAAGAAATGGTAAGTTAAGCCGACGCGAATCACGTGGTGCCCTTGACTGGCTAACGGTAAGGCACCACGGGTTTAAGCCAAGGTCACGGGCACGACACCCACCGTGAGCAATTCTAATAAAATGTAATTGAAAACTTTAACAGCTTTGTTTTTAATAGTTAAAAAAGGTTAATTGATGCAATTGGTTGCCTTTAGATTAATGGGACATTGCTGTGTGACGCAAGATCTGTGTTAAAGAGAATACGTCAGTTGTAATCGTTGTTTTGGCAAATGGCAGAAATCAAGTGGAGAAAGAATGCTTATTATTTCCACATACTGTTTTAATTATTTTTATAATATAGGTAGGTACGTAACAAAAAAAATAATAATAAAAGAAATAACAAAGAATACATGCCAATAGGTGTACAACCGTATGTAAAAATAATACCAAAAAAGACAAAAACAAAAAAAAAAATTCAAAAGACAATTGGATTAAGTGATCAAGTTAAAATAAGAGATTCGAAAATTTTGTAACGTTCTAGGGGTTACCGTTAAATATTTCCAAAATCTTACTTCTGGGGTTGTCCAAGAATTAAAAACCTTTTCTCATTTTCGGCAACATGGACATTATTTTTCAAAATATGGCGGCACCAGCGTGTAGGTCAGACGTTCCCATAAAAAACGAGCAGATGATACGGCTTGTTGCTGCTTTAGTGCGATCTGTGAAGTTCGTAAGCTCGAAATTTTGATCCTAGACGTCAGTAAGTCTACCATACAAATGATTTTGAGGGAAAATTTTTTCGAATGCAAATTGCGTGCTCGTTGGGCTCACAAAATGCTGAAGAGCAAAACCGTGTGGAAAGCGCTCGGGTCTCTTCGAGCCGTGTTTCCAATCAAGGCGAGGCTTTTTTGGTTTAAAGTATGGGTCACCACATAATACCGGAATCAAAAAGGCAATCAATGAAATGTTTCTTTACCTGAAGCAGCATTTAGCCGGAAAACCTTTGGAGACCGACTAGTAAGCGGAGGGAGAGGTGATAGAATTTTTAGCGTCGGAGTTCTACAATAAGGGAATCAAGGACCTAGTGCCACGGCTCATAAATCGCATCGATCGTAACGGGACTTTGTCACAAAAAAGTGAGGATTTGTACTTAAAATTTTATGTGATTTATTTGAAAATATAAATTCTTCCTGATTTTTTAAATCAGAACGGTCTTTAACTTTTGGACAATTCTCGCATACCGACACAATGTCGACAGGATAGGTAAGGAGAAGGTTAAGTTGGTTCCTAGGAAAGGAATATGGAAAGTTTCGGGGTTTTTTATTAGATGGTGATTAATGATGATTTTGGTCAAGAGTCAAAAGGAAAGTTTCTACATAGTTATTTACAATTTTATTTACGTCTATACCTAAACTTTTTGAGAAATTGATTCTTAAGAAAATCAGCTTTTTTGTAAACTCTTGTATCGCAACTTGTCAACACGGATTTATCTCCGGCAGATCAACTTTGACTAACCTTACATTATATGAAAATTTCATTTCTAATGCACTTGCCAACAAACAACAAGTTGATTCTATATACACCGACTTCAGTAAGGCGTTTGATAAGGTCTGTCTTAAAATCCTCATTAATAAACTTTTGAAACTCGGCATTAATGGAAACCTTTTATCTTGGTTTAAGAGTTACTTACTTAGGCGTCAGCTAATTGTCTGTATTAATGATCACTTATCCTACATGTTCGAAGCTACCAGTGGCGTACCCCAGGGTTCGCATCTTGGTCCTTTACTTTTTAATTTATTCATTAACGACGTAACAAACATATTCACCCGTGTTCTCGTTCTAATGTTCGCTGATGATATGAAGATTTTAAGAATTATTGATAATATCGTTGACTGTCTGACACTTCAATCTAATATTAATAGCTTTTATGATTGGTGTCTTATCAACAAATTAACTCTTAATGTAAAAAAATGTCAACTTATGAGATTTCACAGAAAAAAAAACCCATTGTTGTTCACCTACTTTCTCAATAACCACATCTTATTATCTGTTGATGAAATAAGAGACCTTGGTATAACCTTTGACACTAAATTAACATTCATTAAACATATTAATAATATAACCAGTAAAGCAATGCAAATGTTAGGATTTGTCTTACGGATTTCAAAGGATTTTAAATATTTAAAAACTGTCAAATTACTTTACACTTCACTTGTTAGAAGCCAACTAGAATTTAACTCCACCATTTGGAATCTTTACTACAGTGTACATGAGAATTCTCTTGAGCGAGTCCAACATAAATTTTTACGTTATATTAATTTTAAATTGGGAATATTCATCGAAAACATTAATTATCCCTCTCTGTTACAATTATTGGGACTCGATACATTAAAAGAGAGAAGAATTTGTTCAGACCTATTTTATTTATTTAAAATCGTTACCAACCTGTTGAACTCCCTTGAACTTCTTGCGCTAATATGTTTCCATGTACCTAGTCGATCAGTTCGTTTCAAATTACCTTATCATTGCAACAATACAGGATCGAACGCTGAACTCAATTCCATAATGAATCGCCTGCATGTACTTTGAAATAAATATGTTTTGGATGAATCTGTAAACATTGCTAGTTTAACCTCATACAAACACTACTTAATTAAAACCGTCTGTCAGCGCTTCTCAGTTTGACTATAATCAAATACAGATTTAAAGTATTAATTTCTTAATACATAATATCCGTGATTTATAATATGTTGTATTGTATTTATGATAACCTACTCATTGTACTTTTTTATGTTGATACTACAATTTCTATTGTTCTCTTTTATGAATTTTATATTTATATTTTAATTTTTTTTATCTATGTATATTCTGTATTCATATTTAAAATAATTGTAATTCTTTTGTTAAAGCCGTTATAATCGGCGTTAATAAATAAATAAATAAATTTTGAAAAGAAATTTGATGTGATTTGTTTCTCGATGTTTTGTCAACAACCCATCAAATGTTTCCAATTTGAAATATTTTCGACGTTTCTAATGTAGGCAAGCAGTGTGAATAATCCTTTGCAGTAGAATAATGCCCGGGTGACATTAGGTCTTGGCGGAGGATGCGTTTGCCCGCCTATTGCGTGGCGGGCCGGATGGGGAGAGGGTGGTTGAGGAAGACCCTTTGAACTCTGCAGCCGGATTCTCTCGACCCATCGCTTATCACCGCAATGGGTGATAAGCGATGGGTCCACTCCACTCTTCTGACCAACCCCTCGTACCGCTTTAACATTCTAAGTTAAAAATATGAATCTAGCAATTTCGAAATCTTTTCCTCAATATGTACTATTTAAAAAATATATATAATTATGTTTGAAGACATAATTTTCGAAGCTTTTTTAAAGTTATTTTTGTGTGCCTGCGACAGTTCAAATCTATCCATTTTTGAAAACAAGCAATTACTTCAATTCAAATGAATTACACATAATTAATTTTTTGCAATTGTTAATAATTTATTTCATCGCTATAATTTCTTGGACTGAATAGTGTGAATGAGACGATGTATGAATGTAAATGAAACGCGGTGTGTTACTCCATTATATCTACCTATGGCATGATTGTTTAGATAAATCGCTTTTTGTGTTGAATATTTAAAGAAATTGTTGGAAATGGGAATTTTGAAAGACATGCATATTTTTTACACTTATATATTTCATAAAGCACTCATCAAAATAATATAATATAATACAAATAATAACTTAATATTTGAGACAATAATAAAGACAAACACATAACACATAAAGCATATCTAGTACAGACATGTCACAAATTAACAACAGCAAATTGATGTATTGTACAAGGTTTGGCTTAAAGTAACAAAAGGTGTTTTAAGGAAGGACATCTACCAAGAAAATGAAAATATATACATAAAAAAGCAAGGTAGAGAATACAATCAAGAAGAATAAAGAATACATTCTTATAGAGTAAAGAAGAAAAAAGTATAGCGTATAATATGAGATCTTCTGTGGAAAGAGAAAAGTATATAAAAGGGAAAATATAGAAGTAAATAAAATAAATCTTAAATAAGGTCTACACTTAAAGAAATGTTGAAAATAGTGCTTTAGACTTACATTGTACAATACACGAAAAGCGTGCGTTTTTTAAACAATTTTGTGTCATCTATAAGAATTCTTTGATCTTGCATGAATACATCGTTTGTGTTTTATTTTACTGTAATGTGTTTGTCTTCGTTCTGTTCATCGCCTTGTAACGAGTTGGGGACTACAGTAATACATATATATTAATTAACATAATCAGTCGCATCCATTATTGCCTTCGGTGTGTGTGCCGTGTCATTTATCTCTCAAGAGGGTCCAAGTTGGTTTTACCATGAGCCGTGTCCGTATCCGTAACCTTTTTGGGAAGCTGCGGCAACAGCGGCAAGATGAGCTGCTTTGGCGTGTGCTACCTCAGGAGTATCTTTGATGTTCTTTCCGTCGTGGGTAAGCTCAATGTGGGCTGGTGGTCCGGTGTATTTCTGGTCGTGAACGGGTGCGGGAGCCCAGGCTTTAGGTTCAGGGGCCCAGTATTTAGGTTCAGGAGCCCAAGCTTTAGGTTCAGGGGCCCAAGCTTTAGGTGCCCATTCGTCGTTCCACTTGTCAGCAGGAGCTGCGGCGTGTGCGTGGGCAAGAGCGGCTAAGTGCTCTGCTTTGGCGTGGGCTACATCTGGGGTGTCTACAACTCTTCCGTCGTGACCTAGAGGGGCAGGTGGTCCGTTCCACTTGTAGGTGTGAGCGTACACAGGGGCAGGTGCCCAGGCGTTCTTGTCTACTGCGTCCCACTGGCCATGGTCTTGTGACTCGGCGATGCCTTCTCCCTTCCAGCTACCGTCACTCTCTGCCCAGCCGGTGGCAGACACCAACACTCCCATGCAGAGGAAACTGGCAAAGTACTGCAACCAAAAAATACACAATGGTTATACACTGACAGCGAATAATTGAGATAGCGTACTACTGTTTTAACCGGACCATTTGGCTTTTATTCTATCTGTAAATTTGTTTGTACGATCAGTTTAAGATTCTTTTTTCAAAGGTGAAATCGTTGTTTTTATTTGGGCTGAAGAAAGTTTCAATTAGTCTCTGAGATAGTGCCAATTCTTTGAACAAATGTAATAATTCCTTACTTGATATAAAAAAATGTATATTTTATAATTACGCAGTCACCTAGGTATTTAATAATTTCAGATAAGTTTTGGTTTTGATTAATTAAAAGATAAAATTAGAAAAATATTGCTTTGGACTCGAGGTCTACAGTTAATAGAACTTCTAGTATTGTGTATGGATCACAAGACAGTTCGAAATGATATAGATGACGAAATGCACATACCATACGATAGATGCACTTAAGGTGACGTACGCTAAAATCAATACTAAAAGCTGGACATAACATTTCGGAGGATAGGAACAAATTTTTCAATCGGATTACGACAAATGAAAAATAGGATCGAATTTGAACAATAATATATACTGATATCGGTGACTGGACAACACAGGATAAAATCAACTCAAAACCTCTTTTGAAAAGTCACTCAAAGTGTTGATTTTTTTTTTTAAATTGGTTAAAGTTTATGTTAGTATAGGGTTATGGGCTATTTTAAAAGGAAGTTTCATATCTTTTAATCATTTTTTAAAGAGGTATCGACTTGACTTGATTCTGAGTTGGCATGGAACGACTGATATCAGCCTAGTTTCCACGTACGATGTCCGGGCGAACGGTGATCGGACAACTCAGAATGAATTCAACTCAACATCTCTTTTGAAAACTAATTAAAAGTAACGAAAAATATTTAAAAAAAAAAACGGTTAAATAGGTTAGGTTGTGGGCTATTATTCATTTTTTTTATTAGATTTTAATGACTTTTCAAAGAGGTTTTGAGTTGAGTTAATTTGCTTTGCCGTGGAACCAAAAATATTTCTAAGTTAACTAATTTTCAAACAAATATCATACGATAGTTTTTTGTTTGACAAGCCCACAAAGAGCACACAAACTCCATTGGCTTGGAAGGCTTTGAAGCAAATAATGGACGGTTTCCTCGAGAGAGTTTTCTCTTGGGGTAAGAATAATCTCGTCGAATTTAATATTTTAAAGACCCAATCATGTCTTAAGTCACCTAAGTGACCAGTTAAGGTACGGCGGCTCCGTCGAAGCCAGGGTTAAGTTAGCCTCTCAGAAACTGACAGGGCCCACAGATACTCTAATAGTACACAACTGCTAACCCTGTATAAACCGCAAGTACGCCCGACGGTTGAGTTTGGCAGCCTCCTCTGATTTAGAGCCCCAAAATATCTGAAAAACCCTCGACTCTATGGAGAAACGGGCGGTCCGGTTGACAGATTTTCCTATCCTAAAAACGAATTGTAATGGCTGCAGCCATTGATAAAACAAACCGATCACAAGCAGTTCAGATGAAATCTTCAGAGAAACTGTGTCTTGGACTTTAGGCAACTTTATGCCAAAAACAAACTAGCATACCTCTTCAAACACAGAACTACCTTTGAAAATGTCCAAACCGCTCCAGATACTAGAACCAAACGGCATAATCTCTTACTTATCCCTTTTGCTAAAACAGCTTTTGTTCAAAGGAATTTTAGATATTTTGCAACAAAAAAATACATGCACTTCCACTGTCCATTAAACAAAACACAATGTATCGTCTGCTTGTTTAGGAATAAATACATCCCAATAAATACATTCATAAGACCAAAAACGTCCCGAGCGACCTTTCATTTTAAAAGCTATATATCTCTCTTCCTCTCATGCAAACATATGTATTTTTCTTTTAACCAAAAAGAGAACAAAATACCGCTTCTTATTGTTTTTAAAAATATGAAAGCTATCTTGCATAGATATTTTACAATCTCGATCCAAAGTGACGGTTTCAGAATTTTTTTCAGAATCCGATCCTTCCGGATTGTGAGGTGCGAATATATTGATCCAAGCAGACGGGTTAAATATTATGTATCTGACATCAAGTCCTGGATTACCAGCTAAAACACACCCAACTTCAAAGGTATTATCAAAACGAACTTATAAGTATCTATTTTTTCAATGGTACGATGATGATTGCCTTGTTTTTTTTTAACATTAACTCCACATAGGAAAATAACTTCCCTCAAGGCCTATGTCATCAGAGATGCTGTGTGGAGGGTCTTTTTGAGAAGAGGAAGGAATGAACATTGGTCTTGAAGAGACCCATTTTGTAGGAAGGAGAAAATATAGAGTTTAAATTTAAATATAATTTAAGTGTAATATTGTGTTTTTATTTTGCATTGTTACTTTACTTATGTGTTATTGTTGTTATTATAAACTGTTCATATTTTAAAGCGTCTGCTCTCAACACAGGTATTTCTAGTGAGACAGGCATAGATCACAAAGACCAAAAAAAAAATTAGGGCACAGGCGTCTGGCGGGAACGCTGTCCTTGTTCTACCGGCATTTCAATGGAAGATGCTCCGAGGAACAAGCGTCATTGATCCCCTCGGCAACGGTGCATAGTCGAAAAACACCCCAAATACGCGACCTCGGTTTACGTTTATTACATGAGAAAGTGTCAAATGATTTGCCGGCCTCGGTGTTTCCTTCCTTCTAAAAATGTCACTCTTATTTATTTATTTATTTGTTTGTTTACGCCTTGATGGCTTTTACATATAAAATAAATTGTAAAAGAGCATTATAACAAGTATGCAGTATCATAAGTACATAGTACATAAAATGATAAACAGAGCTAGAAAGATATAAGTAGGCCTAACATAAGTAGGTATCAGTATTCGAGTAATTGTTTACAAAGGAGTTCAACCAGCGGATTCGTATTTGGGCTCACGCTACATTATATTTAATAATTATTGTCACAATATCACACAAAATGTGATTCCAAATATACTTGAAGCATACCGGTATTGCAGTGGTATAAAACATTTTTAACGATTAATATAAAAGTAGGTAATTTTCTTGTAATTAATTATTTTTATTTATTTATTTTTTTAATTATTATTTTTTTGCTATCATAAATGTACGTATGTTTGTTATTATTATGAAAAAGAAAAAAAAGAAAAGGTACACAGTAATTACATATGTAAATAAGTAAGTAGGTACTATGAATGTAGTTATCATGAATGTAGTTACAGAGCAGTGGGTATTAAGTTTGTTACTGTTAACAAGGTGAAACATTTAAGGATTTTTACGTTAGTTTGTATATTCATATATTCACTCCTTCCTCTCCTCAAAAATACCTCCATACAGCTTCTTCAAAAATGACATAGGCCCTTAAGGAAATTATTTTCCTCAGGGCCTTCTGTCTGGAGTTAATGTACAAAAAATATAAAAAAACTCGATTTTTTATTACCAATTAAGTATAGTAAAGTATACCCAAAATAAATAAAAATAAATTACACATTCCGACTAGATATTACTCACAATCCCTATCCCGTGATTTTTCGCAGGTCTGCGCGAGTATGATATTAAAATTATTGTGCAATTTCATTTTAATTTCTCTATGTAGGACGGTGTCTATGGTTTCAGCAATAATAATTATTAAATTACTGAGGAAAGATAGGCAGTAGGTGTTAATTATGCCAGTACCATAAACCATTATTATTATTAGTAAGGTCTTTGCACAGCAATAACACGGAGTGTATTACTTCCATACATATTGCAGATGCCAATGACTCACAGCTGGTGGGTGCGTGGTTTGGATGTGGGATGCAACTTTTAAGTGACAATAATTGGATCTCATTATTCATTGTCATAAAACAATCGATCTTCGAGAAATCTAACAACCACTGGAGCGATCACGCGGAATAAATAAATTTGCTTCGATTGCTTGAAATTTCCCAGATGGTAATTTTTTAAATTTTTCGTCAACATTAAAAAAATCATATCTTCGAATTTTGACATGGAAACATAAAATCTTATGAGAATGCTATATAGCCAATGAAATCACCTGTATTTTATTGTTTATCTCATATTTGTAGTATTTATGAAAAAAATATTAAAAAATCGTAAAGTTTATAATCACACGAATTCTGGTTGTATTTTACTTGAAACTGCCGTGAGGGATACTTATTCGGGTCAACATAGAATATTTTTGGTTTCTGTATGTTGTCTGTGGTATACTTGATAATTGAAGGTGCATATCGATGGAAAAAAGGACTAAATTTTATCATTAAACAGCTGTTCAAAAATTCGGCGGGAAATATTTATAATATTTATTTTTAACATTGTTCTAAAATAGTCTACGAAGTTCGGATTTGCGACATCTATGGTAATAATAGATAAAGCATTTCAATAGCTTCGTGTTAAAATAAACGGCTGGCACAGGAAAAGTTTTAAATAATTACAATAAATGTTTTACGAATGGTAGGAAAATGTCGAAAATCAATCGCAGAAAAATAAAAGTGGTCCATTTTTCGACCGAAATCGCTCCAGTGGTTTTAACCTAACATGTTTAGTATCTTATTTTATTGATGGGTAATTTATTGCATTAGGAATTTATTTATGACAAAGATCGGAAGATCTCAACTGCTCCCGTCTGGAGCCAGTGAGATTATGGCATCGCTATTTTTATTTTTTTATTTTTACATTAACACCACACAGGAGGCCCTGAGGAAAATAATTTCCCTCAGGGCCTATGCCATCTTTGTAGATGCTGTGTGGAGGGTCTTTTTGAGGAAAGAAAGGAGTGAACATGGGTCACTTGCGATTTATACAGGGTTAGCAGTTGGGTTATCTGCGAACCTTGTACAGTACGCCCAGTTTCTGAGAGGCTAACTTAACTCTGGTTTCGATGGAGCCCCCGTACCTGAGCTGGTGACTTAGAGTTACACCAAGCATATCGATGGAGGTCCTGTTCGGAAGGTTGCTTCCGTTGAAGGAGACTAGATTTTCATTTCGATCCCTTTTACACGTTATCAAACATGATTGGGTCTTTTAAACATTAAATTCGACGAGGTTATTCTTACCCCAAGGGAAAATACTCTCGATGTAACCGTCCATTCTTTGCTTCAAAGCCCTCCGAGCTATTGGAGTTTTTGTGCCCTTTGGGGGCTTGTCAAACAAAAAGCTATCATGGACTGTAATGTCATCCGCATAACAATGAATCGGTGCACATGACAAGAGGTCATTGATGTGCAACAGAAACAAAGTCGGTGACAGAACCGATCCCTGTGGGACGCCAGCATTTATCGAATGCGAAGAAGAGGTGAAACCGTCAGCAACCACCTGAATCGACCTCCCCCTCAAAAAGTCGGCAATCCACTTACACAACGATGCGGGAAGTCCGTAAGAAAGCAGTTTGTTGACAAGCCCTCGGTGCCAAACCCGGTCAAAGGCCTTGGAAATATCCAGTGCAATCGTTTGGGTCTCACCAAAACGTTCCAGGCACCGCCCCCAAACATGCGTCACATATGCGAGAAGATCACCGCACGAGCGGTTCCGCCGGAATCCGTATTGACGGTCGTTAATAATTTTGTTCTTTCGATTCTTCTATTGGGGCATATTGTGAGGTTGAAGGTAGTGGGGAGAAGTAAATGGAGAAAAAGAGGGTGGGAGGGTACCAAGCTATTCAGAACTGGTCACAAAACACGGCTAATGCCATTTAGAGCAACTTTTCAATTCTGAATTTAATTACATCAGGACGATACTGAGAGTATCTTCCAGGTTGGGTACTTGACTTACTTTATCCGGTGATTCCTGACGGTTTGGTGGAGTAAAATATATAAACGAAATTATTGTCGCCGGTGACTTTTAAGTTGACTTTTTTAAAAAGTTTTTCGTCAAAATCAAACAAAAAAATTCTTACACATGTTGTCACTGGCCACTCAGCCGAGTAATCAACCAACCCCTCATCCCTTCCCTAGCTGTCGAATACCTGCAGATATATTTTCAGATGAAAACATCTAAAAGGTCACCGGAGACCAAAATTTCTTACATTTCTTGCTCCAAAAAATGTCAGGAAACACTGGTTAAAGTTAGTCAAATACATCCTTTAAAACCGTATATATTTCATTTTTAATTAATTAATTGGGAAATAACACAAAATAGTAAAATAAAATATTTTGGCGCTCGCCAGTCGATTGCAAGTCGAGATTCCTAACCTTCGACGACAGGGGCTGTCAAAAGTATTAATCAATAGTGGAATTAGTGAAATAAAAAGAAACATGTTGATTGAATTTTCACAACACTTATAGTTTTCAATTTAAAGTAGAGAGCTTCAAAAGTGTTTAACTATTTACGTAGTTATTGCAAATGATCATATTACACTTATTGCAGAAGCAATGTAAAAACGTTAATCTAAAATCAAAACTGCGTAAATTGTTATTAGTAACAATTTCAATTCGATAAACGGTTAACTTAAGCAATGTTTTAAGATTTTTCACAGCCAAAAGTATTTTCGTTATTTGTTTTTGCGCTACCTCCTTCTTTAGCCTCAACACGGCATAACACCCCAAAAACAAATAACGACAAAAAAAAAACACTTTTGCAATGTTCAAAACCTAAAATATTTCAGCACGTTATCAAAAGGCATAATCAAAAACCTACCATTTTTAAGTGCAACAACTTATCTCCTCGATAAGACGCTTTAAGAATGGTGTACGCTACAAAAATTCAATATGCCATTTCTCGGCAAGAAAAAATGTATTGTAAACACATTGTTACATACCGTTTTTATTACCGATTATAAAACAAACTTTCGATTTAAAGTCTACGAAATAACAAATACATAAAAAAAGTTTTATTAACCTGGCAGAGAGAAAGAGTTGGCAGATAGGTGCGTGATGTAAGGCTTAGGCATGAATTTATAAGCAATTACTTTGAGTAATATGGTACGTGAGCATTGTGAATTTTGGTTTATTTGTTATCATTATTATATTGGATAAAATTCTTTTAAGGTAAAACCGTTGTTAAGTTCTGTGATTTTTTTTACATAATCGAACAAGATTTAGTTAAAATATTTACTGGATATATTCGATAATAATAGGCTTTTGCTATTCGCTAGCAGGTAGTTACTAGTTGCTACGTAGATTTGTGAGCGTTTCAAAACTTATTCTAATTAAGTCGAATTTATCAGTTGCTAGTTGCGCACAAGTTCTTTCATTACATTAGTTGCACTGCTAGTTTTACTTATAATCATACAGTTTCATAATGCATGCGTTAATTGCTACAAAATGATAATAAAATGTTATAAAATTAGAATCGCGCTAGTGGTATGCAACTAATAGCGTAGCATAAAACCATGATGCAAAACCATTACAGCTGAGCGGACCGGTGTGTTCCTTGTAACTTGCATGTACAACAACATTGTGCAATGCATAAAATGTTATAAAATTAGAATCGCGCTAGTGGTATGCAACTAATAGCGTAGCATAAAACCATGATGCAAAATCATTACAGCTGAGCGGACCGGTGTGTTCCTTGTAACTTGCATGTACAACAACATTGTGCAATGCATAAAGAAAGCTTTGATGTTGAAGGTGTCATGGTTACTGTGATACTGAAGGTCGCACGATACTAAATTTGCAAGACACCAAAAAGTTGGTGTCATGCAATTACTTTTTTTTTTTACATGAGCGTCACACAGGAGGCCCTGAGGAAAATAATTTCCCTCAGGGCCTATGTCATCTTTGGGGATGCTGTGTGGAGGGTTTTTTAAGGAAAGGAGGGAGAGGAGAGATCTGGGAAGGACAAGGAAGTTTAAGGGGTGGGTACGAATCTGGGGTTCAGTGTGTCTTGGTCATCCGCCTCCAAGGCCTAGACAAACCTCACCCCATGTACCCGGGCACCCCTGCTAAATCGCCAAACGTAGCGAACCACTTGGGGTGACCTATGGCAGAGGTGTTGGTTATCCAATAAAGGTTCCCGGGGCGGCGGTACCCATTCTCGCCTCCCTTTAAACATGAGTACAATAAGTTGCGTAATGTACATTCGGCTGTAATGAAAATTATAAACTCAATACGAAAGCATTTCGACTCAAAGTCAAAAAAAAAAAATTGAAATGCTCTAGTTATAATTTACACGACGACAGAGCTTATCGTTCGTGAGTTATCGCTGCGAAAAATAAGCAAATTTTCTTTTTTGTACTTAAGATGTTGTATATAAATATATATATAAATTTCTTGGTATAGTACTGCAAACCACTCCTTACACACGGAACGGTGGGTCTAGAGTTCTTTTCAATAATTGGAAAGGTTGAGGTGGTTGAGTGGAAGATAACTATTTTTCAGATCTTTTTAAAATATATTTTTTATTGAATACTGCACAAAAATCCCAGTTAATCCAATCATCTGGAGCCAGTAAGCCTATGGTATCCCCAAATGGGTAAGTTGTAAGGTTGAATATAGCGGTGAAGGGAAGGATGTGAGCAAGATGAAGGTGGGGAGTACCTAACTATTTAGATCTGGTCAATAAACACGGCTAAAAGCCATTTCAAGCAATGTTTCAATTATGAATATTGAGAATATCTTACACTCTGAAACGTGCCGCAAATATACTATATATTATTTTTGATTAATAAATTGTGAAAAAAGATTGCGAGTTGAAAGCCTCACCCCTCGACCACGGAGGCTGTCAGATCTTTTTAGTCTGTGTAAACACAGTTATTTCAAGAGATGCTTAAAAATCGAAATTCAAGTAATTTTTAAATTTTTAAACTTTTTCACAATTCAAAATATATCTTTCACAGAAGATGGAGATAGTTCTAATTATTTTTTCTGTAAACAAACTCAAATTTTTCAAGAAAGTTTACAAATGCAATTCTGTATCGGTGATTCAATCCAATGTTGAAAGGCATGCGAGTTTTTGTATGCCTTTCTTGAATGATTTGAGTTTGTTTATGGCCAACACTATTTATTCATACTCATCCTGCAAACAATTAATTCATCAATATTTTAAAGCATAACCTCCAAAAAGAATTTTATCCTAAAATAATGAAAGAGCAAGTTATGAATTTTTTTAA
The DNA here is from genome assembly GCA_917880885.1 of Limnephilus marmoratus. Lineage (NCBI taxonomy): Eukaryota > Metazoa > Arthropoda > Insecta > Trichoptera > Limnephilidae > Limnephilus > Limnephilus marmoratus. The sequence continues at coordinate 5,298,972 of OU862927.1, read as the reverse complement.
GTATCATCTGTAATCAATTTTTTAAAACCTTATTCTTTAAGACAGCTCTGAGACTATTAAAACTCAAGCTTTATTGCAACATCTAAAAAGGTATAATTTATATGTAAAACTAACTGCATTTCGAGTAGATCAATGTGAATATTTACGATGAGAAAATGCATAAAATTCCGAGTGAATAGTGCACTACATACGATACGAGTATGAACCAGGTGCATTCAACGCAAAGGCAAGTAGCCTTCAATAAGTAAGATGTCATTAACGGATTACTTAATAGTGTACCGTTAAGGATAGTCTGGTTATTATCGATTTTAAACGATGGTTAAATAAGTTTTCTGAGAAAATCGTAGCAATGCGATCTTTAATGTGACATTTAATTGATTGAAACATGGAGTGGTTCTGGTTAACCTCGATGAAAATGCTCTTCTTTAATGCAAATGGAGGTTTTACGGTTTCGCTTCTTGCTTGGTTTATTTCCTTGTTGTCTTGAAATAACTGATGCTACCTTTAAGAGTGATCTCATTGCATAAATTATTTTAAAATATCGTTTGTAGAAGTACACCAGGAAAACTAAATAGGTGCAGTAAAATTACATCATTTTGTGTTCTGCGTTGTACACATTTTTGTTTTAGTAATACGAAACTTTTAAAGAACAAATTTAAAATGCCCTGGACATAATACATACAGGGTGTTAAGGGACGTACTTGACTAAATTTAACCAGTGATTCCGGACATTATTTGGAGTAAAAAATGTAAATGAAATTTTGGTCTCCGGTGACATTTTGGACGTTTTTTTTTTTCTACAAAAACATAAAAAAATGGTAGTTGTTGAACAGTTCGTGGCGGGGTAAGGGGTTCGTCGGACACCTGGCTGAGCGACCAGTGACGACATGCGGAAGAAATTCTTTTTTGTTTGATTTTGAAGAAAAAATTTTTGAAAAAAAAAAAAGTCACCGGAGACCAAAATTTCATTTACATTTTTTACTCCAAATAACGTCAGGAATCACTGTAAGTAAGTCAAGTACGTACCTTAACACCCTGTATATGCGTATATGTTTTTTACAAAAGCTCCACAAGGGAAGCGCAGAGGAATTTAATTTTCCTCAAAGCCTGTGTCATCTTTGGGAAAACTATCAGCTGTGTGGAGGGTCTTTTTAAGCAAAGGAAGGAAAGAAAGTTCTGGGAAAAATGTGTAAGGGGTGGGTAGGAATCCGGGGGTCAATGGGTCAAAGAGTGACGGACGTGTGAATCCATCCTTCCCACTGCGATGCAAGGGGATGGTCTAGAGAATCCTGTTGGAGAGACCAAATGGTCTCCCTCAACCAGTCTCTCTCGATCCGGCCCGCCACGCAGTAAGTGGGCAAATGAATCCGCGTCAAGACCTAGACAAACCTCACTCTATGAAACCTGGCACCCCTGCCAAGTTACCAAACGTAACGAATTACTTGGGGTGACCTATGTCAGAGGTGTTAGTTCCCGGGGCGGCGGTACCCATAACCGTCTCGCAAATTGAAAATATGGAGTGGGTGAATGAATAAAGGAGTGAGGAGATGTGACGCGAAAGTGAATGGTAAAATAAGTCAGGGGTACTCTAGAAAGACAGGACTATGTAAATAAAATACTTGCCAAGAGTCAGAATAGCGAAGAGTCGATCAAAAAAGTGGGGACCAAGACACCGTTGTGTGGCGATTTAACTTCTTTGGCTACCCCTCTGGAGAAACGGCTTGATAGTTAGTTTATAGCGATATGGAAACTTGTCAATTTATGAAATTCAATTTACAAAATTCCTGAAATTTTTCAACTTGTATCTTTTAACTGACATATACACGGCTCGCGTAAGAGTATCTCATTATAGGCAATGGATAATGCAGGAAAATATCTGTTCTTTAAACTTGACGTTTCAATTTACGTGAACATAATATTGTTTTCAATGAAGCCAAGTCCAGAAGACAAGACTAGCTTTGACCTGATAAAATCGTAGGCAGGCACGTGTCTTGCAACTGTAATCTAGATTTAGCTTTCGCTAGAACAAAATCACGGTTCTAACTATCATTATATCCATGTACTGTTATTTATCTATCAGTAAATAATCTTGCTCAGATATTTAACTTTCCCTTGGTGGGTGGTTGTTGAATCAAGTCGGGAATGCAGCTAAATTAGTGATAATGATTTTGCTTCATACTAAAAATAAGTTGTTCGACACTCTAGTCTCGGAACTATTGCTTAAAGTTCGATTTAATTGAAATGAAGCAGATTTCTACAAAATACAAAGTAAATAGTTGTTTCATTTACATACTGTTTTGATCTTTGTGTTATAATTATTGCTTACTGGACAATAATTTTGAATGGCGCAGGTTATGCTATGACATTTACAGATGTTGTAATATATTTTTAATTTGTAGTAACGTGTTCTTTCAAAGAAATTTTCATTAAAAATCACATGGCAGTATATTACTAGAATTTCTGCCAAATACGTAACAATTTTTTTTAATATTCTTCATTTTGTTAGAGTTAGACACATTGATTTCTGAAATTTAAGCCTAAGCTACCCAATAAGCATCCCACGGAAATGTATGTGTGAAAAATAAGGATATCAAAAAATGTGGGTGTTAAAAATAAGGGTTTCACAAAATGCATGAGTGCAAAATAAAAGTCAAAATGGGGGTCTCGCCAAATGTATGTACAATATAAGGGTCTCAAAAAAAGTTTAAGTGCATGACAAGGGTGTCTTAGAATGCATGTGCGCAAGGTAAGTGTCTCGTTATTTAATGTATGTTGCAAATTAAGAGTAATAACGTATAATAATGTATGTGTGCAAATTAAGAGTGTCACAAATGTGTGCAAAATAAGGGTTTCACGAAATGTATGTGTGCAAAAGAAGGGTCTCATAAAATATGTATTTGCAAAATAAGGGTCTCACAAAATGTATTTGCGCAAAATAAGGGTCTCACAAAATGTATGTGTACAAATGTAGGTAATAAATTACTCTGAAGAATTGTGATTTGAAAATATCATTTGAAAATATCATGCTAATTATACCTAAAATAAAAATGTTTTTTTTTACTATAGTAGGTACATCTATTTTAAAATGTTTATTAAAAACTTTTTTTGGTTTGACTTTGAGGTTTGAATCTTCCGTTTCAGTGATCGGAATCAACCGCAGTACGCTACATTCCGATTTTTCTGATCAATTCCTAAATTCCAGTTTTTAAAACCGACGTTTCTTTCGTGTATTATAACCACTCGGAACCATAAGCTTGTTTTCACGAAAAGGAAGCGTACCTGACTTATTAATGTTTACGAAAAAAATTTCGTGCTTCATTGTATTTTTATTACAGAAATATGCGTATATATTTTCGTGAGTTTGTGAGTGATGACGTCAACATAAAATGCATTGCCATCAACAAATAGTCTATCTGCTTAGTTTCAGCTTGATCGGATCTCGGATATCGGGAAGTCCCAGGATTTCCACTTCAAAGATTCCGTGGCATTCGTTCAATCAATCAAGAAAATTCAAATCGTTATATTTAATAAGCCTTCCAAGATTGCCTTTTAAAATCTCATGAAATTATACGAATAATTAAAATATGTACTTATTGTATTAAAAAAAAAACACCTTTTAAACCATTTTAAATATGGCTTTACCCATCGTACTTTTTTAAAAACATAAAGTTCGAATAAAGTGGGAAGATTGCATTGACACCTAAAGTGGAATCAACTTAGAGCGTTGGCAGAATGCATTATGTATGGTGCAGAAAAAGGATTTTTGCATTAATGTCAGAATCGTAATGTTGCAATTTTGTGATTGATTAATTTAGTTATTAAATGTAGGCGAATGATTTGAATAAAATTATGAGGATCCTTCAATCACTGCAATATTGCATTTGGAATTATAAATGCGTGCGTGGAAGATATTTTTTTCAATGTTGTTAAAATGTGTTGTAATCTATTGTGAATACGTCTTCTATCGTTGAATCTACTGTAAATATTGGTGTGAATTGATTTTAGATTTTCACGGCCAAAAGCGTTATTTATTCGTTATTTATTTTTGGCGTGTTATGCCGTGTTGCGCTACCTCCTCCTTTAGCTAACATTTCATCCACACATCCACATGTCCTGTCCACATAATGATAGACACTGTAACGCTGTCCTAAACGTTGGCTAAAGAAAAAGAAAGAAGGAGGTAGCTCAACACGGCATAACACCCCAAAAATAAATAACCAGAAAAATTGTAGTTAATTGTTTTTGGTAAGAAGGATTCATTGCAAAAATTATTAGTTTTTTTTTACATTTAATTGAAAATTAATAAAATTAATGGATTCCATGACAGCTGATACCTATATATAATATGCAGTCGGCTTAGGAAAAACACGGTATAACTACACATCTACCCGGATCTGCCCTGATGATGGACACTGCAACGCTGTCCGAAACGTTGGCTAAAGAAGGAGGTAGCGCAACACGGAATAACGCACCAAAAACAAATAACGAAAAAGGTATAACTACTTACAAAAAATGTAACTAAAGGAATGTGCAGAGAGGATGTACCGCCAAATAACCAAATCTTGAAACATGTTTTCATTCAAATGCATCAACGATAAAACTATTCGTCTACGTACTGTGTATAACACCGTATAAGTACAAAAAATCGACATTGTAAATAAGTTCGTTTGGTATCCATAACGTCAAAGGTATTTTTAAGGGCGATTATATTTTTTAAATTGGTAAATCGCCAAAAATTATAATTTTATCTCTACATATCTCTACATCTCTTCATATTATAAATTAAAGTCCTCCGCCGGGTCTGTCTGTCTGTTCGCGATAAACTTAAAAACTACTGAACGGATTTTCATGCGGTTTTCACCAATAGATAGAGTGATTCACGAGGAAGGTTTTGGTATAGAATTTGACAAGATTTCGTGTAAATTGGTTGAAATATAAAAAAGAATGTCTAAATGTTGTGGAGAGCGAGCTGGCAAGCGGGCGGTGTCGATGTGATTTGTATGCAAATTAACAGATGGCGGTGGTTATAATGGTTGGGTAACCATCCAGTAGATGGCGTTGTATTTCGTTAGCCACAACAACGAGTGGCCGTATCAGCTAGTAATTATTATAATTTCAGGAAGCCAACTGCCAGGGGATCAACTGTGGGGTTACTTTCTTTATGAGATCACGCGGTAGAAGTGAAACCTTTAGAAAACTAAAGTAGACAAGAGTGGGGAGGCTACGAAGCACCGAACAAAGAGGAGACCGATAGGCTACGAAGCACCGCACAAGGAGGTGACCGATTATACTACCTGATTCTCTCGAAGACTAAATCCTATGGATATTTGCGTTTGTCTCTTTTTAGTGTCGCTATTTTTCGTTTCATAGAGTTTCAAATCACAACGGTGCTAAACAAATTTTAAATTTTTTACATTACCTCCACAAAGGAGGCCCCGAGGAAAATAATTTCCCTCAGGGCTTATGTCATCTGGGATGCTGTGTGGAGGGTTTTTTTGAGAAGAGGAAGGAATGAACATTGGTCTTGAAGAGACCCATGTTGTAGGAAGGAGGAAACACAGAGGCCGTCAAATCATTCCACAGCCGAGCTGTTTAACACAAGAACGAGTCGAAGAAACGACCCGTTCTCATGTGACAAATGTCAACCGTGTACAAATGTTGGGCACGCGTTTGGCGTGTTTCCCGACTATGCACCGGTGACGAAGGGATCAATGACGCTAGTTCCTAGGAGCATCTTACATTGCAATACCGGTAGAACAAGGATAGCTTTCCCACCCGACGCCTGTACTCTAAAGATTGCAATCCGTCCCATTCAAAAATATGTAAAACACTTTTGAAAGAAAAAAAAAACCGATATTGTTGGTAAGACTACTCATTTCTTTTGTAAAAAAAACTTAAGGAGATGTTCACTAAATTGGAATTTTTTTGGCGGAATAACTAGTACTTTGTAAGAAAATGTGCACTAATTAGAATTTGTTGGTTAAAACGTAAAATAAAGGTGTTCTTACCAATGAATTCATGGTGATTTGCTATATTGAAATATTTGAACTGGACCGCTACTAAACTTGCACTCGATCTGTTGAAAGCCTATTCTGAGGAACACTGCTCTCTGTTGCCTTCTGGATGGATCGAGAAGGCTTTATAGCTAGGCCTTAGCCCCCCACGCCTCAGGGAGGGTCCCCTACCTGCGATATACAGCCTGCGCCCCCCTGCCCTCCCCACACCGCCTTTTCTCCTACATACATCTGTGTAAACTTACTCTACCTATAGCACCCGTACCTACACACATTCCGGAGTCTGTATATACCATTCAACTTCGATTGATACGTGGTGTTGAGCCTTATTACTTAAAATGCATTCATTATTTGGTTAAACTAATTGTAGAAGATTCAATACAAGGGAGGATAAAGATTTGTTTTGCAGTAGAATCATACCCTTTTTAGTCCTTTTAAAATATATATATACCAGCAGTTAAAATCCGCTCTGAAGGTTATTGCTGCTAGGCCCTGTGAGCGGCTTTTGGATCGGCTTTGCCCAGTTAAAGTGACCATTTATAGGGCTTCGCCAAGGTCGCCCATAAGTCGATTTGCAATAAGTACTAAAATCTGAGTCCTTCATCTACTTTCAAAAACAGTATTATATTTTGAAACACTTTCATAAATAGCGAATTTATCTCGAATCGAATGTAATGCGAAAATATAAGTCAATCTGTCAGTTCACATATCACGAGAGTAGCTTAGAGACAAACTTCACGTACACAGATTGTTTACATACGATGCGGCGTCAGAGATCCTATCAATTGAAACACTTAAAATAATTTATATGTCACTGGCAGAATCTATTATAAGATAAATATTAACAATATGGGGAAATACTACTATAACCAATCTGAAACAAGTCCAAGTTGTACAAAACGCAATCGTAAAATTATTAGTCGTCCCTAATATTTTCAAAACGGATACATAATACACAGTTGCTGTTTCAGAGTGCCAAAATTTTACCGGTTATGGCAATACTATGGCACAAAATTATAATTCAACATATATTTATATTTACCCCGCAGCATAAAGAGAAATTAGAACATAAATACAGAGAAATTAGAACGGTTAATAGTTCAAAAATTTAACAATAAGTACGGACAGAGAACGTTTAAATAAATTATACCGAAGATATTTAATTTATTACCTGACACTATAAAGCAATGTAATTCTATGAATAAGGTTAAATGTATGGTGAAAAATTGGCTATCAGAAAAGAAAATATTTACATTGATTTTGATATGTATGAAAAAATGTTGAATATGTAGATATAAGATGTAAATTTCAAATGTAAAAAATCTATATGTAACTAAAATAATATAAGCACCTGTTGACAAGCCAATTCAATTGGCTTAGCAGGACTTGTTTGTTGATTATAATATGTATTATCTATTCTTTCAATAAAAAATAAATAAAAAAGATGTAATCAAAGTCGGGTTCTTAAACTTTAATCGTACAGACGCTAGATTATTAATACTATCAGTAACGAAATTATTGACTTCTTGGGATAATTTATAATCAACCTTTGGAAAGTGCACCTTTTATAGGAGTAACTCCCCTTTAAATGTAGGTACATGAGTACAATCTCAATCAGCCATCATTTGATTTAATAGTTTATCTACTCTGTAGGTAGTATTTTTTTTACTTTAATTTTATTTTTATTTATTAATTTTCGGGAAATCGACAGATTACATTTTTTCAGTTTGTACATAAGTATTAAATAGCCAAAATAAAGCCAATTATGGATTTCTTCCTTGTGGCTTCACTTCTACTAAGACAGCGTAATAAGTTAATTAAATGTATAAGAAAGGAATACGAAGCCAAAAATTAAACAAAACAAAAAATTACATAAAACGAAAAATTACAAAGCAAAAAAATTATCATTACATTGGTAGCCGTGGAGAGAGGTTGTACATACAAATCAAATCATTAACAGAAATATAAACAATAGAAACATTATATTATTCACGAAACATCAGAGAAATACTCTTTTATGGACCTCTTATATTTGGTAAGTTCTCAATTGAAAATGTCCACATTGGATAATGTGTTATTATACCTAGTGCATAGTCTGTTCAGGCAAGAATTCTGCTTACAATTTGTCTTGCATTGATCCACCCTGAACAGGACAGAAGAGCGTGTTGTACGCGCTGTACATTGAATTAAATTTTGATTAGCAACTCTGGGCATTGAATATAATTGTTGACTAATTTATATGGGGAGAGTGTCATAATTAAATGTAAAAATAAGATAGAGTAATTTAATTGAAAAATTACTCCGTTCAAGACTACTTTATTTATAACATACGAAAGTCAATTAATTAGTTTAGAAAGTCAAATCATCCAAATATTATGACAACCGTCGCGTGTCGCGATTCCTTTGCTGGCTAAGTCCTCCATCACGACACAAGCAATATTTCGCGCTTTCTGTTGTGGTAGTAGGAGATTTTCAAATATTACCAGGTTATTCGTAAACCGGGAATTGATTTCTTTAAAACAAATTTTAATCATGTAAAAATTATTATTATCATTATGAACATAATCAGTAGAGATTCACATTATTTGAAGAGTCATTAAATGTATGTACGTTACATTTTTTTTAACATCAACTCCACACAGGAGGCCCTGAGGAAAATAATTTCCCTCATGGTTGTTTTGTGGTAAGGATGGAGTGAACCTGGGTCTTGAAAAGACTCATGTTGTAGAAGGGAATAAACACAGAGGCCGGCAAATCGTTCCACAATCGAGCTCTTGAATCCAAGAATAACTCTCAACTGTGTACGAATGTTGGGCCTTATTATCATAATATACCTAAACTTCCATGTTGGTCTTTTTTTAAATTCTTCAGTGCCTATGTCATCTTTAGGGAGATAATTTTGAGGAAGGAAGAAGTTGATCTGAAGTTGACACCAATAATCTCATTCTCTCGCGTGCTAAATCTTATAGATGTATGTGTTTGCCTCTTTTTAGTGTCGCTCGTTTTCGTTTCATCGAGTTTCAAATCACAACAGTGCTAAGGAAGTTTTCACTTCAAAACTGATGTGGCGATTTAATGTTACAGGTCCTCTAATAATTCTACAATTTCCATACATTCGACTGCAATGGCTGTGCGAAGGTTTCACAAGATGGGATTTAATTCTGAATCAGTTATAATCTCTACCAGTTGATAATCAATGAAATTCTAATCGTTAAATTGATTTATGGTCTAATAAACACCAGATATTCATCGGCCAACGAAATCACTCAAATATGCAAAAATATCTTGAAACCTTCCGATTTCAAATATCTTTAGTGATATCGATATACCAAATCATCGAATACATCTAGAGCCCCAAATTTAAGGCCCAAAAATTGGTAAAATTTGACTAAATTGGCAACATTTTGGCTTACTAACGTCTTAGTTCATTCATTGACCCAAATCTCTCAGACATGAAAAAATAATTTGATACCTTGTGATTTCAAATATCTTTAGTGATACTAAATTAACGAATAAATCCAGAACACCGAATTTAAGGTTCTAAAAATGGTCTAAATCTAATATAATAGTCTAAATTTGTCAACATTTTGGACTTACTAACATCTTAGTAACTAATACTAAATTAATAGTCTAAATTGGTCAACATTTTGGACTTACTAACATCTTAGTAACTAATACTAAATTAATAGTCTAAATTTGTCAACATTTTGGACTTACTAACATCTTAGTAACTAATACTAAATTAATAGTCTAAATTTGTCAACATTTTAGACTTACTAACATCTTAGTAACTAATACTAAATTAATAGTCTAAATTTGTCAACATTTTGGACTTACTAACATCTTAGTAACTAATACTAAATTAATAGTCTAAATTTGTCAACATTTTGGACTTACTAACATCTTAGTAACTAATACTAAATTAATAGTCTAAATTTGTCAACATTTTGGACTTACTAACATCTTAGTAACTAATACTAAATTAATAGTCTAAATTTGTCAACATTTTGGACTTACTAACATCTTAGTAACTAATAATAAATTAATAGTCTAAATTTGTCAACATTTTGGACTTACTAACATCTTAGTAACTAATACTAAATTAATAGTCTAAATTTGTCAACATTTTGGACTTACTAACATCTTAGTAACTAATACTAAATTAATAGTCTAAATTTGTCAACATTTTGGACTTACTAACATCTTAGTAACACATCGGCCACAGACACCAATGAAATATGCAAAAATAACTTGAAACCTTGTGATTTCAAATATATTTATTTGGTGATACTCAAATATCAAGGGTAAAATTTCATTAAATCTGTCAACATCGTTATTTTCATCAAAACCCTCAAAAATATCCAAGTACAAAAATATTATTATGTCCAGTTTGTCAAATAAGAGTAGAAAATATAGCAGGGCGCCACTGTTGTTCAAATGGCAATACTAAAAATATAATCATGGTGATAAATAATCTAAAGCTGTGTAATTGTGTAACCTACATTTTTATTAAAAATTAAAAAGGCATAAAAGTGAACTTATCTCAAAATTAGAATTACATATAGGTATATATTATTATCATATCTTGCAATTTTGTGTTAACATAATGAAGAATAACGATATTGTAATAAAATATAAAGGACAGTTTAGAAATTGCTCACTTTTATTTAACATTAGCTTAAGTACCTACCTACTAGCGTTGTACAGGCTTTGGATCATGTCTCTAATTTCAGATCTGAATATATTTAACTCATTCAGATCTAAAAGTTGTGTAACTAAACTCACCATTAACGATTCTTCCTTTCTACCTACCGTTTAATTCAAATTTATGTTAAATCAAATAAAAGTCAATCACTTTGTGAAACACAATTTTATCAAATTTATGTCATTAAGCAGGTGACTTAACTACAGTGCTTCTTCGATTTTTTTTTGTTTTTTAAGAACAAAAAAAATGTTTTTTAAATGTGTATACAGTGTTCTGTATTTTTATTGTCTTTGCACTTTGAAAGAATATATGGTGTTAATAAATAAATTGGTGTTCTCAGCCTACAAATTTAAAGTTCCATTTTTTTAATATTTTCTACTCTTATTTGACAGACTCTACAATGTCAATTTATTAATGTTAGTGTGATTTTCAACTTTTGTGTCGAGAATTCAAACAAGCGATTAACTACTGTGTGACGTACAATATAATATTTTAAGTGAAAATTATTATAATTGTCACATTCAAAATTGGAATAAAGAAAAAATACGAAAAAAATTCACGAAAAGTACTGTTATTAAATAGTTGCTACTGTAGACGATTTTTCTAGATAATTTTCAGCAATTAAACATATCATCCCTTGATTTTTCATGAGTCTGAGCTAGTAATATATTTGGTATTAAGTTAAAAATAAGAACAAAATAAGAACAAGATAAGAACAAGTAAATAATTTTCCAGTCCCGAAACAACGACATCGATGTTCAACTGCATTACATGATCAAAATTTGAATACGCTTCTGCTGTTTGGGTCCCATACCAACAAAAACATATAGAATTACTGGAACTATTTTTATGGATTGTTGACTTTTTATCCACTTTTTGATAAAAGTTTTAAATTGTTAATAAATTCTTATAATGAAATTTCAAAATGAATTGTCAGTAGGTACCAAACGTAAAAAAATATACCCTAAGTAGGTACATGTAATGAATTTTAATAACCTTTTATCTGTGTTTACGCATTATAATTAAAGTAAGTAGGTACCTAATGTGCTTAGATTTTTCCTTATACCAATGTCAATAAATTACTTGTCATTTCTTTCTAAGATTACTCGTTTATATTGGAGATACTTCAAATGGAATCGAACTCAAAATTAGTAATGGGTCTGGGTTTCTTGGAAACCGATATATTTATGTCAATGAGGAAGGATATTACAAGTAAATATTTAATTGATATATCATGAAATAATGTCTCATCATCCTATTAATTTATTTATTTACAAGCGATTTATGCGTTTCAATGCCACTCAAATAAGACATTGTTTCTTCCTGCGTGTTGTTTTCCATGCTTGCGCGGTCCTCTCCCGCGTTCCCCTTCCCTCTCGCGTTCCCTTCCCCTCCCACGTTCCCCTTCCACCTTCCCCGCCTTCCCCTTACCCTAATTCCCTTTCCGTGACCCCACCACTACTACCATACGTTACTATCATACCACTTCCGTACGTTACTATTGCTAAAACCCTACAAGATTTCCCCTCGCCCCCTCTCGCTGCTGCTAAACTATATAAAATACAATTTTTTTATATAAATTTCTTATTTCGAAGCTCACCATTACATTTTCAAAAAAAGCCAAACATTCCCGGGTTACAAATAGACCGACAATATTTGAAAATCTCCAACTACCACCACGGTAAGAAAAAAATATTGCTTGAGTCGTGATGGAGGATTTAGCCAGCCGAGGAATCGAACACGGGACACCTGGATGGGACCCAAACAGACAACTCAGCTACTGACCGGTCTAGAATATATATATGGAAACCTTCACGGGCTTGCTCATAACAAATCACTAAAGTTTCATCGCAATCGGATGAAAGGTATAGGAAATAATAAGGGACAAACAAAGAAACATAAATTTTTATGTTTTTATTACTGGATTGTTGCTGGTGATCTCACTTACGTGAGAACAATCCGGTTATACTAACTCCATTATTATTTGTTATTAATTAAGTCCGATGATTGATATTTAATGCAACGCTACTTTCTTTGTAGGCAACTTTGATAAAATAAAAAAGAAAATACATCGAGTGAAGTGGTTTCTCCTTTTTACATATTTACACAGATTAAATCGATATGTCATAATAGGCCACTTGCATGGATTTCATAACGACTTGGAAAAAATCGTGTGGATAGATTTTTTTACTAAGATTACGAAAATGTTAGTAAAAATTTTTAGAAATGTACAGTTTTTTTATTTTTAAATAAATAAATCCATTATTTGGGCTCATGACGTCACTACATGAAAATGTCCCGTCGCCGAAAATGTTCCTATTAATTTTATAAAATTCCACACTGATTTATTTTTTTATATGGCATCACTTTGATTTCAGGTGAATTTTTGAATTCGTTCACTAGATTTATTGTTTGTTCTCTGCGAACTTATCATTTGGTTTGATTTTTTGACAGATGTTCTGAAGAGAACCCCGTACAATTAATGGCTACGGGGTTCTCTTCAGAACGTGAAGATGATGTCGGTACATGTTTTAGAGGTATAATGATTATGGCGCTGATTTTAACAAAATAAAATTTTATAATATTCTTATTATTATTACAATTTACAAGTTCAAGTATATTACATTGAATTTAGTAATATAGAAGTTGTACATTATAATGATTTATGATCAATAAGATGGATCAAGGAAAAAAATATTTATGAGATGTAATATTTTTGGTATGCCTCGTTATTCTCCTGTGCCATTCGTGTGGAAACGTTCTTTTTTTAAAAAATGATTTTCGGCTATGTAATTATCGTTTTTTCACACCTATAAAATTATGTCCCGTCTTTCCGGTTTATAAAAAATGGTCTGATTTTTCGGTTTGAAATTTTCAAAAAATCCCCAGGGTTTCAAAAATACGATTAAAAAAAAATAAAAAATACAGAATGTCTTAGAATATTTGCCTAAACCGGAAAAAAATTTAAAAAAATGTGATGCAAGTGGCCTATTCTCTCAACTTGAAATATAAGGTTATTATGTCATATTATGTGTAACCACAAAAGCTTTGTACCTAAAATAAATAATATTCTTGCGATTAGATTTTTAGAAAGGAAACAGTAAAATTCCGTTGGATTTTTTGTAAGTGTAATTTTTCTTAAATATATTCATTAAACTGACACAAAACGTGTTGGTTCAGACCATGAACATAAGAAAACATTGTTACCCAGACTTTACGTTGGAGCAAGTCTTCCTCTATTGACGTCAATGTTTCAGATATTGTCTCAAAACGGTTTAACATTTTTTTAACTCATTGAAAACATGAACTACAATACCTTGGCGGGGATGAAGTTAAAGAAATTGTAATATTTTTATACCGGACAACTCAACAATGTACAACTTCATCACTCGAAAAGTCATTAAAAGTGTTGAAAAAACAACTTAAATAGGTTTTTTTACATTAACTCCACACAGGAGGCCCTGAGGAAAATAATTTCCCTCAGGGTCTATGTCATCTGGGATGCTGTGTGGAGGGTCTTTTTGAGGAGAGGAAGGAATGAAAATTGGTCTTGAAGAGACCCATGTTGTAGGAAGGAGGAAACACAGAGGCCGGCAAATCATTCCACAGCCGAGCTGTTGAACACAAGAACGAGTCGAAGAAACGACCCGTTCTCATGTGACAAATATCAACCGTGTACAAATGTTGGGCACGCGTTTGGCGTGTTTCCCGACTACGCACCGGTGCGGAAGGGATCAATGATGCTAGTTCCTCGGAGCATCTTCCATTGTAATACCGGTAGAACAAGGAAAGCATTCCCACCTGACCTAAAGATTGCAATCCGTCTGTTAAGATGGGAGAATCTATCAAACGGACCCGTTTCTGTACAGAGTCGAGGGTATTTTTCAGGTACTTTGGAGCTCCAGACCAGAGGTGGCTGCTAAATCCAACCGTGGGGCGCACTTGCGATTTATACAGGGTTAGCAGTTGTGCACTATTAAAGTATCTGCGGGCCCTACACAGTACGCTCAATTTCTGGGAGGCTAACTTTACTCTGGCTTCGATAGAGTCCCCATACCTGAGCTAAACCAGACAGACCATGGACAAAAGAAAACATTGTCACCTAGACTTTACGTTAGAGCAAGTCTACCTCTATTGACGTCAATAGTTCGGATAGTGTCTCAAAATGGGTTAACATTTTTTTAACTCATTGAACTACAAAACTTTGAAGGTGAGGGTGACGTTAACGAAATTGTAATATTTTTATACCGGAAAACTCAACAAAGTAAAACTTCACCACTCCGAAAAGTCTCTTGAAAAGTCATTAAAAGTGTTGAAAAAAAAATACTCAAATAGGTTACGTTATATTTTAAGTGGTATTTTTTAAACACTTTTAATGACTTTTGGAGGGGTTGTTAAAACGCCACTCTGTGGAGTTGTCATGGAACCATTTTTCAAAATACTGCTAAGCAAAATTCACCTCTATGTAATTTCACCCGAAAACTGCATTACAGAAATTGCCGTAATTATACCCAACCCTCGCTAAACAGGGCATCAAACCAAAAGTTTTTAGATTTTTCAATGATTAAATATTACAATTTGAGGCTTTACTCATTAGGTTTTCCAAAAAATTAGATAGTGTATAGTGTGTATTCATCCTGGACTGAAAAAAAAGTAAATAGATGTCGCGCATTAAAATAAAAATGAATAAATATGTATCCAAGACACTAATTAGATTGCATTTAGTATGGGAAGAATCTTGCAATCGTACATAAAATTAACAGCCATTAAAAATATGCGTTAAAAAAATGAAGATAATGTTGGTAAATATGATTTTAGATTTTCACGGCCAAAAGTATTTTCGTTATTTATATTTGGGCTGTTACGCCGTGTTGCGTTTCGGACAGCGTTATAGTGTCCATCATCAGCTGTCACCAACCTGTCCCATTGCCTTGTCTATATTTTGTAATACTAAGAAATATTGTATCTTGTATTTCCCGCTAAGCACTTGCATACTACTTTCTAACAACGTATGCAGGGACATTGGAGGTCTAAATTCGTTCTAAACTAAATATAGCTTCGTTCTTTTAAAAAAATTAGAGTCCTTGCGAGAACCTTGAAGGACTAACCATCTGTTACTTATTTTTATTTTTTTATTTTATTTGTTTATTAAGACATACACAGTATATTATAATACAAATTATAAGGTATGTTAAATTAAATTATTACATGGTTATGTACCTATTACGTAAGTCCATAGAATGTCATTTGGTAATTATGCCTGAGATATGAACCGGTCTAGTAACTTAATTATTGAATGAATGAGTAATAATAATAAAAAGGAAGAAAAAAAAAGGGGGGGGGGGGGGATAAGGAGACATTTTAAAATCAAGAATTATATGCTCACCCTATACCAGGGCAAGTAAGTAGTGGATAACCTCCAATGTCCATTATCAGATGATGGACACTGTAACTAATTTTGGTAGTTCTTTGTCGAAGCATAAAATAGTTATTTATATGACTGACGGGGATATTATCGAATTAGCGCAGCGGTTAGAGCAGAGCCTTGGCAAGGCTAAGGTTTTGGGTTGAATTCCTAGATGCGACCGTTTTATTTCTGATTTTTATGTTTCAAATTTTCATTTGAGAGCGCTGATATTGTCTTCAAGTAGGAACCTAATAAATTATTGGTTTTATAAATTGGATAGTTTAAACGCATTCATAAGGAAATATCATAACGATTTATTTTTATGGAAGTCAAGGATTATACCTACCACAAAATAAAATATCTAGAGCAATTTTACAGTGCAAATATTTATGCAGCTGACTAGTAATAACGTCGTTAATACCACAATTATTAATAACAGTCATTATTACCTGTTGGGATCAAGGATTTACAGCAAGTTGCATCAGATGCACTTACAGAATATTAACTAGGTTCAAAAATTAATGCAAATTGCTAGTGCACTAGTTGCTAACTGTTACTTTAGTGCCTCCGTACATGACGCTACTTACAAGATACTCGATACTCGTGTGCGTATCATGCGCGCCAATTGTAAGTACCCCCGTACGATTTTGCTACGTACACGGCGGTACGCGACGTCTGTCGGTTTCCAATCAGTATCATGATACCGACGGTGCTGATCGCGCGTGACGTGTCGCATCATTTATGTCATACTTTTCGTTTGACGATTGACAGAAATGGCGTCGGAACATGAAAGTAATGTTAGATTTGTTCAGGAAGTCGAAAAAAATGCGTGTTTACCAGAATTACTTTACCAGAATATGTAAGAAAGGATTTAGTGGAGAAGGCATGGATTAATGTTGGAAAAAGTTATTTGCTTGACATCGTGTTAACTCCACGGCTGCACGTGAAAAATGATCAAGTTCAACTTATTTCGGGTAGCGCCGTGTACGAACACCAGCATTAAAAAGTAGTATATCAGCAGGGTACTTGTGGTTGCGTCACAATTACGTAGATTGTAAGTATCTCCATGAACGGAGGGCCTTAAATATATTTATTTCGTCGACATATTAATAATAACAATAACATTTGAATAACGGCTACATCACATTTTTCGTTTTATCAGACAATCATCGTAAAATAATGCATTTTATCATCGAATGCGATTATTTACGATATTATACGAATACACATGATTACTTACGATCGTATACAATTATATATCTACGAATACCTACTCACGATTTCTTTCGATAGTATATGAATGAATTCGAATTTTTACACACGATTATCTAATTAGGTACTTCCCCGCCTTCCTCCTCCTCACCTCATTCCCCTCCTCTTTTACCTGCAGCCTCACAACATACTTACCCCAATTAGGGATTCCATAGTCTCGCTGGTTCCAGACGCGAGCAGTTGCGACTCTTGTGAAGTATTCACATTAAAAAAAAGAATACGGGTATATATATACCTACGATTACCAAACAAAAATTATTGAAATATTGTAACCCGACAGTTTATCCCACGACACTTGGCCACACGAAGTTATAATTATTACTTACTAGCTGACCCGGCCACGCGTTGCTGTGGCTAACGAAACACAATGCGATGAATTAGTATTAATAATGAATTAATATTAATAATAATACCCAACCTATTAACTCACACTGCCATCCGTTAATTTGTACAAATTAAATCGATCTTTCGCTACATTTTTTTTATTATTATAGCGAGTTCCCGGAATGCTTTGTTTGAAATTGTTTCTCCCTGCGTGTCCTTTCCCATTCGTCCCGTTCTCATTCCGCCTCCGCTTCCGCATTCCCTTCCTCTCCCGCGTCCCCTTCCCCTCCCGCGTTCCCACTCCGCCTTCCCACTCCCCACTCCCCTCGCCCGCTTCCCCCGTCCCGTGAACCCCCCTCCCCACTCCCGAGTTCTCCCCCTCCCGCGAACCCCCCTTCCGAGTTCCCCTCCCCCCTCCCGTGACCCTCCCTTCCGAGTTCCCCTTCCCCCTCCCGAGTTTCCCTCCCACCTACCGGGTTCCCCTCCTCCTTCCCACATTCCATTCATTCAGTCCCGAAACATTCCGTTTTCAAACAGCTCGCGTGCCACCTATTGCAATTTTTTTATACAAATTTCATAATGCCAGAGCTCACCAGTATATATATAGAAACCTTCGCGGGCATGCACACATAAATAGGTAGAGTCGTTCGGAAGTTATGCGCGTATATACATTTAGGCGATTCATTATTATTTATACATAGATAAAATTACAATTTTTTCTGCAATATTTACTACAAACCTAAAATCGACTTCAAAAATACCTTTATTCATAAGTTGGTATGGATATCAAACGAATTTCTTCACAGTGTCGATTTTTCGTACTTATTCTCTGGTACCTACAGTATATAAAAAAGTAGTTTTGTCCTTGACGCATCTGAATGAAAATACATTCGGCTGTACATTCTCTCTGCACACTCCTATGGTGACACTTATCATCTATTTTCCTTAAACCGACTGGTTTATATTATAGATAACTATGCCGGGGAGGCAATAAGCAAGTCCAGTGAAAAATATTATGGCTTGGGCTTGCTATATACAGATTATTGTTTGGGGTTATTATTAAAATCAATAACGATTCAATGACACTTGACACCCCAAAATTTGGCCTCTGGTATATTTACATACAACATTCAGTAAGTTTAGGGTAAATATGGTATACCTACTTACACAAATCATAATTAAGTGTCACCGACGGGGTGTGCAGAGAGAATGTACCGCCAAATAACAAAATTAAAAAACGTCTTTTCATTCAAATACATCAAGGATAAAACACCTGTTTATTTACTATACATACCTGCGTAAAAATAAAAAAATAACGGTCCTGTAAATAAGTTCGTTTGATATTCATCCCAACTTATTATTAAAAGTAACGATTTTAAGTTTGAAATTGGTAAATAATTCACAAAAAAATATAATTTTAGCATAATAAGAAACTCCAGATAAACGCTGATTCTGAATATATAAGCCTTATTTAATAATATTAAAACCCAGAGTTGTTAAAAAAATATTAAAAAGTCCATTTTTAATCGGGTCATAAAAACACGCCATCAAGTTGGCATTATTGAAATTTTAGTGGTGACGTCACTGTTCGACGTGTCGTGACGTCACCGTAAAGTTATTGTATGGGAATGTATGATATGATACAAGCCATCGTATTAATTTATTTGTTATTTACATACTGTTTATAGAGATTTAGTTGTTGTGTTTATTGAAACATTATTTAGGCCTAAATAATGTTTTAAAAATAAAGGAATCTCTTATAAGTTTATCTCTATTATTGAAAATATTCAAAAACTACTGAACAAAAAAAATAGTAATCTACTTCTAGGAAGAATACTTCGAACAACGGAATTCAAAATGGCGGCAGTTGATCAGTTGATTGCCCGATCCTATACTAATTTTTCAGGAGTGATGACGTCACACGATTCACCATTTATACGGTGGTTTTCGGGGGATCTTGAAAAATTAAAACTTTGACAATTATTTTAACTATTAAAACTATCTCTAAAAATAAAAATGCAGTTATTTAAGTTGGAACGTCATTATTCATAAAAAAAATTAAAAAAATTGGACTTGTCAGAGGATTAAGTGTCTTGGAACCGTAAATGGAAACCAATGGATTTTGATCAAACCAAAAGATAAATGATGTATGGTACATTTGAGAGTAGTAAGTTAATGATTCCCTTGCCCTTCGTGCATCGAAGAACTTATTCTGGTTTTAAAATGTAATTAGGTCGTATCTGGTTTCCATACATGGTCTTCCAGTTTTACTACGGCCCTCAAATTCTTTCTGAAGCAGTCGTTACGGAGAAAAGGGAGCTGATAGCATGTGTGATTGTGAAGGGACATTATACACAAGGTGACAGGAAACTCGTGATACAAGATGGAAACTAACGAATATTTTTTTAGAATAAAAACACATAAATTTGTTACAGACCACTGTAATTTTATTCACACTCTACCAGTTTCGGAAGAACCCTAACTTCGTCAGAAAAATATTTGAAGTAACCTACGATATAAAATATTGACAGACATTATGTCTGAACCGAAAAACCTGAAAAATAACCGACTCCAAAAGAAGCATTAAGACATGGATTGTGAACATGGGAAGGAAAAATATAGATTCAGTTTTGAAACCTATCAAAGATTAATGCTGGCATTGTGCTTTCTTTTAGAAATAACTTTATCATTTTTCCATTTGTAACATTTTATCATATATATTTACATATAATTCAAACACGATGTGACCTTAGAACGGGGTACCCCAGTAAGGACATATTTTTCTGCAAAATAATGTAAAGCAGAGAAAAAGTATATGTAGAAAAAAAAGTATGTATACACAAATTTTAGGTGTTGAGTGGGAGGTGGGTAAAGGGGTAAAGAACAACCGAGCGTTTCTATATCTTTTGTGGGACCGTTATCGATATAACAGACGTGATCTCCTGTCAGATTTGTGTGATTTTAACATATTTAGTGCCACAGATTTCAGTTTAGATCGTTTTAAACATGAATTCCTACAAGTATGCATGATTATTTATTTATTTAGTGTCCGTTGTACATAGAAAACGCAAATAAATCACACAAATCTAACAGTAGATCTAACGTCCGTTATCTCGATAACGATCCCACAAAAGATATAGAATCGCTCAGCTGAGCGGTTTATTGAAAATACGTTTACAATAAAAGATAAATTAATTTGGTTATTCAAAATACTTGAATTATTATTTGTTGTTATCAAGTTTAATTTGTAGAACTCCATTTTAATTTTAATTTTTTTATTATATAATCAATAACAATAATTACACAGCAGAACATGTTTAAAAATAAACTGTTTTTATTAATTTAATAATAATATTATTGATTATATAATAAAAAAAAATAAAAAAACTTGAATTATTATTTATGGATTTTCTTATTTCAAGTTATTATATGTTATCTAATTTGTTTGCTTTTATTGTTTACGGGGAAGAATTTTAATGGTACTTCCATACCAAAGCCTACCTTCCAGTTAACCTAACCTAGTTCGGAGTTGGGAGGTTGGCCGATCGTGTGGTGGCTGCAACCAAGGCTCCAATTCCGAACTTCAAAATGGCGGACGTCGAACAGCTGATTCGGCGCCGTATTTCATCAGTTGCCTACAATAATTTCAAACTATATTTATACAACTCTCCCGTATTAATATTGCGCAGACTGACGTGTTGGGCCAACTCGTTTTAACAAACGTCTTAACTTAAGTTTATTATAAAGTTAGCTAGTTGGAAAATCTTTTGGTTCATATATAATAGAATAATGTCGTTTTATGCAAACATAGCGTTAAGTCAGTCTGCATAACCTAATTAGGAATAGGAAATGCCCTGGTATGTATGGCCGACATAAAGCGGTCACTGGTAATTCTGATTTCCAGTTTATCTGAATTATTTTCACATTATTTCGACTGGTTTCATTCTAACTCTCCACTTTCACCCTACCACGCCCATTATCAAAGTGTTCTAGGGTATATTTGTACATTGATCTAGAATTTGCTAGGTGAAACATACGCCATAACACACTCACAAGCCATTCATTAATTGTTTTTGTGTTTAATTCGTAGAACTTCTTTTAATTAAAAAAAATAATGACAATATTAAACAAATGTGCTGCAATTTCCTTCACAAAGAACAGAAATAAATTTTCAAACACATATCACATTAACAATGTCGCTTTACTAAACATAACTTCAATTAAAGACTTAGGCGTGATATTTGACTCATCACTTAGCTTCAATAAACATGTAGATACAATTTCAAAAAGTGCGTCACAAATATTAGGATTAACGCTCAGAATCACAAATTGCTTTAAAAGTGCAGAATTAACTTTAACATTATATAAATCAATTGTGCGAAGTATTCTCGAATACGGATCCACTATTTGGTCTCCCAATTATGAGATTCATAATTATAGAATCGAATCCATACAAAGAAAATTAACCCGTGTTATTGCTTATCGCGAAGGTATATCTGATCAATTTGGAACGTATAAAGACCGAATTTTACACTATAAACTACACTCTCTGACAGGAAGATGGAAACTTTCTGATTTATTGCTTCTGCACAAAATTATACATGCATCAGTTGATACACCCAACATTTTATCCCAAATTAACATTAACACACCGTCAAGAAATTCAACAAGGAGGATGCAAGATATTTTCTATATATCTACGTACCACACAAATACAGGATATTTCTCCCCTTTACCACGAACATTAAGACATTATAACACTATACACTGCTCTAATAATGAAATTGACATTTTTAATAGCCCATTCAATCACTTCAAAAAATATATTTTACCATCAATCGTATAAAGCTGATATTGTGATGAAGCCCTTTATTCAAAGACAGGAAATATTGCACCTACTAAATCATTGTCCCATTAGCACAGGTGCCAATAATAAATTGTTGGTGATTCTTTTGTACTCTACCTTTTACTCATTCTTGTTCGTCATTCACTTTTGCATATTTACGAGTAGCTAATTATTACTGATATTATTTTTGTTATAATTTTTGTAATTTAAATCATCCATGTATATAAATTTTTGTGCTTAATGCCTGTTTTATGTACTTAAATAAAAATGAGTGTCGCCTCAACCTCTAACGGTGTTGGACGCGAGTGAGCGGCGATTCAAATAAAATAACACTTTCAAACCCGGACAAATTTTAAAAGTATATAAATTAACCGAAAATAAAATAATTCATAACCCGTGAAAATGGAGGAAGCGGTTGATCCGCATGCCTTCATCACTAAGGCGAAACAAAACATAAGTGACTTACATACAATCATAGAAGAAAATAAACTTACTAAAGAAACCAAATCAAAAATGATGAAAGAAATAAATAACATCATGGAAATGATATCCCACATGGCAGTAGAATTAGCTAAATTACAAGAAAAATGTGAAATTCAAGAAAAAAACCAAACACAAAAAAACTTATTTTCTTACTCTTCGGCAGTAAAAAACTTAATACCACAAACACAAGAAAAACGATTTCCTATAATTATAAAAAGCTTAAAAGAAGAAGACACTGAAAAAATAAAAGAGAAAATACAAAAAATCAAAATATCGCAGTTGGGAATTCGAGTAAGTGAATTTAAAAAAACAAAAAAAACATTATAATAACATGCCCAGAAAAAGAAGACGCAAAAAAATTAAAAGAAAAGATAAATGAAGTCGACAAAACCATAATAGCGGAGGTACTTGTGAAAACGGATCCATGCGTAATATTCAAAGGACTTGACAAAGACTATACCGAAAAAGAATTCTTAGAAGACATAATTGAACAAAACAACGACATCAAAATGATATGTGAAAAATACCAAGATAAAAATATATTACAAGTTAAAGCCATCATTACGAACAAAAAAACTAACAGCAAAAACTTAATTCTCCAAACAAATCCAGAATTGAGACTACATCTTATAAATAGAAAAAAAATTCATCTAGGATTCATGAGAATCTATGTAACCGATTGTAACGTTCTTACCCAATGTTTCCATTGTCAAAGATTCGGACACACAGCACAAAAATGCTACAATAAAATGAATAAACCAACATGCAAGCACTGTTCAGAAGATCATCCCATCTCCGAGTGTAAATCCCTGGAACTGCCGCCCAAATGCGCTAACTGTCACTCAGCTAACAAGAAGAAAGAAATAAACTCCTTCAACAGTAAAATGAATGAAATAGACCACCGAACAAACAGCGAAACATGTAAGTTCCGTTCTTACATGCTTAAATTAGCCAAAGAAAGAATAAACTACGACATTGAATAAAAAAAAAATAAAAAAAAATTTATAATTTTGCAAAATACATTAATTAAATGGATGATTTCTTAAATAGCGAATTAGAATTAAATATTAAAATTCAAGAATATGAATGTATTTGTACTGATTCATGTAACAAAATTATTTCTAAAAACATCAATGATATAATTATTATGCATATAAACATCCGTAGCATTCAGAAAAATTTAGATGAACTAATTCTAAAAATAAATAATTTAATTAAAAAGCCGGACTTCATAGTGTTAACTGAAACATTTACAAACGCTGAGTCACCGTCTTATCACTTACCTGAGTACAATTATATTTCTACCAAAGTAGATATCAACAAAAATTCGGGAATAATAATATTTGCAAATAATAAATTTAGTATTGTTAACATTATAGAACACCCAATACATTTGGTAAACTGCATCGAAGTACATTTCAAACTCGGCAAATCAATATATCATTTAATAGCTATCTATAGAACGCATGGCTCAAGTATTATTACGTTTATTAATGACCTCAAATACATATTATTAAATTTAAAAAATAAACTATGCTTCGTGGTGGGTGATTTTAATGTGAACATTAATGAAAAAATAAAAAATAGTAACAAAACTGAATACATCAATTGTATGACTGAACAAAATTTCATATCTTGCATAAATAAAAATACTAGAGAAATAAAAGAACATACTCCATCTTGTTTAGATCACATTTGGGCAAACGTAAACATTAAAGATCTTCACAAACTAAAATCAATTGTTTGGAAAACTAACATAACTGATCATCATTCATGCTTACTTCTGTATAATAATAATATTAAACATAAAAAACATAATTTAGTACCCAAAAAATCAACAATAGACATGACTATTCTCTCTGAAAAACTAAAAATGGAAAATTGGAACAATGTTTTAAAGAGTGATGATACCGAAATATGTTCGAAAAACTTTGAAAAAATCCTGTCACAACACATTAAAAATTCGACAACTGAAAAAATAATACACATAAAATCAAAATTAAGATGTTTAAAACCTTGGATTACCAAAGGACTTATAATATCTATCAGAAACAAAGAAAAACTTTATAAAACAACTTTAAAAAATCCCCATGATGAAAAAGCATATATTTTTTATAAAAAATATAAAAATAAATTAACATCTTATATTAAAAAAAGTAAGGAAGAGTTCTTTAAAAATAAAATATTATCTTCAGAAAATAACCATAAACAAATGTGGAAAACTGTGAATTTGGCCATAGACAATACAAAAAAAACACAAAATATTAAGTACATCGAACATGATAAAAAAATTATAGATGCCAATTTACAGCCTAAACAATGTGCAAACATATTTAATTCCTTCTTTGCAAATGTTGGAAAAAATCTTGCGAAAAATATTCATAAGCCTTCTAACCCAGAAAAACAAAAAAATAAAAAATTACAGAAACGTAATATACTTTCAACATTTGAAATAACAACAGAATGTGAAATCTTAAAAATAATAGAAAATATGAAAGGAGGTTCGTCTCCCGGTTTTGATTCTATTACGGCACAAATGTTAAAATCTATGAAATCTTACTTAATAAAACCCATCACTCATTTAATAAACTTGAGTTTAACGAAAGGAATATTTCCAATGAATTACAAAAACACAATAATCTCACCTATTTACAAATCTGGTGATCCGCAACAAGTAACGAATTATTGCCCAATTTGTCTAATTTCTAACATAGGAAAGATATTTGAAAAAATAGTAAAAAAACAATTGGTAAATTTCCTAGATAGTAATAAAATACTACACAAAAACCAGTTTGGTTTTATTAAATCGCTCAGCACACAAGATGCCATTGCTAACGTAACTTCATACATTTACGAATCATTAGATAAAGGTAAAAAATGTGCGGGTATATTTATTGACCTCAGAAAGGCATTCGATAGCATATCCCATGAGATGCTATTAAAAAAATTAAATGATATTGGCATTAAAGGCAACGCGATTAAATGGATCACAAACTACTTAAAAAACCGCCCTCAAGTGGTAAAAATCAATCATGTTAATAGTGATCAAGAGATTTCAAGCTTTGGAATCCCGCAAGGTACAGTGCTTGGACCAATTTTTTTTACCATATATGTAAATGATATTTTTTTTCAACCTTTAAATGGTCAAATTACATCATACGCCGACGATACAGTATTAATAATAAGTGAAAAGACTTGGGAAAATGTAGAATTAAAGGCCACAGAAGACATCAACACGCTTAAGAATTTTTTCGACACTAATTTACTATCACTAAATAGTGAAAAGACATTTGTAATTCCATTTGCAATCCATCCAAACGATGCTCCCAAAAATTTTAACATTGTCATACACGATAATACTAAAATTCATAGCCAAAATTATTGCAAATCAAACTGTACAATATTAAAAACAACAAATAAAATTAAATATCTCGGAGTAATTATCGACAAAAATCTGAAATGGAAGGAACAAATATGTCAAGTAGTAAACAAAATCAGAAAATTAATATATATATTTTTAAGAATTAGAAATTTTCTGTCGATAAAAAATCTATATTTAATCTACTATGCCTTAGTTCAATCCACTCTACAATACGCTATTATTAGTTGGGGATCCGCGTATAAATGTAACCTTCTTCCAATAGAAATTGTACAAAGGACAATTATTAAAATTATATTAAAAAAATCCTTAGACTACCCAACAGAACGCCTGTTTGAAGAATTTCAAGTACCCACATTTAAAGATTTATATATTAAAAATTCATTGATTCAAATTATAAAGGAAAAAGATAAATATCCATTTTTAAATGAAAACAGAACTCGACTTAAACATGTTTTTCTATGCCCAAAACTAAATACGTCTTTTGCACAGCATCATTATACTTACCAGGGAAGAACTTTTTTCAATCGTCTACCAGAAGAAATCAGAAGCATTAATGATAAAACCCGAATACTGCTCTCTGTCAAGAGACATTTTAAAAATATTCTTAAGAGGGCATTACCAGAGAAAGCCGGAAATACGTCATTTTCAAAAAAGTTTTTAGACGTATTGACTCTTTTCCACAAAAAATTATAAATGGATTTCGAAAGATTGTTCTTTTATCTAGCATAGTTATGTAATAAATTTTTAGAATTTTTTTAAATTTTTAGTATAATAAGGTTATTCCATAGGTCGTTGGCAGATTTGTTAAATTTTCAAAAAAGTTTTTGTATTAAACCACACCCATTTCAAATTATGTAATCATGCAGTAAAATAAATCAATACATTATCTAGCAAAGTTATGTATTAGAATTTTAATTTTAGTTTCAATAAAATCATTAAAAAATTTGTACGTACCTGTGTTTCTTGACGAAAATTGGTCCATTTGTGTATTTATTTGCGCACTTACAAACTAATATATTTCAGATTTTTTTAACATTCTTATTAAATTTAGACATTATTGAAAAATGATAAATACTTATAATCAAAAAATAACTACAAAAAGCACACTATTTTAATAGTTTTATCATCACGCCTTTCAGCATTTTTGGATGAAGGTATAAATTAAAGCTAATTTGGATTGAAATAAATTCGATATTGAGTTATAATTTTAAAAAGCTGGTACGGAGAATAATCAATCTTTCTCATTGTAACCGCCCTGCACGATCGGAAGAACAACTTTCGACGAAATGTGGATTTTCGTCCGCTGGCTGGTTAAACGCTCTTAAGAAAAAAATTACTGTCAATTAATCTTACAAATATCCTTAGTTTTCCATTACATTCTTTCTTTTTTAAAAAAAATTCATACCATTATCAAACAAATACTGCAGCTCACATATATTTATGTACAATTAATTATTTAAGTACTAACTTATAACTAATAACTAATAGCATTTATGTACACTCCCCTTCCATACACAAGCAAATGCTTTAAATGGAATGGTAGTAAAAAAAATACCTGTAAAAAAAAAATTATATATTTGTTGTAAAATTGTAATTATAATAAATGTTGCAATAAATAAATTAAAAAAAAAAATAAATAAATAAATAAACATTATTTTAATTTTTTTAATTCGATAAACGAACGAATGACTCTAACATAACAGTATTAAATAAAGTAAGGAAAATAATTTATTCCCAACTTCTTGGTGTTTTTAAAAAACCTTAACAATATAACGGATAATGAAACCTAGCATTTTTAATCCTTTATTGGTTACTGTAGTTATATGTGGAAGAAAGTTAAATTTGGAATATTATAATATATTTTAAATGCAATCCTATTTTGATGTATGTCAATGGATAGGTCAGAAATCTTTCAGTATCAAGAGTGAGTTATGCTGTTGTTATTGATAGCGAGCCTTTAGTCCAGATAGGTTTCTATTTACCATAATCGAGTCGAGCCTACATTATTTTCAACGGTCGCTTTCTACTGTTATCCATTCTATCGTTCGCTTTTTGTATTAATCCTTGTTAAATTGAAGCAGATCAACGCCCAAGAAAAGCAATAAAGTATAATATAAATTACTAACTGCAATTAAATTTTAAAACTATAAAATATCGTACTTTACGATCAGTCCAATCAAATGATTAAAATTAATTTTTCGAAGAAAGCTTCTTCGGAAAGGTTTTCACTTTGTGATGGCGTTATTTATTTTAATGAAACGACAAATAACTTTGTTTACATCACTTTTATTTATACACGTTTCATGAACGATGTTCACATCATCAGGATTAAATTTAAATTTAGTTTGAGTGAAGAGGGGAGTCTGAAAAAATTGTTAAATAATGTCATTTAAAATATATTTATTTTGTTCTTACATTAGCTGCATACAGGAAACCCAGAGGAAAAAACCCATCCGGGACGCGTATTTACAAAACCTATACCGTATTAGTCGCGGTAACGGCATTATACATTTTAAATATACCTCTATATTGGTTATTTTTTATCATATTGGAAAAACAAAAATTGTTCTAAAATCTAGATAAAATAATCTTTCTGATGTGTATAT
Source organism: Limnephilus marmoratus (assembly GCA_917880885.1). Taxonomy (NCBI): domain Eukaryota; kingdom Metazoa; phylum Arthropoda; class Insecta; order Trichoptera; family Limnephilidae; genus Limnephilus; species Limnephilus marmoratus. The sequence continues at coordinate 5,269,933 of OU862927.1, read as the reverse complement.
TAGAAATTAATAATTTTATTTCAAAATATTTAAATTTTAATATTATTCCCATATATTGTAAATACACCTCTATATTGATAATTTTTTATCACTTTGCAAAAATAAAAATTGTACTAAAATCTAGATAAAATAATCTTTCCAATGTGTATATTAGAAATTAATAATTTTATTTCTAAATATTTAAATTTTGATATTGAAAATTTAAAGCGACTGAAACGCGTTAGGGATTGTAAATACGCATCCGGGACTTTGTCATCTTTGGGATTGCTGTGTGGTAGGTATTTTTAGAGAAAGGCAGAAGAGGAAGTTCTGGTAAGGAAAGAGGTATGAGGGATGAGTAGGAATCTGAGGGTCAATGTGTCCAGGAGTGACGGACGTATGAATCGATCCTTCCGACTGCGGTGCGAAGGGATAGGTCTAGAGTTCAGCTGAAGAGGTCTAGATTAGGTCTCCCTCAATCGGTCTCAATTTGGCCGCCACGCAGTAGGTGGGGAAAAGTAGTCGTCATCAACATCTAGACAAAACTCACCCCATGAAACGGGGCACCCCTGCTAAGTCACCAAACGTAGCGAACCATGACATCTGTCTGCCAAACTAGGAAGTTTTATCAATTTTAAAAAATAACAGCATTTAAAATTTCTTCCCCTGTTTTAAATATTCTCAATTTTAATTGTTATTATACAATATTAAGTACTTCCTATTGTGTAATTTGCCATATAAATGTATCTAGGTACCCAGGGCCGGCCCCGAGCTGAACGGCGCGCGCCTGGCGCTAGTGATAATTTCAAGGGCACTAGATGTATTAGATGTTAGGTATTATATTGGTTTCTTGGCGCGCGCCGGCGCGCCCAGAGCGGATTGCTCCAATCGCTCCTGCACAGGGCCGGCTCAGTAAATACCAAATGTAATCAATATACATTATAAAAGAAAGTGTGCTACAATGTGCGTGCCGTTAAAACTCAGAAACAAGTCCCGGTACGATCAAGGGAGTTATAAATATGGTCTCGTAACCTTCTATAAATGGATGGGGGACATGGAGAAGATTCCCGTTTTTACCCGAAGGGCGTAATTTTGAAGATATAAGGCCTGGAAGTTTTACCTAGAAATTTCTAGAACATTTGACAGTATTCGAGAGCATTGCAATATTGTGGAATGTTCAGAAATGTTCGGGAATATTGTGGACCATTCGAAGCCCTTTTTGTATAGGTGGAGTTACACATTGGTAGGGGTATATACAGCAAGACCCGCCGTGGGTTCAAACGTCAGTTCAATCTCATATCAACTCCCTGAGCGAAGCTGGGTACCCCAGCTAGTTATTAATAAATAACTTTTAGTATAGAACTCCACCACTTACTTTTCTTCTAGGCACTACCGAGAAACCGGCTTAAGGGCTAGGATGACGGGTTTCATGCACGGTCAGTCCGAAGTCCATGTCCTTTCTCCCCACCACCAGACCAGGGACCACCAGATGAAAGGTAGAAGGCACACTAGGGCTCTAGTGTGTTTCATTATATGTATACTCTTTTTTTTACTTGTTTTTTTGTCGTTTCCTTTCTTTTTTTTTACTTGCATCACTCAAAAACTAACTATACATAACATTCATTTCTCAGAAGGACGTGCACAAAAGACAAAATCTTTTCAGAAGCTGATATTTTTTCATTTCTCCTCAGGTCAATTTAATAAACGCATATTAGAAAAAATAAAATAAATTGTTTATCACGAACCATCTTTTTTTACTTGAATACCGCACAAGAGTCCCAACTGCTCCCGTCTGGAGCCAGTGAGACTATGGCAACCATAATTGGGGTACGTTGGGAGGCTGAAGGTAGTAGAGAGGGGAAGGAGATATGGAAGAGGAAGGTGAGGAAGTACCTGGCTATTCAGATCTGGTCACCAAACACGGCTAAAGCCATTTCAAGCAACTTTTCAATTCTGAAACGTGGTCTTACACCAGGGCGATACTGAGAGTATATTCCAATCTTGCGTGCCACAAATATACTATATACATTATTTTAAATGAATAAATTGTGAAATAACACAAATCAATCAAATAAAATTTATTTGCGACGTCGGGATTCGATCCCGCGACCATCGGGTTGTGAGTCAAGAACCTTATAGCTGGATTACGCCGGCCGTCAACCTACCCCTGCTGTGTGTTATTGTCTTATTCTCAATACATTGTTTTTCTTTTTTATCTTGTTTATAATTGAACATCATCCTGATATGATGTTAATATGTGTTATTTTTTACATGGGTAGAAAATTTAATTTAGCATTTTCTATCCCATATACTCTAATCTGTTTTTTTTTTTTACTTTTTCTTTATCTACCAACTCCACTTTATGTTTTCTCTATTCATTTATGTTTTTCTATACATATAATACGAATTTTACGCGGAAACTTGTAGGTTCACGCATTCATGTAACTTGTAATAGGCCACTTGCATCACATTTAAAAAAAAAAAATTCCGGGTTAGGAAAATATTCTAAGACATTCTGTATTTTTGAAACCCTGGGGATTTTTCGAAAATTTCAATCCGAAAAATCAGACCATTTTTTATAAACCTGAAAGCTTTAAAAACAATAATTTTAGAGGTGCGAAAAAACGATAATTACATAGCCGAAAATCATTTAAAAAAAAAAGAACGTTTTCCACACGAATGGCACAGGAGAATAATGAGGTATACCAAAAATATTACATCTCATAAATATTTTTTCCTTGACCCATCTTATTGATCATAAATCATTATAATGTACAACGTCAATATTACTAAATCCAATGTAATATACTTGTACTTGTAAATTATAATAAAAATAAGAATATTATAAAATTCGATTTTGTAAAAAACAGCATCATAACTATTATACCTCTAAAACACGTACCGACATCTAAAATGTACGGGGTTCTCTTCACAACATCTGTCAAAAAGTCAAACCAAATGATAAGTTCGCAGAGAACAATCAATAAATCCAGTGAACGTTAAATGTCAAGTTCAAAAATTCGCCTGAAATCAAAGTGATGCCATATAAAAAAAATAAATCAGTGTGGAATTTTACAAAATTAATAGGAACATTTTCGGAGACGGGACATTTTCATGTAGTGACGTCACGAGCCCAAATAATGGATTTATTTATTTAAAAATAAAAAAAACTGCACGTTTCTAAAAATTTTTACTAACATTTTCGTAATCTTAGTAAAAAGATCTATCCACACGATTTTTTCCAAGTGTCCTATTATTGAAATCCATGCAAGTGGCCTATTATTTTAATAAAATATGTTTAACTGTTTATTTCCCTAATAAACTAATAAAAATAGAAAAAAAAAGTAATTTATTGGTGCATAACCTACGGAGACCCCGAAGATACGAATTAATAAATCAATTTAATTATTCTTTTTTGATGGATGAATATTTTGTTGCGAGTGTCGTGGTAACAGGTTGCTTGTAATGTTTATAATTTCGTTGTTGCATTCACTGAATACCACAACGATTATAATTTTAGCGCACCTCTGAATTAATCACAAAAATTACCGTCTCAATGATGAATTGACAATGAATCGATTTGGAAAATGAAGACGTGATACAATGATAAATACCATTTCGTAGGTCGTTGGTTATGATAATACTTTGTAATCAAATAGTAAAAAAAACTGGGAGCGTTCTTCAAGGTTGACACGGTAAAAGTTGAGGAGTTAAGAATAAAATGGAGCCAGCTAGTAGTCCGTATTGTTTGTTCCATTTTAAAGAATAATAATAATGTAACTGCCCAATAGCGCAGAATTTTGCTACGTTGGTATATTATCTTCCCTTTGCACGTCTAATCTTCCAATTAAGGATTCGATAAGAAATAAGGCCGGCCTTCTATACTAACATTATCTTAGCCGAACTTTTAACTAATTGTAAAGACAAAGAGAATAAATTAAGTCACTTTGGCATCTACAAACTTAATTGCAACGATTGCCCAGCAACTAATGTAGGTAAAACTGCGCGTAACGTAAATATTAGAGTCAAAGAACACGTCAGGTATTTAAAAAGCACGGGTTTCTCAGAATTTGTCGAATATTTAATTGATACAGACCATACGTTTAACAGAAATACTGGAGACAATATAATACATAAAAATTGAATAGGCATACGCCGAATAATGCAGAAAAATTAGATATATTAAAATCAAAGAAAAATAATTGCCAAATTTTAAATAAACAGTTGGAATTAACAGACAGTCCTTCCTTTTTTCCTTTCTCTCTACGTGATCCTCACCCTTTCACCCTCCCCTACCCCTCCACCAACCAGTCTCTGATGTTATCTCTTTTTCATATGCTCTCTCTTTCTATTATGCTTACCTCTTAATCTTCCTTTGTACTATAATATAGTTTATACATTTATTGTCCTGAAGAAGATTGAGTACAACTGAAACCGGTCGACGAATATAAATTAAAATAAAGTAGTTTTAAACAAAGAACTTGTTTCATTTTGAATAATATATGAATCTTGTAAGTGAAAAGAAGGAGTTCAAATGCACTTATGGTGGAATGTAAAAATGAAACGAGACGAAATGGCATTTGCTGGAATGTGTAGAAAAAAAGCAATACAAGGAAAAAGAAATGACCAATCATTTTCCATTGTATTCCTGCAAAGGAGCACAGGACACAACCACAATATGGTTGTATGGTTCCACCGCGACATCTCGAAGTAATTATCGCCACAAAAAACAAATGGGTAGAAAGCGAGTTTATGTACTACCGAAATGTTCAAATCCTTTATTTTAACTTAAAAATGAGATTGTGTACAGGAAAAAAAACATCAACAAACAACTTACTTCCAAGAATTTTCATTACTTTTCTTGCCATAGTTCCGAAATTTCAAATACTTTTCCAGCAAAGTGATGGTTAGGGAGAGGTATTATATCGGACGTGCTGGATCAGATATGTTTTGTGTTTTAAGAAATAACAGATCTCAAATTTATACGGCATTAATATTCTTTGATAAAATCATTATCACGTCCAGTGTACTTAAATAAGATATTACAATATCAAATCATGCTATTATGCATCCTGAAATTTGAGATTGGCGCTATTAATGTTAATGGTATTTCGGTCTTGTCAGATATTTAAAAATAATGTTGTTTGTTAAAATAATTATCCCTACTGGACATGTTTGGGAAATTTAATGTACAATTTTTGCTCAATAAACAAAGAAGTAACTGGTTCAATCCGTCACTCCTCATTCAACATTCGATAGTAGATACTCGGGAATAATAATAATACATTTATTCAATTGACTACATTCCCACGACTCCTGAAAAATCCTCACTGCTTTTGCTTTTGCAGGACTCTACGTGAACAACTCAGGGATCAAGGTGTCCATGTGCGCCGGTGCCCTATTGAATTTATGTTGAATACTTGTCCCGTAGAGTTAGGAATAGGCCACTTGCATCACATTTTTTAAAATTTTTTTCCGGTTTAGGCAAATATTCTAAGACATTCTGTATTTTTTTTTTTTTTTAATCGTATTTTTGAAACCCTGGGGATTTTTTGAAAATTTCAATACGAAAAATCAGACCATTTTTTATAAACCGGAAAGACGGGACATAATTTTATAGGTGTGAAAAAACGATAATTACATAGCCGAAAATCATTTAAAAAAAAGAACGTTTTCCACACGAATGGCACAGGAGAATAACGAGGCATACCAAAAATATTACATCTCATAAATATTTTTTTCCTTGATCCATCTTATTGATCATAAATCATTATAATGTACAGCGTCTATATTACTAAATTCAATGTAATATACTTGAACTTGTAAATTGTAATAATAATAAGAATATTATAAAATTTTATTTTGTTAAAATCAGCACCATAATCATTATACCTCTAAAACATTTACCGACATCCTCTTCACGTTCTGAAGAGAACCCCGTACCCATTAATTGTACGGGGTTCTCTTCAGAACATCTGTCAAAAAATCAAACCAAATGATAAGTTCGCAGAGAACAAACAATAAATCTAGTGAACGAATTCAAAAATTCGCCTGAAATCAAAGTGATGCCATATAAAAAAATAAATCAGTGTGGAATTTTATAAAATTAATAGGAACATTTTCGGCGACGGGACATTTTCATGTAGTGACGTCACGAGCCCAAATAATGGATTTATTTATTTAAAAAAAAAAAAAAACTGTACATTTCTAAAACTTTTTACTAACATTTTCGTAATCTTAGTAAAAAACTCTATCCACACAATTTTTTCCAAGTCGTTATGAAGTCCATGCAAGTGGCCTATTGGATAAATGATATCTCGGTAGGAACTTAGCATTCTCATTTCAAATTCAAACAATCGACCAAACAACGTCCATTAATTTTAGATTGTCCGAAGTCACATTTGAATATAATAATAACATATCGATATTACGGTCACATGGAATAATGGGAACACAATAATTATTTTGTAACCGAAGTAATATTGTATACCTATAATATGTCAGTGGTGACCGCAAATCTCATATTTCCTACTATTTACGAGTACGAGTATAAATTTGGTTCGGAATCACTTGAAATGTTATTGCATGCCTACTTAGTATCGTAGAATTAATTTATTTATTTAATTTCAACGGTATTAAATGTCAAAAATCATTATTTATGCATTAAACCGCTTACTCTTTAATCCGGAATACTTTTTATCCAAACAGTTAGATTTAGCTTTATTATTACGAAAAGTGAGTATTTATGTCGTCACTCGCGCGGTAACGCCATGTTCATTCATCGTTTTTAGTTTAAAATTTCATCAATGCTGCCAATCATAGAAAAAATATTTTTACGTAAAACAAAGTGAATGCATCATTAACAAGTTTGTACCTGTATTTATAACAGTAGAACATGGAAAGAAATATATTAAAATAATTACACAAACCCGCTAGACAAACCCTGCTTTGCCAACAAACCATTCAAAACCTGGGATGTTTTTTAAAAGTATGATGAAATGCGAGTTTATTTTAGAGAATTTATTTTATAAGATTGGTACTTCTGACAAATGTCATATTTGATTGTCTATTAGTTAAAAAAGGAACATTCCGTATTATCCGTGCATCAAACTTCGACAACACGAACGTTCCGTATTATCCGTGAGGTGGACTAACTGCATATTTACCAAAAAATCATAAATCTAATATATAAAATTCTCGTGTCACGGTGTTTGTTACCATACTCCTCCGAAACGGCTGGACCAATTTTGATGAAATTTTGTGTGTTTATCTGGTAGGTCTGAGAATCGACCAACATCTATTTTTCATACCCCTAAAAGTAAAGGGTGTTCCACTCCGAAGAAAATTATTTTCCCCATACATTTTGTGTGGAACGAATTCTCCTATTTTGAAAGAACTGCAGCAATATTGTAAGGGGTATAATATTGAACTGTGAACCGGGGAAGGGGGGGGGGGGAGGGGGGAAAGGAACTCAGGAAGGGGGGTTAGCGGGACGGGGGAAGGGGAAAATTGGAATGGAGAGAGGGAGAGGGAACGCGAGAGGGGAAAGGATACGCAGGGAGAAACAATTTAGATCAAGGTATGGTATACGCAGGGAGAAACAATTTAGATCAATTCAGCTAATAAGTTGACAACAGTTTTTGATTCTGAGGCGGTACAAAGTTCGCCGGATCAGCTAGTATGTATATAGAAATAATAGAAAAAAAAGAGTACTTATAACAGATGATTGTGGCATTTGAATGAGAAATGACACCAGAGAGACAATTACATACAAAAATCTATAGTACAAATATAATTAATATTGATTGAAAAGATTTGATAGCGTAGCCCTCTTGTACCTACCTTCCGTGCAGTTAAATAGATCTGCCACATCTGCATATCTATTACTAACATCATGTGACCTAGGTACAAGCGAGTGTTTCGTATACTCAGTTCTATTATTGTTGCATTTAAACAGGATTTTAGAACGGGTGGTTCTCGTGGAAAATCAATGAGCTTATTTAAATCAGGACTGTCTATGCTACCATTTACAATTTTGAACATAAAAATTAAGTCGGATATAATTCTTCGATCTGAGAGTCTTAATAAATTTAATTCCTTCATCAAGTAATTGTAGATTAATAATTTAATCTTCTTTCGTATGGTGGGGGGTCAGAGGGGGACATCTAGGTCTGCGAGCCAGTCTAGGGCCTCAGGCGTTGCCCTGTGGACCTCATAAATCCCGCCGGGGAATGAATGGAGCGGGCATTCGTTGACCACATGTTCGGTGGTCTGCACCGCACCGCATTCACACGTCGCCGACTCTTTAAGGCCCCATCTATGCATCATTTGCGCACAACGGCTATGGGAGCACCTTATTCTATTGATGGCAGTCCAGAGTTTACGAGGCAATGAGAACCCAGGCTGTCTCTCAGTGGGGTCTTGCACGAGATCGGCGTTTTTGACGTTGGCTGATTGCCACTCAAGCTTCCACCTATCTTCTGGGGTGAGAGGTGTTCGAAGGAGTCTTTCTCCTTCCGTCCAGAAGGGTTTTCGAGACTTTAAGCGGCATGCCGGGTGGCGTATTTACAATCCCTACCCCGTTTCAGTCGCTTTAAATTTTCAATATCAAAATTTAAATATTTAAAAATAAAATTATTAATTTCTAATATACGCATTGGAAAGATTATTTTATCTAGATTTTAGAACAATTTTTGTTTTTGCAAAGTGATAAAAAATTATCAATATAGAGGTGTATTTACAATATATGGGAATAATATTAAAATTTAAATATTTAGAAATAAAATTATTAATTTCTAATATACACATCAGCAAGATTATTTTATCTAGATTTTAGAACATTTTTTGTTTTTGCAATGTGATAAAAAATAGCCAATATAGAGGTATAATTCAAACGTAAATTGTCATTACCGCGACTGAATCGGTATAGGTTTTGTAAATACGCTGCCGGGTGAGAAACGACATCATCGTGCAAGGGTATTTCGCTTTTTTGCAGCGCCTTCTTGTATTCCCTCAGTGTTGCAATCTCTCGCCTGATATTTGGCGGGGTTATATTTGCAAGTACGGGGAGCCAAGGAAGAGGAGTCGATTTTAAGGTTCCGCTGATGGTTCGCATTGTGGCATTAAGCTGAACGTCGACCATGGAAGTGTGGGCGCTTCTGGCCCATACTGGAGCACAGTATTCAGCTGCTGAGAAAACCAGGGCAATGGATGCCGTTCTGAGCGTGTTGGCATCGCATCCCCAGCTAGTACCAGTCAGTTTATTGACTAAGTTTAGTCTTGTCCTGGTTTTTTTGCCCACTGTTTCCATGTGTTTCATAATTTAATTATTGTAATTTAGAAAATACTAGGGTCAGTCAAAAAGTAATGCCTCCTTCCTATTTTTTATCCTTTAATTGTCAAGAAATAAAAAATGTTATTGCATGGGTTGAAAACCATACTATTGAAGATTAATTTGTTACTTTTCAACATTTACGTCCATCTACACTACACAGCTTTGGTCAATCTTTTAACATGGGCATATATCACAGTGTTCTAAAAAGCACGGTCACATCCAGAAAACCATCGCCATAACTTTCTCCGCCGATCACAAATTTTTGTATGTTTTTGTCCTTGGTGCCACTCCATTGACTGCCTCATTGATCCAGGTTAAAAAAATGAACCCATATTTCGTCTTCGGTCACATTTTTTTCCAGAAATCAAGCGCTGCAAGTGTTGTGAGGCTATTGTTTTTCTTGTTCTTTATTAGGGGTCATGCCGAATGATTGCAAACACGGCAAACAAGCCTGCCGCTCCGTTTTTTGTCAGCCAGCGGTGTTTGTCCTTCAACTTCGTTACAGCGATGAACTCATCATCTAGAAGTGCTGACGTCTACTGTTGCATCATGGTACACATTTTTCAGTCTTTCACGAATGCGAATGGGCATTTCACCTTCCGCAGTCAAGAATTAATAAAAAAGGTAAAAAAAAAAATAAGTTCCTTATCACAATATTGCTGCAGTTCTTTCAAATGATGAGATACACAATGTACGTAGGTCTGTTCCCTCCAAAGAAAAAAGTCATCATTCTCTTACATCTCTCTCACATACCCCAACGTGACGTTTCCGTAGACCTCTACCAATACTACTAGCCGTGGCGATAATTTTGAAAGTATGGAATATAGTTACAAGGGTAATATTGAAGTGCGAGTGATTTGTAAAAATTTCAAATGTCGGTGCGCTGATGGTTTTGCTTTATTTCTTGAACAAATAATGCTGCCGCTCTTTCTTACACACTAAATGACAACAGTCGACAATGAGACCATGGTGAACGTATGTCTGCACCCCCCCAAAGGAAACATACAATCATTTTCATACATCTCCCTCACACGTATAAAGAAAATGAAACGCAATTCCGGTCGCAAAAAAATAGTACTTTAGAAGAAACAGTCACGCGTATTATGTGTGTCTCATAATTATTATAAGAAAGAACTGCAGCATTATAGCATTAAGGAAAGTATGTTTATTGCCTTTTTTGCCGTCACGGTACCGTTACCGTGAATTGTCACGGTAAATATAAACACGACCAATGTCTATAGACACTGTTTCGAATTATGAGTACTAAAGACGCCGTATCCCCGCTCAAAAGGAAGAAGATGGAGAGATTGTATTATGATACATATGTTGGAGAGAGTGCGCTAAAAAACGGTAAAATTGAAGCGAAAATTGTGAAAATGTTTAATAAAACACGACACGTTTAAAATAGAGCAAAAATCTCTTGGGGCTGTCTAAAACAGCATTTAAAGAAACACTGTGAATTATTTCGTATATATAACTTGTAAAATAACTGAAGCAGAAGTGAAAATAATAATTTTCAGAGCATACTTAGCGATTTTTTTCTATCGAGGGAATTTCATATAATTTGCGTTTCGGCGTGGGGAATGTATAGATATTATCTTCAAAATAACTTTTTTTTTAAAGCCTACAAACTTCAAATGTTTAAGGGGGATATGTAAGAAATCGGTGGAAATTTGGGTAGCGGCGGCTTGCCAAAAATTATCGCTTTTTAGAAAATCTTCCGGCCGCGGAGAGAAAACATTAAGAACGTTTAACCAGCCGGCGGCCGAAAATCCACATTTCGTCGAAAGTTGTTCTTACGATCGTGCAGGGCGGTTACAATGAGAAAGATTAATTATTTTCCGTACCAGCTTTTTAAAATTATTACTCAAAATCGATTTTATTTCATTCCAAATTTGCTTTAATTTATACCTACATCCAAAAATGCTGAAATGCGTGATGATAAAACTATTAAAATAATGTACTTTTTGTATTAATTTTTTGATTATATGTATTCATCATTTTTCAATAATGTCTAAGATAAATAAGAATGTTAAAAAAATCTGAAATATGTTAGTTTTGTAATGCGCAAATAAATACCCAAACGGACCAATTTTCGTCAAGAAACACATGTACGTATGTATTTTTTAATGATTTTATTTAAACTAAAATGAAAATTCAAAAACATGCGATACCTAGATAATGCATTGATTTATTTTACTGTATGATTATATGATTTGAAATGGGTGTGGTATAATACAAAATCTTTTTTGAAAATTTAACATATCTGTCAACGACCTATGGTATAACCTTATTATACCCAAAGTAAACATTTTTTCTCAAAATTTACAACATGCGAATGCTAGATAAAATAACAATCTTTCGAAATCCATTTATAATTTTTTGTAAAAGAGTCAATAGGTCTAAAACCTGATTTAAAAACGACATCATCATCATCATCATCATCACTATTGGCTCTACAACCCCTGGTGGGTCTTGGCCTCCTCAAGAGTCTTCCTCCACTCATCTCGGTTTTGTGCCAGCTCTCTCCAGTTTGGAAGCTCCCAGATAGATATGTCTTTGAGGACGTTGTCGCTCCATCTTAGTCTTGGCCTTCCCAGGCTCCTTCGCCCTATTGGTCTTGAGTTCAGCAGGGACTTTGGTGCTTGATGCTCGGTCATTCTCTCCACATGACCCAGCCACCGAAGTCTTCCCAATTTTATAAATTTTGCGACGTTTAGCTCCTTAAAAACGACATATTTCTGGTTTTATCTGGTAAGACCCTCTTAAATAATAACTTCATTTCCATAGTAACCAGCCTAAGACGTCCATTCATATTCGTGATAGATTAGTACGTAACCTGAATAAATTTATTACCCGTAATAGGTTAGTTTCTAATCAATAATCAATAATTATTAAATGTGTAACACAAAATGGTAACTTGTTCGTCAAGAACGTCAGTTTTCGACGTTAAACCGCGCGCCATTCAATATAATGAAATTATTGCGCGTATCTGTTTAAAATACGGAAATGACCATTAAATTACTATAAACAGTATCTACGTGTACACGTTTGAATTTATTTTATTTTAGTTGGAAACACGTTTCTGGAGCAGGGCTTTGCTAAAAATAAAACAACATTTCTCATGCAAATTCTATATTTAAATTCATTATTTCTTTCGAGATTGACATGTTTAACTTTTTTTTGCGAGTTCTGTAATGGTAAGCCCACACTGCGGCCAACGTTCCAACTTCAAACGTTTGGACGATCGTGTGGAGGGGTGTTCGTGCGTTGGAAGTTCGAGTTGGAAGGTTGGAGTTCGAGTTGGCCCGGGATCGCTTTCGAGGCGATCCCGACGGCCAACTCACACGAACCAGCCTGCCGCAGCTGTCCACACCGTGCCGTGTACTATTAAAATGACTATATTATTACGGAGAGTGGTATAACAATTGTTTGAAAACATGTCGTGTATATAAGTATATGATTATACGTACGTAATAATTGCAGGCAACTGAAAAAGATACAGCGTAGATACAGCGTAGCTACAGCTGTTTCATGTCCGCCATTTTGGAGTACGGAATTCGGGGTTGGAAGGTTGGCCGCAGCGACCACAAGATCGGCCAACCTTCCAACTCCGAACTAAGTTCGGAGTTGGAAGGTTGGCTTCAGTCTGGACGTAGCATAAAAGATCCAAACCGTTTTATATCTGGTCCAAACCGTTTTGAGCCAGTGAGAATATGGCTTGCCCAATTGGCGTTTCAAGAGAGACATTTCAAGCAACGTTTCAATTGTTGGTCTTTCACCATGGCGATACTGAAAACTCAAGAACTTGCCAAAATACATTATTCAATTTGTGGGGTGGTTATGGGTACCTCTCGACCCACCACCAGGACAGCAGGACTCTCTCGACCCATCGCCTTGCACCGTAGTGGGAGGGATAGATTTATACGTCCGTCACACTGACCCCCAGATTTCCACCCACCCCTCATACCCTTTCCTATTAAATATCCTACACACAGCATCCCTAAAGATGACAAGGCCATGACAGGCTTTCTCTCTCGAAAAATGTAAAAAAAAATATATGTAATCATTGATGGAGTAAGTAATTGGAATTATTACACATCTGCCATGATGATGGACACTATAACGCTGTCCGAAATGTTGGATAAAAAATAATAATTACTAGCAGTCAAAAACCGGCTCCGTAAATTTTTTCTGCTAGGTCCTGCGGTGCCTTTTGGTTTGTGACCATTTTATAAAACCGATAGGAATTGGTTCAAAAAGTAGCCGGTTCCTCGGATCCAGTGACAGTTCGCCACCGGGAAAAAAGTAACCGCGACGGACAAAGTCGTCATATACGTTATAATATATGTATAGACGGGTGGAATTATTATTTAAAACTGCCAGTTACAATAATAATCATATTATTATCGTCAATCTCTCCACATACGGAGAGATTCACGAAATCACAATTCGAGTAGTACTTACGGGGATGCTTCTCACGTTCATGTTAACTTAAGTGGCGCCATCTTGTAGCTTTAATTCGGTTCAATCACAAAAGTAGAATTATGAAAAAACTCCACTTACGAAAATAGTTTTGCGTAAGGCACGGCGTCAGAGTTGCACTCTTAGCCGGATTCTTAAATTTCAACCGTACAGTCTCTAGGCTATTAATACTGTTTGGTGATGATAATAATTCTTCAATTCAGGATGTGGGGAAAATAGAAAAATAATTTGTGGCGACACATCATTATCAACTTCGCCATCAAAAGAAGTCACGAGAAACATCTAATATTCGCGCGGCGCTGGCACTTGCCTAGGTACCTACATATGCCGGCCGCGATGTACTTTGCTCACCTGCCGCGCCGATAAATGATAATATCGCCACCGCCTAGAAAAATCTAGAGTTTATAAGCCGCCTGAATATTCGGCACCGCGTATGTTCCAGTACCTTCCAGTGTGCACATTGCCGGTGAATGGAACATTACTCCACCGGTCGCGCTGGTATATATAAAGCGACTAAACTCGGCGCTAGCTCAGTCAGTCTCACACTAACCGTCGGTCAACAGCTCGTCGTAACAGATCTCCGCACAAGTGCTCCTGCAGGCATCTCTACACATCCAGGGCAGCTTCCCGAGGTTCATCACCACGTCTCAGCTACAAGGCCCATCGTGCCTTCAGCTCCTGAGAACAGCTACATCCCGCGACTTATAAGGTTTGACGCCACCTTCAGCCAAGGGATCAGCTCGCAACTTCATGGCACCCCGAAGCCCCACCGTGCTTCGCTGCCATGGAAACACGCTCCGCCTCACCAGGACTATTTGCTGGTGGCTCAGCACACCGAGCCACTCACCGTTCATCTCCGTGACTTAAAGCGTCGAGCAACGGCCTGGAAGATAGGTCATCTCCACCGCCATGGTGTCGAGCAACTCGCTGACCTTCACCACACCATCTCCATCACATCCGTACGCCTGCAGCATCTTATCACTGCACCCTGCATACATCTGGTTACTGCTTCACCGACCCTCGCTACGTAGCCCAATAAACGACTGACTCATACTTCGACTTGACGCCTTTTATTTCTCGTTCTGTCTCCCGCTCACTCAGATTGATAAATGAAAAAAAAACTAAAATAAATCACGTCCATACGAATTATGTATATATTAAATATAAATGGGATGTTATATTTTACTTTAAATATAAAATCTTTTGAAATTTATTAAAATTGCGTATTTAGTTAAATTTCCATTGTGGCAGCCCTGTCTCGCTGCGGTGAATGCATTTCTGTCTCGTTACCTTGGTGCATGCACTAATTTAGCGCATAACTGGCCGACTGCGCCGACTGCCTCAGCGCACTACTTACCGCCTTACCGCTTACCTCCTTACCGCTTACCGCTTACCCCCTGCCCAGTAAACACTTGCCCTTTCGCACACCGCAGAGGCGGTACATGACATATATACACTCGCCTGCACTCAATAATTGTATTGTTATTTATTTGAAATTGAAGTTATTGAGTTACTTTTTTATAGAGTAATGAGGCGCACGAATAGACTTTTGGTTTTGGTTATTAAATCGATTGTGCGGGTAACTATACTCTATACATGACAATGGACCGTTTCACAAAACGTGATTTATCTAATATTGGTAAAGTTTTATTGGCGATGTTTTTTCAACGCGTTTCAAACGCGTTTTATGAAACTCGATGAAACGAGTAATTGAGATACTAAAGAGACAAACACATACATACATCTATAGGATTTAGCCTGCGAGAAATGAGATAGTATAATCATTCTCCTCTTTGTGCTGTGCTTTGTAGCTTTCCCACTCTTGTCTAGTTTTCTGAGGTTTCACTTCTACTGCGCATGACCTGCACACTTTGCTTTTTTATTAAAAGTATTTTTGTAAATGGTAAATAATGAACCAAAAATTATAACTTTATAATAATAAGCCACTTGCATCACATTTTAATTTTTTTTTCCGGTTTAGACAAATATTCAGACATTCTGCATTTTTTTAATCGTATTTTTGAAACCCTGGCGATTTTTTGAAAATTGTAATTTTCAATCCGAAAAATCAAACCATTTTTAAAAACCGGAAAGACGGGACATAATTTGATGGGTGCGAAAAAAGCGATAATTACATAGCCGAAAATCATTTTAAAAAAAGAACGTTTTCCACAGGAATGGCATAGGAGAATAACGAGGCATACCAGAAATATTATATCTCTTAAATATTTTTTTCCTTGATCCATCTTATTGATCATAAATCATTATAATGTTCAACGTCTATATTACTAAATCCAATGTGATATTCTTTTACTTGTAAATTATAATAATAATAAAAATATTATAAAATTTGATTTTGTTAAAATCAGCATCATTACCTCTAAAACACGTACAGACAGCATAAAACGTAAGGGGTTTACTTCATAATCTATCAAAAAGTCAAACAAAATGATAAGCTCGCAAGGAACAAACAATAAATCTAGTGAACGTTAAATGTCAAATTCAAAAATTCGCCTGAAATCAAAAGTGTTGCCATATAAAAAAAATAAATTAGTGTGGAAGTTTGCAAAATTAATAGAACATTATCGGAGACGGGACATTTTCATGTAGTGGCGAAACGAGCCCAAACAATGGATTTATTTATAAAAAAAATGTATATTTCTAAAAATTTTTACTAACATTTTCGTAATCTTAGTAAAAAAATCTATCCACACGATTTTTCCAAGTCGTTATGAAATCCATGCAAGTGGCCTATTGCTGGAATACCCATTTTAAAATGTAAGAATTTATTTTGTATTCTTTCAATAGCTTGTACATGAAAATTACAATGTGGGTTCCAGACGGGAGAGTTATATTCAAGTTGACTTCTAACAAATGCAAACTATAACAGTTTAATAAAGTAGCTTCTTCTTCGTATCTTGGAGGTCAAAGTGAAATGGTGAGATTATTCAGCCAGTCTAGTCGGCATCAGGAGTCGCTTGGTTCAGCACAGATGTGCCTCCAAATAACTGGCGAAAGGTGTGTTCTGTTGTTTCAATTTGTCCACCTTTACACAATCATTATTACATTCACAGCAACTTTGCCTGATTGTTATTGTAACAAGTGTGAAAGATATGTAGATGACCACCAAATAGGATCCTGTGTAATAAACCTTCTAAGTCGTTATGAAATCTATGCAAGTGGCCTATCATAATTTCACTGTCGCGGAATAAACTGTCAGGGGACCAAATGTAGGGGAATAAAATTTCAGGGGATTAAAGGTTGAGATCAAATTTAATATGGGGGGTCAAATTGTCGGGGAATCAAATGTCAGAGGATCAATTGTCGGGGGATCAACTGTCTGGTCAACTATTTGTATCTATTTTCCAAAGCGACAACATATTGTTGCTGTTATGAACAATATCGTAACACGAGAGGGGATATGGACTGTAAATCTAGGGCCGTTTGTTTCAACGCTCGCTACAGTAAAAGTAAAAATAAACGTTGTTACTTTAGTTAAATTTCAGCAAAATGCGTTTTTCAATCAATTTGACTGATTGTTTTACGTTACTTTTAACTTTTGTACTTACTTTCCGAAAACCGATAGTTACTCTAGAGTTACTCCGCCATATTGGCATATTTGACAGTTCTGATCGAAGTAATGTACGGAAATGGGTGCTTCAACATTGATTACTTATATACTAATCAGTAATTATGATAAATATTATAAAAGAGGATGATAATGACGATGAATTCCTCATCCAATATGCCTTGCAGCGAAAACCTAAACATTTCGTCCCCGCGTCAATAATATGGTTATCTGGGATGATCTCGAATTTTTAGCGCGGCACCGCATGTCGAAAAAATCTTGCTGTTGAACAGAATAAATTCTGATATCGACATATTTAGCGTTACCTTTTAAAGACAAGCTCTAGGATGTATCGCAAATTTTACAAGATCTTCAAATCAATATACCTATTGTATCATAAACATTATAAAAATATAACATGAGTAGTAGGTTAGACTCGTTTCGTATATCGACATTAGCGAGTGAAGCTGCCTTTAATATCGCTAGTATACGTAGTTTGTGCACTACTTACGTTTAATGTAATACTCTTACAAACGGATTTTAAAAAAGCTAAAATGTATGTTTAGATATCACAACTACCGGGAAGTAAATTACATTCATATTTAATATTATATTTACTATAATAGGTTGTCATTTATTTGTAAATATTCATCTCTCTCTCTGGTTTCAATCCTGGGATTGGTTTGCAGCAATTTCCTTTAGTTTCCTCTTCCATTCTTCCCTGTCTTGTGCGGCTCTTTTGAGGTCTGCATATGATAAGCAGCGCACGTCCACCAGCAGGTCCTCCAGGTACTCTCGGCGTGGGCGTCCCCTAGAGTTTGTCCCCTCGGTCATACCCTCCATTATGGAATGCAAGAGGCCTTCTTGTCGTATTATTATTATTACATATAAATATTCATACAAACACTTTTATCGGAACAAAGCCGTCAGATCCTGCGACGCGAAACAAAATAAAACCGGATATTTTGACAGTTGTTCTGATTTAGTTTACGGTGTTGCCACATCAAAAAATATTTTGCTTTTTAGACTGGCCACACTGACAACCATTACTTAAGCGAAAAAACACTTAAAACAGCGTGCGGTCCTATTTAACGTCCTCGTTACTTTAACTGACAGTTAAAATTTAACTTTAGGACACGATTTAGCTTTCTGTTGAAACAGACGGCCCCTAATTTGTGTGAAACAAGACAGTTGACGGCGTTTGTTAAAGTCAATCACAGGAATTTGGCAATTGGAAGGAGAAAGCCCCTACCATTGATGGGCTCATCTGCTGTTCTGGGCCGATCTCGATGCTGGCTGTTCTCCATGATAACGGTACAACGATGGTTACAATTACTGACACTTTTAGGATTAAGTTATTGGTATTTTTACGATTATTAGCGAGATTTCGAAAGCGAGATGTGAACGATATCACCGCGAATTTTCAACTGATTTGAAGTAGGAAAATTTAAATTTTTGTGCGATATTGTTTGTGTTCCAAGTAGGTATGCAACATCTTCTCCTTTTTGTAGTAAGTAGGGACTTTGAAGGAAAGGAGAAAGACAAAGGAAGAAAATAACAATGAAGGACTTGGGAGCATGGGTTTAGTTTTTAAGTTTTTGCAGTACAGTAGCCGAGTCAATTAATAATTTTTTTTCGAAAACTTAAAGTTTTTTTTTTTTACAGTGAATACCGCACAAGAATCTCAACTGCTCCCGTCTGGAGCCAGTGAGACTATGGCATCCCCAATTGGGGTATGTTGTGAGGCTGAAGGTAGTGGGGAGGGGAAGGAGGTGGGGAAGAGGAAGGTTGGGAAGTACCTGGGTATTCAGATCTGGTCACCAAACACGGCTAAAGCCATTTTTAAGCAACGTTTCAATTCTGAATGGTGGTCTTACACCAGGGCGATACTGATAGTATCTTCCACTCTGGAACGTGCCGCAAATATACTAGATATATATTATTTTTAAATAACATAATTTGACAAACTACTTAACTGTTGACAAACCACTTAACTGTAGTTTAACGGGATATATATGAAATAAAAAAAAATAAAAAAAAACAAATAAAATTTATTTGCGCATGCCGGGTTCGAACCCGCGACCTCCGGATTGTGAGTCAAGAGTCTTACCCACTGGACTACGGAGGCCGTCGTAAGTTACCAAAAGATTAATTTAATACCACGAACCGTCTTTGGTTTCTTCGACCCACCGGAGGAGAACAGTTTCATTTTAAGTAATGACAGCTAACAATAATAACTTGTAAATATGTCAGTGTTTTTAGTTTTCCAATATTTCACAGCAAATTCATAATTACAAGATCGCAGAATTACACAGCTGGATCTCATCGATTCATAAACTAGAAATTTCTCCATCTTACTCTGGTTTTCGAGATGTAATATGGAGTCGACGACAGGATAAATGGTTAAATTAAATTCAACAAATTCCAATGCACATTAATTCTACACCCATAAGATAAAAGGACACGAAGGAAATGGTTACAAAAATCCGAAATAATTAGACAGTAGATTTTTGGTTCTGTAAACAACGGTTCTATATACTTATTCGTGCATTGGAACAGTGAATTAGGCAGTCTCATTCCCCGCTTTATCGATAGCTGTGTGCCGTCTACGGGTAACCTCTCGTATCTAGGACAGCTATATGCCATTTATGGGTAACCTCCTAATCTATAATTATGACAGCTATGTGCCATCTATGGGTAACACCTTAAACTAATGTCTAGGATAGATATGTGCCATCTACGCGTAACCCCCTAAACTATATCTAGGACAGCTGTGGGCCATCTATGGGTAACCTCCTAAACAATATCTAAGACAGCTAAGTGCCATCTACGGGTAATCTCCTAAACAATATCTAGGACAGCTATGTGCCATCTATGGGTAACCCCTTAAACTAATGTCTAGGATAGCTGTGTGACATATATGGGTAACCTCCTTAAATAATATCTAGGATAGCTATGTGACATCTATGGGTAACCCCTTAAACTAATGTCTAGGATAGCTAAGGGTGATATCTTAAACTATATATCTAGGACAGCTATGTGAATTCTAAGGGTAATATCTTTAACTATACCTAGGACAGCTGTGTGCCATCTATGGGTAACCCCTTTAACTAATGTCTAGGATAGCTATGTGCCATCTATGGGTAACCTCTTAAACTAATATCTAGGATAGCTATGTGACGTCTATGGGAAACCCCTTAAAGAAATGTCTAGGATAGCTATGTGACATTTATGGGTAATCCCTTAAACTAATATCTAAAATAGCTATGGGTAACCTCTTAAACTATATCTAGGATAGCTATGTGAATTCTAAGGGTAACCTCCTTAACTATATCTATTGAACATTTATACCAATAACGTTTCTGTAACAGCATACTTGAACGCAAGAACACAAATCGAAGAAAAATATTTATAATGACATTTTTTTTTTTACAGTGAATACCGCACAAGAATCTCAACTGCTCCCGTCTGGATCCAGTGAGACTATGGCATCCCCAATTGGGGTATGTTGTGAGGCTGAAGGTAGTGGGGAGGGGAAGGAGGTGGGGAGGATGAAGGTTGGGAAGTACCTGGCTATTCAGATCTGGTCACCAAACATGGCTAAAGCCATTTTCAAGCAACGTTTCAATTCTGAATGGTGGTCTTACACCAGGGCGATACTGACAGTATCTTCCACTCTGGAACATGCCGCAAATATACTATATATTATTTTAAATTAATTAATTTTGAAATAACACAAATTAATCAAATAAAATTTATTTGCGCATGCCGGGTTCGAACCCGCGACCTCCGGATTGTGAGTCAAGAGTGTTAACCACTGGACTACGGAAGTCGTCGACATAAAATAAATATTTCGAAAATCGAAAACAGATATACCTAATTTCTGCCTACAGACTCTCTTACAATGTACAAAAAGGTTGATTTAATTATTTTTTAAATTAAATTCTTTACAGATGCTCCCGGAAGACTTACCTATACACGTGTGATATTTCACAATTCATATATTTTTTTTGTATATTTGTAACACGTTCCAGAGTGGAATATATTCTCAGTAGCGCTCTGGCGTAAGGCCGCCATTCAGAATTAAAACGTGGCTTTAAATGGCTTTAGCTGTGTTTGGTGACCAGATCTGAATAGCCAGGTATCTCCCCACCTTCTTCTACCCCATCGCATACCCCTTCCCGATGTAAAAAAAGTTTACATAGATAATAAGTTCTAGTAATATTTAAAAATGTTAATAATTAGGAATTTATGTTTTTGCGTTAGTAGTAGGTAGTGTTTTGTGAACACCTCACTCTGATAACCTATGCTGAGGTGTTCGCATATTTTGGATAAAGTTGTTATCATGTAAAAACATGGAATTGTCCTTGAGATTCTCTTTGCATCTACAATAAAGGAAACTTAAAAATTGTATTGCACAATGAATAAAACGTTGATCGTTACGTTAAAAATAAAGAACTTGCCATATTTTTTTTATTTTTTTCGCACTTGATAAGCGGTTTACCTCCTGTGTGTGTGTCGTGCATCGACGTACCAGTAGAAGACATAGTGTCTTATTATTTACAGTCGTATATAGATCACTTGGGAGATGATGACCTTGTAGATTCGTTGCAACTACGGTGTGGCATAAAAAAACCTAAAGATGTACAATTTTTTTTATTTGTTCATTTGTTCATTATAAGGTTGGATAATTTAGAGGCACTTGAACTTAGCAAAGCCATAAACACTAATAGCAAGGTAGTTAATAACCAACTAAATTTAAATAAAAGTCCCATACTAAGATTGTTCCCTATTGATAAAGAACACGTCCGTTCCCTTCCCAATTCTCCATCTATGCCTCCTTCTTCTTCCTCCACTTGACGAGTCCAGCCCATTTTTGGTAAATTATATATTATAACACAAATGTAACCTAATGTTAGTAGAGTATTATACTGCCCTGATGAAGCTACGGTTGTAGCGAAACCCGGTCGGCATAAAGTATAAAAATAAAAGTGGTGTTTACAAAGTTATTGTTTTATTTTAAATTATTTTTTTTATTATAGAAAAAACTTTTCGCAGAGAGACATACTTATATGTGCAAGTCCAGTGGGACTAATTAACGTAATTGGGCAATTTTATTTACATTAGCTCCACATAGGAGGCCCTGAGGAAAACAATTCCCTTCAGGGCCTGTGTAATCTATAGGGATACTGTGTAGATGGCCTTTTTAGAACGGAAGGAGAGAAAGTTCTGGGAAGGAAAAATGGTTACAATTGGGATGCAGAAATGGTAACCGCCGCCCCGGAAACCACTTAATAGATAATCAACACCTCTGCCTTAGCAGGGGTGCCTGGGTTCATTAGGTGAAGTTTGTCTAGGTCTTGGCAGCGGATGCTTTTCCCCACCTATTGGCCTTCAGCCCGAATAGGGAGAGACTGGTAGAGGGAGACATAATATAGACCTCTCCAGCCGAACTCTCTCGTCACTCCTGAACACATTAACCCCCAGTTTCCTACCTACCCCTCATACCATTTTCCTTCCCAGAATGTCCCCTTCTTCCTTTCCCCAAAGAGACCCTCCACCCAGCATCCCAAAAGATGACAAAGACTCTGGGGAGTTTTTATTTCGTCAGGATCTCCTAATTTAAAAAAAAAGAAACAAAAAAAAGTCAAATCTACGCGCCTCGCTCTGTGTCCGCCCGGACAGACACTAATCTGTATATTAAAAAAAGTAGATAAAGGAAGACAATATACATATATTTCATTTAAAATGCCATAGATCCACTAGCTCTGGAAAGTTGGTTAGGTTAGGTTAAGTTAGGTTTCGGTTTGGGCGGAACCAGAAAAAAATGAAAATAAGGTAATCGCTATTGGCGGGCGAGGAGCCAATAGGAATGATTTCGCCAGTCAAAATAGCTGCGTCGTTCACCACCACAGTAATAAAAACTTTATTTTTATGAGTACATGTTTTTTTGGTCACACTGTATTTCGTTCCAGTATGGGAATGGGTGCGGTTAAAACGAAACCTTCCTGTTTAACCTACTTTCATCGCCTATATACGAGTTAACGCCTTATTCTACCAACCACTTACTACAGATTCCGCATATGTCAAAGCATACCACCTGCTGCAGACATACAGGTGCGACCTTGCCTGATCCAACTGATAGACATATGCATACAATACAAGTGCCTGTATCACTAACTTGTTAAAAAGAAAAACAGTGACAAGTAATTTTAACAGTTTTTTCGAGACGTTGGCCAATTAAAATTAAACAGGTCATATTACCAAACTATTTATAACATCATTTTTATTTATTTGTCGTTTGAAATGTTTATAGAGAGTTTTCGGACATGTTCTGTCACAAGGTTAAAAAATTTCCGCTTTGCAATAAAATCCAAAAAAATGGAATGTGTCTAAAAACAAACAAAAAAACTGTTTTGAAAGGTGATAGAATACGATTTCAAACGTCATTATTAGAAATAAACATATTATTATAATTTCTGAAAATTTAAATTTTTTAATAAAGTCTTAAATGTTTTAAAAGTGGCTCACCTAACGTTACTTCTATCTAAAATTACTGATAACAAGAAAAGGAAAACAGACAAATATTTTATTAGGCAAAAATAAAGTTTTGTTTTTTAACCTTTTAATATTATTTTTACAATAGCAGTGAAAAATCACGGGAGGCCATATTGTATGACTTACCCGGGACTCAACATGGCTAAACCACCCAGCGAGGCCAGTATTATTAAATTATTTTGTAATATATGAATTGTTGTACTCAATAAAAAATAAACAAATAAACTGTAAACGATTAAAACGTCAAAACGTGTTCCTTAATTATAAAGCGAGTAGTAGGGCGCTGGGACCGAAATCGGTAGTTTTCGGTCGTTCGGCATTAGACAAAGGAAAGTTGGAAATCAAACACGACTAACGGGATGCAAAAATCGAACCAATTTTATCGCTTCTTGTTACATCTTGACTACATGTTTTTCTAAATTCTTGACAAATAGGTTCAAATTTCAAAAATCGCCGTTAAAATATTTTCTTTGAATTTATTATAAATATTTATTGAAATACTAGCTTTATCCGGCGGCTTCGCTCGCATGGTCTAAGGGGGGTTCCCACTCCGCCTCCGCCCGCCCCCTCCCCTTCCCCCCCTCACCCTCTCCCTCCCCTCTCTCCCCCCCCACCTTCCATCTCCCCCCTCCCCCCATCTCTCCCTCCCTCCCGCTTTCCATACATTCGGTTTTCAAACCTCGCGTGCCACCAATAGCAATAAAATTTTTGTATATTATACAAATTTCATAATGCCAGAGCTCACCAGTTTTATAAAAACCTTGTCCTGACAATAATGAACACACAAAAAAAAGAATTATCCAACAATTATCCAACAATGTCCCCAGGAAATACGCTGAGAATCCTGACGAAATTCTTGAATATGTCAATAACTTCTTCATAAATATAGGATCTAATTTAGCAAAACAAGCTACGCAATGTGATGGAGCAGTACAAACAAATGAATCTCCTGAGCAAGGAAAAAAGCTCGAGTTTAAACAAATCACAGCTGATGAAATCAAAAATACAATTTCTTCTCTAAAATCAAATGTATCTTCCGGGGAAGACTTAATAACAACAAATGCAATAAAATTTCTCTGTAAGGAACTTATCGTACCTCTAACATATCTAGTAAACATGGCTATAACTGAAAGCGTATTCCCCACAGCTCTCAAAAAAGCTATTGTAATACCAATATATAAACAAGGATGTAAAAATGACATAAACAACTATCGACCAATAAGCCTACTCAATACATTTTCAAAAATATTGGAGAGAATATTAAAAAAACAACTCCTTTCCTACTTAGAAGAAAATAAAATATTATCAGAAACCCAGTACGGATTTAGGGAGAATCTAAGTACTGGTGACGCCATAGAAACTATTACAGATATGATCATAAAAAGTTTAGACAGAGGAGAAAAAACACTGGCAATCTTCATAGACTTACAAAAGGCATTTGATACAATAGATCACAAAATCCTTTATGCAAAACTTTCAAAAATTGGTATGTCAAATAGAACTCTAAACTTATTAAAAAGCTATATGATGGAGCGTACACAGAGCGTTCAAATCAACAAGAAAAAAAGCAAACCTCTCCTCATCAACCATGGAGTACCGCAAGGAAGCGTACTAGGACCGATATTATTTCTAATATACATAAATGATATCGGTAGCCTAGGAACGAGAGGAAAAATCATAAGCTTTGCTGACGATACAGTAATTGTGTTCAACGAAAAAGACTGGAGAAGTACCTACAAAGAAGCGGAACATGGACTTGGTCTACTGCAAAACTGGCTTAAGAGAAATTCCCTTACACTTAATGTCAATAAAACAAAATATCTGACATTTTCTATAACAGCCAGAGGACAGCCAGAGGATGACTTTAATCTTAAATTACATACATGCCAAGAAAACAATCAAAATCAAGGCTTATCATGCCACTGTCCTACCATAGCACACTCCAAAAGTATCAAATATCTTGGTATTGAAATTGATGATAATCTCCGATGGAACGCACACATTGAAGTAATCACAAAAAAACTCACCAGGTACATTTACTTCTTTAGAGCCATCCGTAACATCCTCAACATAAACGACATTAAGAAAGTGTACTACGCTTTATGTCAGTCACAAATAGAGTACGGGATAACTGGATGGGGGTCTGCTTTGAGCACTCACACAGAGCGACTCAATATAGCCCAAAAAGGAGTACTGAAGACAATACTGAAAGTTCCGCTTAGAACTCCGACGGAAGAAATATTTAATAACTTTCAAGTCTTCAATGTACAGAAACTTTATTCAAAAAATATTTTATTTAAACTGAAAAAAAACATATATGTATACTCCACTGCCCAACATAAATACTCAACCAGGTCAGTAAGCAATAACATCCTGGTTACTCCCAGTTTGAACACATCTTTTGGACAGAGAAATAATAAATTCCATGCCATAAAATTATACAATGCTCTACCAGATCAAATCAAAAATATAAAGGAAATGAATATATATAAAACAAAAGTAAAAATATGGCTGAGAGATCAAAGTAATAATAAAATTACAAACATCATGAAGACGATATAAAGACAATCCATAACCAAATACAAATATTTTAAAAAACTACAGGCCACCTCAGAACAGGAAATCCTAGTGAGGAGGTCTGTGAAAAAAAAAAATAATCTATACTTATTATATACATCATACATACATGTACAAACCTTATTATTGAAATTAATAAAAAAAAAAAAAAAATAAAATAAAAAAATAAAAAAATAAAAAAATAAAAAAATTTGGTGCAGTCGTTCGAAAGTTATGCGCTTAGCAACACATTCAGCGATTCATTTATATATGTGGGAGGGTGGGAGTAGGAGGGTTAAAATTTGGAGTTATAGGTATTTTTTGATGCCAAATAAAAAAAAACAAAAAAAAAATGTAGAATTTTTTTTCTGGGTAGGGTTAGCATAGGTTATGGTTCACAAGTATACACGCCTACCATAATATATATATATATATATATTTATACAAATTTATATTAAACTAGCCGACCCGGCAACGCGTTGCTGTGGCTAACGAAACACAACGCCATCTACTGGATAGTTAACCGACCTAGATAACATAATGATCTAAGCTAACCTAACCTAATCTAACCTAACATAACGTAATCCAACCCAACCTAGATAACCAAGTGTTGTGTCGATAAATTAACTCACAACGCCATCTGTTATGGAACTTACAAACAATTACAAAGCATTGTCCTGTAATAAACATTTAATGAATATTTAATTCGCTATAATAAATATTGTGGTCAATAGTCAAGATGTATAATCCTGTCTCTTAAATTGCACCAAATTACATTCATTAAGCCAAAATTCATCAAAATCGGTTAAGTACCTACTTTTGAAATTTCTCTAACACACATCGTGAGTGAGATTTTTACATATATAAAGAAGATAAAGGATGTCCATATTTTAAATATATGTTGTACCCAGTAGCCACTTTTTTTATTTAATAGTGGATTTGCCGCCCCTCTCTCTTCACAGCAGAAACAACCTCCCACAAACTTGAAATGGTCTCATATAAAAAATAAACCTACGTGACAAAATGTATGTAATTTGTTGCTTGTCAAAGCATTATTTTACAGTGTTTTCGATACATCGATGCATTATTATATCAATTAGTGAATGATTTGATAAATAATATAAATACATATCTAGAATCTCAAATAGTTTGAGTCATTTTTCCTCCAATATTCATTAGTACAATAGTAAATTTATAGCAATTAATCGAAGAATACTTATCTGAATCGTTTATTGATTATGAATAGTGACGAAAGTAATTAAGCTAGCCATTAATGATCGTTATTCAACAACCTGGGCGGAATTTCTGTGGGTTACTCCAAAGTGAATCATTACTTATAATTGAAATTTTTCACATTACTAATTACTTGCCAAGTTATAATATAAACATCGTTAGACCTACAATAATCACAATTCACTTCAGTTCATCGCTGAGAAGAGAATCCATAACAAAATGATTAAGGTAAACAAATTTTATTTTCCTTTTCTTAATATTGTACAAGTAATTTAATTTTCTCCATTTGTCATTTTGTACTCACATTACAACTTATTAGTTGACGACCGTAGGGACCAGGGGTAGCAAGTTCGAGACACGACGTGTATAAATAAATGCTATAACCAAACGTGATACCATACAGGGTGTTAAGGGACGTACTTGACTTAGTTTGACCAGTGATTCCTGACATTATTTGGAGTAAAAAAGTAGATGAAATTGTGGTCTCCGGTGACTTTTTTTGAAGACTTTTTAAAAAAAAAATTTCTCCAAATTTAAACAACAAAAAAAATCTTCCGCATTTTGTCTCTGGTCACTCAGTCCAGTAACCGACCAAGACTCCAGATACGAATATCTACATCCTGTAGGTATGTCTGACGAATATCTACAGCGCATATGTTTAACTAATATCTACGAACTTCAGAGTGTTGATTAATATCTACAGAGCGTAGGTTGAATTAATATCTACAGAGCGTTGGTTGGACTAATCAGCTAAATGTGCCCAATAGTCCGATATTAGGGATTTTTACATACATACTTGAATAAATTCAGTTTTTTAAACTGCATACGCAATATTACGTTATTCCAATATGCTATACATAATTGAAAATCCAACCTCTGCCAGTGCTGTAGATATTCGTCAACACTTTGGTTCTCATAGATATTAATCAACAGTTTGAGCTGTAGATATTCGTCAACACTTTGATTCTCATAGATATTAGTTCGATTTTTTCAGTTTTTGGAATTCCTGTAGATATTAGTAGACGCCTCCACCGACCAACACCTCAACCCGCCTCCAATTGTCCAACACCTACATCAAAAATATCACCGGAGACCAAAATTTCATTAACATTTTTTTTTCTCCAAATAATGTCAGGAATCACTGGTTAAAGTAAGTCAAGTACGTCCCTTAACACCCTGTATATACAGGATATCAAGAAAAATATATTAAATATACAGGGTGTTAAGGGTGTACTTGAATCACTACTAGTGATTCCTGACATTATTTGTAGTAAAAAATGGGCATAACATTTTGATCTCCTGTAACATGTTTGATGTTTTTATTTTCGTAACTCAATACATCAAAATTTCGGTAGATTTTGACAGTTAGGGTCGAGGGGTTCAGCGGTTACTTGGCTGAGTGACCAGTGATGAGAAGCGGAAGAAATTTTTAATGTTGTTCGGGTTTAAAGAAAAAAAATGAGAAAAAACTCAAAAAAGTCACCGGAGTAATTTCATTAACATTTTTCACTTCAAATAATATCAGTATTATCAGTAATCACTGGTTAAAGTTATCCAAGTACGTCCCTTAACACCCTGTGTATACGGTGTCGGGAAACTCATAGTACAAGCGGCTAACTAGTGAATCTACATCACATTTTTCAGATGATTTTGTGGTATAATCTTTTTGATTTGAGCTTTCGTTTTCAAGTAAATCAAGCCCGAAGTTGGATGATTTAGTTCAAATTTGAAAAAAAACGTTTGTTATTTATCTCCCCATCTCCTTCTTTCCTCATTTCATTTAGCCTTACAAAATACCGAAATTGGAGATACGGTAGTCAAACTGACTTTTTGGCACTTTTCCAATGTCCCCACTGCTCTAAATTATCAGTAGCCAGTGAGACTATGAGAGCCCCAAATATGATGTTTTATGGGGATGATTGAAGTGATAAAGGGAAGTAGAAGGGATAGAGGAAGATTAGGTTGTACTTGGCCATTCACATTTAGTCGCCAAATACGACAAAACCATTTTAAGCGACGTTTCAATTCTGAAAGTTGTTCTTTCAACAGAAACCATTAAAATAGACTAAACAAATTTGTCTTAGAGAGGTGGGTAGAGAAAAGGTAGATAGGAAAAAGGTGAGTAGGGAAAAGGTAAGTAGGGAAAAGGAGGGTAGGGAAAAGATGGTAGAAAAAGGGTGAGTACGGAAAAGGTGGGTAGGGAAAAGATGAGTAGGGAAAAGGTGGGTAGGGAAAAGATGGGTAGGGAAAGATTCTGTCGTCATTTGAACTAGGTGACAATTTAAATTGAAAACACAATATATGTTTCAGATCGCCCTTTTCTTCTTCCTGGTGGTGGCCGCTTTGGCTTACGAGGGGGCTCCACTTAACGAGAAGGGAGAAGTTATCGACACCAAAGAGGTTCAAATCGCCAAAGAAGAACATTACGAGGCCTGGAACAAAGAGAACGACAAGCAACATTATCTGAAACAAAAAGAACACTACTACCCTCACCATGATGATCATCATGACGACCATTACCATGAAGGACATCATGACGACCATTACCATGAAGGACATCATGACGACCATCACCATGAAGGACATCATGACGATCATCACTATGACCATCATGACGACCATCACTACGATCATCATGACGGTGAACATGTTGACCATCATGATGATTACCACAAGTGGTAATTCTGCTTGGAGAAAGGATTGAAAACTTCTCAAATAGGTGGTTTTGTAATTCAGTTCCCAGAATTTTGGTTAGTTATGTTTCTTTTTTATCAAAATAAACTTTAAATTTTTTATTTTTTTTTATTTATGTTTTTCTCTTTTTGCATGGCTCCCACACGTTGGGCCCTGAAGCAAATAATTTCTCTCATGTCTTTTGTCATGTTTAGAGATGTTGTGTGGAGGGTCTTTTTAGAGGAAGCCAGAAGCCAAAAATTTATATATTCTTAGTGTGCTTTATATCGCCACGATTATATGTAAAAATCGCTTGCCAAACGGAGCTTAGAGGACACGATTTCAAGCGCAAAAGTGTTTTTATAAATGAATATAAATATTGATATTTTGTGAATAATTTTATAAGATGAAAATAGTTAATCAATAAAAACTGTCACAGATAATTTTAGCAATAAAATTTCTTTTAAAAAAAGACTAATATGCGCACATACTCGTACATTGTTAGGTAATACGGTTTAACTACAGCGTATAACAAGGCCCTTATGGGTGCCTCATGAGTAATTAACAAGTTGATCATGACTGTGATATTTAAGTTGCTGTGTGTTAAACCACGGCGGAAGTTGTTGGCCACCTCCGAGGATTAGCTGACCAGGTCGGGAGACCGCCAACACGTCCAACAACAGCTTTTAAGGGTCTCCATGTAATTACCCTAAAGATATTCAAATACAGAAGAGATATGCTATGGTGTCCGCGCAACTGTCGCCGGACTACGCGCTAATTAGCGTAGTTTTCATACAAAAAGAATTTGTTCATTTCGTTGATTTTTTGAAAATGTGCATTAATATTGGTTAACAATATATTTTGAATAAGGAAAGAATTGGTTCATTTAGTTTAACGTTCGTTTGGTTTATTCGTTAATTATTTGTTCTTTTAGTTTATTTGTTAATTGGTAAACAATATCGGCGACACCCGGAAGCGCAGACCCACATAGTAAAAACAGCAGATAGCACATCTATTTATATTTCAATATCTTTGAATTACCCCAATTAACTGCCAAGATTTACTGTTTAAACAAGCGGCCGTCGGATGCGCGGTGATGTAACGCCGTGAGGGTGAGAGATTGAGAATTTTTTAGGTGAAAAGCTAGGGAATACCCAACTAAACAGTTGTTCTTATCATGTTCTTATTTGTGTTTTGCTACATAGAATAAACATGGACTATTTACCACACTTGTAGTGTAGTGTAAGTAATTGAAGACTTTATTTTAATTCTACTCAATGGAAACAGTAGAAAAAGCTTCAGTTTATTTTTAATCCAAAGCGATTTGTAGTAAAGATATCGAAAATAGTGATTAGGCATTATTTTTTGCCTTAGGGAAATGAATGAGGGGAGGTTATGTGTTTGAAATATGTAATACGGGTAGGTCGGAATCTGGGGGTCAGTGTGTCCAGGTGTTAGAGACAGACTTATCAATCCATCTCTCCTAAAGCAGCCCAAAATGATGGGTAGAGACGCTGGAGAGGTGAAAGGGTCTCTATCAACCTTCTACTCCAAATCAGAGCCGCCATGCAGGTGGTGGGCGGACATATTCGCCGCCAAGGGCTCGACAAACCTCCCAGGTACCTCTGTTGAGTCATTAAACATAGTTTGCTACTTAAGGTGACTATGACAAAGGTGTGGGTTTAAATAATGAATGGTTTTTGATTCAAAATGATTCTGGAAATGTATTATCCATATTACGTGGAAGTGAATGATGAACACTTGGAGCAGGTGGATGAGTATGTATCTGGGTAGTGTGTTTACGAGAGATGGGAAGGCTGATAGAGATATTGAAAGAAGGGTGAATGCCGGTAACTCCATTAATGGTGGACTGAATGCCGTTGGCGCTAATAAAAAACTGTCAAAAGAAGCGAAGCTAGCAGTCCACAATGGAGTCCTGGTACCTACCCTGATGTATGGCAGTGAGGCATGGAACTGGCAGAGGAAGGATGAAAGTAAGCTGAATGCTGTTGAAATGAGATCCCTGAGACGTATGTGTAGTAAAACAATGTATGATCGTGTGAGAAATGTGGATATCCGCAAAGAATATAAGGCATAATGAGTAAGATTAAGAAAGGGACCCTCAGATGGTTTGGGCATGTAGAGCGAATGAACGAAGAAAGTAGTGTAAGAAGAATATACGACGCGAATGTGAGTGGTAGAAGAAGTCGGGGACGCCCGAGAAAGACATGGCACGATCAAGTGAATCAAATACTTGAGTCGGGCCATATCAATAGTCAGAATAATAGAAGAGAATGTATGAGACGATGTATGAATGTGAGTGAGGAGTGTGTGCCAAGACCGAGTTGTTTGGCGGTCCGTCCTCTCTGCCTACCCCTGCGGGGAAACGGCGTGATGGTTAGTTAGTTAGTTAGTTACGTGGAAGTAGAAAGTATCTCACCATGTTCATGAAAACGTTGTTGATATAAATAGATGTTGTTAGGCGTAGAACTTCTCTCAAGTTCCGACAGATGCCGCTGGGAGTGACCATACAATTCGTAGCCAGTTTTTCAAGAATAATATAATGAAAACACGTACAAAGAATAAAAAATCTGATTGTGACTTATTATATATAAGATAATTTATTTATTTATTAACGCCCTTTTTCGGGGCTTTTACATATGAATAGTAAGAAATACACAGTATTTATTGTACATAACTGAACTGCCTTCGTAACAATATTTTATATTTGTTTAAAGATAAATTGAAGATGTCCACTGACTTGGTATAATTGTTTCCCTCCATTAGTATTCTGGGCAAAGAGGAATACATATGATAGTTAGTTCCAGAATTACTGCACTGAAATAAATCCTGACTTCTAGTATTACGTATTGGAATCCGGAAGCTTATCAATTCGAGCAATATCGGACTGTCAACTAAATTATTTAGAATTTTATACAGAAATACCAAGTCAGTGAAAGTTCTTCTGTCTGACAATTTCAGCATATTCATATCATTCAAAATAGTATTGTAGTTCAACATAACTGCTGGAATACCCATTTTAAAATTAAGAAAACGTAAGAATTTGTTTTGTATTCTTTCAACAGCTTGTACATGTATATTGTAATATGGGTTCCAGACGGGAGAATTGTATTCAAGTTGACTTCTAACATATGCAAAATATAACAGTTTTATACACTTAATATTGTTAAAATTTCTAGTTAGCCTAGTTATAAATCCCAACATTTTTAAGGCCTTATTAGAGATTTCTGTTATGTGGTTAACAAATGAAAGATTAGATTGAAAAGTGATGCCCAAGTCTTTAATTTGTGTTAATGTCTCCAGAGTATTGTTATCAATGTTGTAATTGAAGATCACTGGATTTTTTATTCGAGAAAATCTAACTATATGACATTTTGAGATATTTAAGTAAAGTCTATTTTCATTACACCAAATTAACAATTTGTTGATATTATCTTGAAGAATGTTGCAATGATAAATATTTTGAATTATTCTAAAAATTTTGAGGTCATCAGCAAAAAGTAAGATAAATACATCATGAAATATTTTTGTAAGATCATTTATAAACAAGATAAATAATATTGGGCCAAGGTGTGAACCCTGTGGAACTCCACTTGTTGCATAAATTTTTTCCGACAATGAGGATTTTATTCTAACAATTTGTTGTCTTCCAGTAAGATAGCTTTCAAACCAGGCTAATATACTGCCACGTATACCAAGCTTTTCTAATTTCCAAATGAGAATTTTATGGGAAACTGAATCAAAGGCTTTACTAAAATCAGTATAGACAGAGTCTACTTGTTTTTTTTTCTTTAAAAGCATTGGTTATAAAATTTTCATAAATAATCAAGTTAGAAAGTGTACTTCTACCTGGCATAAATCCAAAATGGTAAGGTGATATTACAGGTTTTATTTGGGCAAAAAGTTTGTCAAGTATTAGGCTTTCAAATAGTTTCGGTATGGTGGATTGAATGCATATTGGTCTATAATTACAAACATCACTTTTATCGCCCTTTTTGAAAATTGGAGTCAAATAACTATGTTTCCACATATCGGGAAAAATTCCACTGGATAAAGATAAATTAAAAAGTTTGGTTAATGGAAGAGCAATTACTTTGATACATTCTTTGATAAATATTGTGGGGATATTATCCGGTCCTGCAGATTTGTTGATATCTAATGATTTAACTTTAGTTACTACATCAGAGAGACTTATGGTACACTGCGAAATATCAAGAGTTTCATCTAGAGTTGTTGATGGAAGAGGAGCATTATTTGCGTCTGTTGAATAAACACTTTTAAAAAATTTTGCAAACAAGTTAACAATACCATCAGTATTATTGCTATGGCTGCCATTTAGGTGCATAATGCTGGGGAATTCAGAATCATCTTCTTTAAGAGATTTCGAATATTTCCAAAAATAATTAACATTGTTTATTATGGAATTTTGAATTTCATTTATATGGTTACGGTAGCAAGTCATAGACATTTTTTTACACAAAGTTCTTAAATATTTAAATTCACTGTAATCAGAATTTTTTTTATATAATTTATATTCTTAATGTTTAAGTTTTTTGGTGATAAGTAGATTTACAAGTTCTTTGGTGTACCATTTTGGATAGGTGTTTGGATTACATATTACGGTTGGAACATAGATGCTAATAGCCTTTCCCAAAACAGAATAAAATTTATTTGTAGCTGTGTTAATATCATCATATTGCACAGATGACCAATCAAAAGAGAGGAGATAATTACATATTTTCTCGTAATCAGTTTTGAAAAAATTTTGGTAACTGAAAGACAGTTTACAGGTATTATCATGTACATTAGAAATAATAACTTCCAGTGGAGGATGATAACCATCAATGGGCACCAGCGGTTCACTACATTCTTCAATTACTAGTGACTCTAAGTTAGAAAAACATAAGTCTAGAGTACGATTATTTACATTTGATAAAGTATTTGCCTGATTCAGGCCTAGAAATAACGCCATGTCTAGAATAATGCGTTCAGACTCACTCACATTGATATTATTGTCCCTGTTCACCCAATTCACATTTGGAAGATTATAATCACCAGCAAGCAAAAATGTTGCATTAGCATGCTTTTTTAATATAACTTCCACTTCCTCACTATGGCACCTGTATACTTCATTGCTTGAATTTGGTGGGATATAAATACAACCAACAATAATCTTTTTATTCCTGGCAACATTCACTTGCACGAAGATTTGTTCAAGAAGTTTGTGTTTAGTTTTAATTAAGTTTGATTTGTATTTCTTG
Source organism: Limnephilus marmoratus (assembly GCA_917880885.1). NCBI lineage: Eukaryota > Metazoa > Arthropoda > Insecta > Trichoptera > Limnephilidae > Limnephilus > Limnephilus marmoratus. Next base: position 5,234,265 of record OU862927.1, on the reverse strand, counting down.
CTGATAGCGATTAAAACCCCGCCACCTCTGCTTTTAGCACTTGTCAATGTATTTCTGTCTAATCTATACACATTATGATTTATAAAACCTAATTCACTAGAATGAATATTAGGTTCTAACCATGTTTCAGAAAGTAGAATAAACTCGTGCCCAAACATTGGTAGTGTAGATTGAAGTAGACTTAATTTTGTTTTAAGGCCTCTGACATTTTGGTAGTACAGCTGGCAATTTTTTGTTTGGTGTTTTTTAGAGGAGTTTTTTAATGGCATTGTTATGAAGCGATTGTATTTATTGTAAGTTAGGTACTATTTTCTTAAATGCATTTTAATTGGTTAGGTTGGCAAACCTGGGGGAGTTCGTTCAACGTGTCGGTAGGCGGCGGTTTTTGGGTTTGGTTTCCGGATCCGCACTCTGGTTTTCAGGGCGATTTGTGCGGTACGCCGTGAAAACAACGGTCAATTAATCTTAAGTTTGAATACGATGTGATTGTAATCCAAGCTTGGGCATCTGCATTCGGGGGACGGAAACACGTTGTGTTTATTTTAAATAAAAAAATTAAAGATTTATTCGCGTAAAATGCGAGTTTTCGCGCGGGTCCCAAAAGGGAGCACGAGTTTAATGGCGATGTACGTGTGTTACGATTAATGTACCTCTTTATCCGAGACATCGGTGTAAATAATAACCCGCCACGCTTATCATTGTGCGCTGTGCATCTAACCGAAGAGTTATTCACGTAAAATGTGAGTTTCGCGAGGGTCCGAGTGACCACGAGTGAATTGGCAATGTCCGAGTGAAAAGACTATTGTACCTCATTATCCGAGTCATCGGATTAATTAATAACTCGCTGCGCCCGTGATTATATGCAGGCCAACTATTGAATTCCCCCCGAGGGTATATTTATGGAACAAACCCGAGATACCGCAGTGTTGAACGAAACATCGCCTCGAATTGCTGACGGGCCTTCCTTTACAATTTGGAGTAGAGTCTGGGTACTCCTTCCTTCTCCTGAGGGTCCAGGTCTAACATCACTTCCATGCGACTGCTGAGGAGGTCGCAGGGCCAAGCTGAGCCGCAGAGGTTGGGATCACCCTTGCCACCAGGAGCTGGGGTGGGTTCTCACGACATCGGGAGTTCGGCGGCAGTAAATTTAATTAGGGTAGCTAGGATTAGCATAAAATTACGATATTGGTCCCGGGGGTGAGTCCATACCATTTATTTTATTATGTCTTTCGAAATCAATACAGTGAACCGATTATATACTCCACATTTTGTTTTATTAAGTAGTTTCCTTGTGCAGCCTTTTCAGGAATGCTATAAAAACTAATGGCCCACACTCTGAGAATTGAGTACCGTGTTCTCCGCTGGTTGACATACCCAGACATTAGGCTGGGTTTGGCGTCCAAGGTTTCCGGTGAGGAAATCAAAGTTGACTAGCAGATTACACCCGAGCCCGACAAAGGCTCATTAGTACATCTCCCTTTAATCTTATAACACAAACTCATAACAATATGTCATCACACTTTAATGGTAACAATATGGCGCTCCATACGCTGTCTGGTCCCGATTTATAGCATTCCTGAAAATGTTTTCTTCGCCCTGTAATGTATAATGCCCAAAAATTATTATTCATCTGTTCAGTGGAGGTCTTAATTTCGTTTGTATTTATTAAACTTGGTCGCGGTCATAACCTATGATTGCAGTGACGGTGATTGGAAATAACAACAAATGTCATTATTTCAATTCACTGGCACTATTACCGGCGGGAATTCGTAAAGGGATACTATGCGTAATTATATTGTGGGCACCTTATAAATGATTAATCTCGTATTTATTGTTTTTCCAATACCACACAGTTATGCATAGGACCTGAAATCCTTACCTTCTGTAACCTAAAATGATTTGTCATTTTCTTTGTTATTGTTTGAAAGCATAGAAATCGGTCATAGACTATGGACAATGTGTTAAGTAGAGCTCTATAATTTTTTTTCTGTCCGGAACCAATCAATGCTAGCTGTTCTAAGAATACCTCGGATTGTCTATGACGGTTCCTCGTTACATTTTACCTATGACTTCGGCATACGTCAAAACACTGTTGTGTTTACATGTCAGAATCCCTGATAGCGAAGACAAATCAATTTATTATGTGTTTAAATAGGAATGGAGGATAATTATTAAAGATTATTCAAATATTTAAGATATTTACTGAGATTTTAATGACAATGCGGGTAATTCGTTTTTGCTTCGAGAGGAAAATTTGTATAAAGCTCTGTCAAAACCTACTATTAATTATACTTGAAAATTGTTTATTTACTAATGTCTGACTGACGTTTTAAATTTTCATTTAAATAGGCTACTTACATAGAAATTCAAATGAAAAAAAATTTTTTTTTTTTGAGCTACTTACATAGTAATTTAATTTTTTTATTTCAATGGGCTACTTACATATTGATTTGAATAAACTAAAAAATATTCATTTAAATGGGCAACATACACATTAAAAAAAATTTTTTAGCAATAACAACAACAACGTACAACTACAACGTACAATAACAGTAATAACAATAACAACAACATCAAAAACAAAGAATAAATTATATTTATTTTATTTTCTTCTCTTTCTTTTCAATTCTGCTTTCGTGTCAAGCTTATCACATTAAAGTTACAATGTCTACTCCGATTCCAAATGTAAATAATGCATCCAAGGATGAACTTATAAAGGAATTAACTTCACGATCCATCGAACCGGAGGGCACCGCCCAAGCGTTGCGTTCGCAAGCGCGCGCCTTTAACAAAACTATGAAGAAATCATTAGATGTGGTTATGGAGGAAAGTGATTCGGATCTAGATTCTGACAATGAAACAGAGGAGAAGGTCACGGTTATTAAACATACCAAGGTTATTTATAAAGACTCATCATCGCGGGGGCTTACAAATTGGGATGTCAAGTACGATGGTAAAAGCTGCGTAAGAGATTTTCTGCTTTTGGTCGAAGAGCGTTGTAGGACACGCAACATTTCTCATAAAGACTTAGTTAAATCTTTCAGTGAAATTTTAGACGGGTTAGCACTTCTATGGTATAGGTCAATTTATAGTCCAGACTTAAAATGGGATGACCTATCCAGCTTATTAATAAAACAATTCGAGGGACAGGATAGGCAATTAGATCTGGAAAATGAGATTCTAAATTATAAACAGCCAAAGGGAATGTCAGTTTTGGAATTCACTTTGAGACTTAAAGCACTTAACAATAAATTGGATTGCAAAATTCCAGAGGTTAAACTTTTGCGGGTAGCCATGAAAGCATTGTTGCCTATGTATGCTAAGTTGATGTCATCCAGAGACTTTTGTTCGTTTGAGGAACTTACGAGGTGCGCTGCTAAACTCGAGTCGTACACTGAAGCCTCAACATCCACAGCAATTCCAAAATTAGTTGACACTCAAAATAAGCCCAGTAACTTTAAAAAAATTAATTCGTTCCCCAATAGTTACAATAAGCCTTTCACTAATACAAACAATTACAGGTCGTTCAATAATAATAACAATAATAATAATTTTAACCCTTCTAGGAATTCAAGACCTATGGGGAATAACACGAATAATTTTGCTAAACAGGATATAACAAATCAACAAAATAAATCTCTTGTTTGTACTTATTGCAAGATCAAAGGTCATTCGTTAACAAATTGTTGGAAAAAAGATAGCGACAATAGGAAACAGCATGTTAGTAGTATTAACAATAAGAAACATACCAATGATCCAAAAAACTAGAAACGAGTCAATCTTACCGCGCCCCTTCTTGTGCACAAAGAAAGAGGGAGTGGGAGCGTTGGCTCCGCCTAGTGCAACAATTCCTTTCTAGCCCGTCTCCTCAAGCGGTGGACGCACTGCCACAGGAGAAGGATAGTACAGAGGATGAGCGTCCTTATGCCGACATTTTTGTTCTAAATAATAGTTATAAAGCACTGCTAGACAGTGGTGCTTCCTTGTCATGTTTAGGGGGGGATAGTTATAAGATTTTTTTAGAGTTAGGAGTAGAATTAGTAAAAACAGATTTTAGCGTTACGACTGCAGACGGTACCAGCCAGCCTGTTTTAGGGTATTTAACTTTGCCGGTGACGTACAATTCAACCACAAGAGAAGTTATCTTTTACGTCATTCCAACGTTGACACCTAATTTCGTATTGGGGGTGAACTTCTGGAAACAGTTTCGGATCGCGCCGGAACTGTTCTCAAAAGTTCGCGTACCTCAACAAAAAGGTCAAATCAATGAGGTGAGAGCAATTCGGCCTGCCTCTTCTCTAAAAAATTCGGAAAACAAAGCCCTTTCGGACATTGTCAAAAAATTCGAATCCATTTCTTACGAAAAGAAGGGATTAGGATTGACTCATCTAGTCCAACACAAAATACATACAACAGGTCCGCCTATTAAACAACGTTATTTCCCACTGTCTCCGGCAAGACAACGTCAACTTGACGCAGAAGTAGATGAGATGTTAAAACTTGGAGTCATCCGTCCTTCGCGATCTCCATGGTCGAGTCCAGTGCTCATAGTACAAAAAAAAGACGGAACGGGTCGTTTTTGTCTGGACTCCAGGAAAATTAACAATGTTACAACACGCGATTCCTATCCATTACCATACATAACAAGGATCCTAGACAAGCTAGGCGGTGCCCGATACATCTCGTCTATAGACTTATCTAAAGCCTTTTGGCAAATTGCATTAGATAATGACTCCTGTCAGAAGACAGCGTTCGTTGTACCCGGTCGTGGATTGTTCGAATTCACCCGGATGCCCTTCGGACTTAAAAACGCACCGAGTGAGCTGCAAAGACTGGCCGACGCTTTGTTCGGTCCAGAATTTGACGACAATGCCTTCTGTTATTTAGACGATCTGATCTTGGTATCAGAAGACTTAGAATCACATCTTTGTTTATTGAACCGTGTCTATGAACGACTACGAGACGCAGGTCTAACCATAAATCTAAAAAAATCGGAGTTCTGCAAAGCCGAGCTCAAATACCTCGGGTACATGGTTGACTCGCAAGGTCTTCGTACAGACCCCATAAAGATAGACAGTATAAAAAACTTCCCGGTACCCAAGAACGCAAAGCAAATCCGAGCCTTCATTGGATTATGTGGGTACTTCAGAAGATTCATAAAGGGTTTTCGAGCATTGCCGCCCCTCTTACAAAACTCACTGGTTCGAAAAAAGGAATCAGCAACTTTGCTTGGTCTCCAGAGGCCGAGAAAGCTTTTAACGTGTTGAAAGAAGCATTGACATCAGCTCCGGTTTTAAGTTGCCCGGATTTCTCAAAACCCTTCGCGATACACTGCGACGCCAGCTCCGGTGGAATAGGCAGAGTTTTAATTCAGACCATTGATGGGCTGGAGCACCCGATTGCATATTATTCAAGGTGTTTAAATACTCACGAACGCAACTACGGAATTACAGAGCGTGAACTATTAGCAGTATTGGATTCAGTAACGCACTTTAGACCTTACATTGAAGGAGCGCATTTCACAGTTGTTACTGATCATTCAAGTTTAAAGTGGTTAGGTTCGTTATCTAATCCTAGTGGCCGTCTTGCACGATGGAGCTCACGGTTATCGCAATTTTCCTTTGATGTTGTTCACCGTAAGGGAACTCAACATATTGTACCGGACGTCCTTTCGCGTATGGATGTAGCTCTTATATCGGGATCTAACCTTAGTGATACCACTGATGAATGGTATTTAAATGCTTGGAAAGGTTGTCAGGAATTCCCTCAACGATTTCAGAACTTTCAAATTAAAGACAACGAGTTGTATCGTCATACGAAAACCCGTTTGGCCTTATGTGAGGATACCACTTGGAAAAGGGTCATTCCTCAAGAGGATAGGAAAAATATTATTTCAGACTCCCATGACTCCGCACGCGCCTGTCACCCAGGGGTCTTCAAAACCTATAAAAAGCTTCAACTTAGGTATTACTGGCCAAACATGTATAAAGATGTCAAAGAATTTGTAAATCGTTGCCAAACTTGTAAAGCCCATAAGATAAGTACAGCCCCACCTAACGGAATCTCTTCAAACCCAAAAAAGGTCACAAGACCCATGCAAATGTTGTCGATAGATTTAGTAGGTCCTTTACCTAGGAGTTACTCAGGTTTTACCGTAATCTTATCATGTGTAGACGTTTTTTCTAAATTTACATGGCTATTTCCGCTGCGCAATGGCACCGCGAGAAGCATAATAAAAATCTTAGAAGAAAACATCTTTCTTGTTCACGGCGTACCACGAACTATCGTCTGTGATAATGGTCGTCAATTTGTTTCGAAAGAATTTAAAGAATTGCTTAATAGTTATAACATGCCGCCACCATTTTACAATTCATCTTATACGCCTCAAAACAACGTAGTCGAACGTTATAATCAAACCCTGGGCACGGCGTTATCCATCTTAGTTGAATCAGACCACCGAAACTGGTCTAAATTTCTTCCGCAAGTTCAATCAGCGATGAATAACACGGTAAACTGCGCTACAGGTTATACACCTTATTTTCTGATGCATGGTCGGGAGCAGATACTAGACGGTGATCTGCACCGTAATCCAATAGCGGATGAGGAAACCAGTTCGCAAATTGGTGCTCAACCTAAAGTTTATGCACAGAAATTAGAAGAGTTGTCGTCGGTTTATGAGCAAGTCTCGAATGCTCTTCTTAAAGCTTTTCAAAAAGGAGCTGACCATTACAACCTGCGCAGAAAACACATTACCTATCAGGTTGGTGATGTGGTGTGGCGGAGGAATTTTGCGCAATCTAACGCATTGAATTATTTCGCACAAAAATTGGCACCCCGGTTTGTTCAGAACGTGGTAGTAAAGAAAAAATCAAACTTAATTTATACACTTGCAGACTTAAACGGAAAAGTTGCGGGTGATTTTCATGTGAAAGATATAGTAAAATCAAATAATATACCGGTATAGTCTTATTGTGGCAATACTTCGGAGGGTCTGGCCATCCCTACCGAGTACTGCAAATTATTATATCTGTTAGTTAATATTTGATGCTTGGGAGTTTTAACCCGGCCTGATCAACCGAGTTGAAACGACCCGACATTCTGACAGTCATTAGTCCTGTCTTTAGATTCATTTTTAAGGAATTGGGTTATTTACTTGGCGGGGGGTGTTTTGTAAGATTGATGAGGAGGGTGGTTTGTTTCATTACAATAACAACCTCAACTCTAGTGGCAATGCTCGAGTTGAGAATATATTTAAAAATACGTATGTGCATGTATAAGTATAAATTTATCGATAGTATTAACGCTAAAACAGACGTAAATTTGGACGTCGGCTGAACAGATGATTAAGTAGGATTATTAGTTGTAAGTCTTGTATCCTGAAATACGCGGACATATCCGCACACTATCTCGGCATGTTTCAGACATACCTTTTTTTTTGGGTTATGTTCATGCTTTTGATAATGTCATTATTTGTTGTTCCAGATTACATAGAAAACACAGAGACGCAGGGATTGTATCTCTTTGTTTTCTAAGTGATTTTAAATGAAGAATTATTGTTATTCACCTTCAGTGCATTGACATTATTTGACCCTATTTTGTCAGGTTACAGAAGTAATTGCTAAAATTCAAAGTATTTTTTTTCTCTTTCTCTCACTCTTCTTCTGTTTTATTGGTAAATTTATTTCGTATAATATTGTCAAAATATTGTTTTACTCTATAAACATAGGCTGCGTCAGATAAGCCTCAGCTTTTGGAAAAGCGTTTTAATTTTGTTTTTAGTAGTTACAGAAAATGTTTTGTAATGTCCACCTTGTTTATAAGATTTTTTTTGAGATCTTATAATGTGGGATGATATGGTATCACATATCCTTCCACATTTTAAGCCAACATAGGAAGTAGAATCATTTATATTTGTATAAGATTTTGGATGTATTCTGTTATTATTGTCCTGAGAGACTTATAACATTGTTATTATGTACTATATGGTTGAACAATGGTTTACAGTGAAAACCTTAAAATTTGTTCTTTACTTACCGATTACGCCTTCTATAGAGTTGGACGTATACTTATGGCTGCACTAAATTATAGCTGCACATCTTATTAACAAACGACACCTTCTAAAACAGTTGGTTGTTTTTTTTATTTCTTTGGCACCATCCGATGCGTTGGTTGTATACTATTAAAAAATTATTTGGCACCATCCGATGCGTTGGTTGTATACTATTAAAAAATTATTTGGCACCATCCGATGCGGTGGTTGTACACTATTAAAATTACCTTTACAATGTATAATTGTTGTTGGTTAAATATTATTCACCCAAGGACCAGAATAGGAGGTTAGTTAGGAATACTCTCCCAAAAGAGGGTTAGTTTTATCCTAAAGGATATAAATTCAGTGAAGTGTAGATGGTAAACCCATCAAATATTTTCGGCCTAAGAAAGGCTATATAAATTCAGTGATAGTGTTTGGAACAGTGATGCCTAATGCATAGAATTTAACTTGACGTATTTGGAGGAGTGATTTAATCATAAAAATGTATGTTTCTTAATTTTAAGACTTATCTTTTAAGTTAGTTTATGTGTTCTGTTCCAGATGATACGTCAATGGTAGTGCTCGGTAAGAGTCAATATTACAACCACCCAGAATTTGTTTTTTCCAGTGCTGAGGGTGCTTGTTGTCCATTCACGTATCATCTTACAAAAAGTTGTTCTTAGGTTATATTGGTTTACTAGTTTTTAAGTTCGAGAATGGTTGCATCGTAAACCTACTATCCGGCCTACGCGCAGGATAGGCGCGATTGGGGTTACGATGCACTCATTCGTCATAAGAGTACTATTTAAGGATTTTTCTTTTCTTTTTCATTTCTAATAATTGTATTTTGTATTTCACATTTACTGGTTGTTTATTTTTATTTTATTACCAGGTACTCCTTGGGACCAACGTAGATAGTTCAGGGCATGTTTAGATTTTTGGTAGTTTTGTTTGAGGGCAAACATTTTTGTGGGAAGGGGGGTAATGTTATGAAGCGATTGTATTTATCGTAAGTTAGGTACTATTTTCTTAAATGCATTTTAATTGGTTAGGTTGGCAAACCTGGGGGAGTTCGTTCAACGTGTCGGTAGGCGGCGGTTTTTGGGTTTGGTTTCCGGATCCGCACTCTGGTTTTCAGGGCGATTTGTGCGGTACGCCGTGAAAACAACGGTCAATTAATCTTAAGTTTGAATACGATGTGATTGTAATCCAAGCTTGGGCATCTGCATTCGGGGGACGGAAACACGTTGTGTTTATTTTAAATAAAAAAATTAAAGATTTATTCGCGTAAAATGCGAGTTTTCGCGCGGGTCCCAAAAGGGAGCACGAGTTTAATGGCGATGTACGTGTGTTACGATTAATGTACCTCTTTATCCGAGACATCGGTGTAAATAATAACCCGCCACGCTTATCATTGTGCGCTGTGCATCTAACCGAAGAGTTATTCACGTAAAATGTGAGTTTCGCGAGGGTCCGAGTGACCACGAGTGAATTGGCAATGTCCGAGTGAAAAGACTATTGTACCTCATTATCCGAGTCATCGGATTAATTAATAACTCGCTGCGCCCGTGATTATATGCAGGCCAACTATTGAATTCCCCCCGAGGGTATATTTATGGAACAAACCCGAGATACCGCAGTGTTGAACGAAACATCGCCTCGAATTGCTGACGGGCCTTCCTTTACAATTTGGAGTAGAGTCTGGGTACTCCTTCCTTCTCCTGAGGGTCCAGGTCTAACATCACTTCCATGCGACTGCTGAGGAGGTCGCAGGGCCAAGCTGAGCCGCAGAGGTTGGGATCACCCTTGCCACCAGGAGCTGGGGTGGGTTCTCACGACATCGGGAGTTCGGCGGCAGTAAATTTAATTAGGGTAGCTAGGATTAGCATAAAATTACGATATTGGTCCCGGGGGTGAGTCCATACCATTTATTTTATTATGTCTTTCGAAATCAATACAGTGAACCGATTATATACTCCACATTTTGTTTTATTAAGTAGTTTCCTTGTGCAGCCTTTTCAGGAATGCTATAAAAACTAATGGCCCACACTCTGAGAATTGAGTACCGTGTTCTCCGCTGGTTGACATACCCAGACATTAGGCTGGGTTTGGCGTCCAAGGTTTCCGGTGAGGAAATCAAAGTTGACTAGCAGATTACACCCGAGCCCGACAAAGGCTCATTAGTACATCTCCCTTTAATCTTATAACACAAACTCATAACAATATGTCATCACACTTTAATGGTAACAGCATAAAAAATCAATTTTCTTCTTTTCAGCTTCAATTTTCCTCAAATGTACCGAGCATTCATTACTCCAAGCATAATGGTCAGTTGGCAATTGTAATTTTAATTTCTCATTCATTTTTTTGCAGTTAATGCACTGAATGTCGTTTTGACAGTTTACATTTTCATGTGCTTCGGAACATCGAGTGCAAGCTTTTTCACTTCTGCAGTCTTGTGCTTTGTGCATATAGCCATTGCACTTGTAACATTTTAGAAGTTACTTAGATAAGAAGTTAAGAAGTTAGTTAGATAAGGACTTATTATTTATACTTGAAGAGCCGCAACACAATAATTAGCATTTAAAAAGAAAATTATTTGTGAATACCTCTCAAGAGTCTCAGCTGCTTCCGTCTCGAGCCAGTGAGACTATAGCGGCCTACACACGACACTGCATTTAGTGACTGCGGCAGTGACTGCAGAGACCGTGGAGTTGAGCGAACTAGCGCTGTCTCGTTTGTTAAGAGCGTTTGCGGACGAAAATCCACATTTCGTCGAAAGTTGTTCTTCCGATCGTGCAGGGCGGTTACAATGAGAAAGATTGATTATTCTCCGTACCAGCTTTTTTAAATTATAACTCAATATCGAATTTATTTCAATCCAAATTAGCTTTAATTTATACCTTCATCCAAAAATGCTGAAAGGCGTGATGATAAAACTATTAAAATGGTGTCCTTTTTGTAGTTATTTTTTGATTACAAGTATTTATCATTTTTTAAAAATGTCTAAATTTAATAAGAATGTTAAAAAAATCTGAAATATATTAGTTTGTAAGTGCGCAAATAAATACCCAAATGGACCAATTTTCGTCAAGAAACACATGTACGTACATATTTTTTAATGATTTTATTGAAACTAAAATTAAAATTCTAATACATTACTTTGCTAGATAATGTATTGATTTATTTTATTGCATGATTACATTATTTGAAATGGGTGTGGTATAATACAAAAACTTTTTTGAAAATTTAACAAATCTGCCAACGACCTATGGAATAATCTTATTATACTAAAAATTAAAAAAATTCTAAAAATTTATTACATAACTATGCTAGATAAAAGAACAACCTTTCGAAATCCATTTATAATTTTTTGTGGAAAAGAGTCAATACGTCTAAAAACTTTTTTGAAAATGACGTATTTCCGGCTTTCTCTGGTAATGCCCTCTTAAAGGGCCGCTAGAACGAGTCAGCGCTAGTTCGCTCAACTCCACGCTCTCTGCAGTCACTGCCGCAGTCACTAGAAATTGGATGGTGAGGAGGGCGCTTATGGCATCCCCAATTGCGGTGTGTTATGAGGCTGAAGGTGGTGGGGAGGGGAAGGAGATGGAAAGAGGAGGTGGCTATTCAGATCTGGTCATCAAATACGGCTAAAGCCATTTCTAGCAAAGTCAATTCTGAATGGTGGACTTACACCAGGGCGATACTGAGAGTATCTTCCACCCTGGAACGTGCCGCGTACATAATTTTAAATGAATAAATCGTGAAATAACCAAATCATTCAAATAAAATTTATTTGCCCACGCCGGGATTCGATCTCGCGACTTCGGATTGAGCCTTACCGCTAGACCACGCCGACTGTCAATTATATTATGTAAGTAAGTAAATAACGTTTTCAAATGAATTAAAATCATTTTCTGTTAAAAAATATTATATTGGTATACACGTAGGTAGGTGCTTTATTTATTTGTGAATTATTGTCATAAACTATTACAATTTTCAAAATGACACTTAAATTTAAAGTAAATTTGAGGAGTAGTTACAATCACCCACAGACAGCACCTACAACCGAAATTAATATTTTTAATTTAAGAATCGTTTTAATGTTTATATATTATTACCACGACTTAATCAAGATTAACTCTCCCGCAGCCAACTGTGGCCGAAAGTAGACCCCAAAATCACTATCCTTCTTATATCTACTTAAATACATGAAATATATTTTTAGTATTTTAGGTATTCCTGCGCAAAAGATTAATACATAATGTGCCGTTCAAAAAAAAAGTGAAAGAATTGTTGATCGCAAGAAAAAATATATTGTCAATAGGTAATAATATTCCCTGCCCAATAAATAGAAAAATAAAAATAAATGAAAAAAAGATAAAAAAAGAAAAATTAATTTCTATGGTATTAAAAAGCTGCGTTAGAAGAAAAAAAAATTCATGGGGTCTTCGGCCGACCCACATGGTTACGGACGTTATGTTTGGTATCTTGGTTAGGCCAAGATAAAGAGTTAATAACTAAAAAAAAATAATAAAAAATCTTGAATTGATTACGACGCTTGTTATGCTGCGTATACTTTGCGATTGGATATCCATTACCCCTGCCATAGGTTACCCCAAGCGGTTCGCTACGTTTGGTGACTTAGCATGGGTACCCGGGTTCATGGGTGATAGGGTCACATCAAGGACTCGAACCCAGGACCTATGCCTTGCCGGGTCAGTGCTCTACCAACTGAGCTAACGTGTCCCTTTTCGATTAGGTCATTTTCACTGTATCATTCTTGGACTAAGGACCACCAACATTATTATTATTTTTTTTTTACATTAACTCCACACAGGATGTCATCTGGGATGCTGTGTGGAGGGTCTTTTTAAGAAGAGGAAGGAATGAACATTGGTCTTGAAGAGACCAATGTTGTAGGAAGGAGGAAACACAGAGGCCGGCAAGTCATTCCACAGCCGAGCTGTTGAACACAAGAACGAGTCGAAGAAGCGACCTGTTCTCATGTGACAAATGTCAACCATGTACATATGTTGGGCACGCGTTTGGCGTGTTTTCCGACTATGCACCGGTGCCGAAGGGATCAATGATGCTAGTTCCTCGGAGCATCTTCCATTGTAATACCGGTATTACAAGGACAGCATTCCCACCCGACGCCTATGCTCTACGGATTGCAATCCGTCTGTTTAGATGGGAGAATCTATCAAACGGACCGCCCGTTTCTGCACAGAATCGAGGGTATTTTTCAGGTATTTTGGAGCTCCAGACCAGAGGTGGCTGCCAAATTCAACCGTGGGGCGCACTTGTGATTTGTCACAGTCTTCATTTTATTAACGTATATTTTTATTGGCTGCTACCTTTATGTAAGATTCACCCCGAACTAAATGCCATCTAGATAGTGTCTTGGATAATTTTATCCATTGACTTTTCTGAAAGTCTTGTACTTGAGTTTGGCTAATATTGTCTTCATTATTTAAATATTACAACTTGACCTAGACTTGCAGAAAATTCCATGGAGGTCGCATATTAAATTTAAAAAAATGGAGAAGCGGGTAGGAATCTGGCGGTCAGCACGTTCAGGAGTATCGGACATATGAATCCAACCCTTCAACAGCGGTGCAAGGCGTTGGGTCAAGGGATTCTGGCTGGAGAGGTCGAAATACTTCCTCAATCAGTTTCTTTCGATCAGTACGCCACGCAGCAGGTGGGCAGACACATTGTCCGTCAAGACTTTGACAAACCTCATCCCATACACCCGGACACCCCTGCTAAGTCACCAAACGTAGCGAACCTCTTGGGGTGACCTATGGCAGAGGTGTTGGTTATCTAATAAATGGTTCCCGGGGCGGCGGCGGTAACCTAAAATGTCTCGGATGATATATACCTGATTTTATCTATGAAGTTGTGTAAAATTTAAAAGGCATTTATTATTTACTAGCAGACCCGGCCACACGTTGCTGTGGCTAACGAAACACAACCCCATTACCCAATCTTTATAAAATCCACACCACCCGCTTGCCAGCTGCCCGCTGCCCGCTGCCTGAATTGAATATTTGAATTTATCGGCTTTTCTCTACTATAATAAGCATGTATTATACATATAAACTAATTAACTCGCCACTAATTGTACAATGCTTGCAATGCAACACTGGATATTTGAAAAGGGAAAATCAAATATCTACTTACTCCAGGACATCTATTTTAAAATTTCTTCCGTAGAACGAATTTCAAAAGTGACTATAGTACGGCCCGCCAGCCGTTTTAAATCACACAAAAATATGATGTTTTCTTTGAATTTCTCGGCTTTTCTCTAATATAATTTACATGTATTATACATATAAACATTCCTCTTCAATCACTCTATCTATTGGTGAAAACCGTATGAAAATCCGTTGCGTAGTTAAAAAGATTAACGCGCACATACATTTTGAGTGGCTTCATTTCATACTATGTAATGATTAGTAACGGCTTTTTGGTTTTCGATTTTTAGGAATTAATTGTTAGTCAATCGGGAAATTGGCATTTGGGAACATGACCCAAACTAATTTACGTCGTTCACCACACCACACAATTCTTCAAATCTAAATGAATTGGGATAAAGTTTCTATAGCCTCATGCGGTTCAGACAGGGCATCTTTAGTCATAAACATTCATGTAAATAAAACTTGTATAGATAAGAAACTTAATTGTCCAAAACATTTTGCTATATCGGCAAACTATTAATAGTTTTCAACAATCTTGGTTCTCCCCCTCTGGGATTGGGTAATATCAGTTTCTTTCAACGCATTATATTGTTATCAACTTTAATAATTAAGCATTTCTAATGACTGCGTTAATGACCCCTAAATGTTAAAATATTTCATCAAGGTATATAAGCACATACCAAACTTATATTATTTACAGTCTTTTTGAAATCATCTTCCAGAAAACAATCCAAACAACAATGCTTAAGGTGAGAAGAACTATAAAATAGATTTTCAACATTGGCACTTCCCTGAGAATAACACCCTTAACTAACTAATTAATCATCACGCCGTTTCAGCGGCGTTCAGTCCTCTCCATTAATGGAGTTACCAGAATTTACCCTTCTTTAAATATCTTACTATATATATATATATATACTTCCCAATTTTCTTTCCAAATACACAAACTAATACTATGACTTTGGACTTACATGCATCATTAAACTCATTCTTCGTACATATTTCGTTCATCCGATTCGAGAGACTGTGGATCTTCCATACAATTAGAAATTAGCACCGCTTCATCAGCCTAAAACAGGCAACATACTTTCAGATTACTCTATTTCGCGCCCAATCCCATCTCTTTTAATTATTGCATACAAATCCACGCATGTATTGAATAACCACGGTGTCATTACACAGTCTTGCTTAACACCTTTTGTAATGTTAAACCATCCCGTAAAATTGCCGTTCATCCTAATACATGCAACGCTTCCATCACACAGAGACATTCACTCCATACTTGGACAACACCTTCCATAGATTTTTCAATAACACTCTTGCATTGCCTAATTACACATTTTCTTATTGGATTGATGTATCTTATCGAGGGACATTACATACATTAAAGACCATTCGGTTTTATAAACAAAGAATTAAATAATCTCCTGTAACATTTTTGTGTTTCTCTGTGTGCGGAGCGGTACCTTTTTAATTAGTTTATCTAATAACAGTGTTAATCTTAAGTGACTTGCTAGGTAAGCATGGTCCATCTGCCTGTATACACAATAATATTAATAATATTTGGATGGTTCCGTTTTGTGAAAAATCACCTCAAGGGCGCTGTACAAATTTATAATATATTTCTTCAGACTTACTTCTAAGTACAGACTAGAAAACCATTATAACAACATATGGTTAAAAATTGCATTCACCGGTTGATCGATCTCTGTTACAAAACTATGTGTACAATGCATTTGACCATAGAACGCGATGCGGCGTAAAAATGTATCCAAGAACCTATATATTCTCAATTTGGGAGGCGGGAACGGGTACCGCCGCCCCGGGAACCTTTATTGGATAACCAACACCTCTGCCATAGGTCACCCCAAGTGGTTCGCTACGTTTGGTGATTTAGCAGGGGTGCCCGGGTTCATGGGGTGAGGTTTGTCTAGGTCTTGGAGGCGGATGACCAGGATATACTGAACCTCAGATTCCTACCCACCCCTTAAACCCTTTTCCTTCCCAGAATTCTCCTCTCCTTCCTTTCCTTAAAAAAACCCTCCACACAGCATCCCCAAAGATGACATAGGCCCTGAGGAAATTATTTTCCTCAGGGCCTCCTGTGTGGAGTATATATATATATAGGTCCCACTACACTTATTGCGTCCGTGCGTAAATCCGTCTTTGGGCGTCCATCACTTCTAGTTATTTTTTTCAGATTGTTTTTTTGTATATTGCCTTTTATAATGCTCACAATAATCGCTAATATCATGATTTTTTAATATTCATAACAATTCAGGATTTGATGTTTATTATACTTTCATACACTTCTTGCGTCACGTACATACTAACGTCCGGGTGTATATTTTTTGTATATTGTAGGTTTCTTTTAGTATAGGTTTCACGTCCTTTCACTCTAATTTAATTTTTGCGTCTAACTCTTCTAATAAACGTTTCACGTCCATACTGAATAAAGTATTTTGTGCGTCCGAGTGTATATTTTTTATTTCTTATACCGCTTTTAATGTATTTTTCACGTCCTTACACTATACATTTATTTTTACGTCTTCTGCATATTGCTAACATTTCTAATAAAGGTTTCACCTGCATACGAAATTATTTATTTCGGCTTCCGAGTGTACATTCCTTGTAGTGTACATAGGTTTCACGTTATGCACTCTAAGGGTACGAACAAAAACAAAGCGGGTTTCGGTTTACAGATTAACGGCGCTCAGTGCCCGGTTCCACGGCGGTAGTAAACGCCGAGATGTTGTCAAACAGAACGCGGATAAAATCTGCGCTACCTGCGCGGTAGCCTGACAGCAGCTGTTAGTTTTTACGAAATGTCGAGTTCGTCAGACGATGATTTTTAACTCTTGGAGAATCCTTTCGTGAAATTAAGGAATAAAACAATTGATATTTGGTAATTGGTATCTTTAAATATGAAAAAAAAACTCAAGAGAACATGATAATAATATGTAATGTTTGTGCCTGAAAGGAATTCTCTTGTGATATTTGAGGTTATTTCAAATTGTTATCCTATTGATTTCTTTTCAGCACTTGTCAACAACATTTCAGTTGCTATGTAATGTATTTCTTTTAACCCAGATTAGCGATTTGCTGAAAACAGCGGCAATTAATAGATCGCTATCAGATTCCTTAAAAACAAGCTTCACCAGTATTGCCATGTCCCAAAAATTAAAATTTTTCAAGGATAAAAGAATTCTAAAGTGAAGTTTGAATTTTGATTTCAGGATTTCCCCGTGCGACCCATGCTAAAAATCGTGTCCCACTCAAAAGTACTCGTACATACTTTTGTTAATTAATGACATATTCGACATGGTTTTTTGAAATAACAATAGAGGACACCAAATCATGATATATAATTCAAAATCCATGTAAACATGGCAAAAACCAAGCACATGGCAACATTGAGTTTCGCTGACCGGCGTCACCGGCGAGCAGGAATTAAGAATTCATTCCGGTAAAGCTTATCGGCGCCACCTCGCGCGGACACAAATCTGAACCTGCTTTCACTGTGTTCGGTCTGATACGTTGACATACAAACATTCTTGTCGGCACGCCTGCGCCAGTTGGCCGCCCATGCGCCGACTAATCAGAAAACCGAAACCTGCTTTGTTTTTGTTCGTACACTAATTTAATTTTTACGTCTAAGCAAAATAAGAATGTAAAAAAAATCTTAAATATATTTGTTTGTAAGACCGTAAATAAATAGACAAACTGTTGTATTTTCGACCCAAAACATTTTTTATGATTTATCAAGTTTTTAAATTTATTTTTCGCGTTCTGTGTAAGTTTAATTTCTAATATATCATTATAGGCCAGTTGTTTCATAGAACCGAAATAATCACAGAACTTGAATAGAACTTTCATAGAACGTGAAAATAAACTTAGAGTCCCAACTGCTCACAAACGTCTCGAGCCAGTGGGACTATGGCATCCCCAATTTCGGTATGGTGTGATGCTGAAGGTAATGGGGAGGGAAAAGAGATATCGAAAATGTATCTCGCTATTAAGATCTAGTCACCTACACGACTAAACTCATTTCATGTAATAAGACCAAACCTAAATTCACTCTAAACCAGCGTAAAAATTCAAAAAATCATTCAGTTTAACTTTTTTAATCCGACTACAATACAAGAGTCCCACCTGCTCCCAACTGTCTGGAGCCAACGAGACTCTGACATCCCCAATTTTAATATGTTGCGAGGCTGAAGATAGTGGGGAGGGGAAGGAGATATGGTAAATGTAAGTGGCTATTCAGATCTAGTCATCAAACACATTAAAGCCATTTCAAGGAACGTTTCAATTCTGAATGAATACTGACGAATAGCAAAACACGACATACCTACTTATATGTTCAGTGTATTTATACGTTATATCTACTTACGATTTAAGAGGTGAATGTGTTTACCGCCGCCCCGGGAACCATTTATTGGACACCAGTACCCCTGCCGTAAGTCACTCTAAGTGATTGCTAGGTTTGGTAAATTATAACGGTTGCCCGGGTTCTTGGAGAGAAGTTTGTCCAGGTCTTGATGGTGAATGCTGTTCCTCACCTTTTGCGTGGCGGTCCGGATCGGGAGAGACTGCTTGAGACAGACATAATCAGGACCTCTCCAGCCGGACTCTCTCGATCCATCGCCTTTTACCCCAGTGTGGAAAATTTACCTGACTATTCAGATCTAGTCACCGTACATGGCTAAAGTCATATCAAGTAACATTTCAATTCTGAAAGACGTAGTTATACGAGGGCGATAATGAAACCTTTTAGATTCAATTTCTTTTAGCAATATTAGTTACAATTATTATTATTTACGATGGGTCGAAAGAGTCCGGCTGGAGAGATCTAGATTATGTCTGCCTCAAGTAGCCTCTCCCGACCTGGACCTCCAAGCAGTAGGTTAGGAAAAGCATTCGCAACCAAGACCTAGACAAACCTCACTCCAAGAACCTGTGCACCCCTGTTAATTCACCACACGTAACGCAACACTTGGGGTGACCTATGGCAGGGGTGTTGATTATCCAATAAATGATTCCCGTGGCGGCGGTACACAAAACCGCCTCCAAAATACTCTTTTATTTATTTAAAGCATAAATATACCAAATCCTATTAATAAAATAAATATTTTTAGAAGTTTGAATGAATATTTTGTATACACACGTACCTACTGGGCGCAGGAGTGTGACATTTTTGTTTGCCCTTATTCAAAATGTATCGTTTCATAACGCACCGGTTCGCGCCCTTATAGTGCGCGGTTGAACATTTTTAGGCCGGGACATTAATTTACCGCCCACTCTAAAAAAATCTTATGAGAATGTCCACCCGCGCAGACGTTTCTTAGTTCTGAATGGCGTTTGGCATCGTTGTAAATATACCCAGTGTTGCCAAATCTGGCGATTTCATTCATCAAGGGCTCAAACAATACATAACAATAATATTATAGGTATCTACTATCTACTCGCTAATGGCACGAGGACGCAATATTATCGTCGTCATGACTGTATATATGATAGCATAAGTATAATAACCATAACCTAGCAGGCATTAGCCCTGCACGTCATCAGCTCCTATATTTTTGAAAGTGTAAAGTAGCTCTTGGTCTATAGTCATAACGACGATAATATTGCTTCCTCGTGGCTATTTGCGAGTAGATAGTAGATACCTATATTATTGTTATGTATTTTTGAGTTTGAGATTTGCCAACAATGGGTATATTTACAACGATGCCAAACGCCATTCACACTTAGCATGCTGTTACTCATCACTAAAAGAATTTCTAGCTTCACAGACATTTTTTTTATTTATTACATTACATTAGATACATATGTACATATAAGTAGCAAAAATAACATCTAGTAATAATATTGCAAAATAACTGTAAATATTAAAAATGTGTACAAGTGTTATTATGTCATGTAGGTCGATATTAGTTCCTAGCTCGGCAGACTGCCCGTTATAAGGAACTAAATGCTGCTGTAAATGCCAAAAATTTATTCTGTAAAAAAAAATGTGTTTTTCTTCTTCTAAATTAAATATACCTACTGTAATTTTTTTATTAAATGTGCCGTTAATGAAATGCCAAAAAATTATCTGTAAAACATGTAATACAAACCCCAAAAGTGATTATGAAATCATCATGTTCAGGTGTTTAACTTATTTTTTTCATATTATATTTATAAAATCATTAGTTGTATATCAATTAAATACAAAAGTATGATCTTGATTTCTAAAAACTTCAGATTCATTAGAGATATCCATAGCTCGGGGCACCGCTGGGCTTTTATTTGAACATTATTTTAATCAGTAACTATTTAATTGTAATTTACGAATCACTTTTTAAATTTTGGGTCTTGAAGAGACCCTTGTTGTAGGAGGGAGGAAACACAGAGGCTGGAAAATCGTTCCACAGCTGAGCTGCTGAACTTAAGAACGAGTCGTTGAGACGACCCGTTCTCACGTGACAACCGTAGGGCGTACTTGCGATTTGAACAGGGTTAGCAGTTGTGTACTTTTGAAGTATCTGCGGGCCCTGAATGTAATATTTTAATAAAAATCGCGAATAGGTACTGTGGATACCAATTTTATCATTTTCTATGGTTTTTTTAACAACCTTATATCGGCGCGAGAAGGTAGAAAGAACCTTATTTTCTGATGTTCACGGGCACTCGCTGTACACATCAGAACTGTGGATTGACTACACTGCATCCCAATGGCATAAGTTAAAGGTTGCTTAAAATAACGCATATCGTCAACTTTTCCGCCTACCGAGATACTGCAGTGCTACGGAAATGTTCCTGGAGGGACGAGTGCACACTATCTGAGCACTTTTTTGCCACCGCATGGGAAGTTTATGGCGCAGGCTACGCCAATCGAAGAATGCGATCATCACCGCCATGACTGCCTGGATGGAGTCCCCCCTGATGGCCCTCTGGAGACGGGAGACGACGAGGAAATACCCTCCGTAAACAGTTGCATGAATTAATTTTATTGTTTTATTTTTATTTTTTCAGTTTAATTTCTCATGTTTTTCGTGCTTATTCGTTTTTATTTTTATTTGTGTGCTGATATTTACTTTTAACCTTAACTCATTATTTGTGTAATTTCTTTTGTTATTTCAAAATATGGAATATACCATTCTGGAATAAAATACTATTATTATTATTATAACGATGGTGATGCTGAGTCTACACAGTTGGTCCTTCTTGAGTTCAAACAGCAATATTATTTTTAAGACATAACGACGGTCGTGCTGCGTCTACACAGTTGGTCCTTCTTGCGTCTACGCTATTACCACGCTAGTATCACGCTATTATCATGCTATTATCATGCAGCAATATTATTTTTAAGACATAACTACTGTCGTGCTGCGTCTACACATTTGGTCCTTCTTGCGTCCACGCTATTATCACGCTAGTATCACGCTATTATCACGCTATTGCCACGCAGCAATATTATTTTTAAGACACATAACGACGGTCGTGCTGCGTCTACACAGTTGGTCCTTCTTGCGTCCACGCAGCAATATTATTTTTAAGTCATAACGATGGTCTGTGTCTATTCTGTGTCATATTACTTTTAGTCACAACGATGGTCGTGCTGTCCCCCCCCCCCCTCACTCACAGTCATTATAGCCATAACAACGATAGTATTGCGTCCTCGTGGCTATTCACCAGTAGATATTAGATATATTGTTATGTATTGTTTAAGTTCTTGATGAATTAAATCGCCAGATTTGGCAACAATGGGTTCATTTACAATGATGCCGATCGCCATTCAGAACTAAGAACACGCCGTAGTGATAATGGCGCGAACCGGTGCATTGTGAAATTATACATTTTAAGTAAGGGCAAACAATACTGTCACACTCCTGTGTCCAGAATATAATATGTATACAAAATATTCACTCAAACTTCTAAAAATATTAATAATAATATTTTAATGATTCACATAGCGCCTCGATTTATATAGCGTAATTTACACAAAGGCTGGTAGAAATTGAAGGTTTAGTTTTATAATCATTGGCAAGTGATCAGATAACACTGCATCAAATTGTACATTTATGCTATTTATAGCGTTTCCCAGTGCTTTTGTGACGACGCAGTGATCTAACCAGCTTGTGGTGCTATGGGCATCACTCACATATGTAAAAGTATCACAGGTCATCAGCTTCGTATTAAACTCTTCGCATAACTTTTGACTTTTGGGATCTGCATTGCAATCGCCCAAAATAATCGCACTCGACGAGTTCCTTTCATTGATTATTGCGGTTACCTTCCCATGCAGTTTATAAATTCCTAAAGATTTCCTGGTTTATTTGTCGTCATATAAATTGAAAAAAAATCATATTTTGTCGCTGTTACAGTTACTTGTATTGCCGCTATTCTTGGTTCAAAGCATTCCACTATGTCGGCAGAAAGTGAATCCCACCATAAGTTGGCAGGTTAGTTATGGCTTAAAAATAATATTGCTGCATGGACGCAAGAAGGACCAACTGTGTAGATGCAGCACGGCCGTTGGTATGTCTTAAAAATAATATTTCTGCATGGACGCAAGAAGGACCAACTGTATAGATGCAGCACAACCGTCGTTATCTCTTAAAATTAAATTGCTGCGTGGGCGTCAGAAGGACCAACTGTCTAGATGCAGCATGGCCGTTGTTATGTCTTAAAAATAATATTGCTGTGTGGACGCAATAAGGACCATCTGTGTAGACGCAGCACGGCCGCTGATATGTCTTAAAATAATATTGCTGCGTGGACGTAATAAGGACCAACTGTGTAGACGCAGCACGACCGTCGTTATGTCTTAAAAATAATATTGCTGCATGGACGCAAGAATGACCAACTGTGTAGACGCAGCACTTCCGTCATTATGTCTTAAAAATAATATATCTGCCTGGACGCAGAAGGACCGCCAATATTTATGAAAATATACACTGCTCAAAATATACTTCGTGTAGCGAACCTGTCGACAAATCGTCAAACGTTCAATATACGATTCCAGACATTCTGAGAGATTTTTTGCTTCCATGACAATTTTTGCCAAATGATTCTACATTGGGTAAGCATCAATCTGGCCAATTTTGAAGTCAAAACATTGTTGCGTCCGTATATCGGACGCCGTAAGTCGGTGGACGCAACAATGCTATGGAGATTTTAGGGGGTGGACGTAACAAGTGTAGCAGGATATATATATATATATATATATATATATATATATATATGTATATATATATTTTCCCTCAGCACCGGCACGGCGCACAGTGGGCTGAAAATCGCCTTTCATAGACATAGAGACTTGAATTTTCAAGGGTCTTTTTTTTGCTAGAAATGGATTCTGCTAATCATTACTATGCTTTAAAATTTCGTATGAAGCGATTGCGTGTACATTTAAGCATTAAAATGAATCATTAACATAATTTTTTTTTTCAACTTTGAAGATAAAAAAAAAAAAATCGCACGTTGCGCCACAATACGAAGTATGTCAAAAAATACAAATAAATAGTAGTATGTGGCGACACATCATTATTATCTTCGCCATCAAAAGAACATACGAGAAACATCTCCTAATATTCGCGCCCATCGGCAAACTACTTGCCTAGGTACCTTCGTTCCTATACTGGCCGCGATGTACTTTCTCGCCTCCCGTGCCAGCCCGACGATAATAATATCGCCCCCGCCTAGAAAGGTCTCGAGACAGCACCGTACAATATCTGTACGGCGCCGAATATTCTCGTCAACTGCCGAAGTGGCTCGTATTACCTACCGCGAGGTAGTTACTCTACCGCGGCTATATAAGCAGCCGATCGCTCGCCCGCTGCAGTTCAGTCTCACACTTACAGTCGGCCAACATCTCAGCATGTAACGATCTCTGCATGGCATCGCTACGCTCCAGGGCAGCTTCCTCGAGGTCCATCACCACGTCTCAGCTACAAGGCCCATCTTGTCTTCAGCTCCTGAGATCAGCTCCATCCCGCGACTTATAAGGTTTGAGGTAATCCAACCGCTTTCCCGCCCTGGTATAAGTAACAGATGGTTACTCCTTCAGGGCTCTCACAAGGACTCTAATTTTTTTTAAAAAACGAAGCTACTTATAATGCACGAAGCTAAACCCTCAAATGTCCTTGTAAAACAGGAGTTAGTCTGAAAATGGGGTGATGGGTTAGTGTAATGAATGATGAACATAACATGAGATAAATACAGAGAACATGATTAATATTATTTTATAAAACTTTACAGAAAAATATAAGAAAAAACAATGCCATCACTCAAAACAATGGAAAAATAATAACTGTAAAAATATTAAGATTACAAGTAAAGTCACCTGAAAGATACAGAGACTGAGGTGGAGTAGACAATACAAAATATATAAAGTTCTAGGAACTTTGCTCAACCAAAATCAACATAACTAGAATGATACACAGAGATATCACAATAAAAGAAAAAATAAGATAAAAAAACTAAAAACTTCTTTTCACACAAAATTTAAATTTAAATAAAAAAAGTGATACACAGAAAGATCACAATAAGAAACAATAAAAAAAGAGATATATAACATACCTAAACTTGAAAGGAGGATCAAGGACGACCATAATCGGTCATCCTGACTTGTATATCAATAGCGGCTCGCTGTGCAGGACAGTTTCTATCACCCGTGGGGGGGTCTAGGACGTTTCTACGCCGCCGGTTCTTCGCCGCCAGTTCATCGCCGCCGTTTCTACGCCGAGACGGTTCTACACCGGCCGTTTCTACACCGGCCGATTCTACGCCGCATTCAAATTAAATTAACAATTACAATTAAACTTTATTGTTTTAACACATACATACAGTCATAGAAAATAAAATAGAAAATACAAAAACTATCGAATCATTTAAAAAGTAGCATTAACATTTATTTTAAATTAAAAGAATAAATAGGAAAAATAAGATTATTGCGTCATTTGGTAATTGTGTGCTAGGCCACGTAAATAATCTAGAGGTTCCCTGTTTTCATAATCTAAGACAATTCTTCGAATACGTTCATCAGCGTCACGGTATTTTTTCAGCTTCATCGGTGGTAAATGTCCGGCGATAAGTTGCTCAAAATAAGCGTCTCGTCCTTTTTGTACTTTTCGCAATCCATCTATAAATTTCCAAATAGTTGGGTGATGCATACATAATTCAGAACGCAATCGACGATTGGCTGCCTCTGCATGATTATTGGTGCGATCTTCTCCATCGATTGTTCTCTGGTATAAATTCCACATTGTTGGATGAAACATAGGCGGGCGCCTACCATTCCCGCGTCGATTTAAACGGCCAACATAGCTGTCTTCAAACCAATTTAGAAGCGGCTGAAGTTCTACTGGCAAATCATTTGCTAAAGCATCAATGTATTCATCTAAATCAGCTATTGGCACAAATGCTAATGCAATGACCATTTTAGCTCTCAATGCAAATTCAGCATCATTGTTGTATTGACTAATAACACCAATCTGAGCTAAATGCTTCCTCATATTTTGTGCTAAATGGAAGAAGCAACCTTTTACATTTACTTCAGGAAAGCAATCTTTCATGGCACTAAAAGCTGCATATTCATAATCACAAATGATAGATCCTGGACTTAAATTTGGCACTAGTGTTTTAATTAGTTCGAACATACGTGTGTATGTAACACGCTGCTTGTTAGGTAACAGAGCATACACTATAGGATGCACTCCTCCGTGTTTTGTTGCCATAACAATATAAACTTGCGAAAATAGCCTCGGTGCTATTGCGAAGGTACCATCAGTGTACCATGTATTGGCATTATGCAAATGCTGCAACCAGCTCCCTCTTCCAAAAATTAAAATTCTGTTTGCTCCCTCTCCATCGTCGCTTAGCAAAAAAGTTTCTTCTGTTCCTGGTTGAGGCACATATAGCTTATATCGATTTGGCAACACCAAATCGTTTAGGTCTGCGGGATCAGCAGGTGCAGCATTAATTTGATTCCGTTTTCTTCTGATTATTTTTCTCAGGGCTGCATTATTTGGAATCGATGCTAAAACAGCTTCAGGCACGTCGACTATACACTGATTTATAACTACACTTGTGCCCTCCATAGTTTCTTCTGCACGACGTTTCATGTTAGTGCAAACAGTTGCTGATTGTATGGCTGCTGCCGAGGAAGGGTGAGAATGATTGTTGATTTCGTTGACCACTTCTCCAGCCCTCGTGTGAATTCTTCCTTTACAGCGACCCACTTCTTCGCACCGCCAAAATTTTAAACTAGCGTCCCTTTTACTAACTTTGTCGAAAACGTACAAATATCCGTTATATGAAAACTTCTCGTTTCCTTTCTTGCTGAGAACTGCTGGTTCCATTATTAAGATCACTGTTAACTAACGTAATGATTACTTTGTGACGAATACACTTAGAGTGATGTGTTAAGGGCTCCTGCCCCATATTTATACCAAATACTGTTAAACAGTTTTTAGAATTTTAAGCGGATTAAAACTTCTCATTACCTCCTTTGTGCTAATGGGCCTGTGTTGATAACCATAACACCATTAAGATAACCCGGATTAAAACTTCTGCTTACCTGCTTTGTCAATGGGTCCCAATCTGGTAATCCCGGCGCTCTGTGGCTGAAATTGGAACGCTGGCGCGTCACCGGCCCCTGATCAGCATGTTCCCAAAATGCATTTATAAGGAATGATTGTATTTTTTATCAATTTTTTTTTAGAATTCAATCTTTGATTCCTTTATGTCTAAGAAAGATTAACCTAATGTTACCATTGATACTATGACCAATAAAACGTCAAAATGAATTTATTCTCAGATACTCACTTAAATTAAAAATTTCATTGAAAATTACATCTGAAACTTAATTATTCTGTAATTAGTCGCAGAACAGAGGATTATTGGGCGCACTTTTACGCTGCTGTATTTAGGTGAGTTTGAAGGTGTGCAGAATCTAGCTGTTTGTGTACTTATTATCGATTTTTTTTTTTATAAATTCATTTAAAATATTTTTAAAGGTATGAGCTTTAGTAAAGTAACAGTAAAAAGATATTTATGTCATAAATTATATCGGAAATCTTGATTTAAAGTTGACGTCTTTTTTCCAAATTTTTTTTTCAAATTTATTTTCTTTAATGGAGTAGGAAAAAAAACTCCACGATTCTCCACTCTAATTTTAAAAGAATATTATTGATGTATCTTTTTTGTACATGGAACAATAAAAATTATCACCAGCCGTCACCAGCCACTCCAGTAATTGCATTTTTAAGGAATGATTGTATTTTTCATCAATTATTTTTTTGAATTCAATCTTTGATTCCTTTATGTCTAAGAAAGATTAACATAATGTTACCTTTATTACTATAACTAATAAAACGTCAAAATGAATTTTATTTTCAATTAGTCACTAAAATTAAAAATTTCATTGAAAATAACATCAGAAAGTTAATTATTCTGTAATTTATGTAATAACATATTTTTTAATTTATGTTATTACATAAATATAAAATATCCTGTACTATCTTTTGGAGTCTTTTCCGTTTGGTTATTTTAATGCGCATGTCATTAAATGTATAATATATTTTTAAGTAGGTACCTGCCAACTATAAAATGTTTATAAATACATTCAATTTGTGTGTGAGCATTTTTAGCAGGAGTTAATATATAATTAGATTACCTATTGTGTGTAATTACACTAATTACCCCCATTAAACCATTCTACCCCCAATTATCATTATTTAACGTTATTCCCCACTGTCTGGAAAATCCTAAATATTATTGCTATGTACATCGATTAACAATGTTATGTTTATTGTTTGGGATTCTCCTTCAATTTATGAAGTTATTATAGAGAATCTTTCAAAAATTTTGTAATATTTCATATAAACACTTAAAAACAACAATAAACAACCAAATGGTCGAACGCCGAGAGGGATGTCGCGCCAGCCAGCGCTCCAATTTCAGCCACTGTGCGGCGATTGTAACTTGCATGTACAAAATATCTTTTAAATTAAAATAAATGTTAATGTAACTTTTTAAATGATTCGATAATTTTTGTATTTTCTATTTTATTTTCTATGACTGTATGTATGTGTTTAAACAATAAAGTTTAATTGTAATTGTTAATTTAATTTGAATGCGGCGTAGAATCGGCTGGCGTAGAAACGGCCGGTGTAGAAACGGCCGGTGTAGAACCGTCCCGGCGTAGAAACGGCGGCGATGAACTGGCGGCGAAGAACCGGCGGCGTAGAAACGTCCCATTCCCCCCGTGGGGTGATCATCTTTTTTTTTAAAACGTCTGCAAGTAGCACAGACAGCGGCCTCTGCCTTTTTGGGGCAATCCTCATAATCGTGACCACTTTCGGCACAATGACGACACGTAATTACTTCCTGAATGCAAGTCAGGCTTACATGGCCATACAGGTGACACTTGAAACATCTGATGGCTCCAATAAAATCGCGAACGCGACAGGCGTTCCACCCAAGAAAGCAATGACCGCTATCCACTAGAATCTTCCTAACCTCAGGATGAACGGTAACCACCATATTCATAGTAGGTTGGCCACGTTTCCCAAAGAGTGAAACGCGCCGCATCGTTCTCAAATGATCCTCCCTTGTAATTATAGATTTACCCTCAATATTATTAACAAAAATTTCTTTGAAAAGTTCGGGGTCACCGGAAATATCGCAGCTGGGAACATCATATAATACAATTTTTGGTAGTCTGCCAAGAGGCTGTACTACCTTGATGCCAGAAGCACCTAATTTTTCAGTGTTATTTTTAATATTATCCAAACCAACAGTATTAGATGTCTGCAGGAGAATTCCTGCACCTTTTATTTTTCTCGAACGGACAATCTGAAAGCCATCAGTAGCTGGGTTCAGAACGGATGTGATGATCTTCTTAGTTTCATCGGAAGTTTTACCTTCCGGAATACTGGGGTACAGGAGTACAGTGGGCTGTAAAGGAACTATCGGTCGCTCAACTCCACCATAAACCAATTTAGCGGATCGGTCTCCAGCCACAATTCCAGCGTACGATCTCACTGGTTGTGATGTCACACCGGAATCCATTACACCCGGTATAGATGCCTGTGCAGCTATAATTTTATCAACTTTATTAGACATTTCAGCCTGTGCATTCATCATTTCATCAATAGTGGCACTTCGAGATTTTACACTGTTCAAGTCTAAAGCGAGCGAGGTGAAATCAGACATCAAAGAGTCCACGATCTTCATAATTTCTGACTTGTCTGATTTTTTCATTTTGTTGGTGCCGTCGTTCACGATTTTTACTATTTGCATACATCGTTCAAGAGAGGAGACAATCCGAATTTGCTCCGCGTGTGGTGAGTCGCTGAACCTCGTCCTCTTTCTATTGTCTTGGTTAGGCGACTGTTCGATTGTGACCACTGTAGCAGAAGTACCAGGGGCTGGTAAAATTTCGTCCTCAGAATCACTATCATGTAGAGAGGTAATACTCGAGGGAATTGGATTGTCAGTATCTAAACGTGGCAACACAAGCGTTTCAGGAAGAGCCAAAGAGGATATGGACCCAGTCATTTCTGTAATTAATTTAAGTAATTTTCTCTTAGATTTCTTTATTCCATTAAGAATTGCCTGATCATTCACTGAAAGAATACTTTTCTGTTCCAATAAAATTAATTGTAGATCATATTCTTTCAGTGTTTGCATCATTTCTCGCATTTTTTTGTTTTGGCGTTTTGTTTGCGCAGCCATCATTTTCAATTCTTGAGGACTCAAAGATTTCAATTTCTCTAGATTAGAATCCTCTTCATCCTCAGAATCGCTCGAATAATTACCGTGTGATGTCATTATCAAACGGTGAGTATTTACTTTGTACCTAGGCACACTTTTTGTTAAAAATCCACTAAACAACGTCTGATATCGTAATTGCGCACTATATCACTAATTAATATTACTAATTAAATCTATGTGTGTACTTATAACCTATCAAACTGTTGTTTTAATACATATTTACACTAAGAACTTAAATCAAAGAAACGTCACTTTGTCACATAAAGTTGAAATTAATCACTCATATAGTTTAAATTAAGACAGGTAAATGGATTGTTGTGACGGGGATTAACTCCTCGAACACGTAAATGCTAAAAACATGTTTAAAAAAAGGTTCTCAACCGATTTATTTTTAGTTAAATAGCGGACCGGGTTTGAAACGCGCAGCGCCATACGAAGGCAACAATAACAACTTATAAGGTTTGACGCACCTTCAGCCAAGGGATCAGCTCACCACTTCATGGCACCCCGAAGCCTCACCGTGCTTCGCTGCCATGGAAACACGCTCCGCCTCGCCAGGACTACCTGCTGGTGGCTCAGCACACCGAGCCACTCACCTTTCATCTCCGCGACACAAAGCGTCGAGCAACGGCCTGGAAGATAGGTCATCTCCACCGCCATGGTGTCGAGCAACGCGCTGACCTTCACCACACCATCTCCACCTCCGTACGCCTGCAGCATCATCTACGGCACTCCGCATTACATCAAGTTACCGCTCACCGACCATCTGCTACGTAGCCCAATAAACGACTGACTCACTACTTCGACATGACGACTTTCATTTCTGTCTCCCGCTCCCTCAAGTATATCTGTGTGTAAGGATTATGATTATGATTCCAGAGATATCCTCATTTTTAAAGTCAGTGCCATACAAATTTTTCTTAAAAAAATGATAACTCCTTCATTTGTACACGCAATTGCTTCATACTAAATTTTAAAGCATAGTAATGATCAGCAGAATCCATTTCTAGCAAAAAAAAAATACCCTTGAAAACTCAAGTCTCTATGTCTATGAAAGGCGATTTTCAGCCCACTGTGCGGCGATAGCTACAGCTCGCGGCATTTTATTTCTTTACACGAGTGAGAGAGATGCAAGAAAATGAATACCTTTTTTGGGAGGAACATTGTTTATTTATACTGTGTTTTTACAGATTGTTCTCATACACGTGAGAACAACCCAGTTATAAAAACTCAGTTAATTATACAAATAAGGAAAACCGGTAAAGATTTTTATAAAATCAATCAGCCAAATTATACAATGGTTAAAATTTTAAACAGTTTAAATAAAAATTTGATAAAATAAAACAAAAAACAGTTAGAAAAAAAAATTACAAAGTTTACTCAAATGACAATTAAAGAGAGGTAAGACAAGAGACATAATTAAAGACACAAATGATAAATAAAAAATTAGCAAATTTTTTTCAGCAATTGCAGAGCATTTTTTTAATCCGTATAAATTTTCGGCAAAAATATCTACTTCAGCACAAGCTTATTATATAATCGACACATTTGGGTCAGAGGGCTAAAATAGGCGATATTATTTTTAAATGTGTTCAGGTGAAACATATTATGGCGTCTTAAACAATGGGAATTGGGAACATTTATATCAATATTGCTAAGGCACAGTGAAGTATCAAGATGGCCGTGAATTATTTTATGAAAAGATAATTAGATCACTCAATTGCCTTCTGATTTTAAGTGTATTCATTTTGAAGTATTCAAGTCACATGTCGTATGATCTAAGATGTTCTCGTAATCCACATTTAAAAGATAATAGTCTTAGCATTTTTTTTAACTGATTCTACAATGTTTTCATACTTGCAGTAATGTGGATTCCAAATAGTGCTTCCAAATTCAACTTTACTTCTAATTAAGACATTATAAAGGATTAGAATTGAAAGAGGATCTTTGAAAGGTTTACATATTCTCTGAATAAATACCATCATTTTAAATGATTTGCACTTAATGTCGTTACTGTGTACATCAAATATGAATTTAGAATCAAGAGTGATTCCTAGATCTCTCATGGAAAATACTTTTTTAAGAATAATATTATTAATAACATAGGAAAAATCCTTTATAATTCTATTACGAGTGAATTTTAATTTTAAAGCGTAACATTTTCAACATTTAAGTGCATAACATTGACAGTACACCAGTTATTGAGTGTGTCGAGGTCATTTTGAAGCAGTTGATGATCAGAAACAGATTTAATTTTACGAAAAATTTTAAGATCATCGGCGAAAAAAGCAAAATCACAGTTTAATTTTGAACCAAGGTCATTTATGAATATTAGAAAAAGAAAAGGACCCAGATTTGACCCCTGTAGTACATCAGAAGTTACATTTATAGGGGATGATTTGTATCCATTAATAAATACTAGTTGCGTTCTGTTACGTAAATATGATTTCACCCAGTGAAAAAAGTCTCCTAATGTATTCCTATTTGATCAAGCTTTTTAAGTAAGATGGAGTAGTTAACTTTATCAAAAGCTTTTTGGAAATCGGTATAAATAGCATCTTCTTGTAATCTTTCATTAAAAGAGTTATAATCCCAGAATTCCAAAAGATTTGATGTAATAGATCTGTGAGGAACAAACCCATGTTGCCAAGTGCAGAGAAGGAGCTTAAAGTGAGAAAAAATATTTTTTATATGTATATCAGAGATTCTAAAACTTGAGCAAAACATGATAGTATACTAATTGGTCTATATTTTTTTATTAAAGATTGGTCACCCGATTTGAATACTGGTACCACATGGGCTTTTTTACACAAGTCAGGAAAAGTTCCAGAGGTTAAAGATTCGTTGAAAATAATAAAAAGTGGTAAACATAATGGATCAGACAAAGAAAAGTGGAATACCATCAGGTCCAGAACCTTTATTGGAATTTATTTTACTCAAAAAAACATTTTAATTCAACTGCACCAATATGAATTTTACCGAGATTGTGTTCAGTAATATTTAACATTGAATCATTATCAGGTGATTCCGAATAGAATAAACAGATGAAAAATATTTGGAGAACATGTTTTTCACCCCATCATTTAGTACGTAAGAAAGAGCTGCAGTAGTATTGTGACGAACTTTTGAAGGAATCCACGCTTATTGCCTTCTTTCTATCGACGCCGCGCCGTGCCGTAACCGTTGGAATTAATATATTAATCACAGCGAAGATGGAGCGATGTCTTAAGATAGCATTGCTCAAAATAGGAAAAATTGGAATTTAAGGGAGTGGAGAGGGGAGGAAGATAGGGAAAGAGAAAGTTTAGAAAATACCTGAAAATTCATATTTGGTCACCAAAATCGGTTAAAACCATTTCAAGAATCATTCCAACTCTGAATGCCGGTTTTGACCAGTTCGATTCTGAAAGTATCGTGTGGTAAAAGTGTTTTTTTTACTTATTTTTGTTATATGTGAAAAAAAAAAACAATTTATTTTAGCCACAGCCCGGGCTTCGAAC
This sequence comes from Limnephilus marmoratus, assembly GCA_917880885.1. NCBI lineage: Eukaryota > Metazoa > Arthropoda > Insecta > Trichoptera > Limnephilidae > Limnephilus > Limnephilus marmoratus. The sequence continues at coordinate 5,200,762 of OU862927.1, read as the reverse complement.
CAACTTCGAGGGTCTTCATAATTGTTCGGTGGTTATTTAATTTAATAGGTTAAGTTTGCAATCAAAAGAAAATAAAGAAAAGTAAGAAGTGACAAACATAAAATTAATTCAACATTGTAAAAAATGCTCGAAATGTTTAATATTGTAGAAGACGAACAAACAAAATTTGTCAACACCTATGGAAGACCGATTTATTGCCAAAGTTTTAATTTATTTTATTTTAAGTGACAACAGACGGAGGGTTAACATAAAAAAGATGTAAGGAAGTAACAAAACAAAATATAAATACCAATAGTTCAATAACGGTGTACAACAACATGTAGGACTAAAAAAATATCTAGAAATGTATTTAAAACAACAAATAAAACCATAAAAAGGATAGCCAATGAAGTTTGGATCAAGTGAAGTGAATACAAGAGTAGAGAAGTTTAATTTCTGGGGGATATCGCTAAATGTGTCTGGAATCTTGCAACAATTTTGGATGTTATAAATTTTATAATCAACACATTCACAATGAAAGGTTGGGAGAAGGTTATTTTGGTTCTTTGGAAAGGAACATGGAAAGGAATATGGAAAGTTTAGGGGCTTTTTAGTTGACGGTGATTGATGTTGATTATGGCGAAGAGGGAAGATTCTTCATGATTGTTCATAAGTAATTCAGTTTTTTACGATAAGTCTACCATCTACGGTGATTATAATGATTATGCTGATAACCATGATGGTCGTGATGTTGATGACCATGGTAGTCATGATGACCCCTGTGGTAATGATTGTGTTGACCATAATGTTGTCCATAGCGGTGGCGGTCAGCTGACCTAGCCCATTCTTCGGGCCGCTTTCCTTTGCCGATTTCAATCTTAGTAACATCTCCTTCTATGTCTGAAGGAGCTCCCAAGGAGGCCAGGACGACTACCACCAGGAAGAAGAAGAGTGTGATCTGAAATGTTTTTGGTTTAATAATAGGATCAATTTGTTACGGTGTTCGTCTTTATCTCCTCCTTTCCCAAGGAAAACTTGCACTGCCTTCTAGACAATATTAACTGAATGTCTAATTCACACGTGGTAGAACTGAAACTAGAAAGTTGCTAGATGTCGCTTTCTTTTCTTTTGTCTGTTTATTTTAAAATGGTTTGAAGATTGGATATTGATTTCAAAATAAAAAATGTTTTTTTTTTGGATTTCGACCCCGTTCGCTTGATGTCTGTCTCTCTGGCCGCTGAGACTTGTCAGGCACCTTGCCAACTACGCTATGGAAGGTTCGCGCCGAGGCGAATTTAAGGTGTTATATTAGAACCGAGTATTTGTGTAGAATTAAGTTGTGACGCATTTCCGTTTCATCCGAATTTCAAATCGCTAACGGGAGAAGTTTCATTAAAAAAAACGCGGCAGAAGAAAAAGTATAGTCATAATCAAGCGGCTAATGAGCGCAGACCTAGCGTTATTTCCGTTTCATATTTCAACCAATATAATCAAAGCGGCAGTTTGATGCTTCGCAGGTGCTGTGATGCGTCATTTCCGTTTCCGTTTCATCCGAATTCCTAATCACAATGAGGCTAAAGTAGTTTCACTTCAAAAATACCAAAAGATGGCAATGTTGCATATTTCGTTATCGTTACAATAAATCTTGTAGGTAACGAAAGTTGTTCAAGAGATTTTAAACAATTTTTCTAAATCGTTCGACATTTTAATTGGGGGAAAAACTTTTATTTGATGTAACATCGGTAGTGTTCAAAATAACAACAAAACGAGATTAGATTCGGTCAATTTTTCCAAACGCCGTGCCGTCAATAAAATCAAAAACGATGTTATTAATCTTATATATAAAAATCTCGTGTCACTCCTTCGAAACGGCTTGACCGATTTTTATGAAATTTTTTTATGTATGTTTGGTAGGTATGAGAATAGGTATTAAAGTATATTTCATACCACTAGGTGATTAGAGCAATTTTTTTTTTGTATTTTTTTATTTGGCATCAAAAAATACCTATAACCCCAAATTTAAACCCTTCAACCCCCACCTTTCCATTTTTAATGGCGATTTTAGCGTTTTTTAATGAACAATTTTAACGGTCTTTCGTATTTCAAACAGAACGAAATTATTCATGTTGTTGAATGACAGATGGCGCTACGTCCGCCTCATCGAATATTCATCCACACATGCGTAAGACATTCACGAGAAGCGACGCGTCATTTTGATATTTCATTCGGCATCATGTTCTCGCGTGGGTAAACAATCGAGCTTATTTGTGTTGGCTAAAGACGGACTGACAAAAAATATCGTTCACTCAATTGGTCTTCGAAAATCATATTGATTTTCTTTATTTCATTTTCCAAGTTCCATTTCAGTTAGTGTTTTTTTTTGTTTTTATCGTCGGTCATCGTCTACAGCGCTCCATTCTTTTTTCCTGTCATAGATCCCATCCCCACACACTTTCAATACATTCGTTATTTTTTTTATTTAACAACCAAAATATTCACTAGAAATAATTTATATGGCTGATCAACGTTTGTCGGTTAAGATAGTATTTCATAAATAGAAGTAAGAAAATAAATAAAGAAAATTTAAATGTAACCACTTCTTACCTTAATCATTGTAGTTTAAATTCTTTCTCACCGTAAAACACGGAAGGACTGATAATTTTGCATACTCTGAATGTATTTATACATCTTAACTTTATTTACGGATGTAATTAAGCAAACATTTGGAGATAAACATAAATGAATTATTAATAAGTTGATGACTGCGTTGTTTACAATCTGTTTTAGGTAAATAGATAAAAACGGTACAGTTGTATCGTTCGCTAAGTTTGGTAACTTAGCAAGGGTGTCCGGGTTCATAGGATGAAGTTTGTCTAGGTCTTGGCCTACTAACCTACTGCATGGCGGGCCGGATCGAGAGAGACTGGTTGAGGGAGACCTAAACAAACCTCTCCAGCCGGACTCTCTCGATCCATCGCCTTGTAGCGCAGTGGAAGTCCGATACACTGACCACCAGATTCTTACTCCCCTTTTTACGCCATACCTTGTTCCTTCCCAGAACTTTCCCACCTTCTTAGACATAGGCCCTGAGAGAAATGGATTTCCTTAAGGCCTCCTGTGCCTTTTTTCAAACAGAAAACAATTCTTCCGCATGTCATCACTGGTCACCCAGCCGGGTGTCCGACGAACCCCTTACCCCGCCTCCAACTGTTCAACAACTACCATTTTTTTATGTTTTTGTAGAAAAAAAAAAAACATCAAAAATGTCACCGGAGACCAAAAATTTTAAATTTTTTAACATTATTTTAATATATTTTTATTTTATTTATTTTTATTTCAGGGCCTATGCCATCTGAGATGCTGTGTGGAGGGTCTTTTTGAGGAGAGAATGGAATGAACATTGGTCTTGAAGAGACCCATGTTGTAGGAAGGAGAAAACACAAAGGCCGGCAAATCGTTCCACAGCCGAGCTGTTGAACACAAGAACGAGTCGAAGAAGCGACCCGTTCTCATGTGACCAATGTTAACCGTGCACATATGTTGGGCACGCGTTTGGCGTGTTTCCCGATTACGCACCGGTGCCGAACGGTTGGATTCATACGTCCGTCACTCCTGGACACTCTGTGCCTCAGATTCCTACCCACCCCTTATACCCTTTTCATTCACAGAACTTCCTCTCCTTCCCTTCCTATGCGGGTACACGGCATCCCCAAAGATGACACAGGCCCTGAGAGGAATTATTTTCCTCAGGGCCTCCTGTGTGGAGCTAATAAATAAAAATATTAAGGATGCCATTGTCTCACTATCTCCGCGCAGTTAGGTCTCGTTAATCTTCTATCTATCTTCTTCTATCTATCTATCTATTTTCTATCTTCTATCTTCTATATAAATAAAAATGAATCGCCGAAATGTATGTACGCTCATAACTTCCGAACGACTGCACCAAATTGGATAATTCTTTCTTTTGTGTGTTCTTTATTGTCAGGACAAGGTTTGTATAAAACTACTGGTGAGCTCTGGCATTGTGAAATCTGTTTAAAAAAATTGCAATAGGCGGCACGCGAGCTGTTTGAAAACTGAATGTACCGGGACTGAATGTATGGAATGCGGGAGGTGGGAAGGTGGAGTGGGAGAGTGGAGTGGGGAGGGGAAAGGTCGAAGATACGGAGTGAGAACGCAAAAGGGGAAGGGAACGCGGGAGAGGAAGGGGGGGGAAGAAGGGGAACGGGAACGGGACGAATGGGAAAGACACGCAGCGAGAAACAATTTCTTTATTAAATGGCATAGCAACGGATGCCGGGAACCAGCTAGTAAACTCATAATTAACATCACCAAATCTTGAAACATTTTTGACAATGTATGAAAGATATTCAATTTAATGGCCCGAAATAAGGAGATACAAAATTTATCAAGCTAAATAATCTTGACGTCATCAACTTCAATTACACTTCTCTAATTACTAATACATTAATTAACGTTTAATGTGTCAAGGTATATAAACGATCTGGGAAAACGAATAATTCACAGTTTATTTCAATTCATCTCTGGGAACACATATCAAAACCACGATGCTTAAGGTAAGAACATCTTCTATGCTTATTTTTTTAACCTTGCCAATAATATTTAACTTTTATATACCTATTATTTATAATACTTAAAAGTTTACAAGTTGACGATAGATTGCAGGTTAGTTTCTTATCCTTCTCTTCTTCATCTCCTTTCTCTTTCGACTACTCTGTGCCTTACAACACACCCCAATTCTGGATGCCATAGTCTGTCACCAGCTTCAGACGTTTGGAAACTTGGTTAGCAGTTGGAACTCTATTGCGTTATTCCTTCGCAAGATTTAGGAAAAAAAATATGTTGTTAAAATGTAATGCGTATTAGAAATCACAGGATATTATAATTCTGGGATTGATAATCATTGCATGGTAGCTAGAAAAACGCCGACCCTTAAAAAATCACGAATTTTGACTTGGCTTGTCAAGATCAACACTTAGGCCTAGCTGTTTCGTAGAAATTCAAATGTAACTTTGTCATCAAAGAGCCATTCAGCGCCATATTATTTTTTTTTACATTTGAAAGCTGCCCGTTAAAGGTTTTCTATCACATGGTAATAAGTTGACAAGCCTAATGCCATGATAGTTGTCCTCTTCTGCTGATCACAATTTGTTCAAAAGCTAAAACTGACTTCGGATCGGTATATAAGAGCATTTAACTAGCCAGCGGCCGAAAATCCACATTTTGTCGAAAGTTGTTCTTTCGATCGTGCAGGGCGGTTACAATGAGAAAGATTAATTATTTAGCTTTTTAAAATTATAACTCACTATCGATTTGCTTTAATTTATATCTACATCCAAAAATGCTGAAAGACGTGATGAAAAAACTATTAAAATAATGTGTTTTTGGAAATTATTTTTTGATTTATCATTTTTCAATAATGTCTAAGTTAAATGAGAATGTTAAAAAACTCTGAAATATTTAGTTTGTAAGTGCGCAAATAAATACAAAAATCGACCAAGTTTCGTCAAGAAACACATGTACGTACATATGTTTTTTAACGATTTTATTTAAACTAAAATTCTAAAACATGATTGATTTATTTTACTGCATGATTATGTGATGTGTGTATGGTATAATACAAAATATTTTTTGAAAATTTAACAAATCTTCCAACGACGTAAGGTATAAAACCTTATTATACTAAAAATAAGCATTTTTTCTCAAAATTTAAAAAATGCGAATGCTAGATAAAAAAAAACAATCTTTCGAAATCCATTTATATTTTTTTGTGGAAAAGAGTCAATACGTCTAAAATCTGATTTAAAAATGATATATTTCTGGTTTTCTCTGGCAATTCCCTCTTAACGGGAACCGTTCAACTAACAAAATGATAAAATATCATTGAACGGCCATTTGAAGACTTTTTCACAAGTGAATTTCTGCGAAACATCCGGGCTAACTTGTTTTGCAGAATTTGAATAATTCAACAAATTTTAAGGTTTAAATTCAAGACCTGTTAAAATTGCATTCTAGTTTCGTAATTATTATTTCATAATGGGGCGGTTGTTTCACAGTAAGTACTTACTAAATAACAAATTGATTAGAACTCTTACAGGACTAGAAAATTAACTTTAAAATTAGATGAATTGTTCAAATTCTCTGAAAAAATCCGCCCTAAGAAATGTAAATAAATTAAATATATATACCAAACACAGAATTAACATTATTTTTTGGTAAAAAAGTATTATTTTGTAGGTAGGTACTTTATTACTTCTCGATAATTCTCGATACACACAGTTCCAATTTTGAAAATGACTTATTCAAAACAAACCCCGAGTTCATTGAACCAGACGTACAATCACTCACAGATAGACCCCACAACCGAAATTAGTACATGATTTCATGATTTATTGATCCGACAAACATTTCAGGTCGCAATTTTCTTCGTTTTGGTGGCAGCCGCCCTGGCCTACGAGGGAGTTAAATATAAGGGACAAGTTATCGACTCAAAAGATGTGCTGATCGCCAAGGAGAAGCACTACGAAGCCTGGGACAAGGATAACTACGAGCTGCACCATGGACACGAAGGTCACTATGACCCTCACTACGACGGTCACCATGACCTCCACGTTGATCCACACTACGTGCCTCATAAATGGGTGGAGCCTGAGCATAAGTGGTAATTGTATAAATTACCCAAAGAAGAAAAGGAATGGTAATTTTACCATTTTACCATTGTCAGAAAAATATTTTATTTTTATTTTTGATATTCTGTATTTGAGATTTTTTTTTCTAAAATAAACTGTTTGAGCATCATACATAGTACTGTTTTAATGACCATTATAAATCACGACACATTATAATTATAGGATTTGTATTTCTCTATTTAATTATTAATTTAACTCCTTTTTTATATGAATACCTCACAAGAGTCCCAGGTCCTCCCGTCTGGAGCCAGTGAGACTATTGCATCCCCAATTGGGGTATGTTGTGAAGGTAGTGGAAAGGTAAGGAGATGGGGAATAATAGGAAGGTAGGAAAGTACCTGGCTATTCAGATCTGGTCATCAAACACGACTAAAGCCATTTCAAGCAATGTTTCAATTCTGAATTGTGGTCGATAATAAGAGTATATTCCACTCTGGAACGTGCCGCAAAAATACTAGGTATATATTATTTTTAATGAATTAATCGTGAAATGTATTGTGCCCGTTTGACCATTACAGACCACAGATGTCGTTGAAGTGTCCTTTTGAATACGAATGTGAATTATTCAAGTGTTATTGTACAATCAAAGAAGCGGTGGAATACGCAATTAAAAATCAGTGGAATCAAATTGTAATGTTAAGTGATTCTAAAAGTGCGCTTCAACACATAAAAAGTATTCCGAAAGGAGTTAGTTGCCTGTAGGAAAATAGCCTGCAATATTGTAGAACAAATAAGGCGTTTACAGCAGAAAGATGTATCCATATTATGTTTACAATGGATTCCATCTCATGTAGGATTACATGGAAATGAAGAGGCGGATTTGTTGGCAAACGAAGCACGTGTGAATGGAATTTTGTATGACTGGGTGCCAGATGCCGAAAATTACTGCCAAAAATAAATTCCATATACATATTTTTTTTTACATGAGCTCCACACAGGAGGCCCTGGGGAAAATAATTTCCCTCGGGGCCTATGTCATCTTTGGGGATGCTGTGTGGAGGATTTTTTAAGGAAAGGAAGGAGAGGACAGTTCTGGGAAGGAAAATGGTTTAAGGGGTGGGTAGGAATCTGGGGTTCAGTATGTCTTGGTCATCCGCCTCCAAGACCTCGACAAACCTCACCCCATGAACCCGGGAACCCCTGCTAAATCACCAAACGTAGCGAACCACTTGGGGTGACTTGTGGCAGAGGTGTTGGTTATCCAATAAAGATTCTCGGCGCGGTGGTACCCATTCCCGCTTCCCAAGTTGATCTGTATTAATATGTGGAATAATCATTTTGAAACGTACAGAAAACTCCAAAACGAACCCTTTAAAAGACCATGGTTCACTGAGATTAATCTGAAAAGATCGGAAATGAGAATCATTTTAAGATTAAGATCCGGACATGCACTAATGGGAAGAATATTGTGTTTGATAGGCCTCTCTGATTCTCCAATGTGCTCGATATGTGAACAAATTGATGATGTCGAACATATATTATCGAAGTGCATTAAATATTAACGGCAGAGTGTAACCGTACTAATGACCTCGAACTCATTGGAAGTTCAGAATTTAATAGCCTCAACCGAGTTTCATGCCATATCGAGAATAATGAAATTTATTAGATCATGTAAACTGGAAAATATTAGAAAGTGAATTTTTATACAAAATGAATACAAAAGTACCTTTTAAAGATCATTAGAGATTATAATGATAATATTATAATTTAAAAACAGATGAGGCAAAAAACGAAAACATTGTGTGAGTCAGAAGCCTCGATAATATACATGACATTATATATATATTTTTTTTTCATAAGTTTTTTATTCCAGTAAAAAAGAAAATAACATTTTCACTTACTTAACTAGAATATTGAATTATGTACTTTTTACATTGTATTACATAGTTTTTACATTACATGGTTTTTACATTTCATAACCTTAGATTACATTAGATTGCAATACTAACATTTACATGATATTATATTACCATACGATATTATTCCCTATCACTACTTTGTTTTTTGTGAATAAACATGAACAATTTTTTTTTGAATTTCCACACACTTTTTTCGTTTTTGATATCATCTGGAAGGCAATTATATAAATTGCCCCCCTCGTAACTAATTGATTGCTTACCGTAGTTAGTATGAATGTTGTTTAAACGTATGTTATCGTGTTGTCGTGTAAAATGTTTGTGTACTTGGGACGTTTTAATGAATTCTGTGTTTGTATGTATGAGTTTATTATTTATTTTGTATATAAGGACACATATATTGTACTCGTATAGTTTTCTTAATGTTAGCAGTTTTGTTTCTAAATATATTTTTTTTGTGGATGTTTTGGATTCGTAGTGAAATAGTTTTTTGATTATCTTATTTTGAATTACCTGTAATTCATTGATGTATGTTTCATACGCATTTCCCCAGATTTCAATCAGGTAATTTAGGTGTGAGTGTACGAGACTATAGTATAAACTTTTTTTTATCTAATTGGTAATAGATATGATAACCGGCTAAAAACGCTAATTAAGGGTGTGATTTTATCTTTTACATTTTGAATGTGTTGTTTAAAGGTTAAATGCTTATCGATGCACAGCCCAAGATATTTTTCCTGTTTCAGGATTTGCAAATCGTTATTTTCAATTTTTAATGGTACATGTGGAGGAATTATTTTACGGTTTGAACTTAAAATCATGTATCCTGTTTTTTTTTTTTATATTCATTGTTAGGATATTTGATTGGAGCCAACCGCAAATTCTTTCTAGGTCACTTTGTGCATTTTCTAGTAGTATGTTTAGATCTTATATAGAGTCAGATATGCCAAAAACTTTGGACTTAAGAACTATTTTCCGTGAATTTAAGCCCGAAATTGTAGCATTTCAATAAATAAATAAAAATTAATAATATATCTAATATATAAAATTCTCGTGTCACGGTGTTTGTTACCTTACTCCTCCGAAACGGCTGGACCAATTTTGATGAAATTTTGTGTGCTTATATGGTAGGTCTGAGAATCGACCAACATCTATTTTTCATACCCCTAAAAGTAAAGGGTGTTCCACTCCGAAGAAAATTATTTTCCCCATACATTTTGTATGGAACGAATTCTCCTATTTTGAAAGAACTGCAGCAATATTGTAAGGGGTATAATATTGAACTGTGAACCGGGTGAGGGTGTGGGTGGACGGGGGCGGGGGGGGGGGAGGGGGAAGGGGGAGGGGGGAGGGGGAGGGGGGAAAGGATCTCAGAAAGGGGGGTTAGCAGGACGGGGGAAGGGGAGAAGTGGAGTGGGGAGATGGAGAGGGAACGCGAGAGGGGAAAGGATACGCAGGGAGAAACAATTTAGATCAATTCAGCTAATAAGTTGACAACAGTTTTTGATTCTGAGGCGGTACGAAGTTCGCCGGATCAGCTAGTCTTAATATATAAAACAAAGTCGGGTTAGTTACACTATTTATAACTCGAGAACGGCTGGACCGATTTAGATGATCTTTAATTTGTTGGATTTGTCTCCGCCCCGGATAACAGAATAACTATTAAAACATTGCAAAAATTCACGAAAAATAAAGTTATGAAGAAAATTAATTTCCCCATACATTTTATATGGAACGAATTCTCATATTTTGAAAGAGCTGCGGAAATTTTATGATAAGTAACTACCTATAAATATTGAGTAGTGAATGAGTTCCAATAATTCAAAAACGTTAAATGTCAATGTGCTGATTGTTTTGTTTTTATTCTTAAACATATAATGCTGCCTCTCTTTCTTACACACTTAATGTCAATAGTCGAAAATGAGACAAACGGTGAACGTATGTCTCCACTCATCCAAAGGAAAGATACAATCATTATAATAAAAAACCCTCACACGTATAAAGAAAATGAAAAGCAAAGTTTTTTTTTTTACATCAGCTCCACAACACAGGAGACCCCGAAGAAAATTATTTTCCTCAGGACCTGTGTCATCTTAGGGATGTTGTGTGGAGGGTCTTTTTAAGGACGGGAAGGATAGGAAGTTCTGGGAAGGAAAAAGGTATGAGGGGAGGGTAGGAATCTGGGGTCAGTGTGTCCGGTAGTGACGGACGTATGAATCCATCCTTCCAACTGCGGTGTAAGGCGTTGGGTCGAGAGAGTTCAGCTGGAAAGGTCAAAAGGCTTCCCTCAACCAGTCTCTCTCGATCCGGTCCGCCACGCAGCAGGTGGGCAGACGCATCCGCCGCCAAGACCCGGACAAACGTCACCCCGTAGCGAACCACTTAAGGTGCGATTACTAAGGGTGACCTATGGGTGACGTATGATAGAGGTGTTGGTTATCCAATAAATGGTTCCCCGTTCACAAATTATCGTAATTAAGTGAAAAAATAAGAAAATCACAAAAAATATAAATCCATACACAATGCCATCTCTGATACTGACAAAATCAAAACACGGACAGTTGTGCATTGATGATTGCTTCATTGTGTCATTTTTGACTTAATAAAAAAACTGAATTTAATTCAACAGTTATTGATTCTGAGGCGGTACGAAGTTCGTCGGGTCAGCTAGTAATAAATAGAATAATGAAATTCATTGGATCGTGTAAACTGGAAAATATTTTTACGTGAATTTTTATATAAAATGAATATAAAAGGACTAAAGACCTTTTTTTTTTTTTTTTTTTTTTTTTTTTTTTTTTTTTTTTTTTTTTTTTATTTCGTACAATTTTTGAAAATACACTTTTATGTTTTTTTCTTGATTACCATACTAGGCTAATGCCCGTGTTAAGGTAATCAAACATGATATAAATTATACAATGTGTGAACTAGAACAAAATATAGGTTTGAAATAGAAATTATAAGATATTAGAAACAAGAGAAAGAAAAAAGATAAAAATATTTAAGGTAAAATATAACAAGATATATGTATACGTATGCACATACAAATACATACAAACACACATACATACATATATATATATATATATACACTTACATACACATACACATATATACATATACATATATATATATATATATAATTATAAAAAAGAAAATGTTTGAAAGAAGTTAAAAATAAAATACTATATAAAATATACATAAAAAATAAAATACTAAAATATAAACTTATAACTATATAAAATACTAAAATATAACTATATAAAAATATAAAATACTAAGAAGTAAGATTTAAATATGTTAATCTATAATTTTTTTTTTTTATGAAAGCTAAAAAATTTTCTGGAGGTTTGACAAGGTAGGTAATTAATCACCTAGAAGAGTATATATTTAGGTTAGATTAGATTTCAGTGAAGACAGGTTAGAAAAAGATGTGAAGTATGATATTTTATTTAGTTAATTTAATTATTTTCTATTCCTTTATAATGGTTAGGAAGTCAGATATTCTTTAAAGAAATCTCGTCCCCTTTCGAATATCCAATTTTGAACACGAATAGTAAAAAGAGGTATGGTAATACTTGATTTTATATCGGTGCTCAATGCATTGTATATTTTGGGGGCAATGAACCAAAATTGTCGGTGAGCGAATGTGGTTCTAGTTTTAGGAACCATGCATCCCAGATTTGATGAAAAGCGGGTTTTGGCTTGATGTTGTGGAGCCACCAGTAGGTTATTTTTCCGTACGTAGGATAGGCTTGTCTTAGTGAATAGTTGGCGAATATCTAAGACCTTAAATTTAGTAAATAGCACATTAGAGGGGTGGGTAGGTTGGCATTTAAATATGATTCTCAGTATTAGTTTTTGAACTGTAATTATTGGATTAATGACGGATTCTGTGCAACCACCCCATCCCAAAATACCGTAAGTTGCAATGGATTGAAAAAGGGCAAAATATACGCTTCTAAGGGTTTTTAGGTCTAAGATGGATCTAAGAGAGCAGAATATATGGCAGAGCTTACGGAGTCTTTTCACTGTGTCACTTATGTGTGCTTCCCAACGTAGTTGGTCATCTATGATTATGCCCAGATATTTAACTTCCTTAGATGATTTAAGGGTAGGACACGTGCAATTTGTAATAGGTGGGGTTCCGGGTGGGTGTGGGTGCATGTTTAGTGAACACGAGTGAATTATTGGTTTAGGGCAGTTGTTGGGAAAATTATGTTTGCGTATGGAAAACGTCATATATTGTGTTTTGTCAATATTGAGTGTAAGGAGATTTGTGTCAAGCCAATGCCTCACTTTTATTAGGCCATTATTAGTTTTATTAATAACTGCTTGCCATGTTTCATCTTCGAATATTAAGACTGTATTGTCGGCAAATGATAAAATCTTACCTCCAATATCCATGGTACATAGTGTGTTGATGTATAAAAGAAATAAGAGTGGTCCTAGTACACTGCCTTGCGGTACACCGTAAGACATGGATAATTTTTTGCTTTTATTTATTTTGTCAGAGTGGATAAGAGTTTGTTGAGTTCGGTTTGTTAGGTAGTTTTCGAACCATGTGTAGGGTATCCCAGTTATTCCGATCTGTTGAAGTTTTTTAAGCAGTAAGGGATGGGAGACCGTATCAAATGCTTTTGAGAGATCGAGGAAAACAGCAAGCGGTTTTCGACCAAGGTCAAGATTAAAAGAAACTATTTTTGTGAGGGCGGCTATTGCATCTGAGGTACTCCTGCCTTTGCGGAAACCATATTGGTTGTCCGATAATATTTTGTTATCTTCAAGGAACTTGTAGAGTCTATTCTTCACCGCTTTTTCTATGATTTTAGATATTGTGCTAAGTAAAGATATCGGTCGATAGTTATTTACAGATAGTTTGTCTCCTGATTTGAATATTGGGATTATTGTGGCCTGTTTTAAGGAGTTAGGAAATACACCAGTTTTAAAGCTTAGATTGATTATATGTTTCAGAGGTGAGGCTATATATTTTTGGATATGTTTGATGATTTTTGTTGAAATGTGATCTATACCTACAGAGTTACTATTTTTAAGGGATGAGATTAGTTCTAAAATTTCTGTGTCAGTAGTGGGAGTGAATTGGAAAGGGTTATAGCTAAGATGAGTGAGGGGTATATTGTTTGCAAGATCTTTGTCCGAGACGTTGTGTCTGTCTAAAATATTTTTTGCTAAGTTAGATCCAATATTGGAGAAAAATTGATTGAAATGGTCGGAAATTTTTTCGGGGTCGGAATTGACATGTAATATTTGATCTTCGATGTTAATCTTAACAATGGGTGTATTGGTTTTATTAATATTGGCTATATCTTTAACGATGTTCCAAATTTTTTTATTATCACCGGTAGCTTCACTGATTTTTTTATGGTAGTAATCTCTTTTAACACTGTCAATTATTTTTTTGCAGTTATTTCTGTAACGTTTGTAGAATAAGAGAGATTCATAATCGTGGGGATTTTTTCTACAGAAGTTATGAATCTTATCGCGCTTTCTGATACAGTAGAGAATTCCTGCAGTGATCCATGGTTTGAGTTTTGTGTCAGATCGTTTTTTTTTACTTTTTGTGTATGATGTAGCATCGGTTAATAGGTTACGTAGGGTATTTATAAATAATTCACATGCAGAGGTGACATCGGTACAAGAATAGATAAGTTCCCAGTTTTCTTTAGAGACACTGTTTAGGAGAGTTTCATATGAGATCTTTTCTTGAGGGGAAGTATTTTGTGGTGATTTATGATTTTTATGCGAGAGAGAAGTGATGATTGAATAGTGATCTGTAACAGTTGATTGATAGACAATGGATTTGGTGTCTAATTCACTCTTAACAAATACATGATCTATACAACTGCTAGTGTTTGAGTCTGATTCTCTAGTTGGTGCTGTAACAGCTGGAAAATATCCTAATAAAGTTAGTGCGTTTAGGTATTCATTTGCTTGAGGGTGCATTTTATTAATTATATTTATGTTAAGATCACCGATTATAAAGGTGTTTTGGCGGTGTTCTATGTTTGATAAAATTTCTTGCAGTGAATGTATGAATGGGGCTATGTTATGTGTATTCGGAGATCTGTACATTGTAAGAAGTGTTATATGATTATCAATTTGAATTTGTAGACAGTTTGCATATTTAATTTTGATCTCTTTTACTGAGTGAGAGATATGATTTTTAATGTATACAATGACTCCGTCGTTCTGAGTTTGGTTGTGTAGAGTATTATAGTGATTGTAGTTTCTTATCGTTTTAGGGATGAAATTTCCTTGAATCCAGCATTCACTCAAGACAATTATATCAAAATCTGAGACAAGATCAGTGAGGAGAATAAGAAGTTCATCAAAATTTTTGTTTATACTTCTTATGTTCATAGAGAATATCGTAAGGGTTGAATTAGTTAATAATAATTGACGTACTACTTCGGGATCATTGGTAGATATACATGGGATTTGTGTTGTGTTATCTATTAAATCTGCTATGTCTTCCATTTTCTGGTTTTTTGTTTTGCATAAATTATTAACAACCAAGTTGTAGTGACATTGGTACGTTTATGAGATAGAGATTTAGTTGATATAAATATATAAAATATACATAAATATATAAAGTGTAAATATAATTGTTGTGAATATATAATATAAGCACATAATGAATATATGACATAAGCATAAGAATATAGTGTTAGCTTTGTGAAATAAGGTTTTTGTTGTTGTGAATTTATAATATAAGCATATATAGTATATATAACACAAACATAGGTATGTAAAGTATACAAATAGTTGTTACGAAAAATATAATATAAGCGTATAGATAATATATGATACGAGCGTATATAGAATATAAAATAAAAGTATGTATGTAAAGTATGTATAGTATGTACAACATAAACATAGGTATATAAGGTACACATATAGTTGTTGCGAAAATATAACATCAGCGTATACAAAATATGTAGCACAAGCATATATAGAATATAAAATATAGGCATATAAAGAATATTAAGTAAATAAAACATAGGCTTATAAACAGTATAAAACATCAGCATAAGCATAAAAAGTATGTAAGTGATATAAGAATTTAGTTGTTGAGAATGTTTAACATAAGCATATAAAGTATTTATAGTATAAGTATAGGTGTATAAAGTGTACTTATAGTTTCTGCGAATGTATGACATAAACATATAAATAATAAATAACATAAGAATATGAAATATGAGCATACAAAGAAAATAAAACATAAGCTTAAAAAGATTATAAAACGCAAGCATATAAAGAAAATAAAACATAAGCATATAAAGTATACCAGTGATATATGTATTTGGTTGTTGCGGATATTTAACATGTATAACACAAGCATAAGTATACAAAGTATGCATATATTTGTTGCGAGTATATATCACGAGCATATAAAGCATAAGCATATAAGGAGTATAAAACATAAGAATATAAAACATAAGCACAAGCATGTAAAGTACACAAGTGCTATAAGGATTTAGATGTTGCAAGTATTTTATATAATTATAGCAGGTATATATTGTAACTACGAATTGAAGATACATAGTACAAGATTTATATTTGTTAATGTTAAAACTAAATGTAGTGTTTGTGTACAGATATAAAAGAAAACTAGAAAAATACAAATTAAATAATTTAAATTCCCCTGTCGCCATATACCTGTGCCCTTCTGGTTCATATAATAGGTTGAGTTTAATAGATAAAATAGTGATGTTAATGA
The DNA here is from genome assembly GCA_917880885.1 of Limnephilus marmoratus. Classification (NCBI taxonomy): domain Eukaryota; kingdom Metazoa; phylum Arthropoda; class Insecta; order Trichoptera; family Limnephilidae; genus Limnephilus; species Limnephilus marmoratus. Next base: position 5,184,476 of record OU862927.1, on the reverse strand, counting down.
TTTTTGGGTAAAATAAAAAATATATAAACATAAGTACAATAGTTACAGTTTTTTTACAAGTTATTGAGTGAGGGAGATAAGAGGTGTTTGTTTTTGTCATTGATAATAATGACTGGTGTCCCAATTTCTTTGCGGACGTACACTTGCCCTCCACGGGTCCAGGCGAATTTAAATAAGTTTTCCCGTGTAGCCTTACGTGCAAGGAACCACAAGTGTTTCGCACGAAACGTAAGGTGTTCCGAGACGTATATGTGGGAGCGAGGTCCTGCAATTCCGACGAGGGTGGTGTTGAGTTTTTCCTCTCTATTGTTTGCTTCTTTGTTGAACTTTTTTATGTCTGTCAGGAAAACATCACGGTCGATACTGGTTTTAAATGATATGATTATGGGCCTGCAAAGAACATTAGAGATTATAATGATAATATTACAAGAAGCCTCGATAATATACATGATATTAAAAATAATGTTATTACGGCATGAAAGAACGCAACTGCCAAATGATGTCATTTTGAATCATTGTGGATTTTACTCTCACCGGATCAACTTGATAACCTAATCGGTGTCTGTCTTAAAATATTATCAAATTGTGCTCCATTTCCAACACGTGTAAAATAATGGAAAGACCGCCTAAGCAGCAGACGACGCTATATAACGTTAGTGTCTTTTGCTGTACATTTAGACCAGCCTAGCGATTATTGATTATTGATCGTTATTGGATAACGGACGTAATCTCCTGTCAGGTTTGTGTGATTTTTTTGGCTGCTATTTGCGTTTTCTATGTACAACGTACATTAAATGAGTAAATAATCATGCGTACTTGTAGGAATTCATCTTTAAATCGATCTAAACTAAAATATGTGACGTAAAAATCACACAAATTGGACAGAAGATAACATCCGTTATCCAATAAGGATCTCACAAAAATACGGAATCGCTAGGCAATTCTGTTGATATATTTTTTTATTAATTTTTGGGGATCGCTGGCAACGGTTAATATGCACTTTAAAAAAAAAACCTTTTGATTCACCTTAATTACATTAAAAGGCAACTATTTGCATTGGGGGAAGTGGAAAATATTTCATTATAAATTTCATTCAGTTCGATTCTGAAAGTATCGTGTGGTAAAAGTGTTTTTTTTACTTATTTTTGTTATATGTGAAAAAAAAAACAATTTATTTTAGCCACAGCCCGGGCTTCGAACCAACTTCGAGGGTCTTCATAATTGTTCGGTGGTTATTTAATTTAATAGGTTAAGTTTGGAATCAAAAGAAAATAAAGAAAAATAAGAAGTGACACACATAAAATTAATTCACTTTTAAATAAATAAAACATTGTAAAAAATGCTCGAAATGTTTAATATTGTAGAAGACGAACAAACAAAATTTGTCAACACCTATGGAAGACCGATTTATTGCCATTGAGGGTTAACATAAAAAAGATGTAAGGAAGTAACAAAACAAAATATAAATACCAATAGTTCAATAACGGTGTACAACAACATGTAGGACTAAAACAATATCTAGAAAAGTATTTAAAACAACAAATAAAACCATAAAAAGGATAGACAATGAAGTTTGGATCAAGTGAAGTGAATACAAGAGTAGAGAAGTTTAATTTCTGCAGGATATCGCTAAATGTGTCTGGAATCTTGCAACAATTTTGGATGTTATAAATTTTATAGTCAACACATTCACAATGAAAGGTTGGGAGAAGGTTATTTTGGTTCTTTGGAAAGGAACATGGAAAGGAATATGGAAAGTTTCGGGGCTTTTTAGTTGACGGTGATTGATGTTGATTATGGCGAAGAGGAAAGATTCTTCATGATTGTTCTAAAGTAATTCAGTTCTTTACGATAAGTCGAAAAGTCTACCATCTACGGTGATTATAATGATTATGCTGATAACCATGATGGTCGTGATGTTGATGACCATGGTAGTCATGATGACCCCTGTGGTAATGATTGTGTTGGCCATAATTTTGTCCATAGCGGTGGCGGTCAGCTGACCTTGCCCATTCTTCGGGCCGCTTTCCTTTACCGATTTCAATCTTAGTAACATCTCCTTCTATGTCTGAAGGAGCTCCCAAGGAGGCCAGGACGACTACCACCAGGAAGAAGAAGAGTGTGATCTGAAATGTTTTTGGTTTAATAATAGGATCAATTTGTTACGGTGTTCGTCTTTATCTCCTCCTTTCCCAAGGAAAACTTGCACTGCCTTCTAGACAATATTAACTGAGTGTCTAATTCACACGTGGTAGAACTGAAACTAGAAAGTTGCTAGATGTCGCTTTCTTTTCTTTTGTCTGTTTATTTTAAAATGGTTTGAAGATTGGATATTGATTTCAAAATAAAAAATGTTTTTTTTTTGGATTTCGACCCCGTTCGCTTGATGTCTGTCTCTCTGGCCGCTGAGACTTGTCAGGCACCTTGCCAACTACGCTATGGAAGGTTCGCGCCGAGGCGAATTTAAGGTGTTATATTAGAACCTAGTATTTGTGTAGAATTAAGTTGTGACGCATTTCCGTTTCATCCGAATTTCAAATCGCTAACGGGAGAAGTTTCATTAAAAAAAACGCGGCAGAAGAAAAAGTATAGTCATAATCAAGCGGCCAATGAGCGCAGACCTAGCGTTATTTCCGTTTCATATTTCAACCAATATAATCAAAGCGGCAGTTTGATGCTTCGCAGGTGCTGTGATGCGTCATTTCCGTTTCCGTTTCATCCGAATTCCTAATCACAATGAGGCTAAAGTAGTTTCACTTCAAAAATACCAAAAGATGGCAATGTTGCATATTTCGTTATCGTTACAATAAATCTTGTAGGTAACGAAAGTTGTTCAAGAGATTTTAAACAATTTTTCTAAATCGTTCGACATTTTAATTGGGGGAAAAACTTTTATTTGATGTAACATCGGTAGTGTTCAAAATAACAACAAAACGAGATTAGATTCGGTCAATTTTTCCAAACGCCGTGCCGTCAATAAAATCAAAAACGATGTTATTAATCTTATATATAAAAATCTCGTGTCACTCCTTCGAAACGGCTTGACCGATTTTTATGAAATTTTTTTATGTATGTTTGGTAGGTATGAGAATAGGTATTAAAGTATATTTCATACCACTAGATGATTAGAGCAATTTTTTTTTTGTATTTTTTTATTTGGCATCAAAAAATACCTATAACCCCAAATTTAAACCCTTCAACCCCCACCTTTCCATTTTTAATGGCGATTTTAGCGTTTTTTAATGAACAATTTTAACGGTCTTTCGTATTTCAAACAGAACGAAATTATTCATGTTGTTGAATGACAGATGGCGCTACGTCCGCCTCATCGAATATTCATCCACACATGCGTAAGACATTCACGAGAAGCGACGCGTCATTTTGATATTTCATTCGGCATCATGTTCTCGCGTGGGTAAACAATCGAGCTTATTTGTGTTGGCTAAAGACGGACTGACAAAAAATATCGTTCACTCAATTGGTCTTCGAAAATCATATTGATTTTCTTTATTTCATTTTCCAAGTTCCATTTCAGTTAGTGTTTTTTTTTGTTTTTATCGTCGGTCATCGTCTACAGCGCTCCATTCCTTTTTCCTGTCATAGATCCCATCCCCACACACTTTCAATACATTCGTTATTTTTTTTATTTAACAACCAAAATATTCACTAGAAATAATTTATATGGCTGATCAACGTTTGTCGGTTAAGATAGTATTTCATAAATAGAAGTAAGAAAATAAATAAAGAAAATTTAAATGTAACCACTTCTTACCTTAATCATTGTAGTTTAAATTCTTTCTCACCGTAAAACACGGAAGGACTGATAATTTTGCATACTCTGAATGTATTTATACATCTTAACTTTATTTACGGATGTAGTTAAGCAAACATTTGGAGATAAACATAAATGAATTATTAATAAGTTGATGACTGCGTTGTTTACAATCTGTTTTAGGTAAATAGATAAAAACGGTACAGTTGTATCGTTCGCTAAGTTTGGTAACTTAGCAAGGGTGTCCGGGTTCATAGGATGAAGTTTGTCTAGGTCTTGGCCTACTAACCTACTGCATGGCGGGCCGGATCGAGAGAGACTGGTTGAGGGAGACCTAAACAAACCTCTCCAGCCGGACTCTCTCGATCCATCGCCTTGTAGCGCAGTGGAAGTCCGATACACTGACCACCAGATTCTTACTCCCCTTTTTACGCCATACCTTGTTCCTTCCCAGAACTTTCCCACCTTCTTAGACATAGGCCCTGAGAGAAATGGATTTCCTTAAGGCCTCCTGTGCCTTTTTTCAAACAGAAAACAATTCTTCCGCATGTCATCACTGGTCACCCAGCCGGGTGTCCGACGAACCCCTTACCCCGCCTCCAACTGTTCAACAACTACCATTTTTTTATGTTTTTGTAGAAAAAAAAAAACATCAAAAATGTCACCGGAGACCAAAAATTTTAAATTTTTTAACATTATTTTAATATATTTTTATTTTATTTATTTTTATTTCAGGGCCTATGCCATCTGAGATGCTGTGTGGAGGGTCTTTTTGAGGAGAGAATGGAATGAACATTGGTCTTGAAGAGACCCATGTTGGAGGAAGGAGAAAACACAAAGGCCGGCAAATCGTTCCACAGCCGAGCTGTTGAACACAAGAACGAGTCGAAGAAGCGACCCGTTCTCATGTGACCAATGTTAACCGTGCACATATGTTGGGCACGCGTTTGGCGTGTTTCCCGATTACGCACCGGTGCCGAACGGTTGGATTCATACGTCCGTCACTCCTGGACACTCTGTGCCTCAGATTCCTACCCACCCCTTATACCCTTTTCATTCACAGAACTTCCTCTCCTTCCCTTCCTATGCGGGTACACGGCATCCCCAAAGATGACACAGGCCCTGAGAGGAATTATTTTCCTCAGGGCCTCCTGTGTGGAGCTAATAAATAAAAATATTAAGGATGCCATTGTCTCACTATCTCCGCGCAGTTAGGTCTCGTTAATCTTCTATCTATCTTCTTCTATCTATCTATCTATTTTCTATCTTCTATCTTCTATATAAATAAAAATGAATCGCCGAAATGTATGTACGCTCATAACTTCCGAACGACTGCACCAAATTGGATAATTCTTTCTTTTGTGTGTTCTTTATTGTCAGGACAAGGTTTGTATAAAACTACTGGTGAGCTCTGGCATTGTGAAATCTGTTTAAAAAAATTGCAATAGGCGGCACGCGAGCTGTTTGAAAACTGAATGTACCGGGACTGAATGTATGGAATGCGGGAGGTGGGAAGGTGGAGTGGGAGAGTGGAGTGGGGAGGGGAAAGGTCGAAGATACGGAGTGAGAACGCAAAAGGGGAAGGGAACGCGGGAGAGGAAGGGGGGGGAAGAAGGGGAACGGGAACGGGACGAATGGGAAAGACACGCAGCGAGAAACAATTTCTTTATTAAATGGCATAGCAACGGATGCCGGGAACCAGCTAGTAAACTCATAATTAACATCACCAAATCTTGAAACATTTTTGACAATGTATGAAAGATATTCAATTTAATGGCCCGAAATAAGGAGATACAAAATTTATCAAGCTAAATAATCTTGACGTCATCAACTTCAATTACACTTCTCTAATTACTAATACATTAATGAACGTTTAATGTGTCAAGGTATATAAACGATCTGGGAAAACGAATAATTCACAGTTTATTTCAATTCATCTCTGGGAACACATATCAAAACCACGATGCTTAAGGTAAGAACATCTTGTATGCTTATTTTTTTAACCTTGCCAATAATATTTAACTTTTATATACCTATTATTTATAATACTTAAAAGTTTACAAGTTGACGATAGATTGCAGGTTAGTTTCTTATCCTTCTCTTCTTCATCTCCTTTCTCTTTCGACTACTCTGTGCCTTACAACACACCCCAATTCTGGATGCCATAGTCTGTCACCAGCTTCAGACGTTTGGAAACTTGGTTAGCAGTTGGAACTCTATTGCGTTATTCCTTCGCAAGATTTAGGAAAAAAAATATGTTGTTAAAATGTAATGCGTATTAGAAATCACAGGATATTATAATTCTGGGATTGATAATCATTGCATGGTAGCTAGAAAAACGCCGACCCTTAAAAAATCACGAATTTTGACTTGGCTTGTCAAGATCAACACTTAGGCCTAGCTGTTTCGTAGAAATTCAAATGTAACTTTGTCATCAAAGAGCCATTCAGCGCCATATTCTTTTTTTTTACATTTGAAAGCTGCCCGTTAAAGGTTTTCTATCACATGGTAATAAGTTGACAAGCCTAATGCCATGATAGTTGTCCTCTTCTGCTGATCACAATTTGTTCAAAAGCTAAAACTGACTTCGGATCGGTATATAAGAGCATTTAACTAGCCAGCGGCCGAAAATCCACATTTTGTCGAAAGTTGTTCTTTCGATCGTGCAGGGCGGTTACAATGAGAAAGATGAATTATTTAGCTTTTTAAAATTATAACTCAATATCGATTTGCTTTAATTTATATCTACATCCAAAAATGCTGAAAGACGTGATGAAAAAACTATTAAAATAATGTATTTTTGGAAATTATTTTTTGATTTATCATTTTTCAATAATGTCTAAGTTAAATGAGAATGTTAAAAAACTCTGAAATATTTAGTTTGTAAGTACGCAAATAAATACACAAATCGACCAAGTTTCGTCAAGAAACACATGGACGTACATATGTTTTTTAACGATTTTATTTAAACTAAAATTCTAAAACATGATTGATTTATTTTACTGCATGATTATGTGATGTGTGTATGGTATAATACAAAATATTTTTTGAAAATTTAACAAATCTTCCAACGACGTAAGGTATAAAACCTTATTATACTAAAAATAAGCATTTTTTCTCAAAATTTAAAAAATGCGAATGCTAGATAAAAAAAAAACAATCTTTCGAAATCCATTTATAATTTTTTGTGGAAAAGAGTCAATACGTCTAAAATCTGATTTAAAAATGATATATTTCTGGTTTTCTCTGGCAATTCCCTCTTAACGGGAACCGTTCAACTAACAAAATGATAAAATATCATTGAACGGCCATTTGAAGACTTTTTCACAAGTGAATTTCTGCGAAACATCCGGGCTAACTTGTTTTGCAGAATTTGAATAATTCAACAAATTTTAAGTTTTAAATTCAAGACCTGTTAAAATTGCATTCTAGTTTCGTAATTATTATTTCATAATGGGGCGGTTGTTTCACAGTAAGTACTTACTAAATAACAAATTGATTAGAACTCTTACAGGACTAGAAAATTAACTTTAAAATTAGATGAATTGTTCAAATTCTCTGAAAAAATCCGCCCTAAGAAATGTAAATAAATTAAATATATATACCAAACACAGAATTAACATTATTTTTTGGTAAAAAAGTATTATTTTGTAGGTAGGTACTTTATTACTTCTCGATAATTCTCGATACACACAGTTCCAATTTTGAAAATGACTTATTCAAAACAAACCCCGAGTTCATTGAACCAGACGTTCAATCACTCACAGATAGACCCCACAACCGAAATTAGTACATTTAAAGATTTCATGATTTATTGATCCGACAAACATTTCAGGTCGCAATTTTCTTCGTTTTGGTGGCAGCCGCCCTGGCCTACGAGGGAGTTGAACATAAGGGACAAGTTATCGACTCAAAAGATGTGCTGATCGCCAAGGAGAAGCACTACGAAGCCTGGGACAAGGATAACTACGAGCTGCACCATGGACACGAAGGTCACTATGACCCTCACTACGACGGTCACCATGACCTCCACGTTGATCCACACTACGTGCCTCATAAATGGGTGGAGCCTGAGCATAAGTGGTAATTGTAAAAATTACCAAAAGAAGAAAAGGAATGGTAATTTTACCATTTTACCATTGTCAGAAAAATATTTTATTTTTATTTTTGATATTCTGTATTTGAGATTTTTTTTTCTAAAATAAACTGTTTGAGCATCATACATAGTACTGTTTTAATGACCATTATAAATCACGACACATTATAATTATAGGATTTGTATTTCTCTATTTAATTATTAATTTAACTCCTTTTTTATATGAATACCTCACAAGAGTCCCAGGTCCTCCCGTCTGGAGCCAGTGAGACTATTGCATCCCCAATTGGGGTATGTTGTGAAGGTAGTGGAAAGGAAGGAGATGGGGAATAATAGGAAGGTAGCAAAGTACCTGGCTATTCAGATCTGGTCATCAAACACGACTAAAGCCATTTCAAACAATGTTTCAATTCTGAATTGTGGTCGATAATAAGAGTATTTTCCATTCTGGAACGTGCCGCAAAAATACTAGGTATATATTATTTTAAATGATTTAATCGTGAAATGTATTGTGCCCGTTTGAACTGCGAACATGTAGACCACCACAGACCACAGATGTCGTTGAAGTGTCCTTTTGAATACGAATGTGAATTATTCAAGTGTTATTGTACAATCAAAGAAGCGGTGGAATACGCAATTAAAAATCAGTGGAATCAAATTGTAATGTTAAGTGATTCTAAAAGTGCGCTTCAACACATAAAAAGTATTCCGAAAGGCGTTAGTTGCCTGTAGGAAAATAGCTTGCAATATTGTAGAACAAATAAGGCGTTTACAGCAGAAAGATGTATCCATATTATGTTTACAATGGATTCCATCTCATGTAGGATTACATGGAAATGAAGAGGCGGATTTGTTGGCAAACGAAGCACGTGTGAATGGAATTTTGTATGACTAAGTGCCAGATGCCGAAAATTACTGCCAAAAATAAATTCCATATACATATTTTTTTTTTACATGAGCTCCACACAGGAGGCCCTGGGGAAAATAATTTCCCTCGGGGCCTATGTCATCTTTGGGGATGCTGTGTGGAGGATTTTTTAAGGAAAGGAAGGAGAGGACAGTTCTGGGAAGGAAAATGGTTTAAGGGGTGGGTAGGAATCTGGGGTTCAGTATGTCTTGTTCATCGGCCTCCAAGACCTCGACAAACCTCACCCCATGAGCCCGGGCACCCCTGCTAAATCACCAAACGTAGCGAACCACTTGGGGTGACTTGTGGCAGAGGTGTTGGTTATCCAATAAAGATTCTCGGGGCGGTGGTACCCATTCCCGCTTCCCAAGTTGATCTGTATTAATATGTGGAATAATCATTTTGAAACGTACAGAAAACTCCAAAACGAACCCTTTAAAAGACCATGGTTCACTGAGATTAATCTGAAAAGATCGGAAATGAGAATCATTTTAAGATTAAGATCCGGACATGCACTAATGGGAAGAATATTGTGTTTGATAGGCCTCTCTGATTCTCCAATGTGCTCGATATGTGAACAAATTGATGATGTCGAACATATATTATCGAAGTGCATTAAATATTAACGGCAGAGTGTAACCGTACTAATGACCTCGAACTCATTGGAAGTTCAGAATTTAATAGCCTCAACCGAGTTTCATGCCATATCGAGAATAATGAAATTTATTAGATCATGTAAACTGGAAAATATTTGAAAGTGAATTTTTATACAAAATGAATATAAAAGTACCTTTTAAAGATCATTAGAGATTATAATGATAATATTATAATTTAAAAACAGATGAGGCAAAAAACGAAAACATTGTGTGAGTCAGAAGCCTCGATAATATACATGACATTATATATATATTTTTTTTTCATAAGTTTTTTATTCCAGTAAAAAAGAAAATAACATTTTCACTTACTTAACTAGAATATTGAATTATGTACTTTTTACATTGTATTACATAGTTTTTACATTACATGGTTTTTACATTTCATAACCTTAGATTACATTAGATTGCAATACTAACATTTACATGATATTATATTACCATACGATATTATTCACTATCACTACTTTGTTTTTTGTGAATAAACATGAACAATTTTTTTTTGAATTTCCACACACTTTTTTCGTTTTTGATATCATCTGGAAGGCAATTATATAAATTGCCCCCCTCGTAACTAATTGATTGCTTACCGTAGTTAGTATGAATGTTGTTTAAACGTATGTTATCGTGTTGTCGTGTAAAATGTTTGTGTACTTGGGACGTTTTAATGAATTCTGTGTTTGTATGTATGAGTTTATTATTTATTTTGTATATAAGGACACATATATTGTACTCGTATAGTTTTCTTAATGTTAGCAGTTTTGTTTCTAAATATATTTTTTTTGTGGATGTTTTGGATTCGTAGTGAAATAGTTTTTTGATTATCTTATTTTGAATTACCTGTAATTCATTGATGTATGTTTCATACGCATTTCCCCAGATTTCAATCAGGTAATTTAGGTGTGAGTGTACGAGACTATAGTATAAACTTTTTTTATCTAATTGGTAATAGATATGATAACCGGCTAAAAACGCTAATTAAGGGTGTGATTTTATCTTTTACATTTTGAATGTGTTGTTTAAAGGTTAAATGCTTATCGATGCACAGCCCAAGATATTTTTCCTGTTTCAGGATTTGCAAATCGTTATTTTCAATTTTTAATGGTACATGTGGAGGAATTATTTTACGGTTTGAACTTAAAATCATGTATCCTGTTTTTTTTTTATATTCATTGTTAGGATATTTGATTGGAGCCAACCGCAAATTCTTTCTAGGTCACTTTGTGCATTTTCTAGTAGTATGTTTAGATCTTATATAGAGTCAGATATGCCAAAAACTTTGGACTTAAGAACTATTTTCCGTGAATTTAAGCCCGAAATTGTAGCATTTCAATAAATAAATAAAAATTAATAATATATCTAATATATAAATTTTTTAAAAGTGTTTATTCAACAGACGCAAATAATGCTCCTCTTCCATCAACAACTCTAGATGAAACTCTTGATATTTCGCAGTGTACCATAAGTCTCTCTGATGTAGTAACTAAAGTTAAATCATTAGATATCAACAAATCTGCAGGACCGGATAATATCCCCACAATATTTATCAAAGAATGTATCAAAGTAATTGCTCTTCCATTAACCAAACTTTTTAATTTATCTTTATCCAGTGGAATTTTTCCCGATATGTGGAAAAATAGTTATTTGACTCCAATTTTCAAAAAGGGCGATAAAAGTGATGTTTGTAATTATAGACCAATATGCATTCAATCCACCATACCGAAACTATTTGAAAGCCTAATACTTGACAAACTTTTTGCCCAAATAAAACCTGTAATATCACCTTACCAGTTTGGATTTATGCCAGGTAGAAGTACACTTTCTAACTTGATTATTTATGAAAATTTTATAACCAATGCTTTTAAAGAAAAAAAACAAGTAGACTCTGTCTATACTGATTTTAGTAAAGCCTTTGATTCAGTTTCCCATAAAATTCTCATTTGGAAATTAAAAAAGCTTGGTATACGTGGCAGTATATTAGCCTGGTTTGAAAGCTATCTTACTGGAAGACAACAAATTGTTAGAATAAAATCCTCATTGTCGGAAAAAATTTATGCAACAAGTGGAGTTCCACAGGGTTCACACCTTGGTCCAATATTATTTATCTTGTTTATAAATGATCTTACAAAAATATTTCATGATGTATTTATCTTACTTTTTGCTGATGACCTCAAAATTTTTAGAATAATTCAAAATATTAACCATTGCAACATTCTTCAAGATAATATCAACAAATTGTTAATTTGGTGTAATGAAAATAGACTTTACTTAAATATCTCAAAATGTCATATAGTTAGATTTTCTCGAATAAAAAATCCAGTGATCTTCAATTTCAACATTGATAACAATACTCTGGAGACACTAACACAAATTAAAGACTTGGGCATCACTTTTCAATCTAATCTTTCATTTGTTAACCACATAACAGAAATCTCTAATAAGGCCTTAAAAATGTTGGGATTTATAACTAGGCTAACTAGAAATTTTAACAATGTTAAGTGTATAAAACTGTTATATTTTGCATATGTTAGAAGTCAACTTGAATACAATTCTCCCGTCTGGAACCCATATTACAATATACATGTACAAGCTGTTGAAAGAATACAAAACAAATTCTTACGTTTTCTTAATTTTAAAATGGGTATTCCAGCAATTATGTTGAACTACAATACTATTTTGAATGATATGAATATGCTCAAATTGTCAGACAGAAGAACTTTCACTGACTTGGTATTTCTGTATAAAATTCTAAATGATTTAGTTGACAGTCGGATATTGCTCGAATTGATAAGCTTCCGGATTCCAATACGTAATACTAGGAGTCAGGATTTATTTCAGTGCAGTAATTCTGGAACTAACTACCATATGTATTCCTCTTTGCCCAGAATACTAATGGAGGGAAACAATTATACCAAGTCAGTGGACATCTTCAATTTATCTTTAAACAAATATAAAATATTGTTACGAAGGCAGTTCAGTTATGTACAATAAATTCTGTGTATTTCTTACTATTTCATATGTAAAAGCCCCGAAAAAGGGCGTTAATAAATAAATAAATAAAATTCTCGTGTCACGGTGTTTGTTACCTTACTCCTCCGAAACGGCTGGACCAATTTTGATGAAATTTTGTGTGCTTATATGGTAGGTCTGAGAATCGACCAACATCTATTTTTCATACCCCTAAAAGTAAAGGGTGTTCCACTCCGAAGAAAATTATTTTCCCCATACATTTTGTATGGAACGAATTCTCCTATTTTGAAAGAACTGCAGCAATATTGTAAGGGGTATAATATTGAACTGTGAACCGGGTGAGGGTGTGGGTGGAGGGGGGCGGTGGGGGGGGGGGAAGGGGGAGGGGGAGGGGGGAAAGGAACTCAGAAAGGGGGGTTAGCAGGACGGGGGAAGGGGAGAAGTGGAGTGGGGAGATGGAGAGGGAACGCGAGAGGGGAAAGGATACGCAGGGAGAAACAATTTAGATCCATTCAGCTAATAAGTTGACAACAGTTTTTGATTCTGAGGCGGTACGAAGTTCGCCGGATCAGCTAGTCTTAATATATAAAACAAAGTCGGGTTAGTTACACTATTTATAACTCGAGAACGGCTGGACCGATTTAGATGCTCTTTAATTTGTTGGATTTGTCTCCGCCCCGGATAACAGAATAACTATTAAAACATTGCAAAAAATCACGAAAAATAAAGTTATGAAGAAAATTAATTTCCCCATACATTTTATATGGAACGAATTCTTATATTTTGAAAGAGCTGCGGAAATTTTATGATAAGTAACTACCTATAAATATTGAGTAGTGAATGAGTTCCAATAATTCAAAAACGTTAAATGTCAATGTGCTGATTGTTTTGTTTTTATTCTTAAACATATAATGCTGCCTCTCTTTCTTACACACTTAATGTCAATAGTCGAAAATGAGACAAACGGTGAACGTATGTCTCCACTCATCCAAAGGAAAGATACAATCATTATAATAAAAAACCCTCACACGTATAAAGAAAATGAAAAGCAAAGTTTTTTTTTTACATCAGCTCCACAACACATGAGACCCCGAAGAAAATTATTTTCCTCAGGACCTGTGTCATCTTAGGGATGTTGTGTGGAGGGTCTTTTTAAGGACGGGAAGGATAGGAAGTTCTGGGAAGGAAAAAGGTATGAGGGGAGGGTAGGAATCTGGGGTCAGTGTGTCCGGTAGTGACGGACGTATGAATCCATCCTTCCAACTGCGGTGTAAGGCGTTGGGTCGAGAGAGTTCAGCTGGAAAGGTCAAAAGGCCTCCCTCAACCAGTCTCTCTCGATCCGGTCCGCCACGCAGCAGGTGGGCAGACGCATCCGCCGCCAAGACCCGGACAAACGTCACCCCGTAGCGAACCACTTAAGGTGCGATTACTAAGGGTGACCTATGGGTGACGTATGACAGAGGTGTTGGTTATCCAATAAATGGTTCCCCGTTCACAAATTATCGTAATTAAGTGAAAAAATAAGAAAATCACAAAAAATATAAATCCATACACAATGCCATCTCTGATACTGACAAAATCAAAACACGGACAGTTGTGCATTGATGATTGCTTCATTGTGTCATTTTTGACTTAATAAAAAAACTGAATTTAATTCAACAGTTATTGATTCTGAGGCGGTACGAAGTTCGTCGGGTCAGCTAGTAATAAATAGAATAATGAAATTCATTAGATCGTGTAAACTGGAAAATATTTTTAAGTGAATTTTTATATAAAATGAATATAAAAGGACTAAAGACCTTTTAAAGAACATTAGAGATTATAATGATAATATTACAAGAAGCCTCGATAATATACATGATATTAAAAATAATGTTATTACGGCATGAAAGAACGCAACTGCCAAATGATGTCATTTTGAATCATTGTGGATTTTACTCTGACCGGATCAACTTGATAACCTAATCGGTGTCTGTCTTAAAATATTATCAAATTGTGCTCCATTTCCAACACGTGTAAAATAATGGAAAGACCGCCTAAGCAGCAGACGACGCTATATAACGTTAGTGTCTTTTGCTGTACATTTAGACCAGCCTAGCGATTATTGATTATTGATCGTTATTGGATAACGGACGTAATCTCCTGTCAGGTTTGTGTGATTTTTGTGGCTGCTATTTGCGTTTTCTATGTACAACGTACATTAAATGAGTAAATAATCATGCGTACTTGTAGGAATTCATCTTTAAATCGATCTAAACTAAAATATGTGACGTAAAAATCACACAAATTGGACAGAAGATAACATCCGTTATCCAATAAGGATCTCACAAAAATACGGAATCGCTAGGCAATTCTGTTGATATATTTTTTTATTAATTTTTGGGGATCGCTGGCAACGGTTAATATGCACTTTAAAAAAAAAACCTTTTGATTCACCTTAATTACATTAAAAGGCAACTATTTGCATTGGGGAAGTGGAAAATATTTCATTATAAATTTCATTACGTAAAATTAAAATTAGCTTTCGTCTTGTGAGATTGTACGCCAGAATCACAAACCATGTTACACAAACCTAGCGTAGCCGCTAAACTACTTGAAAACTGGGATGTTTTTCTTGCCTTGACGCGAGTAGGCGTTATAAAGGGGCACTTTCTTTTGTATCACAAACCATGTTACACAAAAATATTTTTCACTTCCCCCAATGCAAATAGTTGTCTTTTAATGTAATTAAGGTGAATCAAAAGATTTTTTAAAAAAAAAGTGCGTATTAACCGTTGCCAGCGATCCTCAAAATTTACCATTTTTTTTCCGTGAGTAGATTTATCTACATATTATATTATACTCGTATATAAAATCTCGTATCACGGTGTTTGTGGTCGCACTCCCCCGAAACGGCTCGAATTTTTTATGAATTTTTTAACGTATATTTGGTAGGTGTGAGCATAGGTCGAAAAGTATATTCCATACCGCTAGGTGATTAGGGTGTCCCTATCCAGAAAAAAAAGATATTTTTTTGACAACCTTTTTTTTGTATTTTATTTTGGCATCTAAAAATACCCCAATTTTTCACCCTCCTACCCCCACCCTCCCATTTTTAATCACGACTCTCCCATTTTCTCCTATTTTATCGCTATCTTAGTACTTTTATTTTTTTTTTTTTTACATTAACTTCACACAGGAGGCCCTGAGGAAAATAATTTCCCTCAGGGCCTATGTCATCTGGGATGCTGTGTGGAGGGTCTTTTTGAGGAGAGGAAGGAATGAACATTGGTCTTGAAGAGACCCATGTTGTAGGAAGGAGGAAACACAGAGGCTGGCAAATCATTCCACAGCCGAGCTGTTGAACACAAGAACGAGTCGAAGAAACGACCCGTTCTCATGTGACAAATGTCAACTGTGTACAAATGTTGGGCACGCTTTTGTCGTGTTTTCCGACTATGCACCGGTGCCGAAGGGATCAATGATGCTAGTTCCTCGGAGCCTCTTCCATTGTAATACCGGTAGAACAAGGATAGCATTCCCACCCGACGCCTGTGCTCTAAAGATTGCAATCCGTCTGTTAAGATGAGAGAATCTATCAAACGGACCGCCCGTTTTTGCACAGAGTCGAGGGTATTTTTAAGGTATTTTAGAGCTCCAGACCAGAGGTGTGCCAAATTCAACCGTGGGGCGCACTTGCGATTTGTACAGCGTTAGCAGTTGTGTAGGTACTATTAAAGTATCTGCGGGCCCTGTACAGTACGCCCGGTTATATTTATATAAACAAATATAACCGTCGTTCGTATTTCAAACTAGGAATGACTGGTTTCACCGGTCTGATGAGATACCGGGTCACTGTAGCCAGGATGCGGCTAATGGCCTCCGACAGTACCGTGGCCACCCGCACCATTTTAGCACCAAACGCCACCCCTGAGTGAGCGCTGGGCCTGAGCTGTGAAAACTTCTTTAGCACCGTTGTGATTTAAAACTCGATGAAATGAAATGAATATATACATGGTTCCCCTTCCGCCTTCCCTTCCTCTGCCGCGTCCCCTTCCCCTCTCGCGTTCACACTCCGTCTACTTCACCTTCCCTCTCCCCACTCCACTCCCCCCCTTCCCATACATTCGGTCCCGGTACATTCAGTTTTATAACAACACATAAACCAATTTCATAATGTCAGAGCTCACCAGTACTCTTATACAAACCTTGTCCTGACAATAACGAACACAACAAAAAAAGAATTATCCAATTTGGTGCAGTCGTTCGGAAGTTATACGCGTACATACATTTCAGCGATTCATTTTTATATATAGAGAATATACCATACAATCATCCTACTCCTAAAACTCCGCATTCATCTCATTCTCTCGAAGTTTAGTTTTCTGAAGGTTTCATTTCTACCGCCTGTGAACTGTACACACGCTTTTTTTAATAATTCCTTTTTTTCTATTCCACTTGTTTCTTTTCTTCATTTTTTTGTATAAGTATATGAAACTAAAAAAAAATATTATTTTAAAAATATTATAGTGCTCAATTAGTTTATTTTAAGCGAAAAAATCCTCTTTACTGAAGACTAAAAATAAAAATAAATCATTTTTTGTAAAAATCTCTTTTCTTCAATGGGTAATTTTTACAATCACCACTTATGATCAGGCTCCACCCAATCTCGATGCACGTAATGTGGATCAGCGTGGAGGTCATGGTAACCATCGTAGTGAGGGTCATAGTGACCTTCGTGACCATGGTGCAGCTCGTAGTTAGCCTTGTCCCAGGCTGCGTAGTGCTTTTCCTTGGCTATCAGCACGTCTTTAGTGTCGATAACTTGTCCCTTATGGTCAAGGGGGGCTTCCTCGTAGGCCAGAGCGGCTGCCACCAGAACGAAGAAGATTGCGACCTGAAATGTTTGTCGGATTAATAAACCATGAAATCTTTTAATACGTTAACTTCGGTTGTGGGTCAGTCTGTGAGATTATATCTCTGGTTTAATAAACTCGGATTTGTATTGAGTAAGTGTCATTTGCAGAATTAGGACTTTGTGTATCAAAGATTTCAGACAAACAATAAAGTACCTATCAACAAAATAATATATTTTACCAGAAAATAATTTTAATTTTGTATTTAAAATGTATTTTTCTTTTATTAACGTTTCTGAGGACGGATTGTTTCACAGAATTATAAGAAATCATTATATATCAAAGTTAATATTTAAGTTCTATTTAATTTAAGTAGGTACTGTGAAACAACTGGTTTATAATGAAATATAAGGGAACGTGGATAGAACTTTCAAGATTTTGAAATTTAACTTTTATGCAAACTATTGTTTAATTACTGTGAAACAAGCCATCCTAAATACCACCTGTGTCGCAGAATTTCACTTGTGACAAAGTCATCACATGGAATTTTATCATTTTGACAATTTAACGGTTTCCGTTAAATGCCGATTTTAAGTCCGTTCTAACCTTTGAACAAATTGCGATCAGCAGAAGAGGACATGTTGTCAATGACGACAAAGTTACATTTGAATTTCTGCGAAATAATTGGGCTAAGTTTTAATCTTGACAAGCAAAGTCAGATTTCAAGATTTTTTTAATTGTCTGCGCTTTTAGGCTAATAGTTAATATCAATCCCAGAATTATAATAACCCGTGATTTTAATGGGCCTGCACTAGAATACTTTAACGCCATGTTTTTTATGCCTGTATATTGTGAAGGAATTCTACCTTGAGTTTTTTTTGTGTGAATACCGCAATATACTGCTCCCAATAAACTGCTCCCAACCGACCGGAGCAAGTTGAATTATGCCATCCAGAATCGGGGTATGTTGTAAGACGGAGAGTATAGTGGGAAGAGAATGGTGATAGAGAAGAGAAAGATGAGATTTTTTTTTTTACATTAATTCCACACAGGAGGCCCTGAGGAAAATAAATTTCCATCAAGGCCTATGTCATCTGGGATGCTGTGTGGAGGGTCTTTTTGAGGAGAGGGAGGAATGAACATCGGTCTTGAAGAGACCCGTGTTGTAGGAAGGAGGAAACACAGAGGCCGGCAAATCATTCCACAGCCGAGCTGTTGAACACAAGAACGAGTCGAAGAAACGACCCGTTCTCATGCAACAAATGTCAACCGTGTACAAATGTTGGGCACGCGTTTGGCGTGTTTCCAGACTATGCACCGGTACCGAAGGGATCAATGATGCGAGTTCCTCGAAGCATCTTCCATTGTAATCCGGTAGAACAAGGATAGCATTCCCACCCGACGCCTGTGCTCTAAAGATTGAAATCCGTCTGTTAAGATGGGAGAATCTATTAAGCGGACAGCCCGATTTTGCACAGAGTCGAGGGTATTTTTCAGGTATTTTAGAGCTTCAGACCAGAGGTGGCTGCCAAATTCAACCGTGGAGTGCACTTGTGATTTGTACAGGGTTAGCAGTTGTGTAATATTAAAGTATTTGCGGGCCCTGTACAGTACGCCCAGTTTTTGGGAGGCTAACTTTACACTGGCTTCGATGGAGCCCCCATACCTGAGCTGGTCATTTAGGGTTACACCAAGCATATCAATGGAGGGCCTGCTCGGAAGATTGCTACCGTTGAAAGATGCTAGATTTAACCTGCAATCTATCTGTCGTTTACTATAAGCTTTTACAATAGGTAAATTAAAGTTACATAATTTTTGGCTCGGTTAGAAGGTATGTCAGGAAATGACAAATTCTTACCTTAAGCATCGTGGTTTTGAAATGTGTTCCCAGAGTTGAATTGAAATAAACTGTGAATAATTGGTTTTCCCAGATCGTTTATATACCTTCACACATTAAACGTTCATTAATGTTTTGGTAATTAGGGAAGAGTAATTGAAGTTGATGACGTCAAGATTATTTTGCTTGATAATATTTGTGTCTCCCTATTTTGGACCATTATGTTAAATATCTTTCATTCGACGACGTCATTAAAACTTTTCAAGATTTTGTTATATTTAAAGAGTTTCTTAACCACTGGAGCGACAGCGCAATTTATAACTTTTTTCTCCGATTGCTCGAGATTTTTTGGTGGTTTTCATCCGCCGCACATTAAAAAATACACTCCTCCGAATTTTAATATGGAGACATCACTATTGGCTCTACAACCCCTGGTGGGTCTTGGCCTCCTCAAGAATCTTCCTCCACTCATCTCGGTTTTGTGCCAGCTCTCTCCAGTTTAGAAGCTCCAAGATAGATATTTCTTTGAGGACGTTGTCGCTCCATCTTAGTCTTGTTCTTCCCAGGCTCCGTCGCCCTATTGGTCTTGAGTTCAGCAGGGACTTTGGTGCTTGATGCTCGGTCATTCTCTCCACATGACCCAGCCACCGAAGTCTTCCCAATTTTATAAATTTTGCGACGTTTAGCTCCTTAATCAAAGTATAGAACTCATTGTTATAACGTCTGCGTCAAAATCCATTTTCTAGAACCGGTCCGAAGATGCGCCTCAATTTTTTTCTTTCAAAAACGTCCAGTGCTCGCTCATTCCTCTTAGTTAGTACCCAAGTCTCAGCTGCGTACGTACGTACTGGTCTGATAAGTGTTTTGTACACTAATATCTTCGTGTTTCTGGACAGCAGTCTGGACTTTAATTGGTTTTGTAGGCTGAAATAACAGCGATTTGCGTTCACTATGCGCTTCTGGATCTCCTCTGTGGTATTATTGTCGTTTGTTATCAGGGAGCCTAGGTATGTGAATCTTGGTACCGTTTCGAAATTCTGGTTTCCACATGAGAGAGTTGGGATTTGTTGGGTGTATTTGTACGAGACCCATATTTTTGGCAGAACTTTCAAGATTTATGAAGGCGTTACGTAAAGCATCTGGAGTTTTTGCGATTATGTCGAAATTATCAGCGTAAGCCAATAGTTGCACAGAGTTGTCAAATATCGTTGCTCTTATCTCGATGTCTGAGTCACGAATAACTTTTTCTAAGGTTATGTTGAATAAGAGGCAGGCCAATCCATCTCCTTGTCTCACCCCGTGGAGCGCTTCAAAGGGCTCGGACAGATCACTGCCAACCCTGACTCTAGACGTTTCTGGGGACATTGTTACTTTCACCAGATTGATCAGCTTACGCGGTATTCCAAACTCACTCATTCCATTGTTCAATGCATTCCTATTTATGCTATCGTACGCGGCCTTGAAATCTACAAAGAGATGATGTGCATGGAGATGATGTATGGAGACATACAAACTGATTATAGTTCTATTCCAACAAATCCACATGTCTTTTGTCGATTACCATATATTTGTAAGATTTACAAAAAAAATTATAAAATTGTAAACTTCTACTTAATTACTTACAAATAAGGGAAAATTTGCCAAAATTGGCAGCAAAGCAATCCGAGGTATTTTTAATAGTGCCATATTGTGGCAAAAAGCGCTCCGGTGGTTAATAAGACCCAACTGCCCGAGAAAGTGATATTATTAAATCTCTTATCTGTAAAATTTTTTGACCCTGAAGTAATCAAGCATGGACAGATTTTTTTTATACTAACTCTCCTCTTTCCTGAAAAAATTTTTGACCCTGAAGTATTTAAGAAGGGACAGATTTTTAAAAATATTATATCCCCTCTTAACTGGAGAATTTTTTGACCCTGAAGTATTTAAGAATGAACAGGTTTATATTATTTGTATTAACACCCCTCACTTATCTGGAGAATTTTTTGACCCTGAAGTATTTGGGAACGGAATAATTTTCTTTTATATTAACTCCCGTGTGGGGCTATGTCATCATTGGGGATGTTGTGTGAAGGGGTGTTTTTGAGGAAAGGAAGGAGTCAACCTGGATTTACAGAGAGGGAGGAAATACAGAGATCGGCAAATCGTTTCACAGCCGTGCATTGAACTAAAGAACGAGTCGTAGAAACGACCCTTTCTCATGTGACAAATATCGAGTATTATGGAAATGTTGGGCGCGGGTTTGGTGTGCTTCTATATTGAATGATGTTCAAACATTGTAATAAAAACTTTTCAAGATTTGGCTATTATAGTGAGACTATCGCATCCTTTATCTGCGGAATTATGTGACGCTGAATTATTTGCAGAAAAATGGCAAAGAAAAGTTCGAGTTTTAATCTTAGGGGTAAACAAACAACAACTTTATCGTGATTAGTTTTAGGGTTAGTATGCCGTGTTGTGCATCCTCTTTCAGTCGACAGGGCAGACCATGTAGATTGTGGCGACTGAAGTGTATGTTTATTTATGTACTAGCTGGTTCCCGGCATGCGTTGCAATGCCGTTTAATTAAGAAATTGTTTCTCCTTGCGTGTCCTTTCCCATTCGTCTCGTGCCCCTTCCGCCTCCCCTTCCTCTCCCGCGTCCCCTTCCCCTCTCGCGTTTTCACTCCGCCTCCTCCACGTTCCCTCTCCCACTCCACTCCTCCCCTTCCCATGCCCCGCGAACCCCCTCCCGATTTCCTCTCTCCCTTCCCAGGTTCCCCTCCCCCCTCCCGCATTTTATACATTCAGTCCCGGTACATTCAGATTTCAAACAGCTCGCGTGCCACCTATTGCATTTTTTTATACAAATTTCATAATGGCAGAGCTCACCAGTAGTTTTATACAAACCCTGTCCTGACAATAACGAACACAACAAAAAAAGAATTATCCAATTTGGTTAAGTCGTTCGGGAATTATGCGCATATATACATTTCGGCGATTATTTTATTTATACAGACAAATAGATAGATAGATTGGTAATTCTGTGTTGCGCGTGATGTTTCTTTTGGGACCGAAATTTCAGTATGAAAATTAGTTAAATAATTATGATTCTCTGCATTTAATTTGATGTAGTTATAACTAGGTATATATTTCAATCCTTGTTTTGGTTCTAAATCAAAAATAAGAAAATTTTAAACTGTTTTAATTCATTTTCTTTTTTTGCATTAGCTCCACGCAGAAAAAAAAAATCTCCATACGAATCTCGAGTTCAATGTGTTCAGGAGTGACGATCGTATGATCGTATGATTACGGTGCAAGGCAATGGGTTGAGAGAATCCGGCGGGAGAGGTCTATGTTAGGTCTCCTTCTCCTGATACGGCTAACGCATTCGCTGCTAAGACCTAGATAAACCTCACCCCATGAACCCGGACATCCCTGATAAGTAAACGTACGAACCACTTAGGGTATGGCGAGGGTGTTGGTTATCCAATAAAGGTTTCCCGGGGCGGCGTTATCCATACCCGCCTCCCAAAATCCGCATTTCTTGTTGAAATGATTTCTTTGCCGTTAGAACCTAACATTGAATGATTATTTTTTTGCGTTAAAAACTAACACCATCTTCTTTCTTATATATAAAAATGAATCGCTGAATGTGTTGCTAAGCGCATAACTTTCGAACGACTGCACCAAATTGGATAATTCTTTTTTTGTGTGTTCGTTATTGTCAGGACAAGGTTTTTAATAAACTTCCGCTGAACACTGGCATTATGAAATTTGTATAAAAAAATTGCTATTGGTGGCACGCGAGGAAGCGGCTATTGCTATGGAAAGCGGGAGGGAGGGAGAGATGGGGGAGGGGAACCAGGGAGGGGGGAGGGGAACCTGGGAGGGGGGAGGGGAACTCGGGAGGGGGGTTTGTGGGACGGGGGGAGGGTGGGGAGAGGGAAGGTGGAGGAATCAGAGTGGAACGTGAGAGGGGAAGGGGAAGCGGAAGAGGAAGGGGAAGTGGAAGGGAACTCGACGAATGGGAAAGGACACGCAGGGAGAAACAATTTATTTACTAAATGGCATAGCAACGCATGCCGGGAACCAGTTGGTTTTTAATAAAATTCATTCACTTTGTGTTAACTACCACCCTAAACTGATTTCAGGTATTTGGTACAACTGTTTCGAAAACTTGTCTACCGGATACAGATGGTTTTACCGAGAATTTCTCCCAATGCAGTCATCATCTCATCAATAAGTCATTTATGTATATCGACAATTCTTTGCTTAATTACATCCATAATATGTAAAGTGAAGATATATAAACACATTCGGAGTGCACAATATTATCAGTTCTTTTCTGTTCATCGATCGGTAAGAGAGAATCAAAACTACAATGATTAAGGTAAGACGGTTTATTTATTGACTTACTTAGTAATATTTGCTTAACTTAATTCATTTTATTAATGCGTAACATTTAAAATATTTTTTTCTGGTAACCTAATAAAAAGGGTTCCGAAAAATTGTCCAAATCTGGTCATGAGTTATTTCGTCATTTACAATACAAAACCGCTTATCTTAAAGATATTTTTAAATTATTTTTTTAAAACTACGCGTGCGCCACGGTTTGAATCGACAAACAAATGTTTTGATCAATCATGTAACAAAATAATTGGCACTCATCAATGAATCGATTGATGATGTGATTTAATATAAGGTTTTTGTTTCTCCTGAAAATCTGTGTAAAATGAGATACGCGGTGTTATAATGTGAGCGACGATTTTTTGTTATTTTATACTCTACCAAAGTTGTTATAACAGATAAATGTTTTCACGAAAATTGGAAAATTGGAAAAATGATTGTTAAAGTCTATTGAATTTGGGAGGCGGGAATGGGTACCGCCGCCCCGGGAACCTTTATTGGACCTTTACCGCCCCGGGAACCTTTATTGAACCTTTACCTCCAACACCTCTGCCATAGGTCACCCCAAGTGGTTCGCTACGTTTGGTGATTTAGCAGGGGTGCCCGGGTTCATGGGGTGAGGTTTGTCTAGGTCTTGGAGGCGGATGACCAGGACACACTGAACCCCCATCCTACCCACCCCTTAAACCCTTTTCCTTCCCAGAACTCTCCTCTCCTTCCTTTACTTAAAAAAAACCCTCCACACAGCATCCTCAAAGATGACATAGGCCCTGAGGGAAATTATTTTCCTCAGGGCCTCCTGTGTGGAGCTCATGTAAAAAAAAAAAACTTTTGTTGTAAATTTTCACACGAAGAAATTTGAATGAATTCCACTTTATCATATGCATTTTTAATTTATTTAAACCAGTTGCTTCAACTCAATAATTATAAATAATGGACAATGGACTTAACGGTGCCTATGAAAAGGTGAGAATGGGAAGGGGAAAGAAGGGCAACAGTGCACAATGTACAAAGGGAACAAGTTTAAAATGGGGTTATTTAAAAACATTTTTTGATTTTTAATAATATTCAAATTCGCATTCATGCCTCTTTCCGACTCGTAAGATTTACATTTTAACCATTTGAACACCTTTAAAATTACAATGTAGTCGATCAATACCACTAGTGAAGTCAAAAGTGGAACTCGTCTCCAACAAATGATTGGCGATCTCCGAGAAACTATTATTATTTAAACATCTCATATATATGTTCCTTTATCCTAATTTCAAAGTTTCTTGAAGTTTTACCTGTATAAAAGAAACCGCAATCATTACACTTCAATTTATAGATTCCAGATTTTTTCATTTTTGGATGTCTATCTTTATTATTTAGAATGTAATTTTTAAGTTTATAATTAGCGTAAAATTCGAGAAGAATTTCATTTGGTAGATTATTAGTATTACAAAACATAATTTTCATCTATTTTTTCCCTTTCTGATATTTAAATTGGTGTTGTATGCATTATTGATTGCAATTTGTTTAATAAGAATGAGTTCTATTAAGAAATTACTGGGAGATAGAGGTACATTGATTAATCATGAATCATAGACTGAAGGAAATCTATGAATAAACTTATTTTTTTATAATTATTACAAAAGATTTATTGTAACATCAACGAAATTCGCAACATTGTTATATTTTGGATTTTTTTAAACCTTTCGAATGGCCCAGAGACGGGTGAAGTTGCGAAGTTGGGAGAGGAAGAAAATGAAGAAATAGATTTTTTTATTAAACCAAAAATATTTCAGATCGCCCTTTTCTTCTTCCTGGTGGTAGCCGTCCTGGCCTCCGAGGGAGCTCCTTTAGACAACAAGGGAGATGTTACTAAGATTGAAATCGTCAAGGAAACGCGGCCCGTAGAATGGGCAAAGACAGCTGACCACCAGCACAATGGACATAACCAACACAATCATAACAACGATGGTCATCATGACCACCACAATGACCAACATTACGACCCTCATCAGAATCAGCATAATCATGATAATCATCATCACCATGATAATCAGCATCATCATGACAATCAGCATCATCATGAAAATCACCATTAATGGTAGATTTATCCACTTGTCGAAAACAACTGAATGATTTTATATTCATGAAGAATCTTCCCTCTTGGCAGCAATCAAAATCAATTTCAATCACCGTCAAATAAGTAGCCCCGAAACTTTTCATATTCCTTTACAAAGAACCAACACAACCTTCTCGCAATCACTTGTTGTGAATATGTCGACCATAATAATACGTCCTATATAATTCAATGTAGTTACAAGATTCCAGATACAATTAGAGATATTCTCCTAAATTTCTCCAACGTGTTGCTTACTTGATCCAAACTTAATTGTCTCGTGTTCTGTTGTTGTTGTTTTAAATATTGGTCTATTCTATATGATTGTTTCTTACACATTGTTGTACAACGTTATTGGACGGATGGTATTTATACTTTATTCTTCGTTTTTGTCATTTTTAAAGTTAACGCTCCTTATGTTGTGTCATGCTATTTATATTCATAAAATAAACTTTGGTTATGAATCGGCCTTTAATATAATAAGGTACATATAAAAAAGATGTTTAGTTTCTGCAAAATTAAATTTTTTGAGCATTTTTTACAATGTTTTATTTACTATCAACTTTCAAGATAGATAGATTCTCCCATCTTAACAGACGGATTGCAATCTTTAGAGGCGTCGTCGGGTGGGAATGCTATCCTTGTTCTACCGGTATTACGATGGAAGATGCTCCGAGGAACTAGCATTATTGATCCCTTCGGCACCGGTGCATTGTACACGGTTGACATTTGTCACATGAGAACGGGTCGTTTCTTCGACTCGTTCTTGTGATCAACAGCTCGGCTGTGGAATGATTTGCCGGCCTCTGTGTTTCCTCCTTCCTACAACATGGGTCTCTTCAAGACCAATATTTATTCCTTCCTCTCCTCAAAAAGACCCCCCACACAGCATCCCAGATGACATAGGCCCTGAGGGAAATTATTTTCCTCAGGGCCTCCTGTGTGGAGTTAATGAAAAAAAAAGTGTATTAATTTTACGTTCTTCTCTTTCTTTAGCTTTGATTTAAAACTTAACATATTGAACTATATAACAACCGAGAACTCAAGATCTTCGGCTCGGATCCAGAGGTCGCTGGTTCGAACCGGCGGCTTACATAAATTGTTATTTCACATATAACAAAAAAAAAGTTCTTACGGCACGATACTCTCAGTATCGTCGTGGTAAAAAAAACAAGGTTTGAAATGTTTTTTTCTTTTACACGAGCTCCACACAGGAGGCCCTGAGGAAAATAATTTCCCTTAGGGCCTATGTTATCATTGGGGATGCTGTGTGGAGGGTTTTTTTAAGAAAAGGAAGGGAAGAAGAGTTCTGGGAAGGAAAAGGGTTTAAGGGGTGGGTAGGAATCTGGGGTTCAGTATGTCCTGGTCATCTGCCTCCAAGATCTAGACAAACCTCACCCCATGAACCCGGACACCCCTGCTAAATCACCAAACGTAGGTTTAATCGAGTTTAGCGATCAAATGTAAGTTTTGATGATGTATTTCCTCTTTCCCCATCTTCTTTCTCTCACCATTCCCGTAAATTCCCCCAATTTTTCCTATTTTGTTTACATTTTATTTTTTTGTTACAACTGACAGTAATTCACTTCTCTGTAGTAGGCTCAACCAGGGGAACTATATCTTTATCCGGTTGGACGAGTTTGTAAGGTCAGTTAAGGAAGGAACTATGGTAACGGATTTATTCTTACGGGACTTGTAGAATTAAGGAATAAATAAATTAAAAATGACTGATATCTATACCTCATTCTACATATATACCCATCGTTTTACAATATTTAAGGAGGATCTATTTTCATAATATTTGACCATTTATTTTTAACTGGTAAAAATATTAATTTAAGAGGGCATTACCAGAGAAAACCAGAAATATGTCATTTTCAAATCAGATTTTAGACGTATTGACTCTTTTCCACCAAAAATTATAAATGGATTTCAAAAGATTGTTCTTTTATCTAGCATTCGTATGTAATAAATTTTGAGATTTTTTTAAAATTTTTAGTGTAATAAGGTTATTCCATAGGTCGTTGGCAGATTTGTTAAATTTTCAAAAAAGATTTTGTATTATACCACATCCATTTCAAATAATATAATCATGCAGTAAAATAAATCAATACATTATCTAACAAACGCATAATTTAGAATTTTAATTTTAGTTTCAATAAAATCATTAAAAAATATGTACGTACATGTGTTTCTTGACGAAAATTGGTCCATTTGTGTATTTATTTGCGCACTTACAAACCAGTATATTTAAGATTTTTTAACATTCTTATTAAATTTAGACATTATTGAAAAATAACAAAAACTTTATATCAAAAAATAACTAAAAAAAGTACATTATTTTAATAGTATAATCATCACGCCTTTCAGCATTTTGGGATGAAGGTATAAATATAAGGTAATTTGAATTGAAATAAATTCCATATTGAGTTAAAATTTTAAAAAGCTGGTACGGAGAAAAATTAATCTTTCTCATTGTAACCGCCCTGCATGATCGTAAGAACAACTTTCGACGAAATGTGGATTTTCGTCCGCTGGCTGGTTAAACGCTCTTAATAGATAATATTTTTTTGCATACTATAATAACATTTGGGCGATTCCATTATCGCTGGTGCTATATTAAGACGCATGTAAAGTTTTTTAAACAGAAAACATTATTAAAATGAAATAATTACCGGAAGTGCTACATTTTAACATGTTCACTTTTTATTCGATTAAAAGAATTTTAATGAAATATTTAAATAGTCAGAAGGGAAGTTCAAAGTGCTATCTTTTGTCTTAAGCCTTTCTAGATCATAAGGCAAAAATACAAAAATCTGTTAATTTTGAAACATTTATTATGTTTTGACTTGATATTTCGTAAGGCATTAAACTAATCATCTAACAAAAATTAAAAAAAAATTATATAGAAAACAAAAATAAATAATGAATTTTTTGGCTTTTGAAGCAATCGCGGGTGCAACATCAAATTATCCCGGGTGCAACCCGTCTAATTTAAGTGAATATAAACTTCAATAAAAACTTACAGAGGAACAAAATATCACACAATGCTTATTACTAATCAGTACACTTCATGATCACTTTTGTTAATTATTCCTTTTTGAATACGTCAACATTCGCCGAAAATGCTATGAACATAATATTTTTTCCAACAATATTTTTCTATGGCATTTCGAACTGCGCGAAAAAGTCTTCAAAACGCATGTCTGCTACGTCATTCACAATTTTTATAAGTTTTACTACTTTATGTCCGGGTTAAATCTTCCCCACAGGAAAAACTTTTCCACACACTTTTCCACAAATTTGCATCTAGTCAATCCACGATATGCAAGTGCACTATGTAAGTATAATAAATATAAAATAATACAAGAACAACATGTGAACCTACCAGAGACCAAGTGGCAAAATAATTCACCGACTCCAGATATTTTCATATCAGAGGGTTCGGCTCGGTAGAACTCCTAGCTGGACCGATAAATCCTACTGATCCCTCAATATAAATATTTAAAAAATCTTTCGTAATCCTACATGTATTTAAAATGGCTGATTTTTGCATTTTTATATATAAATTATTTGACAAATCTAATAAGTCTAAATTTTAAATGAGAAAGCTAGGTATAATGTCAGTAGCCGAAATAACAAATGATAATATTTTTATAGTCTGTGAATGCCATTTTTCCCAAATCCGTATATTTTCTTCTTTTTCAGAAACAGATTTTTGAATATAACAGGAATTTGGATTATTAATTAATAACTTTGGACACATTAACATCAATTAAAAAATTAATTTAATTGAGATATAAGTGTAATATTTTTTATATTAGCTCCACACAAGAGGTCCGAGGAAAATAATTCCCATCAGGGCCTATGTCATCTTTGGGGATGCTGTGTGGAGGGTGTGTGGTAATTTGACGTGGGGTGTTAGAGACGTTGGAGCTTCGTCGTTTAAGGATTCGTCGCCTAAACATCTGACACGAAGGATTTACTCTGTCTGATCTGATGCTCAAGGCGCAGATACATCAGTACAGTACAGAATTTCTTTTTGTATTGTAATTTGTAAGATGTTCTAAATCTTTATCGTCCCAATCACTTTCTGTTTCAGTGGTGGTTTTTAGAAATTTCAAAACCAATGTGCATTTGAGAGGGGACACTGAGGTTCGCTCCATGGAAATGCTATCGCCGACTTCAGATTGAATGAAATGTTTGAATTAAATGCGTTTTTTCAGCCCTTCGCATTTATCATCCAATATGACCATCTTTTCTTCAACTTCTTCTTTTTCACTAATATAAAGAAGGATTTTTGTTTCAATTTTCACCTATATTTCTATGAAGCGGTTTATTTACGTTGTTCTTCTGCCATTTTAACAGATGTTTCTATAAAAAAGGGAAATATAATATAAATACCCCATTTAAACCTAAATCACCAGTCATACATACACAGCTTATTTTATTATTCAAGAAATAAGTAAACAATAAAATATACGATAAATGACACGTAGTTGTCAAAGAGTTGCGCCCGCGATTCTAACATCACATCGCGGGTGCAACCAATTTGAATCAACGCTTATTTCATTTCAGCTAACATTAAACTCTTAAAAACGATGGATTTAAGTTTGCCTTTGATTTCTTCTTTCTTTTACAAAAGTTTTAAAATGTTAGTTCTTTATTTCTGTGAAAAACACAAACTTTTAAATCGCGGGTACAACAAGTTAATAGTGACTTCTTGTCGTCAACTCGTCAATGATGCTTAAAAAATAACATAAAATACTTACATCTTACGACACATAAATATAAATTAATTTTATCACTACACGTTTAGCAGTAAAATTTAACCTCAAACTAATGGTAACAGCTGTTTCGCGCCAGTGTTGCACGGTGTGATTTTGCAGTTTATATACCGTTACTTCGAATGATAATGTTTCCAAGCGCTCCAAAAATTTCAATATGAAGTAAAATCCATTTTTTTATTGAAGTGAAACTTCTTTAGTGCCGTTAGTGAATTGAAATTTGGGTGAAACGGAAATTTTATTTTTATTTTTTTTTTACATGAATACCGCACAAGAGTCTCAACTGCTCCCGTCTGGAACCAATACGACTATGGCATCCCTAATTGGGGTATGTTGTGAGGCTGAAGGTAGTGGGGAGGGGAAGGAGATAGGGAAGAGGAAGATGGGGAAGTACCTGGCTATTCAGATCTGGTCACCAAACACGACTAGAGCCATTTCGAGCAACGTTTCAATTCTGAATGGTGGTTTCGCACCAGGGCGATACTGGTAGTATCTTCCACTCTGGTGTCACAACTCAGCTATACGCAAATACTTTTCTATGTTACTACTTAATTGACATCTGTGGAGACATCTTAAAACTATATATAACTGTCTCCACTATCGACATCTGTTGAAGGAAGTTGAAACTACATGTATTATATATATGTAATATACCACTCAAGTATTTTGATCTATAGCAATCTAAAAGAAAATTGATGCCATAACAAACAGAAAAAATCATGTAAGACTGGGGTTAATCAAATTGATAATCGGTACCAGAAATATTGTCGATGTATTAAAATTTGATCGATCAATTTCATCAGTGAAAGATTGAGTTTTATTTGGAAACAACA
Organism: Limnephilus marmoratus; assembly: GCA_917880885.1. Taxonomy (NCBI): domain Eukaryota; kingdom Metazoa; phylum Arthropoda; class Insecta; order Trichoptera; family Limnephilidae; genus Limnephilus; species Limnephilus marmoratus. The sequence continues at coordinate 5,153,291 of OU862927.1, read as the reverse complement.
GATTTCTTAGAGAGAGTTCTTGGACACATTTTGGTCAATTTAAAATTTTTTTAATGTCAATTCCCGCAAGAGTCCCATCTGCTTCCGTCTGGAGTGAGAATATGGCATCCCCATTTGGGGTATATTGTGGGGCTGAAAGTAAGTGGGGAGGGGAAAGAGATAGGGAAAAGGAAGGTGGGGAAGTACCTGGCTATTCAAATCTGGTCGCCAAACACGACTAAAGCCATTTCAAGCAACGCTTCAATCGGAATGGTGGCTCCTACACCAGGGAGAAACTGAGAGTATCTTCCACTCTGGAACATGCCGCAAATATATTATGTATTATTTTTCAATGAATTAATTGTCAAATAAAACTAATTCGTCAAATAAAATTAAATTTCACGGATTGTGAGTCAAGAGCCTTACCCCTCAACCACTGCCGTGCCAAGCGATGGGTTGAGAGCGTCCAGCTTGAGAGGTCTACGTTAGGTTCTCTTCCGATCTGGTCCGCAACAATCAGGTGGGCAAATGCATCCGCCGCCAAGATCTGGAAACACTTTCTGTACCCCGAGTTTCAGCTAGGCACATATTTACAGCTATGTTTTGGTTCCAAAGTGAATATGAGAGAATTTTCTACTGTTTTCATACATTTTTTTTTACATTAGCTCTATACAGGAAAAGTAATTTCCCTCTAGGCTATGTCATCTCCAAAGATAGAGATCGGAGAGGAAGTTTAAGGAAGAAAAAAAGGTATAAGGAGTGGGTAGGAATCTGGAAGTCAATGTTTCACAATTATTATAAGCAATAATTATCAGCCTGAAACACTCATCTACATTGAAAAAATCTTCGATGTTGAACGGGACTTGAACCAGTATCCTTCTGATTGCCGGTCAGGTGCTCTGACCATTGAGCTATGGCGGCTTATCTCATACTCGCCAAATAATTCAATATATACTAGTGTTTCATTCAACAATTACTGTTTATTACATTTTTCCACCTGAAAACAACCAACTTTATTTATGCGAGAGAGACATTGTTAATGTTAAATCTCTCGCTAGGTGGCGTCGAGATAAAGCTCAGTATCATCAGTGTCATTGCACTTCAAAATAATATTTGACAGGTAAATTGGTGTTGTCAGCCTACAAATTTCGTAGTTCCAGTTTTAATTTTTCTACTCTTATTTGACAGACTCTACTAAGAGTCGATGATGTTTTGTCAGAGAGTCAAAGTATTTCCGCTTTACAATAAAATCCAAATAAATTGAATATTTCAGAACGCATCCGAAAATTATAAAATGATTTGAATGATAATAAAATGAACTTTCAAATTTTACGAATCGAAATAAACCAATAATTTTTTAAATGTACCTAAATATTTTACATAACACAAAAAAAATTAAAAATGGCTCACCTTACGTTTTTTTTAAACTAAAATTACTGATTACAAAAACAATACGTATTCCATAAGTTATTGTATCATCACTTTTTTTTTGTTCCATGTAAAAATAATTATAAAAAAAACCCAAAGTCTATTTCAAATTGCGATCCCAATCTTTGGTTTCAAAAAGGTCTATATTTTACTTCTTTTATATTTGAATATAAAGGTGGTGTTTTTTCTTTCCGACACCATTTATAATAAACTAGCAGATCCGGCCACACGTTACTGTGGCCAACGAAACACAACGCCATTACACAACCTTTATAAAATCCACACCACCCGCTTGCAAGCTGCCTGCTGCCCGCTGCCCGCTGCCTGAATTGAATATTTAAATTTCTCGGCTTTTCTGTACTCTAATAAACATGTATTATACATATAAACGTTCCTATTGATTCTCTGTATCTATTGGTGCAAACCGCATGAAAATCCGTTGCGTAGTTTAAAAGATCTATGCGCACATGCATTTTGAGCGACTTCATTTTATACTATGTAATGATGATTTCTCAATGATAGTAAGGGAAATACAATGATTTATAAGATATCTGCATGAGTTGTTTCGAAAACCGAACAAATAGATTTGGCAGGTTAATAATGCAGGTGGTTTTCCCAAGAATTTTTCACAAACTCCCAACGCGGTCATCACCTTATCAAAAAGTAATTTACGCATACCTATATATCTTTGCTTAATTATATCCATGTATAAAGTTAAAAGATATATAAACACATTCAGAGTGTACAATATTATCAGTTCTTCTTTGTTCATCAGTGAGAAATAATTAAAACTACAATGTTTAAGGTAAGACAGTTTACAGAATAACATTTAAATGTACTTTATTTTACTGACTTAGTTATGATTATCCACACTGATTAATTTAGATCAATGAATTCGTAATTTTTTTATTGGTAACCTAATAAGAAGGGTTTTGAAAAATTGTTTAATTCTGGTCGCTATTTGTTATTTCGACGCTCATAATACAATACCGCGTATCTTAAAAAATATAGTTTTGCTTTTTCGAATTTCTTTTAAAATTACGCGTGCATGGTTTGAATCCACAAACAAATGTTTTGACCAATCAACGCTCCTTTTATACGAAGTTTTGTAACAAAAAAATTGGTACTTATCAATGATCAGCAGTTAATGTTTTTACAAAAGGTTCATTTATTTTATCTTTAATTTTTTAAAACCGTGCTACGTGGGTTTTCTCGCCAAGCGGCAAAACCATGTATGCATTTCATAAATCAACAAAGGGATTATAATACTGACCAGGTACTCACAGACTTTATCCTTACGGAAGCGCCAATTCTGGACGGGATATGGATCCCGTCGAGAATATCTGTGGATCCCATCAATGCTCAGGGGGTGGATTGTAAACCACGATATGTGTCATACTTTAAAGGGGTGGTATGCAGGGTACATAATTTAAATACGGAGATTGTGAGATCAAACATATAATTTTAAAAATATCAAACATAGGTCGAGGCCTCACTCGACAGGTGGTTATAAATAATACATTTGACTTATAAATAAACTAATAAATGACCGTCTAGTAGCTGCAATGCTCAGGCAGCATTTCCTCATGCAGGATCCGGGAAGCCACCGCCGAAGCCGGGACATGGAGTTAGTTCCGCCGTCTAGTGGAGGTCATCAAGCGGCCTTTCGCCGCGTCCAAAATTGGCAAGAAACCCCGCCGGGGGGTGTTTTCCGATGATGTAGGTTTGGCATGTGGTGATGCCGCCCTCGGGCCAGACGAGTGTCAAGGTCGGCGGAAAATTACGTTCCCGCCACAAAGAACAGTGAATAACTTCACGGGCAAAATCATCAATCAATTCGGAGCTCTGTCCCAAGTATGATCGGTCGTATTTAGCACGGATTTAATCTCTCAGGCTCTAACATCGCATGGCCGCCGTACAAGTTTCCTTTTTTTTGAAAGAATCACAATTAATCCCACCAAGGGGTTTCCAAATTACCGATCACACATAACGTACTCGTTATAACTTTAAACGCCCGGCATTATTTATGTAAAAAAGGGAATTTTTCCCGTACAAACTGAAATTTCACAAAATACTCCATTGACTGTCGCGTTGAGGTCTCGGGGCCAACCTCTCCGAAACCTACCCACGCAAAAAGTGACATATTGCCACGGAACTGATCCAAGTGTCGCCTCCGGTCGTAGACAAAATCAGAGCTGGCACTCTAATAAATAATAAACTATTCTCCGTCCACCTTTAGATCAACTTGGGAGAGTACGAAATTTGGTTCGTATTGCGCATACCCCACCCCCTTCTTCGGTTCTCTTCACCACCGCTGTGTTACTCCGCCCGTGGATCAGTCGTTCGTCGGCTGTCGCGCTGTATAAATGTGTCTTGAAATTTTAACCCTTTCAGACCCTGTGGTAAAATGGATATTTATTATTACTAATTTTTCTTTATTCATTGCTTTTTATGGTAATATACTTTGTGGATTTTACGACAATGCTTACATTTTACGGCACATGCCCGAGTTATGGTGGTCGATTATTCAAACATCAATGTTTCAGCCAAGTCCTAATTCATTAGATATCACTGACACTAATTGCAAATAACAAAATAGGAAAGTATGACATTAATAAGTATGTCCTTATATTCGAATTGCAACAATATGAACAATGCATATTTATAAAACAATGATGTTACGTACTGTACTATAAAATTACTGAATGTTGGTGTTAATCAGTTTTATTTTTTTATAGGCCGTACACAAACCTCAACTCACAATTATTATTATTGATTAATTATTATTTGTAAAAAAAATATCTGGAGAACATGATATTTCGCAAACATCATACAAAAATCGGTGATTTCATTGAGCATATTTTCAAAAATTGATTAAATGCAGTGCGTTTATTGGAGAACCATTACAATAATTATTTAAATGAATAAATTGTTAAAACTTTTGATTGCAGGTGGGTGGAAAATAATAAATAAATAATGTAGTTAATTTATTTAAACACGGGAATATAATGGGTTAACGCGCATTCAAGCAGCAGACGGGGGGAGGGGTGGAGACATGCGCGGTCACGGGTTGTTCTTATTTTGGACAGAGAATAGTTCCTACCTAATGATGATTTCGACGGGTAGAGACGTCAGGATGCAGTACAAATGATAAAGATATTTATAATTATATTTAAAGGAATGAGGATTTGTACTGCATCATAACAACCGATTGGTTTTATGTATTAAAGATTCACACAATAAAGTGGTATGCGATCTAACTTATTTTATTCTAATTATTATGTAAGATTTATAGTAACATCATCGAAATTAGCAAAATTATTTTGGTATTTTTTTATCTTACCGGTTGTCTCAGAGACTCTTCCACAATTCGGGTGAAGTTTCGAAGTTGATCAAAGTTGGGAAGGGAAGAAAGTGGTAAACTGTTTACAAATTAATCCTGTTATTAAATCAAAATCATTCCAGATCACCCTTTTCTTCTTCCTGGTGGTAGCCGTCCTGGCCTCCGAGGGAGCTCCTTTAGACAACAAGGGAGATGTTACTAAGATTGAAATCGGCAAAGAACAGCGGCCTGAAGAATGGGCAAAGGCAGCTGACCACCAGCACAATGGACATAATCAACACAATCATAACAACGATGGCCATCATGACCACCACAATGACCAACATCACGACCATCATCAGAATCAGCATCATCATGATAATCACCATTAGTGGTAGATTTATCCACTTGTCGAAAACAACTGAATGACTTAACATATTCATGAAGAATTTTCCTTCTTAGCCGTAATCAAAATTAATTTCGATCACCGTCGACTAAGAAGCCCCGAAACATTCCATATTCCTTTCCAAATAACAAAAATAACCTTATCCTCTATTATAAATGTGTCAATTATAATGTTTATAACATCCAATGTAGTTGTAAAATTTCAGATACATTTAGCGATACCCCAAAAACTTCACAGTCTCTCATTTTTGTGTTGTTGTTGTTGTTGTTGTTGTTGTTCTTTTACGTACTGATCTGTATATTGTTTTAATCCTACATATTGTTCTAAACCGTTATTGGACTGGTGGTATTTATTATTTAATATTTTCTTGTAATTTTTATGTTCACCCTTCTCCATCCACACTACAAATACATTGTTAAAAAACTTTCGAAACACATCTGTCTTAGATACCTATTAAGGAATTAATAAATTTTGTTAGTTAATTTTTTACAGTATTAAACTTTTTGAACATTTTTTGCAATGTTTTATTTATTCTCAAGTGTTTTAACATTTATGTTCGTCCCTTATTATTTTTCTTTAGCTTTGATTTGATAAACCGAATTAAATAACCACCGAGCACTTAAGAGGAAATACTAGCTGCGCTTTTCTATACAAACGTATTCCCCGTTTATCTCTCTGGATTTTGACCCTAGAGCAAATTTTTTTTTTACATAATATAGATATTGACCACTAGCGTGTCGGTACGTTTTGTTTTTTTTGATAATTTACTTCTCATAGAAGTTACGACCTTCCAAAAATGAATAAAATTGTAAAACAATGTATTTTGAAAAAAAGCAAAACGTACCGACATAGAATATTTTCTTTTAATACAGTTAGTGAAAAAAAAATTTTAAATCCGTCCAGTTTTGGAGAAGAAAAATGGGGAATACAAAACATCGATTTCAAAGATTTTATTTAGGTATTTTCGGCCCGACGTGCAGGTGTCCCTTTCGCTCATTTCTCCTGAGGGGGGCCGGGGAACGTGGGTTTTGACAAATACATACATATAATGCGAAGTAGTGATGTAAAGAATTTTATCGGTAGACTAGTGTTGTCCTTGCCCGAGTAATCGATATTTTTTATTCGTTTTTTTTCTGTTTAGTGACTCATCGCGGTATACCAATACTGACCGAGCTTTCATACTAAAATTGTGCAAAATTAAATTTTTTTATGTCAAGTACTATAATAAATTTTCAATTTGGGAGGCGTTTTAGGTACCATCGCCCCGGGAACCATTTATTGGATAACCAACACCCCCGCCACTTGGTCACCGCAAGTGGTCCTCTATGTTTGGTGACAGAGCCTGGGTTCCCGGGTTCACGGATGAGGTCTGCATGGGTTTTGGTGGCGGATAATTTTGTCCACTTACTGCGTGGCGGGCCGGATTGGGAGAAACTGGAAGAGGAAGATCTTTTGATCTTTACAGCTGGACTCTCCACCATCATTTCATACTTTTACCTACCTTTTCCCTACCCAAAACTTCCTTTCCTTCCTTATCCTAAAAATACCCTCCACACAGCTTCTCCAATGATGTCCAACAACTTCTCCAACAAAGTCCCTGAGCGATTATTTTTCCTCGGTGCCTCCAATGTGAGGTTTATGTTTTTAAAAAAAATCTGTTTCAAATTTTTAGTTGAGAGTCGCTTACATTGCCTTCAGTGATTAATTGAAATTTTTTGTTTGTAAACACTTTATTGTACAAAATTTTTTACCACTATACAATGAATTTTAAACAATTTATGATTTAGATCTTTCTCTCGCCGGTAAATTTCTTGATATGCGACCGTCAATTGTTTCTGGTAAAAGGCATTGGTGGTAGAAGTTTTTCTAACAGTGGTTCAATTTTTTGCCAGATTGAATCGTCCCTTTCAATTTTTTCATACGGCAAACCTTTAGGACTCCACACGACAAAATAACAGTATTTACGACGAGTAATGTGTAACTGGCCTTGTACTTGGTAGAAGTAATTGTGATTCCGTTTTAATGTTGAAGCATTGTCTTCAATTTTACAGTTATCAATTTTTTTTGTTCAAATCCTTCTTCTGGTGACATATTTACTATACTATATGGGCATTTCACTTCAATTATAGAATCCTTGCCAAAAAGGCCATCCGGACTTGCCGCTAAAAAGTTTTTGTTTTCATCGATAAATAGTCCACAGGCGAATATCTCTAATTTTGTTTCTTTTGTAAATTGCTCAATTGCTTGGTTTTCATTTTCTTTCCCATAATTTGTGGCCATATTTCCTTTAAATGGCGAGTACAGTAGCGAGTTTAATACTCTCGCAACTGAAGTTTTTGGCCGTAGCTTACATATTTTTGTCCAAAGTTAGAAGCTGTAAGCCGCTTACGCCTTTCAATTGTCCACAAATTATTATTGCTTTGGCCCACCGTATTCCTTTCGAGTTCATCCTTATTCGATGGAGATAATTCTTTGAAAAATTCCTCTTTATCGTTTCAAATAATTCAGCTGGCATATCTGGATCTAATTCCAATTGACCATAATTTTCATCAGGCCCTGTAACTTTTTTTCTCTTTTCTGTCGTGTTTTCGTAATACCTTAGTTTTATTTTTCGACACCTCTGTATTGTCTCCTTCGAACGTCGTTTTCTTTCAATAAAATGCTTCGTGTAGTTGCCAGGACTGTGGCCTTGGATTTTTTTTGTATTCGTGAATGGGTTGTCATTTCACTATTCCACGAAGTTACTGCTCAAGAAGCTCAACTGCTGAAGTTATCCCATTTTTGTAAAATTTGCTCTTTTTCCGCCTATAAATTTGGCTATAACGTTGTTGAATTGCTCCACAGTGTTATTTGTCACGTTAATAATAAGACTTTCTGCATTTGCTATTAGAGACGACAATAATTGTTGAATATCAGTCCTGTTCCACAATCTTGAAGATCGCTTACTAAATTTGGATCATTAGTATACTTCTCCGACTTGCAATAGTATGACGAACATTTTGTATGATCACCAAAAACATGGTTTGCGGCATTTTTTTGTCCATTTTCAGATTTTTTACTTTATCACTTTGTGCCGTGTTTTCTTGCTCTTTTCTGTAATTTACTGCTCAAACTATAGCTTTTCTCATACGTAAAACGTTTGCTTCAACCTTTTTCCTTATGTAAACTGGTACAAAGCCTTTAGCGTTGTTGGTTTTTTTTCTAAGTGCTTTTATTTTATTGCAAAAATTGCGAAGTAAGTGATTTTTTCACTTTTTTTTGTACTATGAAGTTGGGCCTGAAGCCTTGGGTTGAAGTTTCGCTAATATTGTCTTCATGTAATTAAATATTACAATTTAAGGTTTTATAAAGTTGAAAATAAAAATAAAAAGTTTTGAAGTTTAAAAAAATTATATATTTGTTTCCTTTATTTCAAACTGACTGTAATAAATATTTAAAAAAAATGTGTAGGTAAATCTATCTATAGGTAAAAGACCAACATTTTTTATTGAATTTTGAACGAACTAACACATCCTTTTTTGTATTTACTGCTTAAAGAAACTCAAAAATACAGGAGTACAAATCAAACCTCAGCAAGCGATATATCTAACATTTTAAACATTATTATTTACAAACATGTCAACTCTCACGTATGATACATACAACACAATAAATCCATTTAGATTTAATTGTCTAATAAAATATGTAAGTGCTTTTATCTTTTTCGTTATCGTAATTTTAATTAGAAAAAAACTTAAGGTGGGCTATTTTTAAACCTTTTTTATCTCTACATATTATAAAGTAAAGTCCCCCGCACCGTCTTTCTGTCTGTCTGTCTGTCTGTCTGTCTGTTCGCGATAAACTCGAAAACTACTGAACGGATTTTCATGCGGTTTTCACCAATAGATAGAGTGTTTCGTGAGGAAGGTTTACGTATGTAATTTGTCAAGGATTTGTGTAAATTGGTTGAAACATAACGATAATTGTTAGAAGTGTCGGAAAAATTCCAGCCGCCTGGTAGCTTTCATCGAAAACGCTGCCTAATCCTTTTGGGATATAACAAAACAACGCTTGGTGGGATATTCCTCTTTTATAGATCTACAAAAAAGTCCGCGATGGCATATATCTATCTTTTACTATACGCATTCTATCTTCTTATCTTATTATTCTTATCAATTGCATTTTAGATATAATGTGTATAGTAAGCTATCCGTAAAAGATAGATATATGCCTTCGCGGACTTTTTTGTAGATCTATAAAAGAGGAATATCCCACCATTAATTGTTTTGTTATATCCCAAAAGGATTGTGCAGCGTTTTCGATGAAAGCTACCAGGCGGCTGGACTTATTTCCGACACTTCTAACAATTATCGTTATGTTTCAACCAATTTACACAAATCATTGACAAATTGCATACTTAAACCTTCCTCACGAAATACTCTGTATATTGGTGAAAACCGCAGGAAAATCCGTTCAGTAGTTTTCGAGTTTATCGCGAATAGACAGACAGACGGCGCGGGGGACTTTATAATATGTAGAGATAGAGATAATCGGTCATAAATACATTTTTGTTGCATATGCATTTTTGAGTTTTTTTTTTAATAAGATAGGTAAGTGCCAAATTATATGAGTAGAAATTTAAGTTTTGTGGTATCATCATCATTACATAGTATAAAATGAAGTCGCTCAAAATGTATGTGCGCATAAATCTTTTAAACTACGCAACAGATTTTCATGCGGTTTTCACCAATAGATAGAGTGATTTAAGAGGAAGGTTTATGTGTATAATAAATGCTTATTATAGTAGAGAAAAGCCAAGAAATTCAAATATTCAATTTAGGCAAAGGGCAGCGCGCAGCGGGCAGCTGGCGAGCGGATGGTGTGGATTTTATAAAGGTTGGGTAAATGGCGTTGTGTTTCGTTAGCCACAGCAACGTGTGGCCGGGTCTGCTAGTTATTAATAAAATAAAAACAAAATTATATGTTTATTTCGAATTATAAAATTTGAAAGCGTATTTCATCATCTTTCAAAAACAGTTTTTAGTTTTCGGATGCGTTCACAAATGTTAAAGTTATTTGGAATTTATTGGAAAGCGGAAATATTTTGACTTTTCGAAAAACAGGCCCGAGGCCTGAGAGGATAATACTAATTTTCAATAATAACTAATGTATCATAGAGAATAATCATATGTATGTATATAATAATTCGATGTAGTTGGTTTGACTGCATATTTATAAACGCAAATACAGTGAAAACTTTAAAACTACTAACCTACATAGAGTTCTAGTAAAATAATTCGTAATTTGTCGGTAATAAGCGTGAACAGAAGACATTGTTACAATACCTATCGACGATATTTATAAATAACCGACAATAGCAGACCTCGTGCGTTTAAAAATAATGGGCCCTTTTTCTGTCACACCGCAAGGCCGATTCAAAAACTTCATTAGCGAAGAAATAAGTCGAAACATGCTTTATCTAAACAGAATATTGGATATGGCGGTATGAGGCGAAAGACGGTAGGCATGAGACGCAGAGGGGGCGAGAGGGTGTACAAGCCAAACACTCACGTGGTCTCACCAACACATCGATAGCTAGTTCTTTTTTGAGCGCGGTGCGATAGCGAGAATTTTTTAAAATACCTACCGTCGAGATTTCTCACCGGTGCTATTACCTCTTAAGATCTTCGGCTCAGATCCAGGGGTGGCTGGTTCAAGCCCGGATGGCGGCTTAAATAAACTGTTACTTCATATAAAATTACTCCATACTCCATACTTCATACTCGTTACTCCATTTTAAAATTCATTCAGATTCAATCGAAAAAATTCAACATAAATTTCTAAGACATATTAATTTTAAACTCGGTATTCCCATTGAAAACATTAACTACAATTACTTGCTGATAGAATTAAATTTATTAAAACTCTCAGATCGAAGAATTATATCCGACTTAATATTTATGTTCAAAATTGTAAATGGTAGCATAGACAGTCCTGATTTAACTAAGCTCATTGAATTTCATATTCCCACGAGAACTACTCGATCTAAAATCCTGTTTAAATGTAACAATAATAAGACTGAGTATACTAAACACTCCCTTTTACCTAGGTTACATGATGTTACTAATAGATATGCAGATATTGCAGATCTATTTAACTGCACGGAAAGTAGGTACAAGAGGGCTATGCTATCAAATCTTTTTAGTCATTATTAATTCTATTTGTACTATAGATTTTTGTACTTAATTGTCTCTCTGGTGTCATTTCTAATTCAAATGCCACAATCATTTGTTAAACAATTTTTTTTTATTATTTCTATATTACTATTTTTCATTTTGTGACATCTAATCAGTTCTTATGGTATATGTATACCGTTGAAATTAAATAAATAAATAAATATATAACGCAAATAAAAAATACAGTTGAATTGAGAACCTCCTCCTTTTCGAAGTCGTTTAAAAAGCACTATTACGGCACGATACTCTCAGAATCGTCCTGATAAAAAACCAGCATTCAGAATTGAAACAATGTTTGAAATGGCTTTAACCGAGTTTAGTGACTAAATGTGATTTTTGATTTCCTAAACTTCCTCTTTCCCCATCTTCTTCCCTTCTCCATTTCCTTAAATTTACCAATTTTTTCTGTTTTGTTTACGTATTATTATTTTACACCTAATAGTAATTCCCTTCTCCTACTGGGCTCAGCCAGGGAGACTGCATCTCTACTCGCTTGAGGCCATTATGAGGCCAGTTATGGAAGAGGCTATGGCAAAGGATTTATTCATATGGGTCTTGTGGAAGTCGGGAGTGAATAAGTGAGGAAAGACAAATATATATGCCTCATCCTGCATACTTTCCTATTGTTTTAGAATATTTGAGGAGGATTTACTATTTTCACAATATCTGATGATTTTTTTTTAACTGGTATAGAAATTAAAATAAAAGATAACAATTTTTTAACAAACTTTAATATTTAAGAAATGCACCACAGTTCAACAAAACAATATAACAGTAAACATACCACTTATTTTAAAATATTGCTGAAACAACAGTGTAGTATGTAAAATGGTAGTTTGGATGGCTGGGATAGGTGATGCAAGGATGGGCGTATAAATAAAAAAAAAATCTATATAAAAAACACGATAAATTTCTAGAATTGTTGGACATCGTAAATACATCATCATCATCTTCTTCCCCTTGTTCTATTCGGATTGAGGACCCATTGCATCGACAAGGCTCCTCCATACGTCCCTGTCTTATGCTGATTGTTCGGCCTCTGGACAGTTTCTGGAGTTGCCTCGCCCAACTGTGTCTGGGGCGGCCCACTGGACGTCTACCCTCTGGAATTGCACTCGAACTAAATATGAAGAAATTATTTTTGAAACATTTCGTATTATATTTTATTTATTATGGAAAATTAACAAATATTTTACATTTATAATTGTAAAATAATATCCAATAAAAGTTTTTCACATAATTAAAATTATGATTAAAAAGTAAGGGTCCTGTACCCGTAAGAAGTTAACAAAATATAACCTTGAAAATTGTAAAAAGAAAGATATAAAAACACAATATAAACTATAATATAAATTAAAAATCTGCTTACTAAATTTCACAATATTATCAGATTAATTATAATGAGAACTACCGATTCCACCTTTAGAGCAGATGTGGACGATGGAAACTGTAATGTGTCCGAAACGTTAGCTAAAGACGGAGATGCAACAACCCAAAGCTTAAAAAAAAATACGAAAGAAAGACAAACATTCCCGGATTACGAATAACCCGACAATATTTGAAAACTCCCACTACCACCACAGTAAGCCGAAAATATTGCTTGAGTCGTGATGGAGGACTTAGCCAGCCGATAAATCGCTCATAGAACCCCTGGGTAGGGCCCAAACGCGATGCCTACTCAACGACCGTCCGGTACATCATGTAATGTTTCATCTTTCTACCTCTTTTTATATTTTACTAATTTTGGAATTCTTTCATCCCTTCAAGTTTTCTTGAACTTTTCTTTTTGCTCTGACCGATATTTAAAATTTTTAAGGCTTTGCATGTGTGTAGTAGGGATGGAAAATTCCTCCCCTACGTCACACAAGCCTTCATGAAAATTGGACCCTCATTTTCTTTGATAACTACAGAAAGCTACTTAAAGCTCCCTTGTACTACATACCTTTAGAGATATATGTACTTAACTAATTAATACGTTATTTACGACCTTGAACGTAAATATTTTCGTATTTATGTTGTAATGAAACTCCATCAAACGTTGTGTAATTTTTTTGATTTATGATATGGGACTTTAATTACTTTCATTTTTGTGGTAACCCTTTGATTCTAAACAGAGCGTTGAGCTTCAAACTGTATTGGTCTCTCCCTTGCAAATCTAACTTTAAATAATTTCTCTAAATGAGCTAACTTTCCCTTGTCGCTTATTATGCTTTTCTACATCCTAACGAACTCGTAAATAAACTGTACTAATCGAAATTATACATGTTTAATTGAAGAGATAATTAAGTATAACTCAAATGGTTAATTGTTAGTAAATTTGATCATGGTTGTTTTATGTCTACCTGGCACCCCTCCAATCCGATTCAGCTGCTATAAGGTACATATAAAGATGGATTTAGTAGGTTAATGTACTTAATAGATTGCATATTAGACGAACTCAGAATACCCTTTTACTGCCGAAAATTTGGCTCCTATCCTCCTGCAAGTAAACCAGGTGATCAGATTCTTACTAGAAATTCGCACAATCTTCTAGCGCGGATCAGTTAATTGATACCTAAGTTATCGCGTCCTAACCATCCTTCCTCTTGCCATCATGCACTGCCTTCAGGTCGTCATCTGAGCCTAGATACCCCCAAATTCCTACTCCTCCAAGGTCTACTATTTACTTAGGGCGAACCGGTTTCGTCCTATATGCAATCATATACTCACGGTGTTGTGTAGAGTTACGGATCGTGAATCCTCACTCTACGTACAGAAAATGATGTGAGAGTAACTCTGTCGAGTCTAAAACGCTAGCTGTAAGCGGGTCCACATCAATCAATGTACAGTATATAAAAAGATATATATGTAAACTTACATTTGGGAAGGATTATAACTCGCAATTTGAGGCTAGCTAGTCTCAAATTCCGAGCTCGGATTTCGTGATAAGGAATTCTGCACAAAACCTTAGCCGATGACCGAATATATACATGATAATAGTGGGTCATATTAATAGATACTAATAGAATAAGAAATTATTTTCGGTTTGTTCTGGAGTGCCGAAAATTCCAAGCTTTTGATTTGTTTGGTTGACAATTTTATTTAAGAGATTGCCATCTCTATTATGTGTTTGTTTAATGGTCCTTGGGTTTTTTAAGGAGCGACCACTGCCTCCTATTGTTGAACTGTTTTCTAAATTTTCCCCCAAGGTTCAACTTTTGGTAAAATTTTTTACTATCCCGTGATTTTCCAGTTGTCTCATGTAAATGATTGATACTTTTTATTAGGCTATCCCGTGATTTTTCAACTGCTTCTTGTAAATGATTGATGTCTATGAGAGTAATTACTCCACAAAATTTTACTCGAATCTTCCTTGTAATTCTTCAATACTCTTCTATTTGACTATCCCGTGATTTGTCAACTGTTTCATGTAAATGATTGATACCTACGAGAGTAAAAGTTCTATAAATTTCTCCTCGAATATTCCATGTAATTCTTCAATACACTCCTAAACTAACCCGTGATTTTCCAAATGTTTGATGTACCTATTATTTGTCTAGCTTATAATAAATCTATTTATTTTCAAATTGTTCAATCCTAAAATAATCTCTTCATGTTCAAATTAAAGATTGTGTTAAAACTTTCCTATAATTGCGCAATTTCATGAATTTGTCCCATTCTAAAATCAATACTAATACCTGTCAACTACCTATCAAAGACCCCAGAACATCTTTCTTTAGAAGCATCTGACCCAGTGCCCCAATGACCGAATTGTTTTATAAACAATTTCAATTATGCAAACATTCCCGCTGTCCTCGTGACCTAGATTCCAAACATGAGATATTTGTTTATTTTTTTTTTTTTTAACATTCTTGAACGCGAGCTTATATGGTTCTAATTTTTTCTTTTGAATTTAATAGTGGTAATTTCCTTTTCGCAGATGTCTAATCTGTTCCCCGATAAATATAATTATAATGCAAACATAAACATACATATATATTTTGTCTCAATAATTAAATATACTGATATATATATATATATAATTATATTATTGTTAAAATAAATTCTAATATCATAAATCATTTTTTGATCATTTTATATTAGCTGAAGTTATAATAAATAGTACATATATTATATTAAAATAAATACAAAACTTTGACTTGGAAATTTGACAAACACATAACTATTTTAAAAGTAACTGATAAATTCAAAGGTAGGCATTCGAAATCGATACCTTTACTTTTAATATAAGTGTGTTTCTTTTGATTAAAACTTTCTTGGAATAATATATATATATATATATATATATATATATATATATATACATATACATAAATATATCTGTTTTATATATAATATTTTAATATAGATACATATCACATATTAAGCAAGTAATATCTTGTTATAAAATTTATTCAAATACCAACTGTCTGATGCATGCCGCTTTCTCCTTGGACCCTGGAATTTTTTTTTTTTTTAAATAAAACTTACCCCTTTAAGGTTTTTATCCATCCGGGAGCGACACGGTAAAACCTTGTTATGTTTTCCTTACCTAATACCTATTCTTATGTTATCAACTAAATTCAACTAAAATTTTTCCGACTTCAATTTTATTTTATTCCCGTTTAATCTAACTAAATTAAATGATGTTTATCGTTCTGACTGCATTTTATTTCAAAACTCGTTGGTTAACACTTTTTAATTAAATTTAACACTTAATTACTTATTTTGTGTTCGTTTTTCTACCGTACTTTTATTTAGCAAAAAAGTATTATACAATTAAATACCGAATAGATTATTATCATGCTTATTTATTTATTATTTGTTTTAACTTCCAGATTCATTATTATAATTATTCCATCGTTAAAATAACATTCCGTTTAAATTATAATTTTTAAGCAATAACCACTTCACGATTATTTACGAAATAAGAGATTTATTATTTTATTTTGTTTGTCACCGATCCCTTTTTTTATTTTGCAGTAAGATAACGTATTTTACTATTTATTTAAACTTTCCGAAATAATTATTATTATTAAGTTACCACAATCTCATTTAACAACAATTTAATAATTTGTATTATTTAGTCTAAAGTCCATATTTATTATTATTATTATTTTATCTAACACTAGATTAATCCTGTGATAAAGTATTACGTTCGATTTGCACTTTATTTAAGGAACTATTATTGATATGATTTTTTTTTTCCAAGTATTAAGTCCTAAAATTTAACTAAACACTGCTTTTAAATTTGCCAAATACAGCACAACACTTTCCACCAACACAATTTAAATTTATGATTTAATCACCTCACTGAATCTAATTAATTATTATTAATGGTACTAATTTCTTACACTGAATTTAATACCAAACTTTAGACACTTAGAACTTTCTGTTAAAATGCATTTTATCTAACACTCTCAAGGTACTAAGTCCAAAATCACTTCTATTGACTTGACTCCAATTATTTCAGAGTCATAAAATTTATAACACTTAGAAAATTTTCAATTAATAACCGCTTTAGACGTCACGTCACGTAACTTCCACGTTTGAATCTCCGACGATCCATCTCCCAAATGCCCCATGTCCTAGATTATATACCCTTCCCAGGATTATAATGGCCTATCTTAGCTATCTTTGATCCACGAATTTAACCTCTAACAACTCGAGATTTCATATATCGATTCTGTCATTTTTGTTTAACTGTCGTTAGGTCCACCTTTCATGACTTTCTTCACGCCCTATCTCGTTTAAACATTTTTCCAGGATCGGACCGGCGATATTACGTCAAAATGCCCCTCATTCCGTTGTCTGCTGGTCTTACGAATTTACCTCAAATATCATAATTTTCGTATCCTTTTTTTTTCTCAAAATATAATAGGTACGTCTTCAATAAATTGTATATAATTCTCAATTTTGTTTATAGCTACCAGAACATGAACAAACTCATGCCAAAATTTTTAATATGCATTTTCCAATTTTCTTTTTACTAAATTCCTCCATATCTTCATGCCACCTATATGGATCAATTCAATTTTAAGCTGCATCGTCTCTACTTATGTCGTAGACTCGAATTTTCCTATTTTCTCTTATTTTCCTTTTATCCACGATGTTCTTTCTTTGATTTTCCTCATTCATTCTCATGTAACTTTCCACAATTATATGATTAGTTACATTCCAAGCCAAATTTATATATTATAGATATAGATATAGATACTTCTGAATTTTCATGAGTTTTCCTTACGGAATCATTTTTTAATTGTCTTTATTTTCTTTTTTTACTACCCCCCGTTTCATCTTCGATGTATGTCACCTCTTAGAAAATTTCATTTTCTATATACTACTACTTTTTATGTTATTTTCCACATTTTTTATAGGAGAAACTTCCACTTCGGCCCTTAAATAAATGTCAATTTTTATTACTTCATATGGGCCATCCTCCAAATTCCGTCCCTTTCTTACCGAAATCCACATTAATTTAAAATTTGACATGTGTTTAGGTCTGGACTTCGATGTACTCACCAATAACTCAGCGTTTATTCGAGAGTAATAAAATATTATGGTTTTTTAGTTAAGTAAACTGTCCATAAGACCAATGATAATTTTTATCGTCCTAAAAGCCATTAAAATGGGTTTAATCACCTAATATCATGTTCGTTTTCTTATTGTTTAAACAACAAAATCACGTGTGAGATCGTCAACCCAAATAATGTTTCATTTTTCCTTGCAGTCTGTCCTATCTCCCATAGAATTCTCCTCAAACAATTGACGTAAAACAACCCCTTCCGTTTACTTTATCTAACGCAATGTGACTAGAATGACCACCCTATTTCAAATATATAACGTTATCTATTTAAACTCGTCTAAAAATGCAAAATTAAGTCGAAATCTTATATTGTTCAATAAACACATCCGTTTAAACGTCCATTTTTTCCATTAGCTTTTCTTTTCAAATCGTTTTCCAGGACTTTATTGCTTCATCTAAAGGTGACATTCCTAATTTTCAGCGTTTTTCTTCCTTTTAAATATCAAACGTACGTTTCTCTCCGAATCTGGCCTCCTACTGTTGATCACGTACTCGTTATACAACTGAATATTCCTGCAGTAGTTTTTCCTTTGTTTCCCACGTCTTTTCTTTATCTACCTCTTATTATAATTTTTCTTGTTATTTTCTTGCATAATTTTTTCAACATAATATGGACTAACTTGTTCGTTTCTTGCGGTTGCCGATACCTCTATTGCACCGAATGTTTATTTTATCTCTGGGGTCATTGTATCCAATGCACCGGGCGTGAGACCCTGTTTACATTATAGTGTATTGATCTTTCGGTTGATGACGATATTTTTTCCCATAAATCTCTGATTAATTGCCTAGTTCAAAATCCATCTCTTTGTTCAAAATCTGAATACGCCCTTCATTCTGTGATAAATTATTTATAGCTTTCTGCTACAACCTGATTGGCTGTTGGTTTCAACTATTTATTTTTGAGCCTAAAGAAAGGGTCTTTCCCTGTGTTGTGACGATTTTTAATACCATCTGTGGTTTTTTTATTAATACTGATCCCAATATCCTTAATTGTAGGTCCCTATCGTCAACAAGAATTCAATTTACCTTGAACCGATAGATGTCGCAAGCAAAATTACAAATAGCGGGCATACTACGCGGAAGATCGGTCGGTCCGTCGCGGACAATCGGTCGCTCCGTGACGGACCGCCGACTCTCGCGTCTGCTCCGTTCTCCGCGCACCGATCTTCCGTCAGCGGCCTTTGGGACTCTAGTCCAGACTCTAGTCTAGGTAATATAGTCCTTCGTTAAATTCAGCTATTCATCAAATGATTGTATGGACATTCGATAATATTCGAATGCTTTATCTGGATAATGTCTTAGTTGCATATACAAAATATTTACGCTTTCTTTTTTTTTCTTCTTCTAATGCCTCATAAATAGCTATCACTTCTATCGGATTCATTACGACCACACCGTATAAGCGTTGACAGTCGACTGATAATCCGCCACTGAATATTCAGTGTGGCTGCAACGTATGGCAACGAATTGACTCCCGCGGAAGTTACGCGACCGAATTTCCGTCCAGTGTGGCGCTGGCCTTTCTTTTGGCCGTGAAAATATCAAACCGAACACAAATCAAACATAAAAACTTATAAATGTGCTATGTTACGAATTTGTCGGAACATAAAAAACATAAGATTTTTTGTACAACCCACTCTAATTTGCAAGAGGAAGGAAACACAAAGACCGTCTGTCTAAAATAGTCAAATCCTTCTGTTCACGTAATATTCTAATATTCATCTTGTTCGTCGATACTATCATCTTGTCCGCCATCTTGTTTTCTCTCTCGTCCGTCATCTTATTTTCCATCTTACCCGCCATCTTGTTCGCCGTTATGCCTGTTATCGAGTCCGCTACTGTCGTTCTGTTCTGCCAGGGCTGTACCGGCGGCATGGCGGTATACTTCAGAGGGTGTACTTGAGGAATCCATCGGATGTGAGTTCAACATCGGCCAAAGGACCGCTCCATTTGAAACTTTCATCGTCACTGTTGCCTGTCTTCTCATTATTTCCTAGAATAAGAGTAAATTTTAATCATACTATAATAATATATTAGTCTTCACTGTTCGAAAAAAAATGTGATGAACGTCAATACTAGTGATTAAGATTACTTGAAATATGTTTGGGAAAAGTCCAATAAAGATACTTCAAATATGTTCTGAAAAACTCCAATAAAGATTTTACAAATACGTTCGAAAAACTCCAAAAAAGATACTTCAAATATGTTCGGAAAAACTCCAATAAAGATACTTCAAATATCTTCGGAAAAACTCCTATAAAGAGACTTCAAATATGTTCAGAAAAACTCCAATAAAGATTCTACAAATATGTTCGGAAAACTCCAATAAAGATACTTCAAAAATGTTCGGAAAAACTCAAATAAAGGTTCTACAAATTGTAAAATTGATGCCATTAAAACAAATTGTATAAGACTGAGGTTAATCAAATTGATAATTGGTTAAAGAAAGAATTTCGATTCATTAAAATTTGTTCGATCAATTTCATCAGTGAAAGATTGAGTTAACTTCGGACACATCAGATTGTAATCAGTATACCCAATTATTATTTAAATTCCCTAAATTGAGTATATTTTGATGTTCATTACCCACTAGAGTGTTTTTAGCGACATTTTGGCCAATTTGAAAACACCCAGTACCACAATAATTAATGTAAATACTAAATCGGACACCGTATGTCCGAAAGACGTATGGATTATCTTTTGTGTAACTTTCGGACTTTTTCCTCAAAAACGTGGTTTTACGGAAAAAAATTAAGTGTAAAATTAAGTGTAAGCTTTCTGGAAAAACTTTTTGGAAATAAATATTTATTTTTCTTGAAAGTTTAATAATTTTTTTAATTAAAATATACATAAAATGAAATATTATTTTTCATTTAAAAAAAGACTTAACCTTTCGTCGTTGCTTTATAAGAGGTTTACAGATTTTTTTTTTTTAATTACAATATATTTTTTTTAAATGTTTTGGTTTCGTTTAAAGTACAAAACCCTAAACTAAATATTCAACTACATTTAAACTGTGTTAGTAAAAGAATATGTCAAATATACAATTTTAAACTTCAATAGTCTCTAAAACGTATCTTTACCTCTAACGTAGATAAAAATAAGATTATCTTTGTAGGGTTAAGCAAACGAAAATACCAATTAAATCGAAAGTTTTAATGTTCGAGCATATTTATACCTACACCTATGTATTCCTCCCGTCTTACCTACCTATCCTAATATATCCATCTTTCCATTGTCACCGATTAAAGATTGATTCTAACCGCAAACATCAGTGCAATTTCAACACCGCGCGGTACTGACAGCCAAATACTTTTGTCTCGTCGCCTTATAGTCGAAATCCGGATCCGCGCAAGATACGTGTTTTCAACCGTGGAGTTTTCTTTAGTGCATGAGTGTGGGACCCCGGGATATCACCAGCAAGGTAGGATCATCTTGTTTTCGGTCGACATCCCATTATTTCCTCTTCATCCTTTTCGTTCCAATAATGGTAGGTAGAAATTTCAGACTCCGCGGAAGAAAATAACAACTTTCAATAGCTATCGAAACATTTAATGTAATAAATTCGATGCGTAAAAAATTCTTAAACATTTTTGCAAGTCTAGACATTATTTCTGATAATTTCAGTTTGTTATTATGTTTGAAATGCAAAAATGTATTTTTGTAACTTATTGTTTATTGCTAACTCCACTGTAAAACATTGTAAAGATTGTGCAGCAAATTTAAAAGCCCCATGGTCGAAAGAAAGAGCAAATAAATAAATAATTCTGATTGATTATTTTTGCGTTGCAAGCTAAAAATATGTCCAGTAAAATTCATTTACTTTGTATTGGCTCCCGCCCTAAACTGGTTTCATGTATTTGGTGCAAATGTGTAGTAAACTTATCAATCTACTACAGGTGGTTTTACCGAGAATTTCTCCCAACAGAGTCATCACATCATCAATAAGTCATTTACGTATATCTACAATTCTTTGCTTTAATTACATCCATATATGAAGTCAAGATATATAAACAAATTCAGTGTTAACAATATTATCAGTTCTTCTCTGTTCATCGGTGAGAAATAATCAACTACAATGATTAAGGTAAGACGGTTTACAAAATAACATTTTAACCTACTTTTATGTGTTGACTTAGTTATACATATTTGTTTTCACTAACACTGAATAATTCAGATCAGCGCATTCGTTTTTTTTTATTTTATTAATGCGTGAACATCTCAAAATTTTGTACTAGCAACCTAATAGGTTTTGAAAAATTGTCCAAAGCTGGTCGCTTCTTCGCCCACAATATAACACAGCGTATTTCAAAAATAATTTTATTTTTTCGTATTTCACCGCTCCTTTCATATAAAGTTTTGTTGTAAAATAATTGGTTCTTTACAATGACCAGCAGTAAATGTTTATACAAAAGTTTTATTTAGTAATAAGAATAAAATTATTATAATTTTTAATGCTCTTATAATTATTTTTGTTTTATTAATTGAAGAGAGTAGAAATAAATATTGTATATTTCTCGCATAAGAACAACGCACATCTCATTATTTCTGAGTTACACCGCGAATGTCGTAAATACCTAACCGTATGTTTTTAATAAAAAAAAACCTTCATCGAATAACTGATCCCCAAATATTAGTTGATCCATTTTTTTAAAGAAGTGATAAAATAACCCAAAGGGTTTTTTGTTTCTCCTGAAAACTTATGTAAAATGATATACGCGGTGTTATAATATGAGCGACGTTTTGTTGTTATTTTATATAGGTACTACCGAAGTTACAACCTAACAAAAACTGAATGTGTTCACTTACATTATAATTTAGAATGATTGTTGAACAACTTTTGTTACCTCCTAGATTTATAATTTTCTCACGTAGAAATTGGAATAAACTAACTTCCCTTGAATTCCACTTTACCGTATAGGTACATATCGTAAACATATCTTTAATTTTTTCAAAACGGTTGGTTTTTTATATTAAAGACTAGCTGGCTCCTGGCATGTGTTGCAATGCCATATTCAAATAATTAAATTGTTTCTCCCTGCATATCCTTTCCCGTCGAACCCCGTTCCCCTCCCGCATCCCTTTCCCCTCCCGCGCAGCCCTACCACCTTCCCCGCCTACCCTCATCCCTCTCCCGCTCCCTCATCCCGCCAACCCACCTCCCACGTTCCATATATTTAGTCCCAGTACATTCTGTTTTCAAACTGCTCGCGTGCCACCTATAACAATTTTTTTTATTTAAATTTTCATATTTTTTTATTTAAAAAAAAAAACATTTACAAATTTATAGAAAAACATACGGTTCTTAAAACTAATTACAATAAATTTCTTTTTAACGAAACTACCCAATTCAAAAGTGAAACATTTCTCGTGCTTGAATTTTGGAGAGTGCCATTGTAAAATGCGAATAGGTACAGAAAGTATGTTATTACAAGTACTTATATTAAAAAAATATATATATATATATTTATATATATATACTTATATATACATGAAGACAAGTCGACATAGTGAATTTGAAGTAAATAAGAGTTAAATTGGAATAGGATACAATATAAGACAATACAGGCATAGATATATTAGAAATAAAAATAATATTATTGTACTTACTCAATAGGTAGATTGTAAGTAGGTAGTAGGTAGTAGGTAGTAGGTATATTACAAATATTCATTTTTGTGTATTATAAGATCAATCAGTCAAATTTGGTACCTTTTCAAAACATCTATAATTTAAAAACTCCATAGACAATTTTTTTGTTACAAAAAAAAAACAGCTGCCCGCAAAATTCACATTCACCAAACGCGCGCACTGTCAAACGTGCGAAGTTAATATTGTCGTTAAGTTTTCTGAAATTATCAAATTTTATAAATTTTTCTTTCCGTAAGAACCTTCTACAAAGCATTAGAAAACTTTACAAAAAAGATGAATGAAATAGTTAAAGTCGTTCTGAAGTTATGGCTTGACCAAGGGAAACAGGGATTCGTTTTTACGTATATGTATAATATATACTTCTTACATTGAAGTGGTATTCAAACCAAGTTATTTTATTATAATTATTACATAAGAGTTATTTTAACATCAAAGAAATTTGCAGCGTCGCTATCTTTTGATATTTTTTTTATCTTACCGGTTGTCCCAGAGATTGTTCTTCAATTCGGGTGAAGTTGTGAAACTGACGAAAGTTGGGAGGGGAAGAAAGTGGTGTATTTTAACAAATCGATTCTTTTATTAAACCAAAAATATTTCAGATCGTCCTTTTCTTCTTCCTGGCTGTAGCCGTCCTGGCCTCCGAGGGAGCTCCTCTAGACAACAAGGGAGAAGTTATCGTGGTGGAAATCAAAGAAACGCGGCCTGAAGAATGGGCTGACCACCAGCACTATGGACATAACCAACACAATCATCACAACGACGGTCATAATGACCACCATGATGATCAACATCATGACCACCATAACGGTGATCAACATCATGACCACCATAACGGTGATCAACATTACAATCATCATGATGACCAGCATCATCACGATAATCACCATAAATGGTAGATTTATCCACTTGTCGAAAACAACCTAATGACTGAATATTCATGAAGAATCTTCCCTTTTGGTCACGATCAAGACAATGTCAATTATTGCCTTCCAAGAAACCCTGAAAACTACCACATTGCTTTACAAAGAACCAATACCTCCTTCTCCCAACATCTTGTTCTGAATGTGTCTAACACAATGTGTACATTCAGACATTGTCTCTCGTTTTTGGTGGTGTTGTTATTGTTTTACATACTTATCTGTATATTATTTTAATCCGACACATGTTTGTTCACCGAGGTCAGTATTTATTCTTCATTTTTGTCATTTTTAAGTTAACCCTCCTTCGGTTGTGCTACACTATTTATATTCATAAAAAAAAAACTCTATCGATAAGTCGGTCTTCGATATTATGGTGCATAATAACACATTTTGTTTGTTCATTTTCTACAATATTAAACTTTTTGAGCATTTTGCAAGTGTATTACAATTTATGTTCGTCACTTTTTCTTTTTCTTTAGCTTTAATCAATTGGATTAAATAACATCCGAACATATAAGATCTTCTTAAATAAATTGTTAATTCACTTATAACAAAAAAAAATTACGGTCCTTGTTTAGTTCTGAGACAGCTTATGAACTTACATAAACCCATTTTCCCAAATTCTTGCATTGTTATTTGCTCCATTTGTCCCTCTCCTTCCTTGAAATGCCCTACCCTCTTACTAGAAGAAGAGGTAGATGATGTCTACCTACTGGCACACATGCCCAGTATTATTGCACAAAATCGAAATTATCCATATTCAATTTAGTCGAAAAATTGTCGTGAAATCGTTCACACCTCGCTCTTGAAATTCTAGCTTTAAAAATAGTAAAATACTAACAATTCAAAGCGACGGTAAACAATAACCACCCTTTGTATTATTAACGTAGAAGAGCAGCCACCACCAAGATTGGACCATCACAGCACATGAACCCAGCAAAGGTAGGGGCTTTCTCCTTTCCATTTGCCATATCCTGTGACTTGACTTTAAAAAACGCCGTCAATTGTCTTGTCTCTTACAATTATAGATTTACAGTCTACACCCTCTCGTGTTATGATATTGTTCGTTGACAGTCCTGGTGAAAAACCAGCATTCAGAATTCAACAATGGTTGGAATGGCTTTAACCGAGTTTAGTGACCAAATGGAATTTTTGAGGTATTCCTTAACCTTTATCTTTCCCCATATTCTACCCCTCACCATTTTCTTAAATTCTCCCACTTCATCCTCCTTTGTTTACGTTTTTTTTGTTACACTTAACAGTAATGCCCTACTCTGTACTGGGCTTAACCAGGGGAACTATTTTCTCTGCTCGGTTAGAGGACGTTGTGAGGCCAGTTAAATAAGGGGAAATGGCAATGGAATTATTCATACCGGTCTTAAATGAGTGAGGAAACAAGGCCATTTGTACCAAATCCTGCATACTTACCTATTGTTTTACAATATTTGAGGAGGATTTATTTTAGCAATAGTTGACCATTTATTTTCAAGTGGTACAGAAATTAATATAAAAGGTAATCATTTATTACATATTATAATATTTATAAAATGCACCACAGTGAAACAAAACAACATAACAGTAAATATAACACTTATTATAAAATATTACTAAAACAACAGTGTAGTATAATGGGAGTTTGGAGGGGTGGGAAAAGTAATGCTTGGATGAGAGTTCGTATATGTTTGCACAAGTTTTAAAGGGGGGAAATAATTATTTGTAAGTACATAATAAATACTATAAATTTCCAGAATTGTTGGACATCGTAAATATGAATTGGAAAACATTTCGTATCAGTTTAATTACAATGAGAATCATCTATTCCAGTTCTGTTCCATCGTCAGGGCAGATTTGGAAGATGGGTTGTCCAAAACTTTGGCTAAAGACGGAGATAGCATAACACGGAGATAACATAACACCCAAAAGATACATCATTGTAATTCTTTTGGCCGTAAAAACGTCAAATCAAACCAAAATAAATAAACTTAAATATATGCTATGTAACGAATTTGTCAAAGCAAAAAAAAATTATTTTTGATCGTATACCCCACTTTAATTTGAAGAGGGAGGAAACACAAAGTCCGTCTGTTAAATTAGTCAAATCAGTCGTAGAGCCAAAGATCCAGTAACAAAATTTGACTCTCTCTATTATCAATATGTGATATTCGTTTATATACATTCACAATTCTTTTTCCTTCCATTTAAATACCGGAATATTACGAAATTGCTATAGAAATCTTTCTGTCTAGATAGTATCCTAATATTCATCCTGTTCGTCACTACTATCGCCGCCATCCTGTTCGATACTGTCATCTTGTCCGCCATCTTGTTCTCTCTCTCGTCCGCCATCTTGTTTTCTCTCTTGTCCGACACCTTGCCCGCCATCTTGTTCGTCACTGTACCCGTTATCGAGTCCGCTACTGCCGTTTTGTTCTGCCAGGGCCGTAGCGGCGGCATGGGCGCTCAGGTGCTTGGCCCTCTCGTGCGCTACTTCTGGAGTGTACTTGAGGAACCCATCGGATGTGAGTTCAACTTCGGCAAAAGGACCGCTCCATTTGAGACTTCCAGCATCACTGTTGTCCGCATGCTCGTCATTTGCTAGAATAAGAGTAAACTTTAATCATCTTATTAAAATAATATATTCTTCTTGAAAATTGGTGTAATTAGAAAAAAATATGTAATGAGGTCTGTAAATTAAAATGTGCCCGATCAATTTCATCAGTAACAGATTGCGTTTACTTTGGACACAGCAGATTTCTTAGAGAAAGTTTTTAACCACATTTCGAGAAAATTTTATTTATTTGAGTCCCATCTGCTCCCGTCTGGAGCCAGTGAGACTATGGCATCACCAATCAGGGTCAGTGGGGAGGGGAAGGATACGAGGAAAAGGAAGTTGAGGAAGTACCTGACTATTCGAATCCAGTCACCAAACACGGCTACAGCCATTTCAAGCGACGTTTCAATTTTGAATGGTGGTCTTACACCAAGGCGATACTGAGACTATCTTTCACTCTGGAAGGTGCCGCAGATATGCCTTTTTTTATTTTTAATGATTAAGACCTGTGCCACACATAGCCATAAAAGATCAAAGATCATTTGGATTGGCCTATTTCAGTATATCGCTCGCCATATACAGGTTGTCCGGGGGTAAAGTACATTAACTTCGGGAGGTGATTCTACACGATAGTACAAGTAAAAAAGATAAATAACTTTTTTCGAAATTCCAACTTTTAAGGGTAGTTTTGAGGTAAAAAGATAAAATTAGGCTGGCGTGTGCGACCAGATTTATTATTTTCCGCTGTTATGATACGGGCCAATCACAATCGAGTCAGGCGCCCGGCAGGCTCTCAGCAAGTAAGATCGTACTTCACACTAAGGATTTTTAGTAGGTACGTCTTTTTCTACGGGAAAAAAAAAGTTGGAATTACGGAAAAAGTTGTACATCTTTTTTATTCCTACCATCGTGTAGAATCACCTCCCGAAGTTAATGCACTTTACTCCCGGACACCCTATATATTCCAATTACGAATGTACAATATGATATTTTACCTTTCATAGCTATGTATGGTACATGCATACATCGTGAAAACACAAATCAATCAGATATAATTTACTTGCGCACGCCGGAATTTTAACCCGACTCCTCGGAATCGATAATCGAAAGTCGAAAGCCTTGTCCCTCGAAAAATAACAATATTAGTATGTGATATTTGACCAAAAAATCATTTTCGCGTATGGTACATACTTAAGATAAATTAATTTATCATAATGTTTTTGTAATAAATTATACCATAACGTTAAATATTCCAAAAATGAAGTATGAACATATTGCCCTTAACCATTCAGGTATTTTACCATTGTGCAAGTTTTTTGTTTTAAACGAAATATCAGTTTTAATGAAAACTTTGTTATTTCCGCTTCGCAATTAAAGCTCCATAATATAAAATATTTCTGGAAGTAGCCTAATACTAAAAACTGTTTTTGAAAGGTTATAAAATAAACTTTAAAATTTTATAATTACAAATAAATATTTACATTTGTAAATATTAAAATTTCGAATGCAAACATAAAAAATTGTTAAACGGTAATAAAATCACGGATTACGTAAAGAAATATTTATTCTATTATATAAATTAACAATTTTGTCACCTTATTTTTTTACCATTACATACCAGAATATTAATAAAAAATTAACAGTGTTTAACGGCGGGTAGGTGATTCGGTGGATGAAAACTGTTTCTACAAAATAAGTCTTTTTTCTGCATTTCTATGTAGAAATTTGATTGGAGATGTAAAGCTTGATTTAATATGGATCTTTTACTTTTTGTTTTAGGGTTGTCACTTGAACAATAACCGAATTATAACGATTTATGTGGGAACACACACGTTAATAGCTTGAATACAAGCTTATTGTACTTGACTGCTATTGTTATATTGTCGTTTAATTTTTTTACTTTGGGGTCAGAGTGGTTAACCCTGAAATTAGAATGAAGGTCGAACATCAAAATTGCGTTAAATCAAAAACAAGTTTTTGTAGTTACCAGCTTTTGGCAGATACTCCACGAGTTGTATTTCAGATAATTTGACAATTTATATCTAAATCATATATTGCGCAACATTTTTACTTGAATTTTATTGCTTATAAGCAGGGAAGTTAAAGCATGAGATTAGATAGAGCAAATTTAGAGTACATTTCCTGATTTGTCGCCATACTTGACAGAGCGGTAAGATCTGTAATCCATAATAATTGACGAGATTAAAACCCGACGAAGCGTAATTATTAAGTTAATTACATTTTTAAAATTCTCACCGAATTGAAGTGATTTCAATACGGTACATTTATACTATACTAGCTGGTTCCCGGCATGCGTTGCAAAGCCCCTTTTCCGTGTGTCCCCGTTCCCCTCCCGTTCCCGCATCCCCTTCCCGTCCCGAGTGCCCCTTTCACATTCCCCATCTTCCCTCCCCATTCTCACGCTCTCCCGTCCCGCCAAACCCCTCTTGCGTTCCATTTATTCTGTCCCAGTACGTTCAGTTTTCAAACAGCTCGCGTGCCAAGTATTACAACTTTTTAAAATCAAATTTTCGATTTTTCATATATTACAAATATTCGTTTTTTGTATAGGTATTATAAGAACAATCAAATATTATAAGAACAATCAATCAAATTGGTACCTAACGTAGGTACCTATTTAAATTATATGTATATTCTTGATTCGATTCAAATTATTATGTAAGTACTTTTAATTCATTCATTTATGTAAAGAGTTTTGAAAATAGAATTTTGATTTAATATTAATTATTTTGCAAAATGTCATTTTAAAATTTTTGACAGTTTGCAAGAATTTTCGTGATGCTTGAAAAACTTTTTTAAATCAATTCCTACGTCTGGATACTCCGTTCTAGACATAAGAATTGATTTGCACTTACTTAAGTCTTAGCTTCTGTACCGAACAGACACGCGAAAGCTATCAGTTTGGGAAAACGTTCGGATTATGGGCGAAATTCCTAAAAAATAAAACTAGTTATCTTTATACTAACTTTGGGCCGGGAAATCCGAATCTGAAAGAATTTGTTAGTTCGTAATTAAATATACTCAATTATAAGGTACAAACGTATTTTATTGTCAGGTAAACAATACACTAGTTGACACAATTTCAAACAGAAGAAAAATAACAAAAGAAGATTGTTCCGGAACTATCAGTGTTGCCAGCATCAAATATTCCAACAAAAATTAAAATTTTCAATAAAAAATTCAACAAATCAAGAACACAAATTTCTAAGTGATTCAAGAGGTACAACTCAAAAAAAAACATCGAACGAAAATATTGCAAGCTTCATCCAGACATGAATTAAAACAATGCTGTTTTCCCTGTGCCTAACCAAATTCTAAAACCGACGGTTAAAAATATAAAATGAGGGGCAAATATCAGAACGTTTATGGGGTCCACGGGTAGGTACTCGCCGCATACCACAAGACATTCCTGGCCTAACATTTTGCACGTTACTCATTCGGCATTAGTGACTGTAGATTAGATTAGGTCAGGTAGGGTATGCAATGTATGCATAACATTCTGGTGTGGCCCAGCTGAGCGTAAAACCAAATAAAAAATACAGGTAGGTATTCTGAGAAAAAAAAGTTTGATTTGATAAGGCTAAAATAACTGCCACAATTCCGGTAGCCGAAGCCTGACAGATTGTGCGCAGAGTTACGACGGATACTAGTTTTGGTGATTCGAAGTGATAATGTGGAGATCATAAATATTACACCATTTCAGAAGTAAGAGAAGAAGGGAGAGAAGAGATCGTATCAGTTTAGATACTGAGAGTTATCTTACATTTCTATTTGAGAAGTGCGGCGTCTAGAAGCGAGGGATGCAAAGCCCGCGCGTTATTGGGTCCTCCGCTGCTCTCGGGTCGCCTCAGTCCTTTGACGGCACCATAACGAAATATTTATAAAAGTTTATACATTAAATGCAATGCGCACCAACTCGCTTTAATCAAATCTCGCATGTGTCGAAAGTTCGCCAATAATGAAACAGATTTGTCTACTAGTAATCGCAAAAGTTTCTGAAAGCTACTCGCCGATATCAAACCTTGTTCCGTATTTTACAAAAGCAGATTAGCGGAACTGATTAAAAAAATCAATAATAATTAAATACTTATCGTAAAAGAAAATATCGTAGAATTTATTTTAATACCAGTAAGTGGGCATAATCCGGCATGTGATAAATATAATACATAATAATTATTAGTGTGACTAACTAACTTTACGATTGCCATTGGCGGCAAGTTGATAAATCCTCTGAATCCACTGAGCCAACTTTTTCGGGTGATTCCTTAGATACAATATCTTCATTTATTGAGGAACATTCATCTTCCGCTGCAGGAAAGAAAGATTCTCTTGAATTATCCTGTTTCCCTGTGAGGAGTGAAACTCCTTCCTCATTCTCAGAGAAAATGACATCTCTTGATGCAAAAATACAATTA
Organism: Limnephilus marmoratus; assembly: GCA_917880885.1. NCBI lineage: Eukaryota > Metazoa > Arthropoda > Insecta > Trichoptera > Limnephilidae > Limnephilus > Limnephilus marmoratus. Next base: position 5,121,819 of record OU862927.1, on the reverse strand, counting down.
TTGTTAGGGTCATACAAACGATAAGCCTTGGACAGAAGACTATATCCCATCATAATGCATGGTTTTGATTTAGGATCTAACTTTTTTCGGTGTGCATCCGGAATGTGTGCATAGGCTTTGCAGCCAAATACCCTTACATGTTTTACAGTAGGTTTTCTTCCTGACCACATTTCCTCGGGAGTTTTATCCACATTTTTGCTGGGCGAACGATTCATCAAGTAGACTGTAGTGAAGACTGATTCAGCCCAAAAAATATTTGGGAGGTTAGCTTCAATCAAAAGACACCTGGCACGCTCCAGGATTGATCTATTCAGTCTTTCCGCCCGACCATTCTGTTCCGGTGTATATGGAACTGTGGTTTGGTGTTCAATACCACAATCACGCAGGATTTTGTCTAATCGCTTATTGCAAAATTCACCTCCATTATCAGTACGAAGAGTCTTGATTCTCTTTCCAGTTTGCGTTTCAACATGTTTTTTAAATGTTTCAAAACACTCTGCCACCTGATCTTTTGTCACAAGAAAATATACAAAGGATTTTCTACTGAAATCATCCAAAAAAGTGAGAATATATCTAGAGCCAGATAATGAATTTGTCTGCATTGGTCCTACAAGATCTGAGTGGATCACTTCAAGTAGTCTTGCAGCTCTAGAGTTGCTCGATTGGAAAGGCAACCTGTGGCCCTTCCCTTTCACACAAACTTCACATACATCTGGTGGGTTACACGAGGAAAACTGAATTCCATGAGCTAATCCATTTTTCAATTTATTTAAACTGTCATAATTTAGGTGGGCCATTCTTCTGTGCCAAAGAGTGCTATCATTAGCTTTTGTTTGAACAGCGAAGCCAACATTACTTTGCACATCCAATTTAAATAAATTATTCACTAGTGATGCTGTTCCAATTATTTGATTGTTACGATTTAAAATTTTTGCTCCAGTTGAATTAAAAACCACAGAATTACCTTTGCTAACAATTTTACTAACAGATAGCAAATTTACTTTCACTTGTGGAACATAAAACACATCACTTACATTTATTGTTTCTCCACAAGGTGTGATTAATTGCAGGTTTCCAACTGTGTCGCTGATCATTTGATCACCATTGGCAGTAGTGATACCTAACTGGGAAGATTTTTTGATTTTATTTAATAAATTATTATCAGTCATTGTTAAATGTGCAGAAGCCCCCGAATCGAGAAACCATTCATCAGCTGATTTAGAAGTCACGGAAAAAGCAGTGTACATTGAACTTTGTTTGTTTCCACAGTTTTTTGTATCAAATGTCACCTCGCAGTTTCGGGCTATATGACCATTTCTGTTGCATCGGTAACAGCGGAGTCCCTTTTTATAATCTGCAGGGTTGGGAGTAATTATTTCCTCCGATCTGTTTCTGGATGAACTGTTTTTTGCCGCCTCTCTGAAACTGCGACTACCCGATCCAGAAACACTGTATTTTACCCATCTGGGCGAGCCAGATCCGTACATAGCAATGTCATTGGGATTTTCTAATGTTGAATTATTATGCGAAACATCTTGTAGTAATTTTGTCTTTATTGCATCCCCAGTCACTTTTATTCCAGAGCTCTCTATGCCCATAATCATGGGGATGTACTTTTCTGGAAGTCCCGCAAGAAGAATGGTACCTATCCATTCATCATCAACTTTCAAACCAATATTAGTCAATTTCAGGGCAGTAGTAATAATTTTATCGACGTAATCTTCAACAGACTTACAGTTTTCTAACTTTGTTGTAATTAGGGTCCTTAGTAACCCGACGCGCCGTGTAAGACCTTTATCGTCGTAAGCAGTAGCAAGATTGTCCCAGGCTTCTTTCGCGGTTGTAGCAGACTGGACATGAACATAGTTAACAGGTTCAATCAACAAAACAATCTTGGAACGACATTTTTTAACCTTTTTCTGGTCTGATTCCGTACCTTCGACACATTCCCATAATTCCTGGTCTTCTAAATATGCTTGAGCTGCGATCTTCCAGATGTCATAGTTCTCACGGCCCCTCAGCTTTTCAATAGGGAGTTGGAACGACATTGTTCGATTCAAATGTTAATCACAATTTTATACTAAAAGTCATTGATCACAACACAGTGTCTTTAAGCATGATGTGGCCCATAACCTGTTAGTTCGTAATTAAATATACTCAATTATAAGGTACAAACGTATTTTATTGTCAGGTAAACAATACACTAGTTGACACAATTTCAAACAGAAGAAAAATAACAAAAGAAGATTGTTCCGGAACTATCAGTGTTGCCAGCATCAAATATTCCAACAGAATTAGGTTGGGGCAAGCAAATATATACTGAATTACACGACTGCAAAATTTTGAATTCATACACAGTTTACAGGTAATTTTGACGTTTTTGACGCTCTCAACAATGCCATAGAAAAAACCAAAGATATTTTATGTTCAACCACAGAAGTGAACATGGTTTGTGATAGAAAAGAAAGTGCCCCCTTCGTAGCGCCTACTCGCGTCAAGGCAAGAAAACGTCCCAGTTTTCAAGTAGTTTAGCTAAGCTAGGTTTGTGTAACATGGTTTGTGATACAAAAGTGAACAAAATTTATAAAAAATAATTACTGAAATTATAAACATGTTTTTCTACGTTATTGATATTATTGCTTAATGGCAACACTTAGTTTTATGTGGTAATATGTAATATCTTTGGTTTTTTCTATGATATTTATTGTCAGAAAGCGTCCAAAATGGCCTGTTATATTGTGTGTGAATTCAAAATTGTACAGTCGTTTAACTCAGTTAATATTGCCGAGTGTAACCTAATTGTTTCAGATTCGTATTTCTCAGCCCAAAGTTAGTATAAAGATAATTAAATTTCTTCTTTCGGAGTATCGCCCATAAAAAGATGTGTCATTAATTTATTGCAGATTGTTTGTGTTTCGAAAATTTTTAAGTCGTGTAATTCAGTTTATATTTGCTTGCCCCAATCTAATTCTTTCAGATTCGGATTCCCTGGCCCAAAGTTAGTATAAAGATAACTAGTTTTATTTTTTAGGAATTTCGCCCATAATCCGAACTTTACCCAAAGTAAAAAGTCCTTTGAAGGACTACGTTACGCGGGTAAACCGAGAAAATTGTTCTACATATATATAGATATACCTATATATATTTAATACCAATACTTGGAAGGTTCGTTTAACCAGGGGTGGCCGTTTTGATGGGGTGAGGTTTGTTCAGTTACATGCCGCCCCGGATAGGGAGAGACCGGATGAGGGAGATCATTTGACCTCTCCATTTGGACTCTCTCGACCCATCGTCTTGCGCTGCAATTGCGACACATTGACCCCTTTATTCCTACACACCTCTCATACCTTTTTTCTTCCTAGAACTTTCTCTCCTTTTTTACATTAGTTCTACACAGGCGGCCCTGAGGAAGAAATTTCCCCTCAGGGCCTTTGTCGTCTTTGGGGATGCTGTGTGGAGGGTTTTTTTACGAAAGTAAGGAGAGGAAGTTCTGAAAAGGAAAAAGTGTGAGGGGTGGGTCAGTATGTCCAGGAGTGACAAGCGTATGAATCTATTTCTCCCAGTGTGGAGCAAGGTGATGCTTCGAGAGTCCAGCTAGAGAGGTCAAGAGGTGTCCCTCAACCAGTCTATTTTAAACCGGCCTGTCACACAGTTGATGGACGGATGCATCTGGCTCACAGATTTGGACAAACCTCACCCCATGAACCCGAGGAATCCCTGCTGAAAAACCCCCCCAAACGTAACCAACCATTTGTGGTGACCTACAGCAAAGGTGTTTGTATATTATTATAAAACGAAAAATAAACTAGTTTGTATATTATAATAAAACGAACTTATAAAATAAAGTGGAATAAAGTTTTATATTCGTTTTATTATAATATATTATAATGGAATTCCACCATGAATTATCAATCTCAAAAATAGAAATATTAAAAGGTGTTTGTTATCCAATAAATGGTTCCCGGGGCTTTGGTACCCATATCCATCCCACGAATTGATACTTCTCCTTCCTTTCTCAAAAAATCTTCCAAAAAGCATCCTCAAATATGATATATGCCCTGAGGGAATTAATTTAGTTCAGGACGTCCTGTAAGGAGCTAATGTAAAAACAAAAAAAACCAAGCGTGGCCGTCAAAATATGCAGAATAGTTTTAAATAAAAGAAGGTTGCTGCAAACCTCTCCATTGATTCCTTCTATGGCCTTTTCCGCTACCATGTTGAGCTGCTAGCGACGCCATCTTAGCATAAGCCTCAAAATGCAGCCCCTTGGCGTGTTCAACATCTCCGGTGTCGATCACCTGTCCGTTGTGACCTAAGGGCGCCGGTCCGTACCGGGCCAGTCCGTTCAATTCTCCGTCATTTGAGTTGCCCCTTTCTTCGTTACTGCGGTCATCTGTGTCCCTGTCTTCGTTACTGCGGTCATCTGCGTCCCTGTCTTCACTGCTGCCTTCATCTGCATCGTGGTTATTTTCGTCATCATCGTCATTCCATCTGCGTTCGTCGCTGACTATTTTACCCCTGCAGATGGGAGCAGCCACCAGACAGAGCAATATGATTGGGAACTGGAATGACAACAAAAATGATTTTATAATAATATCATACAAGATGTAACAGTACGTACCCGATAGATTTTAACCAGCGATTGCTAAGCATATTTGGAGTACGAAAAGTAGACGTCGTTTTGTTGTCACACGGCGCTACGGGATCGCGTGATGCGCGCGTTTCATGTGTTACCGTGTTGCTGGAATGAGATCAAGTGGTTATCACGTGACCTGCCGCTAGTCAGTTGCGACGTCTGATGGATTTTTTAAAAATTGTTGTTAATTGAAAAAAATATCATCGGACAGGAAAGCAACATCTACATTTTTACTCCAAATATTTCAGGAATCGCTGGTTAAAATCCTCCGAGTACAATAAAAATGTGCAAATGGGAACCACAATGAATTTTAACCAAATTGTCGGACGTACCCAAAAGAGGTTAGCGTTTTCTGAGCATATTTGAAGTAAGAAGTGTAGACAGAATTAATAACATACATTAAAAAGAGAATATAACATGTATAAAATCTGTAAAAACTGCTTCGTGTTATCTGTTGGTATCTATATCTACAGAGTTTTGTTTGTTGTTTGGTTTTTAATGTTATCACTGAAAATCAAAAACAAAACAAGTATTTATAAACGAAAGTACCTACATTAGTTCTGAATCTGTAAATGTATATGTCATTAAGTCACTAGTTTTAAGTCAGTAGTTGTACGAGAAGGTACCCAAAAGAAACCAAACTGATGCTGTGGTGGGCGTTCTGCCGCTAGGGGCGTATAGAATCACCATTCCCGAGTCAGTAAACCAAACGTCGTGGAAGAAGATTCCGTTCGGTTTGTGTGAATTTTTTAGTGATAGTTGTTTTGTGTGCTCGTCGTTTTTGCAATGGCTGATTCTCGTGAACTGCGCGCGGCCGTAAAGTTTTGCTTCTTGCTCGGAAAAACTGGCACGGAAACTCTTGAAATGTTAAAAAAAATGTTGAAATGAACAAAAAAAATTGGATCATTTCGGAGTTCTTCTTTCAAAGCAGAAGAGCAAAACTGAATAATCACTTTCTAGTTCCCTATATCAAATCAACTTTTGCAAAAAAACACGAATCGTACCTGGCTCCACACATTTTCAATATCTTCCTAACACAAACAAAAACTTACGTAACCACAAATAACTCGAACTGGCTGTTCAAAATATTTTTAATATGGTTGACTGAAAAGAAAAGAACAGATATTCGAAATATCCTAAATAACTAACACTAATACATTAGACACATTCTACATAATTTCCTCACGAAATTATATAATATCAAAATACACATTAATTATCATGTTCCCACTGTATTTATATTCTCTTATTAATTAATTATCATGCACCTACTGTATTTACATACTTTTCCATGTGAATTTTAAATTACACATGCAATCTTTTATGGAAATATATTTATAAAGAAAAATTTTTTAAATGAAATGATTTAATGTATTATAATAACATTGTGTTTTTATAATATGTATATATATATTGTTTAAAGTATATATTTTTTTTTTAAATCTTTTATTTTGTCTTCTTATATTATTTTTTATCTTTTTATATCCATGTCTACTGCGATACATATTTTTTTCATAAAATAAAAATTGTTATTTACCCGCCTCGGAACAGACTTCGTCTAGTGAGGTGGGTAAAAGAAATCTATGTACAAAATGAAAATGAAATAAACGCCCGGTTTACCGGCACTGAAACTGAAAAAAACTGAAAGCAAAGCGTGCTTCCACGCGACCTTGTTTTTGTTCAGCAGTCAACGACAAAGAAGCAGACGACAAACCTTACTCTGGTCGTCCGTCCACGGCCCGAATCGATGAAAATGTTGAAAAAATCGAAATCATCCTGAAAGATCGACGACCGACTATTGAAGAAATTATGGAGCTGTCTGGAGTAACTTGGAGTTCAGTTCAGCGAATTTTAACGGAAGATTTGAGAATGAAATTCGTGCCTTGACTGCTGACTGCTGAACAAAAACAAATTCGCGTGGAAGCATGTTTTGCTTTGCAAGAAGGATTCCATAATGATCCTTTTTTTTTCATTTCAACATTTTTTTAAACATTTCAAGAGTTTCTGTGCCAGTTTTTCCGAGCAAGAAGCAAAACTTTACAGCCGCACGCTATTCACGAGAATCAGCCATTGCAAAAACGAAGCGCACACAAAACAACTGTCACTAAAAAATTCACACAGACCGAACGGAACGGATTTAGGAATGGTGGCTCTATACGCCGATATCGGCAGAACTTGGTACTACAAAAACTCGGCCCATCACATCAGTTCGGTTTCTTTTGGGTACCCGTAGTAAGTCTTACTAGCTATAAATCTTAGATGTAAGTGAATATGTATATAAATATAAATCTTAGTTGTAAGCAAGTTATATTATATTATAATTTTATAATACACTTATTTCAACAGGAGATTTTTCACAAAAAACGGTGCTTAAATATTATTATAATTATTTACCTATTACGACATTCGAATTTCCAGTGTAAAGAGCTAATTGCCTGCATTCATCCTTCTGCCTTTATTTTTATCATCCTATCACCCCCTATCTCACAAACATGCCATAACTAATTACCAACATAAACTTGACCAATTATTTTAAATATACACATTTTACAACTACTAAGCTTATAATGAATACACTTTGTTCATAAATACAATAAAAATAATTATCTTGATTTTGAGACATATTTTTTATGGACTCTTTGCTATCTTTTTTTAAACCGAACAAAAATATTTATCCATTCTTGCCTGAAAACTACCATAATGTTGGAAAAGCGAAAAAAGCTTTTTTTTAATTTGGGAAGAGGATGTCGGAATGCGATAACCAACACCTCTACCGTAGGTCATTTCAAGTGGTTCGCTTCGTGTGGTGACTTAGCAGGAGTGCAGGTATGCATCTGCCCATTTACTACGTGGCGGGCAGAATCGGGAGAGGCTGGCTGAGGGAGCTGACCATTTGGCTTCTCCAGCCATTCTCAGCCAGTCTCAGTCCTCTACACAGCATCTTCAAAGATGACATAGGCCCTGAGGGAAGTTATTTTCCTCAGGGCCTCCTGTGTGAAGTTAATGTAAAAAAAAAGTCTCTCTCGACTCATCGCCTTGCAGCGCAATGGGAGGAGGAGGTTGAAATCATGCATCCGTCACTCTTGGACTTACTGACCCCAGATTACAGACTAACCCTCACTACCCAACCCTCATACCTTTTTCGTTCCCAGAACTTCCTCTCCCTCCTTTCCTTTAAAAGTCCCTCCACACAGCATCCCCAAAGATGGTATAGGCCCCGAGGGAAATTATTTTCCTCTTGATCAATAAAAAAAACATGTACATAAATCAATTTGGTACACTTTCCCCAAGACATCTGTATTTGTTGCCTGACTTAAATGCTTCAAGAATGCACTTCTCACAAATGACACGGTGTATTGGAACCTCGTATTTTAAGATACATATATGTACTTTTTCGTTATCTTCACATAGGAGGCCCTGAGGGAAATGAATTTGGGGATAGACAAGATGGAAAAAAGGACGTTCCGGGAAGGAAAAAGGTATGTGCGATGGATAGAAATCCGGGAGTTAGTGTGTCACGGGACGTTGATGGGCAGACTTATCCACTGCCAAAACCTGGACAAACCTCACCCTATGAACCACGAACTCTTTTAAAATTATATCACAAATAACAACAAACTCTTAAACCAAATTCACTAAGTTCAAAGAAATAATATGAACCAAGATTGTACTCACAATGAGATTCATTGGGGTATTGCAAATTCGAACTAATCAACTGTAAAGAACTTCACCACTTCAATCTCAAAACGTTTCTGAACTGCTTGGGAAATGTCCCATCAATTTTATACTTGGTACCATACTTTACAATAAGCAATACAAATTTCGGCGGGGGACGAACGGTTTGCAACTTTTGTCGCAATCCAATATTCTAAAATTTCGATAGATATTCGATGCGGTGGGTATTTTTTTAAAGAATATAGGTACGAAATTGTTGCCTCGTATCAACGCAGATTCTACAATAATTCCTGATTGCTATGATCGAAATTTAGTAACTTCGTTTCACCCGAAGAGTTTATCTTGAATTATTTGTTGCATTTGGCACTGAATTAATGAAAAGATGCACGCTTTCAAAACCATCGCGAATTGTTATTGACGTTTTTTTATTAGGACGGTTTTGAAATCGTTTGCCTTTTTGGAGGTTATAAAATTTTCGGATATTTTAGTGGTGCAGCTAAGAAGTTCCGAGCCCAAGGGCAGAAAATATAATCACTACTAAACAAAATCTATGAAATGTTGGTCTGACCAAGGAATGGTTCGAATGATATAAATAAACAGGGCGTCTGGAGAGATTTAGGTTAACCTCAACCAGTCTCTCTCGATCCGTCCCGCCACGCAGAAGGTGGGCAAACGCATTCGTCGCCAAGTCCTAGACAAACCTCACCCCATGAACCCGGGCACCACTATTAAGTCACCAGACGTGTAGACCCACCTGGGGGTACCATATGGCAGAGGTGATGGTTTTCCAATAAACGGTTCCCGGGGCGGCAGTACCCATACCCAGCTCCCAAATTATTTGAAAAATGGTACATAATACATTATTATTTAAAATTAGCTTTTTCCCGCGGCTTCGCTCGCATGGTGTAAGGGGGGTTCCCACTCCGCCTCCTCCACCTCCCCCCTCCCCTCCCTCCCCATTCACCCCTCCCCCATCCCCCCTCCCCCCTCCCCCCTCCACCCTTCCTCTCACCCCTCCCCCCGCCCCCCTAACCCCCTCTCCCATCTCTCCCTCCCTCCCGCTTTCCATACATTCAGTTTTCAATAGCTATTTTTTCATACACATTTCATAATGCCAGAGCTCACCGGAAGTTCTATAAAAACCTTGTCCTGACAATAACGAATACACAAAAAAAGAATTATCTAATTTGGTGCAGTCGTTCGAAAGTTATGCGCTTAGCAACACATTCAGCGATTCATTTTTATATATGCATAATAAGATTCGTCCATTTTTCATGCTTTGTTTAGCTTATTTTTGGACGCAAAACAAAGAGTGTCCAACCCTACTGTGTTACCCTCGTAAACCATTTTCCCATAATATCTGATATTTTTTCAAAAAATAGATCCCGCAATGTTTGGATAGAGTATTGGAACATTGCTAGTCAATCCAAGGCAGCCTGCTACGCCTCAATACAAAGGACTATCCCATCAAAACCGTTGTATAAAAAATTCCCCCATTTTTCCAAAACAGAAATTTCCTCACTAATTCGAATGAAAATCGGACATTGTTCCGTTCCTTCTCTGCTTTTTAAAATTCACGTCCAGATTGTACATTCTGTAGTCCACTAAATCTGGGAACTTTTCAACACATATTTTAAAATTCACGTCCTTGACTCCCCAGATTGTACTTTCTGTAGTCCACTAGATCTGGGAACTTTTCATCACATATTTTAAAATTCACGTCCTTGACTCCCCAGATTGTACATTCTGTAGTCCACTAGATCTGGGAACTTTTCATCACATCTTTTTGGTTGTCCCTCTCTAAATAAACATCCTCTCTTCTATCAAGCGTTATCTAAAATTGCCTCCCCTTCATTTAACATCTCTTCTCTTCTAAGTCTGAACTCGACTCCAATCTTCCATATAAGTCTGAATTTTGTACATTTAAATAAAATTCATGTATAAATTCACATTTAACAGGGAACCATTGACAGGGAAGACACCCATGAAGGGTGATAGCCAGAAATAATTGAAAAAAAGAGCTAGTTTATTTGAAGACTACCTATCATTTTTGTTAGATAGTTAATAATAAGTTAATTAATGAGTTGCAAATTTTAACCACTTTGTTCTTTCCTTAAGAAACTTGCACATTGCACATGTTTTCATTATTTATCAAAGCAAAGGACCTTCAAAATATTAAAGCTTTATCTCGAACTGTTAATAACTCTCAGATATTCAAATATTCGTATAATGTTGTCAGCGCATGCACCTACAAAAAATTAAATTAATTTAAGTTCATTTTATCCCAGATCAGTGAATAATTCGTACATTTTATTGCTCTAATATATAGATAGAACTGAATATAAATAAGACAAAATACATGCTCATAAGCAAAAATAACGCATTGGAAGAAAATCTTTATATTGCTGGAAGAAAAATAGAGAAGGTACAGAGTATTGTTATTGGGCTGCAATGTAAATGATAGATGGGATCCTTCAGTTGAAATCAAATGCCGCATTGGCAAGCTCGTGCAACCTTTATCCGCATGAAAAAAATGTTCTGCAGTCATGATCTCAACCTTGGATTACGAATGCGAATGGTCAGATGCTACGTGTTTTCGATATTATTTTACGGAATGGAAGCATGGACGCTTACTGAAGAACTAATTAGACCACTTGAGGCATTCGAGATGTGGATCTACAGAAGAATACTTAAAATAAGATGGATGGACAGGGTTACAAACGAAGATGTTATGGTTCGGATAAATAAAGAAAGGGAAGTAATTAAAACTATAAAAATCCGAAAACTTCAATATCTTGGACATGTGATGAGACATCCAGAGAAGTATGAGATCTTACATCTCATAATGCAGGGAAAGATTGCCGGAAGACGGGGCCCTGGAAGAAGTTGAATCTCATGACTGAAAAACCTGAGACAGTGGTTTGGCCAGTCTACCGTGGACCTGTTCCGGGCCACAGTAAACAAAATCCGCATAGCCAACATGATAGCCAAAGTCCGTTGAACGGACAGGCCACAAGAAGAAGAAGAAGAAGATTACTCTAAAGACAAATTAATGAATGTTTAATTTGTAATTAATTTTACACTTCAATTTTGGGCACTACTGAGAAATAATCCCTCCATTTTGCCGATGGGCTCTAATTATTTGCAGATTATCATAAACAATATCGTATTTAGTAATCATTATGAAACCGGGCAATTAGCTTTTTCAACACTTTTCTGTCATCCGCGTCACGCTTCGGTTCTCCATTCTTATAGTTCTTTTCTTTCTTCCTTATAACTAATTTGTATGCCGTTGCGCACTTTTATTTAGATGTTAAATCTTTTCAATTGTTTTATATTATTGTCTATGGCTTGAGTGGTAAGCTCGCTGGGCTATTTTAAGAGTATCGGCGACCAAAGTGGCCTTGTGGTAGGAGTCTTCTTTGGAACAGGAAAGTAGGCGATATGGTTACCAAAATATGCATATCATCATCATCATCACTATTGGCTCTACAACCCCTGGTGGGTCTTGGCCTCCTCAAGAGTCTTCCTCCACTCATCTCGGTTTTGAGCCAGCTCTCTCCAGTTTTGAAGCTCCAAGATAGATATGTCTTTGAGGACGTTGTCGCTCCATCTTAGTCTTGGTCTTCCCAGGCTCCTTTGCCCTATTGGTCTTGAGTTCAGCAGGGACTTTGGTGCTTGATGCTCGGTCATTCTCTCCACATGACCCAGCCACCGAAGTCTTCCCAATTTTATAAATTTTGCGACGTTTAGCTCCTTAAACAAAGTATAGAGCTCATTATTATAACGTCTATATAGAGCTCATTATAATGCATATCAACCTTTATTAAGAACAAAAACTCCCAGCATGACCCTTCATTCAAGAATATATTATACAAGACGAGAACGCCATTGTTGAAATAATTCACGATAAGTAACATTTTTAATTGCTGAAAATGCTTGACTAATTTTTAAAGTGAAATTTTTGTGAAATATCATCTCAAGGACGTTGTGGTAGCATTCAAACCTCAGTCGACTTTGGTATTGATTTGTGTAGTGTAAAGGTTAATCTTGTGTTGTTTGAATAATCTTTAATAGATGTCGTTAGTATACGTAGTTATAGAAAGTTTTGTGGTGTCCCAACAGATTTCAGTTAAGTATTATATTAGAGCAGTATCATTAATCGTCGGTCGTGTCTAATTTACGAACGGTTTCAATGAAAGCCGAAGACATCTGGTAGTCGGATAGACACCATCAGTCTGGTGACTCGAAGCGAAAGAATAAGTTGGAGTCTTTAAAAGTAAGAGCGTCTAGTCCAGTTAAATATTCACAGTAAACTTTACGAAATGTAAATAAATCAACTATATTATTGTAATCACAGCGAACCTCGATTATTTGGAAGATTCCCAATATATTCCAAGTAGTCTTAATCATTGTGATTAACAGATACTACATTTTGTAATTAACCATCTGACTAACTAACCATCACGCCGTTTCCTAGCAGGAGTAGGCAGAGAGGACAGACCGCCAAACAACTCGGTCTTGGCACGTTCACATTCATACATCGTCTCATACATGCCCTTCTATTATTCTTACTCTTGAAATGGCCCGACTCAAGTATCTGATTCACTTGGTCGTGCCATGTTTTCCTCGGGTGACCCCGACTTCTTCTGTCATTCATATTTACGTCATATTCTTTACTCGTTCTTTCGCTCTACATGCCCAATCCATATGTGAGCGTCCCTTTCTTAATATTTCTCATTACGCTTCCATCAGCCTTGCATTTTTTACAGATCTACACGATTCTCACATGATCATTCATGGTTTTACCTCATGTGCGCCTCAGAGATTTCATTTCTACAGCGTTAAAAAATCAATTAAGTAATTTAATTTATTACTACCGCAAAATCCATGCTCAGACAATCTCTTGAATTGGGATCCACGATCCTTTAAACAACAAACAATCTGACATCGATAAATTAAAATCTTTATTATTTTGTACCTTCATCAGTTTTTACAAATAACACCACATAAAAATAGCTCTATCTTTTTGTTACATTTTGTCAAAAGATCATCAGAGGTTTAGGAGTGGATAGACCCTTCCTGGTATGAAAAACTGTGCGAACTCTGTGACGAGAAATGACTTTCCTTGACATTATCGTCCTTGTTGGGAGACACAAATTCCTCCGCAATAAATCTGTTATTTATTGAAGAAACCACTGCAGAATTATTATCAACAGGCTTTCCAGAGACGTCAATATTCAAAATTTTGGGCAGATCTTTATTCCCGTAGAGTTTATCGAAAATGACATGGAGATCAGTTTCTTGCGGCTTTAAAACGAAGTCTTTACTACCAGAATCAACGACTGGAGCATCTAGACCATTTCTTTTATTTGACCCCCACTCGAGGTGGAGTAAACCTGGCGAATTGGATGATGCCACGGCACTTGACGCAAAATGATAGCTCTCCGACTTTGAGTTTGTTGAAGGTATGTCTTCTTTTGGCAGTTGCAATTCGTAAGAAATGGTGTGTTCTTCTATTGGCCCTGATCTTCTAAACGCAGTGATATGCTGACCGTTCAAAAAGTCGTCTTTATCATTTTGAGCTCCATTCGGTTTCGGTAAGTCCAATTTTTCTAATGTAGGAGTCCGTCCTGGATTTTGAATGGAAACTATCTTTTCTAATTCTGCGGGAGATTTTCGCAAGTATTCTGTTACAGCGTCGTAGGTGTGTGGAATTTTGAGCTTGTTGACGAAGTCTGAAAAGTCTTGAAAACGTTCCAATTTTTGTGTTCCTGGAACATCAATGTCAGGACCCAAGGGAGGAATTTCAAAGGGGCTTGCAGATATTCCTACTGCTCCAGCGACGAGTAATGCAAAATACTGCAAACAAAACAAAATGGTTACAATAATGTTTGTTAGAGACAAATTACAAAAGACACAAAAATATATTATAGAGACAAATTAACGACCGGACGACCTCCGTAGTCCAGTGGGTAAGACTCTTGACTCACAACCCGGCGTGCGCAAATAAATTTTATTTGATTAATTTGTGTTATTTCACAATTAATTCATTTAAAATAATATGTAGTATATTTGCGGCATGTTCCAGAGTGGAAGATACTATCAGTATCGCCCTGGTGTAAGACCGCCATTCAGAATTGAAACGTTGCTTGAAAATGGCTTTAGCCGTGTTTGTTGACCAGATCTGAATAGCCAGGTACTTCCCAACCTTCCTCTCCCCCACCTCCTTCCCCTCCCCACTACCTTCAGCCTCACAACATACCCCAATTGGGGATGCCATAGTCTCACTGGCTCCAGACGGGAGCAGTTGATTCTTGGGCGGTATTCACTGTAAAAAAAAAACGTTTTTAATTAACTGATTAAGTCAAATAGTTTGGATTAGGTGACGATTGGAAGTTTTGGAATTTTGGAATTGCGTTCCTAGATTGTAGAAAGGATGCTTCAAATGAGAAGTTATTTTTGTTTTACATTAACTCTACACAGGAGGTCTCGAGGAAAATAATTCCACTCAGGGTCCACGTCATATTTGGAGTTGGCATGTGGTGTGGAGGGTATTTTTAGGAAAGAAAGGAGAGTAAGAGCCCGTTCACACTTCCGTCGTAAAAACGGAGAGGGGTTCCGTCGTCACGACGGAAGCCCTAGGCCCCTGTTCACACTTCCGTTTTCAAGACGGATCCGTCTTGAAAACGGACCCTACTCTACGAAAACAACGACCAAAACATTTTATCATTCTTCAGTAGACGGTCGTGCGCACTGCGCAATGGACGACGATGAAGCTCTTGTTGTCATGTGGTACTTATTAAAAAGAAGGAAAAAAGTGAAAAGAAAATT
This sequence comes from Limnephilus marmoratus, assembly GCA_917880885.1. Classification (NCBI taxonomy): domain Eukaryota; kingdom Metazoa; phylum Arthropoda; class Insecta; order Trichoptera; family Limnephilidae; genus Limnephilus; species Limnephilus marmoratus. The sequence continues at coordinate 5,106,674 of OU862927.1, read as the reverse complement.
TTGGGTACACCCAATTATAGCTGAAGTTCCTCTTAGTTTGGGCCGTAAAAGGCCGACAGCAAAAACTTTCCCTTGAGGCTGCCATAAATAGTTGCTATAATGCCATAATAGGTGCTATTTGAAATGTACAAATACCTACTTAAAAATAAAACAATTTAAATAATAAACTTTTTCTTCGAATTCGGTAAGGGAATGTATTGATATAATTCCAGCCATAAAATTACTTCAGGGGTCGGACCTTATTTGTTCAAACCGTGGGAGAATATTGTGTTTGCATACTTGAAAAGGAGAAAGTACGCGAAAATCATTCAGCAATTATTATAACTAAAATCACTAAAAAACATGAATGATATGACTAAATATTTTCTTGAGATTAAATAGAAAAAATCGCATTCTGGAACGAACATATATATTATATAATAATATTACAAAACGCCAAACGCGCGCCCCATAAAAACACAAATTGCCTGCCGCCTTGCGTCTGGGAGCGGGCGGTGGTGAAGTGTGAAGCGGGGTGTGGCGGGTTCAAAACGGATCCGTCGTCCCGCCGTGTAGTGTGAACAGCTCCATTGAAATGTATGAGCCAGCGCGTTCCCTTCCGGCTTCACGACGGACGCTCTGCGTAGGCGAACTCTCCGGCGAAAAAAAACGGATCCGTCTTCGCGCCGGATCCGACAAGTGTGAACAGCTCCATAGAGCCACTACAGCGGCTAGGGCTTCCGTCGTGACGACGGAACCCCTCTCCGTTTTTACGACGGAAGTGTGAACGGGCTCTAAGACTGACGGGACAGAACTGACGGACGTTTGAACACATTCCATTGCAGTGCGAGGCGATGTTCCGAGAGTGTCCTGCTGGAGAGGTTTCCTTCAAACAGCCTTTTCCGATCCTCTCCTCTTCCGCCGTTAAGACCCGGATAAACCTCATCACATAAACCCTGACACCCTTTCTAATTCTCCAAACGTAGCGAACCACTTATAAATAAAGTAGAGAGATGTTCGAGTTTTGGACGAGCGAGAGTCACCAAGAACTGGAAAAATATATTGCATTTCATGTAAGCCTATTTTAAAAGCTTGGTTTTAGAAGTCCTGCTAAGAAAAAAAATATTTACGTTTTATGGTCAAAAGCAAAATAGGACACCGTTAATATCTTCAATTAACTTCTAAAGGAATTCCTAAGAATCGTTAATTTATTATTGAATCACTTTCTTCTATTGGGAGCTATAACATTTTAGCGCTGAAATTATGTTTACAAGATAACTGCTTTGTAGGCGCAAGGCCCAATTGATGTTTGAAGCCACGTACAAACTATAAATTTGATATTGCCTTTGAGGTCAAAGCGGTTTTCAAGCGTAAAAAACGGCGTTCGAGAAGCCAGAGGAGTGCTGTCTGAATTTAAGTTAGTAATCTAAATATATATTTTGGATACATTATGGAGATGATATGTTTTTACCCCGTAGTCATTAATAAACAAAAACACTAATTTCAGTTGGATTTGGATGGAAGTCGGACTTGTTTTTAATATAATTGGCAATTTATAAATTGGAACTGACGTGTCAAGAATTCAGACAATCGATATAGAACTTGTCTGCCTACCTATTATGTACTTAATATGTTTATCAAGAAAATTATTTTATTTCTCTCTTTGAAGTTTGTCATTCATTTGTTTAAATTTTAATCATAACTAGTTTCGATTTTGTGACTTTTCTAGGGTCTGCGGTTTTTAACGTACAATTATCATTCCCATAGTTGAAATATCCTGTGATTTTTGCGGTGTTGCGCTTGTGTAACATATGTTATTTAAAATGTTCAGATTAATAAAAATAATCCTCCTAAGAAATGTTCATCATAAGGTTCTGAAATATTAGGTCCTTGCATATGAAATTGGCGTTTTGCCGTACTGGCAAGTTTGATCTCAAATATCTTCTCTTTGGTTAGGAATTCCAAATTCAATTTTATACAGCTATTTACTCATGTATTTGTGTTTTGAAAAATATAATTAATTTGTTTTTTCCTTAATGATTTTTTTTCTTTGCGTAACTTAGTTTACAAAATGGAAAACTTGAAATATCGCGTTATTTACGAGTACGAGTTCCACCATGGCACCAGTGCTGCAGAAATGGCTCGAAGGATTAATGATGTGTATGGCGACGGTGCCGCAAAAGAAAACACAGTTCATTTTTGGTTCCAAAATTTTCGTTCTGGAAAATTCGACCTGCAGAACAAGCCCCGTGGACGGCCGGAGACCAAAGTTGATAATGAAGAATTGAAGGCTATTGTGGAAGCGGATCCATCGCAAACCACGTCCGAGTTAGCTTCAGACTGCGGTGTTAGTGATAAAGCTGTCCAAAAAAATCCACTTAAAGCAAATTGGGAAGGTGAAAAAGCTTGAAAGGTGGGTACCTCACAAATTGAGTGAAGCAAATCAACGAACGCGCGTTAGAACGCTAGACCACACACTGCACTCAAATTAGAGGAGCTTCAATTGGAATGTCTAAGACATCCACCGTACTCTTCAGACCTTGCCCCAACAGATTACCATTTTTTTCGAAATTTGGATAACTTCTTGCAAGGGAAAAAATTCAACTCCGATGGGACAGTCCAAACCGCCTTCAAAGATTTTATTGATTCCCGTCCGAATGGTTTTTTTAGTAAAGGGATCGATGAACTACCTATGAGATGGTTAAAGTGCATAGATACTAATGGTACGTACTTTGATTAAATAAATATATTATATTTAAAAAAAAATCGACTTTATGTTCCTCCCATACAAAACGCCAATTTCATATGTAAGGACCTAATATGATAAAAATACGAAATATAATAAAAATACGAAATGTGACAAAAATACGAATTATAATAAAAATAGGAAATATAACAAAAATACGACGAAAATACAAAATATGATAATTATACGAGATGTGATAAAAATTACGTATTTGTTTGATTTAATTGTTTAAACGATCTTACGTAACACATTTAAAAATAACCTCAAAGCGTATGTTTTAGCAACTTTCTCCTAATATGCATTATTTTAAGCAGCTGTAAGCCACTGATAATAAAAAAGAAATTGCCGAAGAAAAACTTACATTACCCACATTTTTTCATACGATAATTAATAATACATACCTACTAGAATAATCCACTGATAATTGTTTAGTGCTTATTGTTAAAATCTACAACATATTTCCTCCCTATTTTTTTCCTACTTTTGATATTTTCAGCTTTACCATGATCAGTACGCCTCTGACTGTAACATTAGATAATTTCGTTTTAAACTAGAATGTTTGTGAAATAATAGAGCACAAATCAATATAAAGCAACAATATTATGCGTATTTGAAGCTGTAATCGATGGATGCAATATTGCGTATCTGTCATTAGAGATGGTTTGCGTCATTTGGTTGTAACGGTAATTTTACCTAACTATCTATCTTCGCTAATCACCGCCATCCAAATGCTCTAAATATTTCTCTCGTATTCACATAAACAAGTGCAGACATGTGGGTAGATCAGTGTAAGAAAAGACGGAATTATCAAGTAACAAAGATTCACATTAACTTTTATTCATTAATTTCAAACAATTATGGGTAAAGCATGATTAATTGATTTTTAAATCTACAGGGGTGGTTGACTACCTTAGGTATATCAAATTAATGTGAAACTATAATCTCGGAACATGTGGTCTCAATAAATGGAAGCATATCATTAGTTAATCCTGAAGGGCGCCTGTACTGATAACTGTACATATTTAGAAGGATTAAAATTAAATGCTAAGGATATATTAAACCAAAGTTAAACTATACTATCTCGTGATGATCCATTACAAATTATTATTTCGCTCACGTGTGTTTCGGGCATGACCTTTGGCGGCTTGTAGTTCAGCTGTCACACCATGTACTCCCCGGAACCAACTGACGAACGTATCGAAACTTCTCCTCAATTCGCCCTCTACCGGCGCCTGTACATTAACGGCCGGCTGTCAATATTATCAGGTACCCGCGTGGCTAGAAACTTTGTCTAAATTAGGTAAGTGCTCGCCCAAACTGTTGCATGGTAATTCAATTATTTTAACGCTATATTAGTACAATGAATCTGGTTTTTGGAAACTACATTGAACGACCTTTTCATGTCACATTTTGTTTATTTATTTATTACACGCCCTGATGGGCTTTTACATTATAATTTATAAGTTAAGTAACAAACAATGAAGATAATATAATACAATGAGAAAAGAAAATACACAAAACAGTGTAACAACAAAACAAATAATAAAATAAAAATACATAAGTATATTCAATATAAACAAAAATTGAAGAAATTATGTAAATCTATTTGTGCCTATAAGAATAAAAGTAATAGAATATACAACGTTTATACTGATTAGTTTTAAGATGAAATATATCACCTAGATTAGAATATTTATTTCCGAGACTGTGAAGTCTCGGAAACGGAGAATTTTGATAAGCTAGTGTCCTGGTGTTATTGAAGTAGAAGGGTAATAAATAAATTTACGAGAAATACAATAATTGTAAAACTAATCCATGACTGTCGTAAATAGTTAAGTTGACACTCACTCCCGTCACGTAGTGCTAAACCTGTCACAAAAAACAAGTCCTCATAAATATCAGAATGTACACGCGGTAGAAGAGAAACCTTCAGAAAACTAAGGTAGGCAAGAGTGGAGAAGGTACGAAGCACCGCACAAAGAGGAAACCGATTATACCATCTCATTCTCTCGCAGGCTAAATGCTATACTTAGATGTATGTGTTTGTTTCTTTTTAGTGTGGCTGTTTTTCGTTTCATCGGGTTTCAAATCATAACGGTGTTAAAGAAGTTTTCACTTCAATAAAACTCGTTATATATTTATTGTTTGAAACAATAACAATTATTTCATTAATGAAAATGCCATTACGATGTGCATAAATATTAATACTCTAAAAATTTTAACAGCACGCGTAAATGATTATTTCAGTTCACTGTTCGAAACGTTTGCTAAAGCAGGAAGCGCAACAAGGCATAATTTTGCATCGTGAAAATTTCATTTCATATCAGATAGAGAATTGGTGTTCGGGAGTCGCCAGGTCCATAGACACAAATAACTAAACTTCTTATTCCGATTCTCACACTTCCATCTGCCTGGGAACATTCCCCAAATAAGAAAACCGTATTTCCACTGCCTTCTTCATTGATAATATTGAGCAGTCTTGCAAAAAAAAACACAAACCGAAGAGTTCACAGATTTAATAGGTTTTTAATTGAACAGAAGAGCGCCGAACAAATTAAAGGACGAACTGAATGTTATTGGTACTTACTTAGCCACAGAAGAAGAAATGTAAAAACTATTACTATTTATATTTTATTATTACTTACTGCGTAGAATTTCATGTTGAATCGGCCAGAGTATCCACTGGCGGTATACTGAACGACTCTCCGTACCATTTATAATATATACCGTCGTGGAAATAGCCCCTGGTGCAAAAACACTGATAAGACACATACGTGTTTTTCTCGATAAAGTAAACATTATACAATTATAAAAATATAACCACATTAGAGTATGTCAGAGATAAAATATTACTTAGTTGATCTCAGATTCCAGTAATAGCGATGATTGAATGTGGTTTCGTGCAAACGAGCCAAGTCAGAATTTGCACTTCTTCGGTGTAATTATATTTTCTTGTATCGTAACAATAGACAGAGGGCTAACATAAAAAAAATACAAATAAATAACAAATAAAAAATAACACCCGTCCAATAATTACGTACACCAATATAGATCCATACTAAATCCAATGTAATATACCTGTACTTGTAAATTATAATAATAATAAGAATGTAATAAATTTTGCTCTTGTTAAAATCAGCACCACTACCATTATACCTCTAAAACACGTACAGACAGCGTAAAATGTACGGGGATCTATTCAGAACATTTGTCAATAAGTCAAACCAAATGATAAGTTCGCAGAGAACAAACAATAAATCTAGTGAAGGTTAAATGTCAAATTCAAACATTTGACAGAAATCCAAGTGTTGCCGTATAAAAAAATATAAATCAGTGTGGAATTTTACAAAATTAATAGGAACATTTTCGGAGACGTGACATTTTCATGTAGTGAAATCACGGGCCCAAATAATGGATTTATTTATTTAAAAATAAAAAAACTGTACATTTCTAAAAATTTTTACTAACATTTTCGTAATCTTAGTGAAAAAATCTATCCACACGATTTTTTCCAAGTCGTTACGAAATCCATGCAAGTGGCCTATTCCTTATATAAAATAACTGTATTTTTGAATTGTGAATTGATGTTTTGATTAAAAATGTTTTAATTTTTTTCGTAATTAAAGCTTAAAATACGGCAATTTTTACCCGCTAAAGTGTATTTCAAATACAAAAATCTAATAACTTATTTTGTCTAGTTTCTAAAATGGTATTTTTTTTTACGACATCTTCAAAATTAAGAAATATATAGGACAATATTGACTTATTTTTCGCACATTTTTAACTGCTAACTTTTTAAATTCATCATGAAGTTCCAAATAAAAAGTTTTCTAAAAGTATAAATGAATATTTAATTTTCATTGAAATAACTCATTAACTTTGAAGATTATACCCATCAATGCAACATTATATCATTGTCTACGATGCGACCATTAGCTTGTTATTTTTCTCTGTCTTATTCATTTTCATATTTTCGTGGAGATTTATTAGTATTTTCTTTTTCTCCAATGATTTTTATTTTATTTTTAAAATATAAAAAAATGACTTCATGCCTTAAACAATCTAAGTATCTTTATTTCTTATGTCCCTGAACCAATGCTCATGTTATCAATATTAGACATTATTTCTATTCATGGCTTGAATGACCTGCCTAATGACTAATGGCGTTCGTAAGGAAAACACAAGAGCTTCTTCTTAAACAAGTTTCAACAATGATAATTAATAATTAGAGGAGGTTAAACTAAGTACATCATTACTTCATTGGTCATCATTGTCATTCAGATAGGTTCAAATTATCACATTTTTCATACGCTATGTTTTTAAGAGCGTTTAACCAGCCAGCGGACGAAAATCCACATTTCGTCGAAAGTTGTTCTTACGATTGTGCAGGGCGGTTACAATGAGAAAGATTAATTATTCTCCGTACCCGCTTTTTAAAATTATAACTCAATATCGATTTTATTTCATTCCAAATTTGCTTTAATTTTTTTAAATTTTATTTAAGGAGAAAACACAAAAAATTTATACCTTTATCCAAAAATGCTGAAAGGCGTGATGATAAAACTGTTAAAATAATGTTCTTTTTGTAATAATTTTTTGAAGGAGTGAACACGGGTCTTGAAGAGACCCATGTTGTAGGAGGGAGGAAACACAGAGGCAGCACCGGATCTGCCATACGTTCAAAAATGTGCAAAAACCTGGCGCCAAATCCGAAGGGGCGCCGTGAGAAAATAAATATTGTATTAAAATTTTGTTATAATTATTCCCTGAATCGTTTAAAAATTACCCATAGTACGAAATAATTTTTACGCTCTAGCAACACTTTCCAAAGAAACAGAATGCGTACGCATCAGGTTGGTATCAACGACTTACGAATTTATAGTCAGTTACAGAATTTTTTTACAAATTCCATATATTTAGTTTAAACGTAAGATCTATTTTTCCATATGTCTTTTACCGTCTTTTACGACGAATGGGTGCGATCCAAATTCAATAACCAATCACAGTGCGGTATTTTTGTCCGTATGCCGTTGATACCATACGTCAGTGTTAAGTATTTGTATGGTTATGGTGTTTGTTCGCTCAACACAGGGGAAATGCAAGGTACAAATTTGAGGTTATATTCTTATTATCACTGCTCACTCGCTCACTGTCTCTCGTCGGGACTGCTTGTTGCTAGTCAGAAGCTGTAGATGCTATTCTTGTGTTGTACGTTGCCATGAGAACGTATTTGTATTTGCTTTTTCTAATATTCGCGTTGGGTATATACATAAACGCAGTAAATCTCAAGAATTTCTAATTTTTTTTTTTTTTTTTACAGTGAATACCGCACAAGAATCTCAACTGCTCCCGTCTGGAGCCAGTGAGACTATGGCATCCCCAATTGGGGTATGTTGTGAGGCTGAAGGTAGTGGGGAGGGGAAGGAGGTGGGGAAGAGGAAGGTTGGGAAGTACCTGGCTATTCAGATCTAGTCACTAAACACGGCTAAAGCCATTTTCAAGCAACGTTTCAATTCTGAATGGTGGTCTTACACCAGGGCGATACTAATAGTATCTTCCACTCTGGAACATGCCGCAAATATACTATATATTATTTTAAATGAATTAATTGTGAAATAACACAAATTAATCAAATAAAATTTATTTGCCCATGCCGGGTTCGAACCCGCGACCTCTGGAATGTGAGTCAAGAGTCTTAGCCACTGGACTACGGAGGTCTAATGGACCTAGTTCAGCGATACCACCCGCATTGTCTCGTAACCTATATTTTAAATCATGGTACGGACCCAAACAAACAATTTGTTGTATTATTTTAAAGCATAACTTGCAAAAAGAGTTTTTCCTAAAATAATTAAAATAGCACCATAATTTATGTTTACCCAATAGATTCAGAGAGTATAGGGCTCCTGGCGATCCTCTCTTTTAAAAAAAACGAGTGTGAGAGTGTGTGTGTACCGCCAGGTCACTTGGAAAAGTTACACCCTTATATTGTCTTGATTTTATTTGATAAATTAGTGTAAAAAAAATTATTAATTAAAAAAAAAAAAAATTTGGGGTGAACGAGTTTTTAATAAAAATGTAGGGGGGAGGGCGCCATTGGTACCTACTGCACAGGGCGCCAGATTTCGTAGATCCGGCCCTGCACAGAGGCCGGCAAATCGTTCCACAGCCGAGCCGTTGAACTCAAGAACTAGTCATAGAAACGACCCGTTCTCATGTGACTAATGTCAACCGTGTACAAATGTTGGGCGCGTGTTTGGCGTGTTTACGGACTATGCACCGGTGCCGAGGGGATCAATGAGGCTAGTTCCTCGGAGCATCTTCCATTGTAATACCGGTAGAACAAGGACAGCATTCTCACCTGACGCCTGTGCTCTAAAGATTGCAGTCCGTCTGTTAAGATGGGAGAATCTATCAAACGGACCGCCCGTTTCTGCACAGAGTCAAGGGTTTTTTTTAGGTATTTTGGAGCTCCAGACTAGAGGTGGCTGCCAAATTCAACCGTGGGGCGCACTTGCGATTTGTACAGGGTTAGCAGTTGTGTACTATTAAAGTATCTGCGGGCCCTGTACAGTACGCCTAAGTATTTATCATTTTTCAATAAAGTCTAAATTAAATAAGAATGTGTAACATTTGCTGCTAGCGACGTGCGCTATTCGCAATTTTTGCATGGTCCGGTTGTCAGCATTGTACACCGAATGGGGTACAGATGGTTCAAGTTGCTTCGAGAAAGTTCGGGCGCTTCAGTTGACGGAATACTCCATACATTAATGGATGACCAACCTTGGTGGGAATATAATTAAAGGTAAATATATAACAAAGAAACATAATGTCACATTGGCGCCCAACGTGGGGCCCGAACCCACGACCCTGAGATTAAGAGTCTCATGCTCTACCGACTGAGCTAGCCGGGCTATAAAAATCTGAAATATGTTAGTTTGTAAGTGCGCAAATAAATACACAAACGAACCAATTTTCGTCAAGAAACACATGTAAGTAAATATTTTTTAATGCTTTTATTTAAACTAAAATTAAAATTCTAAAACATGCGATACCCAGAAAAAGTTTTGATTTATTTGATTGCATAATTATATGATTTGAAATGGGTTTCGTATAATACAAAATCTTTTTTGAAAATATAACAAATCTGCCAACGACCCATGGTGTAACCTTATTATACTAAAAATTTACATTTTTTCTCAAAATTTAAAACATGCGAATGCTAGATAAAAGAACAATCTTTCGAAATTCATTTATAATTTTTTGTGGATACGTCTAAAATCTGATTTAAAAATGACATTTCTGGTTTTCTTTGGTAATACCCTCTTACGTAACTACATCATTACTTCATTGGTCACATGTCATCATTGTCATTAAGATAGGTTCAATTTATCACATTTTTTGTATCCTATGTTTTTAAGTACTAATATTGAAGTTTTAATATAGTTCTGGCGGTTTGACAAACTAGTTGTTTGAAAATTATCGTTGCGGTATGTTTTCGGTGAGTAAAGTTTTCTTTTAAATTAATATGTTATACGTATCATCACGAGTATACGTAATATGCATAAAATTCGCTTGGCAATTCATCAAGATTACGAGCGGAAAGTGGTTTTTGTGAATAATTTCATAAGAAAGAAAAAGAAATTAATAGAAACTGTCACATATATTTTAAGGCATAAAACAGTATTTTTAAAAAGTCGATTTTTACATTTTTTAAATGGATTTCGAAAGATTGTTCTTTTATCTAGCATTCGTTTGTAATAAATTTTGAGATTTTTTTTTTATTTTTAGTATAATAAGGTTATTCCATAGGTCGTTGGCAGATTTGTTAAATTTTCAAAAAAGTTTTTGTATTATACCACACCCATTTCAAATAATATAATCATGCAGTAAAATAAATCAATACATTATCTAGCAAACGTATGTTTAAGAATTTAAATTTTAGTTTCAATAAAATCATAAAAAAATATGTACGTACATGTGTTTCTTGGCGAAAATTGGTCCGTTTGTGTATTTATTTGCGCACTTACAAACTAATATATTTCAGATTTTTTTAACATTCTTATTAAATTTAGACATTATTGAAAAATGATAAATACTTATAATCAAAAAATAACTACAAAAAGTACATTATTTTAATAGTTTTATCATCACGCCTTTCAGCATTTTTGGATGAAGGTATAAATTAAAGCTAATTTGAATTGAAATAAATTCGATATTGAGTTATAATTTAAAAAAGCTGCTACGGAGAATAATTAATCTTTCTCGTTGTAACCGCCCTGCACGATCGTAAGAACAACTTTCGACGAAATGTGGATTTTCGTCCGCTGGCTGGTTAAACGCTCTTAATTTATCCAAAGAATATTCTCTGTACGAGGGAAGCGTTGCTAGGGTGAACGGTGGTTTTACGGGGTGGTTTGACATCACAAAAGGTGTCAAGCAAGGCTGCGTAATGTCACCACGGTTATTCAATCTATACATGGATAATTGTATGCAAGAATTGAAAGAGGTGGGATTGGGCGCGAAATTGGGTAATCTGAAAGTATGTTGCCTGTTGTATGCTGATGATGCGGTGCTGATTTCTAATACTATGGAAGATCTACAGTCTCTCGTATCTATGATGAATGAAGTATGTATGAAGAATGAGTTAATGATGAATGTAAGTAAGTCTAAAATCATGGTGTTTGAAAGAGAGAGTACGAAAACAGTATGCAACATAATTGTGAATGATGAATACTTGGAGCAGGTGGATGAGTTTGTGTATCTGGGTAGTGTGTTTACGAGAGATGGGAAGGCTGATAGAGATATTGAAAGAACGGTGAATGCCGGTAACTCCATTAATGGTGGACTGAATGCCGTTGGCGCTAATAAAAAACTATCAAAAGAAGCGAAGCTAGCAGTCCACAATGGAGTCCTGGTACCTACCCTGATGTATGGCAGTGAGGCATGGAACTGGCAGAGGAAGGATGAAAGTAAGCTGAATGCTGTTGAAATGAGATCCCTGAGACGTATGTGTGGTAAAACAATGTATGATCGTGTGAGAAATGTGGATATCCGCAAAGAATTTAAGGCTGACGTAACATAATGAGTAAGATTAAGAAAGGGACCCTCAGATGGTTTGGGCATGTAGAGCGAATGAACGAAGAAAATAGTGTAAGAAGAATATACGACGCGAATGTGAATGGTAGAAGAAGTCGGGGACGCCCGAGGAAGACGTGGCACGATCAAGTGAATCAAATACTTGAGTCGTGCCATGTCAAAATCAGAATAATAGAAGAGAATGTATGAGACGATGTATGAATGTGAGTGAGGCAAAGAGTGTGCCAAGACCGAGTTGTTTGGCGGTCCGTCCTCTCTGCCTACCCCTGCGGGGAAACGGCGTGATGGTTAGGTAGTTAGTTAAGAATATTCTTTCGTATTTATAATATAAACCTAAACCTAGCAAAGATTAGTCGAAAATGGTGATTTAGCATTAAGACTCGGCATCCCGAATTTCTACTAATTTATGACATTCTTGTCTTGAATATAATATTTAAACATTTGCCATGACAAAACGCTATTTATATAAAATTCCCTCGATAGAAAAAAAATCGCCAAATATGCTCCGAAAATTAATAAAAACATTTTTTTGTATTTTTGCATGTTATATGTAAGAAGAAATTAAAATCGTTTCTTTAAGGCTCTGCAACCGGGCTCGAACAAAAGAAGACGGAGAGATACGAAATTACGAATGTTAGAGGAGAGCGCTAACATTTACAGCGACAAAATCGATGCGAAAATTGCGAAAATGTTTAATAAAACACGACTCGTTTAAAATAGAGCAAAAATCTTACGGGCACTGTCTTAAGCAGCATTTAAAGAAACACTGTGAATTTTTTCATACATATGACTTGTAAAATAACTGAAACAAACGGGTTAATAATAATTTTTGGAGCATACTTTGCGATTTTTTTCTATCGAGGGAATTTTATATAATTTGCGTTTCGGCGCGGGCAATGTCTAGATATTATCTTCAAGAACAACATATGTTTTTTAAGAGCTTTAAAACTTACCGTTTTTATGGGAGATATGTAAGAAATCGGTAGAAATTCGAGTTGCGGGCCCTTAAATGCCACTATTAGACATCTCCCACGTGATTTTTACTCTGTTTTAAGCGAGTCGTATTTTATTTCACAATTTTCACTTAATTATGATCGTTTTTAATATTAACGCTCTCCCTCTATCATTCGCATTTACTCCCCTTCTTTTTATTTTTGAACGCTTACTACTGGGCCTTAATCTTGACGTGACGGAAAAAAGCCTTATAAATATTTGCAACCTTGATGAAATTATTAACTTCAAAAATTGCAAACCCTGTTTCGTATTTACTTAAGTTATATTATGGTTCAATTGCACAATTATTAACACTTTGCTGATAAGACAATGATTATATTGTTATAAAGTAGCCCAAAAATATATTATTAAATTATCCTTACAAAATGAGTTTTCCGCAGATTAATGAATTCTTTTCGTATCAAACTATATTGTTAACCAATACTACTGCACACAACGAATAATTTGCGTATTCAAACTATGCCCATTAGGTAGTAGTCCGCTGACGGTCGGGCGGTCATCATAGCCTATCTCTTGTATTTCAATATCTTCTGTTGGGCCTCACGACCTTTTAAGTTTTCGAATAATTTGCAATATGTCGTCGCAGGAAAATATTGATTTTGTTCAGGAGGTTGAAAACTTAATATTATATTTCCAGCTTGATAATAATTGATAAATTATTAATAAATTATATTTTTGACGTATAACATGAAGTCGTAAAGCAGAGTTGCGCCGTGAATTGAGTTGCCAACTTGTTTTCGGTTTCTCCATGAGCGAAGGCCCTAATAATTACTCCAAATAATGCCAGGAATCACTGGTCAAAGTAAGTCAAGTACGTTCCTTAAAAACCTGTATCAATTAGATGAGCTATCGTAAATGATGCGACATCGTCAAAATAAAACATTTGTGTCGTCAAAACAACACAATTTGGCCTCAAAACAACACATGTTTGTCGTCAAAACAACACATGTTTGTCGTCAAAACAGCTCATGTGTCGTCAAAACAATACATGTTTGTCGTCAAAACAAAACATGTTTGTCGTCAAAATAACACATGTTTGTCATCAAACCAACACATGTTTTTCGTCAAAACAAAACATGTTTGTCGTCATAACCACACATAATTGTCGTCAAAACAACACATGTTTCACCAGCGATAATTGGTGGGCTCTGCGTGTAGACGTTAGTTAGTGTTGGGAGCGTTAGAGGCCAAATCGGACTAATTGAACGTGCAAAAGTGGAACCATTTTTTTTTGCAATCGTCTGGAGCCAGTGAGACTACGACTTCCGCAATTGGGGTATATTATAAGGCTAAAGGTTGAGTAAAGGGGAAAAAGATGGGGAAGAAGAAGGTGGGGAAGTACTGGCAATTCAGATCTGTTCACCAAACATGTCTTAAGCCATTTCAAGCAACTTTTCAAAATTTCGAAACGAAAAAAGATTCTGAGAGTATTTTTCACTCTTGATCGTGCCGCAAATATACTAAATATTATTTTAAATGAGTAAATCCACAGTTTTATTAAGAGATTGATGAAATTTTGCACACTTGACCTTCAAGGCAAGAGGAAGGTCACCCTTTCAGTATAATTTCGAAAAACTTATAATATTAACAACAAGTTTGTGTTAAAGTAATAAATAATAATGATTCCTAATAATTCATCATCATTTGGTATCAACAAGATTTATTAATTTAGTAACATTATTTGAAGCTAAGACCTTTAAGTTGGTTGGCGGAAATTCTGCCCACTCGGCTAACGAACGTGCCAATTATTTATTGTGTCATTTGCTGCACATAAATATGGTTAGGAACGGAATTAGAACCGCAAAATTTTATTTTTTTATTATAACTTGGAGTACGCTTTGCTTGATTTTTTTGGTAGAACAAAGAAATAAAATAGGAAAAAATAAAGCCTCCGTAGTTGAGCGGTTACGAATACTCGGTTACGAATCTGGAGGTTGCGGGGTGAATCCCCGAGTAAACAAGTAAATTTTATTTGATTAACTTTTTGTGTCATTTGACAATTTATAATATACACGGTGTCCGGAAACTCGTAGTACAAGCGGGAAACTGGAGACTCCACATCACATTTGGAGTCGATTTTGTGGTATAACTTTTTTTGATTTGAGCTTTCGTTTTCGAGTAAATCGGGTCCGAAGTTGGATTTTTTTGGTTAAATTTGAAAAAATTGTTCACTAGGGGGTTCATTTCAGCTATGTAATGTCTTATAAAATGCATCGAAGAGTAAACCGGGCTCGAAAGTTTTTTTAACCCTTTAGTTGCCGAAAAAATGGAAAAATAGAAAAAAAATAATATTAAAATCGAAATGCTGAGATCGAAAAAAATATTTTTTTGGGTTCTCTACGTGATGTAGATTCACCAGTTTCCCGCTTGTACTACGAGTTTCCGGACACGTTGTATATGTGTACTTATGGCACGTTCCAGAATGGAAAATACTCTCAGTATCCTTCTGGTGAAAGATTATCATTCAGAATTGAAACGTTGCTTTAAATGGTTTTAGCCGTGTTGAGTGATCAGTTTTGGTGAGCTAGTTACTTTTACACCTTCCTCTTTTCCATCTCCTTTCCCTTCCCAAACTTTCCGGTCTCAGAATATAAAATTCTCGGTGACTCCAGACTGCTAACCGGAGCCAGCGAGACTATGGCAACCTCAATCATTGGGGTATATTGTGAGGCTAAAGGGAGTGAGGAGTGAAGGAGATAGGCTCTTACCCAGAGAAGGTAGGGGTAGCATCTGACTACTCAGATCTGGTTACCAAACTCAGCTAAAGCCATTTCAAGCAATAAGGTTTGAATTCTGAATCATGGTCTATTATCATAGCGATACTGAGAGAATCTACCACTTTCTTCCTCCCAATTATAAATCCAATCAAGGAATTCACTAAGTTTTAACGTCTGAAAATTTATCGAGTAGCATCAAAATTCTGCTTTAAGAAGTGGGATAAGGGAATAGGTATACTTTTGGCTTTTCTCTTATTTTGGAGGTCAAGTGGGCTAAATTTCATTGACCACAGAATACAACCATAGATTTGTATATTAAAGAAATCCCCACTGAGACACTGCTTTCCATACAAGGTGTTGAGGGACGTATTTGACATGGTTAAAACCCTATGAGTTTATTAAAATACTTGGAGCAGGTGGATGAGTTTGTTTATCTAGGTAGTGTGTTTACGAGAGATGGGAAGGCTGATAGAGATTTTGAAAGAACGGTAAATGCCGGTAACTCCATAGAGGACTTAATGCCGTTGGCGCTAATAAAAAACTGTCAATAGAAGCGAAGCTAGCAGTCCACAATGGAGTCCTGGTACCTACACTGATGTATGGCAGTGAGGCATGGAACTGGCAGAGGAAGGATGAAAGTAAACTGAATGCTGTTGAAATAAGATCCCTGTGGCGTATGTGTGGTAAAACCATGTATGATCGTGTTAGAAATGTGGATATCCGCAAAGAATTTAAGGCTGATGTAATATTAAGCATAATGAGTTAGATTAAGAAAGGGACCCTCAAATGGTTTGGAATGAACGAAGAAAGTGGTGAAAAAAAATATATATGTTGCAAATGTGAATGGTAGAAGAAGTCTGGGATGCCCGAGGAACACATGGTAATCCAGCAAAGACAAGTGAATCGGATACTTGAGACGGGCCGTGTCAAAAGTCAGAATAATAGAAGAGTATGTATGAGACGATGTATGAATGTGAGTGAGGCAAAGAGTGTGTGCCAAGACCGAGTTGTTTGGTGGTCCGTCCTCTCTGCCTACCCCTGCGGGGAACCGGCGTGATGGTTAGTTAGTTAGTTAGAGTTTATTAGAGAGACGGCGTGCAAAGTGTGCCCGTACGCTCCAAGTGTGCCTTCTCGAAAATTTTATCCACACGACACACTGACATTGGGTGTTTTGATCGCGTATTGAGCTCCTAGCAAAAGGTTGATAAAGCAGAAAAATGGTCCACTGCGCCGTTAAACTGTGCAAAAGCAGTTCTGTGAGAACACATTTAAGTAGAAAGACAGCTTAAATTTCACGTGTAAATATTTAAACAACGCTTAAATAGATAATTTATAAATTTTAGGCGTGTTCATTTTAACCGCCATCTCAGATTAACGCGAATGCCGAATGGCAATAGACCAATCAAATATAATAAGTGTCATGTTGAATAAATTATTGTTCTGTTCACAGAATTGTTCCTTATGTATATCTATTTATAATTTATATTATTTTTGATTCTTCAGCAATTTGCATAACACGCAATTGATTTATTTATGTATAAGGCTAACAACCTAATGTTGTAAGCATTTAATCTAAAAGAAGGATTTCTCGCTTGCATGTGAATAAAAATAGATACTTATAATTATTGAATCAATTTTATTAGATTTGTCCAGAGAGTCCACACAACGCACGTGAGCCATTCCCATCTAACGAACAAATAATGAAGTCGTTAAAATGCCAAAATAAAGGTGAATTCGGGTCTTCTTATCAAAGTATTAGCCCCTTTGACGGAATCGATCAGTTTATCCAATGATTTTTTTTTTAAATTGTATAAATAAATATCAAATTATGAAGATAATGTTGGTAGTCGAAGTATAATACAATTAAATATGACCGAATCGGAGAGGGACATATTAGCTTTGTTGGTAGAGCTCCGCCCCGGCAATCCGTAGGTCCTGGGTTTGAGTTCCAGATGTGACCGTATCTTTTCCTTAGTTTTTTATTAAAATTTTGTGTTTATGTAAAAACCTGTCATTAGATTTTATTTGTACTGTCCATAAGTTTATTATGTGTCGATGAAAAAAAAACTGATGATTTTCCAAAATAAATAAACAATTAATTAAGGTCTTCGTTGCCACCTTTTTATGTACATGCAATCAGGTTAACAATTTTTTTTTTATTTACGTTGCAGACTTTCTTGGTGGCGTTGGTCACCATCACATTTACAACTGGAGCTCCACAGTTAAAGGATGATGGAGAAACGTTAATAAATAACGTTAAACTTCAAAAACTTGGTCTTCTAAGAGCTGATGAAAATGTTTCTGATTCTCGTAAAGTTTTCGCATCAAGAATTGCCACCTTTCCGATTTATGCACCTGCAGCAAAAATTCTCGAAAACCAGTATAAATTATTCCAAAATGCACCCAAATTCATTAAAACAATCTCGGAACATACCCCAGAAAGATTCCACGTGGCTCATAATAGCATTCCTGAAAAAACTAGGGACGCCATAGAAAAAAGAAAGCAGAACACTAACAGACTTGTTGAAGAAGATGAAATTGAAAATGTTGTTGCTGGATTGAACCTTTGGAATATTGGACGTAAACAAGTCGATTCGAGCAATTACAACAAAATTAGCACTAAAATTCGACAGCCCATTCAGTTGGCATTGATGAATGGTTTCGTTCAAGACGGTGAGCATGGAGTCATTCACAGTGGACCTGTTGCTCAGGTAGTTATGAATCCTGAATATACTGCAGATGTTGCACGAGCAAGAAAAGAACACTTAGCAGCGTACGCGGAACAAGTTGCTATACACAAGGAATTGCAAAATATTGCTAGAAAAAATGAAAATTTGGCTGCCGGGGAACATGCCATTGATTTTAAAGTTAATCCCGAATACACATTAGATGTAGCAAGAGCAAGGGATGAACACTTAGCGGCATATGCAGAGCAAGTTGCTATTCACAAAGATTTGCAAAGCATTGCTAAAAATAATGCAAACACAGCTGTTAATGAATACGCTTTTGATTTTAAAGTGCATCCTGAGTACACTTTAGAGGTGGCAAAAGCAAGAAATGATCATTTAGCAGCACGTGCAGAACAAGTTGCTATTCTTGGAGCACTGCAAAACGTTGCTAAACACAAGATAGAACGCGTTGATAATGAACCTATTGTTAACTTCAATGTTAATCCTGAGTACACCAAAGAGGTGGCAAATGCGAGGAATGATCATTTGGCGGCATACGCAGAACAAGTGGCTATTCATAAAGCTTTGCATGAAGCTGCTGACCATGTTTCCAAAGAGGTTTCAACGGAGTCTTTAGTTAAGGAAACATTGAACCCTGAATATATTTCAACTATTGTGAATGCCAATGATCAGCACTTTAAAACAGACAAGATAAAACAAGCTACCTTTTATAATGCTTTACATGAAGTAACAGAACGAAATGAAGAAGATATAAATGCTGAACAAGAGTATCAAATTAAATCAAGATTCGATGACACAGTTGTGATTAACACAAAAAATGATCAAGTAGATACAGTGAATAAACTGCACCTCGCTTTGATAGGGATTGCAGGTACTAAAGTAGGTGCGTATGAAGAAAAAACTAACGCTCAACAAGTTTTGCTACCAAGTGAGTTGAATAAAAATATCAACAACGTTAATACAAACTTAAAAGAAAGTGTACTGAAAATAAAAATTCATAATTTAGCACAAAATACTGATAGGTGTACAAACCTAGGTATTTTTAACAACTTAGCATTAAAATCTGGTCAGCCAGTGAAGAGTAAACGATTTACAACAAAAAGAAGGAATAGTGTTAATCCTAAAGGCAGAGAGAAAACTGTGGAATTAATTATTCCAAAAAATCTGGACACAGAAAATGTGCACCTTCAACAAATTCAACCTGCAAAAATAGTAGAGGAATCTGGCGAATACGATCCTATATTAAGTGAAACCAATGCAGCCTCTTCAAAAATTCTTCCCAAAGCTTTGAGTCTGCTTGATGAGCGCGGAAATATAGAAGTTAATATTGTGTTGGCAGATTCCTCTTGCTAATCACGCAAATCAGTTCTGATTCTGGAGAAGATGAAAAACTATTAAAGTAGAAGTTTAAATTGAGAAGACTGCTTCATACCTCATGGCTAACCTTGTAGATTGTTTGAAATGAAACATGTTTATAATGTAATAAGCGATGAGATCTGAACAATAAATTTATAAGTTTAGCACACCCTTTTTAAATTTATTTTAGGTTTTATGTAAAAACACGTAAAAGCACCACTTACAAGAACCAGTGGGACGATGGCCTACTATGGTTTTCAGAATGTTGTCAAGCGTAATTAAGAGGGCATTACCAGAGAAAGCCGGAAATACGTCATTTTCAAAAAAGTTTTTAGACGTTTTGACTCTTTTCCACAAAAAAATATAAATGGATTTCGAAAGATTGTTCTTTTATCTAGTGAAGTTATGTTATATATTTTTTGAATTTTTTAAAATTTTTAGTATAATAAGGTTATTCCATAGGTCGTTGGCAGATTTGTTAAATTTTCAAAAAAGTTTTTGTATTATACCACACCCATTTCTAATAATGTAATCATGCAGTAAAATAAATCAATACATTATCTAGCAGAGTTATGTATTAGAATTTTAATTTTAGTTTCAATAAAATCATTAAAAAATATGTACGTACATGTGTTTCTTGACGAAAATTGGTCCATTTGTGTATTTATTTGCGCACTTACAAACTAATATATTTCAGATTTTTTTAACATTCTTATTAAATTTAGACATTATTGAAAAATGATAAATACTTATAATAAAAAAAAAAAACTACAAAAAGTACACTATTTTAATAGTTTTATCATCACGCCTTTCAGCATTTTTGGATGAAGGTATAAATTAAAGCTAATTTGGATTGAAATAAATTCGATATTGAGTTATAATTTTAAAAAGCTGGTACGGAGAATAATTAATCTTTCTCATTGTAACCGCCCTGCACGATCGGAAGAACAACTTTCGACGAAGTGTGGATTTTCGTCCGCTGGCTGGTTAAACGCTCTTAAGGATAAACGTATAATGGGAGAGATAACAGTGCTGTGAAAAGCGTTTCGTTTTTTGTTCATTAATTACAGATAAAAAAAATATATATCTTTGTGATTTTAATTTCTATAAAATATCTGCTATATTTAATAAATTGCCTCTTAGCCCCCGACAGTTGATCCCTCAGAAAAAGCATGTGAATACAAATATATGTGAATTCAAAAAATGTATTCACTATATGAAGTAACATAAAGTTAACCAAAAAGTTTCTTATGCGAAAGTTGCTTTAGGATAGAAGTTTTATTACATATTAGGTAAGGATAGAGAAAGAGGAATATCGGATAAAGATAGGAGATGCTTACAATACTCGCGTATTAAATTGTGATCGTACGCATTACTTATGTACGATGTTTCTGAATTTATATTGGTACATACCAGAATCCGTGAATGTTGTAAATATGAATTATCGTATTTAATTAAATATGGTAAGAGCAAATTTGAAAATTATATTGTTCTCGTACGAGATTACATAAGTATTAACAAAAAAATCGTTTTTATGTTATTTATGTTTTCATATCATTATCATCATTATCATTACATAGTATAAAATGAAGTCGCTCAAAATGTATGTGCGCGTTAATCTTTTAAACTACGCAACGGATTTCATACGGTTTTCACCAGTAGATAGTGATTTAAGAGAAATGTTTATATGTATAATATATGTAAATTATATTAGAGAAAAGCCGAGAAATTCAAAGAAAACATATTTTTGTGTGATTTAAAACGGCTGGCGGGCCGTACTATAGTCACTTTTGAAATTCGTTCTACGGAAGAAATTGGAAAATAGATGTCCTAGAGTAAGTAGGTATTTGATTTGAATTATTTTATTTGATGAAGTCGCTCAAAATGTATGTGCGCATAGATCTTTTAAACTACGCAACGGATATTCATGCGGTTTTCGCCAATAGATAGAGTGATTCAAGAGGAAGGTTTATATGTATAAAAACATGCTTATTGTAGTAGAGAAAAGTCGAGAAATTCAAATATTCAATTCAGTTCAATTGTTTTGTCTCCAGTGAAACTCGTTCTTCACCCTGAAGACGAAATTAGATCACAATTATAATATTTGAGGTTTCGTAATTAAATACAAGAACTGAATCATTTGTAAGACGTTTATTGACACTGTTGACAAGTTCAAGGTTATACATCAAGTGACGCGACAGACCTGCCAACTATTTGCATTTGACAGCTGATAATTATTATTACCAACATAACATCCTTTCCTCCTTCCATTTTTTTTATTATTTTTATATCAAACCAAATAACAATGACAAAGAAACTTAAGAGTAATCACTATGACTAAATCGTACAGGGGGTTTCACAACTCTGCCAGACCTAGTTATAATATCATTATTTCCACTAGTGCTGGGTAAAGGTTCAATAACAATTTCATTTTCCTGACTTGTAAAGTCTTGCCATTTATCGGGATTCTCATAACTTGATTTTGACTTAAGACAACTTTTTTTTATTTGGTTAACATGAACCTTTTTCACCTCTCCTCCGATTAATTGAATTAGATACACCCATGAACTTAATTTCAACTTAACAGTTCCCTGAAACCATTTCATAGGACCTTTCACATGTCTTAAATAGACCAAAACATTATCATTTTCTTTAAATTCTTTCAATGCATTTTTTGTTGATTGTTTGACATTTTGTGATTGTTTACTTTTATTGACATGTCTTTCTTCTGACAAAATATGTAGTGGTGTACGTGGCTCATATGAAAATATTTTAGCCATTGGAGATACACCCGTAACAGAAGTAGGAGTGGAACGATAACTGTACAGACAATCTATTAGACGTTGAGCTGGCGATAAAAATTTAGAATTTTTCGAAAACATAAATTTAATTAATATTTTTTTGAAAGTTTGAACAGACCGTTTCGCTAATCCATTTGACTCGGGATTATACGGCGGACAAAATAATAATTTAATTGACTTTTCTTTACAAAAAATAGAAAATTCTTTGCATGAAAATGGGGGACCATTATCACAAACAATAATTTTCGGAAAAGCGAATCTGGAAAAAACTTCACTTAATTTAGATAACAAATCCGAATATTTAGTATTTTTCATGTAAAAACATTCTACCCACTTTGAATATGAGTCGCAAACTAATAAGTATTTTGAACCTTTTAAATCAAAAAAATCCAAATGGACTCTTTCCCATGGACTTTCAGCAATAGGCCAACTATGACGTACATTTTTGTTAGCATTTTGTACAGACTGACACATTTCACATCTAGAAATAACATCTTCAATATCTTGATTCATACCTAACCACCATACATATGAACGAGCAAGAATTTTTGATCTGACTATACCAGGATGACCATAATGTATTAAATTTAGGACTTTGGACTTAAGAGATTCTGGTATTACAATTCTGTCACCAAATAAAAGACATTTTCCTTTGACCGACAGTAAATTTTTAAACTTGAAATATTTTTTAATTTCTGGACTTGACAAGTTTTCAATCCAACCGATTGAAACATACTTAATGACTTTACATAATGTTTCATCTTTTTCAGAATGACTTTCAACTTCTGAGAATGGAATTAATGGTGTAGACATGTATACAAAATTACATTCCTCAATATTGAATTGTTGTTTACTTGGCAAACGTGACATTACATCTGCTTGAGGAATTTTCAATCCTTTTTTATATTCCAATTTATAATTGTACGCAGACAATATTATAGACCATCTTATAAGACGTGATGCTGCTAAAACGGGAACTTTTTTGTTTTCAGCAAATAAAGACAACAATGGAGCATGATCAGTATATATCGTAAAATGACGACCAATTAAATATTTGTGAAATTTCTTAATTCCAAAAATAATAGCAAGGGCTTCCTTGTGCAATTGGCTATAATTTCTTTGAGCTGAATTTAATGTTGCAGACTCAAAAGCTATAGGAAATTCTTGATTCTTTACGATATGACTTAAAACACAACCGACACCGTATGCACTGGAATCGACTGTAAGACACAATGGTTTTGACGGATCAAATAAAACTAACATAGTTTTATCTGACAAAAGAGACTTACTATTTACAAATGCCTTTTCGCATTCATCAGACCAACACCATTTTACATTTTTTCTTAATAAATTGTGAAGTGGTTCTAGCACTGTAGGACACATAGGAATAAAATTCCTATAAAAATTCAACATTGACAAATATGACTTTAGTTGAGTAATATTTTCTGGACACCCAGTAGACTTAATTTTCTCAACTTTCGACAAAGACGGACTTTTGCCTTGACCTGACAAAGTAAACCCTAAAAATTCAAAAGAATTCACAAAAAATTCACTTTTTGACACATTAATTTTTATATTAAACTCATTTAATTTTGACAAAACTTTATCCAATGTATCAGAACACTCCTTCTCGTCTTTACCACCTATACAAATATCATCAATATATGCAGCACAGTTTTTTATGCCACACAAAACTGTATCAATTACCATTTGAAAAACGGCAGGAGCCGATGACAATCCATAAGTTAAACGATTATAGACATATAAACCATTACATGTATTAATTGTAAGTAATTCTTTACTAGAATCTGACACAGACAACTGTAAATATGCGTTTGTTAAATCTAATTTACAGAATACTTGACAACCTGAAAATTTATTAAAAATATCCTCTGGACGTGGAATAGGATATTGATCAACTCTCAATTGTGGATTGACTGTAGATTTCAAATCTGCACATAAACGTAATTTTCCATTTTGTTTAGGTACACAAACTATTGGAGAAGACCAACTACTATATTTAACTTTTGAAATAATGCCTTCGCTTTCAAGACGACTTAGCTCTCGACATACTTCAGCACGAAGTGCATAAGGAACTTCATATGCTTTGTGAAAGACAGGAGTAGCATTATTTTTTAAACTTAAATTCACAGAAAATTCTTTAATTGGTAAATCGTTATTAGTAATCGAAAAAGAATTTAAATATTTTTGTGACAATTTTTTTACAATATTTGTTTTATTTTTCTCGCTGACAGACACTGAATTTACAGTATTATTATGCATATTTGACATTAAAGAACTTGTGAAAGTATTTTCCCAAGATGGATCAAACACTTTTAACCAATTTCTACCCAAAATAGCATCAGACGACAGATTTTTTATAACCAATACTGGTAAATCCATTACAACATTAGAATCCACAACATTTACTTTTGCCATAAAAAATCCAAAACAAAATAAATTCTGACTATTTGCTGTGAACAAATTACCGTAGAATTGACTTAACTGACAAGTTTTGAAAAATTTTAAATACATTTTGTTACTTATTAATGTCGAAGAACTTCCTGTGTCAATCATAAAAGACATATTGATACCATTTACAATTAAATTAATTTTCGCTGTATCAGACACTGACATATTTAATACATTTACATTATTGACACATTTTACGTGATTGATGATTGATTTTGCATTTGGACAAAATTTCGACGTATGCCCGTAAATATTACACTTGTAACATTTCCACTTTTTTGAAGGACATAACTCCGGTTGATGAGTTATAAAACACCTCTCGCATCTTCTGGACCCTTGACGTGATGGAGATGACAGTTGACTTGATGACCTTGAACTCCTTTGACCCTTGAATCCAGTCCTTTCACCCTGATGAAATCGCCTACTAGGACTATTCTGACGTGAAGGGCGATCCTTTGAGACATGACATGTTTTTTTATGTGACATTTTTGACTTGACTTCACAGATTTCCGATGTAACATTTTCTTTGTGTAAAATTTGCTCTGAGCTGTGACTTACTGTTTCCATATTTTTGACAATTAATATTGCTTTCTCAAAAGTTAACGATTCGTCTTCAGATAGCAATCTTCTAGACATTGCATCATCTTTTAAACCACACACCAATTTATCTCTCAGAGCTTGGTCTAGAAAAGCACCAAAATTGCATGATATTGACAGACTTTTTATATCCGTAATATAATCATCGATTCCTTCGTTAGAATGTTGTTTCCGGTTATAAAATTTATATCTTTGCGCAATTGTACACCTTTTTTCTTCATATTTACTCCTCAGTGTTGTTACAATATCGTTGAAGGTTAAATCTTCTAGATTTTTCGGATGCACCGTTTCTTTTAAAATTTTAAATTTCTCCGCACCGATCAATATACACAAATATCCAATTTTTTCTTTCTCTGCGATATTAATAATTTTTAGATACATTTGTATGCGTTCCAAAAACATATTGAAACTTTCGCAATCTGGTTCGAAATGAGGCACTGGCAAGGTACTACTCGACATGTTGAAAAAAAGGTTTTTTCCACGGCGAAATCACTGTTAATACTCTTCACACACGTTTTAACTCATAAACTGATTTTCCTCGTCGCCAATTATAATATTTGAGGTTTCGTAATTAAATACAAGAACTGAATCATTTGTAAGACGTTTATTGACACTGTTGACAAGTTCAAGGTTATACATCAAGTGACGCGACAGACCTGCCAACTATCAGCATTTGACAGCTGATAATTATTATTACCAACATAACAACAATCTGAAGGTGATTTACAAAAAAATATTGCACTAAAAAAATGCATAACGAGTTCGAACAATCACTTAATAACGTACATCAATGCATTGTTTTATTTATGTCTTTTTTTATAATGGACCGAAACATTCCGATAAACAACATTCAATTCCGGTATTGAATGAATTCTCAATAATACTTATTAACGAACGTTATAATTAGTTTGTAAGTACTCGTACGTTGAATAATATTAGAATATTCCAAGGCAGAGTTGATAAACCTTTGTACACATGATTACAATAATATTAGAATATTCCAAGGCAGAGTTGATAAACCTTTTTACACATGAGAACAAGTCAGATATTGGTGTAATTGCTAAAGCCAAATTTAAAAAAATCTTTCTAAATTATTCATCATCATCATCTGTGGCTCTACAACCCAGGTCGGGTCTTGGCCTCCAGCAGAGCCTGCCTCCATGACTGTCGGTGTTGTGCTGCGTTGCGCCAGTTTCGGATGCCGATGGTGCTTGCATCCTTCACCACTCCATCCAGCCATCGAAGCTTTGGTCTTCCAACTCTTCTCCGACCCCCAGGTGCACCATCCATAATTCGCTTTGGAATATCTCCTTCGCTCATTCTCTGGATATGTCCAGCCCACCTGAGTCTTCCAGTTTTGATTTCCTTGGAGATATTAGGGTCCTCGTAAAGATCGTATAGCTCCTGGTTGTATCTGATACGCCATTCTCCATTATCACAGACTGGGCCGTAAATCCTTCTAAATTATTATCATAACTATTTACAAATTATTTATTTTCTTACATTAAACTGCGCAAAAGAGATCTTAATGAATATATGTAATTTCCTTTAGGACCAGTGGAGGTTATCCACCTCTTAACCGCCCTGGTATAAGTAACAGGTGGCTACTCCTTCAAGTTCTATTTTTTGTTAAACGAAGCTACATTTATTTATTTTGAACGAATCTAGACCTCCAGTGTCCTTGCATACGTTGTTAGTAAGCAATATGCAAGTGTTTAACAGGAAAAACAAAATTCAAAAAATAGGTTAGTAAGACAAAGATAAATTAAACAAGGCAAATAAAAAAAGACTTAATCATGAGGCTCCATTCCTTTAGGACCAGTCATTTTTGGGGATTTTTTTAACTATTTTTAAAAGAAAAACAAACATTCCCAGGTTACGAAAAACTTGACATCACAGTAAGCGGAAAATGTTGCTCGTGTCGTGATATAGGACTTTTACAGCCGATGAATCGAACACGCGATGCCTGAATGGGAGCCAAACGCGATGTTAACTGCCACTGGCCGGTCAAACTTCACATAGCCTATGTCATCTTTAGGGGCTGCTATGTGGAGGGTCTTTTTGTGGAATGGAAGCAAAAAACCTAGGTCTTGAAGAGATCCATGTTCTAGGAGGAAACACAGAAGCCGGCGAATAGTTCCACAGACGTTCCGTTGAACTCAAGAACGCGCCTTAGAAACCCTTTCTCATGAGACAAATGTCAACTGTGTACAAATGTAGAAAGCGCGTTAGGCATGTTTCTCGACTATGCTTCGCACTCCGAAGGTCGTGGGATCGAATCCCGGCGTGACAAATAAATTTTATTTGATTAATTTGTGTTATTTCACAATTTATTCATTTAAAACAATATGTAGTATATTTGCTGCACGTTCCAGAGTGGAAGATACTCTCAGTATCGCCCTGGTGTAAGACCACCATTCAGAATTGAAACGATGCTTGAAATTGCTATAGCCGCGTTTGGTGACCAGATCTGAGTAGCCAGGTACTTCCCCATCTTCCTCTTCCCTATCTCATTTCCCTCCCCACTACCTTCAGCCTCACAACATCCCCCAATCGGGGATGCCATAGTCCCACTGGCTCCAGAAGGGAGCAGTTGGGACTCTTGTGCGGTATTCATGTAAAAAAAAATGCATGCTGAAGGAATCATTAATGGTAGTGTCTCGGAGCATCTTACGTTGTAAAACCGGTAGAACAAGGATAGCAATGCCACCCGACGCCCGTGATCTAACGATTGCAATTTGGAAAAATTTTCAAACTGACTGAGGTTTTCTGTGGAAGATTATGAACGTATTATCCTGGAGGAAATGAAAAAAAAACTGCAACCGATTCCTGGTGGCTATTCAGTATTTCGTAAAACTATTTGTGCCCGTTAAAAAGGCTTTTACATATTTACGTTTTATTGTTCCTAAAAAGACTATCCATTTAAAAATCTAAAAAGACACATCATTTCCTAAGATGTGGAGCCTCCTGTGTGAAGCTAATGTGAAAATAAAAAAAATTCGTTTCCCCAGTGATATCCAGAATGCCGACAATGACTTCATAAGTTTTTTTTCCGGAGGTTTCGCGGACCAATTGTTCACCAGTGATTTAAAACTACTGTAAGATTTTTTTTGCTATTTTCGTCGATTAAAACAAGAGTGTGCTTTAAATTTAGCTATTTGATGAGACCTTCATGACTAGCCGACTGTCACCCACAAAATTCCATGTTAAAAAACTGGTCTAGTTTAAAAAAAAATTAATCACATTAATTTAAATACTCGTTACATGCCAAAAGTGCTAACTAATCGGTCGTAAATTCTCTAAATATGTGTGAAAAAACTACACCTTTTTAAACCTGGATCGATTTAGCAATGCAACCAAAGGTCAACTACTGTGAATAATTTGACTAGAATTGTTTAAACATTTAGCAAGGAATTTTCTGCTCAGTTTTTTGTAATTACTATTCCGATGGATCCGAAGTTACTCCACCTTTTTTACTAGGACATTATTTAAATTCCCCGCTACAACTGAATGTCGTTGACATTGAAATCTTTCCACGCATGGAGTGAAGGTAAAATTTGGATCATGTCATTGAACAAAAGAGATCAATTATCAACTGGATGAAATATCCACGCCCAATAATTGGTAAGAACTTTTGTTGATTATTTAATCCATCTGCTTAGAGTTTGCAAGAGTAATTTATTCGTGTGTGTAGGATGTCATGTCCCCTCCCCATTTTGAAGAATTTTGACAGAATATAAAGCCTGTGGCTGCAACAGATCAGGCACAAGCAGTTTTCTTCGCAGAAAAGGCTCACGAATCACAAGCAATCATGAATTCATTCGTGAGTACCATTATTTATATAATTTCTTCTTTATTTGACACAGGCATCAAACTTATCCTAGAACTTATAATTGTGTTTAAAAAATCTTCAAAAAAGTGTTATAACTACCTAAATTAATATGTTTTCTTTTTTTTACTTACCTTTATGAGTCTTTTAAAAACGGAGTAAAAATATTTATAATTTAAAAGCAACGCCTTTGAAGGGACCAGCAAAACTTGAAAAATGAGTACTGCATATTGACTGCAAAATTATAATATCCAATTTGTTTCTCTTTCCAGTTCTTCGTCGTCGCTTTCCTGAGCATGGGAGCCCTCGTGGCTGGATCTGCCCTGCCTTACGGCAGCAATGATGGCCAGTGGAAGGGAGAGGGTCTGGCTGAGAGCCAGGACAATGGACAGTGGAACAACGGTTACGCCGCATACGCCGCACCTTACAACGTATACGCCTACGGAGCATGGGCCCATGGAGCCGCCCCTATCGGAGCTGACGGACGTGTCGTAGACACCCCTGAGGTAGCTCAAGCCAAGGCTGCTCACTTCGCTGCCAAGGCTGCCGCTTCCCACGGATCTTGGGCTCCCGCTGTTGGAGCATACGCCCCAGCTACCTACGCTGCCTGGTCCCCAGTTGAGAATGACGGACAGTGGAAGGGAGAAGGTCTGATCGAAAGCCAGGACAACTCTCAATACAACTACGGATACGCCGCTCCTCTTGCTTACGCTTACTCCCCAGTAGCATACTCTGCCTACTCCGCTGGAAATGACGGACAATGGAAGGGAGAAGGTCTTGCCGAAAGCCAGGACAATGGACAGTACAACTCTGCTTACAACTATGGAGTGTACTCCCACTATGGAGGTGGTGCCCCCATCGGAGCTGACGGTCGCGTCGTAGACACCCCCGAGGTAGCCCACGCCAAGGCCGCCCACTTCGCCGCCAAGGCCGCCGCTGGTTCCTGGTAATTTCCCCGCCCAACACCTGATGACTGATGCCACCTAGTTAAGCTGACCTAGTCGTTATATCCACTCCTCTAATACCTCTTCACAATTCTTTTCTTCGTGAATATTTATTGTTTTCTGAAGCTTGTGATATAACATCAAATTAAATCATTTGAAATCTAACTCTCCTCTTTCAATTTCATTACCATACTATGTATTTTCCAATGTTTTCACTACATGTTTTTATATTATCTACCATAATATTTAGACCTTATTTGTTTTTCTATGGCGGTTTGGGAGTAAGGGGTGGTATCATATATTATGATTCTTGAGGACCATAGCTTTGTTTGTTTATTTTTTAGCGCATCACTTCTAATATCATATACGATACCTCGGGTCCGAAGATTCGAGTTTTAAACAAGTTGTGTGGATACCAGCTGACGAGATAGGGGAAGGTTGTGAAGTACTTGGTAGTTCAGATCTTGTCACTAAAAATGACTACAGTGGCGCAATTGTGTGGCACAAAAAGTGGCTAAATTACACTGGCGTTATTGTCACGCATATTACACTTCTAGAATTACACACTGATGGAATTACACGTGGACGAAACCACATGTGGAGAGAATTACACTTACTGAAATAAACAAGTAAAAAACTTTGCCTTTGATTTTTGGGAGTTTAAGTGTACGTTAAATAAATTCCATATATAAAAAAAAAAAACAGAAATTAGGTTAAGTTAGGTTGGGTTAAATTAATTTTGGTTTACTTATGTAGGTTAAGTTAAGTTTGATTAGGTTTTTAGACGTGTGAAATTATTCCAGTTTTTTTACCTGAATAACGATCAAGAGTCCCTACTGCTTCCGCCTGGAATCAGTGAGACTGCGGCATCTCTAATTGGGGTATCTTGTGAGGCTGAAGGTAGCTGGGAGGGGAAGGCCAAGGTTGGGAAGTACCTAGCTATTTGTGTCGTAAAACACAAAAAGCAATTTTAAGCCATGTTTTAATTCCGAATGGTGGTTTTACACCAGTGCGATTCTGAGAGTATCTTCCACTCTGGAACGTGCCACAAATGTACTATTTAAAATTTTAATGTTCTTTGATTTATGTTGTGGCTCACTAGCCCATAATGTAATGATTACAACGTAAGTCCTTTTACAGGTTTATTGCGAATTACATTAGGAACAAATATTGTTAGTAGCGTCTGTTTACAGGCGATCTCTAATTAGGTCTGACCACGGTTCGCTGAACGGCCGACTGCTTTACTTGTACGCACGTTCGGAAACACTCGGCGCCGCCCGACCATCTCCGAACGAACGCGGTCTTTTCGTGTGGCATTCTACATCACTACAAAAATGAATAAAGAACACATATAACTCAAATAAAATTTACTTCCGCACGACGGGATTCAACCCGCAAACTTCGGTCGAGAGCCTTGCTCCTTGACCACGGATGCCGTCTAGTACTGAAGTGTAATTTAAGTGAAGAGGTGTTGAATTGAGTTGATTCTGAGTTGTCAGTAACCAGAAGGGACATGCAAATGCACTTTATAACATGTAAAAAAAATTACGTAAAAAGATGTACAAAACGAAAACAGAAAATGTTGATTTGTCTTGGTATTTACGTATTCGGCAGGTATTTTAACACATCTGGGTTCAAAGCAAAGGAACTCACAACTCAGCTATTTTAGAGCAGAGATCGTCATAACTTTGTTATCGTGTGCTAAGTTCTGGTAGCATTAGAAAATATTTCTCAAACGAAAGTATTTTAACGCAGGTGTTAATTTAGGATAGGTTTAGTGATCAAACAGGATTGTACAAGGATACCTGTCATAATAATAATTACGCAAAGCGATGTCAAATTAGTATTCAGGTGGTAGACAGGCGTAGGTGAAGCAAAAGATTAATTTGTTAGAGTCATTATTAAAGCATCCATCGAATAAATAATAAGCCTGCAGATATCTATTTATCTTACTAATGTTTGACGGCCGGCGTTGTGCAGCAGTAAGGCGCTTGACTCGCATTCCGAAGGTCGCGGGATCGAATCCCGGCGTGGCAAATAATTTTTTTTTGATTAATTTGTGTATTTCATAATTTATTCTAAAACAAAATACTTAACTTTCAGTAAAACATTAGCTGGTCAGCCAGATAGTCGCCCACAACTACATCTTCACCCCTGCACAGTTACCTCATTAACTAACTCACGCTGTGTTTGTAACAAAATTGATTATGCGCAAAATATTAAATATCTCGGTTTAACTGTTGACAATAACTTAAAATGGGATCTCCAAATTAACCTAATTACAAAAAAAAAACGGAAACTCTCTTACATCTTCAAAACAATTCGAAACATTATGTCACTACCTCAGTTAAAAAATATATATTATGCACTCTGTCAAAGTATTCTAATGTATGGTATTTCTGTATGGGGAGCAGCAGCAGAGACTCACCTCAAATCACTTAAAATTAATCATAAAACAATAATCAGAATTATGTTTAGAAAGCCTTATCAACATCCGACAGAACAGATAATGATCAACAATAACCTATTAGACATAAATAAACTATTCATAAAGAAGATCATCTACAAAAACTGCATAAAAATACCACCACACTTCATAACTCACTCGCAATACACAAGAGCAAACACACACAATCAATTACAAGTACCATATATCAAATCAAATTTTGCAAAAAAACATGAATCTTACTTGGCACCATATATATTCAATAAGTTTGTAGCCCAAACAAAGACCTACGTCGCATCTAATAATTTGAACTGGGTTTTCAAAATATTTTTAAACTGGTTGAATGTCAAGGAAAGAAGAGAGATAAGTAATATTCTTAATATCTAATATTATATATTTTCTATTTTCTACTCTGTTTTTAAATTCTGATTTTCCTCTTATTTTATTATTATTATTTTTACTATAATTTATATGTTTCTTTTTTTTCTTTTTTTTACCACTTATTGGTTTTTATGTAATTAGAAATTGTTAGTTACCAGCCTCAGAACAGACTTTAGTCTAGTGAGGACGGTAAGGAAAAAAAATCATGTTGTACATAACTAATAATAAATAAACGCCCGGGTTGCCGGCACTAAATAATTAAAAAATTCATTTAAAATAATATATAGTAAATTTGCGGCACGTTCCAGAGTGGAAGATACTCTCAGTATCGCCCTGGTGTAAGACCACCGAATTGAAACGTTGTTTGAAATGGCTTCTGCCGTGTTTTGTGACCAGATCTGAATAGCCAGGTAGCAGTTGGGACTCTTGTGCGGCATTCATGTAAAAAAAATGTTATATAAGCGAAAGTGTGTGTGGATGTATGTTTGTTACTCTTTCACGCCTAAACAACAAAAATATTTTTAAAATTCTTTAACTAATAGAAAACTACATTATATGCGAGTAGAATGGGCTGTATATAATGGTAAGCTCTGGCGTTATGAAATTATTTATCATACGTTTTCTGTCCCTAACAAAACCGAGTTATTGCAAACGTTAGAAGAAAAGCAAAAACGATCGGTTGCCGTGGAAACGATGTTGGTGTCGCGTCATCATTTATCCCTAAAAATGAACCGCCGAAATGTATGTACGCGCATAACTTCCGAACGATTGCACCAAATTAGATAATTCTTTTTTTGTATAAAACTACTGGTGAGCTCTGGCATTATGAAATGAATGCGATGAATGTATGGAATGCGGGAGGGTGGAGAGGGGGGCGGTGGGGGGGGGGGGAGAAGGTGGAGGAAGCGGAGTGGGAACCCCCCTAATACCATGCGTAACAAACGTACACATTAATTTTGGTATAATTCGAATATTGCTTTCCTCATCATCTCAAAACTTTTAAGTACCTATCTACTTCTGAGAAAGTATTGCCAGCTGCGTGCAATCTTAGTACAAGCGGATTATCTGAACGACTCAGTCCTTATATTATAGTTGCAATTAAAAATAATTTTAGATTGTGTAGTTCTTTTGTTTACATTAGCTCCACTCAGGAGGCCATGAGGAAAACAATTCTCTTCAGGGCCTATGTCATCTTTGAGGATGTGTGTGGAGGGTCATTTTAGGAAAAGAAAGGAGAGGAAGTTTTGGGAAGAAAAAATATGAGCATAGATATTGAAATATAAGAGATGTGCTGCTATCCGCAGTTTTCACTGGGTAGGAATGCGCTTCCGGGTGTCGCCGACATGGCGACAGTGGGAAAGTGGTGGTCAATCTCCAATGTAGCTCCGAGATTTTTCTTCAAGACCGTCGATGTGTTTTTTGGGTTAATTCTGAAAAGCAATTTTATTCTTCAGATAATATCTGGATAAAGATAGTGTGGACATTTTTGTCAATTTCTTATTTCAATATACCTTTGTACCAGAACTCACTCTCCATCGCAGGTTTTTTATGCAGTTGCAGAAATTAATATTGGCGATAAAATGTAACCAGACACGTACCGATCTTACTGTTCCGTGCTGATAGTTTCTTATATTTCTATTTTAAGACCATTATTTTACATCTGTAAACAAATTCAGTGTACTTATTCATAAAAAGGCGTTTTACTTTAATTACAAATCATAAACCAATAAATTGTTTATTTTAACACATAAATCGACTTATTATATTATAAACAAAAATTTTAACAAAACAAAAAACGACTTCAAAAAATGCACTAAAAAGTAAAAAAATAATTTCGTATTCTTCTACAACTTCATAATCAACTTACTTTTTCTTATCATCAATATGTAGGTACGATTGTTACTTTTGGAGTCGGTGTCAGTCAAGGTAGGTTTGTAACTACATACATAGTTATAGGTGAGATGTGCTTGTATCGCACAAGCGACTTGACGAGGCGAGAGGCGAAAGCGGAGCCGCGGCGGCGCGGAGAGCTGTCAAGTGAACCCGCCGGGCCGGGTACTTTTGCTGACACCGACTCCAAAAATAACAATCGTACCTACATATTGATGATTAGAAAAAGTAAGTTGATTATGAAGTTGTAGAAAAATACGAAATTATTTTTTTACTTTTTAGTGCATTTTTTGAAGTCGTTTTTTGTTTTGTTAAAATTTTTCTTTATTTTTTGATTTTTAGTGAATCTGAAGTACACTAACTAATTTGTCTGAATATGGGTAAACCTACTAAACGTACTGCTCATATGACACAGACATAATTTGACCATAGCGACGTTAAGGTCAAATTAAGAGATTCGGCTGAGTTTCGTTAATTTGTCATGGATCCGATAATCAGAACCTAACCAAACTCTCATTAAATTACCCTTGAATTACATCCTTTCCAATAAAAAAAGAATCATCGAAATCGGTTGGCGTGATATTGAGTTATTCGTCCATTTGTCGCGCACATACTTATGCAAATTTAAGACTTATATGGTTTTCTCATGGATGCTATTGTCGGAACTGAACCAAATTAAAATGGGACCATACGGGAAGCATCAGCTTTCAAATAAAAAAAGAATCATCAATATCGGTTCACCCAGTCAAAAGTTCTGGCGTAACAAACATAAAAAAAAAAAAAAAAAAAAAAAATACAGTCGAATTGAGAACCTCCTCCTTTTTGAAGTCGTTTAAAAATATAGAGTTCAAAATGATAAAATAAAGTGGTTTAAACAAATGTTTACGTTATTGATATTCACTAGACTTTTAAAAATCCTGTTTTCATATCAATTCCACATAGGAAGGTACTGAGGAAAATATATATATTTTTTAGGGTCTCTGTTATCTTTGGGGTCTTTTTGAGAAGGGGAAGGAGTCAATATGGGACTTGAAGAGACGGTCATTCTTACGTGACAAATGTCAACAGAGCACCTACATAATGTTGGACGTGCTTTTGGTTGTGTTTCAAGGGATTAGTGATACTAGTTGCTCGGAGAATTTTCCATTGAAATACCGGAAAAAAAGACAACATTCCCAACTGACCTGTTTGTGCACAAAGTGACGGGTTTCTTCAGTGTATACAAAGTACTTGAGGACAATGTACGTCCAGCATCTTAGAGTCTAACTTGAATCTGGCTGTGCTGGAGCCCCGTGTCCTGAGCTGGTCATTTGGAGTTACACAAAGCAAATCAATGGAATCACTCTATAAATAACTACATTGTCTACAAACATTTTTTTCCGTTTATAGGGGAACGCTAATGGACTGCTTTTACAAACAGTTTGGCTGTGAGGATATTAATATGCAAATCTCCTGGTTTGAACAAGGTCTGATGGGGCTGAGGATGGGTTGTTTAAAAATATTGGAACAATTCGTCAAGTATTTGAAGTTCATTTTCACGTTTTGTGTGAGTTTTATTCAAGTTATGTTATAATATCATTACAGGCCAATTGCTTTATAAAAGACTAGCTTTTTCCCACGGCATCACTCGCATGGTGTAAAGGGGGTTCCCACTCCGCATCCTCCACCTCCCCCCTCCCCTTCCCCATCCCACCTCCTCCCCACCCCCCACACACTTCCTCCCCCGACCCCCCTCTCCCTCCACCACCCCTGCATCAACTCGCCAAAGTTTCATCGCAATCGGGTGAATGGTTTAGCAACGCGTAATTTCATGAAGCCAGAGTTCACCATTTATAGTGAAACCATCGCGGGCATGCGCACATCAAATCCCCAAAGTTTCATCGCAATCGGATGAATGGTTTAGCAACGCATAGGACCCACACATACAAACCCAGAAACAAACATATTTTGATTTTTACATATACAGATAATCACAGAACGGGAAAATTTTCTTAAAATATTTGATGAATTGTTAAATTTTTTTGAAACAATCCATCCTTAGACGTGCATTGCTTCATGACTCAACTGCAACAATAAGCAAAGTGTTAGTATAAAAAGCATTTTTGGTGTCATAAAAAAAATGTTTTTTCTTTCATTCGAGCGCGCCA
Organism: Limnephilus marmoratus; assembly: GCA_917880885.1. NCBI lineage: Eukaryota > Metazoa > Arthropoda > Insecta > Trichoptera > Limnephilidae > Limnephilus > Limnephilus marmoratus. The sequence goes on along the minus strand of OU862927.1, from coordinate 5,069,566 downwards.
AACTAATAAATAAGAAATACAATTATTTTTAATCTTTCCGTATTACTGAGTTTCAAAATATAATATAATAAACTCATTATCCACGCAGAAACAAGAAGTAAATTACTTATAGGCATTTCGCCCAAGCAGGTGATTAATTAGAGTCCAACTGGTTCAACCATGTCCCACCGAAACGTGTCCCACGAAGTAGTGATCGATAGCGGTCCATTTGGTTGCCTAATAATTCTTTGTTCATTCAGACAGCCGACCAGACGATATCGTACATATAGCAAATAGCTACCTAGTATCTATACGGCTACTAGCTACAAGTGACGTGCGGTGGACGTTCACAGTAACATTATCAAAATTATGTGTGGGACTCTTATCGAAAAAAAATAAGAAAAAAAAAATAACGAAATTTAAAATTTGTCGTAATCAAAACAAAAATAAACAATCCAGCTTCCAAAAATAAATACAAAACTAGATCAAGCCAACAGGAAGAGATTTCATGAAAAAAATATAAATAATATACTAAAAAATAAAGAATGAACAAAAATTACACGAAAACACAACACGAGGCAACAAATTAAGTCTACTCTTTATATATTTTCATACGAGAGTAATGTAAAACAATAATTAGGGAACGTACCCATACTACGTGGCCTGTTCAGGGGGGGGGGGGTCATCAAAATACCACGCTTGGTCACAACGGGGGAGGGGGGGGGGCTTAGGTTTTTATCACGTAGTCAATCTAGAAATCTCGCGTTTTTTTTCGAGCTACGAGGGGAGGTTTATAAGTTCGCGGAATGGGAAGGTGAGTGATTAATGGGGGTACCGCTGAATTAGGTACTAATTGATCAACTCATTTTTAGGATAAACACCGGGTTTTATCGTAATTAGGTCATTAGTCTTTGAGCTATCGTCGACCAAACACTTCAATCGGGAAGAAATTGTGAAATGTGGAGAAAATTGAGTTCCGCGCTGTTATAAAGTTCCTTTAAGTTAATATAAAGATCGGAAAAATGTATTAGGGTAGTAGGTGAATATGTTGAAAAGGAAAAATAATTTTGGTTTTTATTTCCACTCCTTACCCAATCCGCAAACTTAAAAACCCACCCTCGTACATTCAAATAAGTGAAAAAGTTCAGGGATCGTGTTTGTTGAAGACGATATGAAAAATGTTTATAAAAATGACAAGACTTTCGTTTCCATAAATTACGTTCCGGTTTCAATATATTTTGACATAAGTTTTATCTTGATAATATTTTTTCCACTTGTAATGCATGAACTCTTGCTGTCACGCAGCAAGCGCCGTATTAATAAAGACAAATATAAGCCAAATAATGCATTTTTTATTTTTTGTTAGCAAAAAATGATTCGAAACCATATTTATGAAATACTAAGTGAAAACTGTAGGGGGGGGGGTCTTGGAATATACTACAAGTGGTCACCGGGGGGGGGGGGGGGTAAAAAATTGCAAAAAGTGTGTCACGTAGTATGGGTACGTTCCCTTATTGTTATTCATGAACCTCAGGACAGGTATAATACTTTGTGAGGTATGCATAAAAATAATAGTTTTGTACTCTTTTTCAAAGTGAAACCAATTCATTTAAAAAAATAAATAATAATAAACACCTCCAAAACGTTTCTTTGTCTCAGTTTCCGGGTTATACTTAAAAATTGAAAAGCTTACGACGGGTGCCACACACAGCTATAAAAGATGTGGATTGAAAATTTAGTCAGTTGAACCCTCCCAACCATTGCAGCGGAGCGGAAGGGATGGATTTATATGTCTGTGACTCTTGGTTACATTTACCCAAAGTCTTCTATCCACCTCTCCCCTTTTTCTTCCCCTCCTTCCTTTAAAATACCCCACACGCAGCATCTCCAAAGATGACACAAGCCCTGAGAAAAAATATTTTCCTCAAGGCCTCCTGTGTGTATATATCACGTTTCACCCGAAGCACGGGGACGTTACTTTGGAAACACCAGAAAAGCCCACAAAATACTTATATCAGATAATTTCTTCAGCGGTAGTAATTTTTTTATTTATTGTTTTTTAACATTTACAGAGAATTAACATAAATAAGATATTTAATAAAGGTTGCAAAGATTGTAAATGTTAATAATCCACCTAAAAATGTTCACAGAATGCTAGTTTAAGTAATGCTAATTGCTTGTTGTTTTAGATTACTTTTTATCTGGGTAGAGATGTTATCAATATTATAAAAAAACAAGATATATACAAAAATGTTAAGAGGATAAGAAGTATACAACATAGAAGAGAGTATACAACAAGATTAAAATATGATATTAAAAGAGATTAAAAAATAGAGTAAATAACAACCATTCACATTCGAGTAAAAGTATAACTATTCTCTATTACATGTCATATTAGTTTTTTTAAATTTTTTTATTAATTTTTATACGAAACATGTTAGGCAGGTATATATATATATATATATATATATAATAGAAATTATATTCGTAGTCCTCCTCACTAGGTGATCCTGTGCTGAGGGGGACTATGCTTTGAATAAGTTTTCAGCGACTTCTATGGTTTAATGTCATGGTTTGGATAAAGTTTTCCAGAAACTTCTTCGACGATGTTTTAAATATACTAGTAAGTTCATTTTCCGATAGTACCTTCAGCCAACATTTAATTTCCTTAATAAAGCCAGTTTTTTTAAAATTTGTTTGATACTAAGTGGGAATTTGTTGTATAATTTTACTGCTAAAAATTCAGAACTTCTTTGTCCAAACGTAGAATTACACTTTGGTGTACTAAGTATGTCTGTATGTTTGGCTCTGATTTTATGGGTATGTGCGGTGTCTGCCTCTGTATACTTTTTGAGGTGATGTACTAGAATGTTTTTGGCACAGATTTGTTGTATGCTTGTAGATTGCTAATTTTCTTTTTAAAATATGCGAGACTTTTTGCATAGATATCTATTTAGTAAGTAGAAACATTCTATAATACAGAAATAATAATAGTAATAATATTTCTGAAAAAATAAGAAAATACACAGATTTAGGAAATGAGATTAAAAGAATTTGGCATTCTCGGACTATAAAAATATTGCCATTTGTTATTTCGGCCACTGGCATAATACCTAGGAATCTGATTCAAAATTTAAGCATATTAGATTTGTCAAAGAATTTGTATATAAAAATGCAAAAATCAGTCATTTTAAATACATGTAGGATTACAAAGGATTTTTTAAATATTTATATTGAGGGATCGGTAGGATTTATAGGTTCAATTAGAAATGCCACAGAGCCGAACCCTCTGATATGAAAATATCTGGAGTCGGTGAATTATATTCCCATTTGGTCTCTAGTAGGTTGACATGTTGTTTTTGTATTGTTATGTATTTATAATACTTATATAGTGCAATTGCATAGCGTGGGTTGACTAGATGATCATTTGGGGAAGTGTGTGAAAGGGTTTAGTTTTTCCTTCTTTTTTTCCTTTTTTTTTTTGGGGGAAAATTTAACCCGGACATTTAAATCTGGTGCAGTAATTATACTGATACTAATGTTGTCTCTTTTTAATTACATAATTTTTAATTTCTTATGTTTCTTCGACTTCGTGATCCGAAATACTTTTTTTGCGAAAAAAAAGGTTGCACCTTGATTGTGACCGCACGCCAGTGCTACCAACTATCTGCTATAAATGATTGTTTTGTATAAATTATGTAGATGTGTAAAGCGGAAGTAAGTAGGTATGAAATAATTATAACATTGAGCAGAATGTCCGCGCCAGGCGATTCCAACTTAACCAGATCGGATCCGCTGGACCTGACGGATTCCGGGTTAACACGTTGAGTGCCAGACGATAAAATTATAACATATGTAATATAGAGTAAACACTCTTTTATGTAAGTTCGAAGCCAATCCCGTTCGGATGCAGCCTCCATGCTATACCTTTTAATAGCCTCCGTGGTCGAGCGGTTAGAATTTAAGTAGGAAGTGGGTTCAAATCCCGGCGTGCGCAAGTTAATTTTATTTTATTGATTTGTGTTATTTCACAAGTTAATCATTTAAAAAAATAAAAGGAATATACGTCCGGTTCAGCGCCCTTGAGATGATTTTTCACGAACACGGCGCTTTAAATATTATTACTATACGGAGTTCAAGAGTGGAAAATATTCCCTGGAGAAAGTAAGACCACAATTCCGAATTGAAACATTGCTTTAAATGGCTTTTAGCTGTGTTTGGTAACCAGATCTGAATGGCAAGGTAATTCCGCACCTTCCTCTCCCCGATTTTTTTCCCATCACCTCCACATTCCGCTTCACAACACACCATAATTGGAGATGTCATAGTCTGACTGGCTCCAGGCAGGAGCAGTGGCATATATAACAAATAAATGAAAATGAAATTTTGGTTTGGAAGCAAATATATCACTCGGTTAATAAAATAATCGTTTTTAAGTATGTTAGATTTTTTTCCTCCCAATGAACCATTCATTGCCGTTAAAGCACCCTAAGTGGTGATTCGCTACGTTTGGTGAAATAACAGGTGTTCCTGGGTTCATGGCGTCAGGTGAGTCCCGATGTTAGAGGCGGATGCTTCTGCCTACTTTCTGCATGATGGGCCGGATCGGCAGAGGCTGTTTGAAGGAGATCCTTTGACCTCTCTAGACCGACCTCGGACATATTATTAATAATAATAATGTTTATTCCAGGATGTGGGGAGGATAGTGCAATCCCACACGTCCCATAAAGTTGTACATATTTACACAACAGATAGAGTAAAAAAAAGTAAATAGAACAAACAAATATAAAAGATATAAGCGATAATAGAAATAAAATAAATAATCAATTATAATGTAGGACGTGGTCTGGAGTGAGCTCGGGCCCAGCGCTCGCTCAGGAGTGGCGCTTGGTGCTGGAAGGCTGCGATCACCACTGTGTTATCGGAAGCCATTAGCCGCATCCTGGCTTCAGTGACCCGGTGTCTCATCAGACCGGCGAATCCGTGTAGTCCTAGCTCCGTAAACATTGAAGATGCGCTGCTGTATCTTCTGTATCCAAATATAATTCTGCAAGCATCATTATATTGCCCTGGAGCGCGGGGGGAGGGATAGATTCATATGACCGTCACTCCTGGACACGCTAGATTCCCTATATATACCTCTTTCCCATGAAAGCTATGAAGCTCTTTCCTTTCCAGAACTTCCATTCCCCCATGTCCTTAAAAAGACCCACCTCACAACATGCCCAAAGTTTTTTTTTTACCAATTGGCTAGTGGGTCGGACCACCGATCTTTTGGCACTACTGAATTACCACACTATTTTCCTCTGGCAAAATATACGTTAACAATGTTTCTAGATTGGATATGTCTTTGAGATGATAATAAATATAATAAACAAGCTGGTTTCCGGCATGCGTTAATGCCATATCTGAAGCAATAAATTGTTTCTCCCTGCATGCCCTTTCCCGTGGGTAACCGTTCCCCTCTCGTTCCCCTTTTACCTTCCCTGCCACCCTCATCCCTCTCCCGCTCAACCGTATCGCAAACCTCCCTTCCGCGTTCCATATATTCAGTCCCAGTACTTAAAATATTTAAAATATCAATAATTTAAAAAATCCATAGACAATTCTTTTAATACAAAAAAAAGCTGCCGGCTAAATTCAATTTCGTCAAACGCGCGAACTGTCAAACGTGCGAAGTTAAAATAGTCGTTAGGTTTTCCGAAATTATCCAATTTTCTGCGCAATTAACATAATTTTTTTCCGCAAGAACCTTCTACAAAGTATTAGAAATCTATAAAAAATATATAAATGAAATAGGTAAAGTCGTTCTGAAGTTATGGCGTGACCAAGGGAAACAGGGATTCATTTTTATATTTAGATATATAGATGAAAGTAAAAGAATAATTTAAAAAGCAATACCTATTACGAAATTAATAATGTGATAGAACTTACTAATAAAAAGAGAAAAGAAACTTCGAGAAATAAACAAATTCTGCGTTCAAGGAAAACAGAACTTAACCATGAACAATCAATATATTTAACTTGAACTAAAAAGTTTATTTTTACCTGTATATTGAAAATGTTCGGGAGTCAACGTGTTAAGGAAACTGATCCAAATAAATGAAAGTATAACCTTCACAATACTCACGCATGTCGCATACCAACTGGAGTAGGATATTACGAGAATTATTTCTCCTCAGGCAAGGTCACTCCGCAAGGCGATTACACGCCTTTGAATGCTTTAGCCGCTAGTCATTAAATCTCAGTACTGAATGAATGTATTGTCCATTTCAGGGTGCTGTATTCTCTTAGCGGGTTATTAAACTCTCGCCCCACTACTATAATAATTGTAAAATATATTAATTACGATAAGAATAATATATAAGGCTTGCGGATTGTCCAAAAAGGCACAAGCAGTTTTCATCTCAGAAAAGGCTCACACAACCAGCAAACATGAATCCAATTGTAAGTTTAGTTCTTTCAAATTAATCGCCAGTGTTTTGTTCAGTAATAAAGTGATATGATATCGTAACAGTGGTTTTATTGGATGGTACAAGTATCTAATTGTATTTTTCTTTTCTTTTAGTTCTTCGTCGCTTTCCTGAGCTTGGGAGTTCTTGTCTCCGGGTATGCTCCAGCATACGGTCACAATGACGGACAGTGGAAGGGAGAGGGACTTGCCGAAAGCCAAGACAACGCTCACTTTCACAACAAATACACCACCTACGCTGCCCCTCATGCCTACTCTTATGGAGCTTACGCTCATGGAGCTGCCCCCATCGGTCATGACGGACGTGTCGTAGACACCCCCGAGGTAGCTCACGCCAAGGCTGCCCACTACGCTGCCAAGGCCGCCGCTTCCCAGGGACAGTGGGCTCATGCCGAAGGAGCATACGCCCCAGCCACCTACGCCGCATGGTCCCCAGTCCAGAATGACGGACAGTGGAAAGGAGAAGGTCTGATCGAAAGCCAAGACAAGGAACAAGTCAACAAGGGATATTACGCCCATGCTGCCCACGTTGCCGCTTATGCCCCAGCTCACTACTCTCACGGAAACGACGGACAGTGGAAGGGAGAAGGTCTGATCGAGAGCCAGGACAACAGCCAATACAATGGACAGTACAACCATTATGCTTCCCACGCCGCTCACTACGCTCATAACAATGACGGACAATGGAAAGGAGAAGGTCTGATCGAAAGCCAGGACAACTCTCAGCACAATGCTTACAACGGATACTCCGCCTACGGATCTCCCCTCGCCTACGCCCCAGCTTACTACTCCCACGAGAATGACGGTCAATGGAAGGGAGAAGGTCTGATCGAAAGCCAGGACAACTCTCACTACGGAAGCGCCTACGCTACCTATGGAGCTTATGCTTCCCCCGCCATCTACTCCCATGGAGTGTACGCTCATGGAGCCGCCCCCCTGGGACATGATGGACGCGTAGTAGACACCCCCGAGGTAGCTCACGCCAAGGCTGCCCACTACGCCGCCAAGGCTGCCGCCGGAGCCCATGGTTCCTGGTAATTTTTCCAACCACCTGACTGATGAACCAAGATAATACCTCTCCTAGTCGTTGTATCAATGCAATTGTATACAATTTTACGCATTCCCATTCTGTACAGTATTTGTCGTTTATGATAACGACACCTGTGATATAACAAACGAACAAACTAATAAAAAGAAACTTCAGTGAAGTTTAAATAATAGATCTTTGGCTCGTAATTATTATTTTCAAATATATCGCTTCCATTCTCCCTATCTAGAATTTTCGAAAATTCCAAAAATATGAGTATAAAAGGGTTTTGTAAAAACAGCGGTAAATAGAATATCTTCATCATCTGTAGGATTATTTACCCATATCTGGACTTTGCCACGTATTTTTGGCTTTCCAGTTTTTTTCGTATTATGAACTGACATATTCGTCCTCTGCATCTATTCGTATTATATCGTTCGTGGATTTTCTGACGGTCTATTAACTTCCTGTATCTTGTGCATAAGTCTCCTTTTCCTCCATTGCACACATTTTTGTTTATGAAAATGTTGTCAAAGGCTTTAAGTATTTTGTTTTAGGATATATATACATCACATTAACAATCCTTATATTTTTTTTTACATTAGCTCCAGGGCCTATGCCATCTTAGAGTATGCTGTCTGGAGGGTATTTTTAAGGAAAGGAAGGAAAGGAAGTTCGAAAGGAAAATGGTATGAGGAGTGGTAAAGAATCTGGGGGGTCAATGTGTCCAGGAGTTACGAACTTATGAATCCATCCCTCCAACTGCGGTTTAAGGCGATGGGTCGAAAGAGTCCGGTTGGAGAGGTCAAAATTCTTCAACCAGTCTCTCTCGAACCGGCCCTCCACGCTGCAGGCGGATACTGCAGTCTCCACCGCAAAAGCCGGAAAACCTCAACCAATGAACCCTGGCACCCCTACTAAATAAAACGTAGAAACAACTTAGAGTTACCCATGGCAGAGGTGTTGGTTACCCAAAAAATGGTGTGACGCATGTTTCTCCCCACCAACTGCATTGTAGGCCGGATTTGGAGATCCTGGTTGAGGGAAACCTTTTGGCCTCTCCAGCAGGGCTCTCTCGGAACATCGCATTGCACCGCAGTAGGAGTGATAGATTCATTCGACCGTCATTTCCAGAAGCACTGACCCTTAGATTCCTACCCACCTGTCGTACCCTTTTCCTTACCAGAACTTCCTATCATTCTTTCCATAAAAATACCATCCACATAGCATCTCCAAAGATTACAAATGCAAAACAAATCTAATTGGAGAAGAGCAATATGCAAATAATGATACATTTTAGCTTAGGAGTTTGTCTACCTCGGGAGCAAAATAACATGGGACGGTCGGTCTAAGAGCGAGGTCGATAGCCGTATACACCAGGCTAGGCTTGCATTCAATAAAAGGTCGAAAATAATAGAATCGAATAATATTGACCTGAAACTGAGAATACTCCTCATCAAGACCTATGTATGGAGTATCTTGATGTACGGCTGCGAAACATGGTGCCTATCCGAAAGAGATAAACGGAGACTAGAGGCTTTTGAGATTTGGTCCTATAGAAGACTACTAGGAATTTCCTGGAGAGACCACATCACAAATGAGGAGGTTCTCCAAAGAATCGAAGGAGGAAGGCACCTGCTCAGGACCTTGTCCGAAAGGCGCGCAAGATGGATCGGCCATGCAATAAGACAAGAAGGCCTCTTGCATGCCATAATGGAGGGTATGACCGAGGGGACAAACTCTAGGGGACGCCCACGCCGAGAGTACCTGGAGGACCTGCTGGTGGACGTGCGCTGCTTATCATATGCAGACTTCAAAAGAGCCGCACAAGACAGGGAAGAGTGGAAGAAACGAATAGATGAAATTGCTGCAAACCAATCCCAGGATTGAAACCAGAGAGAGAGCTATGGCATTCCGCAATGACTGGACATATTTAATTTTGAATGTCGTAGAAAAAAAATCAGAGTGTAGTGTTAGTAGTGAAACCTTCAGAAAACTAAAGTATACAGGAGTGCGGAGAATACGAAGCACTTTTTTTAATCAATGTGAAGGATTATTTTTTTCCATATTTTTATTGAATTCTAGTGCACCTTTTCCTATACATTTGGTCATATTATTGGTATTTGTGTTTTCTTCTTCGAAACGCTAGATGTCGCTTTCTTTTGAATTTTTGTTGTCTGCTCATTTGGAGTGGTTTGACCATTGGATACTGATTTAACATAAATAAAAACAGAAGCGTAATATTTTGGAAATTTGACACCGAATGGGAGTTTTTTTTTATTTTTATAACGCCTCATTAGTCAGGCACCGATTTACGTAAAACACAGTACTTCGGAAAATCAGTTATTTATATTTTTTTTTGTTGGTATATCAAATTTGGAAAGCGTATGGGTACCGCCACCCTGGAACCATTTATTGGATGTTTGGTGAATTGTGGACCCGTTATTGAAGTGTCTTTTATTTATTTATTTATTTTTTTTTTACGTTAACTCCACGCAGGAGGCCCTGAGGAAAATAATTTCCCTCAGGGCCTATGTCATCTGGGATGCTGTGTGGAGGGTCTTTTTGAGGAGAGGAAGGAATGAACATTGGTCTTAAAGAGACCCATGTTGTAGGAAGGAGGAAACACAGAGGCCGGCAAATCATTCCACAGCCGAGCTGTTGAACACAAGAACGAGTCGAAGAAACGACCCGTTCTCATGTGGCAAATGTCAACCGTGTACAAATGTTGGGCACGCGTTTGGCGTGTTTCCCGACTATGCACCGGTGCCGAAGGGATCAATGATGCTGGTTCCTCGGAGCATCTTCCATTGTAATACCGGTGGAACAAGGATAGCATTCCCACCCGACGCCTGTGCTCTAAAGATTGCAATCCGTCTGTTAAGATGGGAGAATCTATCAAACGGACCGCCGTTTCTGCACAGAGTCGAGGGTATTTTTCAGGTATTTTGGAGCTCCAGACCAGAGGTGGCTGCCAAATTCAACCGTAGGGCGCACTTGTGATTTGTACAAGGTTAGCAGTTGTGTACTATTAAAGTATCTGCGGGCCCTGTACAGTACGCCCAGTTTCTGTGAGGCTAACTTTACTCTGGCTTCGATGGAGCCCAAATACCTGAGCTGGTCACTTAGGGTTACACCAAGCATTTCGATGGAGGGCCTGTTCGGAAGATTTATTGTTTTGGAACATTTACAGAATACTAACATGAAAAAGTTATTATTTATAAGATTAACACTGTGAAGAGCTTGACTGTTATTAATCCAATAGAATTGTTTGCCACATGCACAGAGTAAGATTTTTTTCTCTATACAATCAAAAATATGAAGAGGGATAAGGAAATTAAAACATAAATATGAAAATATGATCTTGGTGGCGGATACGTCTGTCTAGATCGAGAGAGACTGATTGATGAAGGCCCTTTAACCTCTCCAGCAGGACCATCTGGACCCATCTCCTTGCACCGCAGTGGGAGCGAGATGGTTTCATATGTCTGTCGCTCCTCGACATACTTACCTCTAAGTTTCTACCCACTCTTTTTACCCTTTTTATCTCTTACACAGGAGGTTTTGAGGAAAATAATTTCCCTTAGGGCCTATGTAATATTTGGGGATGCTGTGTGGAGAGTCTTTTTAGGAAAGGAAGAAGACGAAGTTCTAGGAAAGAAAATGGTGTTATCGGTGGACAGGAGTCTGGAGATCAATGTTTCCAGGAGTGACGGACGGATGAAAACATCCACCCCATTGCGGTACAAGGCGATGTTCTGAGAGAGTACGACTAGAGAAGTCAAAGGTACTTTCTCAACCAATCTCTCCCAATCCGGCCTGCCTTGCAGCTGGTGGGCACATGCGTCTTCGCTTGTGCCGCCAAGACCCAGACAAACCTCACACCATGAATCCGGGAACCTCTGTTAAGTCACCAAACGTAACGAACAACTTGGGGTAAACTATGGCAGAGGTTTTGGTTATTCAATAAATGGTTCCCTGGGCGGGGGTACCCATACCTGGATCCCTAATTGAAAAAATTCATGAACTTTCTCTCTTCCTTAAAAAGACCCTCCAGAAGATGACAAACTCTATCTATGATGATATACGCAATGAAGAAAGTCATTTTCCCCAGACCCCAGAACGGTCCGGGGAAAATGAGGAGTTGTGGAGCTAATTTAAAAAAAATCCAACATGATGAGATCAATTTCAAACATCTATGGTTTTTTATGTGTATACCTCACAAGAGTCCCAATTGCTCCCGTCTGGTGTCAGTGAGACTGTGGCATCCCCATTTGGGATATGCTGTGAGGCTGAAGGTAGTGGGGAGGGGAACGAGATAAGGAAGAGGAAGGTGGGTAAGTACCTGGCTATTCCGATCAGCTCACCAAACTATTTTAAGCAACGTTTAAATTCTGTGGTAGGCTTACCCCAGGATGATACTGAGAGTATCTTTCACTTTAGAATGTGCCGCAAATATACGACATATAATTTTTAATTAATGAACGCCAACAAATTAATCAAATAATATTTATTTGCACACGCCGGGATTCGATCCCGATCGATTGCGAGTCGAGGGCCTTACCTCTTGCCTACTCAATAAAATAAAATTTATACTCCCCTTTTCCGTTATTTAGATCGTTGGTCAAAAACACCCCCGAGTGAAAGCAAATGTCAAAAAGGAAAAAAAAACATAATTTTGCGGAAACTGATATGAGGACTCAAATGAAAGCATAACCTTCGCCAGTACTCACGCATGTCACATACCATAAATATGCTGTATTTATGGTATGTGACATGTAGTAGGATATACCTAGACGGATTTCTCCAGAGGCAAGGTCAATTGACAAGGCAACGGTACGCCTCTAAATGCCTTAGCCGCTAATCATTTAATGACTTTATTGATTGTTGGTACTGTCCAGTTCAGGGCTCTGCATTAATTTAGCGGGTTATTAAACTCTTTCCCCCTACTTTTACAATAATTGTGAATCATTTTAATTATGACAGAATGATATATAAGGCTCGATAGATTGACCAAAGAGGCACAAGCAGTTTTCGTCTCAGAAAAGGCTCACACAACCAGCAAACATGAATCCAATTGTAAGTTTAGTTCTTTCAAATTAATCGTCAGTGATTTGTTCAACAACAAAGTGATATGATAGTCCTATCATAGCAGTGATCTTATTAGATGGTAGAAATGACTAATTGTATTTTTCTTTTCTTTTAGTTCTTCGTCGCTTTCCTGAGCTTGGGAGCACTTGTCTCCGGGTATGCTCCAGCATACGGTCACAATGATGGACAGTGGAAGGGAGAGGGTCTTGCCGAAAGCCAAGACAATGCTCACTTCCACAATGGATACACAACCTACGCTGCTCCTCATGCCTACTCCTATGGAGCTTACGCTCATGGAGCCGCCCCCATCGGACATGACGGACGTGTCGTAGACACCCCCGAGGTAGCGCACGCAAAGGCTGCTCACTACGCTGCCAAGGCTGCCGCTTCTCAGGGACAGTGGGCTCATGCCGAAGGAGCATATGCCCCAGCCACCTACGCCGCATGGTCCCCAGTCCAGAATGACGGACAGTGGAAGGGAGAAGGTCTGATTGAAAGCCAGGACAAGGAACAAGTCAACCAGGGATACTACGCCCATGCTGCCCACGTTGCCGCGTATGCCCCAGCTCACTACTCTCACGGAAACGACGGACAGTGGAAGGGAGAAGGTCTGATCGAGAGCCAGGACAACAGCCAATACAATGGACAGTACAACCATTATGCTTCCCACGCCGCTCACTATGCTCACAACAATGACGGACAATGGAAAGGAGAAGGTCTGATTGAAAGCCAGGACAACTCTCAGCACAATGCCTACAACGGATACTCCGCCTACGGATCTCCCCTCGCCTACGCCCCAGCTTACTACTCCCACGAGAATGACGGTCAATGGAAGGGAGAAGGTTTGATCGAAAGCCAGGACAACTCTCACTACGGAAGCGCCTACGCTACCTATGGAGCTTATGCTTCCCCCGCCATCTACTCCCATGGAGTATACGCTCATGGAGCCGCCCCCCTGGGACATGATGGACGTGTAGTAGACACCCCCGAGGTAGCTCACGCCAAGGCTGCCCACTACGCCGCCAAGGCTGCCGCTGCAGCTCATGGTTCCTGGTAATTTTTCCAACCACCTGACTGATGAACCAAGATAATACCTCTCCTAGTCGTTGTATCAATGCAATTGTATACAATTTTAAACAATCCCATTCTGTACAGTATTTGTCGTTTATGATAACGACACCTGTGATATAACAAACGAACAAACTAATAAAAAGAAACTTCAGTGAAGTTGAAATAAAATATCTTTGTCTTGTTATTAATATGTTGATGTGTCAAATGTTATTTGTTACTATATTATTTGTATGACTTATTTCTTTGAGACATTAATCTCATTTTATTAAAAAAAAACGAACGTGCAGTATTTATCTACTACACAAAATATAATAAAAAAGCCGAACACGAGTCGAAGAAATGACCCGTTCTATTGAAATATCTGTAGAACCTATTTAGCACGCTCATATTGCGTCTGTACCTACATTGGATATAGCAATCGGTCTGTTTTAACAACGGATTGTCAATCAGACTGACCGCCCTCCTTTGCACGGAATCATAGCTCCTCCAAGAGCAATCCTCCCCCACACAGCATCTAAGATGACATAGGCCCGGAGGGAAATTATTTTCTCCTGATTTATTTATTTATTTATTTATTAACGGTATAAATATACCATAAATACATATTACATGTCACAAAATATTTGTTGTAGGTACTTAAGAAATAATTAAAAAAAAGAGTTATAAATTAATTGTGGCATTTGATTAAGAAATAACACAAAGAGCTACAATTACATTCAATACTGTAGTACAAATAAAATTAATATTGATTGAAAATATATGACAGAATAGCCTTCTTGTACCTAGCTTCCGTGCAGTTAAATAGATCCGCCACATCTGCGTATCTATTACTAACTTCATGTAATCTAGGTAAAAGCGAGTGTTTCGTGTACTCTGTCCTGTTGTTGTTACAATGAAACAAGATTTTGGAGCGAGTTGCTCTAGTGGGTATATGAAATTCGATTAGCTTAGTTAAATCAGGACTGTCTATTCTACCATTTACAATATTGAACATAAATATTAAGTCGGATATAATTCTTCGATCTGAGAGTTTTAATACATTTAATTCTTTCATTAAGTAATTATAATTTATGTTTTCAATGGGAATACCGAGTTTAAAATTTATATGTCTTAGGAATTTGTGTTGAATTTTTTCGATTGTATCTGAATGTAATTTAAAATGGGGGGACCAGATCGAGGAGTTATATTCGACTTGACTACGTTCTAAGGATGTATACAAAATTTTTAAAGTAGAAATATTCCTAAAACCTCTGGAATTTCGAAGAATGAAGCCAAGCGGATTTCTCATGATACAGTTAAAAGTGACTGAATTGGATATAGACACCTTAGCTTAGTTAGCAGAGCAAAAGCAAAAGGCTGGGTTCCAGATCTTTTCTGATTTTTCTGTGTGCAGATTTTTGATTGTGTCCAGAAATATTACAATTTGAGGCTTTACTCATAAAAGTTAAAAATAAAAATAAATATGCATATTTTTTGCTTGTTTTTTCGTTGCCCCCGATATAAATAGTCACTTTTTGTAATAATAAAGGCAAATCTAACTGTTTGAATAATACATATCCCAAATTAACCGAGAAGCGGAGTAAGACAAGTTTAATGTTCCTTACTTGTAGAATGAATGAAAACCAATGTAGTTACTGACTACCTTTTGGTTCTAGCGCATCTGTGCGTGATCTTTCTTTCTACGATTTGAAATTCATAATGATAATGAAGCAGTTGCGTATATTGGAAATTTGGATAATGATTCTACTCTCACCACAAAATAATTTTAAAAAATTAAGTGTACATAAAATTTAAATTATTATTTTTTAATTGATAAACTTATGTTTAAGACAAGATTTTCATCCATAGCACAAAGGGGAAAAATTATTATAAGTAATAATTATTAGCCTGAAACACTCATCTACATTGAAGAAATCTCCCGTGAAAAGATACACGCCGACGACGGGACTCGATATTCGGTCGAGTCCTTCTGATATCCGGTCAACTGCTCTTTAACCACTCTTTAACCACGTCGGCTTATCTTCTACCCGCCAAATAATTCATATATACTAGTGTTTCATTCAATAATTCTGCTTATTACATTTTTCCACCTGCAAACAACCAACTTTATTTTTATATGGGAAAGGCATTGTAAGTGCTAAGTCTCCCACTAGGTGGCTCGAGACAAATTATGTCTTAATTTTTTGGTGAAATACTTTAACTCGTCAAATATTAATTATTATTTTTAATAATGAAATAATTTTACTTTGTATAAACCACTTATTTGATGTGCAAATCCGACCGGTTTCGGAACAAACGTTCCTTCGTCAGGGAAAGCTTATACTAATTTTTAAGCTTTCCCTGACGAAGGAACGTTTTTTCCGAAACCGGTCGGATTTGCACATCAAATAAGTGGTTTATACAAAGTAAAATTATTTCATTATTCTGTAATGGATAACCACAAATTAATAGCTACATTCAAAAATATATTATTTTTAAATTGATAAACTAATATTTTTATTTTTATTTTAACTTTATGAGTAAAACCTCAAATTGTAATATTTAATTAAACGAAGACAATATAAGCGA
Organism: Limnephilus marmoratus; assembly: GCA_917880885.1. Lineage (NCBI taxonomy): Eukaryota > Metazoa > Arthropoda > Insecta > Trichoptera > Limnephilidae > Limnephilus > Limnephilus marmoratus. The sequence goes on along the minus strand of OU862927.1, from coordinate 5,053,358 downwards.
AAAATATAATAAAAGATATTGTCCCAGCGGTGTCAATATCTTTTTCTGATTTTTCTGTTCTCAGATTTTCGACTGACTTTCGCATATATTGTCTTCGTTTAATTTGATAAACTAATGTTTAAGACAAGATTACGTTTTTATGCATAGCACAAAGGTATTTATTGTTTTAATTTTGAAGTATTCAAACAACTGTGATACTAAACTTACAAACTAGAACGTAAAAAACTCGTTAGTATTAAATAAATACATAATATGATGGCTTCTGTGAAAACCTCATAACTCATTTACCTCTTATTGCACGAAGAAATTTAAAAATAACATTATTGAATAACAGATTAACTTGAAGCAGATTCCTATCAGATCACTTGAGAAAGTTGAACAATTTATTAAATACATTGACCTACTTATGAACGTTTAATGAAACCATAAAATGCTAGTTATTTTAGATTTTTGATTTTCAAAATCAAAAATAACGCTGTACAATTCCTTCACTCGCAACGTGAAGTGCTGTCCAACCTATATAACCTCATATTCAGCGAATAGAGCGGGTTCAAAAACATTTTATGTGACACCTAGCGTGTTTCGATAGGTGAGCTCGATCACTTCCTCATTACATCGATCGCTTAAATCTAAATCTCTTAAATCCATGAAGAGGGCATTACCAGAGAATACCAGAAATATGTCATTTTTAAATCAGATTTTAGACGTATTGACTCTTTCCACAAAAAATTATAAATGGATTTCGAAAGATTGTTCATTTATCTAGCATTCGCATGTTTTAAATTTTGAGAAAAAATGTTTACTTTTAGTATAATAAGGTTATACCGTAGGTCGTTGGCAGATTTGTTAAATTTTCAAAAAAAAAATTGTTATATATTACAACCATTTCAAATCATATAATTTTGCAATAAAATAAATCAATACATTATCTGGGTATCGCATGTTTTTGAATTTTAATTTTAGTATAAATAAAATCATTTAAAAATATATACTTACATGTGTTTCTTGACGAAAATTAGTCCGTTTGTGTATTTATTTGCGCACTTACAAACTAATATATTTCAGATTTTTTTAACATTCTTTATTTAACTTAGACATTATTGAAAAATGGTAATTTTTTTTTTACAGTGAATACCGCACAAGAATCTCAACTGCTCCCGTCTGGAGCCAGTGAGACTATGGCAACCCCAATTGGGGTATGTTGTGAGGCTGAAGGTAGTGGGGAGGGAAAGGAGGTGGGGAAGAGGAAGGTTGGGAAGTACCTGGCTATTCAGATCTGGTCTCTAAACACGGCTTAAGCCATTTTCAAGCAACTTTCAATTCTGAATGGTGGTCTTACACCAGGGCGATACTGATAGTATCTTCCACTCTGGAACATGCCGCAAATATACTATATATTATTTTAAATGAATTAATTGTGAAATAACACAAATTAATCAAATAAAATTTATTTGCGCATGCCGGGTTCGAACTCGCGACCTCCGGATTGTGAGTCAAGAGTCTTACCCACTGGACTACGGAGGTCGTCAAATACTTATAATCAAAAAATAATTACACAAAGTACATTATTTTATTAGTTTTATCATCACGCCTTTCGGCATTTTTAGATGAAGGTATAAATTAAAGCATAATTGGAATAAAATAATATCGATATTAAGTTATAATTTTAAAAAGCTGGTACGGAGAATAATTAATCTTTCTCATTGTAACCGCCCTGCACTATCGTAAGAACAACTTTCGACGAAATGTGGATTTTCGACCGCTGGCTGGTTAAACGCTCTTAAATTCTACAATGTACGCACCCTTGAACAAAGAAGACTAAATATAAATTTAAACCTTCTTTTCAAAATTGTTAATGGTTTAATAAATTGCCCTTTTCTATTTTTTCAAATTAGGTTCAATGTTCCTAGAATTGGTTCACGAATTGTTAATTATATTCCTTTAAATATTAAAAAAATATCGAATCAATAAAGCTGGGGTATGACTCAGCTTTATTGAGAATGTGCTCTAATTTTAATAAGACTTATAAAAAACATCCCGTTAATTTGACAATGTCATCATTGGCCACCTTCAAATCATCTCTTAACAAGATTTAAAGCTCCCTATTATGTTGTTCTATAAACTCATTATTCTAAAAACTAGTAGCAAAAACTTATTACTGTTATGTTATGCATGGTATGTGTGTGTGTATGAATGTAATGTATGTAAGTATTATGTTATCAATGTTATGTTTGTCTTTAATTAGTGATAGTATCAACCATGTTTAGTGCAAATGTATTTGTAAGCGCTTTGATGTAAATCACTGTGGACAAACCTAATAAAAAAAAAATATATATAAATTAAAAAAAACCACCCATTTATTGGAACTATAGTTATGTTTCTCCTAAATTGTCCTTTTTTCTGTTTAATCATAACTTTTTGTTATTACCCGGCTTGGTCCAAGGTTCAATACAATCATTCAAGGACGAAACCATATTTCACACAGCAACTTCATAGAACAGTAGAGCTCCAATATCAGGTGGCAACTCAAATCCGCACCACAATGTTATTTGATCCTTCACGGTAATATTGCAAATCATATTATCAAGGATTTAAATAAAACGTAACCTACATATTTTGTTGGTATTCTGTTCACTAACTTACAGCCATTAACCCCTCAGGTCTCGGGCCTATTTTGTCGGAAAGTCAAAATATTTTCACTTCGCTTAAATTCAAATAAATGGAATATTTCTGAACGTATCTGACGTATCTGAAATGTAATGAAACACGCTTTCAAATTTTATAATTTGAAATAAATGCATAGTTTTTTTTTAAAGCGAATATAAAATGGCTCACCTATTTCTAACTTAAATTACTGATTACAAATAAAATAAAAACACTCACATATTTTATTAGGCGTTATCGTCGAGCGCCACCTCTCTTTTCGTCTTTCACGTAAAAATAATTAAGATGAAGCCATGGGAAATAATAAGTAGACCTGCCCTAAGTGATAAAAGCGTATATTTCCCCCTACCCCATACCGGTACCATGGAACCGGCTGGGATTGAGTAAGGCTTCGCGTGAATGTAAAAAAAATGTTACATCATCATTCTTCTGCGAGCCAGCGCCGAGCGCTCATCGGTGATTTTACGAAATAACACCGCAAAAAACATGGTTTGTGTTTTGAAAACATGTAAATATATACTATCACTCGAGATACATGGCGTGTGCTCGTCGATGTTTATTGGGGTACGTAAATTATGAAACATTTGTAAAATGGTCCTAATTAAATACGGCAACCAAATATTGCAGTCTGAAAATAAGCGAACTTTACTTTGCCGTATTTAGACTTCGCAAGTTTGTTCATTGCGCGGCGAGCAATTCGCGCTCCCATGTAAAAAGGTCTATTTGGGTCTAAGGTTTGTACTAAATGAAAATTTTGTACAATAAATGATTTTGATTTTGATATTCATTCAAAAGCAGAGTTTACTTTTAAGAACTAAATGGTGATATTATAATGCGAGTTGCCTATATACTGTCATATTGAGTTATCGACGAATCACATATCTCCAAAGACATCTTCCGGCTCTGCCCCCCGCTGTAGTTGTTGTCTCCCCTCACCTTTATGTTCTGGTCTACTAATATTCATATATCTATGAAAATCACACAAAATCATGTGTTTTCGTTTTGAAAATTTGATCGCTTAGAAGTATTATAGATGCTTCAAATAAATACTGCGTATAGAACACACACCGAAGCCTTTAAAATATCGATCATTTAAATAAGTCTTTTAAAATAGACATTTTAATGTTGAAATTTTGTAAACCTTTGATCACCTTACTATAAAATTTTTGTTGTTTGTATTTTTATATCATGTATGCATTTTTTTATCGTTATTATATCTCACTGTACCTACTTTAATTTTTTGTTGCTTATATTTTTATTTAATTTAGGTCCTTTTTATTTCTATTGTAACTTTATTTATATTATTTTCTTCTCATGTTAAAGATGTACTGCCTTTATTTATTTATGTTAAAGCCCTCTGGGCGTATAATGAAACAAATAAATAACCTAGAAAAAATAAAGTGACAGTTCTATAAAAAAAACACTTTCAAGTGCAAATTCTCCTCCTTGTAAACCCTTTTTCGGATATGGTTTTATTGTATAATGTTGAAAATTCATTTTTTTTAATAATCGTAAAAAAATGACATTTATGCATATTTTTTTCCAATGGATTAAAATAGGCATTACCCAACTGTGAATTTCATTCTTATGCCTTATGCCATATGCAGAAGGGCGGATAGCGCATCGTTTAGACGCATTTAGTCTCCTCCCAGACGCGGAGTCGGGCGGACGTCTTTAGATTCCACGTCGCTTGATTCCGTGCAATCTATTTTAAATTTCCTTGTTATTATAATAAACAATGCGTAAAACAGGAATTAATATTTTTTAAATACCTTTACGAAATCAACCTATGAAAAACACTTCTCAAATGCCTCTTCCAACCTTTTCCAAAAAAAATTCTTAAGTATTTTTAAATCCCTCCCAAAAATGGGCGTGGATTCCGTTATCGAATTTCTCCAGGACTAGTGGATCACCTTAATAAAAAAATCCCAAAGTTTCATTAATTATTTTCAAATTTTGGTCGGTAACATTGGTTTAATAAAAATACGTATTTTAATTATTTTGTGGTTAACTTTTAGATTTGAATATGAAGCGTGGTGTTTTTTTTCTTTCTAACACCATTTGGATCATATTTCTGACCATAATGGTAAGGGAGTCACATCGATTTCTATGAGACTTATATGAGTTGATCCGAAAAGCGAACAAATTAGCCAGAGGGGTTAAGAAAAAGATTAATGCTAAGTCACTATTTTAGATTAATCTTTACTACGAATCGGTTAACATTATAAATATAAAAAAATTGCTTTGGATGAAGCTTTTCCTACTGTTTACATCAATAATTTAAACAAAAATGTCAATTACTTTATAAAAAAAATATTTTTCATTACAAATGTATGAACGTATAAAAGAAATAATTTAAGACTAAAATTCTCTAAGACAGATTCCATAAATTAACTTTTTTTCTTTCTTTAATTGTTAACTAAAGATTTTAAGATAAAGTTTGCAAAGCGATTTGTATACCTATTGCCAATATTCGTGGCACACTAAGAATACATACGGTTTGTGGCTCCCTTTAAGGCGATCCACTAGTTCACTACTGTGCCATGGACAGTAGTTCTTCGGTGGACGCCATAGGGGTCACTTTGAATAACCGAATTCGTCGACTAGCGGCCGTATTGTAAAATATCAACGCGAAAATGCATATGTTATTTTATTTTGGGAAGATTGGGGGTAAATATCAACTTTTTTTGCGATTATTATAAAATAAACGGAATTTGCCACATTACACAATAAAACCATATCCGAAAAGGGATTTATAAATAGGAGAGTGGACTTGAAAGTGTGTTTTTTAGAGCTTATACTTTATTTTTTTATAGGCTTATTAAAAGACTTATAAAAAAAATGACCGATATTTTTAAGGGTCAAGGTATGTTCTACACGCAGTATTTAATTGAAGCATCTACAATACTTCTAAGCGATCAAATTTTCAAAACAAAAACATATGATTTTGCATTATTTACTATGACTTCATCTTAAACATAATATTTCACGTTAAGGCGCCACATCCTCGTACAAAAAAAAGAAGATTGAGAGATATGTAATTGCGAATGTTAGAGAGAGCGCGCTTATATTTAAAACAACGAAATTGAAGCGAAAATTGTGAAAATGTTCAATAAAACACGACTCGTTTAAAATAGAGCAAAAATCTCGTGGGTAACATCTAAAATAGCATTTAAAGAAATACTGTGATTTTTTTAATACATGTAACTCCTAAAATAAGTTAAATGAACGTATTTATAATAATTTTCGGAGCATGCTTTAAGATTTTTTTTCTATCGAGGGAATTTCATATAATTTGCGTTTCGGCGTAGAACACGTCTACATATATTATGTATCTCAAAAAATAATATATATTTAAGAGCTTCAAAAACATTCAATTGTTTAAGGGATATAAGTAAGAAATTGGGGTAGTTATTTGTGAAATAACGCAAAATATTTAAATTAAATTTATTTGCCCGTGCCGGGATTTGAACCCGCGACGTTCGGATTGCTAGTCAAGAGCCTCACCCCTCGACCACGGAGGTCATCGATATTGGAAATCACCAGTAAAATTTGACTTAGTGCCCTAATTGACTATTTATGTATGATGGCAGTAAAGATTCAGAAATGTCCTTTAAAGTTTAAATTTTTTAATAAAATATTTGTACATTGAAATCGTGAAAGTTTTAAAATATTTCGTTTGCCGGGGTTCTAACAAACTAATGTAACATATTTTTATTACAGTTTTGGAAAGCACTTGATGTTCAAAAATAGCTTCACAGAAATAGTACCTATCAGTGTCATTTTAAAATAAAAATTCTTGTCAACTTTTCCACGTAAGTTGATAACATAATGGCTTTCGGCATAAATCTCCCAGCTTTTTCCGCCAGCTCTTCAAAAGTTTTGGTTGTGTTGGGAGCATTAATGTAACACGTTTAAAAACCGTGTTAATAATATAATAAACGTTTTTTAAACATACACACTGCCTCGCGGAAGCCTATTGTTACAGAAATACCTTACAGCATAAAAAAGTTGTCATGTAAGCCTTCGAAAGGTGGTTTTTTCCTTTCGTCAAATTGGCATATTAGAATGATCTGCAAAATTACATATATGAGTTGAGTTGCTCTTAAAAATAAACCAATGAATCAAAAGTGATCGTTTTCCATTTGTGAAACAATTAACGGGTTGAATTCATTTGACAAAGTGCCCGAACAACATTATGGGAACATGCTCTAGATATGCAATTACTTTTCGCAAGGTTAGTATGTGGGAATTGGCATACATTGCTAAAAGGTCTTGAATATTTGACATTCATCTGAAAGGATTGGTGAGTTTTTTTGACATTTGTCGTTTGATTTAAATGCCAGTTATTGCGTGGTGAATACATCAAACCCCCTCCATGGGTGTTATAATTTTAAGGGGTATATAAACTAACAGAACTGAAGTTTAGTCACAAGCAGTTTTCATCCCAGAAAAGGCCCACATCACATTAAACATGAACCCAATCGTGAGTACAATTTCTGATACAATTATTGTTTTATGTTACATCAATTTCTTCACCGCCAAAAAATCTCTCGATTCCTAACTTAAAAATTGCTTGTTTTATTGAATTATTTTATTTTATGTTTTAAAAAGTTCATAATATCTTTATTAAAAAAAGAAACATGGTTAAGGCGTAGTTGTTCACAGCTGAGTGAACAACTAGGCCTAGTCGCAAAATGTACATTAATATGATTCGGTCGCATCTGGGATTTGAATGCATTACCCTTGCCATGATCTTGATTCGTTATTTGATCATTGAACTAGTTCGACCATATCAGCTTGTATCACGCTTCCAATATAAATTAACTTAACTTTCTTTTGACTGCCACCTTTATGTATGATTGCAAGATTTTACTAGAATTAAATTGCTATCTATCCAATTAAAGTCTTGAATAAATGGTGCAGTTAAAAATGATTTAATCCTAACGTAAATTTGTTTATCTTTTCAGTTCTTCGCCGCTTTCCTGAGCATGGGAGCCCTCGTGGCTGGATCCGCCCTGCCTTACGGCAGCGATGATGGCCAGTGGAAGGGAGAAGGTCTGGCCGAGAGCCAGGACAATGGACAGTACAACAATGCCTACAACGGTGCCTCCGCCTACGCAGGAGCCTACTCCGGAGCTTACGGTTATGGAGCCGCCCCCATAGGTCAAGATGGTCGCGTCGTAGACACCCCCGAGGTAGCCCAGGCTAAGGCCGCCCACAACGCCGCTGTTGCTGCTGCTTCCAACGGAGCCGCCTATGGTGCCTACAACGGAGCTTACAACGGAGCCTACGCCGCCCCCGCCTACAACGGAGAGGAAGGACAGTGGAAGGGAGAAGGTCTGGCCGAAAGCCAGGACAATGGTCAGTACAACAACGGATACAACGGTGCTTCTGCCTACGCCGGAGCTTACTCCGGAGCTTACGCCCATGGAGCCGCTCCTCTGGGAGCTGACGGACGTGTGGTAGACACCCCTGAGGTCGCTCAGGCCAAGGCCGCCCACTACGCCGCCGTATCTGCCGCTGGTGCCCACGGATCCTGGTAATTTCTTAGACCAACTATTCAACAATACCTGACTGATCTACCCCGAGATTAACCACCAATATTGATCCATCTGTGATGGATTCATGTTTATTTAAGTATGTAAATATTATACGAAACTTGTGATACAACATCATATCTTTTAATTAAACACTGTAATCTTAGTCGAGCTTGGTTTGCGGTCAATCATGTCCTACATATATGTTAGCTCCCAAAGATCTCTCGTGGTAATTCGATTTCATCCTAGCAATTGACTGTCAAGAGCTAACCTCTGCTCGTTCATGTCAACCACATGATAAAATAATCCCACCCTTTTTTTATTAACATGCCAAATTCAATTGCTGATGATATTTTATGTTGCAATGTCTGAAGAAGAAATATTTGGTTGACAAGCGATTATTTGGTAGGTCAAGGCCAGAAATTGTTGAATCTTTCAAAGGCTCTCCTGAAGATTTATGTAGCTTACCTGTTCACTGTTGAAATGAGAGCAGTAATGAGATATCTAGAATCTGGACAGCCATGAGACAGGCATCAATGTGCACATTGGTGCATTAAAAACTGGTTGTGAATGAAATTCAAAATACAATCACATTCGATAAATTATTTATTGATTCAGTGAAATATTCCTTGAAATGAATGTCATCTTGTTTCAAGATTAACAATACGATTATTAGAACTTACACGTATGACTAAATTTGCACTTATCATTCTGAAGAAAAAAAAAATAGTAGTTGAAAGAGAGAGCGTGATAACAGCGTGCAATATAGTTGTGAATGATTAATTGCTCCGAGCAGGTGGACGGGTTTGTGTATTTGGTATGATTACAAAAGATGGGAAGGCTGTTACAGATATTGAATAGAAGGCAAATGCAGGTAACTAAATTAATGGAGGACTGAATGCGATTGGCGAAAAGGCTTTCCAAAGAAGCGACGTTATCAGTTCACAACAGAGGTGTGGTGTGGCATCACAGCAGAGGTGTGGTGTGGCAGTGAGGCATGGAACTGGGAGAGGAAGGATGAAAGTAGAAAGATGAAAGATGAAAGAATGCTGTATAAATGAGATCCCTGTGGCGTATATGCAGGAAATATGTACGATTAAGTGAGAAATGCGGAGATACGCAAAGAATACAAGACTGATAGAAAAGTCGGGGACGCCTGAGCAAGACACGACACGGTCAACGAATCAAATACTTGAGTAGGGCCTTGTCAAGAGTCAAAATAATAGAAGAGTATGTATATGACTTTATGTGTGTAAATGAGGCAAGGGGTGTGCGTCAAGACAGAACTGTTTGGCAGTCCGTCCTCTCTGCTCTTGTTGGATTTTGATGGATTTGTTTGTGATTTTTAGATACCACTTAAACTTTTCAATGTTGAACCAAATTTACGTAAAAAATGTATGTTTACCAAATATACATTATAAGAGCTATTTAAGACACCAGAAAATTAATCTTATTCTTATACCTATAACTTATTTTAAAATCAGACTTTGTTTCATTGAATCTATGGACATGGTCTCGAGCGTTATTTCAAACTGAATAAATAAAGTAAAATAAATTTGCACGTTAAAAACTTAACTTTCCAAGATTCTGTAACACATCCAAGCCGAAAAATTGTGGGTTATGACGAAAACGCAATTTCCGGACTTTGGTGAACATGCCCTGGTGCTCTTTAATTTATAATTATCGTAATTTGCTTTTGGGGCTTTACAGTGTTCTTACAGATCAGTGGTAGTCATCTCTCTCGATGATGGATACTGTAACGCTGTCCGAAGCGTTGGCTTAAGAGGGAGTAAGCTTAACACAGCATAATAGCCCAAAAATAAATCACAATAATACATTTGGCCATATCACGATAATACAGTTAAATGTGAACTAAAGAGAGAGGGTCGAATGAGCCCAGTAGTTAGAGCGAACCCCCGGCAAGGCTTGGTTTAATTCCTAGAGGCGACGGAATCTTTTTCTGAATTTCTGTTTCTAAATTTCGTTTGAGAGTCGCTAATGTTGTATTCAATTATTAAATTTTACATTTTGAGGTTTAACTCATTAAGCTATTAGGAATTTTCATTTAAAAAAAAAATATTTGTAAGGTTCCAACTGCCTCAAAGAAGTGAGGTTCGATGGTGAGACGAGCTATGGTGGATATTGTTTTCTTGCATTTTTCTTACATCTGGATGGTCTACGCAATTTTGCATCATAATACTTTTGGTTTTCTGATTTCGCATTTTGATAACTCACACCCATTCTTACACTAAACACAAAAATTCTAAAGCTTGTTCAAGAACAAGTGTGAACAAAGGCATTTTATCTGGTTCCATAAAATAAAATATCTTGTAAGGTATATCACAATTTTGTATTTTTCTTAAAATTAACATGAATCACATAATGAAAAGTTATATTGTAATGGTAAAATTTTGGTAAAATCTAGAAGGCTGGAAGAAGTTACCAGGATCCATGAGCACCGTAAGAACCATGACTAGCAGCAGAGATAGCGGCGAAGTGGGCGGCTTTGGCGTGGGCTACCTCGGGGGTATCTACGACGCGTCCGTCCTTTCCGATGGGGGCGGCTCCATGAGCGGAAGAAGCGCCGTAAGCTTCATTGGAAGCAATTTCTCCCTGGTCCTGGCTCTCGGCGAGACCTTCTCCCTTCCACTGGCCGTCGCTCTCGGCGGAGTGGGCAGCTGGGTTGTAGGCAGCGTGCACAAGAGGAGCTCCATAGCTGGCGTGTCCAGCCAAATCCTGGCTCTCAGCAATACCTTCTCCCTTCCATTGTCCCTCATTGTTATGGGCGTAGTTAGCTGGGGCTGGCGCGTAAGCAGATTGGTGATCGTACTGTCCGTTGTATTGGCTGTTGTCCTGGCTTTCGATTAGACCTTCTCCCTTCCATTGTCCCTCTTCCTCGTGAGAGTAGTGTGCTGGAGCATAAGTGGCGATGGGAGCAGCGTGGGCGTAGTATCCCTCTCCCTTCCATTGGCCTTCATTCTGGACAGGAGACCAGGCGGTGTATGTGGCTGGGGCATATACATGAGCAGAAGGTCCCTTGGAAGCGGAAGAGATAGCGGCGTAGTGGGCAGCCTTAGCGTGAGCTACCTCGGGCGTGTCCACGACGCGTCCGTCCTTTCCGATGGGGGCACCTCCATGGAAGATGGGGGCTACATGGGCATCGTATCCATTGTTCCACTGGCCATCATCCTGGCTCTCCGCCAGACCTTCTCCCTTCCACTGTCCATCCTCGCTACCGTAAGGCAGAGAAAAGCCGGAGACGAGAGCTCCTAGACTCAAGAAAGCGGCAAAGAACTGAAAAAAGAAAACCTTTTTATTACCATTTATACATCTCAAGTTCCTTTCAAATTCACTTTAAACTTAGTACCAAAATCAAACTGTTTATAATACTTAAAATACACTCACGATTGGATTCATGTTGATTGTGATGTGTGAGCCTTTTCTAAGATGAAAACTGCTTGTGTCTAACAATGCCACATTTGCCAGTCTATATACCCAGTGAATTACCCTAAAAGTATAATTGGAGGGGAGTTATTGTTTTCTTAAAACGAGTTACATATTTTTAATTAATAAATCCGTTAATCTAAAAAGCTGTTTCACGAAATAAAGATATATATAAGAGACGTAATGTCTTTTTAGTAAGTGCATGCTGTCACCTCACGTTGCTCGCCTTGCCGCGGGTCAGTACAGATAATGCGGATTCAGATCACGCTGTGATTGTTGTTTGGTTTACATGGTCAAGAGTCAGCTTTTCAGGTTCAATCTAGGACATGTCTACGTAATCTGACAACCACCGCGAGGCAGAATTCTTGATTTTATTCCGGATATTGATGTCATGATTCTCGTCTGATTGTCATTTCAAATGTCACATACCAGGTCCAGGTATGGACGTTGTTATGCCAAATAATTATCGCTAGGTAGAATGATTTGTGCTTTTTAATACGTATTATATTATTTACATGAGATATAAAACGAAAAATAGGTTGAACTTTTTTACCTCGCTCCTCAATTGAGCTCTAACGAATCCATCTACGCGCACTGCTTATCGCTTTAGGGAAAAAGCACAAAATCAAGGGAAATTTAAAAAAATTTCTTTTCATTCAATTTTAAATATCTCAAGCCAATCTGGGGAAATTTCAAAATGTTGTAGGGAAACTTCTGGAATCTTTAAAATTCTCTATCAGATACCTATAACTAACCCCCTACCTTGGATAAAAAAAAATATGCAAAGGGAATTCATTACTCGAGTAAGGTACCTCGTACAAACTCATTCCGAAACACAGAGAAAATTTTTAACTGAAATCTAAGGAAAAAAACATTTTTTTGCCATCTGCGAATGAGACCATAGTCGGCGAGTCGTTCCGTGACGTATATTCGCATGCAGATCGGCTCGTGACGGACAGACATACAGACAGATCTGTACGTCGCAGGGGAGACCTGTCAGCCGAGCAGATCCTTGTATGAATTTTGAGGATTAAAAAAATACTGGAAACAGAATATGGTATTATATTTTTATTAGATTGATCCGTCAATATTCACGGATTAATAAAAATTTAAAAAGGATTAATAAAAAATTATAAAATTGTTAAAATCAAAATAGTTCATGGAACAACTTTAATTTTGTGGTAATTTTTTTAGTAAACCTTCTCTTATAATTTTAAAAAGTTCATTAAATAATAATAATAATAATATTGTCATTTATTGTCTTCCTTTCTTTTAGAGATAATGATATCCTCACTGGGATCTCCCGTGCTGAGGATTTCATTTACATTATTATAATTTAATTAAATGCAATTAATATGAATTAGACATAACATATATCATGTAGTATTATTTAAAAATAATTACAAAATTAATAAGATAGTGTTTTTCATAAATAAGTTCAGTAGATTCGGTTTTAGTCTGTGTTTGATATCAGCATATTTTCTATTTCTGATCTCCCTATATTTAGTATCCAGCTTTTTATTTGAGATTTAAATGTTATAATGTATTGTGTAGGTATGGGAAAATTGGTAACCCATCTAATAAAAGAAGCTAGTTTATAAAAATGTTATTCCATATGTACTATGTTAAAAAACTCTTTAATTAAAAAATTGCTAATGGTATTATAGACAGCCTAGATTTATTTAGTCTAATTATTTTTTATGTTAGGCTTGTCGAAAAAGTATCGATATATCGATATTTTTAATTCAATATATCGGTATTTTTAGCCGACATATTTTGATCCGATATATCGATACAAAATATCAAATATCGAAAATTGTATCAAAAAACGATATTTTTTTTAAATGTATGTAACTAAAGTCACTAGAATCCAAAACCGTATAGGAACGAACTCATGAAATCTGGCGGTTGAAATTTTAACTATTAATAGCTTACAAATCTATTGTCTTTGCATTAGTATTTGTGATCACTAATACTATCTCATAAGTGTAGGTACATACATAGAAATGTATGCTATTTTCAGCCATTTTTTTTCTAAGCCACTCCTACATATGTGCTGGTTCCCAATTGTCTATGATTATTGACTATACCTTGTTCCAAACATAAAGTCCTTTTTGACAGATTAATACGCCAGTAGAACGTTACTGAGAAATAAATTAAAATAATGCACATTGTGTATGAAAATTACTATTGATAATATTGAGCTGAATACACTATTGTTTTAAAAACGCAAAATGTTTTGAAAATTTGACCGATATATCGATATTTTTTCCTCGATGAATCGACGTCGATATTTAGGTATATTTTAATAAATATCGATACATCGATATATCGATATTTTTTTTCACTTTCGACATCCCTATTCTATGTACCAACAAGAACTACTCGATCTAAAATTATTTTTAATTGCAATAGCAATATCAGAACTGCGTTATTTAGGAACTCGGTTGTACCTAGATTGCATGCAGTTGGCAAAACTTTATCGGAAATCGTAGATATGAACGGAATATGCGAGTAGTTATAAGAAGGCTGTATATAATAACATACCTCAATAATAAATAACATTGTTAGCAAAAAACTATTCTTCTGCATGGGTTATATATAATTTAAATAGCATATTTTACTTCATGATTACTGACAAAATTATTATACCTATATACAGGGTGTAACAGGACGTAATTTTTCTTCAAATATGCTCAGGAATCGATGGTTAAAATCCCTCGGGTACGTCCTGTTACACCCTGTATATATGTATTTGATAAAGCCAGTATAGGCGAACAATTATATAAATAAATAAATAATAATATGTCATACTCTTAAGAGCGGGAGAGACTTAGAGATTATGTTGTTTTGGTTTCGCCCTGCCAAACTATTGCAATCAAATGTTGCTTGAAATGACTTTAACCATGTTTAGTGATCAGCTCTGAATAACCAAGCACCCAATCATTAGCACCCAATTATTGATCTTCCCAACGTCCTTGTTTTATTCGCTATAAGTAATTTGTGTATTTTAATTAATTCATTTCATAACAAAATAATAAAGGATATTATAGATTTTTTTAATGTGTCGTTTTTTTAAAAATTATTTCTAATTTTGAAACCTTCATTGTGGAATTCTCTTTGAACTTGACCTTTTTAAACCGGACCGGTTTCACCTTCTGATTTGCATTATCAGACTAGTCACCATAAATCGGTTCGGTCTTTAATAAAGTAGTAAAATATGGAAGGACAACCTCCCTGGTCGAGGGGCATGGCTCTCGACTAGCAAATAATTTTTTTTTATTGATTTGTGTTATTTCACAATCAATTAATAAAAAATAATGTATAGTATATTTGCGGCACGTTCCAGAGAAGAAGGTACTCTCAGTATCGCCCTGGTGTAAGACCACCATTCAGAATTGTAACGTTGCTTGAAATGGTTTTAACTGAATAATCAGGTACTTCCCTACCTTCTTCTACCCCACCTCCTTCCCCTCCCCACTACCTTCAACCTCACAACATAACCCAATTGGGTATGTCATAGCCTCACTACCACCAGTTCGGACTCTTGTGCGGTATTCGTTTAATGTTATTTACTGTTATTACTTTTAATTTAGAGAACGACGTTTTTCATAAAATGCGACTTTTAATGTAAATTTTTTTGACCATTTTTAAGAAAGTTGGTTTTTGGCATGAGAATAGAACTCTTTCTCAAGGATGAAAAATAAAAGCAACCTATTAAGGTATATCACAATTTTTATATTTTTCTTAAAACTAACATGAATCACAGAATACAAAGTTAAATCGCTACACAGTTGTAAAATTTTAGGAAAATAAGGAAGGCTGGAAGAAGTTACCACGATCCATGAGCACCGTAAGAACCATGACCGGCAGCAGAGATAGCGGCGAAGTGGGCGGCCTTGGCGTGGGCTACCTCAGGGGTGTCTACGACGCGTCCGTCCTTTCCGATGGGGGCGGCTCCATGAGCGGAAGAAGCGCCATAAGCTTCGTGGGAAGCAATCTCTTCCTGATCCTGGCTCTCGGCGAGATCTTCTCCCTTCCACTGGCCGTCGTTCTCAGCAGAGTAGGCAGCTGGGCTGTAGGCAGCGTGCACAAGGGGAGCTCCATAGCTGGCGTGTCCAGCCAAATCCTGGCTCTCAGCAATACCTTCTCCCTTCCATTGTCCCTCATTTTCCTGGGCGTAGTGAGCTGAAGCTGGTGCGTAAGCGGATTGGTGCTCGTATTGTACGTTGTATTGGCTGTTATCCTGGCTTTCGATCAGACCTTCACCTTTCCATTGTCCCTCTTCCTCGTGGGAGTAGTGAGCTGGAGCATAAGTGGCGATCGGAGCAGCGTGGGCGTAGTATCCCTCTTCCTTCCATTGATCTTCATTCTGGACTGGAGACCAGGCGGTGTATGTGGCTGGGGCATATACACGAGCAGAAGGTCCCTTGGAAGCGGAAGAAATAGCGGCGTAGTGGGCGGCCTTGGCGTGAGCTACCTCGGGGGTGTCCACGACGCGTCCGTCCTTTCCGATGGGGGCACCTCCATGTGAGATGGGGGCTACATGGGCATCGTATCCATTGCTCCACTGACCATCATCCTGGCTCTCGGCCAGACCCTCTCCCTTCCACTGCCCATCCTCGCTGCTGTATGGCAGAGCAAAGCCGGAGACAAGAGCTCCTAGACTCAAGAAAGCGGCGAAGAACTGTGAAAAGATAAACAATTTTTGCTATTATTGCATACCTTCAATTACCACACTGAAGAAATACACTATCATTTCAAATGATTGTTACAAATAATTTTGTTACAAATAAATTACACTTACGATTGGATTCATGTTGATTGTGATGTGTGAGCCTTTTCTGAGACGAAAACTGCTTGTGACCAACAATTGTCCTGTCTCTACTCTATATACCCAGTAAAAATATCTTAAAATGTATTAATGGAGAGAGTCATTGTTTCCCAAAGCTAGTTTTTAATTCTTAATTAACAAACCGGTTAACCAAAAAATCTGATTCACGAAAAAAATTCATGTGAGATACGTAATGTCTTTTTAGTAAGTGCATGCTGTCTCCTCGTAGAGACCTTGCCGGGGGTCAGTGCAGATAATGTAGATTCAGATCACGCTGTGATTGTTGTTTGGACATGGTCATTGGCCAAGAGTCAGGCTTTTCGGGTTCAATCTAGGACAAATTTATATCTAAGGATCTAGACAGTGTGTAAAATATTTGATTTTTAATCAGGATTTTTGATCACTGATTTCAGGTTGCTTAGTCTAGGTATTGTTAACGCCGATGTTAACATGGGGTGTAAATTAATGTTAATTAATTGGACGCCACCTGTTTTTTTTTTAAATAACGAAACAGGAAACCATTATGTTGGAATTTCAGGGATTGTGTGGACACTTTTGTGCTGGCATTCATAGGTTAGGTTTTGCAATAAAAGGATGTTTAAATTGATCTGTACAAATAGATAATTATAATTGGAAAAGAGTCGCACAAAGAACAGGTTAAATCAATATATCCTAAGCTAGCTTTGGGCGGGAAGTTAGAATCATGATTAGGGCATTTTGAATCTTCATTTTATACCAAATTGCGGCGCCTTCCGGGTGCTTTGACAACTACTGTCAAAGGTTATGCAGCTCGGGATGAGCGATAGCCTCAAATGTGATCAGCCTTGCAAATCTCCATTGTGACTCCATTGGTAGCAAATATGGTTTATTTCTGAGGGTAGGTAGGATTATACCTTACTTGAATACTGGTAGAATATTTCCATCAATGGTGATCTTCCCATGTCAGGATTATCCTCGCCGGGATATTTTATCGGTCTATTTAATCCATCTTCCTTTTAATGTTATAAATCTGGCGATCAAACTTTGATTCGTCGTTTTTTAGTCCACGGGAGCTCCAACTAAGCTCGTAACTAAGCAGGTACTTCTCCTTCTCCACATATATGGAACATTGTGGGATGTGACTGGCAACACCTTTCTGCAAGGGAGAGGGATTTTGAACAGAAGATGACCGGGCGGATTTGAAATGAGTAAGCAGGAAGCAAGACATTCCTTATTTTATAGCTATTGGAAGAAAAAAAAATCGAATGAATAGTATAATAGAATAATAGCAGGGATTAATTTCATAAGAACAGAGCTCATTGTTATATATAGAAACCATCGCGGGCATGCGCACATCAAATCACCAAAGTTTCATCGCAGTCGGGTGAATGGTTTAGCAACGCATAAAGGACAAAGAAATATTTATTAGGTCCTTACTTATGAAATTGGCGTTTTGTGTGGGAGGAACATAAAGTCCATTTTTTTAAAATATAATATATTTAATTATTTAAAGTATGTACCATTGCTATCTATGCACTTTTGCCATCTCATGGGTAGTTCATCGATCTCCGGACCTTGCTCGAACAGATTACTATTTTTTTCGAAATTTTGATAACTTCTTGCAAGGGAAAAAATTCAACTCCGATGGGGCCGTCCAAACCGCCTTCAAAGATTTTATTGATTCCCGTCCGAATGGTTTTTTTAGTAAAGGGAAATATATTATATTTAAAAAATGGACGCCAATTTCATATGTAAGGACCTAATATTAAGATTAATAGATCAGAAACTAAGTACCAATGCTTTAAGTAGGTACCTACCTAATTAAGAAATATTCATTTTTAAATATTAAGATTAATAGATCGGAAACTAAGTACCAATGCTGTAAGTAGGTACCTAATTATGTTGGTACAAAACTTGTATTTTGTTTTACTACCGTCACTCCGCGTGTCGTTAATAATTGTATAAAAATCATTATGTATAACATACTTCGATGACGCAATGAAATCCGCAAGCCGTTTTGTGGAGCATAAAAATATTATTAAAATAAATGGATTTATGACATTGGTTCGTTTACTGCATTACTGCTTTCGCCTTGGTGGACAGATGTTTGCGAAAAAAATTATAAATGAACTTTTAATATAATTTTAATATAACTATATATTTATTATTTTTTACATTTTTATATGAAACCTGTTAGGTATATATATAAAATAGCAAATATATTCGTAGTCTCCTCACTAGGAAATCCTGTGTTGAGGGGGACTATGTTTTGGATAAGTTTTCAGCGACTTCTATAGTTTAACTTCATTGTTTGGATAAGGTTTTCCGGAAACTTCTATGACGATGTTTTAAGTTTACTAGTAAGTTCATTTTCCGATAGTTCCTTCAGGCAATATTTAATGTTCTTAATGTAGCTATTTTTTGTTTTAATTTGTTTGATATTAAGCTCCCGCTAATATTATTATTATCATCATCATATGTTGATAATAATCAATAACTTATTAGCGGAATTAAATTCAGTTTTTTTATTAAGTTCAAAATTACACAATGAAGCAATTATTGATGCGCAACTGTCCGTGTTTGGTTTTTGTCAGTATCAGAGATGACGTTGTGTATGGATTTATGTTTTTTGTTATTTTCTTACTTTTCCAATTACTTATGGGAATTGCGTTTCATTTTCTTTATACGTGTGAAGGAGATTTATTATATTTATTGTATTTTTTCCTTTGGAGGGGTGCAGACATACTTGTCGCTTGTCCCATTTTTGACTATTGACATTTAGTGTGTCAGAAAGAGGGGCAGCATTAAGTAAGAACCAACCAAAGCAAAAATAATTAGCGCATTGACATTTGACGTGTTTGAATTTTTGGAATTCACTCACTATTCAATATTATATTTATCACAATATTGCTGCAGCTCTCACAAAATATGAGAATTTGTTCCTTACAAAATGTACGAGGAGAAAAATTTTCCTCGTAATCTTTTCTTTCGTGAATTTTTCCGATGTTTCATTAGCCCTTCTGCTGTTCGGGGCGGAAAAAAATCCAACAAATCTAACATCATAAAAATCGGTCCAGCCGTTCTTGAGTTTTAAATGGTCTAACTAACCAGACTTTGTTTTTTATACTAAGATGACATGTTTGTCTAAGCTTAACAACATGAAAGATGTTCTCTTTTATTTGTTCAAAAGCTGAAACGGACTTAGAATCTGCACATAACGAGAATCTTTCAACTGTCAAACGAAATGGCACTGGATGACCACATGAAGACAATGTTACATTTGAATGGAAACAAAAAACAAATCCTAAATGAAGGAGTGAATAATTTAATCATAGGTAGGTACTTTATCACAGGATTTCAAAAGGATATTACCTGCAGGACTTTTCAAAAACTTATTAATTAAACTAATTATTAGTGACTTGTTAGGGAACGTACCCAAACTACGTGACCAACTTTTTGCAATTTTTAACCCCCCCCCCCCCCCCCGGTGACCAAAATCCTAAGCAACCCGCCGCTCATTTGTATGGAGCGTAACCTTTTGAAGACCCCCCCCCCCCCCCTAAAAGTGTCACGTAGTATGGGTACGTTCCCTTACGGTTGTGACCATGTAGCCAAAACAACAATCGATTCCATTATATTTTGTCATTATCATTACGTTAGCAAGGTAAGTTAGTTTTCAGGATTCGGGTTCACTTAACAAAATAGATTAATTCCATCAATTGCAATCGTGCCTAATTTTTTGATACCGGTTTTTATTTTACAATGGTCACTTTATCACTGATAGCGTCACCGGTATTTTATAATGGTCACCGATTTATCCCCACTTTTTAAATGCATTTTTAAAAACATATAAAGACTGTGCTAAAATTAATTTGGACACAAGCAGTTTTCAGCGCAGAAAAGGCTCACACATCACAATCAACATGAATCCAATTGTGAGTTCAATTCCTTATACAGAAAATTATAATTAGTTGCATAATCAGTTATAGTAAAGTTCTTTAATAATAAAAATTGTGGGAAATCTCAGTGACAAATTGACTTATGGAGTGAAATGTGAATTGTTTAAGTGACAGAGGAGATGACGTGATAAATAAAAATGTATGTACATATATTGAATACCTTTTTTATTTTTTTCAGTTCTTCGCCGCTTTCTTGAGTCTAGCAGCCGTCGTCTCCGGCTTCGCTCTGCCTTACAGCAGCGAAGATGGGCAATGGAAGTGAGAGGGTCTTGCCGAGAGCCAGGATGATGGTCAGTGGAGCAATGGATACGATGCCCATGTAGCCCCCATCGCTCATGGAGGTGCTCCCATCGGAAAAGATGGACGCGTCGTCGACACCCCCGAGGTAGCTCACGCCAAGGCCGCCCATTACGCAGCTATTTCTTCCGCTTCCAAGGGACCTTCTGCTTATGCTGCCCCAGCCACATACACCGTCTGGTCTCCAGTCCAGAATGAAGATCAATGGAAGGGAGAGGGATACTACGCCCACGCTGCTCCCATCACCACTTATGCTCCAGCTCACTACTCCCACGAGGAAGAGGTACAATGGAAGGGAGAAGGTCTGATCGAAAGTCAGGACAACAGTCAATACAACGGACAGTATGAGTACCAATCTGCTTATGCTTCAGCCCCAGCTCACTACGCCCAAGATAATGAAGGACAATGGAAGGGAGAAAGTATTGCTAAGAGCCAGGATTTGGCTGGACACGCCAGCTATGGAGCTCCCCTTGTGCACGCTGCCTACAGCCCAGCTGCCTACTCCACCGAGAGCGACGGTCAGTGGAAGGGAGAAGGTCTCGCCGAGAGCCAGGACCAGGGAGAGATTGCTTCCCACGGAGCTTATGACGCTTCTTCTGCCCATGGAGCCGCCCCCGTCGGAAAGGATGGACGCGTTGTGGACACCCCTGAGGTAGCCCACGCCAAAGCCGCCCACTTCGCCGCTATCTCTGCTGCTGGTTACGGTTCTTACGGTGCTCATGGATCCTGGTAACTTCTTCCAACCATCCTAATTTTCTCAATAGTTTACCACTGTATAGTCATTTAACCTTTTATGGTGTGATTCATGTTAGTTTTAAGGAAAATATAAAAATTGTGATATACCTACCCTACAAGATATTTTATTATTTAATGAATTTATTGTCATCTCAAAGATCAGCAGTTATACGTTTTCTTACATTCATAATTTAAATTAATTATTAAAATGTACAGCTGGTCCGAGGCAGTTAAACCTTAGATTAGAAACATCATAAGCAATAGGCAGATTGATAGAAACTAAGCGCAAGACAAATTCGAGATTTGGAGATCGTGCTTTCGGCAATAAACTCCCTCCAGAACTAACATACATAACAAACAAAACAGAATTTAGATTCATACCCTGAAAATTAAATATATCTACCTACCTTGCATTTTCTTTTATGTGAATACCTCACAAGAGTCTGAGCTGCTCCCGTCTGGAGCCAATTAAAATTAAGGTATGTTGTTAGGCTGAGGGTGGTGGGGAGGGGAAGGAGATGGGGAATAGGAAGATGGGAAAGCACCTGGCTATTCAGATCTGGTCACCAAACACGGCTAAAGCCATTTCAAGCAACGTTTTAATTCTGAATGGTGGTCTTACACCAGGGCGATACTGAGAATCCATCTGGAACGTGCCGCAAGTATATGTACTATTATATTATACTAAATAAATTAATTATGAAAGAACACAAATTTAATCAAATGAAATTTATTTGCCCACGCCGGGATTCGATCCCGCGACCTTCGGATTGCGAGTCAAGAGCCTTACCCCTAGATCACGCCGGTCGTCAAATATATTGCTTATAATATTTAATACATAATCACACCTTTCTTATTGTATTAACATTATTCCAAACCATACACCTAAAAATGTCTCTCTCCGAAGGACGAACCACATTTAGGAATTAATTAATTATTCTTATCAAATTCTTGTACTTTTGTACCGCCCATCATGGAATTTTTCTTTTGCTTTCCAAAAAACGTTAATTAAATAAGTAATTAAGTTTTATATTTAAATATATACGAGGGCTGTGTGCCAAATAATGTCTCCAACTCACACCCGGCGGGTGCGGCGAATGGAAGCTCCATCGCGAACGGATACCACACCGAGACTAAGCGTCACAGAGGGTGCATCGTGGTAGGGATTTGGTGCTACATGCCAGTGCAATTGCAGATGCAATTTTTAGCCATGAGATGTTATAATAGTTTTTCTCGCTTAGATGTGAGATAGCATTGTAGAAATGGTGACCGGACAGCTCAGAATCATGTAGCTTCAACATCTCCTTTAAAAAGCCATTAAAAGTGAAAAAAAAATATTTAAGGAGTTTACGTTAGATTAGGTTAGGAGGCGTTCAAGTATCACGTAATGCAATTTTTGAAGACTTCATTCGGCGTAAACATCAATTTTACAAAATTAATGTTTACGCCCGAAGTTCACAAAATAAAATAAAATATGCTTTTTCGCGTTGTTAGTTTACAGTACGGCCGGCAGTAGACGAATTTGGATTTTCAAAGTGAACTCTATGCCATCCACCGAAGGGCTACACAACTTGTCACGCCTTTTTTTTATCAGTTCGCCCCCGAACGGAGCGGGAAATGGACGTTAGGCTCCGCGTTCCTTTATTCCGTGAAATCAATTTTAAAATTCTGTTTTATTACGATAAACAATGCGTAAAAAATGAGTTTGTGTTTGTGTTAATGTTTTTTACAGACCTATGCGAAATCAACCTGTAAAAAAATCTCAAATACCTTTTCCAACCTTTCCAAAAGCTTTTCTCAAGTATTTTTAAACCCCTCCCATAAAAGGGCGTGAATTCCGATTTCGATTTTTTCCTGGACTATTGGATCGCCTTAAACAAAGAAAAACATGTTACGTTACACGTTGTTCGAACCCCCCCCCCTCCCCTCCGGTAACGCACAGTAACGTTTAACAAGACCCCCTCCCCCCAAGTGCGTTACGTAATAGTTGAACGGCCCCTTATAGGCTATTTTTTTTTCAAAGGGTTGTTGAAATTTCGTGATTCTGAGTTGTCATGGAACCGTAGAAATCTACATAATATATTGAATCCCTGTTTCCTTTGGTCACGCCATAACTTCAGAACGACTTTACCTATTTCATTCATCTTTTTTTAAAAAGTTTTCTAATACTTTGTAGAAGATTCTTAGTTAAAGAAAAATTAGGAAAATTGGAGGGAGGGGAAGGAATTATAAGTTTTTTTTAAGTTTTCTAATATTTTGTAGAAAGTTCTTATGGAAAGAAAATTGGTGGGAGGGGGACGGCGGGGAAGGTGGAAGGGGAACACGGAAGGGGAAGGGGACTCTAGAGGTGAACGTGCAAGAAAAGGCATGCATGGAGAATCAATTTATTTCTTTGAATGGCATTGCAACGCATGCCGGGTACCAGCTAGTATATTATAAATTTGTTCAGAGTCCTAGAGGTGATTTTTTACAAGAACGGCGCTATATAAATCAGCCAAATATTGCGCAAGCATTAGAGCAGTGGTTCCGAACACTTCTTTCTTTCAATTATTTTTTATGATAATTTTGACATAAAAAAAACAGGATTATATTTGTGTGGTTTAAATTGTTATCTTTGCTAGCGTTCGTGATAAAAAAAATTTATTACAAAATTATTTAATGATTCAAAAATAATTGGTTACAACCAGTTACAACACACTGTAAATTTTTTTTTTATGAAATTACTAAGTGTATAATAATATGCATTTTGATAAGCTTGAGAGCCTTCCAGGTCGAGTGGTTTTGACTAAGAATCCGGCAGTTAGGTGCTCAACTCCGGCAGGCGCAAGTAAATTTAATTTAATTAAATTGATTTGTTTCGCAATCAATTCACTTAAATTAATATATTTGTGGGTCGTTCTGGAATTTAAATTCAACATTGCCACTTTATTCTTTTTTTTATGTAATTGCTTGGCGTTTGACATTTCGTAACATCAATTCACAGAAAATATCTTCAGTGTTGCCAGGGTATATCGACAATTTTATTTGTTCCCAGTCAATATCGGTTCGACTGTCAACAGCGAAACCGTGCAAAAAGAAATCATCGGAAGTTATCACCTATCCATCCGATATTTTACAGATATTGATTTCCTGAAGCTAGAGCTCCTGGAACAATGGTTCTTAACCTTGTTGGAGGTACTGAACCCCACCAGTTTCATGTGCGCATTCACCGAACCCTTCTTAATTCTTTTTTTATTTTTTTTTTTATTATTAAGTTAAAAGAAACATAATATTTCGCTTTCTTAACTTAAATACAGAGCTTATATAGTACAGTAGTAAGAAGTAATATTTTTAATTTTGTTCCAACATTTTGAGTTTAAATAGTTTTTTTTAAATGTTTTTATATTATTTTCCGTTTTTAGGTTATCTGGAAGGAGATTATATATATGAACTCCCTCGTGACCAATACTTCTCTTGCCACTTTCAGTCTTGACAGTATTTGTGTACAATTTATTGTGTTGTCTAGTATAATGTTCGTGTACTTGTAATGTTTTTATAAATGTTGTGTTTGTGTGTATAAGTCCATTTTGTATTTTGTAGATTAAAAGACATATGTTATATTCGTACAATGTTCTTATTTTCAAAAGGTTCATTTCTTGGTATAGTTTTTTTGTGGGAGTGTCTGGGTTATAGTTGAAGAGTTTTTTAATAACTTTGTTCTGTATTATTTGTAAGTCGTTTAAGTACGTAATGTATGTGTTTCCCCATATTTCTATTAAATAATTTAGGTGGGACTGGATTAAGCTAAAGTATAAGCCCCTCTTTACCTCTGTTGGTAGAAGATGAGCAATTCTACCAAATACACCAATTAATGGGATGATTTTTGTTTTCGAAATCGAACCGAATCATATGAGTCGGGGTTGTGTCTTGACCTCCGCCGAACCCACGAAATTGACTCACCGAACCCCTGGGGTTAGATCGAACCCAGTTTAAGAACCACTATCCTGGAATTTTAAACTTATCGTAGGAATCTTCTTTTGTTTTTATTTGATTTTAAGATCAACCTCTTCTATAGGTCACCTTAAGTTCTTTGGTGTATTTAGTAACTTAGCAAAGGCGCCTTGATTCATGCAGTGAGGATTATTCCAGTCTTATCGGTGGATGCGTCCGCCCACGTGCTGCTGGACTCCCCTTCGAGGACCCTTAGTTATATTTTGTGTAAGTATGTCTAACGTATTTTCCCTAAACCGACTGCATATTCTGTGTCAGTATGTCAGGGGGCCAACTGAGGCCAACTGGATCAACTGTCATGGAATCTCGTAATGGTACTCCAGATAAGTAATAATATATGATGTATTTTTATGATTTTTATGTCGTTAATTCTTAGAATCATTTTTTACTCTAGCTCTTCGGTCAAATAGTGATTACCACGGCGAAATTCAGAACTACCTACAACATAATTTCTAGGCAATTCAAAACATTCTCCAATCGGCCATTCTCTACCGTTGCCTTTATGAAATAACGCTTAGCCAATACTTGAACCAATTTGAATTGGCAATAATTGGATCACAGCGTTGAGCAAACCGTGCGAACTAAAATGTAAGTGCGATCGTTAAATTAATTGTGTTGTACTCCGGTAGATGGCATTGGTTAAAATTAAATAAATAATACAATATACGGTGACGGGCCAAACGAGAATGAAACCAACTCAGAACCACGAGTGATGATAAAAAATATAAAAAAATTGGTTAAGTAGGTTAAGTTAGGTTAGGGTTACCTTTTTTAAAATTATTTTTTCATAGCTTTTAATCATCTTTCTGAGGTGGTTCTTGCATGGAACCACCATAATACCACAACAAAACTTTTAATCGTTTAACAAACCAAAAACAATAATCCATTTTAGGAGCCATTTTTATTTTTGCAATAGCTCTGCAAAGGAAGAGCTGAAGAAAATAACTTCCCGCAGGGTCTTGCCAATGTCGTCAGTAAGGATTCTGTAAGGAGAGTGTTTTAAAATAAAGGAAGAAGATGAAGTTCTGGGAAAGAACAGGGCGTGAGTGATGGAATCTGGAGGTCAGTGGGTCCAAGAGTGATGAACGTATGAATTCATCCCTCCCACAAGGCGATGGGCGAGGGTAGGAGAGTGGATAGCAGTGGCGGCTCATGACTTTTGGGTGTGCTAGAGTGCTGATATTAAAAAAATGGCGTTATTGATGTTGTTGTAGCCGAAAAATAATTTTTTTTTTTTCAAAATCAGTTTTTTGTATGAACAATTTCAGAAAGTTTCAGTTTGGCGGTGTGCCGCACCGATTTCCTGAAAAATCTTCATACAAAATACCGATTTTTGAAAAAAAAAAAAAAAAAAAATTTTTCGCATACGACAACATCCATGATGCCATTTTTTTAATATTAGCACCCTAGCACACCCAAAAGTCACGAGCCACCACTGGTGGAGAGGCTAAATATTCTACCTCAACCAGTCTTTCCCGGTTCAGCCTACTACGCAGTAAGTGGGCAGATGCACCCACCGACAAGGCCTAGATCTCGATGAACCCGTTCACCCATTCTAAGTCACCAAACGTATCAAAGTACTTGGGGTGACCTATGACAGAGGTGTTGGTGGTCCAAAAAATAGTTCTCGGGGCGGCGGTACCCATACCCTCCACCCAAATTGCAAAATAAAATTATACGTTGGAATACCTTGCTAAGAAGTGATGAATTTAAAGCTGGAATATTCTCATATGTATTTATTTTTAAATTAAGACAAAACTACTCTAGTTAGAATAATCCTGTACATGGCACGCAGATACTTTAATAATACACAACTGCTAACTCTGTACAAATCACTGCTACGCCCCACGGTTTAATTTGGCAGCCACCTCCGGTCTGGAGCTCCAAAATACCTGAAAAATACCCTCGACTCTGTGTAGAAACGGGCGGTCCGTCTAGATTCTCACAACTTAACAAACGGATTGTAATATTTAGAGCACAGGCGTCGGGTGGTAATGCTATCCTTGTTCTACCGGTATTTCAATGGAAGATGCTCCGAGGAACTAGCGTCATTGATCCCTTCGGCACCGGTGCATATTCGGGAAACACATGTATATATGTACACGGTTGACATTTGTCACACGAGAACGGGTCGCTTCTTCGACTCGTTTTTGTGTTCAAAAGCTCGGCTGTGGAATGATTTGCCGGCCTCTGTGTTTCATCCTTCCTACAACATGGGTCTCTACAAGACCAATGTTCATTCCTTCCTCTCCTCAAAAAAGACCCTCCACACAGCATCTCAGATGACATAGGCCCTGAGGGAAATTATTTTCCTCAGGGCCTCCTGTGTGTAGGTAATGTTAAAAAAATGATAATATTAGATGTCAAATAATGTCCGCCATCTCAACGAGGCGTGTGCCGATCGTGTTCCGGAGACCTTTTTTTAAATGGCTGCACCTACCGACGGTACTCCGGAGACCGATTATTATAGTATCCGCTTATATGAACTTGCGATTTTAACCATTGAAAACTTGACAGCTTTGAAAACTGTACAAAGGACAAAATAATAATCGCTTGCGCTAATAACACCGTCAATTCTACTTTTTATTTCGTGAATGTAGCCTCTATGACAACTCATCAAATTTTTGTCTATGGATTTCAAAATTAGTTTTCGTGGCGTTGGCGTTGGCGTTGCTAAATTAAAGTCTTTGCGTTTTTTTGGTAGTTGCTGTGTTCACACAATCAATTCTCCGACTCGTCTTGAAAGGAGATTACTTCTTTGGGAAAGAATAGAGTTCTTTATGTTAATCTGGATTTATTAATATTTTGCGTATTACAAGTTGTGGCCGCGAGTAGACGTCAATCTAACTAGGAGCTAGCTGAAATAGATCTGGTGTTTTGTGGGAGCTCCTTCACCTCGGCCTTCGGCCCCCTGGAGCACTAACACATAACTTATCCAGCCGCCACCTTGCGGACTTTCGGGAAAGCTCTTAGCACTGCCCTCTATGAGCGAATCATGGAAGCTTTTACAAACTCATCTATCTAACAGTAGTAAGCTCGTAATTATTTCTTTTAAAACACATTTTTATTGATGTTTTTCGATGTAGAATAAATATTAAGGTTTGTGTAGAAATAATAATAAAACCTGTCTTTATGTTCGTATAAATATTTTGTTTGAGAGTTGTCTCGCAAATGGCAGATTTTTTAAATGAAAACTTTTTTAGCACCGTCGTGATTTGAAACTCAACGAAACGGGTCGAACGACACTTAAGAGAGACAAACACGTGTACATATAAAAGATTTAGCCTGCGAAGGAATGAGAAATAAAATATTTATTTATTTCACGGTTCCCATATAACATGATAAATCCACGGTCCCACGCAAGTTTACTTTGATCTAGTACAGTGATTCTTAACCTTTTTGGAGGTACTGACCGTTACCAGTTTCATATGCGCATTCACCGAACCCTTCTCACCATCATTCATTCACCGAATCAAATGAGTCGGGGGTGTGTCTTGACCTCCGCCGAACCCGCGAGATTGACTCACCGAACCCGCGAGATTGACTCACCGAACCCCTGGGGTTCGATCGAACCCAGGTTAAGGACCACTGGTCTAGTGGTATAAAACGACGTACGAACTTTAGTGGCTAGACATTCACGGACCAATGACCACGGACCATCCTACGAAATCCAAAAAAAATAAATTTTTAAATCAATATCCTATTTTCAAACCACTACAAAATGAACAGGCAAAGAAAATACAAAAGAAAGCGACATCTATAGACTCCGAAGAAGAAAACATAAATACTAATAAAATGACCAAACGTATAGGAAAAGGTGCACTGGAATTCTACTACAAAAATATGGAAAAATCATCCTTCACATTGATAAAAAAAAGCTTCGCAGAATCCCCACTCTTTTAGTTTTCGAAAAGTTTCACTTCTACCGCGTGTGAATTGCACACTCCAAATTGTTTTGTTTATTTTTAGATAAAGTTAGCTATTCTGGATATAAACATGAAATATATTTTATTAATAATATGTATTATCAGGTAATTAGAAAATAATTTTAAAAAAAATCGTAGTTTGTAGTTTGATTTTGGAGCAGAAAATTCGTCCGGCACTCGAGTGTACGCAAAAGTTTTCAGATTCACAGTTTCAACTGTACGAAAGTCGGTACCAAAACAGAACACGTTATTTTTTCCTCCCAAATCTACATGAAAAGACCCATTTGGAAACTGGACGAAAAAAAGCAACGTCTAAAACTCCCATTAGTTAGCAGAGGATAAATTTGTACCATTTGTATCAATTGGTACCGCCGAACCAGGAACCATTAATTGGATAACAAACACCTCTGCCATAGGTCACCTCAACTGGTTTGCTACGTTTGGTGACTTAGCAGGAGTGCCCGAGTTCAGGTTTATCCACGTCGTGCCCACCCACGTGCTGCTGCGAGGCGGGCTGGATTGTGACTCTGACTCATCACCTTGCATATTGTTGGCAGTGGTAGGGATTGATTCATGTATCCGTCTCTCCTTGACACACTTACCCCCAGATTCTTACCCATATCCTATGATTCCATGACCTTATCTTTACCAGAACTTCCCTATTATCATTTCCTTGAAAAACTCTTAACTCGGCAACTCCAAAGATGACATATCTGACGAAAAGCTTGTCTAGGTCTTGGCGTCTTGGCCTCTTCCCAATTACTGCGTGGTGGGCTGGATCCGGAAAAACTGGTCGAGGATCTTTTGACCCTTCAGCAGGACTCTCTCGGAATATTGTATTTCACCACAGTGAGAGGGATACGTCCGTCACTCCTTGACACACTGACTCCCAGATTCCTATCCACCCCTCATACCTTTATTCGTCTCCTTCCTTTCCCTATAAAGACCCTCCATACGGAATCCCCAATATAGGCATAGAGGGGAATCATTTTCATAAGGGCCTCCTGTGCAGAGCTAACGTTAAAAATAAATACGATTGAACCCGCGTTCCTGGGTGGGAACGCAACGCATTGGATAACTCAACCACCAACAAATCGTTTAAGGCGATCCAATAGTTCAGGAAAAAATCGAAATCGGAATTCACGCCCTTTGTGGGATGAGTTTAAAAATACTTAAGAAAAAGCTTTTGGAAAGGTTGGAAAAAGTATTTGAGAATTTTTTTTACAGGTTGATTTCGTCAAGGCCTATAAAAATATTAATTCCTTTTTTACGCATTGTTTATTGTAAGAAAACGGAAATTTAAAATTGATTTCACGAAACTAAGCGACGCGGAGTCACGCGACTGTCTCCCGCTCCGGCCGGGGCGTGACTGATACGAAATAGGTGTGCCTGTGTGAAATATGGTTCTTGTGCCCATGCCATAAGGGTCACTTCAAGAATCCAAATTCGTAGAGTGCGGGCCGTATTGATTGATTTAAAAAAAAACAACGAGAAAATGCATATTTTATTTTATTGTGTGAAGTTCGGGCGTAAATAACATTTTTTTGCGATTATTATAAAAGAAACTAAATTTGCCACATTATACAATAAAACCAAATCCAAAAAGGGGTTTATAAATGTGAGAGTTTGGACTTGTAAGTGTTTTTTATAGACCTTATACTTTATTTTTTTAAAGGCTTATTAAAAGACTTATAAAAAAAAATGACCCATATTTTTAAGGGTCAAGGTGTGTTCTACACGCAGTACTTAATTGAAGCATATATAATACTTCTAAGCCATCAAATTTTCAAAACAAACACATATAATTTTGAATGATTTTGCATTATTTAGTATGGCTTCATCTTAATCCTAAAATTCTAGAGGTCTTTGACCGGGGTGATACGGATACACTCTGCCAACAAAGCATGACGTTTTTACATGCAAATCTTTGAGTAAAAAGCGACAAAAGGCATAATTTGCTTTGCCTTATAATAATTAGACTAACCGATAGAAAGAATAAAGGTATTTTTTAAATGTTGCATTAAAAAAATCGTGATTTTTAACGTCCAGGTGATTTTACGCCACACATTGCTTTTCGCCCAAGGCTTTTTTTTAAATGTTTGTTTTCTAATTCTTTACAAATACGTTATTACCTATGTTTGGACACCTGCACCTGAAATCTATCCCCCTCCTTGACCTTGCCTTGGTCTTGCCACTTTATGAGTATAAAACACGAAATTCGATTAGATTGGACACAAGTAGGTTCCGTATCGGATTAGGTTAACACAATGAATCAATTTGTAAGTTTTTTAACACATTTCACTTGGCATAGCAATATTTTAAAAGTAATAGATATGTTTTTAAATTTTGTATTAATTTTAAGAAATATTAAATAAATTGTATTTCACTTTTTCAAACACAGTAAACCAATTTTATGATACCAATTGTATTTATTTATGTTGGTACCTAACGATCATTTTAAAAGTAATTATTATTCCATTAAAGTGACCAAATTTATAATTTTGTAAAACAATACGATTGTTTAATCAATCTTTATTTAATTAGTTGTTATTTGGTTGTCATCCACTTATTACTGTTTTTGTTTTCTTAGAGCCTTACTAACAAACGTATTTTAAGTTTCACACAACTGATAAATTAATAGCCATTAATATAGGATAAATGGATATTTGTTTGTCAGTTGTTAAAAATTAAAAGTAAGTAAGTAATAATACGTTAAACCACAAAGTGATCACTTTCTAACCCCCTTACTAATAAACGTGTTTTAATTTATGCACAACTGATAAACAACCATTAATTTAAACTGCTGTTTGTTTATTAGTTGTGTAAAAATGAAAACACATTTTTAGTAAGAGGGTCAGGAAGTAATCACTTTGTAAATTAACGTATTATTACTATGAAAAAAATGCTTTATTGCAAACCTAATTCACTTAAATTTACCGACCGGTTTCGCTATTAATAAGCTTCCTTAGAGTGATAAATAATGCTGTCACCCTGATGAAGCTCAAGCCCAGCGAAACCGGTTGGTAAATTTGAAGAAATTGGTGGCGTAAAAGAAAAAGTTTGTTTCATTTAATACAATTATTATTTTTTTTATAATAATTCCAGTTTTTATTAGACCTTTTATTTTCCAATTTCCACCCAATTTTTGAAAATACACTCAGATGATTTGGCATAAGAGTTTTTCTTTCACGCGATTTTTTACTTAATGGTCAAAGCTTTTGTGATCAAATTTCCAGTAATATGAATTTATTCAAATTGGTTCTGAAAATGAAATGGTTTCATTCTTCAAGATTGAAAATGAGTGTTTACCCTTTTTCAACAAAGTTTCACAATCTCACAATTTGTTATTGTTGGGTATGCCACAATAAAATTTCTGTGTTAATCATGGATTTAATCATTTCAGATTCTTGCCACATTCCTTTGCATGGGTGTCCTGGTATCAGGAAACCCACTGTACGACGATGGCCAGTGGAGAGGCGAAGGTCTTGCTGAGAGCCTGGACTGGACCAACCAATACCCGATCCAATACGAACAACCCCTGCCATACTCAACAGAGCCTCCATTCATCATAGCAGACTCCCTGAGAGCCATATCCTACGTCGGCCCAGATGGGGTTGTTGTTATTCCAGAGGAGACGGTGAAACGTGCAAGGACCCTCTTGCGACAGCTCGCAACGTCTTCAGGACCCTGGAATGCTAATATGGCTTGGGTACCTGCATCATCCTGGGGACAGGGGGTTGGCAGTGCACCTCTAGGGGCAGACGGAAGGGTTGTAGATACTCCTGAGGTAGCTGCGGCTAAAGCAGAACACTTTGCAGCCAAGGCTGCCGCTAATGCAGCCGCAAGAGCGTGGTAGAACACCAAATAATGTACAAAATAAACAGTGTTCGCCTCCACATTGTTCAGTCATTTAATCTAAGTAGTGTAAATAAAAAGTATATTTTAAATAAATGTGATAACGAACAAATGATAATCAATTCGCGTTTTATTATTTCACAAGAAATACAAACGTTCCTAAGTTACTAAGGATTGCAATCCGATATCATTTTCAATCCGGAGTTACATCGATCCGGCCGGATTGATCAAATCAGAATATTTTTCCCTTTCCTTATATGTACATAATATTTATATACTAACAGAACCGGCAACACGTTGCTGTGGCTAACGAAACACAACGCCATTACCCAACCTTTATAAAATCCACACCACCCACTTGCCCTTTTTTTTTTTTTATTAATAAAATTCCTTTATTATATATTTACAGTTTTTTACATTTTTAAATTAAGTCCCGTTAAACTGATTGATATCAGTTTGTCAACGGGTTCTTTTGACAATTACTTTTTTTTAAATTGAGACAGGTAGATACATAAAATAAACAGGTACATGAAAAAAATAAATTGTTAATAAAATTTATAAGAAATACAGAAACAGAGAAAACAAAAGAAAATAAAAAGAAAAGACAAGAGAAAATAATAATGGAAAAAACATTAAAACGAAAAAGCGGAAATAACAGAAATTAGTACAAAAAAGTTCTTTCACTTAACCATTTTTTTAGCGTACATTTCCTTCTGAAACTCAATTCACAGTTTTTTATTGCGTTGGGTAACATGTTGTAAATTATTGGAACAAGGTATTCTAGAGTTCTTTGACCGTATTTATTTAGGTATCTGGGAATTATAAGTCCATAATTTGCAGTTAGTCTTGTATTATGAACATGATCCACTAGTTTATTATATTCAGATTGAGATGTATGCTGACTCGCAATTTTAAGCCACAATATAGCACGAACAGATAATAAATTTACAGAGTTGTATAGTAATGGTTTTGGTATGTAATGTCTTTGTTGGTATTCAGTTTTTTTTAATAATAATTTTACCAAAGAATATTGTACGTTTTGCACTGAAAGAATATTTGTTTTTGTTGAATGTCCCCATGTGGTTAATCCATATCTTATTAGGGATTCCGCCAATGACAGATAAACTAATCTAAGAGTATTTAGTGGAACAAAAAACTTCAGTCTATAAAGTTTGCTCACTATAGCTCTAAGCCGTGTGCAAACTTTTTGTATGTGTATATCCCATTTAAAATTACAATCAATTGTTAAGCCTAGATATACGTATTTAGAGACTAGTTCAATATTTTTACATGAGCATGGTTGTATCACAGAATTATGGATGCAATTAAAATCATGAGAAACAATTTTAGGAGTTATGGTGATGTTGGCATGAGGGGATCTGATGTGCATAAGCTTTGTTTTTTTAGCATTGATTATTAAACCTACATCATGTGACCATTTTTGAAGAGTGACAAAGTCTATTTGCAGTAAAGTACTTGCAATTAATAAATCCTCATGTGAAATAACTAATGCAGTATCGTCAGCATAAACATAATGTTTTACGTGAGAGAAAATCAATTTCATTGCAGTAACATATATAATATACAAGGTAGGGCCTAGTATGGACCCTTGTGGTACGCCTGCGTAAACGATCTTTTTTTTGCTATAATGATCTAAAATTTTTACACAAATCTTTCTATTTTCAAAGTAATTAACAAATAATTTAAGTAGGTTTCCTGTAATTCCAATTTGTTCAAGAGTTTCTAGTAATTTACTATGATCAATTGTATCAAAGGCCTTTGAATTATCAATAAATAATACGAGTACATGCTTCCTTTTATTAAGATCATTATTAATTGTATTTGAAAATTCTTGAAGTAGTAGATCTGTGCTCTTTTTTTTCTGGAAACCATATTGATGGGTATCAATAATAGAAAATTTTTCAAGGTACTTTATTGAAATTCAAATATTGAATTGAATATTTGAATTTCTCGGCTTTCCTCTACTATAATAAGCAACTATTATACATATAAACCTTCCTCTTGAATCACTCTATCTATTGGTGAAAACCGCATGAAAATTCGTTGCGTAGTTTAAGAGATCTATGCGCACATACATTTTGAGCGACTTTATTGTATTCTATGTAATGATATATCGGATCACGATGTTTATTGGAGATAAACTCCGAAATTACTCAACCGATTCTGATGAAATTTGGCTTACTGTGTGTAATTTAGTCAAACTTAAAAGATGGGATAGTTTTTATCTCGATTATCGACCTCAATTTTTATTTTTGCTAATTAAATTTTCACTAAATATTTGTTATAGGACTATGCTTTGTAATTATTTGTAAGTTTCATAAGTTTCTAACAAATGGCGGTGTAAGTTAATTTATCGACGCAACACTTGGTTATCTAGATTGGGTTATCGTGAAATAGATGGCGTTGTGTTTCGTAAGCCACAGCAACGCGTGGCGGGGTCAGCTACTATGTATATATATATATATATATTTATGCTAGTAGGAAGAATTCAAATATTGTACAAAATGTTATTGGTTAACTTGATCCGGTATTCCGGCGGATCCGGCAATCACTAATTTGACGCAATGACGTGTAGCCTACCATATAATTCTCTTTAAGAGCGTTTAACCAGCCAGCGGACTAAAATCCACATTTCGTCGAAAGTTGTTCTTACGATCGTGCAGGGCGGTTACAATGAGAAAGATTAATTATTCTCCGTACCAGCTTTTTTAAATTATAACTCAATATCGAATTTATTTCAATCCAAATTAGCTTTAATTTATACCTTTATTCAAAAATGCTGAAAGGCGTGATGATAAAACTATTAAAATAGTGTACTTTTTGTAGTTATTTTTTGACTATAATTATTTATCATTTTTCAATAATGTCTAAATTTAATGAGAATGTTAAAAAATCTGAAATATATTAGTTTGTAAGTGCGCAAATAAATACACAAATGGACCAATTTTCGTCAAGAAACACATGTACGTACATATTTTTTAATGATTTTATTGAAACTAAAATTAAAATTCTAATACATAACTCTGCTAGATAATGTATTGATTTATTTTACTCCATGATTACATTATTTGAAATGGGTGTGGTATAATACAAAAACTTTTTTGAAAATTTAACAAATCTGCCAACGACCTATGGAATAACCTTATTATACTAAAAATTAAAAAAAATTCTAAAAATTTATTACATAACTTCACTAGATAAAAGAACAATCTTTCGAAATCCATTTATAATTTTTTGTGGAAAAGAGTCAATACGTCTAAAAACTTTTTTGAAAATGACGTATTTCCGGTTTTCTCTGGTAATGCCCTCTTAACCACTGGAGCGACAACGCAATGCAAAACTTTTTTCTCCGGTTGCTCGAAAAATTTTTGTTACCATTTTGAATATTTTCTGCCCACAGTAAAAAAATCATACCTCCGAATTTTAATATGGAGACATACAAACTAATTTTAGTTCTATGTAGGCAATGAAATTACCTATATTTTGTCGATTATCACATAATCGTAGAATTTATAAAAAATATATTATAAAATAGTATACTTCTACTTAATTACTTACAAATAAGGGAAAATTTGCCAAAATTGGCAGCAAAACAATCTAATGTATTTTAAATGGTGTCATATTGTGGCGAAAAGTGCTCCAGTGGTTAAAGCTGGTTTCCACATTACCCCCAGTGGGGAGAAACAGTTAATTTTTGAGCTATTATGCCACATTGCGCTTCCTCCTTCTTTAGAAAACCTAACTACGTCACAGTGTTCATGATAAGTGCATGCGTTTTTCGAATTAGCAAATTTATTTTTATTCTTTATTTTTCTAATTTATTTCCTACTATCTGGTTCCCGGCATGCGTTGCAATGCCATTTTCAAAGAAATACATTGTTTCTCCCTGAATCACCTTTCCCGTGTGTCCCCGTTTCCCTCCGGCGTCCCCTTCCTAGCTAGCTTTATATAAATTAAAGCCTTTGTTGTTCTGATGTTTGAGCTATATTATTGTAAAGTTTCGTTAAAATCAATTCAGTAGTTTTTGCGTGAAAGAGTAACAAACACTCATAATACATCCATACAAACTTTCGCGTTTATAACATTAGTAAGATAAAAATGTTACTTTATAATATTAATAGCCATTATTAAGACCAGTATATGTATAACAATGTACCTAATAATAAAAATTGTTAACACAAAATTGTGGACATAAAAAAAAAAATTTAATCTTTTTTTTGTTTTGATTTAAGGTTTTTTAGTTCAGAAAAACTGAATGTTCTAATAAATATTTCAAAGAAAATAGAAATAAAATACTGAAATATGTAACATTAAAAAGTAAGACTACAAAAACATGATAAGGAGTATTATAAAACCCTTTTGGAAGAAGTGAAAATCAAATAACTTGTTATAACTGTATAGAGTGGTGAAAAGGATAGTCAAGAACTGCTAGACTTTCACTATGCTATTTTTTTCCCAGCTCCGAGAAATTGACACTCTTGGGCTGTATATACACTTCTTGGTTCCATGACAGTTCATCCTGCGACAATTCATCCCGCGACAGTTCATCCTGCGACAGTTCATCCGGCCGACAGTTCATCCCGCCGACAATTCATCCGGCGACAATTCATCCTGACAATTCAACCTACCATTACCTAACCTAACCTAACCCATAAGTATAAGTATGTCGTATTTTGTTATTCACGCATGCTTCTTCGGAGAGTCGAAATTATTGTTAGTAAAAATATTTTTAGAGCGGATTTCCACTCAAGATGCCTTCAGATATAAGTATATCGATTTTGGTTGTACGGCCGTATATCCTCTTTGCATACTTACTTAATAAAAATCTTCTAAATGATCAGGCAGGATGAATTGTCGCCGGATGAATTGTCGGCGGGGCAGGATGAACTGTCGGCAGGATGAACTGTCGGCCGGACGAACTGTCGCAGGATGAACTGTCGCCGGATTAAT
The DNA here is from genome assembly GCA_917880885.1 of Limnephilus marmoratus. Taxonomy (NCBI): domain Eukaryota; kingdom Metazoa; phylum Arthropoda; class Insecta; order Trichoptera; family Limnephilidae; genus Limnephilus; species Limnephilus marmoratus. Next base: position 5,015,164 of record OU862927.1, on the reverse strand, counting down.
TGTCGCAGGACGAATTGTCGGGTCACCACACTTCCTATCCTATCCTATTAATAATATTATAAAGGCGAAAGTTTGTATGGATGTATGTTTGTTGCTCTTTCACACAAAAACTAATGAATGGACTTTAAAAATTCTTTCGCTAATAGGAAGCTACATTATTTGCGAGTACTATAAGCTATATATATTGGTAAGCTCTGGCGTTATGAAATTATTTATCATACGTTTTCTGTCCCTAACCAAATCGAATTATTGCAAACGTCAGAAGAAAAGCAAACAAATTGTTGCCTTGGAAACGATGTTTTTTTTTTGAATTAGGCAATTAAATTGATGCAAAAAGAGTACTTTGTTGGCGTCGCAGTTAATATCTATCTCTAAAAATAAATTGGATAATTCTTTTTTTTTTGTTCGTTTGTTTTGTATAAAACTACTGTTGAGCTCTGTCATTATGAAATTTGTATAAAAAATTGTAATAGGTGGCACGCGAGCAGTTTGAAAACAGAATGTACCGGGAATGAATGTGTGGAATGCGAGAGGAGGGAGAGGGGATGGGGTAGGTGGTGTTGGGAGAGGGTTAGGGGTGGGAGGGGGGAGAGGTGGAGGATAGTGGGGGGGAGTGGTAGAGGGTGATGGGAAGTGTGGGTGGAGGGGGAGGGGGGTTGATGGGGGGAGTGGTGTGGGGAGAGGGAATGTTGAGGGGGAGGGGTAGGGGGTGGGAGAAGTGGTGGGTGGAGGGGGAGTGTAGGGGGAGTGGTGTGGAGAGAGGGAAGGTGGAGGAGGCGGAGTGGGAATCCCCTAATACCATGCGAGCGAAGCCGCGGGAAAAAGCTAGTATTAAATAATATGATAATACAATTCCAAATTTCAAAAGCATGTTGCTGGATGAATAAATTTGAATATATTTTAGTTAGATCGAGCTCGTAAAATTATTTAAGACATTGATTGATATTTTATATCTGTTATCAAACTTTACCAGTAACATTGACCTTGCCAGTTCCCACTTTCTTATATAAACAACACTGAGTAAACACACCTATATTTATTTAAAATATTCTTTTTTTAATTTTATTAAATATCAACGGTCCATAAGCACTGATTACATGTCACAAAATCATGGGAAAACTATTAAAAATAATAAAAAAGAGTTAAACAGATAATTGTGGCATTTTAATGAGAAATACACCAGAGACAATAACATACAAAACTGTATAGTACAAATAAATAGAATTAATATTGATTGAAAAGATTTGATAGCATAGCCCTCTTGTACCTACTTTATGTGCAGTTAAATAGATCTGCCACAACTGGATAGGGAACGTACCCATACTACGTGACACTTTTAGGGGGGGGGGGGTCTTCAAAAGGTCACGCTCCATACAAATGGGCGGCGGCTTCCTTAGGATTTTGGTCACCGGGGGGGGGGGGGGGGGGGGGTTAAAAATTGCAAAAAGTTGGTCACGTAGTTTGGGTACGTTCCCATATCTATTACTAACATTATGTAACCTAGGTACAAGCGAGTGTTTCGCATACTCAATCCTGTTATTGTTGTATTTAAACATTTTAGTGTAAGAAAAATATACGACGCGAATGTGAATGGTAGAAGAAGTCGGGGACGCCCGAGGAAGACATGGCACGATCAATAGATACTTGATTCGGGCCATGTCTAAAGTCAGAATAATAGAAGAGAATGTATGAATGTGAGTGAGGCAAAGAGTGTGTGTGCCAAGACCGAGTTGTTAGGCGGTCCGTCCTCTCCGCCTGCCCCTGCGGGATGGTTAGTTAGTGAAACATTTTAGAAAGATTTTAGATCGAGTGGTTCTCGTGGGAATATGAAATTCAATGACTGTCTATGCTACCATTTACAATTTTATACATAAATATTAAGTCGTATATAATTCTTCGATCTGAGAGACTTAATAAATTTAATTCTTTCACCAAGTAATTTTAGCTTACGTTTTCAATGGGAATACCGAGTTTAAATTTAATATGTCTTAGAAATTTATATTGAATTTTTTCGATTGAATCTGAATGTGTTTTTAAATGTTTTTTAATAATTTAATAGAACTAATACGATTTCATTGCCCTGGTCGCGCTAACAATAGACTGACTCTACCGTTCTACTATAATAACACACATACATTATCACATTATTACTCACCAATCAGTCGATTACACATTTTGGGAAATGAATATGCTAACATCGGCGACATTTATTTCTTAAAATTAGCGCAATATAAACATGCACTCAAAAATTATTTTTCCATAATGTAACTTTATATACGCAATATGGACATGTTGAAATGAAATGATGATATTTCTCATTGTTCTTTTTTGTTGTGATACACAAAATAATTGTATGTTATTTTTAAGTTTCAGTTTTTAAGTTTTTTATTTTTTCCATTATGTAACTTTATATACGCAATATGGACATGTTGAAATGAAATGATGATATTTCTCATTGTTCTTTTTTGTTGTGATACACAAAATAATTGTATGTTATTTTTAAGTTTCAGTTTTTAAGTTTTTTATTTTTTCCATTATGTAACTTTATATACGCAATATGGACATGTTGAAATGAAATGATGATATTTCTCATTGTTCTTTTTTGTTATTTTTTGTTGTGATACATAAAATAATTGTATGTTATTTTTAAGTTTAAAACTACTATTATGTAATGATATTATTTTTTTTACTTTTGTACTCTATTATATGTTTATTTATAAAAGGCAGTATAGCCGTTTATGTATTTAAAATAAAATAAAAATAAATAGGGGACCAGGGCGAGGAGTTATATTCGACTTGACTACGTATTAAGAATGTATACAAAATTTTTAGTGTTGAAATAATAATAATTCTTGTTAAGTTTGTACGTAATTTTCAAAAATATTAACCCTACAAGGAGGCCGCGAGAAAAAAAGTTACCCTTAGTGTGTCCAGAAATGACGTATCCATCTTTCCCACTGCGGTGCAACGCGATGGGTCGAGGTCGGCTGGAGATGTCAAAGTTCCTCAACCGACCAATACTGATAGGTACTGAGAGTATCTCCCGCTCTGGAACATGCCGCATATATACAACCTATATATTTTCGTTATTTGTTTATGCCGTGTTGCGCAACTTCCTTGTTTAGCCAACGTTTTGGACAGCGTTACAATGTCCATCATCAGGGCAGATCCAGCAGATCCGGTAGATGTTTACAGAAGGAGATAGCGCAACACGGAATAACACCCCAAAAACAAATAACGAAAATGTATCTACCTATATGTAAATTATTTTTAAATGAATTAATTGTGAAATCACACACAATTAGTCAAATAAAATTTATTTTTGCACGCTGGGATTCGATCTCGCGACCTTCGGATTGTGAGTCAAGGGTCTTACCCCTCGACCACGGCGGCCGTCAGTTGAGTTAAAGATTTGAGGTAATAACCAATTTGGGAGGCGGGAATGGGTACCGCCGCTCCGGGAACCTTTATTGGATAACCAACACCTCTGCCATAGGTCACCCCAAGTGGTTCGCTACGTTTGATGACTTAGCAGGGGTGCCCGGGTTCATGGGGTGAGGTTTGTCTAGGTCTTGGAGGCGGATGACCAGGACACACTGAACCCCAGATTCCTACCCACCCCTTAAACCCTTTTCCTTCCCAGAAGTCTCATCTCCTTCCTTTCCTTAAAAAAAACCCTCCACACAGCATCCCCAAAGATGACATACGCCCTGAGGGAGATTATTTTCCTCAGGGCCTCCTGTGTGGAGCTCATGTAAAAAAAAAAAAACAGAACTTGCATAAAACATTGACTGACATTGAAATTCTGTGAAACCACTGGCCAAAGTTTTTGTTTTATTAAAAAAATGTATTAACTCTCTTTGTTAAAATAAAAAAAAAAACAATTATTATAAAAAAAAAAACTCTTACAACCAATGAACAAGAGTCTTTATTACCTGGCCTTTTGCGGACAGAATTAGAGTTTATGGAACCCACGAATAACGTTATTAATTACACATTTTTTTAGGTGTCTACCTATCTCATAGACAGCTGGCGGTCATTTAGCCTATATTATCGCTTCGATATGAGTTAGGTACTGCCGATAAGATTTATGTAAAATGTTCCACCAGAGAAAAAGCCTTTTATTGAACCAGAATAAAAGTATTATTAGAATGTACCTACTGGAGTGGAATAAACTGTAAGACAATTCTCAAACAATGATGAAAAATTAAAGAGGTTCTGAAAATATTCTAGAATGCAAAAAAAAACTTAGGACAAAGTTTTCGCTATTTTGTCGGATGGTCAAAATATTTCCGATTTGCAATGAAATCCAAATAAATGGAATATTTCTGAACGCATCCTAAAACTAAAAAATGTTTTTGAAAGATGATGAAATACGCTATCAAATTTTATAATTCGTAATTAACACGCATTTTTAAATACCATTTTTTTTAATTCAAACAAAATAAGTTTTATAAATGACCCACCCCACATTTTTTTCATCTAAAATTACTGAAAAGAACAAAAAACACACATACTTTGTTAGGCAAATGTATTATACACGTTATTGTTTCATGTAAAAATAGTTGACAAAAAATTCCCAAAGTTTCACCATTTTTTTTTAAATTGCGGTCATAACCTTTGGATTCATAAAAGTGTATATTAAAACTATTTTACGCTGAAGTATTTGACTTAATTATAAAATGTGGGGTTTTCTCTTCCTAACACCAGGGATACAGGGATTCAGGGAAATGTTGGGTGGAAAGAAAGGAGAGTGTTAATAAATATTAATTTATTAAAGTTTTCGGCATTGCCCGGGATTAGCACAGAGTTTTGATGAATCAGATAAAATGGGTTGTTGAATGAATGTGCCTAAAATGGTTCACACAAATACAAACACTCAAAGATAGAGCAAGAAAACTAACATGCAACTTTAGTTATCTAAGACATATATTCTAAATAAGGATTTATTAAAAATAACGTTGATAATACAATATGGCATTACAGGATGGGGTGGAACTTATCAAAATCACACACAAATCAGCCTGCATTAGCACAACAATAAATATTTAAAACCAAGCTACGAAGACCATAAAGAATTCAAGGTCAGAAAACTAAATGCATTATATTTTACCATGCAGCGTTACAAACTTTGAAAGATTATATTCTAAATTAAACTTCACCAGTTAAAAACTAATAGAAACCTCAGACAACCATCGATTCTCCGGAATGTAAAAAAAATGAGAAAAAAAATATTTATTATTTATTTATTAATAATCATAATCGTTATCTTATTCAAAATATGTACAATATTGGGTTATCCTTGGAAATTCCGATCAGTTTGAGTTGGCCACTATAGCATTCGAAGAAAATCACAGCAAAAGCATTCACGTCAATGATTACATGAACAGCATGTATGTAAAAGCTCCTAGAAGTTGATTTGTTGTTTGCGGCTTCATGAACCCACTCTCCAGGGAACAAAAAAAATTATTGATGTTAAAATAAGACTCCATATAGTAGGCATCAATGAAGTTGATAATTTGGTTGTGTTTTCATTGTTATGGTGTATTCACGAAACCAAACTCCAGATGACATTTGACGTTATGACAAGTCACCACACAGCATCAGCAGCGGCTGCGGCTGCCGCAGCTCTTGCAGCATAGTAAACCGGCGCCACACGTCCATCAACCCTGGGAGGAACGACCGGAGCCCAAGAAGTAACAGGGCTCCATGCAGGTGGAGGAGGGGGCGGCGTGACCCAGGCCGAAGGAGCCACCCAGGCCGGTGGGGGGGCGGTCCATGCCTCAGCGGCTGCTGCCTCGAAGGCGGCCTGGTGAGCCACTTTGGCCACTGCAACCTCGGGGGTGTCTACCACCCGACCGTCGGGACCCAGAGGGGCAGCTCCATAGAGTAACACGGCAGCAGAAACTGGTGTTGTCCAGTGTGGACTGCCATTCACGATAGCGCCAAGGCACAGGAAGGTGGCGACAAACTGAAACAATTTCAAATCAAACAATTTCAGCATACTCTGTAGCATTTTTGGCGTCTATTCGTAACCATAAGAAGACAAGGTTTAAGGATTTGGTTTTGCCTTTGTTAGAAGTCAACATAGAGTACAATAATAAATTCCCCTGGCTGACAATACGATATTCAATGAATCCGTCATCTATGTTTATCAGTTATCAATATTTGTCAGTACGATCAACGATTAGTGGGGCCTCCATAGTATTAGATAAGTTTTGGTTAATTTTCAATGTACATATATTTTTTTTAATGCAAAATTACTGGCTTATTAATGAACGGATTGAACTAATGAAGCTCTTAGAATTGAAAGAAGTCGTGTACGCAATCCATAGACATAAATAAAATGCTTCTAAGATGCAAAAATTTATTTCATTCCAGCTTTGAGAAACGAAAGTGGTATGACTACAGACCTCGTAATAAACTAATTAACTCAAATTTAGTGTCAAAAGTAAATGCAGACTGCCAATGCACATTAAGTTTAGTATTTCAATTCAACATTGCAAATTTATTAATATTTTTACGTAATTGTTATGGCGTATGACGTTCCGGAACGTGAAGTTGCCAGCGTAGGTATACCGATTTCTTATTGATTCCCTGTCAATATCGGTTCGGCTGTCAACAGTGAAACCGTGCTCAGTATATCGACATAAAATCGTCGGAAGTTACGCCAACTAATACGATATTGTAAAGTTATCGATTTCTCTTTGCTTGACGTGGCACAAATATTGGTGTAATAAAATCGTAAGAAGGATTTCATAGATAAGTAATTAAATATTATGCAACTATTTATTTTTTTGTATTTACGTGACACCTTAATAAATTTTGAAAGTTCTGCCAAAAACATGGGTCTCATACTAAACCAGCAGAAGACCAAATATATTGCCGAAGGATGCACCCAACAAACCCCAACTCTCTCATGTGGAAGCCAACATTTTGAAACGGTACCAAGATTCACATACCTAGGATCCCTGATAACAAACGACAATAATACCACAGAGGCGATCCAGAAGCGCATAGTGAACGCAAATAGCTGTTATTTCCGCCTACAAAACCAAATAAAATCCATACTGCTGTCCAGAAATACGAAGATATTAGTGTACAAAACACCTATCATACCAGTACGCAGTTGAGACGTAGGGACTAACTAAGAGGTGTGAGCGAGCACTGGACGTTTTTGAAATAGAAAATTCTGAGCAGACGTTACAACAATGAGCTATATACTCTGTATAAGGAGCTAAACGTCACAAAATGTATAAAACTGGGAAGACTTCGGTGGCTGGGTCATGTGGAGAGAATGACCGAGCATCAAGCACCAAATTCCCTACTGAACTCAAGAAATATAGGGCGAAGGAGCCTGGGAAGACCAAGGTTAAGATGGAGCGACAGTCATCAAAGACATATCTACCTTGGAGCTTTTAAACTGGAGAGAGCTGGCATAAAACCGAGATGAGTGGAGGAAGACTCTTGAGGAGGCCAAGACCCACCAGGGGTTGTAGAGCCAAGAGTGATGATGATGATGAATTAGGTGAATAGGATCAAAAGTGCACCCATTTAACGTCGAAATTTCTTATGTCGCCAATTATTTCATTCCTAGTATGCAAAGTAGGAATTTAAAATCAAACTTACGATAATTATTTTACACATTGCTGCTTTGTGGTACGTCAGCTCAATAGAGAAGAAAAATATTTGTGACTAGAAAAATTTAACTGCAGCTTTTATATTGCTAAATCCATGTGAGATTGATCTCTACAAAGGTAGTTTAATTTAAATTAATTATTTAAAAAAATACATAAGAAAGGCAAATTTTATTTTTTTTACTCTCAGCTAGAACCAAATGGAGGAAATAATTCTAAGCCTTTATTCATGTTGTTTTTAATTCAGTGGTATCTGTTTGAAGTGCACTGTTCTAATAGGGGTAATGTATCGTTATCATAATATGTCTGAATAAGAATAAAAATCTTATTCAATAGACTTATAACTAGAAACACCTGCTTTTATTGATTATAATTCTCTAAGGCATGTAATTCGTTAAGTATTGTGTTCTAGTAATTCTAATCGAGTTCCTAGTTCCTAAAGAATATCACAATTAACCCACATTACAATGACCCAAGGTTATGAAAACATGGAAGTGTAGTTCTTTAATATGCTTTTTTTAATATGAATACAACACAATAGTCAGAACTGCTCCCATCTGGAATCAGTGAGACTGTAGCATCTCCAATTGGGGTAAGTAGGCTTGACGAATCTTTGAATCAAGAAAACTTCATTCAAGAAATTGAATTTTTATTGAATTTCTAAAGGTGTAGGTTTAATACGAGGCATGTTCAGAAAGTGTGGTGAGCCGTGGCACAAGTTTCTTTATGCCTTTCTCGAGGAATTCTCCCGCCAGCTCCTTCCCCCACTTCAGAACCACTTTCTGCACCTTCTCGTCCATTGAAAATTTATTTTTATCCATACATGCCTTCAGGAAGGTGAAAAGATGATAATCTGAAGTCACCAAGTCAGGGGATTACAGGGGGTGTTTCAAAACATCCCAACCAAATGAGTCCAACAGCGTATTGGAGGCTAAGGCTGTGTGAGGACGGACGTTTTCGTGAAATAAGCACTCTGGCCAGCATTCCCTCCCTTTGTTTTGAATGTTCTTTTGAGGTTTTTTAGGGTATCACAATATCGTTGTGCATTGATGGTCTCAACCTGAGGTAGAAGTTTCTGGCTTTATTTTCTTCTTATACATTTTATTTTCTTTTTGCTAGTATACTTAGTGGTACATTATAACATAAACATATAACTGTTTTTTTCTTCATTACTTATTTTATTTTCAGAAGGTTTTTTCGACTGGTTATAGCCGTGGATTATTTCAGAAGAATTAATCCACGTGCTGCTACTTCTATTTATCTTTTATATAATGTTAATGTAAGTAGTTGCATACTGCTTACTAACCCCGTATGCATGGACATCGGAAGGTCTAGAGTCCTTCAAATAAATATAGTTTTCAATAAAAAAAAGTAGAGTCTTGACGTGTGCGGTGAAGGAGGAAACCATATGTTTCCTTATAACGCCGTTGGGAAAGTGGTGGGGTCCCCTCCAATGAGGCAGAAATTCCACCAAATGGATGCCTTTTCGGTCCCAAAACACTGAGATCATGATTTTTTTTGCCCAAAATTATGGTATTCAATTTTTTGACAGATAGGGAATTGGTGTGACGTCACTTTGACAACAGTTTTATTTTCAGGCGTATAATGAGTCACCCACTATCATCTCCAGTCACAATAGAGCTCAGAAATCCTCACTTTTTCTTCTTGTAGATGTTATTTCTTCCATGAGTAAAAAGCGGTTCGCAGCACTTGGCGGGATTTTTTGCCGACATCTTTCACGCAACTGCACACTGCAAGTGAATTTACGTACTACAATATTCCTACGATGCTCGTTCTGGTCAGGAGACCCCTTTCTACCACTCAGTGTTACAAACCCTCAAAAAACTAAAAACTACCGGTCGAATTACACTTACTTTCTGAGTATGCTAAGTACAATACTGTTTAGAAAAGAGGTGAATAACTGAATTCTATAGGTCTGATAAAGTGGGGCGAAAAATCGGATGAAGTATAAAGCATGAAACTTACATTTCATAGACATAATCAGTTTACCAGTCTAACTTACAACACTAACCATGAATCAAATTATCGTAAGTTCTTTGTAAATCCTTAAAATTAATAACAACAGAAATTTCTCGTTTTTTGAATAATTTTATTTAAAGCAAAAGACAAATTGGGAATAATAAAATCTTGCAAAATATCGTCTTTACTTTGGGTGATCGCTTTGCTTTCATTGGAAACTAGTGCATACCCGTGAAAAATCACGGGATATTATAATTGTAGGATATGTAAAGCTGAGAGTTTTTACAAAATATTTGACTCTTTTTTTTACATGAGCTCCACATAGGAGGCCCAGACGGAAATGATTTTCCTCAGGGCCTACGTCATCTTTGGGGATGCTGTGTGGAGGGTTTTTTTAAGGGAAGGAGAGGAGAGTTCTGGGAAGGAAAAGGGTTTAAGGGGTAGGTAGGAATCAAAGTGTGTCCTGGTCACCCGCTAAGATTATGTAGATATTAATTTTAGATGCAGATATTAATTTTTCCTCTTGTTTTAAATGTCAAGTGTGCAAAATTTCATCGAAAAGTATCGTAATTCTAATATTTATTAAACATTTCAAATAATAAGTTCAATTAAAAAAATATTCTGATTATTATAGGTAGGTACCTACTTTATCACCTATCAGGACAAATACTATAATCAAAGCAAATTTGTGTTAATTATGAAAGATCATTTTAAAGTTTTTTGTGTAAGAGAAAAAAAAATTCTAACAATTGTGAAAAAAATTGGTTACAGTTTGTCGCCATCCTCGTGTTTATGGGCGCCCTGGTGTCTGGAAAACCACATTGGGGCGCCAACCCCTGGGGACCCCCTCCCGCAGTGGCCGCCCACCTGGCCGTAGTGGAGGCTGCCATCATCGCCACCGGGACCCCACCCCCTCCACCCGCCTGGGCCCACCCTCCCCCACCCGCTGTGGCCGCCCACCTGGCTGCCGTACAGGCTGCTATCATCGCCACAGGGACACCCCCTCCTCCACCCGCTTGGGCACATCTTCCCCCATCTGCCTGGGTTCACTAAGCCACCACTAGACCTTAAAATGTCTACCATATTTTTACCGTCGAATGTTTAAACCGACCCACGCCTGTCGCCTATATCAAACGGTTTTTCCCTGTTTACTTAGTAGGTATGTAACATATTATAAGTTGTAAGTTTATATTATAACTACATGTTTTTAATCAAAAATAATATATTTATTTGAAATAACTTAAGTGTACTTTCTGTTTCCCTTTCGATGTGTTATACCATATATTTGGAAGGCGCGAGACCGCGAAGTGGTTAGCAGGGGCGCCCGGATTCATGGGATGAGCCCACCAACTAAATGGTTGGCCGGATCGGAAGAAAATGGTTGAGAGTGTCCCTTTGACTTCTCCAGCCGTACTCTCTCAGAACATCGCCTTACACCGCGGTGGGAGGGATGGATTCATACGTCCCTCACTCCTGGACGCATATTTCCTTTTCCGTGTTCAATATGAGGCAACCATTCCTCGAAATCAACACGGGTTTATAAAGCTATTTCACCTTCCAAACCCGTGTTCAATAGAAGGCAAGCGGCATCCAATTGTGCAACGCCGATAAGGAACTCCAGTGAAAAATATTATGGCTTTAAAAAAATATGTTCATACAGACCAATAAACGCTGATTCTGAATATATTAGTTCTATATTATAATATTAAACGCAGAGTTTTAAAAAAATAATAAAAAGTCAATTTTAAATCGGGTCGTAAAAACACGCCGTCAAGTTGGCATTATTGAAATGTTTAGTGGTTACATCACATCACTATTCGTCGTGTCGTGACATAACCGTAAAGTCATTGTATGGGAATGTAAGTTTGACTTTAGTTGTTGTGTTTATTGAAACATTATTTAGGCCTATGTTTAAAAAATTAAGGTATCTCTTATTAGTTTATCTCTATTATTGAAAATATTCAAAAACTACTGCACAAAAAAATAGTAATGCTACTTCAAGGGAGAATACTTCAAACAACGAAATTCAAAATGGCGGCAGTTGATCAGCTGATTGGTCCATCCTATAGTAACTTTTCAGGAGTGGTGACGTCACATCATTCACCATACATACGGTGGTTTTTGGGGGATCTTGAAAAATTAAAACATTGACAATTATTTTAACTATGAAAACACGCAGTTATTTAAGTTAGAAGGTTATTCATTAAAAAAAATTAAAAAAATTGAACTTTCGTTGTCTATTCTCTTTCCAGTACTAGGGCCTAGCAACAAAAATATGCGGGCCGGTTTTTCACTGCGAGTCACGATAATTTTTCTGGTCGTAGAAATCTCACATCATGTCTAACTTATGTTACATTTGAAATCAGCTTCCATTCAGCGATCTATACGAATATATTTCCTTTAATTCATACATCATTATCACCTCAGTTGCAGTTTCTGTTTATGTATCAAAAATTCCGTTGGCTTTAGGTACCTGCGCAAAAACGACGAATCATTTGAATTTTAATTAAAAAAAAATAAAAACAAAATTTCGAATGAAAATCAAGCTCTTGTTTGTTTGTAGAAATCAGCAATCAAATATTTTTTCATTCCCTTAATTGCTTACGAGCTTTCTGTTTAGTAAATTATTTATTATATCCTATAATTTTCAACCTGTGAAAGGCCAGGAACGTGCCCGCACGCGAGACTCGAATTTCAAAAAAGAATATTAATTCAAATAATTTGGATGCGATTTAAATTTTTTTGTATAAAGAAACTGTACCAAGGAAAAGCTCAGAATAGCTTCCTCCATTCTTGTTCTTAAGGTAATTTAAAAAAGGTAAGGTAAAAAACCCTGGCCTTTGACAGGTCAAGCGAAATTCCAGTTACTTACCTACCTTAAAGGCATAACAAAAATTGTGTATTGAAAAAATAAACAGTAAGTTGACCAAAGATGTCTCCAAAAGTCTATGAACAAATGGAAGAGGATTGTGGAAGTGAATGTTCTGATTCTCCTGGAATGATCTGGTTCAAGTTTCCATCAGCTCCAATAGAAAGAGGCAGAGGAAGACTACCCGGCTCCAGGACAAGGAGGGTTCCCGGGCTTACTGTGGGCAGAAGGAGAAGATCACGGTCTAGGAGGAGAAAAAGGCGTCGTGGTGGAAGGAGACGTCGGCGTCGCTGACCCATTTCTTCTGAAAACTGAATTATATCAATACATTCAAAACCCCCATTTCAACTGCCAGTGTCCATCTACCATCAAACGAATTTCTAATCGGAATTTTTTTGCGTAGTTTAATTTTCTCGAGTTGTCATTTGTTTGTCCATATTTTTAAATAAATTCAAAAATAAAATCTAGTTACTTGGTGATTGTCTAATTCTAAATGAGATTCACTTGAAAAATATGCACGATGTGCGTTTTATTTTTTTTTTGTATATTTAAAAAAAATTGCATTTCAGAATTAATATTTGTTATTATTAAACATTACACCGGTGGAACCAGTAGCATGTGGGACTTAACCAAGTAGGAAAGTCTGCTTGTTTTTTCCCAATGGGATTATTTACTTCCAGAATATTAATTACGTGAGGGTTTGGTTGGATTCGTTTGTATTCTATTATATTTGAACTCGATCGACGTCTCAGCACGATCGAGAAATGCCTTTATAAGTTTGAAGTAAGTACGGGCACAAAATATCGTACAACATATATTACAACTCAGAATTATATCCGATTTAATATTTTTAAACGACTTCAAAAAGGAGGAGGTTCTCAATTCGACTGTATTTTTTTATTTATTTATTTTTTTAATTTATTTTTTATTTTTTTTATTTTATGTTTGTTACCTCAGAACTTTTGACTGGGTGAACCGATATTGATGATTTTTTTTTAATTGAAAGCTGGTGCTTCCCGTGTGGTCCCATTTTAATTTGGTCCAGTTCCGACAATGGCATCCATGAGAAAACCATATAAGTCTTAAATTTGCATTAAGTATGTGCGCGACAAATGGACGAATAACTCAATATCACGCCAACCGATTTCAATGATTCTTTTTTTATTGGAAAGGATGTACTTCAAGGATAATTTGATGAGAGTTTGGTTAGGTTATGATTATCGGATCCATGACAAATCAACGAAACTTGGCCGAATCTCATAATTTGACCCTAACGTCGCTATGGTCAAATTATATCTGTCTCATATGAGCAGCACGTTTGGTAGGTTTACCCATATTCAGACAAATTAGTTAGTGTACTTCAAATTCACTAAAAATCAAAAAATAAACAAAAATTTTAACAAAACAAAAAAACGACTTCCAAAAATGCACTAAAAAGTAAAAAATAATTTCGTATTCTTCTACAACTTCATAACCAACTTACTTTTTCTAGGGCCGTCTGTTTTAACGCTCGCTAAAGTAAAAGTAAAGCAAAAAGCAGTTACTATAGTTAAATTTAAGCAAAATGCGTTTTTCAATCAATTTGACTGATTGTTTTACGTTACTTTTAACTTTTGTACTTACTTTCCGAAAACCGATAGTTACTCGAGAGTTACTCCGCCATATTGGCATATTTGACAGTTCTGGTCGAAGTAATGTACGGAAATGGATGCTTCAACATTGATTACTAATATGCTAATCAGTAATCATGATAAATATTATAGAAGAGGATGATAATGACGATGAATTCCTCATCAAATATGTCTTGCAGCGAAAACTAAAACATTTCGTCCCCGCGTAAATAATATGGGTATCTGGAATGATCTCATATTTTGGCGCGGCACCGCATGTCGAAAAAATCTTGCTGTTGAACAGAGTCAATTCTGATATCGACATATTTAGCGTTACCTTTTAAAAGACAAGCTTTTATAATGAACATATTGCAAGTTTTACAGGATCTTCAAATCAATTTATTGAATCATAAACATCACAAAAATATAACATTAGTAGGTAGGGCCTAAACAGAATCATTTCTGATATCGACATATTTAGCGAGTGAAGCTGCCTTTAAAAGACAAGCTCTAAGAATGCTAGTATATTTTACTATACTACTTACGTTTAATGTAATGCTCTTACCAACAGATTTAAAAAAAAGTATAAAATGCATGTTTTTCTAACGTTTTCGATACTATAAATAAACTGAATTGAAGTTATCGTAAAATATGTGACACTTCAAATTCAAGGAGATACCACAATTACTGGAAAGTAAATTACATTCATATTGTATATTACATGTATTTCAATAGGTCGTCATTTAATTGTAAATATTCATACAAATACTTTTTATCGGAACAAAGCTGTCAGATCCTATGACGCGACACAAAATACAACCGGATATTTTCATATTTTGACAGATGTTCTGATTTAGTTTACGGTGTTGCCGCATTGAAAAATATTTCGATGCGTTTTTCCACGTAATTCCGACGAAAATTCTGCTTTTTAGACTGGCCACACTGACAAATATTACTTTAGCGAAAATACACTTGAAACAGCGCGTGGTCCTATTTAACATCCTCGTTACTTTAACTGACAGTTACAATTTAACTTTAGGACACCATTTAACTTTCTGTTGAAACAGACGGCCCCTAATCATCAATATGTAGGTACGATTGTTACTTTTGGAGTCGGGGTCAGTCAAGTCTGGAGCCAGTCTGGAGATGCCTATGGCATCCCCAATTGGGGTATGTTGTGAGGCTGAAGGTAGTGGGGAGAGGAAGCAGATCACAAGGAGGAAGTAACTGGCTATTCAGATCTGGTCACCAAACACGGCTAAAGCCATTTCAAGCAACATTTCAATTCTGAATGGTGGTCTTACACGAAGGGGATATTGAGTATCTTCCACTCTGGAACGTGCCGCAAATATAACATTATTTTAAATGAATTAATTATGAAATAACACAAATTATTCAAAAAAAAATTATTTGCCCACCGCGGGATTCGATCCCTTTCGATTTCTTATTATGAAGGTATTTACCCATACCCATATCACAAAACCTTTGCCTTGAAAGGGACTTCATAATAAATTTGATACTCTCTCTCTGGTTTCAATCGTAGGATTGGTTTGCAGCAATTTCCTCTATTCATCTCTTCCACTCATCCACTCTTCCCTGTCTTGGGCGGCTCTTTTGAAGTCTGCATATGATGAGCAGCGCATGTCCAGTAGCAGGTCCTCCAGGTACTCTCGGCGTGGGCGTCCCCTAGAGTTTGTCCCCTCGGTCATACCCTCCATTATGGCATGCAAGAGGCCTTCTTGTCGTATTACATGGCCGATCCATATTGCACGCCTTTCTGACAAGGTCCTTAGCAGGTGCCTTCCTCCTTCGATTCTTTGGAGAACCTCCTCATTTGTAATGTGGTCTCTCCAGGAAATTCCCAATAGTCTTCTATAGGACTACATCTTAAAAGCCTCTAGTCTCCGTTTATCTCTTTCGGATAGGCACCATGTTTCGCAGCCGTACTTCAAGATACTCCATACATAGGTCTTGATGAGGAGTATTCTCAGTTTTAGGTCTACATGCATTATTCGATTCTATTATTTTCGACCTTTTATTGAATGCCAGCCTAGCCTGGTGTATACGGCTGTCGACCTCGCTCTTAGACCGACCGTAAAAAAATAAATTTAAATTTGATACATTCGAATGAAAGTTTCCTGTTATTATTAAAATCTTTTTTATTAGAATGTTTCTACTATGGACATGTATAAAAAGATATTTTACGACAAATATTACATAAAGTAGTATTTACAATAATTAAGAGTAATCGACGGCAGGTGGGATGTAAGATGGGGTAAATAAATCAGTAGAAGGAAAGGAATGATTCCGATACTGACATTACCAATCTTCGGCAGCCGATGCAGCAATTGCATGGGCTGCATAGTGGGCAGCCTTGGCTGCTGCAACCTCAGGAGTATCTAAAACATGACCATCTACCCCTACAGGGGCGGCTCCATAAGCCCAGGTCAGGGTAGCCCAAGAGGGCGGGGGAGTAGTCCAAGTGGTCACCACGGCAGCCTCATGGGCGGCCAAGTGGGCGGCGGCCGCTGCGGCCACCTCAGGGGTCTCTACCACTTGGCCGTCAGGTCCGAGAGGGGCGGCCTCGGCCAGCCAGGACGGGGGTGGCACCCAGGCGCTTGGCTGGGCGGCATATGCCAGGGGGTCGGTGAGCCAGCGAGGACTGGCTGATGCAAAAGCCAGGCACAGCAGAAGGACGGATACAAACTAAAACATATTAAGAATGATTAGTTTTAATTTAATTTCCCTGACTGATGACTGAAATTTCTTTCAAATACGAGTATCGACACAAAAGCCAAGAACACAACCTTGAAATAAAAATCCCGAATGAAATTACCGAGATTAAAACTACTTATGATAAATTTTAGAAAGGAATTCAGACAGTATTATTGGTGTTTAATTTGTGATTGATTATATTTACATTTTAAATATTATTGTATTTTCTAATTAAATGAAAACAATACTAGCGAAACTCAATCGAAAATCTGGAGAGAGAAAAATCAGTAAAAGATATTGGCCGAGTCCCAGATGTGCCAATTATCTTTTTCGGATTTTTCTGTCTCCAGATTTTTTATTCGAGTTTGTTTTCATTTAATTAAATATTATCTTCAATTTGAAGTTTTACTCATAAAGTTAAAAATAAAAATAAATATTGTATTTTCATTTGATTGCACCGAACATTTTTTTTAAAGATACAAGTGTGCGGTTTACACGCGGTGGAAGTGAATCTTTCATATAACTAAAGAAAATAAGAGTGGAGAGGCTAAGCACCGCTCCGCATAAAGAGGAAACCAATTATTATATCTCATTCTCTTTCAGGTTAAATTATACAGATGTATGTGTTTGTCACTTTTTAGTGTCGTTATTTTTCGTTCATCGAGTTTCAAATCACAACGGTGCTAAAAAAGTTTTCACTTCAAAAATATATGTCTAAGGACGATGTTTTTATTATTTTTTACACGAATACCTCACAAGAGTCCCAGCTGCTCCCGTCTGGAGCCAGTGAGACTATGGCATCTCCAATTATTGGGGCATGTTGTGAGGCTGAAGGTATTGGAGAGAGGAAGAAGATAGAAAAAGTAAGGTGGGGAAGTACCTGGTTATACAGATCTGGTCACCAAACACGGTTAAAGCCATTTCAAGCAACGTTTCAATTCTGAAGGATTGTCTTACACCGGGGCGATACTGAGAGTATCTTCCACTCTGGAACGTACCGCAAATGTAGATACTATATATTATTTTTAAATTAATTAATTGTGAAAAAACACAAATTAATGAAAAAAAATATTTGCGCACGCCAGGATCCGATCCTGCAACCTTCGGATTGCGAGTCAAGAACCATACCCCCCGTCTATGGAGGCCGTTACAATTACTTACAGTGATTTGATTCATGTTTATTGTGGAACGTTTTACTTGGAAGAGAAGACAATTGGTTGTGTTGTTAATGATATGTTAGAACGAGCTTTTATATTAATTTAGTCTGTGGTATACCTAGGTACTTATCCACTTTTCTGATTCTGGGGTTTTCATTGAACACTGATAATAAACTTTTCAATGATTTGTTCTTGGTTCTTTGTTATTCTGACAAATATCATTTGTATTATGCAACATTAAGATTAAAAGAACAGCTTTGTTCGTTAAGAGAGAATAAATCATTCCAGACGTCGAACTTTTATTCAATTTCTTAAGTCGTAGATATACAAATAGGTACTGTTATGAAAAAGAGTGCATTACTTTTGGTCCGATGGAGTGGGGTGGAGAAAAATAAGTATAAAGCCTGATACTTACATTTCTGAGACATAAACAGTTTTCTTGTCTAACATACCACCATAAACATGAATCATATTATCGTAAGTACTTTGAATATCCATAAAAATAATTAATATAAGAAAATTTTCGATTCTCGAATTAGTAGATTTTCAGCAAAAACAAATAAGAAATAAATAAATATTGCTATGATAGGTTTTAAGATTTTCATGGCCAAAAGCATTTTCGTTATTTGTTTTTGGGGTGTTATGCTGTGTTGCGCTACCTCCTTTTTTAGCCAACGTTTCGGACATCGTTGCAGTGTCCATCATCAGGGCAGATCCGGCAGATCCGGTAGATGTGGGTAAAGAAGGAGGTAGCGCAACACGGCATAACACCCCAAAAACAAATAACGAAAAAATATATATTGCTATGATCAAATCAAATAATTGCAAAAACTCTGTCGCATATGAACGCTGAAATTTTTTTGAAAACTTGTGCAGATATTGTAATTGTGGAATATGTCAATCTGAAAGTATTCATACTCTGCCACAGGTCACCCCAAGTGGTTCGCTACTTTTGGTGATTTAGCATGGGTGCCCGGGTTCATGGGGTGAGGTTTGTCTAGGTCTTGGAGGCGGATGACTAGGACACACTGAACCCCAGATTCCTACCCACCCCTTAAACCATTTTCCTTCCCAGAACTCTCCTCTCCTTCCTTTCTTTAAAAAACCCTCCACACAGCATCCCCAAAGATGACATAGGCCCTGAGGGAAATTATTTTCCTCAGGGCCTCCTGTGTGGAGCTCATGTAAAAAAAAAATCATAAAAACATCTATTTTCCTCAGGATCGTTGCCTTTCAAAATAAGAAATTAACCTTTTGAATGTAGAGCATAAACTTGAAAAATTATGACATCCGCGGCATCTGCCAAACATTTTAACAAAAGAAAAATGCATTTGAAATAAATAATTATCAATTAATTAAATAAATTTGGTTCCTACTTTATCGCTTGTCTGATATGATTTATATAAACTTATCAGTTCCAATTTAGAAATATTTGGAAATTAAAAGTTCACAGAAGGTACTTGCATAATTTTACGCATTACTTATGTTTTTTAATGTTAATTTTATATTATAGAAATAAAACAGTAAGTACCTACATTGATTACAGTGATGAAACAATTATTTACAGATATTTAATATTATTTCGTAGTAGGTACCGAAGATATGTATATATATTATGTTTTCTTGTAATGTATTATATGTGGTATAATGCGTATTTAATAATTACCGAATGACTTTTGTACAGGATGAATAGGTGTGTTTGTGTGTGTATGCAAATATGTGTGAGTGTGTGTAGATGCGTGCGCATTGTTTAAGGCCTGTTCAGATTGAGCATAAAAATATAAAATATCAGAGCACGCCAAATATCGCTCTCCATACAATCCCTTCAGACCGTTCAAACCTAAGCGCTTTATGCGCACATCAACCATAGACAAGGCACATCTTACGCCATAACCGCTGTTGAGACGATATGCCAACATTTAAGCGCCCCCCACTCCGACGAAAACAGGAGAGGGGGTCATTTTAATTACGGGGCTGCCTAGACCGGTGGATGACAGATATAAAGTTGATAGATTCAGTACAAAAAATGCGCACTTCGTGGCCGCTCGCTAATTAATCTGACCCCCTCTCCTACCATAGGAAGAAATATATTTGATCTGCGTCGTGTGAACGGCACGAAACATAAGCGCTCGCGGTTCAACAGATGTGTACCTGCTCGCGGTTATATTCGATGTCTGAACATTGATACCATTGACATGATACTCCTTTTCAATATTGGCAGTAAAATTGACAAAAATGGTGATGTAAGAGTTTAGATTATTTAGTATCCATGATCAATATTCGTAAAAGTTTTTAAGAGACTAGAAAATGCATCAAAACACTAATTACGTTTTGATTTCAGTTTGTCGCCACCCTCTTGTTCATGGGCGCCCTGGTGACTGGAAAACCACATTGGGGCGCCAACCCCTGGGGACCCCCTCCTGCAGTGGCCGCCCACCTGGCCGCAGTGGAGGCTGCCATCATCGCCACCGGGACCCCACCCCCTCCACCCGCCTGGGCCCACCCTCCCCCACCCGCTGTGGCCGCCCACCTGGCTGCCGTACAGGCTGCTATCATCGCCACAGGGACACCCCCCCCCTCCACCCGCTTGGGCCCATCTTCCCCCATCTGCTTGGATTCATTAAGTCACCACTTTGAACCTCAAAACTTTTTTGCATTACCATCGTATGCCTACACTGACCTAAGCCTATATTAAACCTCTTGCCTTATTTCCTTTAGTATGTAATATCTTTAGTATGTAATATCTTTAGTATGTAATATCTTGTATATACAGATAGATGTAAGGGTGTATTATACCTAATTACACATTATCAAGCAAAACCAATAAATTTATATGAATTAATTTATGTGTAGATACTTTCTCCTTCTCTTTAGACGTGTTTCACCAATGTTAATGAAGAGAAAAGATCACCGAATATTGAAAGTGATGCAACGTGAAGCTGGATTTTTCACATATGGTAAAACACCATGACTTTTGTTCATAAGCAATAAACAACTGTCATTGCCCTCTGTGTAGTAAAAACTCAAACGCATTAGGTTCGGTACTTAGCTGATAGATGATCAGGGAACTCTTCCAAAGTCGTTAATGTGCTTTATTATTATTATTGTTTTAAATACTCCGACGGCTGTGTTTCCCTTTCCTATTAAATCTTTTATTTATTTATTTATATATATTATACAATACAATACATTACCAAATGATGCTTTATCTCTCCAACTGGGAAGGATTTCCGTTTCAGGACAGCCAAATTGCATATTTAGTTCATAATATTCTTAACAAATGAATGGTTTCGTTCAAGATATCACAGGAATGAGGTTCTGACAAGACAACTTTTGAGAACATTAATAATTGCATTCGGAACGAAGGGGAGGGATGGTTTCTTTATGTCCTTGAAAGAATCGCAAAAATGTAATTTTTTTCAAGGTCATTTTGGAGAACGTTAATAATTGCATTCAGAACAAATTAATGGTTTCTTTCGGGAGATCACAAGTATGACATTCTTTCCAGGTCATTTTGGAGAATATTAACAATTGCACAATATTAGAATTTACATATTTATAAACCCATATACGACGTATGAATTCCCAATGTATTTATGACTATTATATTGATATAAAGTACTATAATTTTTCGAATTTCCCAAGAAATAGAAATTACACATTTATGAACGAGAATACATGACTAATCACATAACAAACCTAAAAAAAATCATTTTAAAAATGATATAAAAAGTGACTTTCAGATCTTTATTCCTCTTAAGTATAAAAATCCTTTATATCTTTTAAATTCTTTGTTTAAAAATACAGTGAGATTCTTTAAATCCGTCTCTTTACTTATTAGCAAGCGAGATGATCGGTTCCTCGCAGAAATTCAGGGGGAGCAAGCCGGTGTTTTTAATTGTGTGTACTTAAAAATCGCAAAGTCATCATGTAAACGTGATTTGCAAAAATAAACCCAAAATACCTACTTACTGTTACGTTACGGAATTGTTTCCCGTGCGAGCTAATAGCGAATTGACCCCTTGCACAAGCCCTCCGCCCCTCTCCCCGCACCGCGCGGCGCCCGTGCCAAACGCCGAGCGGCTCCCCGGCCCCATTCCTTCGCCGGCCTTCGGCAGAATAACTGTGTTCCCCGTGATTCGCGCTAGGCGCTCTCCGTAAACGCTCACGATGTTTTACTTTAATTGTGTATTGTGCTTAAAGAGGTTTACGCCTACCCAGAATCCTGCCTGCCGACCGCCTATCTCCTGCTTGTGAGTACCAATGAACCTTGCTACCCCTCTGTGTGCTAAGAACTGACATTTAAATTCACTAAACACGTGTAGAGAGAGTTGAGAGAAGCTCCCCCCGTTACGATAGAATTAATTAGAGATAGCCAAATACTCATGTGTGTAGTGCCGATGCTGGCCTTTTGTAGAACCCTGTTCACCTTTAATTGAATAAAACCCTTTTTCGTGCATAACAACTGTGTTCTGATTGAGGAAGGAGACCTGGAGATTTTGAGGAAAGGAAGGGGAGTAGGAATTAACAAGCGAACCACAGACACTCGCCCTGGGTTTAAGAGGGACCTTGCTCGCGCCGGCTGTGCAGAGCTAGCCGCCGGCTTGTTTATTGCATGTCCTTTCCAGGTTTAGGGTTTAGCGTTGGCCGCAAGTAGCGCCAATGCTAGCACTGGGCCCAACGTGGTGCTTTTTTTTGCGTTTTAATGCTAGCACTGGGCCCAACGTGGTGCTTTTTTTTGCGTTTTAATGCTAGCACTGTCCCCCGACGTGTGGCATTTTTTTTTTCCTCCCTCTTCACGGTCCCACAGTCTCGTTCTTCAATCAGCAATTGTTTAAACTTTATAATGTATAATGTTTTGTCTTGTTACTCCCAATTTGTCTAGCATTTCCATCAAGAACCCCGGCGCGATTGTAACTTCGAATTGCAATTTAAATTATCACGGGCACGTTTCCTTCATTTTCGAGTCGTCACTCGACAAAACATTATCACCGGTATTCCTACGTAAAGTGCTCAACCAAGAAAGTTGCCGTCGTGAATAATATAGTGTTTACAAGTGTCGACCGACTAAATTTGCTAGTTTCAAATACAAGATTAATAGTGGAAATGTACACAAATATTTAAAACAAAGTTATTCAACAATTAAAATCCTGTATATGATAAACCAATTACCCGCTTCGTTTCCCGAAAGTTAATTAACCAGTTTTTATTAATAAACTTATTCCGCAGTGTGCTGGTCTGTATTTGATATCGACATATTCTGCGAATAGGGGACTATTTCGCAAAATACTCTCCTGTATATATAACAGCATATTTTGCAGCTTAAGGGAAACAAGTGGATTAAATTCTTTCTACCTTTTGACAATTGAGCATTTTTCTAATTTTGCCGCCTGTTTCATCATTTAGCTTTTTTTTCTTTCGTAAGAAACAGACGACATAATTTGAAAGACGTTCGGTTCGCGTTGACGTCGATTCCTCGAGTCAGGCATTACATTACGTATGCACATTTCTGCATATAACTTGTTATGACAAAAGGAAGTCGGCGGATAAATACCAATAATTGGTGATGCTCAAATCAGGCTACAGTCTAGCCACGTAAATAAAGAAACGATTCCCCAAGACATTGTTGAATTTTCAAACAAATACTTCCACGAAAACTTGTATAAAAGAAAAAATATTTCTTTCCTTTTCTGAAGAACCCCCCCTTTGGAAAGGAAATGGAAATATTCTAAAAACATGTTCGTTTAAGGCGAACCTCGTTTCCGTTTTTTATTTCCGGACTTTTGCAAATTTGCAAACATTTTTCAAAAACATCGGAATAAATTCTAAAAACGTGTTTCATTAAGGTGAATCCCGGCCCGTGAAATTTTCATATCCGGACTTTGAAAATTTTCAAGAAATTTCCAAAACA
This sequence comes from Limnephilus marmoratus, assembly GCA_917880885.1. Taxonomy (NCBI): domain Eukaryota; kingdom Metazoa; phylum Arthropoda; class Insecta; order Trichoptera; family Limnephilidae; genus Limnephilus; species Limnephilus marmoratus. Next base: position 4,991,285 of record OU862927.1, on the reverse strand, counting down.
TCTGGATTTTTTCACAAAATCACGTTTTTTAAGGGAAACCGCTGCCCAAATTTTTCTCGTTCTTGGACTTTGAAAATTTTCAAGAAATTTCCAAAACATCTGGATTTTTTCACAAAATCACGTTTTTTAAGGGAAACCGCTGCCCAAATTTTTCTCGTTTTTGGACTTTGAAAAATTTTCAACAAATTTCCAAAACATCTGGATTTTTTCACAAAATCACGTTTTTTAAGGGAAACCGCTGCCCAAATTTTTCTCCTTTTTGGACTTGAAAAATTTTCAACAAATTTTCAAAACATCTGGATTTTTTCTCAAAATCACGTTTTTTGAGGGGAACCTCTGCGCAAATTTTTCTCGTTTTTGGACTATGAAAAATTTTCAACAAATTTTCAAAACATCTGGATTTTTTCTCAAAATCACGTTTTTTGAGGCAAACCCCTGCACAAATTTTTCTCGTTTTTGGACTTTGAAAAATTTTCAACAAATTTCCAAAACATCTGGATTTTTTCTCAAAATCACGTTTTTTGAGGCAAACCCCTGCCCAAATTTTCAAATAAACCAAACACTTATAAAAAACGCGTTTTTTTTTCAAAACTTGTTTTGTAAAAAATACGCTCCAGTGGTCAGTCTCTATTTCTCTCCAATTGCGAGTCTAGTTCTCACTTTTTCCAACATAAGGTCACTCTAACACAATCCTATACACCATGGAAGTTCCTCAAGTTACGCTGGGTATAATCCCGCACGTCTTTACTTCAAGAAAGGAAGAACTACTACAGGCCCTGAGAAATAGAAAGATTTCTCCTAGGAATAATTCCAAAATGCCTTACTGTGACGGAATCAGTAAATTCCATCACATCAAGTACTCAGGCGTTATCAAATTGGCAAAACTCTTGTCATAAATGACGTGAGTTACTTGTAAATATTAAATGTAAATAATCACCCATATGGGCATTCGTAAGGTAATCCTTACACCCGAAGGCACATTAATGTCAACGGTAGCCTAACTCCTGTACATTCTTTTTCTTTTTGCATAATTTTATATGTTCTTGTACATCCTGCGTGCCTTGCCTGCTGTACCACAAGAGCACCTCTTGGGGCACCGTTTTCATACTTGTATGCATCCTCTTCCTGAAATTGATCACTTCGGGAAAGGGCCTCCTTTTCCTCCTACCATCAACGGTTCCGGAAAACTCCTGCTCCAAGACGTCGCTTTCCTTTTCACAATTCTTGCAGCATCCGTGCGTTTTTTTTTCTCACCTCATCGCCTCATCTTGTCATATCACCTTTTTTTAATTGTTTTGTGTCGGGTTTTTGCCGTACCAGTACGTCCCTACCCTAATGTTGTAAATATAAAATCATAAGTGCAAGTCTGTATAATAACCATTGGTGTCAGACCATTGCCGCAGCTCACTACTATGGTCACAGCACCATATTGTAAGAATGTCGCGACGATTTCCGTTATAATAGGAAACCCTCCCGTTTTTTCTTTTTTCTTTTTCCTCTTCACCCCATCCTAACACATTCATAGTAATGTTGTATATTGGGGATCGTTTCGAATACACCAAATGTACACACCTATCAGGTCACATTCGCTGGATTCGAAACAATTCAAGGGCAACCTTGTTGCTACTTGTGGTTTTTCTTCTTTTTCCAAAAATTAGAATGGCGCTCAACCCAATTGCTCTATTTTTTTCCAGAATCGTATTTTGTCGGATTCTGAGAAAAATATTTGTTATAAAAGTGACAATACGTTTCGTCCCTTCATTAACATTGTTCTTTGTACATATACAACTTCATTATGAGGTACAATATTTTATCATGACATCAGTTTCTTTTGTCCTTTATTGTACCATTATTTTTGTTTGAAGTTTAAAATCTTGGCCAGATCTTCAATAAAATTTGTGTTTATCGCCTTTTGGCAAGTCTTGTAACGTATGCTAATATGAAATTATTAAGCTACAGCAGTGCCGTATTAATTACATCATTGCAAAACCGCCGTCTGTATTGAATGGGGACCCACATTTTCGAACGTAATTGGGCTACTGTCTTTCAATACTGGGCAAAATTTGTTGTAAATCGTTCATTCCTGTCACGTGAGACGTGAAAACGTGACAATATCTACCATCATAGGAGAGATCCTCAAAACATCCGCCATGATACGAGAAGTTCGTTATAATTACTTTATACTCATAACTAAATGTTACTAAGTTGGTCGTGTGTCCTTTGGCATGAGAACCGCTTAACCCGCCGTCTGTATTGAATGGGGACCCACATTTTCGAACGTAATTGGGCTACTGTCTTTCAATACTGGGCAAAATTTGTTGTAAATCGTTCATTCCTGTACATGAGACGTGAAGACGTTACAATACTCACCATGAATCGTGCGAACGAAATAATATCTACCCCATGTTTGTGTGACCTACCAAGCGTAGATCACACGCCTTTTATTTTCTGTTATCAGAAAATTATTGCTTTTGCAGCAGAGTACTCATTAACATGCCCGTGGACTTCCTGTCACAAGAACCCAGGAACTATCCACTATCTCAAAAGGACTAATCATACGCTTCACTCATGATTATGGGGCATCGTGTCGTAGGAGTTAAGTTGATGGACACAAAAACACCTAACTCGTTGTCTGGGGGACGAACAAGAAAACCCCCAGGTTTGTGAGATTTGAGCAAGGGTCTGTCATTTCTCGCAAACAAGTAGGAGAATAAAACGACCCTCTAATCTTCTACCCAATACACGTGGAGGATTAGACTCTTTTATGTCAGTGTATTTCTTTTGTCCCACACTACCAAATGGTATTGTAATGTGCCAGGATAACTGCTGTAGACCTTGTTTCACCTTCCACTCAGAGGTCGAATTTCGGAAATAGCCGAGTCCTCAGCAGTTTTCTTCGTTCAAATGTTCCCAATTGTCACCCTTTCCCTTCCTCGAAATTATCCGTGAATGGGGATATATGCGTTACGCACTTGGCGTTTCGTTTGTCAAATGGGACAACCTTCATACACGGATCCTTTCAACTTCCTACTCCTTTCCCACTTTTCATAACTTATTTGTACTCAATGTTTTTGTTCTTCGAAAGTAGAAAAAATGCTACCGTATAGACGTGAGCATAGGTCATGGAAGACCAACTTCTTTCGAAAGGGGGCATTTTGTCATACGTACAAACCCTTACCTACGTGTTCTTGGAAATGTATTTAGTTTAAAAAAAAACTAAATGGGTTAAACAGAACCTTCCTTGAATACGTACCTTTGTAATATGTATAAGTCTGTAGTTACACTTAGTTAACTCTCTCTCCGTCTCTCGCTCTCTCTACACGTCAAACTAATCCAATCTTTCTCAACATGCACACCTTGTTTCTCTCCAAACCTTTTCATCATTGGTCTACCAGGCAGGTAAACTTCAAGAATTTTGTTCTAATAATAATTTTTCGCCGGATTAATAAGAAGACCAGCAGCTCTTCACCCTATCTACACCTGCGCCTCTCTTCATGCTGCCTTCACTACCGTCACGGAGGTCCCATGCCTTCAAACCCTACGTACCAAAAGCACCCGACCACACCTAACATAACCTAGTGTGAGTCGTGCGTGTAGTTGCGAATTGTATCATCACAAAACCATCACTCAAACAAACCCGAGCACGTCAGCTCTGTTCCTGTTGCCATTGTACAAATGTTCCTGCGGCACCTTGCAAATGTTCCTGTTGCCACTGTACAAATGTTCCTGCGGCATCTCGCAAATGTTCCTGTTGCCATTGTACAAATGTTCCTGCGGCATCTCGCAAATGTTCCTGTTGCCATTGTACAAATGTTCCTGCTGCATCTTGCAAATGTTCCAGCTGCACCTTGCAAATTGCTCTGTTGCCATCATGCCAATGCTCCTGTGCCCTTGCGCAAATAACAATACCAACAATTGTTCATCCAACAATCCCACTGTATACAATCCAGTGTACCAACCACCATCACAACAACGGCTGTCATGCACACAAACCACCTCCTCTATAAAGGACCAACCACCAATTACAATTCCACTCTCCAGTACCTCAATGATGTCATACTGGCCCACCCACAGGATCCGGAAGCAGCTACCTTTTTGACCTCTGTGACAGGTAGAACCCTCTCCACCACCAAGAAGCCTCATCCTGCGTTCTCTTCTTCGTGTTTTCTTTAAGGCCCTAGTGTTCCTTGAGTGTAATCTCAAACGGGCCAGGTTACTGTGACAAAGTAACCTTATAACTTCAGTGCAACGTTCAAAAACCCCAAACATCCTACGCAAACCACGCTACGCAAACTTAGCTCACAGACCAATGATACAATTTAGAGTCATTTTTTTTCTATCACTGCATAACCCTTGTACCTTTCTCCAGCAGGTCCTTGTTTATATTTATGTATGCCACTGCTCTTTCATGTACATTCATGTATAATTCTTTGTTCACCATGTTTTTTTTCTCTTTTGCTTTTGTTTCTACTATTTTGTAGCTAGCAACTTTTTCTTTTTCTCTCTCTCTCTCTCTCCCCCCTTTCTCTTGGATGTTTTTTTTTTTTTTTTGGCACAAGTGCTAGAAGGGTAAGAGGATTTCTTAGCCCTACTGCTCCATTACCACGTCGCCTTTTTTGCGGCGAGGGGGGAAGTGTTACGTTACGGAATTGTTTCCCGTGCGAGCTAATAGCAAATTGACCCCTTGCACAGGCCCTCCGCCCCTCTCCCCGCACCGCGCGGCGCCCGTGCCAAGCGCCGAGCGGCTCCCCGGCCCCATTCCTTCGCCGGCCTTCGGCAGAATAACTGTGTTCCCCGTGATTCGCGCTAGGCGCTCTCCGTAAACGCTCACGATGTTTTACTTTAATTGTGTATTGTGCTTAAAGAGGTTTACGCCTACCCAGAATCCTGCCTGCCGACCGCCTATCTCCTGCTTGTGAGTACCAATGAACCTTGCTACCCCTCTGTGTGCTAAGAACTGACATTTAAATTCACTAAACACGTGTAGAGAGAGTTGAGAGAAGCTCCCCCCGTTACGATAGAATTAATTAGAGATAGCCAAATACTCATGTGTGTAGTGCCGATGCTGGCCTTTTGTAGAACCCTGTTCACCTTTAATTGAATAAAACCCTTTTTCGTGCATAACAACTGTGTTCTGATTGAGGAAGGAGACCTGGAGATTTTGAGGAAAGGAAGGGGAGTAGGAATTAACAAGCGAACCACAGACACTCGCCCTGGGTTTAAGAGGGACCTTGCTCGCGCCGGCTGTGCAGAGCTAGCCGCCGGCTTGTTTATTGCATGTCCTTTCCAGGTTTAGGGTTTAGCGTTGGCCGCAAGTAGCGCCAATGCTAGCATTACTTAGACGGAGTGTTCTACTGGAGCGATTATGGACAAAAAATGAAATATATCCGTCATAAGTTTACTAGTATTTAAGAGATACCTTAATGGTATTTTTATGTAGCGTAATATTATTATTTAGGAGCACCGTATATTTTATATTCTTCTACCCACACTTAAGCTGGGCGAAGCCGATCCAAAAGTCACCCGCAGGGCCTAGCAGCAAAAACCTGCGGAACGGGTTTCTAACTGCAAGTTATGTTATTAGTATGCTTCTATCTGGATTTATTTTTTGATTTCTTATTTCTTTTTCTTATAAAACTTATTACCTTCTTATTATGATTTTCTTATTACCTTCCCATACCCATTTCACCAAACCTTTTCCATAACCGCTGGAGCGCTTTTTGCCACAATATGGCACTATTTAAAATACCTAGGTGCTGCCAATTTTGGCAAATTTTCCCTTATTTGTAAGTAATTAAGTAGAAGTTTACGATTTTACAATGCATGTTTATAAATCCTACGAACGTGTGATAATCGACAAAAGATAGGTGGATTTATTGGTTATATAGAACTATAATCAGTTTTTACGTCTCCATATTAAAATTCGGACGTATGATTTATTTAATGTAAGCGGAAAAAAAACCACCAAAAATCTCGAGCAATCGAAGAAAAAAGTTATAAATTGCGCTGTCGCTCGAGTGGTTGAAGGTATTATTAATTTTATGCAATTGATTATTTCATTATTTAATTTATTTATTCTTAAAAAAAAAAAAAATATTTTTTTGTTATTTTGTTTTTTTTTTTTATTCTAAGTACCTACTTGATTATTTATTTAAAAAATCTGTTGTGTAAATATGTACAATAATAACATGGGACGTGTGGGATTGCACTATTCTCCCCACATCCTGAAATAAAAACATTTTTATTATTACATAGTATTTAATAAATTCGAATAAAAGTGTGCTGTTTTTAAAGAAATTACTTTATTAGCTCTACATGCGAGTAGGTACTATTGGTATACATACAAAGATATTTAAAGACAAATACTACGTATAGTATTTACAATAATTAAGAGTAAAGGACGTAAAGGTAAAGTAAAGGTGGGATGTACGCTGGGATGGAACGATCAGAAGAAGCAAAGGATTGCTTCTGAAAGAGGCATTACCAATCTTCGGCAGCTGTTGCAGCAATTGCATGGGCTGCATAGTGGGCAGCCTTGGCTGCTGCAACCTCAGGAGTATCTATAACATGACCATCCACCCCAACAGGAGCGGCTCCATAAGCCCAAGTCAGGGCAGCCCAGGTGGGTGGGGGAGTAGTCCAAGTGGCCACCACGGCAGCCTCGTGGGCGGCCAAGTGGGCAGCAGCCGCTGCGGCCACCTCGGGGGTCTCTACCACTTGGCCGTCGGGTCCGATAGGGGCGGCCTCGGCCAGCCAGGACGGGGATGGCTCCCAGGCGCAGGGCGGGGCGGCATATGTAAGGGGGTCGATGAGCCAGCGAGGACTGGCTGATGCAAGAGCCAGGCACAGCAGGAGGTCGGTTACAAACTGAAACATATTTAGGAAAATTAGTCTTAATTTAGGTTTGTTCATTTTTTTTTTACATGAGCTCCACACAGGAGGCCCAGAGGAAAATAATTTCCCTCAGGGCCTATGTCATCTTTGGGGATGCCGTGTGGAGGGTTTTTTTTAAAGGAAAGGAAGGAGAGGAGAGTTCTGGGAAGGAAAATGGTTTAAGGGGTGGGTAGGAATATGGGGTTCAGTGTGTCCGGTCATCCGCCTCCAAGACCTAGACAAACCTCACCCCATGGACCCGGGCACCCCTGCTAAATCACCAAACGTAGCGAACCACTTGGGGTGACCTGTGGCAGAGGTGTTGGTTATCCAATAAAGGTACCCATTCCCGCCTCCCAAATTGTAAATGTTCATGGATTTATTCAGACACAGTTGGGCGAGGCAACTCCCGAAACTGTGTGAGGAGAGGTTGGGGCTACTATGGACAGAGGCCGAACAATCAGCACAAGACAGGGACATATGGAGGAGCCTTGTCGATGCAATGGGTCCCCGACCCGAATTGGATAAGGGGAAGAAGATGATGATGATGATGAGTCTTAATTTAAAGACTGATTAATGAAATTTCTTTCAAATACGAGTATCTTTACAAAAATTAAGAACACAACCTTGAAATAAAAATCCCGAATAAAATTACCGTGATTAAAACTACTTTCACTTACTTATTTATAAATTTTAGAAAGGAATTTACAAAGTATTATTGGTGTTTTGTTTGTGATCGATTATATTTACAATTTAAATATTATTGTATTTTGTACCTAAATGAAAACAATACTAGCGAAACTCAGTCGAAAATATGGAGACAGAAAAATCAGGAAAAGATATTGGCAGAGTCCCGGAGGTGCAAACTCATAAAGTTAAAAATAAAAATAAATATTTTGTTTTCATTTGATTGTACAACCATTTTTATTAAGATACAAGTGTGCGGTTTACATGCGGTAGAAGTGAAACTTTCACCAAACTAACGTTAGAAAGAGTGGTGAGGCTACGAAGCACAGCACAACGAGGAGACCGATTATTCTATATCATTCTATCGAATTCTGAATCCTAGAGACGTGAGTGTTAGTCTCTTTTTAGTGTCGTTATTTTTCATTTCATCCAGTTTCAAATCACAACGGTGCCAAAGAAGTTATCACTTTAAAAAAATTGTGTGCAGTTCACACGCGGTAAAAGTGAAACCTTCAGAAAACTAAAGAAGACCAAAGTGGGGAAGCTACGAAGCACCACACAAAGAGGGGTAAATCCTATATCTAGATGTATGTATTTGTTTCTTTTTATGTTTTTTTTTCGTTTCGTAGAGTTTCAAATCACAACGGTGCTAAATAAGCTTTCACTTCAAAAATTAAAAGATATATTTTTCTAAGGACGATGATACATAGTTACAATAACTTACAATAATTTGATTCATGTTTATTGTGGAACGTTTTACTAGGAAGAGAAAACAATTGGTTATGTTATTCACGTTAAGTTAGAACGAGCTTTTATATTAATTTAGTTTGTGTTAGCACTACTTGCCCACTTTTCTGATTCTGGGGTTTTCATTGAACACTCATAATAAACTTGGTACTGTTGTGTTATTCTGATATATTTGCATGTATTATTTGCATAGTTTAATTCTCTATAGATAAAAATCGCTTTGTTCAGAGACAATAATTCATTACAGGAGTCGAACTTTTATTTAATTTCTAAAGTTATTTGCATACAATACTGTTACGAAAAAAGTGCATTACTTTTGATCTGATAGAGTGGGGTGAAAAACTGGGTGGAGAAAATAAGTATATAGTCTGAGACTTACTTTTCTGAGACATAAACAGTTTTCCTGTCTGACTTACCACATCAACCATGAATCAAATTATCGTAAGTATTTTGAAAATCCTTAAATCTAAAAATATCAAAAATTCTCAGTTCCTTGAAAAAGTTTATTTAAAGCAAAACACAAATCGAAAAAATAATTATTACTATGATTAATTCAAATAATTGCAAAAAATTATGGCAATTACAAGATCTTTTGAAAACTAGTGCAGAGCCGTAAAAAGTCACGGGATATTATGATTTTAGGATTCTTGAAGTATAAATTAAAAAAATATATTTGCGTCAGGACCGTAGCATTTGTTTGTACGTAAACCTGAACGATTGCGACATCTGCAGCATTTGACAAACATTTAAACAAAAGAAAAATGCATTTGATATAAATAATTATCAATTAATTAAGAAAATTTGGTTCCTACTTTATCGCTTGTCGATATGATTTATATAAACCAAAGATATTGAAATGAATATCTTTGATATAAACTTATCATTTCCAATTTTGATATATTTAAAATTAAAAGTTCATTGAACCCTTCGAAAAAGTATATATACTCGGTCAATAATTGAACCTGAATAATTTTACACACTACTTTTCGTTTTAATTATGTACAGGGTTTTCCAATAAGAGGTGTTATTTTGAATGGACCGTTATTTCGGTAGATGTCACTTTTGATGCTGTCATTTTTTGACATTTGACAAGTAGAAACTACGCCATTACTAAAAATGGAAAGATACACGCTTCAACAATGCATTGAAATTATTAAATTGAGGCTGGAGCAACAGTTACGGTGAATGGATTGCGCTATCGAGAGATTTGATGATTTTTTATGGCCGAAATTGGATGGTATTGATCTGGACAACGTTTGTTTTCAACAAGACGGCGCTATGTGCCACACAAGCAACGAAACAATTGATCTTTTACGGGAAAAGTTTCCGGACGGTGTTATCTCTCGAAGAGGTGATCACAATTGGCCACCGAGATCTTGTGATTTAACACCTTGCGACTTCTTCCTTTGGGGCCACGTGAAAGAAAAGGTCTACGCCAACAGCCCAGCGTCGATTCAAGACCTCAAAGATGGAATTCGTGTGGCTATCGAGGACATAGGGCAGCCACTTTGCGATTTGGTTATGGAAAATTTCATGAAAAGGATATGGTCCTGTAAGCGTGGTCGTGGTGGTCATTTGCCTGGTGTTATTTTCCACTATTAACGGCATACCTTCCTCTTTATAATGCAATAAACATCCGATCACTTATATTAAAAAATGGCATTTGTTTTTTAATATCAAAATAACACCTCTTAATGGAAAACCCTGTATTTTATAGATATTATAGAAGTAAAACAAAAAGTTCTTTGATTACAGTGATAAAACAATTTACAAATATACAATATTTTATAGTAGGTACCGGTGACAAATATTATGTTTTCTTGTAATTTCTTAAATATGTACCTACGCATATTACCGGATGATTTTTTTTTTACATGAGCTCCACACAGGAGGCCCTGAGAAAAATAATTTCCCTCAGGGCCTATGTCATCTTTGGGGATGCTGTGTGAAGGGTTTTTTTAGGAAAGAAGGAGAGGAGAGTTCTGGTAAGGAAAAGGGTTTAAGGGGTGGATAGGAATCTGGGGTTCAGTGTGTCCTGGTCATCAGCCTCCAAGACCTAGACAAATCTCATCCCATAAACCCGGGCACCCCTGCTAAATCACCTAACGTTGCGAACTACTTGGGGTGACCAATGCAGAGGTGTTGGTTATCCAATAAAGGTTCCCGGGGCGGCGGTACCCATTCCCGCCTCCCAAATTGGGTTGATTTGGGAGGCGGGAATGAGCCTCCATGATTGGCATGATGCTCCATTTAAATATCGGCAGTAAAATAAAAGAAATGTCGATGTCATAATTTGGACAAATAATGAGGTACCCATGTTTAATAATTTATTAAAGGTTTTTTATGAGACTAGAAAAAGCATCAAAACACTTATTATGCATTGATTTCAGTTTGTCGCCACCCTCTTGTTCATGGGCGCCCTCGTGACTGGAAAAGCACATTGGGGCGCCAACCCCTGGGGACCCCCTCCCGCAGTGGCCGCCCACCTGGCCGCAGTGGAGGCTGCCATCATCGCCACCGGGACCCCACCCCCTCCACCCGCCTGGGCCCACCCTCCCCCACCCGCTGTGGCCGCCCACCTGGCTGCCGTACAGGCTGCTATCATCGCCACAGGGACACCCCCTCCTCCACCCGCTTGGGCCCATCTTCCCCCTTCTGCTTGGGTCCATTAAACCAAAACTTTAAACCTCATAATTTACCTGTTATTTGAGTTACTATCGAATGCCTGCGCCGACCTAAGCCTGTATTAACAATTTATCCTGGTTTTCATTAGAATGTAAATATCTTATAGATGTAAGTGTGTTTTATTTTAATTAAATGTTGTGAATCAAAACTAATAAATATATCAGAATCAATTCACTGAAGCTTATTTCTTTTTTTAAGTGTGCACATGAGTCCGAGCTGCTCCCAACCACATGGAGCCAGTGAGACTATGGCATCTCAGATTGGGGTGTATTGTGAATCTGAAAGTTGTGGAGAGGGAAATTAATTGGAAAAAAGGAAGGTGGGGAAGTACCTGGCTATTCAGATCTGGTCACCAAACTGGCTAAAGCCGTTTCAAGAGACGTATAAAATTGAATGGTGGTCTTACACCACGGCGATACCAATCGCATCTTCCACTGTGGAATTTGCCGCAAATATAGTATATTTTATTTTAAACGAATAAATTGTGGAATAAAACAAAGCAATTAAAAGACATTTATTCGCACACGTAGGGATTTGAATCCGAGGCCATCAAGGTAACATTTGTGTTTTATTTCGAATTGTTTCACCTCACACGTAAGTAAGATTATTCGGTCGATGCTGTGATGTGCGATAGAAAGACGCTCAAGGCTGACTAGGGTACAGGACTGGGTTTGACGAATTTCGCGGTGTCACGTGATTAAGTCAGTGCCATCAAGCAACGACAGTTTGTAAATGGAGGCGATTTTTGTTGATACTCGTTGTTACTGCTGTTTTATGTGTTAGCGAGTTAAAAGCGAGAATACTTATTTATGTATAATTTTTAATAATTCATAGTCTTCTGGCTGTTTTTTCAATATGTGGAAATCAATCAGCCATCCATGAGAAAGGTGACAAAAGTTACATATGTTCATTTTTAGTCTTATATTAATTACAGATCAATTTGTATACTTTCAACGATAAATAAACTTTTCGAGTCTTTGGTATTAAATAATTTAATAGATCATATCAATTGCACATAACTAACATGGTTTTGTCACTGCCACTTTATCCACTCTTACTAATCTAAGCATTTACCAAAAATATAACAAAGTTAAATTTAAATCAAGTTACACAGACTTTATTTAGCAAAGCACAGAGAACTGCTTATCTACATTAATTAACTGCTTATCAGTGGAGGTTATCCACCTCTTACCCGCCCTGGTATAAGTAACAGATGGTTACTTCTTCAAGGCTCTCGCAAGATTCTAATTTTTTTTGTTAAACGAAGTTACGTTTATTTATTTTTAACGAATCTAGACCTCCAGTGTCCTTGCATATGTTGTTAGTAAGCAGTATGCAAGTGCTTAACAGGAAAAACAAAATGCAAAAAAAATAGGTTAGTAAGATAAAGATAAATTAAACAGGGCAAAAGAAAAACTCCACGAGGCGGCATTGCATCTGTAAAATCCTGCAAGCACCTGTATAAAATAGAGAACATAAGTAATACAATAAATCTTAAATCAATTGGCAAGTACCAACAAAAAATGTGTTCGGCTTTCGGTCTGATCATAAACTACACTTAGCTTCCGTGTCCCTTAGCCAACCAGTCAGTGAAGCCTCAAAGAATGTTAACTGAATATTTGGGGTAAAATACTTGAAGATTAAAAGAAAATTCAGCGTTGGGTAGTCAGAGGCAGGACAAAGGACCGTCAAGGTCGTCTGATCAAACCTTAAGCCTGCACATGTTATTGGGGGAGGCGCAGATAGATTTGAGAAGGATCTGCAAAATAATAAATATCAGGAAAATTTCATATCTGGGTCATATACTTCGAGGGGAGAAGTATCACTTGCTCCATTTAATATATGAAAGGCAAGATAGAGGGTTGCTGAGGGCCTGGTAGGAGACAAATGTCTTGGCTGCGAAATATATGAGAGTGGACCGACATTAGAAGGGTGGAGGAGACATTTTCAGGAGTGATCGCCAATGTCGTAGGGACCTGATAGAAAGAAGAAGATACGTCGTAATACAATTGAACCACTTATATAGCTTACGTCTAAAAGGGATCGAAATGAAAATCTAGTCTCTTTCAACGGAAGCAATCTTCCGAACAGGCCCTCCATCGAAATGCTTGGTGTAACCCTAAGTGATCAGCTCAGGTATAGGGGCTCCATCGAAGCCAGAGTAAAGTTAGCCTCACAGAAATTGGGCGTACTGTACAGGGCCCGCAGTTACTTTAATAGTACACAACTGCTAACCCTATACAAATCACAAGTGCGCCCCACGGTTGAATTTGGCAGCCACCTCTGGTCTGGAGCTCCAAAATACCTGAAAAATACCCTCGACTCTGTGCAGAAACGGGCGGTCCGTTTAATAGATTCTCCCATCTTAACAGACGGATTGCAATCTTTAGAGCACAGGCGTCGGGTTGTGATAATTCTCTTCCTTCCCTATTTTCTATATATTATTATTATATTATAACTCTCCTGGTCATCGGCAAGACAGTTGTGATAATTTGGTCTCTACTCTACTCTATACTGATTTTATTCCTCTTTATTATTTTTAATTTTCACTCCTGGGCATTTGGCACCAGTCGTGATATTTTCTTCTTTTCTTTTCTCTTGGCTCTGATCGATATTTAAATTTTTAAGGCTTTGCATGTGTGTAGTAGGGATGGAAAATTCCTCCCCTACGTCACGCAAGCCTTCATGAAAATTGGACCCTTATTTTCTTTGATAACTACAGAAAGCTACTAGTAGCTCCCTTGTACTACATATCTTTAGAGATATATGTACTTAACTAATTAATACGTTATTTACGACCTTGAACGTAAATATTTCCGTATTTATGTTGTAATTAAACTCCATCAAACGTTGTGTAATTTTTTTGATTTATGATATGGGACTTTAATTACTTTCATTTTTTGTGGTAACCTGTTGATTCTAAACAGAGCGTTGAGTTTCAAACTGTATTGGTCTCTCCCTTGCAAATCTAACTTTAAATAATTTCTCTAAATGAGCTAACTTTCCTTTGTCGCTTATTATGGTTTTCTACATCCTAACGAACTCGTAAATAAACTACTGTACTAATCGAAATTACACATGTTTAATTGAACAGATAATTAAGTATGACTCAAATGGTTAGTTGTTAGTAAATTTGATTATGATTGTTTTGTGTCTGCTTGGCATCCCTCCAATCCGATTCAGCTGCTATAAGGTACATATAAAGATGGATTTAGTAGGTTAATGTAATTAATAGATTGCATATTAGACGAACTCAGAATACCTTTTTCTGCCGAAAATTTGGCTCCTATCCTCCTGCAAGTTAACAGGATGGTCAAGGATCAACTAGAACTTCGCACAGTCAGCCGACGCGATTTTCCAGAGGGTCTTAGTACCTTGTTCTGTCAATCTTCCATGTCGTCGTGCACGTCATTCAGGTCTTTCCCCAAGTCCCGAAACCCCCCAATTCCAACTCCTCCAAGGTCTACTATTTACTTAGGGCGAACCGGTTTCGTCCTATATACAATCATATACTCACGGTGTTGTGTAGAGTTACGGGTCGTGAATCCTCCCTCCACGTACAAGAAATGATGTGAAAGTAACTCTGTCGAGTCTAAAACGCTAGCTGTAAGCGAGTCCACATCGCCCAATGTACAGTACATAAAAAGATATATATATAAACATACATTTGGGGAAGGTTTTATAACTCGCAATATGAGGCTAGCTAGTCTCAAATTCCGAGCTCGGATTTCGTGAAAAGGAATTCTGCACAAAACCTTAGCCGATGACCGAATATATACATGAGAAGAGTGGGTCATATTAATAGATACTAGTAGAATAAGAAATTATTTGGCGATATGTTCTGGAGATTCGCCAAAACTCCAAGCTTTTTGATTTGTTTGGTTGGCAATTTTATTTAAGAGATTGCCATCTCTATTATGTGTTTGGTTAATGGTCCTTGCTTTTAAGGAGCGACCACTGCCTCCTATTGTTGAACTGTTTTCTAAATTTTCCCCCAAGGTTCAACTTTTGGTAAAATTTTTGCTATCCCGTGATTTTTCAATTGTCTCATGTAAATGATTGATACCTTATAAGAGTAATTATTTCATAAATTCTCCTCCAATTTTCCATGTAATTCTTCAATATCCCTTTTAACTAGCCCGTGATTTCCAAAATGTTTGATGTAACTAATTGCTACCTAGGAGAGTAGTTAATCTATAAAATTTAATTTGAATCTTCCATTTAGTTCTTCAATACTCTTTATTTGACTATCCCGTGATTTTTCAAATGTTTGATGTACCTATCATCAGTCCAAATAATAAACCCATTTATTTTCAATTGTTTCAAAATGACTTATAAGTGTAAGTTTTCTATCCCATTTTCTGTTTTTTTTTTGTAATTCATCCATCCATTTTTGCTATTTTTCCGTGATCTTTTTTTCAATATTTTCATGTAAGTGTTTGACAATTGTAGAAGTATCGCCCCCGAACTTCAGATGTTTTCATGTAAACTGCAAATCAAATTTGTTTCAACTAACCCGTGATTTTCCAAATGTTTCAAATAGATGATTTATTTTTTTTTGTAAAATAAATACTAATTTCATTTTATATAAATTGTTTTAATCCTTTTGTATTTTAGTATCGTAGTAATGTTAGCCCGAAGCAATTAAGAATGTCAATTGTTTATTTTACTTTCGAACTCATAAACAAAATTGTCACTGACTTGGTGACCCACTAACCCAATAACACACTTTCGGATAAGTACGTGGAATGACACGTGTTTTTGTTTACACTATGCATTCCGAATCAATTTGCCCTAATTAGTTCACTTTTTTTTTCATTGTCTTGGTTTCACTTTATATCTGATCTGCTAATTTATCTGCTAATTTATTATACAGTATATATAATCATATACATATATAAATATATATATATATAGGTTTTATACGTAAATAAATGTGGTTTATATTCTAAATACACATATACATAAATTACTTATATAGAGATAATTTCGCATAGAATAAGTTTACATAATCTACATATTTTTAATAAATTAAATTTAAAATATATAACTCTATATGAACTCGGAAATTAATCAACTGTAGATATATTTGAAGGTAGGTATCTGAGAAATTCAATATAAAAGATGTTTTGTTTAATTAACCTATTTTTTTTCTGGGAATACATATATATATATATATATATATATACATACCAAATCAAACAAAGAAAACCTTAACCATAACATATATACATACATATATACACATACATATACATATACAATTACTTATATATGTATAACATATCAATATAAACAGATATAACACATATATATGTCGTAAACATTTAATCATAATTGTGCAATATCCCTCTAAGATATTTTATTTCCGGAATATATAAATATATATATACATATATACAAGTATAATTTAACATACATATTTATAAACATTATATATATCCTTTTTTTTAATATACATATATAGCACAGATTTGAATCAAGTAATATTTTGTCGTAATAATATAAATTTTTATACCGACGACCAGCTGCCCTCTGCCTCGTCCATGTCTCTGAAAATGTTTATACATTATGTAAACTTACCCCAAAAGGTCAACTCCTGTCGGGTGCTACACGACCAACCCTTTTGTTTATATATTTTTTCCTAACTAATTCAGCTATTGTCTAACTAAATCTAAATTAATCCTTTCGATTTATTAGTCCGCTATTTTGTTGAATCTAAACTGAATTAATAGATGACTAATCTTTATCGATCAAAATGTATTATATTTTCAAAACTCGTTGGTTAACTTAACACCTTTTAAATTAATTTAACAAATTAATTCATGATTCACGATTATTTACGAAATAAGAGATTTATTATCTTTATTTTTGTTTGTCACCTAACTCTTTTTTTTTATTATTTTGCAGCAAGATAACGTATTTTACTATTTATTTAAACTTTCCGACTCAATTTTATTTTATTCTTGTTTAATCTATCTAAATTAAATGATGTTTATCGTTCTAACTGCACTTTATTTCCAAACTAGTTGATTAAATAACTTTTTTAACGATAGTTACTTCGCGATTAATTCCGAAATGGTAAATCGTTACTTTTATTTAGCAATAAAGTATTATTATGTATTATCATTCATTTTTATTTTAGTTTAATTTTTTTTCAAATTTTTTTTGAATCTAATAATAGATTAACACTTTGTGGTAGGAATGTGCCGCCCAATTGTAAATTATTTAGCCGAATTATTCTGATGTAAATTTTATCCATTTAATTAAATCGGTAATTATTATTAAACACTGTTTTTTATTTTTATTCAGCTACACCAACAACACTTTGATTATAGCACTTTATTCTCCCTAAATTTTATAATTTTACGAGTAGATTTATTTCGACTACACTATTTTTTTTTTAAATTAATAAAAGACTAGCATTTAATTTAAAACACTCAATTTAATTAAAGATTTTCGTTGAACTTTTCCATTTAACTGGATGCACTTATGTATTTATTATCTCTTTTCAATTTGCACTATTTTTAAAATACTTAATTTAAATATTTGAAATTTAATAGAACTCTTTCCGTTTAAACTGGACACACGTATTTAATTATAACTTATTTGCATTCAATTATCACATCACTTTATTTATCTATTTCATAGATTTTTGATTTTTCACGAAATTTCTAAGTCCCAAAAATACAATATTTATTGATTATAAAAACCGAAATTTTCACCAAACAAATTGTAATTATCACAGCACTTTTTAACTTTTCACAAATAATTAAAGCGTACTCTTTATTTTTATTTTCACTGATTTTAATTCCCAATTCTTTATAAGTCACTGGTTTGAATATGAAATTTTTCTAAGTCCACAATTCCAATAACTTAAGGATTTTTCACAAGTAATTTACCGATCGTATCGTCGCGTCTCACCAACTTCAACTTTTCGAAAACCCGCGCTGACTGCTGAAAAATGACTGAGTTCTCTTTTTTATACCCCTCTCAGGTCCAAAAGATTGTATCTAAATTTCCTGTCACATCCCAATCTCATCTTTATCAACTCGTAATCTCTTGAAATTCTCTCACCATTATCGAATAATGTTCCTTAAGCCCTATTTCCATTGTCTCATTGCTTTCTGTCTCTTATTTTCATGTCTACAAGATCCGGATTCAGTTACTTTGTTTTAAATTGCCCTATCGTCGTTTGTGCTGTTGGTCATACAAAATTAGCTTGAATTTCATGATTTTTGTATCCTTTTTTTTCTCAAAATATAATAGGTACGTCTTCAATAAACTGTATATAATTCTCAATTTTGTTTATCGCTACCAGAACATGAACAAACTCATGCCAAAACTTTTAATATGCATTTTCCAATTTTCTTTTTACTAAATTTCCCCATATTCTCATGCCACCTATATGGATCAATTCAATTTTTAACTGCATCGTCTCTACTTATGTCGTAGACTCGAATTTTCCTATTTTCTCTTATTTTCCTTTTATTCACGATGTTCTTTCTTTGATTTTCCTCATTCATTCTCATGTAACTTTCCACAATTATATGATTAGTTACATTCCAAGCCAAATTTATTGTTTTCATCGATACTTCTGAATTTTCATGAGTTTTCCTTACGGAATCATCTTTTAATTGTCTTTATTTTCTTTTTTTACTACCCCCCGTTTCGTCTTCGATGTATGTCACCTCTTAGAAAATTTCATTTTCTATATACTACTACTTTTTATGTTATTTTCCACGTTTTTTATAGGAGAAACTTCCACTTCGGCCCTTAAATATATGTCAATTTTTATTACTTCATATGGTTCGTCCCCAAATTCCGTCTCGATCTTACCGAAATCCACATTAATTTAAAATTTGACGTTTGTATATGTCTGGATTTCGAGGTATTGATCAATAACTCAGCATTTATTCGAGGGTAATAAAATTTAATCGTTTTTAGTTAATGTAAACTGTCCATAAGACCAATGGTAATTTTTATGGCCATTTTTAATTGCTAATGGTCTTAATTTAAACAAATCTCGTGTTCGAATATTCCTTGTTTATATCAACAATATACATGTGGGATCGACAACTATGGTAACGTTTCGTTTTCCCTCGCAGTCTTGTATAACTTTATGCTATAATCCTTATTACAATTACGTAAAATGACTCCTTTTTATGAATTAAATCTACCGCAATATAACTAGAATAACCACCCTATTTCAAATATATAACGATATCTATTTAAACTCGTCTGAAAACGCAAAATTAAGTCGAAATCTTATATTGTTCAATAAACACTTCCGTTTAAACGTCCATTTTTTCCATTAGATTCTCTTTTCAAATCGTTTTCCCTGACATTATTGCTTCATCTAAAAGTGACATTCCTAATTTCCAGCGTTTTTCTTCCTTTTAAATATAAAACGTACGTTTTCCTCTGAATCTGGCCTCCTTTTGATTTTCACGTACCCGTTATACAATTGAATATTCCTACAGTAGCTTTTCCTATGTTTCCCACGTCTTTTCTTTATCTTCCTCTTATTATAAATTTTCTTGTTATTTTCTTGCATAATTTTTTCAACATAATATGGATTTATTTGTTCGTTAACTGCGGTTGTCGATACCCCCATTGCACTGATTGTTTATTTTACATCTAGGGTCATTGTACGAGATGCACCGACCGTGTGACCCTGTTTACATTATAGTGTAGTGATCTTTCGGTTGATGACAATATTTTTCCCCATTAATCTCTGACTAATTGTCTAGTCTAAAGTCCATCTCTTTGTTCAAAATATGAATACGCCCTTCACTTTATGATTGTTTTGCTTAATTATTTATAGCTTTCTGCTTAGACCTGATTGGCTGTTAAAATATCAATATTTAGAATTGAGCCTAAAGAAAGGGTCTTTCCCTGTGTCGTGACGATTTTTAATACCATCTGTGATTTTTTTTCAATACTCATTTCAATCTACTTAATTGTAGATCCCTATCGTCAACAAGAATTCAATTTACTTTGATCCGATAGATATCGCAAGTGTGTCCGTTTTATAGTCTGAAATATTATTTATCCATTCGTAAGGTGGAAGCTACGATATTTTCTAATTTTCACTGTTGATTAATGCAATACATCACAGGGTGGGAATGCTATCCTTGTTCTACCGGTATTACAATGGAAGATGCTCCGAGGAACTAGCATCATTGATCCCTTCGGCACCGGTGCATAGTCGGGAAACACGACAAACGCGTGCCCAACATTTGTACACGGTTGACATTTGCCACATGAGAACGGGTCGTTTCTTCGACTCGTTCTTGTGTTCAACAGCTCGGCTGTGGAATGATTTGCCGGCCTCTGTGTTTCCTCCTTCCTACAACATGGGTCTCTTCAAGACCAATGTTCATTCCTTCCTCTCCTCAAAAGGACCCTCCACACACACTGTGCAATATAAATACTACGTTACAATTATTATAGCGCTGTTTTCGCGATTTTGCCTCAATAGGCTACATGCATCACATGTTTTTTTTCCAGTTTAGGCAAATATTCTAAGACATTCTGTATTTTTTTTATCGTATTTTTGAAACCCTGGCGATTTTTTGAAAATTTCTATCCGAAAAATCAGACCATTTTTTATAAACCGGAAAGACGGGACATAATTTTATGGGTGCGAAAAAACGATAATTACATAGCCGAAAATCATTTAAAAAAAAAAAACGTTTTCCACAAGAAAGGGCACAGGAGAATAACAAGGCATACCAAAAATATTAAATCTCATAAATATTTTTTTCCTTGATCCATCTTATTGATCATAAATCATTATAATGTACCATTATACCCCTAATACACGTACGGACATCGTAAAATGTACGGGGTTCTGTTCATAACATCTGTCAAAAAGTCAAACCAAATGATAAATTCACAGAGAACAAACTTTTAATCTAGTGAACGTTAAATGTCAAATTCAAAAATTCGCCTGAAATCAAAGTGTTGCCATATAAAATAAATAAATCAGGGTCGAATTTTACAAAATTAATAAGAACATTAACGGAGACGGGACATTTTCATGTAGTGACGTCACGGGCCCAAATAATGGATTTATTTATTTAAAAATTTTAAAAAAACTATTCATTTATTTTTATTAACTTATACGCGCTTGGATGCGCGAGGTAGGCTGCGCACTAGAGCATTGGATTCTAGAGGATAATTTATATACATTCTAGCGTTAATATTGGTTATGTAACACTGTCAAGGCTAAAACTATGCCTATACCCTAATTATAGCGGCCTCATTCTTGTATAGCGCCTGGATTATTCGTCTAACTCTATATTTGATGTCAATTCTCTTCAGAATCTCGAAGAGTCTTTTCCATTCAACTTTGTCGAAAGCCTTCTCCAGGTCTATGAATGCGATGAGTGGTTGGTTACTTTTTATTCTTTTTTCAAGTAGTATTCGTAGCGACAATATTGCTTTTCTGGTTCCTACACCTCTTCTAAAGCCAAACTTCTAAGACCACATCACAAATGAAGAGGTTCTTCAAAGAATCGAAGGAGGAAGGCACCTGCTCAGGACCTTGTCCGAAAGGCGCGCAAGATGGATCGGCCATGCAATAAGGCAAGAAGGCCTCTTGCATGCCATAATGGAGGGTATGACCGAGGGGACAAACGCTAGGGGACGCCCACGCCGAGAGTACCTGGAGGACCTGCTGGTGGACGTGCGCTGCTTATCATATGCAGACTTCAAAAGAGCCGCACAAGACAGGGAAGAGTGGAAGAAACGAATAGATGAAATTGCTGCAAACCAATCCCAGGATTGAAACCAGAGAGAGATACCCTGTATATTATATCCGCGTATACGTACAAATAATCGACAGTGTAAATAAATTCCATTGACATTCATAACAATTTATTATTAAAGGTATTATTGAGTTCGATTTAGGAAGGTTAGAAATTTGTAAATAATTAACAAAAAACTATAATTTTATAATTATTATAATTTTGGGACGCCAACTATCAGGGGATCGTATGTAGCGTCACCATTTTAATAGAGTTAAAAGAATAAATCAAATATTATTCTAATAATATATTTATTAGTTTTGCTTGATAATATGGAAAAAGTAAATATATTAGAAACTTATCAATAAGATTTTATGTACATGACAAAGGAAAATCATTTTTCAAAAGCTTGGGTCGGTGTAGACATTCGATGGTAACGCAAATATCAGTTATGAGGTTTAAAGTGGTGGTTTAATGGACCCAGAAAGGTGGGGGAAGATGAGCCCAAGCGGGTGGAGGAGGGGGTGTCCCTGTGGCGATGATAGCAGCCTGTACGGCAGCCAGGTGGGCGGCCACAGCGGGTGGGGGAGGGTGGGCCCAGGCGGGTGGAGGGGGTGGGGTCCCCGTAGCGATGATGGCAGCCTCCACTGCGGCCAGGTGGGCGGCCACTGCGGGAGGGGGTGCCCAGGGGTTGGCGCCCCAATGTGGTTTTCCGGACACCAGGGCGCCCATGAACAGGAGAGTGGCGGCGAACTATAATCAAAACAATATTTAAATAAATAAATTTAAAAAAATCCCTAAGGGCCTATGGAGATGCTTTGTGGGGGGCATTTTGAAGGAAAAAGGTATGAGGGTTGGTAGGAATTTGGGGGACAGTGTATCCAGGAGTGACCGACGTATGAATCCATCCCTCCTGCTGCGGTGCAAGGCGATGGGTCGAGAGAGTCCGCCTGGAGAGGTCTAGGTTAGGTCTCCCTCAACCAGTCTCTCCAGGTCCAGCCGGATTAAATTTATATACCCTCATACATTAAATTACCCAATTTGAAACTTTTTATTTTATTAGGTAAACATGTATTTTTTAAAGGCACATTTCGCTTCTCTAAATGAGCTTTACTTAAAACTTAAAAGAGAAGCGTAGTATTGTGAATTGAATGAAGGTTTTAACCAACTTCAAGAATTGTTAATAATGGATATTTTTTAAATGTTTTACAACGGAATTTCAACTAATTTAAATAATGAATATTAACTGACGCTTAAATGAAAAGCACTTACGATAATTTGATTCATGGTTGCTGGTGTTCGTTAGACTGGAAAACGATGTATGCCTAAGAAATCAAAGTTTCAGGCTTTATACTCATTTTTCTCAGCCCAAATTTTCACCCCACTCTGATTCCAATCAATAGAAAATCCGCAATTCACTTTTTTTTCTAAATCATTTTGTACTAAACCAGCATCTGAACAAATCAAAGTAAAGTTTATATTATAATTTATTGAATTTATTGTCTAATCACAAACAAAGGTAATGTATAAAGCTTTTCTGCGAAATATAAAAGAGCTTTGTTGCTTATTTACCAATTATCTTTTCATCGAAGCAGGGAAATAAGTAATGCAGTTACATTTTTTATTGTTTTTTAAAATTATTTTAGAATCATTGAAACATAATAATGCGTGTTTTGAAATTACATTGCTTGGAAAGTGGAGTTAAAACTAATAACGTTTATAAAATGATATACAGCTCGATTTAACTTTGTGGTTTAAACATTTGAAGACGTAATTAGCGACTCTTAAACAAAAATTTGAAAAATAAAAATCAGAAAAAGGTTCGGTCGCATCTAGGAATTCATCAATTTCTTGGTTTTAAAAGATTAAACATTACAATTTGAAGTTTTATTCAAAAAAATAAAAATAAATTCCATCAGAAAGGAAGAAAAAAGTCAATAGATGTCACTTATAAAAAAAAGGGAATAAGTTTATCCAAGACACTATCTAGATTGAATTTAGTTGGAGTAGAATCCTGCAATCATTTATGATAGCAGCCAATAAAAATAAGCGCAAGAAATGGAAGTTGGTAGTTCTTAGTCGAAATATGATGCAGATAAATGTGACCGAAGGGAATATTGTTGAATAAGCTCAGTGGTTAGAGCAGAGTCACGACAAGGCTGTGATCCTGGGTTCAATTCCTAGATGCGATCGAATTTTTTTACAACACAGAAGGATTTATTCAATACATATTTGACATATTTCATTCATTGGCATATGAGTCCTATAATTTCAATACCCGCTATATCCGATTTTTTGACAAAATGATCTGAGTATGACATCTTGTTCACATTTTTGCGAGGAACAAGACTTATCTAAAATTGAGTTTCAAAACCTCCTTTATTACGACCAAAACCGTGTTAAAACTGCGAGTGAGAAACAAATCCCGCTAAATCATTCAAGAAGTTATTATCAAAACCCGCTATATCGGAATTCAACCAATCACGAACAGTTATTTTGCAAAGATGGCGGGTGTAGAAACAAGCCCCTTAGGTCAGTTGAGTTTCAAAAGCCTCCATATTCCATACAAATCACGAATTGAGTATCAAAATCCGTTATATCCATTTTATTTATCCAAATTACTTAAATATTTCTTGACATACATTGAAAAATAAACACTTTTCGAAGGTATATTACTCCGATTTATTATATAAAAAAAAATGCAATTTTTAATTTACGCTAGAGATGTGACAGTTTTTGCGGTTTTCTCCGAATCAGTGAAAGTTGATTTAGCGGATATAGAAATTGAATGACTCATATTTCTGAATTAACAAGTAATAATTTACCAGGTTTTCGGGTATCTTCTTTTTTAATGTTGTGATTAATGCAAGAGACTCCAACCTGCTCTCAACCGTCTGGAACTACTGAGCTTATCCGTATCATCCCCAACAGTAGTACGCTGTGAGGCTGAAAGTAGGATGGAGAAAGAGATGGCGAAGAAGAAGGTGACGTGCCTGGTCTTTCACCAGGGCGATACTGGAAGTATCTACCCCTCTGGAACATTCCACTAATACACTACGTATTATTTTTGGTTGAATAAATCTCTCTATCTATCCATCTTCTATCTTCTATCTTCTATCTTCTATCTTCTATCTTCTATCTTCTATCTTCTATCTTCTATCTTCTATCTTCTATCTTCTATCTTCTATCTTCTATCTTCTATCTTCTATCTTCTATCTTCTATCTTCTATCTTCTATCTTCTATCTTCTATCTTCTATCTTCTATCTTCTATCTTCTATCTTCTATCTTCTATCTTCTATCTTCTATCTTCTATCTTCTATCTTCTATCTTCTATCTTCTATCTTCTATCTTCTATCTTCTATCTTCTATCTTCTATCTTCTATCTTCTATCTTCTATCTTCTATCTTCTATCTTCTATCTTCTATCTTCTATCTTCTATCTTCTATCTTCTATCTTCTATCTTCTATCTTCTATCTTCTATCTTCTATCTTCTATCTTCTATCTTCTATCTTCTATCTTCTATCTTCTATCTTCTATCTTCTATCTTCTATCTTCTATCTTCTATCTTCTATCTTCTATCTTCTATCTTCTATCTTCTATCTTCTATCTTCTATCTTCTATCTTCTATCTTCTATCTTCTATCTTCTATCTTCTATCTTCTATCTTCTATCTTCTATCTTCTATCTTCTATCTTCTATCTTCTATCTTCTATCTTCTATCTTCTATCTTCTATCTTCTATCTTCTATCTTCTATCTTCTATCTTCTATCTTCTATCTTCTATCTTCTATCTTCTATCTTCTATCTTCTATCTTCTATCTTCTATCTTCTATCTTCTATCTTCTATCTTCTATCTTCTATCTTCTATCTTCTATCTTCTATCTTCTATCTTCTATCTTCTATCCTATCTTCTATATAAATAAAAATGAATCGCCGAAATGAATGTACGCGCATAACTTCCGAACGGCTGCACCAAATTGGAAAATTATTTTTTTGTTTTCGTTATTGTTAGGACAAGGTTGTATAAAACTACTGGTGAGCTCTGGCATTATCAAATTTGTATAAAAATATGCAATAGGTGGCACGCGAGCTGTTTTGAAACTGAATGTACCGGGACTGAAAGTATGGAATTCGGGAGGGGAGAGGGGAACTCGGGAGGGAGGAGGGAAACTCGGGAGGAGAAAGGGGAACTCGGGAATAGCGATAGGGGAAGGGAACGCGGGAGAGGAAGGGGAGGCGGAAGGGGAACGGAAAGAATGGGATAGGATACGCAGGGAGAAACAATTTCTTTATTAAATGGCAAAGCAACGCATGCCGGGAACCAGCTAGTTGTGATTAAACGCAAATTAATGATATGAAAAATTCAACCCATAGTAAAAACAAAAGCTTTTTTACCCCATCCTTTTTCAATTTTTGCGTGTGCAAAATGCGTGTAATTTTTGCGTGTGCAAAATGTATGATTCCAAGATCCAAGAGCATGCCGGGATTTAAATCCGCGACCTGCAGGTCTGTACCCAAGGATCGTAAACACTCAACCACGGAGCCTGAAAGTAAGTATTTTAATTTTATACAATAATTTCAAAATTGCCTTAATTTTTTAATTTACATTAACTCCACACGGGAGGCCCTGAGGAAAATATTTTCCCTTAGGGCCAATGTCATCTGAGATGCTGTTTGGAGGGTCTTTTTGAGGAGAGGAAGGAAAGAACATTGGTCTTGTAGAGACCCATGTTGTAGGACGGAAACACGGAGGTCGGCAAATCGTTAAACACAAGGACGAGTCGAAGAAGCGACCCGTTCTCATGTGACAAATGTCAACCGTGTACATATTATGTTGGGCGCTCATTTAGCGTATTTCCCAACTATGATCAATGACGCTAGTTCCTTGGAGCATCTTCCATTGAAATACCTGTAGAATAAGGATAGCATTCACACCCGACGCCTGTGCTCCAAATATGGAAATCCGTTTGTTGAGTTAGGAGAATCTATCAAACGGACCGCCCATTTCTGCACAGCGTCGAGGGTTTCTTTTAGGTATTTTTGGGATCCAGATCAGAGGTGGCTGCCAAATTCTGTATCTCATCTGTACTGATTTAGCAGTTGTGTACTATTAAAGTAACTGCGGGCCCTGTACAGTACGCCCAGTTTCTGAGAGGCTAACTTAACTCTGGTTTCGATGGAGCCCCCATACCTGAGCTGGTCATTTAGAGTTACACCAAGCATATCAATGGAGGGCCTGTTCGGAAGATTGCTTCCGTTGAAGGAGACTAGATTTTCAATTCGATCCCTTTTAGACGTTATCAGACATGATTGGGTCTTTGAAACATTAAATTCGACGAGGTTATTCTTATCCCAAGAAAAAACACTCTCCAGGTAACCGTCCATTCTTTCCTTCATAGCCCTCCGAGCTATTGGGGTTTATGTGCCCTTTAGAGGCTCTTAAATAAATACTTATTAAAACGTAATATTCTTCTTGGTAGGTATATCTCATTAGTAT
Source organism: Limnephilus marmoratus (assembly GCA_917880885.1). Taxonomy (NCBI): domain Eukaryota; kingdom Metazoa; phylum Arthropoda; class Insecta; order Trichoptera; family Limnephilidae; genus Limnephilus; species Limnephilus marmoratus. The sequence goes on along the minus strand of OU862927.1, from coordinate 4,964,043 downwards.
CAGAGCAAATATGTTGAGCTGGCTAAGTAGTTACATATCAATTAGAACTTTATTTGTAAAATAAAATCTTTTATTACCAAACAATTTTCCGCCCTGGTGGCATACCGCAAGGTAGTCAGTCATCTTTTCCCAATTTTATTTCTTGTTTTTACAAACGACACAATCAACTGCAAAAAAATATTTGAAAAAAAGTTTTAAAAAAAGTTACCGTTAAAAGTTACATTTTTTTTTACGTTAACTCCACGCAGGAGGCCTTGAGGAAAATAATTTCCCTCAGGGCCTATGTCATCTGGGATGCTGTGTGGAGGGTCTTTTTGAGGAGAGGAAGGAATGAACATTGGTCTTGAAGAGACCCATGTTGTAGGAAGGAGGAAACACAGAGGCCGGCAAATCATTCCACAGCCGAGCTGTTGAACACAAGAACGAGTCGAAGAAACGACCCGTTCTCATGTGGCAAATGTCAACCGTGTACAAATGTTGGGCACGCGTTTGTCGTGTTTCCCGACTATGCACCGGTGCCGAAGGGATCAATGATGCTAGTTCCTCGGAGCATCTTCCATTGTAATACCGGTAGAACAAGGATAGCATTCCCACCCGACGCCTGTGCTCTAAAGATTGCAATCCGTCTGTTAAGATGGGAGAATCTATCAAACGGACCGCCCGTTTCTGCAGTCGAGGGTATTTTTCAGGTATTTTGGAGCTCCAGACCAGAGGTGGCTGCCAAATTCAACCGTGGGGCGCACTTGTGATTTGTACAGGGTTAGCAGTTGTGTACTATTAAAGTATCTGCGGGCCCTGTAGGTACAGTTCGCCCAGTTTCTGTGAGGCTAACTTTACTCTGGCTTCGATGGAGCCCCCATACCTGAGCTGGTCACTTAGGGTTTTTTTTTTTTTTTTTTTAAACTTTATTTATTTCCATTTCTTTATACATATAATGTATAATAGCAAATAGTATATAATAACATAATATATGTAAAGAAAAATATAATTTTCTTTAATCACAATGCCGATCTTGACTGGTCATTGTGTATGTACTATAGACTGACACTGGTATGTGCCTCAGTTCCTACTTAACAGTCGACTCAATGTTTTATAATCTATGGATAATTGAAAATATAGTAAAAATAATCTATGGCCATGATAAAGCAAATTTAGCAAATTGATAAGATTGATTTCAATAATTAAAAGTGATTACTATCGTGATTGTGATATTGTGATCAAGGGATCGACATTGCAATTAATAACATTAAATGTCGTTTCTTTCTTTACAGGTTTGTTTTGTTACTAGATACTTTTATTTATGTAAATCTTGTGAGATTAACAAAATAAACCTCCTCTTTCTTTACAGAGAAACTCAATTGTGTTTTAATTGAATGTCATCAAAATCACAAGAAAAATACGATTATAAAACGACATTTTTCGTAACCAAAAATGGAGAAACTACAATTTGAATTTACGCTACTACCTGGAGGCGATTACAAGTCAAATATTATTAGCATTACAAAAATAGTCACAAGTGATGAAAAAGTGTTTAAAATACCAGAAATGCTACAATCCGCCAGCCATCACCAGGAGATTATGAAAAGTAGTGCTTTTGCAAAAGTAAAAAATAGTTTAAAAAAAAGATACCAGGTTAGAAGAGTCTGGTTAACAATGGAGGAAGAACTAAAAAAAACATATGTAGATGAAGATGGAAACCTACAGTTCGGAAACCAATACCTCGAAGAATTGGAAGAAGAAAATTTACAAGTACATCAAAAAGAAGATACATTGGGAAGATTGATGGTAAAATTAATGGAAGATAAGCAACAGAGCTTAAAAAACATTGCTGAGAAGTTTGTTATAGAAAAATTCTGTAGTAAAAATACAAATGCAAGCCAGTGGATAGAAGTGTTTGAAAAAGAATGTTTACGATTTGATGTGATCACGGATGAAAAAAAAAATAGAAATACTCAGATTGTTCATGGATAAAACTTGTGTAGATTGGTATAGTTCCATGATTATTAAACTAACAATGAACTCAGAGTGGTCAACATGGAAAAACAAATTCTGTGAATCATTCGCAAACAAAGGATGGAACCCTGTCACATACGCACTATTATTTAGATACAAAGATGGTTCTCTGTTGGATTATGCTATGAGAAAAGAAAAACTTCTATTGGATATGAGAAGATCAATCGACACCGGTACTTTGATAGATCTTGTTGCTTCCGGACTACCAGAATTCATACTTAACAAGATCGATAGAGAAGGATTACAAGATACTGTGGATTTGTTTAATGAAGTAAACAAGTATGAACATATGGTCAACAAAAAAAGATTCATGAACAAGAGAATATTTGGGAATGCAGAACATAATAAAAATGAGGATAAAAATCCATGTAAAATTTGTGAAAAATTGAATAAGGGCACTCGTTACCACCCTGAAGCCACATGCTGGTTCAAAACAAAAGAGGGTGAAAAATTTAAGAGAAATGCCATTAAACATGTTAACAATTCAGTGATAGAGACTGAGATAAATGAAAATGATCAAAAAAACTAATAGTAACACCATTAATAAAAGTCAAACTATTACTAAATGATAAATTAACAATATACGGAATTTATGATTCGGGTTCAAATGTTTCTCTAATTAATTCTAAGTTTTTGAAACTAAAAAGAAAAGGAAACAATTTGAATGAAGCAAATTTAGTAACGATTAATGGTGTTAAAAAGACGAGTGGTTTGACAACGTTAAAGATTAAAATTTTTGAATTGGAGAAAAATGTTGATGTGTACATTATTGATGAACACAATTTTAAGTATGACTTTTTGATTGGATTAGACATGATAAAAGACTTCAAACTTATCCAAAGTGAAGACTTACAAATATCACAGAAAGTCTGCTTGAATAATACAAATAAAAAAGAAGAAACTTCTACAAATATGAAGACGAATACTGAATTTAAACATTCTGAAAATAAGAACATTATAGAAAAACACCAAATTAATTTTAATGAACATGTTAACGAAGAAGATTTTAAAATAACAATAAATCATTTAAATAATGATCAAATAACAGAAATAAATGAACTAATAGGCAAATACACATCAGTGTTTGCGAAAAGTAAATACGATGTTGGTACTGTTAATGGATATGAAGCGAAGATAGACTTATTGGTGGATAAATATTGTAGTAAGAGGCCTTACAGATGCAGCGTATAAGATAAAAAGGAAATAGAAGAGCAAATAGCAAAATTATTAGACAACAAACTGATAGAAGAGTCGTACAGCCCATTTGCTGCACCGGTCACTCTGGCATTTAAAAAAGAAGAAAACAAAAGATCCAGATTATGCATAGACTTCAGAGACTTAAATAAAATAGTAATACCTCAAGCTCAACCATTTCCATTGATTGAAGACTTAATGACAAAGACCAGAAATTGCAATTTTTTTTCAACGCTGGATATAAACTCAGCTTTTTGGTCCATTCCGTTGCGGATTGAAGACAAAAAAAAAACAGGATTTGTAACACAGGAGGGGCATTATCAGTGGACCTGCCTACCTTTTGGATTAAAGACCTCTCCGGCAATTTTTCAGAGGATATTAAGCAATATATTGAGAAAATATAAACTAACGGATTTTGCTGTCAATTACATAGATGACATACTTATATTTTCAAAAACTTTTTCTGAACACATCGATCATTTAACAAAGTTGCTGAATGCAATCAAAACAGAAGGTTTTAGATTAAAATTTACAAAATGCACATTTGCATCAGACATGGTAAAATATCTGGGTCACATAATTCAGAATAATTCAGTCAAGCCAGTAAAGGATAATTTGATTTCAATAAAGAACTTTCCTATTCCAAAAACACAGAAGAATGTGAGACAATTTCTAGGAAAAATCAACTTTTATCATGAGTACATTCCGAAGAGTGCAATAATACTAGATCCTTTGCATAACTTACTAAGGAAAAACCAAAAGTTTATTTGGACTGATAAATGCCAAAATGCTTTTGAAACGATGAAAAACCTACTATGCTCACAACCAATCCTGGAAATTTTTGATCAAGATTTACCAATTAATATATATACAGACGCTTCTCTAGAAGGCCTTGGAGCTATTTTAAAACAGACACAGTCGGATGGAAAAGAAAAACCTGTAGCTTACTTTTCGAAAAAACTAAATAGCGCCCAGAAAAAGAAAAAAGCAATTTACTTAGAATGCTTAGCCATAAAAGAAGCAGTGAAATACTGGCAATACTGGTTGATAGGTAAACCATTTACAGTTTATTCAGACCACAAACCACTGGAAAACATGAATCTCAAATCTAGAACCGATGAAGAGCTGGGTGATTTAACATATTATCTTTCTCAATATGACTTTAACATAAAATATGCTCCAGGAAAACAAAATTTGGAAGCTGACTGTCTAAGCAGAAATCCAGTGCTAGATTCAAATGAAAATACAGATGAGCAATTAAAAGTTGTCAACTTAATAAAATTAGAAGATATCTTAAAAGATCAGGTCAAAAATGAGAAGATACAGTACAGAAGAGATAAATTAATATCGAAGAATAATGTTTATTACAAAAAAGTAAAAAAAAGAGAAAAAATAATTCTATCAGAAAAATTCAGCATACACTTTATCAGAAATGTTCATACAGACCTAGGTCACATAGGAATTACACAAATGCAAAAAATGATAAGCTCATGGTACACAGCAGAAAACATGACAAACAATATAAAGAGAACCTGCGAAAGTTGTGCAGTATGTTTAAAGAACAAATCAAGAGGTCAAAATAAATATGGATTGATGTCCCACTTGGGTCCCGCAACAAAACCTTTTGAAATATGTTCCATTGATACAATAGGCGGTTTTGGGGGTTCACGGTCAACAAAGAGATACTTGCACCTGCTATCAGATCATTTCACGAGGTTTGCATATATTTTGACGTCAAGAACTCAAAATACCAATGATTTCATCAAACTCTTAAACTCCACAGAAACTAATAACATTGGCATGATACTGTCGGACCAATACCCGGGTATCAATTCTAGAGAATTCAAAAAATTTTTGGATGAAAAAAATATACCGATAATTTTTACTGCAGTGAACTCACCTTTCTCAAATGGATTAAATGAAAGATTAAATCAAACGCTGGTCAATAAAATTAGATGCAAAATTAACGAAAATGATTCAAAAGTAGCTTGGACAACTATAGCGCGTAATTGTGTAAAAAACTATAATGAAACGGAGCACACTGTAACTGGATATGCGCCACAGTACCTACTTAACGGCACAGATGTTACGATTTTGCCAAAAGAGTTAAAACTTAAGAAGACCGACATCGATTTGATTCACGACAGAAAAAAAGCTCTGGAAAATACTCTGAAATCACATAATTACAACAAGATAATTTACGATAAAACCAGGAAACACTTTGACTTCAAAGTTGGTGATACTGTTTTTGTGGAGAATGGAAACAAACTTAATAGGAAGAAGCTCGACGAATTGAGAATCGGACCCTACGAAATCATAGAAAAAATTTCAAACTCAATTTACAAGATAAACACTGGTCGACAAAAATCAGAATCAAATTTTTTCCATATCTCGAAGTTAACTCCAGCACCTTTAATGAACAATGAAGAGGATACATGATAGGTTTTGGTTTATTATCTTCCCTAGGGGGGGAGATGTAAAGAAAAATATAATTTTCTTTAATCACAATGCCGATCTTGACTGGTCATTGTGTATGTACTATAGACTGACACTGGTATGTGCCTCAGTTCCTACTTAACAGTCGACTCAATGTTTTATAATCTATGGATAATTGAAAATATAGTAAAAATAATCTATGGCCATGATAAAGCAAATTTAGCAAATTGATAAGATTGATTTCAATAATTAAAAGTGATTACTATCGTGATTGTGATATTGTGATCAAGGGATCGACATTGCAATTAATAACATTAAATGTCGTTTCTTTCTTTACAGGTTTGTTTTGTTACTAGATACTTTTATTTATGTAAATCTTGTGAGATTAACAAAATAAACCTCCTCTTTCTTTACAGAGAAACTCAATTGTGTTTTAATTGAATGTCATCAAAATCACAAGAAAAATACGATTATATATATAATAACAAATAGTATGAACAAGGAATGAAAACCCACTAAGGCACTGCCTGAGTGTGGGTAATATTAAAACAAAATACTATATTTCTAAGTACGCAAAGTATAAAATAGACTTAAAAAACAAATAAAATATAAAGTTAGTATTACATAGGTAGAATAAGTGAGAAAGTTTTATTTTTAGCTTTTATAAAAATAAAATAAAAATATGGAGAAAAACATAGTGATTTTTCATTTTTTTTTTTTTTTTTAGTTATTACAAAAAAATAAACAGAAAAACATATTGTACTTCAGTTTAGAAAGTTACAGAAAGTGAGTTGTAGAAGGAAGGACAAGTTTATAGAAAAAGCGTTTCAATATCTACATTATTCAACCATAATTTTACCTCTTTTACATATTTTATCATTTTATTTATCATTTGAGTTTGTAGTGGTAGGAGGTTAAATGAACGAGGACCAATGAAACTGCTATATGTCTGCAATAATTTAGTATTGGTTTGTGGGGTGTAAAATATATTTTTTATTCTTTTCCTCATTCTGTTTTCATTTATTTCGAAATTATTTTTGTTTTTAAATACATATTTCAAAGTTTGTAATATAAATAATTTACGTATATTAAATATTTTAGTCTCTTTGTATAATAAGTTGGTCGAGAATGTTTTATTTTTGTTATATATGACTTTAATTATGTGTTTTTGAATTATTTGTAGAGGCTTAATAAATGTATCAAGTGCACCACCCCATCCTATAATGTCATAAGTGATTGATGATTGCACCAGGGAAAAGTAGATCATTTTCAATTTTTCAATGTTTAGTACTTCCTTAAGTCTATAAAATATGTATGTCACACCAAGCATTTCAATGGAGGGCCTGTTCGGAAGATTGCTTCCGTTGAAAGAGACTAGATTTTAATTTCGGTCCCTTTTAGACGTAACCAGACAAGATTGGGTCTTTGAAACATTAAATTCAACGAGATTATTTTTACCCCAAGAGAAAACACTCTCGAGGTAACCGTCCATTCTTTGCTTCAAAGCCCTACGAGCTGTTGGAGTTTGTGAGCCCTTTGGGGGCTTGTCAAACAAAAAGCTATCATGAACTGTACTGTCATCCGCGTAACAGTGAATTGGTGCACATGACAAAAGGTCGTTGATGTGCAACAAAAACAAAGTCGGAGACAGAACCGATCCCTGCGGGACGCCAGCATTTATCGAGTGTGAGGAAGAGGTGAAACCATCGACTACCGTCTGAATCGACCTCTCCCTCAAGAAGTCGTCAATCCACGTACACAAGGGTGCGGGAAGTCCGTAAGAATGCAGTTTGTTGACAAGTCCTCGGTGCCAAACCCGGTCAAAGGCCTTGGAGATGTCCAGTGCAACCGTTTGGGTCTCACCGAAACGTTCCAGGCATCGCCCCCAAACATGCGTCACATACGCGAGAAGATCACCGCACGAGCGGTTCCGCCGGAATCCGTATTGACGATCGTTAATAATTTTGTTCTTCTCGAGGTATGTGAGCAGTTTGTCGTTGATCACACGTTCCATCACCTTAGACAGAACTGATGTGATCGCTATGGGGCGGTAGTTGGCCGGGTTGGAGCGGTCACCCTTCTTTGGAATAGGATGGATAACCGCTTTTTTTCAACCAGAGGGCACAGAGCCAGTCTTCAGGGACATTTTAAAAAGCTTCGTCAAAATTGGAGCTATTTCTGCAGCGCACCTCTGCAGTACCAGGGCAGGTATTCCGTCAGGCCCACTAGCTTTATTAACATCAAGCCCTCGTAAAACTTGGAGTACTTCCCGATGCCGGATCCTCAGCTTTTTCATACGAAAACCGCAGTGAGGAACCGATGTCGGGATAGCACCTTGGTCATCGAGGGTTGAGTTATCCACAAAAATTTTACCTAATAAGTTAGCCTTTATATTTTTACTCCAAATAATGTCAGAAATCACTGACTAAGTAAGTCAGAGTACGTCCCCTAACACCATGTATTGCTCTTGTGAACGTATTGTAATAAATACATGAATAAATAAATAATTAATACCGCAGGTTCACTTCTTCATCGTCAAAAGTAATGTTATTTGGGTCATGTGAAATTTTGATCACACAGTTGATCCCTAACAGTTGCCCCCTGCATTATTTATCAATTTTAAACCTAAAATTGACTTCAAAAATATTTTTAATAATAAGTTGGTACGGATAAGACCAATTTATTTACATCGTCTTTTTTTGTAATCGTATCATACGCTGGTACATCTGGAGATCGGACAACTCAGAATGAAACCATTTCAGAAGCACATCAGAAAGGTCATTAAGAGTGATGATAAAAAAATATTTTAAAAATTGGATAAATAGGTTAAGATAGGTTAGGGTTACCAGCTATTTTAAAATGATTTTTTCATAGCTTAATGGCCTTTCTGAGGTGTTCCTGAGTTGGTTTCATTCTGAGTTGGCATGGAACCGGTACATCTAGTACATAGACAAGTAGTTTTATCATTGACAATATGTTTTATACCTGTGTTATTCAGCGGTAAATCCTCTCTGCACACCTCTTTGGAGACTATTAGTTACATTTTGTGTAATATGTATCTATTCCGTATTTTCCCAACCCTTCAAAAATTTGGCATTTTTTTCAGATGGTCAAAATATTTTCGCTTTACAATAAAATGCAAATATTTCGAAAATTTCTGAGCACATTCAAAAACCATAAACTGTTTTAGAAAGGTGATGAAATAATATATAATAATATATCTTAATAAAAAAAAATAATAATAATATTTTTCTTAAAGATATATTATTATATAATTATATATAATAATATATCTTTCAAATTATAGAATTCGAAAAAAACATTTTTTTTAATTATAAAAATTTTGCATACAAACATAAAAAAGTTTTCAAAATGGCTCACCTTATGTTTTTTCTAACTAGAGTTACTGATATTGAAAAAAATAAAAACACAAATATTTGATTAGACAAATGTATCAAACACATATTTTAACCTCACTTTTTTGTCGCTCTATGAAAAATAATTTATAAACATACTTAAATAATACTTTGTGTACATAATAGTGTACATTTTACTTTTTTGATGGCTATTTTTTTGATTGGAATATGAAGCTTGGTATTTTTCCTTTCTAACACTGATTAGAACATATTTCTAAATATGATAGTAAGAGAGTTACAGCGTTTTATATGAGACCTATGTGCGTTGGGACAAATATGGTCTCCTATGATTGAACGGGTTCGTACGAGTATATAAATGTGTTACGGGGGCAACAACAGGGCCGTATTTACACTTTTCATTGGTATAGGCCACTTCATTTGCGCCGCCCCTTCCTCCTTGTTAGAAGTTGCCCCCTATCATAATCACTCACTTGTAGGCTTTTATTAGGTGACACACAATTTTAAAAATAAATATTCAAATATAGGTGTAGGTATTCAAAAATGAAATAAAGAATGAATTATTCGTAAAATAAAAGTGTAACATGAAACAAGAATTACAATTTGTAATAGCTTCATAGTTGCTTCTATACATAGAAGATCCGAAGAGTAAAGTTGTCCAGCCGGATGGTGACTTACAATGCGCGGCAGTTGATATCTCCGTTATTTTTGGGGAAAATAATTGAAAATTTTAGAATTTACTCTTGAATATATATGTGTAAAATGATCGCAATGTACAAATAAAAATTTATGTATTCCTTATGTGTTAAAAAAATCATGAAAAATTACTAAAAATACTAGGTCCTTTACCTATTTCTCCCCTTAAACGCTCGTGCAATAAAGGAAGTCCACTTCCAAAGCATTTTTTGTAAAATATTCGCATCACAAACACCGGTCCCGTATTGGACCGTTGGGAATTAATCAACACAAATCCGCGGTCCCATACGGGACCACTGAGCGTCTAAAGGTTAATAGATAGAAAACTCTATCTATTCACAGTGACTTTTTTGTTGTTGTTTATAATCGTACACAAAATTAACGGCTTACCAAAGCGAGCGCCGCCCCCCGACCTCTGCCGGCCCTAGGCCGCGGCCTATAAGGCCTATTGGCAAATCCAGGACTGGGCAACAGTCGGGGGATCTACTGTCATGGAATTTTGTCATGTGTAACAAAAAATATTAAAAGAAAGAATATTTTGTATAAATAATTGATTCTAATATTTTTTATTATTTTTACAAGTATAACATGATTGTTAACAACAGTTATATTACTATGAATTTACATTCTATCTTTAAGATATTATGTTGGTATTAACAAGGAAAGACAATTTTAACGCTTGGATCAGTGTAAGTATTCAATGGTAAAGAATTGGTATAAGTCATTAGGGTGGCTTAATGAATCCAGGCAGGTGGAGGAGGGTGGGCCCAAGTGGGTGGAGGGGGTGGTGTTCCTGTGGCGACGATAGCAGCCTGCACCGCGGCCAGCTGGGCGGCCACCACGGCTGGAGGTGGGGTGGCGTGTAACAGGGAGGCCCCTGTCCAAGCATTTGGGGGAGGGGGGGCCCAAGGGTTGGCGCCCCAACGTGGATTTCCAGACACCAAGGCGCCCATGCAGAGGAGGGTGACGACAAACTGAAAATAAAATAGAAAAAAATAACAAAAAATAGCATCATGGAAATATGATTTTTTTCATTGTTGAAGTATCTGCATTAAAACTGTGTAGCGTGTTGGATCGGGAGACCTTTCCTTGGAGACTCTCGACCCTTCGTTAGGAAGTCATATTTTGTTTGTAATTTCTTAAAATCTAAAAGAAAAAATTCCGATTTGGTTTGTGGATGGAATTAAACCATTGAAATGGAATTTTTTTGGTATGAAATAAAGAGTATTTTTGTAGATTATAAACTAGGTAGATACTTACGGTAATTTGATTCATGTTTGCTATGGTACGTCAGACTGAAAGCTGTGTAGTGTATGTTAAAGTAAGGCAAACATCAGACTTTATACATATTTTTGTCCGTTCATTTTAACACCCCACTCTCTGCATCGGCTGTTGAGTAAAATCACAATACATTTTTCCATAGATAAAACAAACAAAACCTAATAAAACCGAATATTAGTTTTAACAAAGTGATTTTTAGACTTCGCAAAACCAGTTGCTTTGTTGCTTATGATATCCATAGACTTTTCATCGGAACAATACATTAATGATTGCGTTATTTGTTTACGAAAGTATGTAATTGAAAATAATCTGATAATAATTTGCTTGATGTGTTTATGCAAAATTATTCACAGCAAGCTTGATACCAGTCATTGTGTAACTAATGTATTAAAATTCCTCAAAGACGTTATTTAAAGAGTCATAAAAAAATTCTAATGAGTTATTTAATTATTTAATAACAATATTGATTGTATAATGCCATAGAATGTGACGTAAATGGACATCCTTATAAACAGCCTCAAATGTTTTAAAAAAACATGTGTTAATTTCATTAGCTATAAACTAATACTGAATAAGTGCGATAAGCAGTGTATTGCGTCCTCTCTACAGCTCAGTGATAAGAAAAGCCGAGCTCAGCATCAAGACAAAGATGGCAGTATTTAAAACGGTATACCGCCCGACGCTCGGATGCTAAATGAACGTATACGCTCTAGAGTCCAAGCTGCCGAAATGAGGTACTTGAGAGGAGTGGCAGGGGTTATGAAATGGGATCACCCCACTAAGTCAGAAAAATGTAGCGGACCACTTTTTTGGCAGAGGTTTTGTTAATCTAATAAATAAATTCTAGGGGTGGCCTCCTAAATTATAAAAAAAGGACGACTGTGCTTTAGACCACACGACTGAAGTAAAATTTCTCTAACTTATATCTCGATCACACTTTTCGTAACGCTCTCGTCACGAATTCATCAGCTTGCTCCCCAAGTCAAGCGTGAGTAAAGAAGTTTTACTTCAAAAATTATAAGTGTGTTCACAAGCGGTAGAAGAGAAATCTTTAAAAAACTAAGGTAGACAACACTGTGTACGCTACGAAGCACCACACGAGAGGAGATCGATTATTCTAACTCATTATGTCGCAGACTAAATCTTATAGATGTATGTGTTTGTCTCTTTTTAGTGTCGCTTTTTCGTTTCATCGAGTATCAAATCACAAAGGTCCTAAATAAGTTTCCACTTCAAAAATCAAGAATACGAGTAACTCAGCAAACTGTGTAAGAGAATGTAGAACCGAAAAGCATTTAGTGGTTAACAGGACATGTGAAACGTTCCATTGTATGAAACTGTATTGAACAAACAGTCCAAACGTAACATATATCACAATAGGAACAATTATATAAACTACCCAAATGCAATAGAATGTATGCACAATGTTGTGTTTATTTGTACATAATAACTTGCGTTTTCAACTTTCAATGGACAAAAATTCGAGCCTAATTGTATTTTCTTGTAAACACATTAATCGTATAATTCCTTTTTCCCTGGATTTTGAAAAGAGGTGGGGTTCCTTTGATTAACTTATAGTATAAAGCTTCGAACTAACTTCGACAAGGCATAAGAAGCTTTGTTCCCCGACTAGAACAACAGACAACCGCAGCCATGAATCAATTTATCGTAAGTCTTAAAATCTTTAGTTTGAATATCGAGATTTTTAAATCAATTCACTTTATTTGAAATTGTAAAGTGGACTAGGCCTAACCCAAAACAGTGATATGTATTTTTGATACTGAAACTCTTGGTGGAATTCAATATCAGTGATGTATTATATTATCCATTAAATCAATAAAAATATATAAGTTTAAAATCAATAACTTAAATCAATTTATTTTTCAAAGTGGACGAAAGTTTTTAATTATTTTAGAATTATATAGTCACCTAAACAGTCTATTTTTTAAAAATATTTTTTGCTTCATCATAATATTACTATTCAAATTCGGGAGGCGGGAATCAATACCCTTAGTGGTTCGATACGTTTGGTGACCTAGCAGGGGTACCCAAACCCAATTATTGGGGTATGTTCGGAGGCTGAAGACAGTGGGGAGATTCGATCACCAAATATGGATATGGCCAATTCACTGAACGATGGTCTTTAACCAAGGCGATACTGATACCATTAGGAGGTCTCCACTTTTTCATTCCCAATGTATTTCTGATATAATACAAACAATTGAGTTTTATGTTCCCGACAACTTCACAACAGCGCGCAGACACAGAACTTTTGTTGTTCCGAGATCCAGAAAGAACTTACACTTATCTTTTATTTACCTGTCGCCTGACGTAGATATTTTTTTACTAAAAATTTAACAATTCAAAAACGCTATCATTACGTAACTAGCTGGTTCCCGGCATGCGTCGCTATGTCATTTAATAAAGAAATCGTTTCTCCCTGCGTGTCCTTTCCCATTCGTCCCGTTCCCCTTCCGTCTTCCCTTCCTCTCCAGCGTCCCCTTCTCCACTCGCGTTCCTATTCCGCCTCTTCCACCTTTCCTCTCCCCTCTCCACTCCACAATCCCCCAAACCCCCCTCCCGAGTTCCCCTCCCCCCTCCCGGGTTCCCCCCCCCTCACAAGTTCCCCACCCCCCCCCCTCCCCGAATCTTAATAAATTCCCTTCCTCCCTCTCCACTCCCGCATTCCATACATTAATTCCCGATACATTCAATTTTCAAACAGCTCGCATTTTTTTTTTTTTTTACAGTGAACACCGCACAAGAATCTCAACTGCTCCCGTCTGGAGCCAGTGAGACTATGGCATCCCCAATTTGGGTATGTTGTGAGGCTGAAGGTAGCGGGGAGGGGAAGGAGGTGGGGAAGAGGAAGGTTGGGAAGTACCTGGCTATTCAGATCTGGTCACTAAACACGGCTAAAGCCATTTTCAAGCAACGTTTCAATTCTGAATGGTGGTCTTACACCAGGGCGATACTGATAGTATCTTCCACTCTGGAACATGCCGCAAATATACTATATATTATTTTAAATGAATTAATTGTGAAATAACACAAATTAATCAAATAAAATTTATTTGCGCATGCCGGGTTCGAACCCGCGACCTCCGGATTGTAAGTCAAGAGTCTTAGCCACTGGACTACGGACTACTGTCGTCGCATGCCACCTATTGCAATTTTTTTATACAAATTTCATAATGCAATTTGGTGCAGTGATTCAGAAGTTATGCGCGTACATACATTTTGGCGATTCATTTTTATTTATATAATAATAAAATAATAATAATAATAGAAATAAAATAAATAAATGTTTTTCAGTTTGTCGCAACCCTCTTCTGCATGAGTGCCCTTGTGTCCGGCAGCCCTCGCTGGGATTCCGACCCCTTAGCTTGGGCGGCCGCCCCTCCCAGCGCCTGGGTCCCGCCCCCGCCCTGGCTGGTCGAGCCCGCCCCTCTCGGACCCGACGGCCAAGTGGTCGAGACCCCCGAGGTGGCCGCAGCGACTGCCGCCCACTTCGCCGCCCATGAGGCCGCCCATGAAGCCGCGTACGAGGCCGCGTACGAGGCCGCTTACGAGGATGCGGTGGCTGCCACGTGGACTCCTCCACCACCCTCTTGGATCCCACCCCCACCGCCAACTTGGGTTCACCCACCTATTGAAGCATGGGTTCATTAAGATACTGCAAGAAACAACGATATTTCACCCCCTACAATGAATTCCCAACGATAAATCTCTCTAAAATGGACCACCACACCAATCAGCACACATCGCATTTCGAGACTTCTACGTTACTGGTATAAGTGGAGTTCCACGGAGTTATTTCGGACTGCGACTCGCATGAAGATAGCCGTGATGATAGCCAACCTTCGATAATAGAGGATACCAGACGAAGAAGCATGAATAAGAGTTCCTTGTGTTATGTAAATACTCTTAGTTTATATTTTAAAATGAAATATATTATTTATCAAGCAAAAGTAACGTAGCGTTTTGCATCAAATACCTAAAAAAAAATTAACAATGTTTTAAATACATTATTTGAATTTCCATTTTTTTTCTTGTTTAAATAAATGAAGAGGAATCAAGCTGAAACTTTTTTTTTATATGATCTCCACACAAGAGGCTATGCCACATCCTATGCGACATCCTATGCCATCTTTGGGGATGCTGTGTGGAGGGTTTTTTTAAGGAAAGGAAGGAGAGGAGAGTTCTGGGAAGGAAAAGGGTTTAAGGGATGGGTAGGAATCTGGGGCTAAGTGTGTCCTGGTCATCCGCCTCCAAGACTTAGACAAACCTCACCCCATGAACCTGGGCACCATTGCTAAATCACCAAACGTAGTGAACCACTTGGGGTGACCTATGACAGAGGTGTTGGTTTTCTAATAAAGGTTCCCGGGGCGGCGGTACCCATTCCCGCCTCCCAAATTGAATTTCTCCTCCCAAAAATCTATGATCTATTCTACGTTATTTTATTTTTAAAAAACTAACATAATTATAGGTCTACAAAAACAAAAAATACGGTTTTATGAAAAAATAAATAAAAACGATACCAACCTTTATAACTACCGCCATCTGTTAATTTGCATACAAATCAAATCCACACCGCCCGCTTGTCAGCCGCTCGTCCACCACATACAGACATTCTCCTTTATATATTATACTAACTGACCCCACAAACGTTGTTCTGCCATATAAATTATTTCTAGTGAATATTTTGGTTGTTAAATAAAAAATGACAAGTGTATATATATGTGTGGGAATGGGATCTATAACAGAAAGAGAAATGGAGCGCTGTAGACGATGACCACCAATAAAAGCAAAAAAACACCAATTAAAGTAGGACAATGAAATAAAGAAAGTCAGTGTGAATTTCGAAGAGCAATTGAGTGTACGATATTTAACACAAATAAGCTCGATGGTTTGCCCAGGCGAGAACATGATGCCGAATGAAATATCAAAAAGACGCCACGCTTCTCGTGAATGTCTTGCGCATGTCTAGATGAAAGTTCGATGAGGCAGATGTAGCGCCACGTAGCGCCATCTGTCATTCAACAACGTAATAATAATTTCGTTCAGTTTGAAATACAAAAAAGGTTAATTGTTCATACAAAAATACTAAAATCTCGAATAAAAATGGAAGGGTGGGGGGTGGGAGGGTTAAAACTTGGGATCGTAGGTATTTTTTGATGCCAAATAAAAAAAATACAAAAAAAGTCAAAAAATAGTTTTTTTTCTGGATAGGGACACCCTAATCACCTAGCGGTATAAAATAAACTTTAAAATCTATTATCATACCTACCAAAAATGTATTAAAAAATGTCATAAAAATCGGCCAAGCTGTTTCGGAGGAGTGCGACCACAAACACCGTGACATGAGATTTTTATATATAAGATATTTCAACCAATTTAAAAAATTGAAAAAACAAAACCTTGACAAATTGTATGCCTAAACCTTGGTGAAAACCGCATGAAATCCGTTCAGAGTTTATCGCGAACAGACAGACAGACGGGACGGACTACTTTAATTTATTATTATTTGTAGAGATACGTCATATTTAATTATTTTTCTTTAATTAAAATACTTTACACAATATGAATATCGTTGAAATTTTGACACCTCATATCTCAGAAAATGTTAAAGTGAAGTTACTGTTCAACCAAAGTGACGATTTATTATTGTCAAATGAACAAGTATTTATTTATGTGATTCTTGTAGTACGTCATCTATGTTATAATATTTAAGACAGCTGCTTGGGGTATGTAAACAGTCATGTGTATCAGGTTAAGTCCATATAAACCGGGCGACCTTCGTTTTTCTTCCCCAACCAAGGTTGATGATGTTCAAAGAATGATCCATAGTCAGCCACATATCCATAAGTATGTAGATTATGCTGGTAACATCGGCTACCTTTGTCTCGCTCCCAAGCTGCCCATTAATCTCAGTTTTTATTTTTAACCAAACCGGTATCACTAGGCTTAGAACTGTTGAATTTGCTCGATATAGACAGAATATCGATGGCTTTAAGAGGAACGGCTGCGTGGCATTTTTCATACAAAACTTAAATTTGTATTTGACGCCAAAATACTTGACCAAACTGAAAAATGATTTTTATAATCAAAAGTTATAGCAAATATCTTGAAGATACATAGCGATCCTCCGGTTGATTAATCAGACATCTCCAAAGCTTAGAGATAATGAGGTAAGCAATAGTCGAATCCTGTCTATAAATCACACATTATTCACACGTGTCTGTTTTTTACATATAAAAAATGCAGTATGAAAATGAAATTTTGAAATATCCTACTAGTGACCCAGAAAACATAACATTTTGTTTAATTCACTACAAATTTTTGTGCAATAAATTGATATGGTGGTTTTTATAAGTAATCTGGGTATTGTACCAGATATTATAGGGTACACTTTTACGTGTAACTGCATACTCAAGATTTTTCGGAGATGTCTGACTAATAAACTGAATGATCGATGTGCTACTTTATGTGTTTTTAATCAAATTATGAAGCATTAAATAAATCTGTTTTTTTCGATTTAATGTTTATTACGATGTTCAATGAATTTTCAAAAATGTTTTTTTAAAGTATGATTTTTCTTTTGCATTATAAGTTGTAAATGTTTTTTAGAAAATTATTATCGTTAACTCACAAAAAAATTGTCGAAGTTGCCTCTAAAATCACTAAAACCTGGTCTCTTTAATAGGCATTAATTTATTATTAAAAAAAATAAATAAATTAAAAGTAGCAATATCCGTCCAAGATAATATTGTGTTTAACTTTTGTTTAAAAAATAATATATCATTGAAAAAGAAAATATGAAAAAGAACAAGACACAGAAAAATTAAATCTGGGACTCGAACCCAGGAACCTGTCGTCTTACCGAGACCTTTACCAATTCGGCTACTGAGACCTCTAAGACATTTTTCAAATTGAACAATATTTTCGTCGACTAATTTTTTCAATATTATTGGCAGCTGCCTTTTGAATTGGAAACCTAGATGTTGTCTCGGATAAATATATCTGGGTACCTAGCATGGTCGATCGATATAGGTTTTATCGAAAATGTCGGTAACTTGTCATCGCTCCCATGCACGACTGCAGGCTGCTAACGAACAAATAACAGTGCACGTCACATAAATAAGGAACCCTTAGTCGTTGTGAACTGCTGTTTGTTCGTTAGCGGCCTGCAGTCGTGCTCGGAAACGATGACAAGTTACCGACATTTTCGATAAAACTTATATCGATCGACCATGCTGGGTACCCAGATTTGATTTATATGGAATACCTATTGACCTTTTTATAAAAGTATAAATGAATATTTATTTTTTCAATTAGAACAACTTTCATTTTATAACTTTTGAAGGTTATCCCCATAAATGAAATAGGTAATTTATTATAATTAAAAAATTCAGAGTGTGGAGTTCACACGCGGTAGAAGTGAAACCTTCATAACACTAAACTTCTTGCAGAGTATCAGCAGTAGGATAATTGTAGGGTTTATTTACAATAACATTGTTCCAAAATTCTAGAAGTACATATGTGTTTGTCTCTTTTTAGTGTAGCTCGTTTCTATTTCATCGTATTTCAAACCATAATAGCGCTAAAGAAATTTCACTTCAAAAAATATTTTTTCAGTTTGGTTGGGTATTTTGGCCTCAAATACAAAATTGAGTTTTGTATGAAACGGGCCACGTAAAGTTCCTCTTAACGTGGATATTAATCTGTAGTGCCTCGGGCTCGGTTACGTGGCAATAACCTTCTTAAACATATGGTTAAATAGACAGTTCGCCATACGTATCCTGTCCGAACTTGATCACAGGTACCTGGGAGGTAGGTACTCTTACACTGTAATTACTGTCGATAGCCGGTTCTTACGCGGCGTATTAACAATATTGAGCGTTGATCCGTTCTGGACACTTAAATTATGCTTTATATATTCTAGCAGCTGATAACATGCACACTTATGTGGAGATTTTTTTACGTAAGTATAGGTTGAACAGATATTTATAAATAACTAGCCGAAGTCCCCGACGCGACGTTGCCCGGACTTTGCGCAGAGTTTTTCGGTGTTTGATGCACTCAGTAAATAATTTGGGAGGCGAGTATGATTATCGCCGCCCCGAGAACCATTTATTAGACAACCAACACCTCTTCCACGGATGATTCGCTAAGTGTGGTGAATTAGCAGGGGTTCGCGGGTTCATGGGGTAAGGATTGTACGGATCTTGGTGACGGATACGTCAACCCACCAACTGCGTGGCACGCCGGACAGGGATAGACTGGTTGAGGGATACCTTTTGACCTCTCCACTAGGACTCTCGGAACATCGCCTTGCGACAAAGGAGATGATTCATACGTCCGTCTCTCCTGGATACACTAACCCCCAGATTCCTATCCACCCACCCATACCTTTTTCCTTCCCAGAACTTTTTCTCTTTCCTTTCCTAAAAAACCCCATATAGTATCCCCAAAGATATTTTCCTCAGGGCGTCCTGTGCGGAGCTAATGTAAAAAGCATATCAATTATGATTTCCTCTAATTTTGATTGTCTATTGTATATTAGGTCCTTACATATGAAATTGGCGTTTTGCCGTACTGGCATTTTTGATCTCAAATATCTTCTCTTTGGTTAGGAATTCCAAATTCAAATTTATTCAGCTATTTACTCATGTATTTGTGTTTCGAAAATTATAATTCATTTGTTTTTTCCTTAATTGTTTTTTTTCTTTGCGTCACCTAGTTTACAAAATGGAAAACTTGAAATATCGCGTTATTTACGAGTACGAGTTCCACCGTGGTACCAGTGCTGCAGAAACGGCTCGAAGGATTAATGATGTGCATGGCGACACAGAAAACACAAGAAAACACAGTGCGTTTTTGGTTCCAACGTTTTCGTTCTAAAAATTTCGACCTGCAGAACAAGCCCCGTGGACAGCCGGAGACCCAAGTTGATAATGAAGAATTGAAGGCTAGACCACACACTGCACAACAGACGGCTACCAAATTAGAGGAGCTTCAATTGGAATGTCTAAGACATCCACCGTACTCTCCGAACCTTGCCCCAACATTTACAATTCAATTATTGCTCCACACTTCAACTACTGTTCAAGTATCCTTTTCCTTTGTAATGAAAGAGAACAGAATAAATTTCAAATTCTCCAAAACAGAGCAATGCGAATAATACTCCGAAGAAATAGATTTTCAAAAATAATTAAAATGTTAAAGGAACTTAATTGGTTAACAGTGAAACAAATACTGACCTTGAACACGTTGATATTTATTCACAAAATATTAAACAACATGTTACCAAAATAAGGACATTCACAGACATTACACAAGGACTTGCAAGGAAATAAGATTAAACAAAAAGGACAAAACGAATACGCAAAACAGTCTGCTGTACAAAGGAATTAAGTTATATAACACACTACCAGAAACTCTTAAGTCCTCACCAATTGAAAAGTTCAAGATGGATTGTAGGAGCTACATACAAATAAAACAGATTACAATTTTTTTCGAAATTTGGGTAACTTCTTGCAAGGGAAAAAATTCAACTCCGATGGGGCAGTCCAAACCGCCTTCAAAGATTTTATTGATTCCCATCCGAATGGTTTTTTTAGTAAAGGGATCGATGAACTACCTACGAGATGGCAAAAGTGCGTAGATAGCAATGGTACATACTTTGATTTAATAAATATATTATATTAAAAAAAATCGACATTATGCTCCTCCCTTACAAAACGCCAATTTCATATGTAAGGACCTAATATTAACATCCTGCTTCAAGGGGTGTAAAAGGAGGATTGGGGTTGTTTTTTGATAGTTCTTCCGGCCTTCTTATTGTTTTGAGGGTCAAGTGTGCAAAATTTCATCATCCTTGGAAAAAAATGTAGATTTGTATAAAAACAAAGCAACCCGCCCATGGACATGGACATATACATACAGATAATACATGAATTAATGATTCCTCTCCCTAGGAATGGTCTCTAAAAATATTGTCTTTAGATTTTTGATGAAAACGATTTTACTTATATCGTGCGTAAAGCATTTTCATGTTGTATTAATTCTCAAACAAAATTAAACGTTCGATAAAATCTTTATGCTCTAGGAAGCCGATTTTTCTGGTACAATATGTGCGATTAACATAGTTTTTAAGTACATCTATTTAAATTTATCTTTAGTTTTCTATATTGAATTGTATGAATGATGTAGAATCTTGGAAGTTTAAATTAACCTACTCATCTGATCCAGACTTGTTGTCGATGACAATGTATTCTTTTTACTTTTCGTGGCAATCACGCAGACGCTCGCGGACATACAGTTTGTCAAATAAGAGTAGAAAATATATGAGGGCGCCACTGTTGTTCAAATGGCAATACTAAACACATAACTCATGGTGTTAAAGTAAAGCTGTGTAACCTACATTTTTATTAAAAATTAAAAAGGCATAGTAGTGGAAAAAATATTTTTTCATTGCAGTATAGATACCCGCCGATCTCAAAATTAGAATTGCGTATAGGTATATTATTATTATACCTTTGCAATTTTGTGTTAACATAATGAAGAATAACTATAATGTAATAAAATATAAAGCACAGTTTAGAAATTGCTCACATTTATTTAATACTAGATAAAGTACCTAGCGTTGCCTGGGCTTTAGATCATGTCTCTAATTTTAGATCTGAATATATTAACTCATTCAGATCTAAAAGTAGTGTAACTAAACTCACCATTAGTGATTCTTCATTTCTATCTATTGTTAAATTCAAATGTATGTTAACTTAAATTAAAGCAAATCGCTTTATAAATCACCTTTTAATCAATTTTATGTCATGAAGAATAAATGTTTTTTAAAATGTGGTTTACTGTGTTCTATACATTCAGTGTCATTGCACTTCAAAAAAATATTTGACAGTTAAATTGGTGTTGCCAGTCTACAAATTTAGTAGTTCAAGTTTTTATATTTTCTACTCTTTTTTGACAGACTATACATACATGCATTTTTGTGAAATTCTAAAAAATTAAAGCTCTCGACGACCACTATGCGAAATAAATGTCGGCCTTATGAACCCCGGATTTGACCCGATTGTAGCGCGGTTGATTGTAATCACTGTGTAGGAAGGTTCAAAACATAAATAATAAAAAAATGGTTAAAGTATTTTTGAAAATGAAAATGTTTTTCTACTACCACAACTGCTTTTGCTACTTTCGTTCTAAGTAAATAAACGTAGATTTTGTATGGATATGGTAGTTAACTCTGATGATTGCGAATGCACATCCCGTGACCAAAGATAATTATTCGTTAATTTTATAAATTTTCCTGAATTGAGGGGGACCTAGCCGTATATTCATTATGACGTGGGTTTAGTACGCAGAGTTATCAAAGAAACTTTTGAATTAGCTATAACTTTGTGGTTATCCATTATAGATAAATTAAACAATTTAACTTTGTTTGAACCACTTATATAATGAGTAAGTCCGACCGGTTTCAGAACGACAGTTCCTACCTTTTTTCGACGCTTGCCCTGAAGAAGGAACGGTCGTTCCGAAACGGGTCGGATTTACTCATTATTTAAGTGGTTCAAACAAAGTTAAATTGAAAAATGATATAATTAAACTTTGTATAAACCACTTATATAATGCGCAAATCCGACCGGTTTCGGAACAAACGTTCCTTCGTCAGGGAAAGCTTATACTAATTTGACAGATTCGAACAATGTTTTATTATGGTAGGGGTGGAGCCGTTGCTAGATAATAATGTAGATTGGGTAGGTAGGTATTAGTGTAGAGTGGGTGGGTAGGGGAACAAATCCATGATTGGGCTATATGACAGTATTTTTTGTTTGTTGATAATAGATTCATTATTTTTAAGGAATTTTTTAATTTCCAAGGCTTCTGAGTTATCTAAACGTTTTCCTTTATGATTAATATGAAGAATATTTATCCCTGTATTTTTTTCAAAACTATGGTTATTTTCAATGATATGGTTAGCAAACTCAGAAAAATTATTATTTTTAAGACACCTTAAATGTTCTTTGATTCTGATTTCAAAATTACGAGTTGTTTTTCCAATATAAAATGAGGGACAATCATTGCATTTGAGTTTATATATTCCGGAATTAGTCAATTTATGGTCTTTATCTTTAGTATTTCTCAAAAAATTACCGACATTATTTCTTGTATAAAACGCTGGTTTAATATTAGAAGGGAGATTTTTGCAACATTGAAAAACCGAAGGAACGTTTGTTCCGAAACCGGTCGGATTTGCGCATCATATAAGTGGTTTATACAAAGTTTAATTATTTCAGTTTTCTATAATGGATAACCACAAAGTAATAGCTACATTCACAAAAAAAAAAAAAAGTTAAATTGTTTCATTTATCAAAGAAACATTCGGAATGCGATGAATACAATTATAACTGCTTGTTTTTCTTTTTTATGCATTCCCACATTCCGCATAACGTCATTCGATTGGATTTGCCAATTAAAAACTGAACGGATTTGGTAATAACAATGAAATAATAACAAAAATGTACATAATTTATCACTATTTTAATGGTATTTGGTGCGTATCACAAGCAACAATTTGAGGAAATAATTAAGAAGTGAAAGATCCGGAAGGACCTTGCAAAGATGGCAGAGTATAAATATTTATTAATATAAATGGCAGAAGATCAGTCAGTTCTTGAAATGGTTGAGTAAATAGATAACACAAAACAAAAGGGAGAAGAATGGAAGTATTCCGACTGTGGTTGGTCTAAATTCAAACTATGTTGACTATCAAAGTCGTAGAATTAAAGAAGAACGAATGTTTCAATTAACACACTTAGCACACATTCTGTCGCACATACGTTGGCCGGACATCGTAGATCTCAATCCCATTTGATTATCGTAATCATGGTGAAGCACGGTTTTTTATTGGAAATTTTAGACCCACGAGGATTACGAAACACATCCATATGGCATTTCACGTGTTCTTCTTTACTTCATAGGCTGAACGATGTTGGTTCGTCGTTCATGGCCCATGGTTCATTACTCATCTCTCTTGTTTCAGATATCTATGATTGAGTATTCAGTAATTATTATCTAGTACCAGTTTCCATGTGTATATTGTCCATGCCCGTGGTAGCTGGGTTTCGGAGTATATCTGGCAGATCCTTGAGACCAGGTATTAGCAGGTGCCCACGAAGCGGCTCTACGGTTAGACCAAGAGTTTGGAGAAGGCATCCAAGATCTAGGAGAAGGTGGAGACCAAGCGGCTTTATGAACACCGTTCCAGGCATCGATGGGACTAGCAGGGTATTGGCCAGCCTTGGCAGCAGCCACCGCAGGGGTATCAACTACTCTACCATCAGCTCCAATGGGGGCGCCCCAGGAGTTGCTTGGTGATGGAGTACCCCAACGTTCAGCAGGAGAAAGCATTGCCAGTTCTGCGAGGTTCCAGTTGCTCTCGTCGATGATGGTGCTGCCTGAAGCCAAAGCGGCCAGGCACAGGAAGGTTGCAATGAACTGAAATGATAATATCTTTGATTAGTGTCATATTTTTAATTATCAGAGAACAGCTACAATAATAGTAAGAACTTTGGAATTCATTAGATTGACGGATGGCATCCGATGACTAGGTAATTCCGATGACAATGGTGATGACAATGGAAAAGAGAAACAGAGATAATTTCTATTAAATTAAAGAAAACCTTTGCCCAAATCTGGACGTCAAAATGTTTTTATAATCGGAGAAATTATAGGCCTTATATTAATTTGACCGGTCAGTGGTTGAGTGGGCATAACGCTTGGGTCCCACCTGGGCGTCGCGTGTTCGATTCCTCGGCTGGCTAAGTCCTCCATCACAACACAAGCAACATTTTCGGCTTTCTGTGGTGGTAGTAGGAGATTTTCAAACATTGTTGGGTTATTCGTAACCCGGGAATGTTTGTCTTTCTTAAAAAAAAAAGAAAAGATGAAATTCCAATGTTTAGGAGAGTGCAAGTATTTTTTTTTAGTTTTAAACACTTATGAAGGACACTTTTCAAGGTTAATTCAAATTGACTCCTAGGCCCAAGGCTGGTAATGAAATTGGTTGCTTGCTCACGAAAGAACTTCGGTTTGAAAATGTTTGACGATTTCGCTGGAAATTAGATAAAATCAGAAGGATTTGGATTCAGAAAGATCCCATATAAGGAATCGC
This sequence comes from Limnephilus marmoratus, assembly GCA_917880885.1. Lineage (NCBI taxonomy): Eukaryota > Metazoa > Arthropoda > Insecta > Trichoptera > Limnephilidae > Limnephilus > Limnephilus marmoratus. The sequence goes on along the minus strand of OU862927.1, from coordinate 4,938,858 downwards.
CGATATGAGATCTTTCCACAGCCGATGGAATGGTCCGATTCGTATGGAATCTTTTCCATATCCACAAAAGATATAGAATCATTTCTCAGTACAACTTCAGAGACATGTTCCTATCAATTTCTGTCCTTTGCCAACGAATAATAATCTCAAATAATATCCCAGGTAAATATGATCATGTTTATTTTCTACATTTTAACGCGACATCACATTCATTGGACAAATGCATAGCACGCATACTTTTGTATTCGTGATCGACGAACCGGTGGATGCCAATCTGTTAGCCATATGTTGTTATAATAGTTTGTGAATATAAATAAAAATGAAAATATGTTTGCTTCTTTCCACGTATATATGTTATAAATTTGGGGCTTTGATGTACGCATGCCCACGATGGTTTCTACATAATTATATACAATAGTGAGTTCTGGCATCATGAAATTATGCGTTGCTAATCATTCTTCCTTTGCGATGAAACTGGGGATTTGATGTGTGCTTGCCCGCGATGGTTTCTATAAATGCCTACTGGTAAATATAGACAAATTGCAATAGGTAGCACGCGAGCTGTTTGAAAACTGAATGTACCGGGACTGAACGTATGAAATTCGGGAGGGGAGAGGTGAACTAGGGAGGGGGCTCGCGGGACGGAAATAGGGAGAGGGGAGTGGGGAGAGAGATGCGGAGTGGGAACGCGTGAGGGGAAGGGACGAGGGAGAGATAAAATTTTATTCTTAAGGGGAATAGCAACGCATGCCGGGAACTCACGCTAGTATATCATAAATTTGTCCTTGAAGTCATAATCATCATGAGTTAAGTCCTTTTGCTTTTTTCACTGTATCCATGTAATCAATATTTATGAATACACACTTCACTGCAGCCGTGTCTTAAGAGTATTATCTAATAGCCGTATTTAAAAAAATGCAAGTTGACAAGTAAGTACGACTGTACGCAGTTATTTAATACAATAATTATACATGTATGTAGATTACGTATTTACATACAGTATTAAACTAAATTATTTTGTTGCCAAGAGGAAGCATAGTTGAATTAACCCCTCAGACCTCTGGCATATTCTGTCAGAAGGTCAGAAATTTTCTGCTTTGCAATAAAAACGTATGTGGAAAAATAAAAAACATTACATTTTTTAAAACAAACATTAAAAAGATATGATTTTAGATTTTCACGGCCAAACATTTTATGGTTATTTCCTTTTGGGGTATTATGCCGTGTTGCGCTACCTCCTCCTTTAGCCAACGTTTCGGACAGCGTTACAGTGTTCATCATCAGGGCAGATGTGTAAATGTTAGAGATGAAATGTGTGATTACTACGGATTACTTCGGATTTGTTCCTGAAGTCCTGGGAAGACCCAAAACCTATAGAGCATGCTTAATTACAGAGGCAATTGAAATTCATAAAAATCCTATTAACATTAATAGAGACGACGGAGCTAAGCTCAATAGTTCTTGGTATCCGGTAATTGACGGCTACACCAAAGCTAAATGCAAAAAACCATCTTGAAGTATACTGTAATACCAGCCCGCAGTGGATTGGTGCTGGCAACACGGTATTGCTTCGAAGTACTTAAGCACACATTTCATCTCGAACATTTACACATCTGCCCTGATGATGGACACTGTAACGCTGTCCGAAACGTTGGCTAAAGGAGGAGGTAGCGCAACACGGCATAATACCCCAAAAGGAAATAACCATCAAACATTAAAAAGTTTAAAAAACGTTGTTCTAACTAAAATTTGAGATAATGAAAAAAAAAATCACATTTATTAGACAAATGAATATTTTATTAGACAAATGTATTATAAACGTCTTTATTAATTAGTCGATTCATAAATGAAAAAAATAATAAAAAATTCTCAAAGTCTCATAATTTTTTTACCAAATGGTGATAGGACACTTTAGTTTCATAGAGCTGAAAATTTTATTTTTTCTGCGGTTAACTTCTAGGCCCTGAGGAAAATAATTCCCCTCAGGACCTATGTCATCTTTGGGGATGCTGTGTGGAGGGTATTTTTATGAAAGGAAGGAGAGGTAGTTCTGGGAAGGATAATGGTGTAAGGGGTGGGCAGGAATCTGAGGGTCAGTGTGTCCAGGAGTGACGGAAGTATGAATCCATCACTCCCACTGCGGTTCAAGGAGATGTTCCGAGAGAGTGCGGCTGGAAAAGCCAAAGGGACTTCCTCAACCATTCTCTCCCGATCCGGCTTGCCACTTGTATATTAACACCTTTTAGATCATTTTTTCACCGTGATAATAAGGGAGATAAACGATTTATATGAAATCTAAATTCATTGGTTAAATTATAAGCTAATTCATTGGTTAAATTATTAGCTGAAAAAAATTTATACAAAGAAAGGCATAATATTCCATACTTTTATCAATGTCTCAAAATTCTTTCAGTGAGAGCAATTATGTGGTACAAAATTAAATTTCAGCACATAAATAACCTTTAGAAACAGGCTGGAACACAACCATAATACTCGTTTTAACTTTAATGAAGGACTAATTGTACCTAAACGTACAAATAAATATGGACAAAGAACGTTAAATTACATGATTCCCAGTTGTTTAAATAATATGCTTCCAGCTGAAATTAAAAACTGTGCCCAAAACAAACAATTGGTGAACTTACTGAAGACTTGGCTCACGGAAAGAATTCATTTGTATTAGCTTACAATAACATATTACTTATTCTAAAGACTAAAAAATTGTTATTCATGTTTTCATAATTTTTCTTTTATCTAAGTATATTTCTGTAAAAATTTAATTTAATCTTATATCTATAATTTTAAAAATGTATCTAAGTATATTTCTGTAAAAAAAATAATTTAATTTAATATCTTTAACTGTAAAAATGTAACTATTAAATCTCTATAATAAGATCTTTAATGCAAAGAACCTGTTAGACAAACTGCTAAAAAGTAGTTTATCGGGACTTTTTGTCTTATATTTGTAAAATGTATAAAATAAAAAAAATAAAAAAAAACAAATTATATTGAGGGGTTAAAACAAATACCTAATAATAAAAAAAACAGGAATATAATTATTCTTATTGCTGTCGAAGTTCAACAGTAATTATTATTTAGTAAATAGCTAGTACATGATATCAAACAAAATTCGTGCTCTAATTTTGTGAAGGCGGAAGTCTAAAGTAGAATAAGGTAGTTATGTTAAATCCGTTACAATAGCTGGTTGTATTTACGCACGTAGACACTTTATGGAAAACTATGAAATTGCGAAAATAACAATGGAATTGCGTCATAAAGGATTTGGATATAAATATATCAATCCTTATTTGTTGGGGTGGTAAAAAACTATCATGTTCCAATTATTATAAACCTAAAAAAATGATTAATGATTTGTGTCGAATATTTTCTTTGTGTTATTAAAACGATTACAATAATTGTTTGTTAAACAATTACCAGTATCAACAATATACGGCATTCGTTGTCGGGGGGTAAGGCTCTCGACTAGCAATATGAAGGTCGCGAGTTCAAATCCCGGCGTGAGCAAGTAAATTTTATTTGATGAAATTGCGCTCTTTCTCAAAAGAATCATTTAAAATAATGTTAGATATATTTGCGGCACGTTCCATTGTGGAAAATACTCTCAGTTTCACTCTGGTATAAGACCACCATTTAGAATTTATACGTTGCTTGAAATGGCTTTAGCATTGTTTGGTGATCAGATAATAGACAGGTACTTCCCCACCTTCTTCTCTACATCTCAATTTGGGAGGCGGGAATGGGTACCGCCGCCCCGGGAACCTTTATTGGATAACCAACACCTCTACAATAGATCACCCCAAGTGGTTCGCAACGTTTGGCGATTTAGCAGGGGTGCCCGGGTTCATGGGGTGAGGTTTGTCTAGGTCTTGGAAGCGGATGGCCAGGACACACTGAACCCCAGATTCCTACCCACCCCTCAAACTCTTTTCCTTAAAAAACCCTCTACACAGCATCCCCAAAGATGACATAGGCCCTGAGGAAAATTATTTTCCTCGGGGCCTCCTGTGTAGACCTCATGTAAAAAAAAAGTCTCCTTCTCTTCCCCACTACCTCCAGCACTTGTCCAGACTCTTGTGCGGAATTCACGTTTTAAAAAAACTTTATTTTCTTTTTAATGATTTTTTATGGGAACAATGACACTAGTGTAATATTCCCTTAAAACACGAATGAAATTGTGATACGATTTAAGATTTTCATTAGGCATCTGCCCTGATGATGGACACTGTAACTCTGTCCGAAACGTTGGCTAAAGAAGAAGGTAGCGCAAAGCGGCGTAACACCCCAAAAATAAATCACGATAATGATTAAAGTATATACAACCAAAATAAAGCAGTTTTAACATTAGAAGAACTCTTTTTATAACATAAGCGTTTATAAGATGGTGTATGAATGTGAATGAAGCAATGAGGGTAAACCAAGGTTTCTGATTATTTACAATTTACTAATGTAAAATAATAATATTAGTTGATAATACGAATCCAACATAAAAAAAAATATTGGCATAAATCGTTATTTATTTTTGGGGTGTTACGCCGTGTTAAGCTTCCTCTTTCTTTAGCCAATGTTAAGGACAGTGTCCATCATCAGAGCAGTTATCAGACCATCATCTTCCCTGATGATGGCCTCTGTAACTCTGTCAGAAAAGTGGGTTAAAAAATGAGGAAGTGCAACACGGCACAACACCCCAAAAATAAATCACGATATTACAAAACATTAACAGATGAATTTTCAAAGTTGCCAATTTATTTTTGTTATAAATATCTATTTAATTCGATTCCATGACAGTTGATCCCGCTACAGTTGCCCACCAGGCATATTTATGTATAATATGCAGTCGGTTTAGGGAAAATATAACTAAGTCTCCCCGAAAGGGTGTGCAGAGAAGATGAACCGCCGAATATCAAAAGCATAAAACATATTTTCATTCAAATGCATCAAGAATAAAATAAATTGTCTAAACACTGTGTATACCAGCGTACAAGTACAAAAATTCGACACTGTAAATTCATTCGTTTGATATTTACTCCAATTTATTATTAAAGATATTTTTCAACTCAGTTTTATTTTTAACGATGATAAAGATCAACTGTTGGGCCCCCAATTAAAATTTACTTTGATATCACTGCACTTTACACAATATTTTTTTAACTAGATGTTTAATTTGATGGTTAGTAAATCACACAAGTAAAATGATTAACAAATGATGATGATAACATTGATAACAATAGATAATAGGTTAGATGCTTACAATTGGATTCATGCTGCTTGTGATACGTGAGCCTATTCTGTGAAGAAAACTGCTTGTGCCTAGTCAAACTTAGTTACAAGCTTTATATTCAAGTAGGTCCGCCTTGCAAGGGAGGGGGAAGGATTTTTAAGAAGTGCTCCGTTGAACTTTTACTTTAACAAAACTGCAAGTTAAAAATTGGAATACGTGAGAAATGTTACATATTACTAATGTACGCAATTTTATGTAACGAACGAAATGAGATAAATTTACAAAATCTTAAAATCACAGACAAAGGACCTTTTTCTAGTTGTTGCCTTTTGTCTTATTCGCTTCTGTCAACATACTTGTGTAATTGATTGTAATCTGTAAGACTTAATGATACGATTTTAGATTAGACAGCGTTGCAGTGTTCATCATAAATCTGCCCTGATGATGTTGGGTTGATATGCCGTGTTGCGCTACCTCCTTCTTTTGGACAGCGTTACAGTGTCCATCACACATCTTCCCTGATGATATTGGGGTGTTATGCCAAGTTGTTTGTACCTCCTTCTTTAGCAAACGTTTTGGATAGCGTTACAGTGTTCATCACACATCTGCCCTGCTGATATTGGGGTGTTATGCCGTGTTGCGCTACCTCCTTCTTTCGGACAGCGTTACAGTGTCCATCACACATCTGCCCTGATAATATTGGGATGTTATGCCGCGTTGTTTGTACCTCTTTATTTAGCAAACCTTCCGGACAGCGTTACAGTGTCCATCACGCATCTTCCCTGATGATATTGGGGTGTTATGCCGTGTTGTTTGTACCTCCTATTTTAGCAAACGTTTCGGACAGCGTAACAGTTTCCATCACACATCTGCCCTGCTAATATTGGGGTGTCACGCCGTGTTGCGCTACCTCCTTCTTAAGCAAACGTTTCGGACAGCGTTACAGTGTCCATCACACATATGCCCTGATTTTGAACACTGTAACGTTGTCCGAAACGTTGGCAAAATAAGGAGGTAGTGCAACACGGCATAACACTTCAAAAATAAATAACTAAAATGTAAGACTACTGTAAAAACGTAACATTCCTTACAAGCTAGTAATATAATTTTAAATTAAGCTCGGGTGTGCTTTTTGATAAAGTGTTTTCATTTTGTACGCTGTTTTTACTGAACTGTATCGGAATATAATATGTAGGTATGTACTCTCAACAAACTTGAACTCTAAGCTTTTTGAACTCATTTTATAGAATCACGAAGGAAGGAACAGATTAATTTTGTTTAATCGTGTTTGCACGCTAAAATATATTATTGGTTTGACCTCTGAGGCATGCTGGTATTGTAGACGCGTATTTACAAAGCCTATAGAATTATTTCAGTCACGGTGACGACTGCGACTGTTATGTTGCGTATACCTTTTATACGCAACACAAACAGATTAGGTTTTGTTTGTACGAAATCATTTACTAACAATTTGGGAGGCGAGTATGGATAGCACCACCCCAGGAACCATTTATTGGATAACCAACATCCCTGGCATAAGTCAAGCTTGGTGATTTTAAGTAAAAGTACAAGGACAATCAGTATCGTACCAATGGTAAAGCATGCATTAGGAGGTTCTAAAAATATTGTTAATATATGATCTGTCTTTGGTAGTGATCCAAGACTTGGTATCTGATTTGTATTTTATGTAATTAGTGTGCTATCTAATGGTCAGTGGAAGTGTATTAGAAAGTTGTGTTACAAAGTACCTGAAGTTTCTTTGACCAAACGTTGTTTTGGCGAAAGGGATAAGTAAGAGATTTTGCCCTTTGATTGTCGTATCATGAACAGTTTGGATATTGTCAAAAACAGTTCTATGTTTGAATAGATAAATTAGAATATTTTTGGCATAAAGTTGCCTAATGTCCAAAATACCGATTCTCCTAAAGATTTCATTCAAACTGTTTGTGATTGGCAGATATTTTTAAAATAATCTTTACAATTAGTTTCTGGGCTTTAGAAATCGGATCAATGGCGGCAACGTTTGCTCCTCCCCAGGCTATGATACCATACTTGATTAGAGATTGACATAGTGCATAGTAAATTGTTTTGAGTTGGTTCAAGTTAAGAAAGTTGCGAGTTTATCCAAAAAAGTATATAGATTTTCGAAGTTTGTTTGTTGTAATGATAATATGTTCTTTCCACTTTATGTATGTAAGTTACTGTCAAAAATAATACCAAATAAAAATAAATGTGTTGTGACATAATTAATAATTACCTTTAATTATATTCCCACCAAGGTTGGTCATCCATCCATGTATAGATTATTAAATCTCAGACATAGCAAGTAAGCAATGAGGGTAGGTAGCAATAAAGAGAATGTATGTCAGTAACAATGAATAATTTATTTTAAATAATAAACCCTGCCCTTGGGAACATACTATTAATAGCAATGAGACTCTAAAATAACAAATAAAACTACTCATCAGGGGTGGCTGGTTACGAAGGATCGTTCCCAGCTGTAAATGATTATTAACTCTCGACACGTGTCAATACGAAACAAATAAGTAATAAAGTTAAAAGATTAACTGATGGGCGCCTGTTAACGTATAAACGAAACATATTTTAATCTCAGTAATCTCTAAATATATATTAGCACTATCTCGATCTGTTAATAATAAATTTAAATCTCACTTCTTGTAGTCCGATAATGTTGTATTGAGTTCCAGCCATATGACAGCCCGAGTCACAGCAACCACTCGATCCGCGATAATTCCGTCAACTGACGAGCCGAAGATTCTCGAAGCATCTTGAAACATCTGTAGCCCATTCGGTGTGCAATGCTGCCAACCAGACCATGCGAAAAATTGTGAATAGCGCACGACGCTAGCAGCAAATGTTACAGTGTGCTTGGTACAAATATTTTCAATCATTATTGAAGATGGAGTACCACCCGATTCTAGTATTCTCAAAAGATGCTCGAAAACCTATTATTAAGCGAGAAAATTGGAAACAAAATGTCGCAAAAATTTCGAGATATGTAGCTGTCATGTTTCATTTTGGCTCAAGGAAAGCATTAGGTATAACTGTCAATGTTTTTAAGATTACCTATTTAATTTTTTTACATAATAAAAATCAATTTAAAATTGGTAAACGTTTCAGCCTATTTTTTTATTTCACAAATATTTCCCTAAGGATATGCCTAATGCGTCAACATATACTCACAACAAAAAAACATTTAGATTCAATCGTAATGTATCTTCCAATCTCAATACTAAAACTTTGTTCTGAAATTGTAAGCATAGGCTTTGTAAATGATTTTGCAAGAACAAACCTACTCGATTACGTAGTAGTCCAGCGGGACTATAGTGTAGTGATATCGAATAAATGATTTTTCACAAACAAACGCCACTCTTTTCGTATTATGCTGCGTATACATTTTCGAACATAAGCGCGAGCCGAGCCATGAACCATGGGAATGGAACAAAATAAAAAATCAGATGAAATACAATAAAGTACAACATTAGAAGCGGTAATTGTTATTTTTTTTAATATGAGATACCGACGCTTGTGCATAATGAAGTGTGTATTGTAAAGATATTTGTACGCATATATGTCTAATTCTTTTATGTTATTTTTTTTGTAATATTGCCTTTTTTTTCTTTCATCCATCTTTGATTTTCACCCTCAATTTTTGTATGAGTTCCTTTCCCGTAATTCGTGACTCAGCATATACGCGTATACGCAGCCTTACGGAAGCCAGCGAGACTAAAGTGATATAGGCTTCGTAAATGACTTTGTACAAACAAAAGCTATTCACCAGCTAGTCACCATGACTGAAATGGTATAATGGCTTTGAAAAACGCATTCTGGATCTAGAGGTCGTGGGTCAATATCCCAGCAAAGGCAAATGATACACTTTTTATATTATCTTTTTAGAATCTTATTATGGAAGTCGTTAATCGATTTTGCTTAATTTTTGGAAAACAAATCTCTTCAATTATCCAATGTTTTTCTTAAATAAATAAGAAGGTAGGTACACGCATATTTGCTTTTCATGAGTGGAACGATCTCTCAGTATCAGTAGGTACAGGTACATCGAAAGATCACCTGAAATAATCGTTAAATTGCTTTGGCTACGTTTGATGCACAGATCTGTATGTCAGGTACTTCAAAACGTATGTCTTTCTATTTCGTTTTCTCCCATTTCCACCAACCTCAAAAAATCACAACATTAAAAAAAGGAGTTAGACCACACGTCTGAAGTAAAACTTCTTTAGCTCCATCGATATGATAGGAAGTAAGAAAGAAAATGTGCGCGCGCACTGCTCTCTCTTGCTCCTACAGTGTGATACAGACAATAGGCCTCAACTGTGTCTTAGATATACGAAACAAATTTATAATGACAACGCATTGCGTGAGACTTTCCTATTTCCAAAATTTGGATAAATCCACGAATATTATAAAAGAAACATATACCAGATAAGTCAATATTCAATTTGAACACGGGTAAAGTCTTATTTAAGAACAATTATTGTTAAAAATAAGTAAGCCTTGCAATTTTTTTTTTTTTTCAACTATTAACCCTTAAATTATTTAAGAACCTATCCGTTTGAACCATTTCAAACCAACTTGTGAATCTACTGACTCTCTTTCTATTTACTATCGTCAATCTACTCGTAAATATAAAAATACACCCATATTTCATAAAGGAAATTGTCGGAGATCGGTTTGTTTTTTATATTTTTTTCAGTTGTCCTATAAATAATTCATACAAAAATTTCATCCCTCACCTAATCAGTTCGGGTATATTGCCTCCCTACAACATTGCATGCCTGTTATCTTCTGTGAACAAACGCGTGTATAAAGTCTTGGCTAATTTCCTGAATATTAACAGCATCAATTTGTAATTGTTAGTTAAGTTTCATGTATTTATTTATTTATTTTATTTTTTACGCACAATAAATTGTGTCAGCATATATTTTAATTTCCTTGTTATGTTTAATTAAAATCATCTCTTATTGTAATAATTTTGCGTATTATTATTATTATTATTTGTATAGTATTATTATATAATGTAGATAGGTTCTTGTTATTAAAACTAAATTAGTTAATATTAACCAAAAATTACACTCACAAAAACATTCACTTGACACTGGCCAGAACACTCTTTTGGGGTGAAGAGCCATTAAAAAAAAAAAAAAAAAAAAAAAAAAAAAAACAAATCTAGGTACAGTTTTATAGCGAGATCGATAACAATACTTGCCTATAAAATAGAAGTATGGTCACTCTCTATTCACACACCCCTTTATTACCCATATAAACCCCCTATTCACATCAACCTTTCAGAGGAAGTCATAAGGAAAAATTGGATGCATTCTTAGTGTGCCTATCATCGCCACTAACGTAGGTAATAAGTATAAAAATTGCTCGGCAAACTAGAGGTCCAAGCGCAAAAGCGTTTTTAAAAAATTTATTTCGTTAATAATTTTATAAGAGATAAAACATATAGATAAAAGATAATTTTAGCCCAATTATATTTTTAAGTCGTTTTTTGTATGCATTCATCTATTTCTAATGAAAAAAATACATTTTTAGTGGTTGACAATAATATTTTTTTCAAAGTAATTAGCAATTATATTTTAATTATACTCAATAGAAACAGTTTGAAAAGCATCAATTTATTCAAATATTTTTTTTTTGCATTTATAATGTAAACCGTTTCATAGTAAAGATGAATCTAAAATATTATTTTGCATTAAGCTTCGCCTTAAAGCAAAATTTTGATACTTCTTAATGAAATTTTGGACACTTGCCGTTCAAAACACAATGAAAATTACCTACTGTTTACGTCGGATTTCGAAACACTGTGTGTGAACCCCGGGTAATGACGGGGACTTTAGCTGGTAATAAATGTAAATAGTTCATAGTACCTACAAGCATCTTTAATCTAGTTCTAATAACTACGTGTTAACCTGAAACTAGGATATTGTTAACAACTGGGTCAAGGTGGAAAATCTGTACCTGTAAGTATTAATATGCAATAACTCGAAGATTAACCTATTCATTCATCTGTCTGCAGTAAAGAAAACATTGATTAATTAGATCAAATTACATCTTAATACCTTTGTGTTGTTAATTGTGGTGGACGAGATATTCAATAATGATTTATGTAGAATCTATTGTTGTGAGCGATGTTTTCAGAGGTTGGTAAATTCTTACTTTTCCGATCAAGGCTTCCCATTTTAGTTGCTACGTGCACATTACTGCAGCGTATTTCTAGTAAGTATTTAAATAATTATGGTAAATTATGTATATTTACATTAGTTGGTGAATTTAGTATGAAAATTGCTTCATTATTTATAAGTGGTACACAATGTTATTGTTTGTGAATAGTACTCTAATGACCGCTTTTATTATTACCGTGACGATCCACGGTAACGGCATAAAAAATGCAATAAACATACGTTCCTTATCACAATAACGCTGCAGCTCTTTCAAAAGATGAGATACACAATGTACGTGTCGTAGGTCTGTTTCCTTCAAAGGATAAAGCAATCATTTTTTGCATCTTTTTCACACACCGCACCGTGACGTCACCGTAAATCAACAATACTACTAGCCATGACGTTTATTTTAAAAGTATGGAATATGGTTACAAGGATAATATTGAAGTGTGGGTGAATTCCAAAAAGTCAAATGCATAGCCGGTCTTAAATTTGGCTGATGGTTTTGCTTTCGTCTTTAACGTATAATGCTGCAGCTCTTCTTAGCACACTAAATAATAATAGTCGAAAATGAGACAAACGGTGAACGAGTGTCTGTACCCCCCCCCCCCCCTTTTTTATTTCTAATATTATGAGTAAAACCTCGATTTATAATATTTAATTAAATGAAGACAATATTAGCGAAACTCAATCGAAAAATCAGATAAATATATTGGTACCACTGGGACTCGAACTCGAACCCAGGACCCTTTGCTTATATGGCAAGTGCTCTACCAACTGAGCAAAATCGGTACAAAATTAAAAACTTTAAAATTTTAAGTTAAAAATTTATCCAATTCGGTCACTTTTAACTTTATCATACTTCGACTAAGAACCACCAACATTATCTTCATTTTCTTGACGCACAGATTATTGGCTACTTTCTTTATATACGATTGCAAGATTCAACCCGAACTAAATGCTGTCTAGATAGTGTCTGGATAAATTTTTATCCATTTTATTTTTAATATGCGACATCTGTTGACTTTTCTGCAATAGGATGAATATTTATTTTTAACTTTATGAGTAAAACCTCAAATAATAATATTTAAAATGAAGACAATATTAGCGAAACTCATCGAAAATGTGGACACCTTAGCTCAGTTGGTAGAGCACTTACCATGTAAGCAAAGGGTCCTGGGTTCGAGTCCCAGAGGTGCCAATATCTTTTTCTGATTTTTCTGTCTCCATATTTTCGATTGAGTTTCGCTAATATTGTCTTCATTTAATTAAATAGATACATTTAATCATTTTCATACATCTCACTCATACATATAAAGAAAACTAAGCGCTTTTCCAAATGAGTTCAGTTCAAGCTGCCGGAGGTAGGTACTTGAGAGGAGTGGCAGGGGTTACGAAATGGGATCATATGTATAAGAAATTCGACGATCCGAGACGATCAAAATATTGAACCACTGCTACTCTTCATGGAAATATCGCAACTGAGGTGACTTTGGCATGTACTAAGAATGTCTGATGACCGAATTCCGAGGAAGATACTGAGTGTGATTCAAGAGGTCCAGTGGGCCGCCCCAGACACAATCGCGAGGCAACTCCAGAAACTGTGTGAGAAAGCTTGGGACTGCCATGGACAGAGGCCTCACAATCATGGACGGAGGGAGGCGCCTTGTCGATGCAGTGGGTCCCTGTTTCGAATAGGATAAGGGAAGAAGATGATATGAGATATGAGATGAGTAGCTGAGTAGCTGAGCCGTAATAAGATAAATATATCTGTTTCCTCCAAAGGGAAAAAATACTTTGGAGTAAACAGACACACGTGTATTTTGTGTGTCTCATCTTTTGTCTCACCATTATTGTATAAGAAAGAGATGCAGAATTGTAGCGATATGGAACATTTGTTTATTGCCTTTTTTGTCGTCACGGTGCCGTAAACGTAAGTCTACATATAAATTATAAACGCACACAACAAACAAAACGTTAATTTTCTCTTTGACGTTGCAAATATAATATAACCTTTTATTATATTCTAAAAACCAGTATTTTGTCCCATTTATTCGTTGCTAGATACGGTTCTTCAAGGTTTTGTTTACCGTTTGTCCCACGGAATTTAATATTTTATAGGTCACAATATATTTTTCATTTCAATGATAATGAAATTCACGAACCAGTTAAATACCGCGTGTTGTTGAACACTAATTGGTAACTAAATGAAAACATTTCTTGTTAACACAGCACTGTTATCTTCTCAATAAAGTTTATATGGCTTACAATTATTATAAGCAATAATTATCAGCCTGAAACACTCATCCAAATTGAAAAATCTTCCGAGAAAAGATACATGACGCCAACGGGACTTGAACCCGTGCCCTTCTGATTGCCGGTCAGCTGCTCTCCCAATTGAGCTATGGCGGCTTATCTTATACCCGCCAAATGATTCAATATATACTAGTGTTTCATTCTACAATTACTGCTTATTATATTTTTTCCACCTGAAAACAACCAACTTTATTTTTGCGAGAGAGACACTGTTAGTGTTAAATCCGTCGCTAGGTGGCGTCGAGACAAATATGTCTTCATTTATTGGGGAAATACTTAAACTTAATAGCTCAATTGGGAGAGCAACTGACCGGCAATCAGAAGGGCACGGGTTCAAGTCCCGTTGGCGTCATGTATCTTTTCTCGGAAGATTTTTCAATGTGGATGAGTGTTTCAGGCTGATAATTATTGCTTATAATAATTGTTACCCTTTGTGCTATGCATTAAAACCTTGTCTTAAACGTTAGTTTAAAAATTAAAAATAATAAAAAAAAACAAAAAAAAAAAATACTTTATTTTATTTTGAATCAGATCTCAAAACTATGGTCACCCTAAAAGTCTACATTAATGTACTACCTAGCGCCATCAGTTTAGTGGGTACTGGGTACCCATAATCTCAATCTGTAAGAAATACAACAATATTGTTCTTTCAAAATCTGTATAATTTTGTGTTATTTTGTTAACTTGTATAATTATTGTTAACCTCAACACAGGCTTGTCCTAGTGAGGTAACAAATTGTATTGTAAACATTTTTACCTACAGTGTAAAGAAACAATAAATAAATAAATAAATAATTTATATGGCTTATTTTGTTACTTATGCCTGTGGGGATACTGTATGGAGAGTAACTAACTATGTAACTAACTATCAGGCCGTTTCCCCGCAGGGGTAGGCAGAGAGGAAGGACCATCAAACAACTCGGTCTTGGCACACATTCTTTACCTCACTCACATTCATTCATCGTCTCATGCATACTTTTCTATTATTCTGACTTTTGACATGGTCCGACTCAAGTATCTGATTCTTGTCTTCCTCGGGCGTCTCCGACTTCACCTTTATGAAACCAATATTTCCAACCGCAATTTGAAAAAAAAAATGAAAAATTGTGAATTTTTAAATAATTTTTTTTACATTAAACGACAAAAAAGTGAGTTTACAATAACGTTTATAATTCATTTTTCTAATAAATTATGTGTGTGTTTTTATATTTTTGTTATCAGTATCTTTTTTTAGAAAATACTTAAGATGTGTTAAAAAAGTTTATATTTATAAAATTATGTAATTATTTCTAATATCAAAATTTGAAAGCGTATTTCATCACCGTTCCAAAACAGTTTACATTTCGGATGTGTTACAAATATTCCATTTTTTTGATTTTATTGCAAAACAGAAGTATTTTACCTACTGACCAAATACGCCTCAAATTTGAATTGTTTTTTAGTCTTGTTTTATCCTGTGTTTATAATAACACCGTTATGGTTTTTTGTTATTGTCCTGTACTATAACAGCACTGTTATTGTTAATTTTTTGTTCTTCTGTAATTGCTTCGTTTTTAGTGTACATTTTTTGTTTCATATGTTTTGATCAATATTATTAAAGGACTCGTAAGGAGCACTGTAGGAGAAATATTAAGAAAAAATATCTAAATACTAAATTATTACTTTTAGGTTTATAAGAATTAAGCGCCCTTGAAAGGTAATCCGAAGGTCGCGGGTTCGAATCCCGGCGTGGGAAAATAAATTTTATTTGAATAATTTGTGGTATTTCACCATTAAATCATTTAAAATAATGCATAGTATATTTGCGGCACGTTCCAGAGTGGAAGATATATCGCCCTGGTGTAAGACCACCATTCAGAATTGAAACGTTGCTTGAAATGGCATTAGCCGTGTTTGATGACCAGATCTGAATATCCAGGTAGTTCCCCACCTTCCTCATACCCATCTCCTTCCCCTCCCCACTACCTTCAGCCATACAACATACCCCGATTGCGGATGCCATAGTCTCAGACTACTCAGAATCTTGCCTATAAAAAAAATTATAAAAAAATAACACAAACTGCTTTATACAAATATTATGTTATTATTACATAAATCACTAACTAACTATCACGCCGTTTACCCGCAGGGGTAGGCAGAGTGACGGACCGCCAAACAACTCGGTCTTGGCACATACTCCGTGCGTCGTTCACATTCATACATCGTCTCATATATACTCTTCTATTATTCAGACTTTTGACATGGCCCGACTCAAGTATCTGATTCAGTTGATCGTGCCATGTCTTCCTCGGGGGTCCCCGGCTTCTTATACCATTCACATTTGCGTCATATTGTATTCTCCTAACACTCATATCTTCGTTTATTCGCTCTACATGCCCAAACCATCTGAGCGTCCCTTTCTTAATCTTACTCATTACGCTTACATCAGCCTTGCATTCTTTGCGGATCTTCACATTTCTCACACGATCATTCATGGTTTTACCACACGTACGCCGCAGGGATCTCATTTCTACAGCATTCAGTCTACTTTTACCTTCCTCTGCCAGTTCCATGCCTTACTGCCATACATCAGGGTAGGTACCAGCACTCCATTATGGACGGCTAACTTCGAGTCTTTGGACAGTTTTTTGTTGGCGCCAACTATAAATCACAAGTCAACATAATTTAACCCACGCTAAGGTTTGAACCTATGACTTCTGGACTCAGAGCGTAACGAAAGGTAATATATTCTCAGATATCAAAATATTCATCATAATATTGTCCTTTCCGTGCCAGCTTATGCACGGTGTCAGGAAACTTGTGGTACAATCAAGAAAGTGGTAAATCTGCATCATATTATTTGTAGTGATTTTGCAGCATAACTTTTTTTTGGATTGATATTTCGTTTTCGAGTAAATCGAGAATGAAGCCGAAATTTTTAATGTTTTTTGAAATGAGCTGCAAAGACCGTGGTACAAAAACTTTTTTTAAAACTTCGGTTGCCTATAAAAACGGAAAAAATCGAAACTCAGATCGAAAAACAAACAAGTGTGCTTTAGACCACACGACAGAAGTAAAACTTCACTAACTTATATCTCCCTCTCAACTTACGTTCGCCTCGCCCGATCACACTTTTCATAACGCTCTTGTCACGCATTCATCAGCTTACTCCCCAAGTCAAGCGTGCGTAAAGGCCCGAGCGTTCGCCTCGCCCGATCACACTTTTCGTAACGCTCTCGTCACGCATGCACCAGCTTACTCCCCAAGTCAAGCGTGCGTAAAGAAATTTTACTTAAAAAATTTTTTTTTTGGTTTTCTTTGTGATGCGTATTTTCCAGTTTTCCGCTTGTACTACGAGTTTCCAGACACCGTGTATGTAATAAACTTTATATGTTCTTAGAGCGTAGTTCTATACGCATTTATCTACGAGACGGGAGAATGCGGGTTCGCATCCCACGCAGTGCAACAATGTTTAACATAGCAACAGACAACATTGACGGCCTCCGTGGTTGGGTGGTTGAGGTGATGGGTTTAAATCCCGGCGCCAGCAAGTGAATTTCAATTGATTAATTTTTGTTACCTATTCATTTAAAATAACATTTTTTTATATTTGCAGTATAATCCAGAGTGGGCGATACTGAAATAGATACTTTCAGCCCTGGTGAAAGACCACCATTCAATAGCGAAACGTTACTAGAAATGGCTTCAGCTATGTTTCGAGACCAGATACGAATTAGCGATTCTTCCACACCGCCCTCTTCCCATTATCTTCAGCCTTACAATGTACCCCAATCGGGGATGTTATAATTTTATTAGCTTCAGGCGATTGGGAGCTGTTGGGACTTTTTTTTTTACTTTAACTCCACACAGGAGGCCCTGAGGAAAATAATTTCCCTCAGGGCCTATCATCTGGGATGCTGGATACTCTTGTGCGATATTCGCATTTTTTTTTCATGAGCTCCA
Source organism: Limnephilus marmoratus (assembly GCA_917880885.1). Lineage (NCBI taxonomy): Eukaryota > Metazoa > Arthropoda > Insecta > Trichoptera > Limnephilidae > Limnephilus > Limnephilus marmoratus. The sequence goes on along the minus strand of OU862927.1, from coordinate 4,921,155 downwards.
CACAAAAAACCTCAGATAAACATTCTCCCTCGGGGCCAATGTCATCTTTGGGGATGGTGTGTGGAGGTTCTTTTTAGGGAACGGGAAGGAAGGAAAGTTCTGGGAATGAAAAAGATAAACGGGTATAAATCTGGGGTGAATGTGTTTAGGAGTGACGGACGTGTGAATCCATTCCTCCCACTGCGGTGCAAAGTGATGAGCCGAGAGAGTCAACCAGTCTCTCCCGTTCCGGCCCGCCACCTGGTAAGTTATCAAACGAATCTGCCGTCAAGATCTAGACAAACCCAAGAACCCGGGTACCCCTGCAAAATCACCAAACGTACATAACTAGGGGTGACATATGGAATAGCTATTGGTTTGCCAATAAATGGTTCCCGGGGCGGCGGTTCGCAAATTAATGTGTTGTAAAATTAGTACTAAGTGTTGAAAACTTGTAAAATATTCAATAAAATGTACAAAAGTAAGGGTTTGGGTAAGTCTACTTGGTCGAAGGTTTTGACCATTACCGAAATATATTTTTAACCCCCGACACAAGGAGCGGTATTATAAGTTTGAATTTCTGTGTATGTCTAGCTGTGTGTGTGTCTGTCTGTGGCATCGTAGCTCCTAAACTAATGGACCAATTGTAATGCGGTTTTTTTGTTTGAAAGTTGACGAGAAAATTTGTTCAGGCGTTCAATGTCTATACAATTTTGAAAATTTAACTTATCTAATAATATCTTTAATAAGTAATGTAAAAAAAAGTTATTTTTTTGCTTGGTACGTCAAGGGTTCTATTTTTAGTATAATAAATTATGTACCTATCGTAGCTTTTGGCAAGCTTTATAATAATAATTTATTTATTTATTTATTTATTTATTGTTGTTATACGCCCGTGGGGGCTTTTACATAGATTAGAAAATAATATTTAAGATATCTAGGATAACACATACATAGAATTTATACCAAAAGTTATAAAAGTGAAAAAACTTTTAAGAATATACAAGTAGTTTTTAAAGAAAAAAAACCACTTGTATAATCTTGTGAAAACCCGTGAAATATTTTAAACAATGTAATATTTAACAATAACATAGAACAAAATATAATATAAACATTACAATAACAAATCAAATCGTTAAATATATTATACCCATGTTACAATAATTTGTAGGATTCAACAAAGTGTTGGTTTAAATTGCATTTTAGAATGTAAAGGGAATCAGCAAATACATCTACAATACCACCAAACTTGTTGCCTAAATAATGCATCCTATTGGTAAGTGAGTGTGATTGATAGTTAGTTGTGTATGTGTTGCAAAAGAATGTTATATTTTGTCTAGTATTCCTTGTCGGTACAAGAAGTTTAATAGTAGAAACGATGGCAGGGCTGTCAATTAGGTTGTTCATAATTCTGTACAATAAAATTAGGTCTGAAATGATTCTTCTGTCAGACAGCGTAATTAAATTTAGTCGATTCATTAAACTTAAATAATTAATGTTTTCTATTGGAATTTTGAGTTTGAAATTTAAGTACCTAAGAAATTTGTGTTGAACTCGTTCTATTTTGTTAGAGTGTACTTTATAGAAAGGGGACCAAATAGGTGAATTATATTCAACTTGACATCTAACTAATGAAATGTAGAGTGTTTTCATGCAATCCAAGGACTTAAAATCAGTTAGGGTTCTACAAAGGAAGCCAAGAATCTTTAAAGCCTTATTAGTTATATTATCTATATGTGGTGTGAATGTTAAGTTTGAATCGAATATAACTCCCAAGTCGCGAATTTGTAATACTGGTGTTAATTTAACATTATTTAAATTATATTCATGTAAAATATGAGAATGAGTTCTGGAAAATCGTATTACTTGACATTTCTCAGTATTCAAAAATAACATATTTTGTTCGCACCATTTAAAAAATTCATCTAAATTAGCTTGTAAAATTAGGCAATCATATATATTTCGTATTTTTTTAAACAATTTTAGATCATCTGCAAAAAGTAGGACTTGTACATCTTTAAATATGTTTACAATGTCATTAATGAATATTAAGAAGAATATTGGGCCGAGGTGGGACCCTTGCGGGACACCACTTGTGGCCTCGAATACATAGGATTCTATAAAATTAATCCTCACACTAAGCACTCTATTACTGAGGTAACTGATAATCCATGACAATAAACTTCCTTTGATGCCTAACAGTCGGAGTTTGGATATAAGAATGTGATGTCGAACCTTATCAAATGCTTTACTGAAATCAGTGTATATAGAATCCACTTGTTGTTTCAGACTAAGGGATTCGGATATGTAATTATTATAGATAGTTAAATTACTTAAGGTAGATCGACCTCTGATAAAGCCATGTTGGTTAGGAACAATAATATTGTTGATAGGTTTTACAATGGTATCTAATACTAATGACTCGAAAAGTTTGGGTAAAGCAGACATAATACAAATAGGTCTATAGTTTGATATATCGCTTTTGTCTCCTTTTTTATGAATTGGCGTTAAATAACTCTTTTTCCACAGAGCCGGAAAACAGCCAGATGCTAAGGATTTGTTAAAAAGTTTTTGTATGGGATATATCAAACTATCGATGCAAGTTATTAAAAATATGGGAGGAATACCATCAGGTCCAGCAGATTTATTACTATCCAATGCGTTTATGCCCCTTTTTAAAGATTCTAATTTTATGAAACATTGGCTTAGGTTTAATGACTCTTCCACTGAAGTAGTGGGGACTGCATTGACAGGAATATCTTTTCAATGCAGTCAATAATAATAACGTAATATTTGTACAGCGCAGTTTAGTGTTATTTAACTTCAAGTAAGGGTTCAAGAGTTGTGACAAATTTTAATTTAAGGGACATATCTCGCTCAAGAAACATTCCACAGTTATGAACTATGTGAATTAATGTAGCACCATTCCTTTCCTTTCCAAAACAATCATCAAAATTAATTAAAGTATTACGGATTCCGACAAAACCAACAAAAAAAAAACTACTCCCTTTGTCACATCTCCTCTATCACTGAGCCAAGTTGTGACAGCTTTGTATTTAGACTATTTGAGTATTTCAACACTAGCAATGCCTTTATCAGTCTTTCGTGTATAGTTATTAAGCATTCTGAAACAAAAAAAAGTAGTCATCCAGCATGCAACATTACACAACAAGTCCAAATATTTTTTTAATCGAAAATGAATTTTTGAGGCAAGCTTTTATTGCGGACTGTCCTTGCGAGATTTGACCGTAATACACGAATGCACAAAAACACATACAGACATCGCAAAATAATTTTTAAAAGTTTTGAAATAACCCAGCAGAAAAATGAAGTCAACAGGAGAGTTGTGACAGGCTGTCACAACTCTCCTAGGTGCTCAAAATTACGACTTGGTCCGAATAATGATTCATATTTTCTAAACACGATGCAAACACAAAAGATCAATGCAATGCTTTGAGACTTAAATAACCATACAACTTAAGAAAAAATAACACAACAACGCACATGTAATAAGACATGATATGAATTCAATCAAAATTTTGAAGAAAAACTTACTTTTCGCATTTTTTTGCACGCAGACGTCAAGAAGAAGACGGTGACTGCAGACCATCTACGGAAGATTTAAGCCGGAATCTGGGGCAAGGGCTCAGATTCTGTCGCTGCAGCCATTCAAGCGGGACCGGACAAAGGGCTGGATTCTGTAGCTGCAGGGAGACGGACACGGGCAATTAGCGGTCGAAAGAGACGGCTGGTGACGGAGATCCGGAAGCTGTGTGGGGAAACGCTTTGGAGCGAGGTTCTGGAGCGGATTCACCCGGAAGCGCTGAGATAAGTTTATTAATCAAAATTTGTTTCAGCTCTTATTCCCGATGGATGCGATTTGTAAAAGGTTAGGTGGGGGGAGAGTGACTATTCTGATAATTTGTTGAACTTTGGTCCACTCTCAGACGTGGACAGGACCAATACTAATTCCCCTGTTCTTTGCAGATCGCAGCCACCATGGGAAGGGAGACTGCGTTCCAGACCTCAACCATGCCCACGTTATCCAAAGTGAAAATAAAGTTTATATTACATATAATTACATGAAGAAAAAAAAATGTGTATAAAATGAAATACGTAGTTATTTGTTATGTATAAGTGTTAGATATAAAAAAAAATATATGATCCATGTAATTATTGTTTAAGTGTGGGGGTGTAATGTCTGTGTGAATTTGTATGAGTGCAAGCGAGATAGCATGCTTGCGTGAATCTATACTAGGCGATGCATGCGAGATTCGTCCCCTTTTGGCTTAAGGCAGCTCCCTAATAAATACTAGTACAGAATACAGTTACGCTCTTCATTTAAGTATACTACCCACTACAATACACTTCGTCTTCCACATCTGTAAGTCCGCATCTGATTTAGCTCTGCCACAACGGGCTCAGACGGACATTACAGATCCGAGTGAAGTAGCGCGTCTCTAAAGCGACAAACGGGCATTTTTACAATATCGCTAATTATTATAGGTTGGGAGAAATCGTCTTTGTCACAACTCTCCTCTGTCACAACTCTCCTAGGTCTTCCCTACGCTTAACTGTAATAAACTTAAGAGGGCATTAGCAGAGAAAGCCGGAAATACGTCATTTTCAAAAAAGTTTTTAGACGTATTGACTCTTTTCCACAAAAAATTATAAATGGATTTCGAAAGATTGTTCTTTTATCTAGCATTCGTATGTAATAAATTTTTAGATTTTTTTAAAATTTTTAGTATAATAAGGTTATTCCATAGGTCGTTGGCAGATTTGTTAAATTTTCAAAAAAGTTTTTGTATTATACCACACCCATTTCAAATAATGTAATCATGCAGTAAAATAAATCAATACATTATCTAGCAGAGTTATGTATTAGAATTTTAATTTTAGTTTCAATAAAATCATTAAAAAATATGTACGTACATGTGTTTCTTGACAAAAATTGGTCCATTTGTGTATTTATTTGCGCACTTACAAACTAATATATTTCAGATTTTTTTAACATTCTTATTAAATGTAGACATTATTGAAAAATGATAAATACTTATAATCAAAAAATAACTACACAAAAGTACACTATTTTAATAGTTTTATCATCACGCCTTTCAGCATTTTTGGATGAAGGTATAAATTAAAGCTAATTTGGATTGAAATAAATTCGATATTGAGTTATAATTTAAAAAAGCTGGTACGGAGAATAATTAATCTTTCTCATTGTAACCGCCCTGCACGATCGGAAGAACAACTTTCGACGAAATGTGGATTTTCGTCCGCTGGCTGGTTAAACGCTCTTAAAAGTAATCCTATAGTGTTCCTTACGAGTCCTTACAAAATATTGATAAAATAATTTGAAACAAAGAATATACAGTCTGTACAAAGCAATGCCAATAGAACAAAATTAATAATAACAGTGCTGTTTTGGCACAGGACAAAACAATAATGGTGCCATTAAACAAGAATCTTAATCCTATATAATATAGAACAGGAGACAGTTTACGTTTCAAAATAAGAAAAATTTTGGGTGCACGTTATACCCCTTTAATTATTTTATTCATATGAAGCGGTCACTGCTTGACAACAAAAATGGAAAAATCTACCTAATAGTATTAATAGGCTTGCGTCTGGGTGCTTGAATGTCAGAACCCGGCTTCGAGTGAATGTCTGACGCCACAACATACGCGCCGCGTCACAAATAACATCTGTATACATGGAATTTCAAACAAAGCTATCGTTGTAATTCGGTTTCGAATTCAAGAATTCGTCACAAGATGTCGGATGGGGACGTTTCCCCCCTAGGTATAACTGCTACGAATTTGTGAATATATAGTATCTCTCCGTATATGGAAAGATTGACGGTAATACCTACATAGTTGTATCAAGCGGCTATATATTACATATGACGTCATTGCATGTCTCGGTTACTTTGTCCCGGTGACTAGCTATACTGGATGACAGTGGATCCGAGGAACGGGCTAAATCAAATAGGAACCAGTTCCTATTTGATTTATAAAATGTTCACCATCACTAACTGGGCGAAGCTAAACCAAAAGTCGCCCGCAAGGCCTGGCAGCAAAAATCTGTGGAGCGGTTTTTTAACTGCTAGTTATCAATTAATAACCGTTTCTTTCCATTTATTAGTTCGTATGTATAAAATTTAACAAAGTACCGAATGTATTCAAGCCTTTTGTAAGACTTATAACATGCATACCTAGCGATATTTGCCTTTCACGTATTGTCGGATACATTAGAGGTGAAATTGCGAGGTCAAAGTTTTAAGTATTAATAAATTTGATTGATTTAATGCCGTAATGGATAATTTTACCCATTATCGTAACAGGCCTAAATAATTTTGCAAGAAAAGACATCCGCTATATTAATATACTCTATTATTAAATTATTTGGTACTTTTATCATAATGAAAAGGATATAAGTATGATAGTATCTACATAGTATATACCTGCTGCCTACGTGCGTTAATGTACATAGGAACTAAAATTTACGTCAGTAGGCACAGGAAGGATATGGTAAATGGTTTTTTTTATATAGGTACTTTATTGGCATGGGAAAAATACGATCATAATGGTTGCTAAAACTTGCGTGCGAAATAACCTTTGTTTGATACCTGCTTTAGGTCCTTTGCACTGTATCTAGAGGTCAAGGCAATATTGAGAGTAATTCGTATATCTAATATATAATTTGCATATTCGGGTTCAGTAGGATCGTATCAATTTTTCCCTGTACTCAAAATTTGTATTCAATGGAATCTAGGGTCAATATCCGGCAAACCAGGAGCGATGGGCTTATAAATCCAACCCTCACACTGCCACTGTGGTGCAAGACAATGTTCCGAGAGAGTCCTGCTAGAGAGGTATAGTTGTCTCCCTCAACCAGTCTCTCTCGATCCGATCTGCTACGCAGCTGGTGAGTGGATGTATCCTCCACTAAGATCCGGAAAATCTGCACCTCACGAACCTGGGCACCTGCACTGTACCTGCACCGGTACTGCTAAGTAACCAAACGTAGAAAACCACTTGGCAGAGGTGTAGGCTATCCAATAAATGGTTCTCGGGGCGGCGGTACCTATACCCGCCTCCCAAATTATGACAATGACGCCTAAAAAGATATTGGTAGACTGAGTAACAATAATTGTAAGTAGAGGTCATGTCAGGAATTTTATACCGAGCAATAATTGGATTGTTATAATAATGAGCATTCTCCGGATAGAGTGAGTAACAATTGTAGAGGTCGTGGCAGGAACTATATCCCGAACAATAATTGAATTGTTACAATTATGAGAATTCTCCGAATAGAGTGAGTAACAATTGTATGCAGAAGACGTGACAGGAATTATATCCCGAACAATAATTGATTGTTACAACTCGGATGGACTGAGCAGCAATTGTTTAGGTCATGGCAGGAATTATATGCCGAACAATAATTGATTGTTACAACTCGGATGGACTGAGCAGCAATTGTTAAGGTCATGACAGGAATTATATGCCGAACTATCATTGGATTGTTACAATAATGAGAATTTTCCGGATAGAGTGAGTAACAATTGTAAGTAGAAGTCAATTGATTGTTAAAATTCGGATGGACTGAGCAGCAATTTTAAAGGTCATGGCAGGAATTATATCCCGAACTTTAATTGGATAGATAGAATAATGAGAATTGTCCGGGTGGACTGAGCGACTATTATAAGTAGAGGTCATGACAAGAATTATATCCCGAATTGGATTGATACAATAATGCGAATTCTTCAAATAAACTGAGTAACAATTGTAGAGGTCATGCCGAAAACGAGTCAAACAAGATTTATAATTGATAGATTGTCGCAAAATGATTTCTCCGGATAAACTGAGTAACCAGTGTAAAAGTCACGATAAGAACATCCGGAAAGACAAATTGGTATGTAATTATTGGATAATTGGTACATATATCGTTATGTTCTTTAAAAAATTTCTTTCATTGGGCACAAAAATTGCTTACGTTGGTTATGTCTACAATACGTTTTACAATTTTCCAGAATGAAAGATACTCTCATTGTCACTCTGGTGAAAGAGAACCGTTCAGAATCAAAATGTTGCTTGAAATAGCAATGTGTTTCGTCACCAGATCTGAATAGTCGACTTTGTCGGCCTCAGTGGTAAGGCACTCGACCAGCAATCCGAAGGTCACGGGTATAAATCCCGGCGTTAGCAAAAAAAAAATTTTTTTTAAATAATATGTAGTATATAAAAATAATATATATAGTATATTTGCGGAATGTTCCAGAATGGAAGATAGCCTCAGTATCGTCCTGGTGTAAGACCACCAATCTGAATTTAAACGTTGCTTGAAACGGCTTTACGGCGGTGTTTGGTTACTAGATCTGAATAATAAGGTACTTCCCCATCTTCCTATTCCTCTTCCCCATATCCTTCCCCTCCCCATTACCTTCAGCCTCACAACATACCCCGTTTGGGGATGCAAACCATTCATCCGATTGCGACGAAACTTGGTGATTTGACATGCGCGTACCTGCGATGGTTTCTATGTATAATAGTAAGCTCTGGCGTTATGAAACAATTTCTTACAATATCCATATGATTGTGATGAAACTCTGGTGAGTTTTTGTGGGCAAGTCCGCAAAGGTTTCTGTGTATATTGTTGAGCTCTGGCTTTATGAAATTTTTACGAAAGATTTGCAATAGGTGTCACACGAGTGTTTGAAAAATAAGTGTATTTTATATAGTTTAGCGGCAGGGAGGGAAGTAAGGAGAGGGAGGAGAACGTGGAAGGGGAGGCGAAAGGGGAAATGGGATGATTGGGAAAGGACACGCAGACAGAAAAAAAATATTTATTAAGTGGCATTATTTAATTGCATGCCGAGAACTCGCTAGTTAAAGATTTTTGAAAAAGCGGTTCCCCACTTTCCCCTTCTTTATCTCCTTCCCCTCCCAATTACAATCAGACTTCCAATATAGGTACCATCCCACCGGTAGAAGCTGGATTTTTGTTCGACATTAACATAAAAAATTCTAGAAACAAAGAAAGAAAACTTTGCTCTGCGATTTAACATAACATCAGTCTTCGATGTGCGAACATGTAATGAACTCGTTAATGAATTTCTTTATTGTGTTGAACTGAAACTCGATTAAAATAACTCTGTAATAATATTTTGATATCTCGTCCAGTCTGCATGCCGACGTGACATTTCCGGAATTCTGCGCCGTCGGCTCAGCATCCGTCCAACCAGATCTGGACCAGTTATCTCACGGATCTACACAGGACCGGATATTTTTTTATTGTTAATCACATCAAGTGGCCGCAGAAACAAAGGATAATTTAGCGAGTCTATTATTATTGTACAGGAATTGCCGTGGGTTAAGATAGTGTTGCATTGATTAATTAATTTTATCGACGCTGGTTACGAAAAAAATGGCTAAAGCGCCATTAGCTCGGAGGGCTTTGAAACAAATAATGGACGGTTACCTCGAGAGTGTCTTCTCTTGGGGTAAGAATAACCTCGTCGAATTTAATGTTTCAAAGACCCAATTATGTTTGATAACGTCTAAAAGGGATCGAAATGAAAATCTAGTCTCCTTCAACGGAAGCAATCTTCCGAACAGGACCTCCATCGATATGCTTGGTGTAACTCTAATTGACCAGCTCAGGTATGGGGGCTCCATCGAAACCAGAGTTAAGTTAGCCTCTCAGAAACTGGGCGTACTGTACAGGGCCCGCATATACTTTAATAGTACACAACTGCTAACCCTGTACAAATCGCAAGTGCGCCCCACGGTTGAATTTGGCAGCCACCTCTGGTCTGGAGCTCCAAAATCATCATCATCATCATCATCTGTGGCTCTACAACCCAGGTCGGGTCTTGGCCTCCAGCAGAGCCTGCCTCCATGACTGTCGGTGTTGTGCTGCGTTGCGCCAGTTTCGGATGCCGATGGTGCTTGCATCCTTCACCACTCCATCCAGCCATCGAAGCTTTGGTCTTCCAACTCTTCTCCGACCCCCAGGTGCACCATCCATAATTCGCTTTGGAATATCTCCTTCGCTCATTCTCTGGATATGTCCAGCCCACCTGAGTCTTCCAGTTTTGATTTCCTTGGAGATATTAGGGTCCTCGTAAAGATCGTATAGCTCCTGGTTGTATCTGATACGCCATTCTCCATTATCACAGACTGGGCCGTAAATCCTTCGCAGCACCTTCCTTTCAAAACTTTCTAGGGCTCCTTCATCACCCTTACTGATTGTCCAGCATTCCGAACCATACATAAGAACAGGTCGTATAAGGGTCTTGTAAAGCAGGACTTTAGTTCTTCTGGTAAGGTGGCGAGATTTCATATGCTTCTGTAGCCCAAAGTAGTATCGATTTGCAGCTACTATTCTTCTTTTGATTTCGCTGGATACATTGTTGTCATTTGTCACCATAGTACCGAGATATACAAACTCGTTGACAGTTTCAAATGTATAATTATCTATCTGTATACTTGGTGGTTTCTGGCGTCCATGTACGGGCATATATTTTGTCTTCCCCTCGTTGATGACCAATCCCATGTTCCTTGCCGACGTAGCTAAGCTTTTAAATGCCGATTTTAGTTCATATTCTGAGCGTGCGATGATATCTATATCGTCAGCATAAGCAAGGAGCTGAACAGACTTGTTAAAAATATGGCCTGTGGTTTGTATACCTGCATTTCGGATGGCCTTTTCCAGCGCTAAATTGAATAAAATGCAGGCAAGTGCATCTCCTTGTCTTAGTCCATTGAAGGTCTTTAGGGTGTCTGACAGATCCTGTTGTATTCTGACTCGGCACTCAACATTAGACATTGTGAGCCTTACTAAGTTTACCAGTTTTCTTGGGATATTAAATTCATCCAAGGCTCTGTACAGTCTTTCTCTATTTACCGTGTCATAGGCAGCCTTAAAATCTATGAAGAGATGGTATGTATCAACATTAAATTCTATTGTTTTTTCCAGTATCTGTCTCAGTGAAAAGATTTGATCAGTTGTAGATTTCCCCTTACGGAACCCAGTTTGATATTGGCCAATTATGCCATCCGAATATTTCATAAGCCTACCACACAGTACATTTGATAGGATCTTGTATGAGATATTCAGCAGCGTTATGCCCCTATAGTTAGAGCAGTTCATAGGGTCTCCTTTCTTGTGAAGAGGGCAAATTATTCCACAGTTCCATTCACTTGGCAGAGTCTCAGAGCACCAGATGGATTTAATGATATTATATATATGAACTTGAAGGTTCTCTCCGCCATATTTGAATAACTCTGCAGAGATGTTGTCAGTTCCAGGTGATTTATTGTTGCTCCAAAATACCTAAAAAAAACCTTGGCTCTGTGCAGAAACGGGCGGTCCGTTTGATAGATTCTCTCATCTTAACAGACGGACTGCAATCTTTAGAGCAAAGGCGTCAGGTGGGAATGCTGTCCTTGTTTTACCGGTATTACAATGGAAGGTGCTCCGAGGAACTAGCGTCGTTGATCCCCTCGGCACCGGTGCATAGTCGGGAAACACGTCAAACACGCGCCCAACATTTGTACACGGTTGACATTAGTCACATGAGAACGGGTCGGTTCTATGACTCTTTCTTGAGTTCAACGGCTCGGCTGTGAAACGATTTGCCGGCCTCTGTGTTTCCTCCCTCCTACAACATAGGTCTCTTCAAGACCCGTGTTCACTCCTTCCTTTCCTCAAAAAGACCCTACACACAGCATCTTCAAAGATGACATAGGCCCTGAGGGAAGTTATTTTTTCTCAGGGCCTCCTGTGTGGAGTTGATTTAAAAAATTAAAAAATAGTATAAGTATAAGTATAAGCTTTCCCTGACGAAGGAACGTTTGTTCCGAAACCGGTCGGATTTGCGCATCAAATAAGTGGTTTATACAAAGTTAAATTATTTCATTTTTCTATAATGGATAACCACAAAGTAATAGCTACATTCAAAAATATAAAAAAAAAATCAGCTGTGATATTAAAGATGAACCTTGATGAATCTCACACTAAGCTAATATTGTTTTTGTGCTTGTTGTCATCCCAGAATACGTGGAAAACTATAGAAAACTTGATTTGATGAAGACAAGCACAAACAAACAATGTAGCTTATTGTGTAGGTTTATTTTTAACTTTCCTATGACCTTTCCTCTCACGAAATATCAATAATTTGTTGTTTCCTCAAAAATTGACAACAATGGGACATTGCGGTTTTTAGTAGCTTCTTAATTTGTTGTTAGGCATTGTTTGGTGCAGCGCGCGCATCGGTGCTCGTGTGAGCTTATAACTTTTGTCTGTCTTTTAGGTAAGTACAAATTTCTACCCAAAAATCCGAATAATGATTAATTCTTTTATTAATAATATTTTATTATTCTTGATACTTCATTTATTAGATTTCAAAGTTTTTTTAAAAATTAACACTTGAAAAAGTACAAAAAATTTTGAATGAGATTATGATTGTGTAGAGTGGATTGATATGTTTGTGTAAAGAATGACTGGCGAAGGACCTTTATTTTGTGTTACTATCACTGCTTGAAACGATAAAAACACGTGTTACATGGAAAGGAAAGGACTCACCAAAAAGGATAAAAGAACTTGTATGCTGGCAAATGCACTTCTCTGCTTTCTCTCCCATCCAACAGGCACAAACAGCAATAGGCGTGAGTTTCGTTTATTTGATAGTACACGGCGGAGCTATTTTAATGGCGGTTCACCGATAGCGGAAGCACAATGGCTATATGTTGTGGCGGGCGTTTATTACAGACTGATTATGGGTAAGATTGACGGGTAGGAATAGGTAGGAAAGGAATTTGCAACATTATTATTACCAATCCCAAACAGTGATAGTATGTATGCGTGCTATGTAGGTATGTGTATGTGTAAGTATGTGTATGGGCGTAACCAAATTTGGTTCTTTTTAAGAGGCTGAGTTAAAAGTCTGTTTCTACCAAATAAAGTTAAAGTTTTTATATATTTTTCTTTTTTTTAAAACACAAATAATGCTTAAAAAATTTATAATTAAAATAATACAGACCAAGTGAAATCTCGGTCTTAGACACCGTGCACGAGTTACACGTGTTATGCCGTTGGGCGCGATTATACGAAGGTTAAAGTCACAGCTAGTGTCTACGGTGCTTTAGCCATTTTTCCTTTCCAGCGTCTTTATGCATTGAGTCATTTTTCTGAAGCGATGCATGTACTCGTATGTTGAATGGTCTATATCAGAAGATTATTTATGTGACTATGAGCCCAATGGCATCCACAAAAATTGTGGAGCATTTAAGGGCCATTAACCAGCCAGCGGCCGAGAATTAAAATTTTGTCGAAAGATGTTCTTACGAGAGTACAATTCGGTTCCAATGAGAAAGAATACTTATTCTCCGTACCAGCTTTTAAAAATAATAATTCAATATCGATTTTATTTCATTCAAAATTTGCTTTAATTTATACCTACATTCAAAAATGCTCGTGATGATAAAACTATTAAAATGATGTAGTTTTTGTAATTATTTTTTGATCAAAGTATTTATAATTTTTCAATAATGTGTAAGCAAAATAAGAATGTAAAAAAAAACTTAAATATATCAGTTTGTAACACCGTAAATAAATAGACAAACTAAAGTATTTTGGTCACAAAACAAGGGCAAGGTTTTTTTAAATTATTTTATTTGAACTAAAATTAAAATTCTGAAAAGTAGCTTTCCCAAATAATGTATTGATTTATTTAATTGCACGATTATATGTTTTGAAATGTATGTAGTATAATATAAAAATTTCTTTGAAAATTTAACAAATTTTCCAATGACCTACGGTAAAACCTTATTGTAGACACTAAAAATAAACATTTTTCAAAATTTAAAACTAGGTAAAAGAGCAGTCTTTCGAAATCAATTAATGTTTTTTTTGTGGAAAAGAGTCAATACGTCAAAATTTGATTTAAAATGTCATATTTCCAGTTGTTCCCATTTAAAAAAAATCTACATACTATTATGTCGGAGGTCAAATTTTTATTTTTTTGAATAATTTTTTTTTATTAGCTCCATAAAGAAGGCCCTAAGATAAACATTCCCTTCAGGGCCTATGCCATCTGTATGAAGGATATGAAGTTCTGGGAAGGAAAAAGGTATGAGTGAAGGATAGGAATTTTAGGGTCAATGTGGTCAGGATCGACGGACTTGTGAATCCGCCCCTTCACTGCAGCACACGACGGTGGGTAGAGAGAGTCCGGCTGGAGAGCTAAAAATGTCTCCCTCAACTAGTCTCATGTGGGTAAACGCATGTGTTGCCAAGACCTAGCAAACCTCACCATATGAACCCGGCACACCTGCTTATTCACCAAACGTAGCGAACCACTTGATGACCTATGACTGGGATGTTGGTTATTTATTTATTTATTTATTTTCGGGAAATCAACAGTTTACATTTTTACAGTTTGTACATGTTTGTATAGCCAAAATAAAACCAATTATGGATTTCCTCCATGTGACTTTACCTCTGATTAACAGCATAATAAAAAAAAAAAAATAATAAATTTATAATGTATGAGATCAAAAATTTTATAAAACAAAAGATTAAGTATATAAAACTAAAATTTACATAAAACATAAAATATCAATACATTGGTAACCATAAGAAGCCAGATTGTACATATAAATAAAATCATAACAGAATTAAAGATAAACGATAGAAACATAGACACATAACATATTATGAAACATCAGAGAAATACTCTTTTATGTACCCCTTATATTTGGTAGGTTCGGAATTGAAAATGTCCACCTTGGATAATATGCTATTGTAACTATTGCATAGTCTGTTCAGACAAGAATTTTGCTTGCAGTTTGTCTTGCATTGATCAACCCTGAACAGGACAGAAGAGCGTGTTGTACGCGCAGGTACATTAAATTGAATTTTATTTAGCAACTCTGGGCATTGAATATTATTGTTAACTAATTTATACAGGAATATTGCATCCTTATGATGCCTTCGTACACTCAATGAATCAATTTTAAAGTATGAGGCTGCCTCTGCATAATTATTAAATCTTACATATGACTTGTAACAAAGATATTTGAGGAATTTGTTTTGAATTGCTTCAATTTTGTTCGTATGGATTTGATAAAATGGAGACCAAACAACTGACGCAAACTCCAAATGACTTCGTACGTAGGCAAAGTAGAGTTGCTTAATGACGTTGATACTATTAAAAAGTTTTGTGTTTCTCATGATAAAACCTAACATTTTAGCAGCTTTATTTATGATTTGTTGTATATGAAGGTTATCTAATTAATGGTTCCCGGGTGGCGGTACCTACAACCACCTCCCAAATTGAGATATATCCATATTGTTTTCCGTCTGCCATGGAAAACAAAAACATTGTTGCCCTGCCCAAATGTTTCACGTTTGCATAAACATTTGGTTCAATGTTAGTAGTAGTATTGATAAAATGTTTACTTTGATAAAATATTGACATTGATAAAACATTGATATTGATAAAATATTGACAGCGATAAAATATTGACATTGATAAAATATTGGCATTGATAAAATGTTGACTTTGATAAAACATTGACATTGATAAAATATTGACTTTGATAAAATATTGACATTGATAAAATATTGACATTGATAAAATATTGACAGCGATAAAATATTGACATTGATAAAATATTGGCATTGATAAAATATTGACATTGATAAAATATTGACATTGATAAAATATTGACATAAATAAAATATTGACATTGATAAAATATTGACACTGATAAAATATTGGCATTGATAAAATATTGACATTGATAAAATATTGACATTGATAAAATGTTGACTTTGATATAATATTGACATTGACAAAATATTGACGTTGATAAAATATTGACATTGATAAAATATTGACATTGATAAAATATTGACATTGACAAAATATTGACATTGATAAAATATTGACTCTGATAAAATATTGATAAAATTTTTACATTGATAAAATATTAACATTGATAGAATATTGAAACTAATAAAATATTGACATTGTTAAAATATTGACATTGATAAAATATTTATATTGATAAAATATTAACATTGATAAAATATTGACATTGATAAAGTATCTATTGACATCAATAATATTATTATTTTCTCTTATTTTTAAAGACATTTCATTAAAATTTTCCAGTCCTTCAAAATAAATGTCAACTGTTCTTTTGTCACTAATTTTCTCATAGATGATTTTCACTAATAATGGAGGGTAGCAAATGTAAAATCATGCAATGTTCAGTGTTTCAAAAGACGTATCTTTTCCAAAACTTTATAATTACAATGAGTTTATCGGAAGTGACCTGCCAGGTAGCGAACTTTCGGTAGCGAACTGACCACGATTCGTTCAATTTTAAGTGACCAAAGTGTCGGTAGTGCTAAAATTGTGTGCCCATCATGCAAGTACTCGTACAACGTAACTGCAGGTGACATCGCACGACAAGGTACTCCCCAGGTACTAGCGCCGGCGCCAGACTTCAATGTGTGTGTGCGCTCAGCGTACGGTGATATCACTAGGCAGCCGTCCGGACACCTCCACCGCCCGGGCCCCCCGGCCCTGCCCCCGCTCCTGCTATTACCTTAGCCGCTCTAGCCGGACGCCCCGGCCAGACTTACCTTCCCGCTAGCGGCGTCCAGCCGCCCACTACTCGCAAAATGACCACAAGATCCACTGCTAAAAAAGGAAAACCGGAGAAAGATCTACATTCTGCTTCCACATCTGCTGCAGCGGCGTCTTCTGCTCCACAACCACAGAGTACAATACAGCCTCTTGTGCCCAAGCTGCCAACCCAGCCAATAACATCGTATAGCGATGCCCTCGTCAACGGTAGACGACGATCTCGGCCAATCTGTAAAGGGTGTGATGAACCTGCTTTGTCGAATAGTTGGCAAATAATTTTTTTCTTATAACAAATATGAGCATACTACCGACACCGGTGGGGTATATTCGATAGCGGAATTAAAGGGGTCTGCAGCAATTGGGGCTGGCCTTTCGAAGAAGGATTTATCTACTGGGGTAACGAAAGCATTCAACAAATCAGAATAGGTATCAAACCATATTAGGGGCGTCCCATCAATCACAGTAAAGGGCCAAATCTGATGCCTCTTGGTGGATTTAGAACAAAATATTGTCCCACGTTTTAGGGGGTAGTGATGTTAAGTGGAAGGAACCACTTCGCTTGAGTCATAAATCGCGTTTTGTAGGAAAGAGAACGGAGTCGGCAACGAGTGGTTTCACGTTTGAAATCGGCGAAAAAAAGGCTCAGGTTTCGGATTGGATTTTGGGTTATTTAGATAACGCAGATAAAAAATGTGTTCGATCCCTTGTATTTGAGTGGGTTGTCAAGATCGATACATTAAAGCTGAATTTATCTCTTGATTTTACGTGTACGAGATTCAAGAAAGTAATTAGTGAAACTAATAAAAATTAATGTCCTGTCAGAACTTTAAATTATGTGCAAATTCAAGTATTTTTCTGAGTGCAGTTCACATAACTCCGAGAAATTATGAGTGATAAATTAATGTAAAAAACGTTGGAAAGTAGGTTTGACATGGGACCTACGAGATGGAAAGAGGGTAGATTGGACAGACATCCTTGAGTCGGAGAACAGGCTGGTCGTGGAATTTCGAAGGGACACGAAACGGGGGAGGAAATGCGCGGGACAAGAGTGTTGTGGCTCGTTGTGGACTTACCGAAAACGAGAAGTGTTTGTTTGTTGAGACTAGCTTCAGTGAAGATTGTACAGTAATTTATGGTGTAAGATAAAGAAGCTCGGTGTTGTGTTATTTACTAAAAAGGGGATAACCGTTGTTAAACTTCGCAATTGCCGCGCGATAAACATTTAAATTTGGGAATAGAGACTGGATTAAAGTGTTGGACTCCTGTCATAATTAATGATAATAATAACAATATATCTTTGTTGAACGAGATCTGCGAGATTATAACAAAAAAATACCGACTCAGTGTTAATGCTTACAGTGGTTTTAAAATTACATAACTACAAAAAAGGATATCAACTTAAAACCCTAAATATGAACACTAGATAAGTGAAGAATATAAAACAGTTATAAATATAGGTTTTCCCAAAAATCCGCCACTGGACTATCCGTGTTGAGGACGTAACATTTAAGTCGATTTATTTATTTATGCTACTTTTGTCGACTCGTGAACATGCCTAGACTTTTATTGAAATATAATCACATAATAGATTGGTTACATAAATAGTAATTGCGACGTATCATTCATTACATAGAGGGAAAAAAATATAACAATAATAATAATAACCCAGTAGAAAACATTCCATCCTTCTTTTAAGGACAGTGCAACGATTAAAATAATGATAATAATAAAAATAATGGAAAAATGGTGTTAATTCAGTTAAGAAGTTTTAACCAGAATAATTTGAGTTTTGATAATAAATGTACAGTCAGTCGAAAGCAAAAATTCAGTTTAGAAAGGAGGGTTTTAAAAATACAAAGTAGGTCTGACGTTACCGTGTATAGTTAGGGGAGGGGGGGTTGGTAGTTATGATTGCGCAATAGTCTGGTAAGGGGCCACAGGACGTGAGAGAAGATCTTCCCACAATGCAGCTTAGAAAAAAAGGGGTTTTAAAATTACAGTACCTACATTAAGACCTTGTACGATGATAAGGAAAGCAAGTAGGGAGTTTGATCATTTATAGGGAGGACGCGTGATTAAGACGCGGAGTTGCGTTTACCCTACCGGGAGTCGCGGTTTTAGCAACCATGTTCTTGATAAGTCAAATAACTTTAACCTATATTACAGGACCTCACTGATTGCAGGATGGAGTGAAGAGAACGCTGACCCTGTATTATTTAACTGTACCAGCGTTGAATGAACTGATGTTTTGATTATTCCAGAATAGGTACCAGGCATAATTCACAGATGTTATTAACATGAACAGCTACCTTTTCTCGGCAGACAACTGATGCCGAGCTAGACCAAATGGGGAAGACACGTGCGGAATCAGCGTAGGGGATACCTGGCTCTCTAGGAGGCTCGGGTTCGATTCCCGGTACCGTAACCTAGAAATCTATAATTGAATTACATGTACTTGTTTGAAGAGTGACGTGAATAGAACGCAAACCGTGAACAGTTAATTTCAGCGGCTCCAGCGCAGAGGAAAATTAATATTATTTAAGCAGCTGATATGGATATGTTTAAACGTTATTATCGTCTAGGGCAGTGACGTTTTCTTCCAGACAGCTGATGCCGTGCGGTCGGGGGAACACACACAAAAATGAACGAGCGAGCCCACGTAGGTATCTACCTACATCCCTGTGGGTATTGTACACTCAACCCAATGGAGAGTGCTTTCAGATTTACGACACACCAAATTGAAGGGGACCGACTGCAGCCTAAACAGCGTGAAACGGAAAAATAATACTAACAGGTACTCTGCTGAATCCTAATTGTTGAATTGCGATTTAAGTCCTTCATGATTGACGAATGTGTTGGTGACACCGAGGCTACACATTATGTGAGAAATTGGTGGTCGAGTGGTAAGGGTCCTTCCCACATTGTCATGTTAGGGAGGGGTGCCCCTCCATAGACTGATCGGGTCTCGCGAGGTGCTGGAAGCAATTCCCTTTCGCGGGACTATGTCGAGCGGATGGAAGCGACAGGTCGTATGAAATGAGATGCCAACGGTAAAAAAGGGCATGGTTTGCTGACGGAGGCATTTGGCCAAAAGCATCTCGCGTTGCCTGCAAGGTAGTTTGGAGATGCGCACCAGCAGGTCATCTGTGGGACGGAATCCTGTAGCATCATCACATTTTTTAGTCCTGTCGACCCAGAAGCAAACGTAATGCCCACAAGGTGGGGGTTATGTCAGCTCCTGGAGGTCGAGTGTAACGCTGGGTCGGTCACGTGGGAGAAGGATCTGCCTGTCACAAGCTTACGCCACTTTGTTGTAGAGTCTTGATAAGGGACGAAATAGATTACCCCTTCTAGAGCCAGTAAAGTAGTTTCGGAGGTATTCGATACTGGAGTTGTCTGGGAAAGGTTTGAAGGCATGCCGTTCTTCTTTTGTTATGGAGGGGTCCGGGTATCTGGTTTATCGTCAAGAGATTTTCCGGGTGCCATGGGTATAGCCTCATCATGCATTGGTCGGAGGGTCATGTCCTGAAAGCTGACCACCTAGTCAACTTGGTCAAGTGGAGGAGCCAGTATTAGCTTGCAAAGAATTTCCTCTCCATCACCATCCATTCTATCCTCTATCCCATCTTTATACTTCCATCCTAGGTACAAGTTTGTGTTTACTGACAACAGAACATATTATCACGATTATGTATAGGATATATCCATGGAGAGCGGTGCAGAGAATCGCCAATTATCCACATGAAATGAAACATTCAAGGTACATTACATTACATTCCATCAATTTTATAGCCTAGCGAGAGTAATAACAACAGTGCTCATTATGTGAATATTGGAGCAGTGTATATCATTAGAATCATAGTGGGGACAAATTTAGGATAGTTTAGACAGGGCGTGTCCTTCAGACGTCTAAGAGATACAGAGTAATTCTTCCACACCTTACCTGAAAGAACCGAAAGTTACCACGAAATACATTAAATACCTATCCTAGATGTTCTAGGTGCTCCGAAACAAAAAATTACACAACGTGGAGAAAAGGATTTATTGTAAGAATTTCCCGGAAAACTACCTTTTACTGTGTTCAGTCACAGGGGTGGGAAAAATAAGTCATGATTCAAAACATTAATGGCGAATCATTCAGGGTACGAGAGTAAGATCTACCAACCGGAGATCTGAACGCACGAGAAGAAGAAATATTATAAAGTTTTCGTTAGGGGGGGGGGGGGGGGGGTGAACCATCACAAGGGACAGGGTCTATCGACGACAGCTTGGTCACTATTCCCAAAAACCTACATCTGCATGTATTCATGTTTCACCCGAATACCACAGAAGAAAACATATCTTCATTCTTAAAAAAGAAGAAGCCGGATTTAATTTACACTGTCGAAAAACTGGTCACGAGACATGAACGTTATGCTGCCTTCAAAATAGGCATACCGGAAAATTACTTCCACTTTTTCCTAGACCCCACGATCTGGCCTGAAAACGTGGCCTTCAATGAGTGGTCATTTCGGAGACCACGACCCCAAACTAAGACGGTCGATACGACGTCCGAAAAAGATAAACATTAGTGGAATATACCAGAACGTTCGAAGTCTGAATAATAAAATTATCGACTTCATGACAAACGTAATGTGCCAGAAACCACTTCTGATTGCTCTTACCGAAACTTGGCTAACTTCAAGCACCTTTTCGTCGGAGCTATTCGAAAACCTATACCACGTCTACAGGAAGGATAGAGGCAGTCGCGGAGGAGGGATTCTCCTAGCCCTCCGAGCTGACAGCCACTCACACGCGGAAAGAATGGACTGCATGGAAACCCAAGGTGAAGATTTATGGGTGAAAATATCGCATAGAAATGTCATCATTTATATATGTGTTGTATATTTTCCTCCAAATACAACATCTGAACAGTATCAATTATTTTACGACAAAACTATAAGTGAAAGTGTAAAGTTACAATCAAAAAATATTATTATTTTCGGGGATTTCAACTTTCCCTCAGGGAAAAACCCAATTGACGTTTTCGATTACTTTTGTTATTTTTATAATTTAACACAATTCAACACTGTTTATAACATAAATGCACACATGTTAGACTTAGTATTAAGTAATATAAATTTAAAAATGCTGTTATCTGCCGCCATGACTCCTCATTAGTCAGAGAGGATATTCATCACCCTTCACTTTCATTCACGTTCGATTACACAACTCAATCACATATACAAACAGACACGTTGCCTCCAGACATAAACATGGGTTGGATTTTCCACGAAAGCTCAGATAATACACTTAAGAATGCCTTAGAACAACATCACTGGAATCATTACGATTGCCTTGACGTAAATCTAGCTGTCGAAATGTTTTATGAACAGCTCAATAATATTTTCAACATTTGTTTTAAGAAAAGATCTACACGTATGCTCAAAGATATTAGACAATATCCGAAATGGTTTAATGGGGAAATCATTCACCTCATACGGGAAAAAACTAAAATGCACCATCTTTGGAAAAAAAACAAAATCCGAACATGCCTTAGCTAACTTTAAAACTTTGCGAAAATCAATCAAACGGTTAATTGGTCAGGCCTACACTGACTTTACACGTGAGGCCGAGAACAGTATAATAACAGACCTAACTCGATTTTGGTCTTACACTAACGATAAACGCCGCGGCTGTGACAAACTTAACCACATGGACTACAAAGATAACAAATATGATGGATCTTCTGAGATCGCCGCAGGTTTCGCACACTATTTTCAATCAGTATTTAGCGACAATATCCCCAAACTTGACATATCCTCTATAGCTTCATCGTCATTTAATTCTTTGCCTGTACAAATTCATGAAATTAACGATGACGATATTATTACAGCTTTCCATAAGCTAAAACCTAAATACTCCATCGGCCCAGATTGTATTTTTATAGATAAATAAATAAATAAATAATAAATAAATTCCACACATAATCCTCAAAAGATATGCAAGTTATTTTATTCAACCTCTAAAACATATTTTTAACCTATCACTTCGCAAAAATATCTTTGCGGAAATGTGGAAACTAACGAAAGTAACCCCTATACACAAAAAAGGAAAAAAGTCAGAAATAGATAATTACAGACCTGTAGCTGTGTTGTCAGCACCCGCAAAACTTTTAGAAACCATAATTTATTCACAGATATATAACCAAACAAAACACACACTCACCAAAAATCAGCACGGATTTCATCCCACACTGTCACCTTCAACGAATCTTATGAATCTCACCACCTATATTAATAATTCATTCGAAAATTTTGTACATGTTGATGTGATTTATACAGACTTCGAGAAAGCATTTGATAAAGTCGACCATGATATTTTATTAAAAAAATTAAGTGACATCGGATTCTCTCAGAATTTCCTCGCTTTTGTGGCTAGCTACTTACGCAATCGTCGTCAGTATGTCAGTTACGGACACCATCTCTCTCACGAATACAAAACTAACTCCGGGATTCCCCAGGGATCGAATCTAGGACCCCTTTTCTTTCTCTTATTCATCAATGACATTGGCAACACCATAAACCACTCAAAATATCTCCTTTTTGCTGACGATATAAAACTTTTCAAAGCAATCAAAAGTTACATCGATTCCATTCTTCTGCAGAACGATCTTGATTCTCTTGTCAAATGGTCGGAACTAAACAACTTACCCTTCAGCATTCAGAAATGCAGTGTCGTTACATTTACAAGATCCAAAGATACATTCCTGTTCCCCTACCACATTAATAAACATAAATTAACACGTAAAAATGAGATTCGAGACCTTGGCGTAATTTTTGAAGCAAATCTCTCTTTCAAATCCCATATATCTGATATTGTCTCCCGTGCCAACAAAATTCTTGGATTTGTTCTTCGTAATTCAAGATCATTTACCAACGGAATCGCAATCCGAAGAACTTATGAAGCACTTGTTCGCAGTATCTTGGAATACAGCTCCATTATTTGGGCCCCTTCTGAGCAAAACCATATTCTCGAAATAGAAAAGTACAAAAGAGATTCATGCATTACCTATATATGAGGAAATATATGTACTACCCTTTCCTGTATCCATCCTTATTCTTAGCAGGAATGCTCGATCTTAATACATGAGAAGCCCGCCGAAAAATATTTTTAGGAAAACATTTTTTTAAGATAATCTCTGGAACTATACATAATCCACCTATTTTGAAAGAAATTAACTTATATGTCTCAGACAATACTCGTGGAAGGTCCCATACCCTTTTTTATGCTCCAAAAGCGAGGACTTCTGCCTATCAGAACGCGCCAGTCAACAGAGCGACTGATATGCTCAACGAGTCTGCATTGACCATTGACATTTTTAACGTAACCTACAGGCAGTTTAACAATTATCTTTTGACGTGTGTCACAAAGTAGTGAAACTGACCTTTTTATGTGTTTTGCTATACTTTTTGTCTAATTTGTAATCTTCTCCATAATGTATTGGTGAATAACCGTTTTACGGAGAACATGAAAAAATAAATAAATAAATAAGTAAGTTGAGGTGATTTTTCATAAAAAAACAGCGCTGAACAAATTATCAAACTATTTTTATGAATATGATAATTCACAGAAAAAGTTGATTTTGGTCTTAGTTTATACATGAAGGATTAATAACAAGAATAAAAATAAATTGATATCGTTTGATCATACAATCGATATGAAATGTTATAACTATTCACTGCGCTATGAAATTTGAAGCGGAAACAGAAAAAAATGCCTAATACCACTTTGTTATATTCGACGGTGTAATGCAAAAGCAAGTCAACCCACTTGTAGGTACATGACATGCTGCAATTCTGCGTAATAATTTATTGATCTTTCGTACTAGAACACCGGGTAATGCTTGAATAATGGAGTTGGTGCACTTTACTTGGGAAAGCGACCCGATACCTCGGGACGGAGATACCGGCTAGATAGCAGTGATGCGACCTTCAGAACAAAGAACAACAAAGAGCTGAAATGAGTTATTTTATGTAGAGTCAAATACAGCGGTATAAACCAGAAAATTTCCAATAGTTTTCTTTTTAAATTACACGCAAAAGGCCCGTGAAGAAAATAATATTTCTCAGTGCCTTTGTTATATTTGGGGATGCTGTGTGGAGGGTCTTTTAAGGAAAGAAAGGAGAGGAAGTTCCGGAAAGGAAAAACGAAAGAGGGGTGGGTAGGAATCTAGCTTGTTCAGGAGTGAAATTATTGTGAATTCATCCTTCCCACTGCTATGCAAGACGATGGATCGAGGGAAACCAGCTGGAGAGGTCAGAGGGTCTCACCAAACCGTCTTTCCCGATCCGACCCGCTAAGCAGCTGATGGGCCGGCGCACCCGCCATCAAGATCTGAACACACCTCACCCGATGTGTCCGGGCACCCCTACTAAGTCTCCAAACGGAATGAACCACCTGGGAAGACCTCTGGCGGGAATGTTGGTTATCCAGAACATGATTCTCGGAGCAGCGGTACCCATACCCACCTTCCAGATTGACTCATTATAATATATTTATTTGCATTTAGTAAACATGTACAGTCCTTACGGATTCCTTTCCGAGGCGGATTGTATGTTATTTTGACAGTTTTAAATAATATTTTTTTATTATTTCCTCATTCCATGTTTGTTTACTGTATTTGTTGATTGTTTCTTCGTAATGTTTGTAGACCTCATCGTTATAATAATAATAGTTTATTCCAGAATGTACATATACAGGGGAAGTGCAATGCAATACATTCCATATTTTTTAATAACAAAAGAAAGAAAAATAATAAGATGAGGTAAAAAATAATAAACATCAACACAAATAAAAACAAATAAGCATGAGAAATGAAATATTAAACACTTAAATTAATCCAAACGGCCGTTTACGGGGGTATTTCACCATCTCCCGTCTCCAGAGGGTCATCAGAGGAGACTCCAGCCAGGCAGTCACGGCGGTGATGATCGCATTCTTCGAATGGCGCAGTCTGCGCCATAAACTTCCTATGCGGTGGCGGAGAAGTGCACGGAGAGTATGCACTCGTCCCTCCAGGAACATTTCCGTAGCACTGCAGTATCTCGGTAGGCGGAAAAGTTGGCGATAAGCGTTATTGCAAGCAACCTTCAACTTATGCCATTGGGTTGCCCACAGTTCTGATGTGTACAGCGAGGTACAGAAAGCGTTGAACAGTATTGTTTTTACTTTGGGGCTGCAGGAGTAAAAACGTCTTGAGAGCATACCTGCTCTAACTGATATTGCTCTTCTCTGCCTTTCCATGTCATTTCCATGTTATGTTTATTGATTTCCTCATCTTCAAGTTTGTTGATTTCTTTAACTTCGTATTTATGGACTTCATCTTCGTGATTATTGATTGTATCGTGTTTACTGATTGTGTAGGTTGTTGTGTTAGTGTTACTTCGTATTTTTTTAAATTTCTTCATTCGTTCGACTGTTTAACATGTTTTTTACTAATTGAAACATGGCTTACAATAATAATATGCTTTAAAATAACTTTTCTAAAAAACAAAACATGTAGTTTAAAGAACCATGTTTCTAAAGGTTTTGAAGGAATAATAGTTTTGCAGCTCAATTATACTTATATATATATATATATTTTTACATGAGCTCCACACAGGAGGCCTTGAGGAAAATAATTTCCCTCAGGGCTTACGCCATCTTTGGGGATGCTGTGTGGAGGTTTTTTTTTAAGAAATCGAAGGAGAGTTCTGGGAAGGAAAAGGGTTTAAGGGTGGGTAGGAAACTGGGGTTCAGTGTGTCCTGATCATCCGCCTCCAAGACCTAGACAAACCCCACCCCATGAACCCGGGCACCCCTGCTAAATCACCAAACGTAGCGAACCACTTGGGGTAACCTATGGTAGAGGTGTTGGTTATCCAATAAAGGTTCCCGGGGCGGCGGTACCCATTCCCACCTCCCAAATTGCATTGTCACTGATATTGAAATATAGAACAACATAATTAGAGGCGCTATAGTGTATTATTATAATTAAAAATATATTTATTTAATTTATATAAAATAATCATATTAATCACAACAAATTAATTAAATAATCCGTACTAGCGCACTCCGGGATTTGAACACGCAACCTCCGGATTCAAACTCCTCCATACCCATCGACCACGGAGGCCGTCAATTTATGAAGTTTTAACTTTTAATTTTATTTGTATCAGTTCACAGCTAAACAAGTGCAAAACGATTTTTCAAAAAAATACATTGCATCTGAAACGACGGGAGAGCACGTCAGTAATAATTTGAACCGGACATCGTTAACAAAATTTTGCAGTCTTTGTGACCTACAAAATCTTACAAAAGTCCACTTTTATTGATTATAATAATTTTTTTATTTTACTTTACCTATTTTTTTTGCGGACAAGCGTTGCTAATTTGCTTACAATCTAAATTTTCGATTAGAAACCGTTTTTAACAACCGTGAAACTAATCAACAGCTTCTGAACATATTAAAAGATTGACCCACCCAACACCATACAGAATAATAAAACTATAGCAAATGTTCAACAAAGGTTAATAAACTTTTCCTAAAAGATTAATTCCT
The DNA here is from genome assembly GCA_917880885.1 of Limnephilus marmoratus. Lineage (NCBI taxonomy): Eukaryota > Metazoa > Arthropoda > Insecta > Trichoptera > Limnephilidae > Limnephilus > Limnephilus marmoratus. Next base: position 4,893,925 of record OU862927.1, on the reverse strand, counting down.
AGTAGGACTCTTATGCAAATACATCAAAGTAATAATTAGATCCACAAGAAACAAAACACTAAACTAGATTGAATTGCAAATCATGAACACATAATCAAAAGGAAACCACAACAATACTTTATAATCAGTTGTAACCGATGCATTTTTTAGATAAACCTTGAAAACTGTAACACAACTTTGTAGTTATAAGAATCCATAATACTATATTATCAATCATTTAGCAGGTGTTTGATAATATGTGGTGGGGTCAAAATTCACGAAAAAACGCTTTTGTTGAAATTTATTAATTGTCGATATGCTATTATTATTTTAAATATTAGGTTACTGTGGGCCTTTGAAATGTAAATATTGTATTTTCATGGTGGGGGACCATATACGTGGCCCTAATTTTGTATAAAATATCGGGTTAACTTAGAATTGGCACAAACAGTTTTATTCACTAATTTGGATAACATATCTACTACAGCAATCATGAATTCAATTGTGGTGAGTTTAATTTTGTTATATTTAAAAAAATATGTATTAAAAAATACGGGAAAAATATTCTTCATATTAATCATAAAGAAAACGTTAAGATAACTTAGAAGCCTTGGAAATTAAAAAATCCCTTAAAAATAATGAATCTATTATCAACAAATAAAAAATATTATCTTATAGTCCAATCATGAATATGTTCCCCTACCCACCCACTCTACATTAATACCTATCCACCCACTCTACATTAATACAGGATCTAATGCCGAATTATATGCCATAATAAATCGCCTGCATATACTTGGTAACAAATATGTTGTTGATGATATGATAAATATTGAAAGATTATCAACATACCAACATTATTTAATTAAAGCTGTTTGTCAGCGCTTCTCAGTTAGATTATAATCTAATATACTTTATATGTTTATATTCGTCATCAATGTTTATTTCTGGAATTTTTAAATTTATTACTACTTACTTTAGGGAGTATTTTTTTAGTTCATAATATCTTGTACACATTCATGTATATGAGGTTTTCTTTTTCTTCATGTTTATTTTATAATAGCTTATTATTTTTGCTTTATACTGTCACTTCAATATGTGCTCTTTAATTTTTTGATATATTATTTTTTTTCTTCTTAACTATGTGTATTCTTTCAAATTTTTGCAATTACCATGTAAAAGTCGTTAATCGGCGTTAATTCATAATAAATAAATAAATAAATAACTAGCAACGGCTCCACCCCTACCATAATAAAACATTGTTCCCATCCATATTTCGAAACTGTCAAATTAGTATACGCTTGCCCTGAAGAAGGAACGTTTGTTCTGAAACCGGTTGGATTTACTCATTATACAAGTTGGTCAAACAAAGTTGAATTGGATAAGTTTTAAGATTTTCACAGCCAAAAGCATTTCGTTATTTGTTTTGGGGGTGTTAGGCCGTGTTGCGCTACCTCCTTCTACAGCGTTGCAGAGTCCATCATCACGGCATCACTGCAACGATGTCCGAAACGTTGGCTAAAGAAGGAGGTAGCGCAACACGGCATAACACCCCAAAAACAAATAACGAAAAAGTTGAATTGTTTCATTTAAATATATATTTAACCATTGAAGACAATATTATCGATTCTTAAACGAAAATTTTAAACAGAAAAATTATACTTAGATATAGTCGCGTCTAGGAATCAAATTCAGAGCTTGCTTGAACTTGCCTAACCACTTATCTGCTCTAACCACTGAGGTAAATATGCCCTATCCCCTTCGGTCATATTAAACTGTTTCATACTTCGACTAAGAGAACAACAGATATTATCTTCTGGTTGCTATCTTTATGTATGATTAAGATTCTACCCGAACCAAATGCAATCTAGATAGTGTCTTGGATAAATCCCAATTTTTATTTTAATGTGCGACATTTATCGACTTTTTTAGCAATCTAGGATGAATATTTTTTAGTTTTGGAATAACTTAATAATTAAAACTTTAAATTGTAATATTTAAACTTTGAATACAATATTCGCGACTCTTAAACGATCACGCCCTGCATAATAATTGATTATCTATTTTGGTTATTATTAATTGTTATTACTATAATGTTTTAATTTTTTTTATTTTCTATTTATGTTCTTATTTCTTTACTGTGTAAATATATAAATATGTATAACTATATGGGACGTGTGGGATTGCACTATCCTCCCCACATCCTGGAATAAAGATTTACGCACCAGATTTAAATGTCCGGGTTAAATTTTCCCCACAGGGAAAACTAAACCCTTTCACACACTTCCCAAATGATCATCTAGTCAATCCACGCTATGCAATTGCACTATATAAGTATTATAAATACAAAAAATACAAGAACAACATGTCAACCTACCAGAGACCAAATGGGAAAAAATTCACCGACTCCAAATATTTTCATATCAGAGGGTTCGGCTCTGTGGAACTCTTAATTGAACCTATAAATCCTACTGATCCCTGAATATGAATATTTAAAAAATCTTTTGTAATTCTACATGTATTTAAAATGACTGATTTTTGCATTTTTATCCATAAATTCTTTGACAAATCTAATATGCCTTAATTTTGAATGAGAGACCTAGGTATCATGCCAGTAGCCGAAATAACAAATGGTAATATTTTTATAGTATGAAAATGCCAAATTATTTTAATCTCATTTCCTAAATCTGCGTATTTTCTTATTTTTTCAAATTTTAATTATTATTAAACGAAAATTTTAAATAGAAAAATCAGAAAAGGTACGGTCGCATCTAGGAATCGAACCCAGGATCTTAATTTTGCAGGAGCTTAAATTGGAGCTTCAGTTAATTTTTTTTTTCATTATTGATTACAGTTAGGTATATTGAAAAAACGAAGTTGGTTGTAATAAGGTCTGAGCATGTTAAATATCAAATTTTTAATTTTCTTACTCAATAAAAATAGTTTCAAAATTGATTTTACTATTAAACTTTCGCTAACTTAATTCGACATTTACCAACAAAGCGATGAGAACTAAAACTTTTTAAATATTATTTTCGGCAATTAAAGGATACAAAAATCTTTTGGAACCGGGTCTACGATTCGACCATAAAGAAACAGTTGACATTCTACCAAACAGACGATTATTTTTAAATTTGACATCGAAAATTACAAACTTTTCAAATCAATAAAAGTAATAAGTAATACAACATCGACTCCAAGGGAAAATGTGTATAATAATTATTATAACCTTTTTTTACATGAGCTCCACACAGGAGGCCCAGAGGAAAATAATTTCCCTCAGGGCCTATGTCATCTTTGGGGATGCTGTGTGGAGGGTTTTTTTCAAAGGAAAGGAAGGAGAGGAGAGTTCTGGGAAGGAAAAGGGTTTAAGGGGTGGGTAGGAATATGGGGTTCAGTGTGTCCAGGTCATCTCCAAGACCTAGACAAACCTCACCCCATGGACCCGGGCACCCCTGCTAAATCACCAAACGTAGCGAACCACTTGGGGTGACCTGTGCCAGAGGTGTTGGTTATCCAATAAAGGTTCCCGGGGCGGCGGTACCCATTCCCGCCTCCCAAATTGCCTCCCGCCTCCTAAATAGTGTTATGCAGTAATATTACATAAAAAAAATTATAAAATAAATCATCAGCATGGGTTTCCGGTGAGACTATCATTGTCTCAACAAAATAAATAATAATAATAATTTATTTTATTTCGTAGTTTGTCGCAACTCTCCTATGCATGGGCGCCCTGGTATCCGCCCGCCGCTGGACAACCCCCGTCGGAACCTGGACTGCTCCTGACGCGTGGGCGGCCGCCACCCCCCCGCCCGCATGGGTTCCCCGCCCAACCCCCCCGCCCGCCGCCTGGCTAGGAGCACCAGCCCCCCTGGGCGCCGACGGTAGTGTCGTAGACACCCCTGAAGTGGCGGCCGCTACTGCAGCCCATCTGGCAGCAGTGGACGAAGCCGTGGCCGCCGCAGTAGCTGCGAGTTGGGTAACTCCACCACCCGCTTGGGTTCCTGCGCCTACACCATCCTGGGTGACTCCCCCTCCAGCGTGGGTTGCTGCTCCACACTCTTGGGCTCTAGGAGCCGCCCCTGTTGGGGCTGATGGTAGCGTTGTAGATACCCCCGAAGTAGCAGCTGCCAAAGTTGCCCACTATGCCGCAAAGCAAGCCGCAGCATCTGCTGCAGGAGTATGGTAAATACTCCTTATACGTCCTTCTTTCACCTTCATTGCCATCCTCTTTCCTCTTTAACCAAATGCTGACCATGTATTGACACGAATATTATTACTAAAAAGTATTATATAATAATTTAATCATTGAAGATAAGATATCAACTTCTCAAATAAAAAATGTGAAACAAAATGAGAAAAATAAATTGGTCGCATCTAGGAATTGGACACAAGCGCCCAGAACCCTTGACGGGGCTTTGCTATACCACTGACCAAATCGACCATAACATCAACTTTGGTCATATTTACCTGTGTCATATTTCCAGCAAGAACTACCAACATTTTCTTCTTTTTCTGTGTGCTATCTTTATATTATTATCTTCAATGATCAAATATTACAATTTAAGATTTTATTCAGTAAGTTATTCCACTGTAAAAATGCATAATATTTTTTTTTATGTTGTAAATAATATCCTAGTTTTATAATTTATTATTCAATATTTACTTGTTTTAAAGCAAATTCAATAAAAAAAGCATTAATTGTATCGTTTCGTTTTCTTCCTCATTTTATTTATTTATTTATTTATTTACGCCCTTTCACGGGGCTTTTCCATAAGTATGAAATTTACAAATTACACTATGATTAAATAATATATAAATACTATTTCTTTAACAAAGAAATATAATAGGTTTTTGCAACGCAATATATAGTATTTATTGTACATAACTGAACTGCCTCAGTAACAGTATTTTGTATTTGTTTAAAGATAAATTGAAGATGTCCACTGACTTGGTATAATTATTTCCCTCCGTTATTAGTATTCTGGGCAAAGAGGAATACATATGGTAGTTAGTTCCAGAATTTCTGCACTGAAATAAATCCTGACTTCTGGTATTACGTAGTGGAATCCGGAAGCTTATCAATTCTAGCAATATCGGACTATCAACTAAATCATTTAGAATTTTATATAGAAATACCAAGTCAATGAAAATTCTTCTGTCGGACAATTTGAGCATATTCATATCATTTAAAATAGTGTTGTAGTTCAACATAATTGCTGGAATACCCATTTTAAAATTTAGAAAACGTAAGAATTTGTTTTGTATTCTTTCAACAGCTTGTACATGTATACTATAATGTGGATTCCAGACGGGAGAATTGTACTCAAGTTGACTTCTAACATAGGCAAAATATAACAGTTTAATACACTTTATATTGTTAAAAATTCTAGTTAGCCTGGTTATAAATCACAACATTTTTAAGCCCTTATTAGAGATTTCTGTTATTTATTTATTTATTTATTTGTTTTATTATACGCCCAGAGGGCTTTTACATAAAAAAATAAAGGCAGTACATCTTTAACATTTTTTTTTTTTTTTTTTTTTTTTTTTTTTTTTTTTTTTTTTTTTTTTTTTTTTTTTTTTTTTTTTTTTTAGAAATTTAATTAAAATTAAATTCGATAATGTTATTATCGAGTTCTGCAAGTTTTTTGGTTAGTGTTTTAGTTACAGCTGTTTCGACTTGTAAGGTCATTTTCAAACTGTGGTGAAGCCACGTACGGACGACTTATTTATAAGATTTTAAATGTCAATTTTTAGTGTCTAAGTTGATTTATTACCGGTTAAACCAATTTGTAGAGACACTAATTGAGAGAGTGCTAATGTGGGATTCGGAGTATTTCCCTTTGGTTTGCCTTGCACTAAGTGTAAGGGTTTTCTTAATTGATTTAGAATGACGTTATTGCTATGACTCATTTAAGTGCATTATATTTCTTAGGTTTGGTAAACATACTAAGTAGTGGGGAATAAATAATTTTCCTTACTTTATTAATTAGCGTTATGTTGGGGTCATTCGTTCGTTTATTGATTTCTAATTGTTCAAGCAAATTTAATCTAAGACCCTTTCGTTCAATATGTAATGGTTTTGGCTGGTTATTTTTAAGTGGAACGTGATTATTCACTAAGAGATGTTCGGCGAATTTTGAAGAGGTGTTTTTATTTTTATAACAATTTATATGTTCTTTGAATCTAGTTGAGAATGCCCTACCTGTTTGTCCGATGTACGTAGCATTACAGTCGGCGTGGTCGCATTTTAATTCATATATGCCACCGTTATTGAGTTTAGGATTTTTACTTTTTGAGTTTTTAAGGCTTGTTCCCATATTATTATTGGTTCTAAAAGCTATATTTAAACCACACTTTTTAATTTCTTTTGCAATTTTTAAAGATATTGGGCCGAGGAATTCGAGACATGCAAATTTTTCTATTTTTTTGTTATGTACCGGATATATTAAATTAATTTTATTTTTGTATTTCTTGTTTTTTATTATTTTCTCAATGTTTTTTGCCTCATAGCCGTTATTAATCGCGATTATTTTAATAGTTTCCTTTTCTTTTACGTATGCTTTATTATCTAAAGGAATGTTAATGAGTCGATGTACCATTGAATGGTAAGCTGATAATTTGTGGGACCAAGGATGAGTTGAATTAGCATTTATCGTAGTATCTGTAAACGTTGGTTTTCTAAATATTTCGAAGGTATGTTTATTATTACTTCTACCAATTGTCAGATCTAAAAAATTTATTTTACCTTCGATCTCATGTTCAACTGTGAAGCAGATTTTATTATTAATGGTGTTGGCCCAGTTAGTAAAGATATCTAACTGTCGGTTGGTGCCGTTCCAACAAATAAAGATGTCGTCTACATATCTGACATAATATATTATGTGTTTTGCTAAGGGAGATTTAAGCATTATATTTTCAATATAATCCATAAATATCTCTGCGAGAAGTGGACTTAATGGTGACCCCATGGGGAGACCATCATTTTGTTCATAGAATGTATCATTAAAAAGGAAATAATTTGTTTTTACGCAAATTTTTATGAGCTGGAATAACTCTTTTCTTATTACCGGGTTGATGTTACATTTTTCCAAGATATTTTCAATTATTTTAAGGCATTGTAGTGTCTCTACAAATTGGTTTAACCGGTAATAAATCAACTTAGACACTAAATATTGACATTTAAAATCTTATAAATAAGTCGTCCGTACGTGGCTTCACCACAGTTTGAAAATGACCTTACAAGTCGAAACAGCTGTAACTAAAACACTAACCAAAAAACTTGCAGAACTCGATAATAACATTATCGAATTTAATTTTAATTAAATTTCTAAAAATTCAAATGGAGTTCTACGAATTAAACACAAAAACAATTAATAACATCTTTAACATGACAAGGAAATAATATAAATAAAATTACAATAGAAATAAAAAAGTACATTAGTTAAATAGAAATATAAGCAACAAAAACATAAATTACAGTAAGATATAATAACGATAAGTTACGATAAAAAAATACATACATGATATACAAATACAAATAACAAAAATTTTAAAGTAAGGTGATCAGAGGTTTACAAAATTGCAACATTAACCATGTCTAATAAAACGTAAGTATTAGTTTCGCAAAGTGGCAAACCGCTACATCGATGGTACCTCCAGTACCTCTGCAAGTTGCAGGGGTTCAGAACTTCAATTTGGATTTTAATATTATAGTGAAAATTAAATATATAATTTTTTTTTTAAATATAACTAAATAATACTACAGGTTATGATGGTTTATAATACATATTACAATGATTTTACTAAGACATTACATTTAATTACATTAATAGGATAGGTAGAGATAGTTTAGCAAATTTGTCGATGAACGAGTAGTTTATTAAATTTACCAAAGAATTCCTTAGTGAGTACTTGTATCACGGATAAATGATTTCATTATTTCATTTTTAAATTGTGTCAGTGACATATTCCATACATCTATGTGCGAATACATATTGCCCAAGTGTTGGATTCTGTGTAGTGGTATATTGAATTGTGCCCTGGTCGTAGTATTACCACAGTAAAATGGTAGTACTGACCTTGTGTTTCTCGCCGGCACATTAAAATTTATGAGCGCCAAGAATTCAGGGCTGTCAATTGTATTACGTAAGATTTTAAATAAAAAAACTAGATCGAACATATTTCTTCTATCACTCAAGTTTAATAGATTAGATAATCGCAATAGATAAGTGTAGTTCAATTGTTCTTTTGGTATTTTTAGTTTATAATTTAAAAAGCTTAGGAATTTTTTTTGTATTCTTTCTATTGTTTGAGAATGCACGTCATAGTGAGGAGACCATACAGTTGAGTTATATTCAACCTGACTCCTCACTAGTGATGCGTATAGAAGTTTTAATGTTTTAATGTCGGTAAAATCTTTAGCCACTCTTAGTACAAAACCTAACATTTTTAAACCCTTCTGGTATATGGTTAACAAATGAAAGATTTGATTGAAAAATGATGCCCAAGTCTTTAATTTGTGTTAATGTCTCAAGAGTATTGTTATCAATTTTGTAATTAAAGATCACTGGATTTTTTATTCGAGAAAATCTAACCACTTGGCATTTTGAGATATTTAAGTAAAGTCTATTTTCATTACACCAAATTTTGTATTACTATTCAACGAACTAATTAGCAATCACGCAATTTCACCGCATGAGTAGACAAAATCGACGAAGAGCCGCGGACACAGAGCTCTGTGATTATTAATTTATTGTTTACCACTTCTGCTATTGTTATTATCAATATACACGTAGCATATTTTTTGAACTAATGAACGGTTTTCCAAAAAAGGTTCCGGTGAATCATGTTTAGAGTCGATTTGTGGCATAATTTTTTTTTGATTTGTGCTTTCGTTTTCGAGTAAATTGAGACCGAAGTTGAAATTTGAAAAAAAATCGGTCGCTAGGAGATCAACTGCTTTAAATATTTTAAATGCATCAAAGCGTACCAAATTGCAATAAAATATTTATTTTGTTCACGGGTACTCGGTTCCAATATAATATGATAAATCCACGGTCCCACGCAAATCCCCTTTAGGGGTCATCCATTGATCAAGGCTCGAAAGGGGGTGTGAATCACGAAAGGAGGGGGGGGGATATAATGAGATATCACGTGTATTTATTTTTCGTTCAACAAACGATTTCTAAACCAAATGCCAGTCAAAAACAACCTGCAACCTTAGGGTATCAACCTAGGGGATTTTGGGTAGGGGCGGGGGTAGTCTAAAACCTCACAACATATCACCAGGGTGGAGTGTTAAAAAGTTACTAAAAAACATCACGTGATTAATGGGCGACCCCTTAGTGTAGTGGTAAAAAGTGCCTGACAACTGACAAACCTTTGCAGACAGTTAGCCGACAAGGGATCGAATTCCACGTAATCCGAAAAAAAAAAATATTTAAAAAAAATCAATATCCAATCTTCAAACCACTACAAAATGTCGAACAGGCATAAAAGAAAGCGACGTCTATCGACTCCGAAGAAGAAAACACAAATAATAATAAGATGATTAAATCATCTTAATTATTTATAGGAAAAAGTGCACTGGAATTCGATGATAAAAATATGGAAAAAAATCATACTTCACATTGATAAAAAAAGTGCTCGGTAGTCTCCCCACTCTTGTCTACTTTAGTTTTCTGAAAATTTTACTTCTACCGCGTGGGAACTGCAAATTAGTTGCTGGAAAAAGAGAACACTTTTTTTCAGAAATATATCGGTATGGTCAGATCAATTTTTTGTTTTTTTTTTTTAAATTTTTTAAATTCTCCATGTGGTGTAGATTCACCAGTTTGCCGCTTGTACCTAAAGTAATTAAATAATTATCTAAATATATGCAAATTGTATACATTTAATCAATTATTATAATTTATTGTTTTATGTGGCCTTGTTATATCTTAATCAAACTCGATATAAACATGTTATTTATAACTACGAAAAAAGTAACGTGTTGTTAGTTGATATACCTAAAAAGCTCCAATGTTTCTTTATGATTTCAACAGTTGAATCACGAGTATCTTATCATACTACTACCTATACTATCACTATCGATACACCATAAAAAAAACAAGTAAATACTCACATCACGAATGAATACGAAAAAATACTAGACGACAATATAATTAGAGCATTGCAATCTTAATATATAAAACAATGTCGGGTTAGTTACACTGTTTATAACTCGAGATCGGCTGGACCAAAGATATTGAAATTCTGTATTTGAATACCTTTGGGCTGGACCGATTTTAATAATCTTTGATTTGTTGGATTTGTCTCCGCCCCGGATAGAATAATAACTATTAAAACATTACAAAAGTTAACGAAATAAATAGTTAAAAAGAAAATTATTTTTTTTCATACATTTTGTATAGAACGAATTCTCATATTTTGAAAGAACTGCAGCAATATTGTGATAGGTATAATATTAAACTGTGCGTGAATTCCAAAAATTTAAAAACGTCAAATGTCAATGCGCTAATTGTTTCGCTTTTGTTCTTAATCATATAATGCTGCCCCACTTCATTACGCACTAAATGTCATCAGTCGAAAATGAGACAAACGGTGAACGTATGTCTCTGCACCCCTCCAAAGGAAAAATGCAATAATAATAAATCTCTGAAATGATACGCATTTTTTTTACGTAAGCTCCACTCAAGACCTATGTCATCTCAGGGGATGCTGTGTGGAGAGTCTTTTTAAGGAAGAGTAGGATAGGAAGTTCTGGGAAGGAAAAAGGCATGAGTGATGGGTAGGAATCTGGAGGTCAGTGTAACCGGGAGTGAATCCATCCTTCCAACTGCGGTGCAAGGCCATTGCCTTGACCTGAATTGACCTTTTACCTTGACCTTTCCAGCTAGACTTTTTCGACCCGTGGCCGAGAGAATCCAGCTGGAAAGATCAAAAGGCCTCCCTCAATCAGTCTCTCTCGATCCGGCATGCTACGCAGCAGGTGGGCAGACGCATCCGCCACCAAGACCCGCACAAAAGTCACTCCATGAACACGGGCACCCTTGCTAAATCACCAAACCTAGCGAACCACTTGGGGTGACCTATGGCAGAGGTGTTGGTTATCCAATAAATGGTTCCCGAGGCGGCGGCACCCGAACCCGCTTCCTTTCAAAAATTCTCGTAAGTAATTGTAAAAGTAAGAAAATCACAAAAATATAAATCCGTACACAACGCCATCTCTGATACTGACAAAAACAAAACACGGACTGTTGCGCATTGAAAATTGCTTCATCGCGTAATTTTTAACTTAATAAAAAAACTAAATTTAATTCAACAGCTATTGATTCTGAGGCGGTACGAAGTTCGTCGGGTCAGCTAGTTTAAAATAAATAAACTTTTTTAAAAACGGAATCATTGTTTGTTTGCATGGTAATATGAATGAATACGAAAAAAATAAGTTAAAAAATATGTATAGGACGCGTTGTGAAAAGACTGTCAAATAGATATTGATAATTAGTAATACCCGCTGATTGATAAATCTAGTTGAGTGGTACAACATACATACCTAATAAGAATGTTTTTATCACTAATCACTATAATTATGTTCGTATTAATAATAAATGTAAAAAAACACGCAAGACAAACAAACAAACTTTGAAATTAATGAATTACTTCGTTTTTACCACTTTTATTGTTTATAAAACCGACATGTTTCGTAAGCAAAGCTGACTTCTTCAGGGTTTTGACAGAACTAATTTTAAAAATAGACATATATATAGGTAATAGAGAAAAATAATGGACATAAACAATAATAAAATTAGAAAGAAAATGATGTTTAAGGGACGAGGGGCAATATAGAACAATTAAAAATTTTAAAAATTTTAAAAGGGGAATAGATTTAATAATGGGTCATTTAAAAACAATTTTTGATTATTAATAATATTTAAATTTGCATTAACACTCTTTCTAATCTCTAAAATTTCTAATTTGTTCAACTGAATGCCATTGACATTACAATGAATTAATCAGCTTTGCTGACGAAACATGTCGGTTTTATAAACAATAAAAGTAGTAAAAACGAAGTAATTCATTAATTTCAATCATAATGGTGCCACAAAATAAGTTTGCTGTGTTAGAAGAAACAAACTTTGTTTGCAACCATGTAAAGGACCGGTTCACTGTTGTGAAAGACGCCACTTATCATCCCATTTAATAGGTCTCGACTATATTTTGTCAGAGGGTCAAAATGGCGACCGGCTAACTCAGAATAAAACCAACTCAGAAAGGTCATTAATAGTGATGATAAAAAATAAAGGGCCCGCAACCCGGATTTGTACCAATTTATTACATATTTCCCTTAACCCTAGATTCATAACCTTGTCTAAGAGGAACATTATTCATAAACATTCATCTCATAGACGACTAAATTTAAGTGACGAGTTTTGGGGTACTAGTAAATAAAATAAATAAATTAAGTATGGCACTCTTTAATATGTTTAACTAGGTAACAAAAAAAATAATAAACGAGTTAAAATTAAATTTCGTTGATACATTCCGCACACATAAGGCCGCGATGGTCCATGCACATATACTTTTTGCATTGCTTGCATTGGAACCTTGTCATACGCCGTTTGTTATAATCACAATAACCACAACCCTTTTTTTGAGTACCACTTGGACCAGGTGTGGCAATGGTAGGCGTATCACCTAAAACTTCGGCGATTTTCCTTTTCAGGCATCTCTTCAAAGTTGGCATTTCGTGTCTTTTACGTAATCTGATTGGATGGATGTCGTTATCACTGTCGGAATCTGTCGGGACCATTTCATCTACTTCCGTCTGATCTTCGACATTACTCATTTCTATTTTCTTTTTGCTGACTGGTAAAATCATCATCACCAGAATCAGATAAACGATTCAAATAGTCCTCAATTTGCCGAACATCCATTCTAAAATAAAATAAAAAGATTTGATGTAAAATCACACAATAATACATTTTGAACGATAAAATAAGATGTAACTATAAATAATAACTCATATAGAATAATATCATATACTATAACCAGAACTCATCAAAAACAATGTTTTCAAAATAACTTGCAGTCTCGTCAAAAGTTACACTATTCATAAACATTTGTCTCTCAGACGTTCAAAGACCTCACTGCACAAGACGTCACTGCGAGGTAAGCAAGACGTTCAAAGACGTGACTGCACAAGACGACACTGCACAAGACGTCACTGCGAGGTAAGCGCACCCACGTTACTAATGAACAAGCGATCTAGGAAGGTACTTGAAAGGTCATCAATCTATCTCTTTCACACGAGACACTAGAAACAAATTACGTTTTGCGCGGTCTGTGGGACGAATGGTTATGAATCTACGGTTAAACACGGTAAGTTGTAAAGCTTTTAAAAAAATATATGTTATTCTTGAAGATAATATCTAGACTTTGCCCGCGCCGAAACGCAAATTATATAAAATTCCCTCGATAGAAAAAAATCGCAAAATATGCCCCAAAAATAATGATTAACACGTTTGTTTAAGTTATTTTACAAGTTATATGTATGAAAAAATTCACAGTGTTTCTTCAAATGCTGTTTAAGATGATGCTCACGAGATTTTTGCTCTATTTTAAACGAGTCGTGTTTTATTTAACATTTTTCGCAATTTTCGCATCGATTTTGTCGCTGTAAATGTTAGCGCTCTCCTCTAACATTCGTAATTTCGTATCTCTCCATCTTCTTCTTTCGGGCTCGGTTGCAGAGCCTTAAATAGGTGAAGTTAGGTTAGGGTTACCGGCTATTTTAAAATTATTTTTTCGTAGCTTTTAATGACCTTTCTGAGGTGGTTCTGAGTTGGTTTCATTATGAGATGGCATGGAACCGGTCAAAATATTTCCGATTGCAATACAATCTAAATAAATGGAATATTTATGATTGTTTTTTTTTTTTTTTTACTGTGAATACCGCACAAGAATCTCAACTGCTCCCGTCTGGAGCCAGTGAGACTATGGCATCCCCAATTGGGGTATGTTGTGAGGCTGAAGGTAGTGGGGAGGGGAAGGAGGTGGGGAAGAGGAAGGTTGGGAAGTACCTGGCTATTCAGATCTGGTCACTAAACACGGCTAAAGCCATTTTCAAGCAACGTGTCAATTCTGAATGGTGGTCTTACACCAGGGCGATACTGATAGTATCTTCCACTCTGTATTGTATTCGAAAACAAAAAAAAAACTATCTTTGACAGGTGACAGAACTTGCAAATTTTATAAATCGTAAGATATATAAAAATTTAAAATGGCTCACGTTACGTTTTTTTAAATTATATATTATTATTATTTTTTTAACATGAATATCGCACAAGAGTCCCGATTGCTCCCGTCTGGAGCCAGTGAGACTATGGCATCCCCAATTGGGGTATGTTGTGATGCTGAAGGTAGTGGGGAGGGAAAGGAGATCGTGAAGAGGAAGGTGGGGAAGTATCTGGCTATTCAGATCTGGTCACCAAACACGGCTAAAGCCAATTTAAGCAACGTTTCAATACTGAATGGTGGTCTTTTTAGATTTTAGATGAATAAATTGTGAAATAACACAAATCATTAAAAAAAAAAATGCCACGCCGGGATACGATCCCGCGGCCTTTGGATTGCGAGTCGAAGAGCATTACGGCTAGACTAAGCTGGCCGTTATTAAAAATTACTGTTTATGAAAAAAAATAAAACCACATAAGTACATATTTTATTAGACAAATGTATTATAAACGTTAAAGTCACCTCACTTTTTGTCGTTCCATGTAAAAATAATTAACAAAATTTTCCAAAGGTAATTTTTTTGTAAGTTGCGATCCGAAACTTCTTTTGTGGTTAATTTTTAGATTTGAATATAAAGCGTGGTTTTCCTCTTTCTTCCACCGTTAATATCATATTTTTCACCATGATTTTTTTTTACACTGGCTCCACACAGGAGGCTCTGAGGAAAATAATTTCTTTCAGAGCCTTTACCATCTTTGGGGATGGTGTGTAGAGGGTCTTTTTTAAGAAAGGAAGGAGAGGAAGTTCTGGGAAGGAAAAGGGTATTAGTGAGGGGTAGGAATCTAGGGGTCAGTGTATCCAGGAGTGACGGACGTATGAATCCATCCCTCTTCGGCTGGAAAAGTCAAAGGGACTCCCTCGACAATCCTCTCCCGATCCGGCGTGCCATGCAGCTGGTGGGCAGACGCATCCGCCGCCAAGACTCGCAAGTTTAGTCGGGTCACATATTTTTTCTCATTTTCAATATCAAATGTTCAAAATACATCATGAATTATTAAAATTCGGCTTTAAAGGATGAGAAAGGGCGTTAAGGATTGTTTTTCGTATACACTAGCAGCCTTACTAAAAAACCCAGTGAAAATTTTATTCAATTGACAAACGGCCGCGGATGTGAAAACCTTACTATTAAAAAATTGTTCATGAAAAAAAATACACTTGGTTTACACGGCCTGAGGGGGTAGTTTATCTCTGTTTTATCAATGATCTTCGTTTTATTATTGATAAAGTATTTTGAATGTTCTATATATTTCTTATTTTTGAAGGTGTCGTAAAAACAAATACCATTTATGAAAACTAGATAAAATTACCTTTTAGATTTGTGTAATTGAAATACACTTTAGTTTGTAAAAACTGCCATATATTAAGATTCAAACGCGAAATTTTTTTTTATTTTTTTTTTACCAAAACATATTTGATGAAAGTGTACAGAAATTTATAAAAAAACAAAATTAAAAAAATACTGACCTTTTATATAATGAATTTGGAACGAAACAGCCACCTCACTTTTTCCTCGTGCATACAATAAAAAAAAAATAAAAAATTTCAAAGTTTTTTTATTGCCAAAAAACTAACCTAAAAAAATAATACCGCTTTTAGAACAGATTTCTTGCAACTTTAAAACGTTAATTTCATTGATAGGGTTAGGTACACATGTATTAGATATTAATATTTAAAAAAAACACCACTTTTATGAAATTCACATAAAATAAAATACTTTAGAGGTAAATTTGAATTTTCATGTTTCACATAAAATACTTAATGACATTTCAATTTTCAAAGTATGATTATGGTTATTATAACTTGACTAAAACTTATTAAAAACCACAAAAAACATCGTAAATATATCAATTATGCGAATGTAATAGTGAATTAGTCATATTAATAGATATTACAATCAGATTTGTGTAAAATTTCACACACACCCGCGAAGTGAGTTTTTTTTGGCGGTTTTAACGCGAATGACGAATGCGAAGGCGCTGCCATCTAGCGGTTCTGTAGGAAAACAAACAATTAAATTGTGTATAGTATGAAAAATTACATTGTTGCCAAACTTATAAAATACATTTTAAGAAAAAATCTTATTAGTAATGTTATATTGTTTTAGTGTATTTTTGTTTTATTCATGTTGCTGCAGCAACGCGAGTAATCGGGCGTGCTGTAGTTTTTTTTTAGTAAGGCTGTAGGTATATACCTTAGTACAAAAAAAACATCACTAAATAAATTCATTTGATATCAATACCACTTCATTACTTAAGATATTTTCGGTATTAAGTCAATTTTAGATTTGGGATTGATAAATAAAGCAAAAAAATTATCATTTTTACGGTAATCATACAAGGTTTTCCAATAAGAGGTGTTATTTTGATATTCAAAGAAAAATGCCATTTTTTAATATAAGTGATCGGATGTTTATTTCATTATAAAGAGGAAGGTATGCCGTTAATAGTGGAAAATAACATCAGGCAAAAGACCACCACGACCACGCTTACAGGACCATTTCCTTTTCATGAAAATTTCCATATCCAAATCGCAAAGAGGCTGCTCTATGTCCTCGATAGCCTCACGAATTCCATATTTGAGGTCTTGAATCGATGCTGGGCTGTTGGCGTAGACCTTCTCTTTCACGTGGCCCCAAAGGAAGAAGTCGCAAGGTGTTAAATCACAAAATCTCGGTGGCCAATTGTGATCACCTCTTCGAGAGATAACACGGTCCGGAAACTTTTCCCGTAAAAGATCAATGGTTTCGTTGCTTGTGTGGCACGTAGCGCCGTCTTGTTGATAGTAAACGTTGTCCAGATCAATACCATCCAATTCCGGCCATAAAAAATCATTAATCATCTCTCGATAGCGCAATCCATTCACCGTAACTGTTGCTCTAATAATTTACTTTAATAATTTCAATGCATTGTTGAAGCGTGTGTCGTTCCATTTTTATTAATGGCGTAGTTTCTACTTGTCAAATGTCAAAAAATGACAGCTTCTAAAGTGACATCTACCGAAATAGCGGGCTATTCAAAATAACATCTCTTATTGGAAAACCCTATAGTTTCAAGGGGCTTACTATCAGGGGATCGACTGTCACTAAAAACATTCTGTTGGATTAGGTATTGTTGTGAAGCAAGTTGATAAACGTAAAGGGATATATTACCCAGTCCCATCCGAAATTATTTCCACTGAAACTGACCACAATTAATGAATGAATTTTTTTGCGAACTTGTCCTGAATTTATTGATGCAGTAAAAATGCTATTATCTTTTTGTTATTGTATTTATTTGATATTACTGCATTCCGTTAACATTTAATTATGCAAAATTTCATTTATGCGGTAAGATATAAATTTCTGTCGAAGAGCGATAAATTCAAGAATCCAAGACGCAAGGCCATGGAAGATGGCGAAAATAAAATGGCGCCTCTTGGACGGTATGGTTCGATGATGAAACTACTCGTTCTCATTTTTTTTTTATATATACTCCACACAGGAGGCCTTGAGGAAAATAATTTCCCTCAGGGCCTATGTCATCTGGGATGCTGTGTGGAGGGCTCATCCTGCTGATATCAACAATAGGTACTGTGAAAGGGTGTTACCTATGTCGTCCGCTGGTTTTTTTATGTGATTCAATCAAATATATTTACCGCAAGACTGGAGTTGTTAAAAGCATATAATCCACATTTTGCGTACCCTATGTATAAATAAAATTGAATCGCATATGTACGCGCATAACTTCCGAACGATTGCACCAAATTGGATATTTTTTTGTGTTCGTTATTGTCACGACGAGGTTTGTATAAAACTACTGGTGAGCTATAGCATTATGAAATTTGTATTAAAAACAGCAATATTTGGCAAGCGAGTTTGAAAACTAAATGTACCGGGACTGAATGTATGGAATGCGGGAGGGGGGAGGGGAACTCTGGTAAGGGGTTCGTGGGAGGGGGGGGGAGGAGAACCCAGGAGAGGGGAGGGGAACCTGAGAGGGAGGAGGGGAACTCGGGAGAGAGGTTCGCAGGATGGGGGAAGGGAGGAGTGGAGTGGAAAGAGGGAAGGTGAAGAAGGCGGAGTGGAAATGCGAGAGGGGAAGAGGACACGGGAGAGGAAGGGGAGGAGGAAGGGGAAGAATGGGGAAGGACACGTAAGGAGAAACAATTTCTTGATTAAATGGCATAGCAACGCACGCCGGGAACCGGCTAGTAATATATAAAAATTAATGTTTCTTTGTTTGTCCCTCTTGCTTTCCTATACCATTCATCCGATTGAGAACTTTGGTGATTTGTTGTGCACACGCCCGCGATGGTTTCTTTATTTAATGGTGAGCTCTGGCGTTATGAAATTTTACAAGAGGTGGCGCGAGAGTTGCTGTATTCCACATAGTTCAGCAGTAAGGAGAGAAGGTAGGAGGGGGAGAGGACCCCGGAAGGGATCTGGGCGGGAACGGGGACACATGGGAAAGGACATGCAGGGGACGGATGACGAAGGGGTAGGGACCGAGAAAGGGAATAATTGGAGGTTATCCACCACTTATCCGCCCTGGTATGAGTAACAGATGGTTACTCCTTCAAGGCTCTCTCAAGATTCTATTTTTTTTTGTTAAACGAAGCTACATTTATTTATTTTGAACGAATCTAGACCTCCAGTGCCCCTGCATACGTTGTTAGAAAGCAGTATGCAAGTGATGACAAGAAAAACGAAATGCAAATAATAGGTTAGTAAACACAATAAATAAAGTAACTATATTCCATTGGTCACCATTAAACAGGCAGCCGCCTAGTATGGTGATGTAATGTATCATATACATAAAAATGTTTTAATATGTTACCATGTAATTTATAAAAAATTAAATAAACATATATGAAATGAGCAAACAAAAACCAAATAGGCAAAAAAAAATAATCATTCAAAAACCGAGGGGTAGAAAGAGGGATTGCAAAATAGATACAGTAGCGGTAGGGGATTGCAGGTGGTAAATTTGTATAATACATGCTTCTTAACAGGGACAGCTAGTACTTGGCCTACTCACACGAATCGGAAATCATTCTGATTTATTCGTTTACGCACCAGAAGATGGAAAAAATATTGTCTCCAAAAGCAATTCAATATACAGAATCAAACACTTTCTTTCTTTGAGTGGTATTGCAACGCATGCCGGGTACTCGATAATACAAAAAAAAAAAAAAAAAACGGCGTCTCACAAATCCACAGTCCTCTTTTGATATCGATAAAATCTCGCACCTTGACTTTTAAGACACGAGGAAGGTCACTATTTTACAAGTTTTCGAAATACCACCCAATCCCACTTTCTCATCCCTTTAAGCAGAATTTTGATACTTCTTGATGAAATTTTGAACACTTCAATATTTTTAAATGGTTTTTTTTATCGCTTGTTTTTCAAAATAAAAGGAAAACTGCATCTAGATATATCTAATTTTGAAAACCTGTGTGTAAAACCCGGGCAGCACAGGGCCCTTCAGCTAGTAAAAAATAGAGAAGAGCATTCCGCTGGGAGTTTTGTTTGAATGATAAAATCTTGCACAATTGACTTTCAAGACACGAGGAAAGCCACTGTCTAGGAAAAACAAGCTGATCACTTATTACCTTTTCCAACCACTTAAGGCAGGATTTAGATGATTCTTGAAAAAATTTTGAACACTCATCAGTCATCATTGTGCGCAAAGCCCGGGTGGCGTATTTACAATCCCTAACGCGTTTGAGTCGCTTTAAATTTTCAATATCAAAATTTAAATATTTAGAAATAAAATTATTAATTTCTAATATACACATTGGAAAGATTATTTTATCTAGATTTTAAAACATTTTTTTGTTTTTGCAAAGTGATAAAAATTTTCAATATTGAGGTGTATTTACAATATATGGGAATAATATTAAAATTTAAATATTTAGAAATAAAATAATTAATTTCTAATATACACACCAGAAAGATTATTTTATCTAGATTTTAGAACATTTTTTGTTTTTGCAATGTGATAAAAAATAACCAATATAGAGGTATATTAAAATGTAAATTGTCGTTACCGCGACTGAATCGGTATAGGTTTTGTAAATACGCGCCCGGGTGACGCCGGGGACTTCAACTCCTTAAAGAAAAATTAAACTGCAATTTCTCACATAGAAATTTTTATGTAAATAATAAAAATAATTATTTAAACTTAATTACCACTGCCATCTATTGTCAATCCCCTGAAACAAATCAATGATCTACCGAGATATAATAAAACCTGAACCACATCATTCAATGAAGGTTGTGTTTTATTGATTTCCTGCCGTTTAAAAATGAACCAGTTTAGATAGCGAGGTATTTACAAATCAAATCAACAATCTCTGTAGCAAAACATTCAAATAAAATCCTTGTAATTTACATTAAATGAGTTACAAGAAGCTTTTCTGCTCAACCGATAGATTAAGGCTTTACGTTTATTGATAGAAACATAATAGTCGATATAATTATATGTACAAGGAGTAAAAAGTATAAGGTAAAAGAACTTCGGAGGTAATTCTGGTAGTAGGTAGGAACAAATAAATAGGTTTTTACTTCTTTACCTTCCTCTTCTCCAACTTTTTCCTCTTTCCACTATCTTTAGTCTCACAAAATACCTCAATTCGACTAAGCCATAGTCCTGCCGGCTTGGGACTCTGAGGCAGTGTTCACAAAAATATTGTACGGAAAAAATTTCTTTAGGTACATACTTACCCCTTAATTATTGTCCCTAAAAATTTCTAGCAGGTATTTCAATATTTGGTAATTGTTCGGAACAAACGTCAACGGTTAATACGCACTTTTTTTTTATAAAACTTTTAGATTCTTCTTAATTACCATAAAAGACAACTATTTGGATTGGGGGAGGTTGAAAATGTTACATTTTTAATTTTATTTACGTAAATTGAAAATTTGCTTTCTCACTGTCAAATCACTCTGTTTGCAGTTCGGAACAAACGTCAACGGTTAATACGCACGTTTTTTTGATAAAACTTTTAAAATTAAGATAATATACACAAGCCCGCTACCCAAACCCTGCTTTGCCAGACAAACCATTCAAAAACGTAGGCTGTTTTTTTAAAGTAAAGATAACAAACACAAACCGTTGACGTTTGTTCCTAATATTTACCCAATATTTTATCAAATAATTTTAAAAATGAACCTGCAGAAATAAAGTTTTTTTTACTATTACACATCTATTTTAACTATTTTACTAAACAGTTTAGACATTCCTCCACGGTCCTACAAATCAAATGGCACGACCTAGTTGCGCAATCATTTTATCCATTTTCAAAGAAAAGCATATATATGTGCGTGTGTGTGCGTGAATACCACCAAAAGTTGAGTAAATTCATTGTCACCGACAAAAATTCTGTTTGCCCAGTTTCAGCTCGATCGGATGTCAGAAAGTGGTTTAATTTCCACTTTAAAGATTATCATTCATTCATTCAAGAAAACAAATTAGAAATACAAAAGAAGTATTTTAAAAATTAATAAAAACGTTGTGTGTTTGTTTAGCCAGTCAAAGATTTTTTTCCAGGCTATTGATTTGATGCAGATAAATTATTTAAGACTTTTTTATACAGAGACAACCGGCAAAGATAAATGACATCTTTTTAAAGGTCGTTGAAACGACATAATCGTATTTTATAGCAGTGTAATCAGGAACCTTTAACTAGTGCAAATATATTTTTAAATATGATACATTAATAATTGATTTCTGAAATGTCACGAAGTGCAAGGATAACCTGTGGTTGGAATTCTTAGCCGTATTGGTTAGTTGTAGATAAACAAACAGTGTATTTAGTTTCAGTTTGTAAATTTCGAATTTTTCGATCTTGAGGCCTTTCTTTTTTAACTCCATTCACATTAATACATCGATCGTCCAGTTAATAGTGGGACATTTTTTTACTAGAGATCCACCCAGGAGGCCCTGATGAAAATAATTGGAGATGCTGTGTGGAGGGTCTTTTTAGGGAAAGAAAGGAGAGGAAGTTCTGGAATAGAAAAAAGGTATGATGGGTGGGTAGAAATCTGGGGGTCGTTGTATCCAGGAGTGACGGACGAACGAATCCATTCCTCCCACTGCGGTGCTAGGCGATGGGTCAAGAGAGTACGGCTGGAGAAATCAAAAGGTCTCTTTCTACCAGTCTCATCCGATCTGTCCCGCCACGCTGTAAAGTAAGTGGGCAAACGCATCCTCCGCGAAGACATAGACAAATTTCACTCCATGAACCCAGCCACCCATGTAAGTTGCGAACCACTTGGAGTGACTTATGGCAGGGGTGTTGGTTGCCCAATAAATGGTTCTCGGAGCGGCGGTACCCATACCGGCCTCCCAAATTTCACAACAAACATAAAAATAGACGTTTTCTGGGTTATTAGTTAGAAAATTTCAAACGTCGTATTGATTTACCAGATCGTAATGCTTCCTGGTGTTATTTTATAGTATATTTAATATGTAAATCGCAAACAAGTGCAAATAATATTTAATTTACGCTGAGCTTTCGAATATTGCTGCCCTCATTATTTCAAAACTTAGTATTTGGTTTTTGGTTTTATTTTATTTTTTAATCATCTACCCACTTTTAGGCTTTTACAAAAAGACCCTCCAAGCATGTCCCCAAAGATGACATAGACCCTGAGGGAATTTATTTTCCTCAGGGTCCTCCGTACGAAGCAATTGTAAAAAAACAAAAATAATAATAACTCCACAAATCTGTGATAAAAGTATAAAGATTTAAACTGTCACTGTTTCTTTTTTTTTTTTTTTAGAAAGAAAAAGTTATACAATATTACAGGAAATCAAATAAAATAAAATATTACAGAAAAAAAATAAAAGTCCCAATAAACTACTTTTAAGTAGTTTGTCAATGGGTGATTTTACTTTGAAGTTTTTTTTTTAAATAAAACTTATTATGCAGTTAGACATTTTTTTGTGTTACTACAAAAAGTGTTAATACAAACTATTTTCAATATAATATTTGTTTTTACATTATTTGTACATTTTTTAATTTTAGCAGGTAACATATTTAAGCAAGTAGGTATCATGTAGTCCAGCGTTCTTTGTCCATATTTTTCTAAGTGCTTAGGTATGATTAGTCCTTCATTTAACGTAAATCAAGTATTGTAAGTGTGGTCCAGTCTATTTATGTAAATAGGGCTATTCATATGCTGAAAAATAATTTTATGCCACAGAATTGCTCTTACTGAGAGAATTTTAAGATTCTGGTAAAAGTACGGAATATTATGCCTTTGTTCGTATAAACTTTTATGGGCTAATAATGTAACTAATTAATTTTGAACTGATTGAACATGATTTACATTTGTCTTGCAGGAAAGTCTCCATGCTGTAATTCCGTACCTTATAATAGACTTAGCTAATGATAAAAAAATTATTCGAAGTGTGCATATTAGAACATAGAATTTAAGTTTATATAATCCACTAACAATAGATCTAAGACGTTCACAGACTTTATTTATTTGTAAATCCCATTTGAAAAAGCAGTTAATAATTACACCTAAATAAACATATTCTTTAACCACTTCAATATTTTCACATGTACACAATGCAGGAATACCAACATGTAAACAATCTGAACCGTGTGTTTTTATTTCTGGTGTAATAATATTTGCCTTGGCATTGGGTGATGTAATGTGTATCAATTTGGTTTTTTTGCATTTATGATTAAACCAGGGTCATGAGACCATTTCAAAAGCTCAATGAAATCATTTTGTAAGAGTTCAATACATAATTTTAAATCACTGCGAGAAATCACTAGTGCAGTATCATCCGCATACACGAAGTATTTTACATGTTTAAAAATGTACTTAATAAAAGATACATAAATGATATATAAAATTGGACCTAATATGGAACCTTGAGGAACGCCAACTAAAATTTTTCTTTTTTTACTTAAAGTGTTCATTAGCTTTATTTTCATGCAACGGTTGTTCAAATAATTTTCAAAGAGTTTTAGGAGTTTTCCTCTTATTCCTATGATTTCTAGTATCTGCAATAATTTTCTATGATTAATGGTGTCAAATGCTTTAGAATAATCTATTAATAAAACTAAGACATGATTTTTACTATTTAATTAATTATTTATGAAACTGGCAAATTTTTGAAGTAGCATTTCAGTACCCTTTTTTTTGAAATCCATATTGATTTGTATCAATAATAGAAAAATCTTCTAAATATTTTATTAGTTTCAACTGAATGTATTTTTCAAGAAATTTTTCGAGTGATGGCAAAATACTAATCGGTCTATAATTACCCAATAGAGTGTGATCACCTCCTTTATAAATGGGTCTGATAATACTACATTTTAAATCATCTGGAATTTTTGCTTCAAATAAAATTCTATTTACAAAATGGGCTATGATTGGAGCTAAAATTATTATGTGTTTTTTAATATCGCTCATTCTGATATTATCAATTCCAGGAGCTTTTAAGTTGCCGCACAATGCTTTCTATATGAGTAGTTGAAAATCAAAAGGTACTTATCCACCATTTTGACTTTTTTTGAGATTTAAATGCCAACACGTTCTCCTGGACCATAGCTATGTTTGAAATATTATTTCAGTGCCAAAAGATGGTTAAATCCTTAGTTATAGCTTGTTAAAAATCGTCTTCAATTTCAAAACGTACTTAAATCCAAAATCGTTTATTTTAAAAACGTACTCAAATCCAACAACCAATTAGGGCCATGAAATTGGCAGCCATATTGGTTTTTTAACCAATCAATGAGCAGCTTTCTGCGCAAAGGACACCATAACAAGAAACGCGTTTTTTGTGATTGGTTTTGAAGTTGATGTGGTCGTGATTTTTTTGAGTTATTAACGGTAATTTTGCAAATTAAACAAAACTGAGTGAATCAGTTTGTTCTCCAGTTGTACCAGCACGCACTGGAAAAGGCAGAAAACGTTTAAGGCGACCGGAAGAGTGGACAATCAACAAACAAAAAGTTATAAGGTGAGTTTCATCATGCTACATCAGTGGTGTATTCAAAATCTTATGGTTTTTGTCAAACTTTTTTTCTGTTTATATAATAATTACCTATCTTTTCTATATTTTTTACTTCAGTGGAGTATTTTTGTACTACCGAAGTAGGAATATTTTCCGTGCCATATATATTTTCCTTCATTTGTTTCACTTGAAAGTACTAGTTTTTTTGGCGGTGTTTTCATTATAAGCTTGAAAATCAGTAAATATGTTTATAATGATCCATTTATACCATAGTGTGATCATAATGTAAATACATTTGTGGATGTTTGAGCATTACAAAAAGGCAATTAATTATCTATCTACAACACTTGAATTAGGATCTAATGTAAATGATTTATTTACTTATTTGAAATTTATGCAGTTTCATTTCTCTTAGCACCATATATTGGGTTCAAACAAATATTTTCTATGCACATATTTCAAAATAATATCATTCTCTTATTTTATTTTAGATATTCTGCTACTGAGCCTCCTAGATATCCGTTACCCTGCAATCAGATAAAAGCACTCAACTTTCGCACTTTGCGAATGGTTGACATAGAATCATTTCGCAGGGCATTTTATGCAAGGAAAGATAAAATTTACCAGGACAATTTTATTTTGAAATATTGCTTGATTGCAACTCCAGCCCGTCGCAGAGGACAAAATGAAGCAAATTCCAGGAAGAAATCTGTAAAATATTATGTTCGTGCCCATGATAAAACATTAGTGCCGGTGTGCAAAAAGGCTATGTGTATATTACAAGTAAAAAGTTTTGATGGAATTTTAAATCGACATCATGGCAGTGGGGAAATGGCGAAAGAAACTCGCAGGGGTGACAGAAAATTGAAAAAATATGAAGGCCGTAGAAACTGTGTGAAAAAATTCATAGAGTCCTTCAAAATTACCGAGTCCCACTACTGTTGGGGCAAATCTGAGAGACAATATTTACCGTCTCACATGAATATACAAAAAAATGTGGAAAATGTACAATACACAACGCGACAAAAACATGAAAGAAAAAGGAATTTTTTTCAGAAAAAATTTTAACATTGACTACAATATAGGATTTAGTTCTCCAAAAACAGATGCATGTTTAACTTTTTCGAAATTAACGGAAAAAATAAAGAATGAAAATGATCAGTTTACGAAAAACCTATACATTATGGAAAAAAGAGCACACAAAATGCGAGCAGAAGCTTTTTTCAAACTGCTACAAGAAGAAAGGGAAAAGTTTACTATCCGCAGGGAATATTGTATTTTAAAATAAATAATGTTTGGCTTTAAAAAGACTTATTTTTTAGTTAATATGAATTATGTTTCATCTATGCATATATAAATGATGTAATTTCTTCACTACACCCCTGGCAGAGAAGTATTATCAAACACAGTTTATGAGTTTCAAAATGTGACTAAATCCAAAGACTTCACTTTCAAAATGTATCTAAATCCATGGTTCAATATCAAATTGAATCTAAGTCCATTTTTAAATATTAAATAACTAATTAATTATCGTCGCTTTAGTTCGTTTTACTCCAACAGACCAAAACGTAAATCGTGAGAAACAGCGCTTTAAAGTTTTTTTTACGAAAAAGGCATATAAATTGAAATTAGCTGAATTGTAAGTCTACTATAATGTTTTAAAGTATTACAAATTGTTTTTTTTAAGTACAATATGTTCTAAATGTATAAAATTACGCAGAAAACACGTTTTTAATTTGGATGTTGGCCAAAGTGACGAATTCTTGTTTGCGAAAGTTGGATATTGGACAAAGGACACTGGATGTTAGACAAGAGCGCGTACTCTTGCGTGAAGTTACTTTATCTAACGTGCTTGGTATTACAGGGAGATCGGAAAGCATTTCAATTCATTGAACTTTGATAGGTACTTATAGATTTAGCTTATGTGTCCTATGTTTTCGCGGTGAGACCTAAATATTCGGGTGTGATTTTTAAATAGTTTCTTATAACATTCGATAATTTTTTAGAAATAATTTGTTTCTTGTTTGGGAAACAAGTTTCAAGAGTAAGTTTTTGTAAAATAATAACATCGTAAAATCATCAATGAAAACGTACGTTTTCAGACAATTATACTTATTAAATAATGTTTCAGGCGTGTTTTATTGTTGGCTGCTAGTCATCAGATAGGTCCTACGTTTATAAGTTATTATTTGAGAGGAGGGTATGGGTACCGCCGCTCCGAGAACCATTTATTGGATTACCAACACCTCTGCCATAGGTCACCCCAGGTGGTTCGCTACGTTTGGTGACTTAGCAGGGGTGGCCGGGTTCGTGGTGTGAGTTTTGTCTAGATCCTGGCGACGGATGCGTCTGCCCACCAACTGCGTGGCAGGCCGGATCGGGAAAGACTGGTTGAGGAAGATCTGTAGACCTCTCCAGCAGGACTCTCGGAACATCGCTTTACCCGCAGTGGGGAGGGATTGATTCATACGTGCGTCAGCCTTGACACACTGACTCCCAGATTCCTACCCACCCCTCATACCTTTTTCATCCCACAACTTCCTCTACTTCCTTCCCAAAAATGACATAGGCCCTGAAGGGAATTATTTTCCTCAGGGCCTCCTGTGTGGAGCTGTGAAAAGGTCTCCCCAAGTGGTTCGCTACGTTTGGTTACTTAGCAGGAGTGCCTGGGTTCATGGGGTGAGGTTTGTCCAGGTCTTGACGGCGGATGAGTCTTCCCACCAGCTGCGTGGCGGGCCGGATTGAGAGAGACTGCGTGAAGGAGTCCTTTGGACCTTTCCAGCCGGACTCTCTCGACCCCATTGCCTTGCACCGCAGTTGGAAGGACAGTTTCTTACGTCCGTCACTCCTATACACACTAACCCCCAGATTCCTACCCACCCTCATTCCTATTTCCATCCAAGAACTTCCTATTCTTCCTTTCCTCAAAAAGACCCTCCACACAGCATCCCCTCGTAGGCCCTGAGAACATATATTGTAAAGCGTTTTTGCACTAAAACAATGCTATTCAAATTATCCATATAATATATACTCGTATTATTTTTATCATATTTATTACGGCATATAAATCGGAGATTTAGTATGATCAGACCCGAAAGGTTGGATTGATTTAAGTGACTTTATTTTTATGTTAATACTGCACAAGAGTCCCAACCGCTCCCAACCGCCTGGACCAAGTCAGGCTATACATAGCATACCCAATTTTGTAAGGCTGGATGTAGCGGGAAGGGAATGCAGTTATGCAGTTTTAAGTACCTGGCTATTCAGATCGAGTCAACAACCAGGGCTAAAGCCATTTCAAGTAATGCTTCAATTCGAAATGGCGGTCTTACATCAGGGTGATACTGAGAGTATCTTCCACTCTGGAACGTGCCGCAAATACAGCATGTATATATATTTATATGTATATATTTTTTTATTGATTTGTGTTACTTCACTATTTAAACATAAAAAAAACACATATACACGTACGTTTTTTTAATGGTTAAAGTTGTGAAATATGTACCTATATATATTTTTAGATTAGCTCCACACAGGTGGCCCTGAGGAAAATAATTTCACTTTGGAGGAGTCTTTATAAGGAAGGTAAGGATAGGAAATTTGGGAAGAAAAAGGGTATGAGGGGCGGGTAGGAATCTGGGGGTCAGTGTGTCCAGGAGTGACGGACGTATGAATCCATCTCTCCAATTGCGGTGCAAGTCGGGAGAGTCCGGCTGGAAGGTCAAAAAGTCTCCCTTAACCAGTCTCTCTCTCGCCACGCAGCAGGTGGGCAGTCATATCCGCCGCCAAGACCTGGACGAACTTCACCCCATGAACCCGGGCACCCTTGCAAAGTGACCAAATCGCTCGGGGTGACCTATGGCAGAGATGGTGGTTATCCAATAAATGGTTCCCGGGACGGCGGTACCCATACCCGCCCCCAAAATAAACAAATCTACCAAAATAAAAATTACTTGTGCACGATGGGATTGAAATTTGCGACATCCGGATCGCTAGTTGAGAGTCTTACCCCTCGACCACAGGAGGCCGTCGTGTGATAACAGAAGTGTAGTATCCAACATTTTAAAATAAAAAGTTCTCGAAGGATTTTGAAACACAATAGATAGCTAAAAGTTCTTTATAAATGTGTAAAACAATAGACGACGAGTTCTTTTTAAAAATGATCCTATGTTCGAACACATGGGATGTGATTTACGTCTATTACACAATACAGACTTGTCAAAAAAGAGGTCATAAAACAATCCTAACCACTAACCACATTTTTAGCTTCATAACAAATGTATTCCAGTATTTGAGGTACTACTTAGTTGGGCCAAATTATTAGAAGGGTTACAAAAGGGGCTGAAATAAAAGAACTGGAAATTGATCTAGGTAAAAAAAGTCAAATGAATGGGATACCTAACCATTAAAAATGTGCGAATAGTAATAACGTTTTTATTGACAACCCAAAGCTCGAACAAAATAAAACTCGAATAGGTAAGAAATAAACAAACACATAAGAAATATGAGGCACCCAATGTATAAAATAATAGAAATGCTTTTATTGTCATTCGGTGTACAATTCTCCCACGAAGATTTCAATAATAAGATAGGTACACAAATACAACTGTTCTTTGGCACTAAATATACCAAAAATGTTTTCATTGTTACTCTAAGATTTGGTTGATTAAAATAATCAGATCCTTTAGGCATTAAATGTACCGAAAACAAAAACTTCTTTATTTCCTTGTTCTAATAATTAACATGTTTTAAATATCTCAGGTAGAATTCTGACACAAATATTTGGTAGATAAACACATAAATATTAGGTACTAAAAGTAAAAAAAACTCCTGCATTGTCTTTATTTTAATAATTGTGTTTTGTATTACAAGTAGGTATTCTTACGCAAAGATTTAAATAATTAATTCTAAAGGTAGGTAAAGGTAGATAAACATGAAGCTATTACTCACTAAATGTGCCAAAAACAAAAACTCCTTCGTTGTACTTATTTGAAAAATTGCCTTGTTTTAAATATCATAAGTAGAATTTTTACACGAAGATTTGGCTGATAAATATACAGATATTTTAGGAACTAAATATACCGAAAATGAAAACTCCTTGATTTCCTTATTTTAATAATTGGCTTGTTTTAAATATCATAATTAATTTTTGTATTTCAAAATTTGAATTTGAATTTTCATTTTTACTTTTCTTTAAAATATGGTCTTTTTTTTTCTTTAGTTTTAAGTATTTCTTAATATTTTTTGAAATGTTAAAATATTAAATGTACGACTACCACAACACGGGCTTAGCCTAGTGTGGTAGCCAAAAAAAACCCAAATATCTGTTACTAATAAAAAATATATGAAATAAAAAAAAATAAAAAAAAAAATAAAAAAATAAGTCGAATAATTACGTGCAAATTAGGTTGATAAATATCATAAGTAGAATTTTTACACGAAGATTTGGCTGATAAATATACAGATATTTAGGAACTAAATGTACTGAAAATTAAAACTTCTTCATTTCCTTATTCTAATTGTTGGCTTGTTTTAAGTATCTGAAGTAGAATAATGCTTTTACTAAGATTTGGTGGATGGACACATATATTAGGTACTATAATACATCAGTCCTTATTCTAATAATTGTGTTTTTTAAATATCACAAGTAGGTATTTTTGAACAAAGATTTAAATAATTACGTAAAGGTTGATAAACATACCGATACTACGCATTAAATGTACTTAAAACAAAAGCTCATTCAATGTTCTTATTCTTATAATTGTTTTAAATATCATAAATAGGTATTTTTACCCGAAGATTTAAATAATTACGTATAGGTAGATAAACATACCGATACCTCTTTATACACAACCGCCTTATTTTAATTGGTTAAATTAAATTAAAACAGCGACGAAGGTTATTTAAATTTTTAGTACGATATTTCACCACAATATAGAACTTGGCATTTATTACAATATTTTCTCAAAAAATACACAACTTTATTATAACCACCCTGTAACGGACGACAAGTTGAAACAATTTGCTGAGAAAATATTGTAATATTAATTATCTGTTATGTTTTCCTTAAAAAATTTTATCCTTTTCCACAGTTTACATCTTTATGCATTTTGTCTGAAGAAATCTCCTAGAAAACCACTAAAGTAACTTGGTAACTAGCATAATTATAAGTGAAGATATTTACTTTCGTGGCGCTAAACGGACGAATGTTTGGAATGAAAGCAATCACGTGGTCCTCCGCTGCGCTGCTATTGGCTGTGTGGTCTGTTAGAGCAATACGCCCGGAACCGAGAGTTTGAATTTCGCACGTTGGCTAAGATACAGCTTGGATGTAGGAGAAATTCCTATGAAATTTGACTGAACGGCCGGTTTAAACGGGAGTCCTTTTGGCCAACGCGTGGATGTTGGATAAATACGCTCGAAATGTTGTTTCATTTTGGAGGACGTAAGACAAAGTGCGTTTTGAAAACCCACTAAATAATTTTTTAAAATTTTTTTTTTCACTTGCATTGTATACATAAAGACTTTCTGAGAACTACTGCATACTTAACTCAATTTCGCTAAAAATGGTCTGTTGGAGTAAAACGAACTAGAGCGACGTTATCTATCAGATTTTTATTTCAAATACGTATTTAAAATGTTTTATTTTACCTTCATTTTTACAAAACATTTAATTTTACTTTATTAAACTTAAATGCTATGAAACAGTTTTCTTGCTTTTGCCAAAAATTTGGTTCGTGGAGATAAGTACGTTTTGATATTAGACTACTCATATCAGCAATTTTGGCCCTTGGTAGGTACATGCTATGAGGCATCTTCTCTGGTTCAAAAGCAGTTGTCCTGTAATTACATTTATGTAACATATTGCAAACACTGTCAGAGAAATAATTAACAAAATCATTAGTTACATTTTCTGTGGTCTGATTTTTCATCAAATATTTGGAGGCAACTTGGTCACAATCATTTTAACATTTCTTACCTAAAATTTGATTACACTCATCCCATGTCTTTTTTGAATCTTAAAATAGATTTTTAAATTTGTCATTATAGTATGAGGTTTTTAATTTAAGTAATAATTTATTTTAAACATTTCGATAACACTTATATTCTTTTTCATAGTATTTATTTGTTGGGGCATTTTTCCAACGCTTATATAAATAATCCCTTTTTTAATTTTATATAGTGCATCAGTAGATATCCAATCATTTATGGCATAAGGTCGGCATTTAGATTTTTTGCTTATTTCAATGGTGCTGTTTTTATACAAGTCGTCAAAATAATTTTTAATTTTTAAATAAATAACCGAACATTTGATTTTGAAACAGAGCAAATTATTAATTTCGACAATCCATATTTTCATTTATTTGGTAGAACCTACAGTCAAGCCGTCATGTGACAAAATAAGAGACTACATAAAACTTGCATTAAAAAATGTCTTTTCTTGTATTATATAAATAATTTTAAAAAAATTAAAAGAAATCCTGAAATAATAAGAATATTTTAAATAATGTTGTTAGCATTATGTCCATTTCCAAATACCAGACGGTTGTTAATCAGTAGTTGAGCGGACAAATGCGTTCGGTTCTCACCCAGGTGTCGTGAGTTTAATAATTTTGTTAACTACTCCTAAAAGCATGGCCAATATTTTACAATATAATGATGGTGGTAGGAGAAATTCAAAATATTGTTTATATTAGAACAATGACAATAAAAAATCAACACGAACGCCAAAAACAATATTTTGAATCAAAATTTAGAAAAAAGTCTATTTCGATTTGTTTTTCAATTCTTTGAATTCAACTTTTTTTTGATTTTTACAATGAATTTTTTTAAACATTTTTGTTTTCAAGTCTTTTCTTCACAAAACCGTTATTCGATTGTTTTTTTTAAGTTGTTATTATTTAATTCTAAATAGTAATGTTCAATTTAAACGTCATTAAATCTTATCATAAAGAATAACACGAGAAGTGCCTTGTGGGCGTGTTTCGTGATCCAAATATAGGCCCAACTCGAGCCTACATCTCTATACGTATAGTAAAATTTTCAAAATTTTAAGCAACCCCCATCACAAAAAGAACTGGTGACCTTGAAACGCCTGAACAGATTTTCATGAATTGTAGCTAAGAATCATCTCGATCACGTCCATTTTCAAACAAATAAACACATCACAATCGATCCATTCGTTTAGGAGCTACATACGATGACACAGACAGACACATAGACAGACTGACAGACACACAGAAAGTCAAACCTATAACACCGCTCCTTGCATCGGGAGTTAAAAACTGGGTTTTTGAAATTCAAATGGGATGGAGATCTACGATTCCAGGAGTTGGGTCTAAATTGAACATTTGTTCCATTCAATTTCGTATGGAAGGCACTTCTGGTTTTATTTTATTTATTATATGCCTTAAACAATAATATATTTAATACCGTTAGATCAAGTTATTCACAAAACAATAAGCCTAAAGAAAAGTTCTTGGACAATAGCAGTGCATACTTATTAATTAAAAGAACCTGCTTTAGAAATCAAGATTATTCAAAGAGCAATCAATCGATTAAAAAACCTATTTGCCGTTGATCTTTTGTGCAACCAGTTAATATTTTTTACATCGTTAAGTCTTTTGAGAGTACCTACAAACATTGTAGTATTATTTGTACTGCCTAATATTCTCCCCACTCTGAAGGTGTGATCCTGCCTAAATAATATAAAGCTAGGCGTATGCTTTTATAAGGCACAAGCAGTTTTCTTTTGAAAAGGCTAACACATCACAAGCAACATGAATTCAATTGTAAGTACACATAACTAATAATCGTCATCTTCTTCTTACACTTTATATATTCTGGACGGAGAGTTATTGTTCACGAAGCTTGTGAAATTGAAAGACGTCGTTTACGCCGTCAATTTAATCCGTTCGACCTTGGAGAAATGGAATTCAGAAAGTTGTTCAGAATATCACGAGATATGACTAAATACCTCAATAACCAATTATCGACTCTCTTTTTAGTGTCAAAAAGTACATACGGACTTCCAATGTACTTACCTATAGTTACCTTGACTCCCCAGATTGTACATTATATTGTCCAGAAGTGAGAATTTTAGAACACATATTTTTTGGTTATTTGTTTTTGGGGTGTTATGCCGTGTTGCGCTACCTCCTTCTTTAGCCAACGTTTCGGACATCGTTGCAGTGTCCATCATCAAGACAGATCCGGCAGATCCGTAGATGTGCAGACATATTATTTGGTTGTTCCTCTCTAAACCAATATCCTGTCTTCTATCAAGCGTTATCTAAAATTATTGTCTCCCCTCCACAACAACTGATCTCTTCTTAGTCTGAATTGAACTCCAATCTTCCGTATAATTTTGAAATTTTCCCATTTAAAAAAAAAATAATACCTATATTAATTCATCTTTGCTTTCTTTATAATTTTAAATGATGGTTTACATACAACCCACTTGAAGGGGAAAGCAAGAAATAATTTGAAAAAAATTCCTATATTGAAGTGGGTGTAGTTCAACTCGACATTGTGAATTTATTTGTTTGTACGTAACAGTTTGATATTTAGAAATTTCGTCACATTTTTTATTTCGTATTTATTTCGTTGTCAATATCGGTTTGTCTATCGATACGCCTAACAAACACTGTCGTTTTCGGGAAATCTATTAAAACTATTGTGAGTTAAGCCTACCGATTCGATATCATTAAGTTATCGATTTGAACGACAGCGTGCTGGACCGTACCTATCCTGTTCTATTTCGGCGTCTCTGCCAAAACAAGGTCCAGTTATTCCTCGCACGCCCTCTAGAGTTTCATTACCAATTTTGTCTCGTACGGCCAACTAAACATCTTCCCTCTGAAATTGCAATCGATTTTTTTTTGTGATAGTCCATTGTCTTTTACTACAAGTATATTTTTGTAGTAAACTCCGCTATTTTCTATGAGACTGGCCGGGGTTCGATACCAAACACAACATCTTTGGTAATCGACCTTCCGATAATGAAATAATTACACGTTTTTTTTAAAAATAATATACAAATCCTCTCACTCTTAGATCATAAGAAAGACTGATTATTTCGTAAATGATGAATACCGACTATTTTCAGTTCATCGCAATCTTCCTGTGCATGGGCGCCTTGGTGTCCGGAAACCCGCCGCTATTGGACGACGGACAGTGGAGGGGAGAAGGTCTGGTAGAGAGTCAAGACTGGAGCCAGTGGAGCGGTGACCTCTCCGCAGCATGGGAAGAGCTGCCACCTGGAGTTTGGGCTGCCCGTGCTGCGCCCCTGGGCACGTGGGGGCTGGGAGGAGCCGCCGTCCTCGACGGACACGCCATCAACCCCGCGGAGGTAGCCGTCTCCAGGGCAAACCTCATCGCCGCTAACGTCGGAGCCTCGACCTCCCCACTTGGATGGGCCACTCCCTACAACTCATGGGCCTCTCCCCTCAACTCATGGGCTCATGGAGGTGCCCCCATTGGACTTGACGGCCGCGTCGTAGACACTCCTGAGGTAGCCATCACCAAGGCCGCCCACTTAAACGCTAAGATCGCCGCAGTTTCTCACTTGTAATTTTTGTCTTCCACAGATCTTCTGAAAAACACCCAACAAAGTTTACAAATTTCACCAGTTTTTGTTACTATTTATTCGATATCTTTAGAGTATACACTACTTATGAACCCTTTTTCGGTTCAACATTTTATTCTAAGAGCAGTTTAAAATACATGTACATTGACAAAAAGAAAAAAAAAACAATAAAATGATACAAATCTTCAAACATTGTTGTGAATATTATAACTTTCCTAAAGAGACGGTCTTATCACGTTCTATTGGCCAACAGGCCCTCTCGAATTGATTCCGGTCATAACATCAACATAGATTTAACCCTTTATAACTCAATGTTTTTATGACTTTCTGTAAATAATAAAACACATATTTTTTTATTTTTTCAAAATTTTAATAATAAAATGATAAAACAGTAGAAAAGGGGTTTGTGACATTTATGTTACATTGCGTTACTATACTTTAAATTATTCTCAAGTGTCTACGAAGTATGAAATAATTTGTAACAATTATTTTGCTTATTATAGCATAATGCAACCCCACATTTTTCACACAGTGTTTGTAAGGCGCCATTGCAACATGGACGCTTACAAAAAAATCTTTTTTCAGCCCATACTGGCCAATGCCCAATTCGATCTTGTCTTGGAATATATTGAGCCGGACCCTTTTGCTTCATAGCCTGAATTTCTGGTTCAATGCTATGGCGCATCATAGTGATCTTTGTACCCAGCTTACAAAGCATCATAGCAACCTCCAGACAAAAAACGTCCCATGCCAGCTGTGCATCCTGCTTGTTATTCGCCTTTCGAACTATTTTACACAATAGCCAGGCATTGGACATCGCAAGGTCCAAAAAATGGTAGAACATACGAAGTTGCCATCGTTAGCTTTGCGACAATATTTTATATCTACCCATGATGCTATCGATAAACCTCACCTTCTCAAATTTATTAACTGGCATGGTTTCTTTCAGTATAGGCATCGTATATTATATCGTATATTTCAGTATGAAAAATAATTTCATAACGCCAGAGATTATTCATAACGTAGCTTTCTATCAGTGAAAGAATTTTTAAAATCTATTCAGCAGTTTTTGCGTGAAAGAGTAACAAACATACATCCATACAAACTTTCACCTTTATAATATTAGTAGGATAGGATGTTTTAAATTCTCAAAAAATTCATAATTTTAAAAGGCAAATTGGGTAATTATTGGTGATTTGTTGATAATTACGTAAAAAAATAATTTAAAATCAACGGATGATGGCGTGAATCGAGAACGGATGAAGTACATATTTTTGTTTAAAGTAGCTATAAACTCAATTTGAAAGTTATTATTTTATTTTTTTTTATTTATAGAAACATATAACAAGGTTACAATTTAACAACATAATAAAAACATCAATATTTCAATCACTCTCCTAATAAAGCAGCTGCTTGTGTTTAGGAGAGGACAACTAAAAAAAATTACATTTGTTCATATGAAGCGGATACTTTAAGTAAGGTTGGATAATCTAGAGGCACTTGAGCTTAGGAAAGCCATAAACACTAATAGTAAGGTAATTAATAATCAACTAAATTTAAATAAAAGTCCCATACTAAGATTGTTCCCTATTGATAAAGAACACGTCCGTTCCCTTCCCAATTCTCCATCTATGTCTTCTTCCTCCCCCTACACTTGACGAGTCCGGCCCATTATATATTATAACACACATGTAACCTAATGTTAGTAGAGAATTATACTGCCCTGATGAAGCTACGGTTGTAGCGAAACCCGGTCGGCATAAAGTATAAAAATAAAAGTGGTGTTTACAAAGTTATTGTTTTATTTTAAATTAAAATTACATTTGTTTAAATTAAAACAAAAAATATTAGTAATTTAACAAAAAATATTTGTGATTTTATGAGAAACTACAAATAAAAGTAATAAAAATAAAGGTTAGTTAATAAATGATTCAAAGTATTGATAAGGCAAAAACATATTTCTAAATAATAAGTAAGTTATGAGGTGGTACTAGAGTATTTTAATTTATTTTTTTTAAATATATTTTTCGTAGCTTTCTTCCGATCGTATATCAAGGGGGAATTTATTAAATAATTTTATACCCTCGAATATATTGTGATGCTGTGCAGTAGTGGTTCGTATTAGTGGCACGGTTTACCCTCCAACATATATTATTCTTTTGCTAATATTTAATTTTGGTAAATTATTTTTACTAAAGAAATGTTTATGTATTTGTAGTAGCGCAATTTTGTCATAAATTTTTGTAAGTGAGGGAACCGGGAAATCTTGAAAAACATTTATAGTTGGGTAGTAATAGGGCTTTTTAAAATGATTTTTATTAATATTTTTTGAATTGTTTCCAATGGGAGTAGGTTTGATTTATATGCACCCCCCATGTCACGACTCCATATTGTAGTACAGAGTGCGCAAGTGCATTATAGATATCTTTAAGTATTTTTAATGATACAGTATTTCTTAGTCTAAAAAATATGTAGATCAGTTTTCTCATTCTGTCTACTGTGGAATTTATTTGACTTTTCCATTTGATGTAATTATCGATAGTTATTCCAAGATATTTAATTTCTTCTTTACTACTAATGTTTATACAGTTTGAGTTACAGGGTGCGATTCTAAGGAGGCAGTTTCTTTCATGAGTTTTTATGTTTAGATTTATATTTGAGATATTCCCTGTTAGGCTATAAGGTATAAAATGGGTTTTTTCGACATTTAGTGTCAATAAGTTTTCGTCAAACCGTAGTTTTACGATATTTATTGAATTATTAGCCGATATTTCGACCTCATTCCAAGAATTTCCTTCAATAGTTATCACTGTATCATCTGCGTATGATATAATGTTTCCAATGATTGGGAGTTTAAAAAGTTCATTTACATATAATATGAATAGTAAAGGTCCTTAAACAGTTCCTTGTGGAATTCCAAAATCAATATTTTCTATTTCACTTAGTTCGTTGTTTACTTTTACCTGTTGAGTTCTTTGATAGAGATAGCTTTTTAACCATGATTTAGCTTTGTCAGTTATTCCTATATT
Organism: Limnephilus marmoratus; assembly: GCA_917880885.1. Lineage (NCBI taxonomy): Eukaryota > Metazoa > Arthropoda > Insecta > Trichoptera > Limnephilidae > Limnephilus > Limnephilus marmoratus. The sequence continues at coordinate 4,855,069 of OU862927.1, read as the reverse complement.
ATTTAGTTTATTAATTAATTTTGAATGTGAGACACTATCAAAAGCTTTACGGAGGTCAATGAATATACTTAAGCATTTTTTGCCTCTATCTAATGTTTTGTAAATAAGCTTAGTTAATTCTGCAATTGCGTCTTGTGTGCTAAGTTTATCTCTGAAACCGTATTGACTAGGGTTAATACATTTTTGGTTATCTGTATAATCAGTAATTTTTTTTTTATTACTTTTTCGTGTATTTTTGCAATGTTGGATAATAAGGATATTGGGCGGTAATTGTTTACTACTTTTGAATCTCCGGATTTATATACTGGGATTATAATGGCTTTTTTGTAGTTTGACGGGAATATTCCATATTTAGTGCTTACGTTAATTATATGCGTAATCGGTTTGGTTAGGAAATTGTAGTATTTTTTCAAGATTTCTGTAGTTATACCGTCGTATCCTGGCGCACTACCATTTTTGAGTGATTGTATTATGTTTTCAATATTTTTTGTTTTTGTTTTTGTAGTTTGATGGGAATATTCCATATTTAGTGCTTTCGCTTATTTTGTGCGTAATCGGTTTGGTTAGGAAATTGCAGTATTTTTTCAAGATTTCTGTAGTTATGCCGACGTATCCTGGCGCACTGCCATTTTTAAGGGATTGTATTATGTTTTCAATATTTTTTTCTGTAGTCGGCTTAAAAATTGAAATATTGTTATTTGTTATTTTATCTTCATGTATATCATCAGGTTGATAATTTTGGTCAATTTTATATGCAAGTTTTTGACCGACGGTAGCGAAAAATTTGTTGAAAATATTTGCGCGCATTTTTGATTCACGGATAGCATTTATATTAGTTCCATTTATATTGTTTATGACATTTATTGTAGACTTATTTTTATTATTTTTATTCATTATTTCGTTTATAGTGTTCCATGTTTTTTTTATATACACACTTATTATATTCCTTCCTATAAATTAGCCGTAATCAGTCGTGTATAAAATAAAAAAAAGCAGCATTTTTAAAGTTTTTTTAATATTTTATTAGATTTTCTTTTCATTAGCTGTACTTAAAATAAAACATTTAACTTAAACATATGTAATATGTAGATTATGGAAAACATAAAGATAATAAAAACCTGATTGAATATTGAATTGGTAATCTATGTTGTGCATTTCTGATAGAACTATGGATGGCCAAATCTAGCAACGAGAAATGGTGGCGATATTAGTTAGGAAACAATAAGTCGTCATCACATAGCTCTGGACTCTGGAGATAGATCAGTCAGATGTTAAGATCGTGGCTAGGAAGTTACCATAATCCACCGGAGACGGCGGCGATCTTAGCATTCAAGTGGGCGGCCTTGGTGATGGCTACCTCAGGGGTATCTACGACACGACCGTCGAGTCCGATAGGGGCACCTCCATGGGCCCACGAGTTCAAGGGAGAGGCCCATGAGTTGTAGGGAGTGGCCCATCCAAGTGGGGAGGTCGAGGCTCCGACGTTAGCGGCGATGAGGTTTGCCCTGGAGACGGCTACCTCAGCGGGGTTGATGGCGTGTCCGTCGAGGACAGCGGCTCCTCCTAGCCCCCATGCACCAAGTGGGGCAGCGCGGGCACCCCAGACACCAGGGGCGGCCCATGCTCCGAGACGGCCAGCCCAGTCCTGGCTCTCTAACAGACCTTCTCCCCTCCACTGACCGTTGTTCAGCAGCAGGTGGTTTCCGGACACCAGAGCGCCCATGCACAGGAAAGTAGCGATGAACTGAAAAAAAATATATGTTTGTAAGTCTGAAATAATTATTCTAAGAGTGAGAAGATTTAGTATGACCTTTCTTCGATTGCAATTGATTAAGATTTTCACATTACATAGATAAGATAATAATGTAAGCTACTCACGAATGAATTCATGTTGCTTGTGATGTGTTTGCCTTTTCGAAAGAAAACTGCTTGTGCCTTGTCAAAGCGTGTGAATGGCTTTATATTCAGGCGAAACCACGCCTTTAGAGTGGGGGGTACATTAGGAAGCTCAAAAATCCTTTAATGTATCTGCAGTCGTGTTATCAAAGAAAAAACTTGGTGCATTAAAGAACAACGACAAACAGGTTTTTTTATCATTTTATTTGTGGTTGGTCTTAATTTCTAAAGCAGATTATTTTATTTCATTATGTTTAGGAAGCGTACAGCTATTTACAAGATAACAAAGACAATGTAAAATCAAAATATGATAAACCAATTCAGTTTCTTTACTCATTTGAATAAATAAACATTTATATTATACATAAACATAGTCTTAATTAGTCATAGTACCTGACTTACTTTAACAGAGATTCCTGACAATATTTGGAGTAAAAAATGTAAGTGAAATTTTCGTCTCCGGTGACATTTTTGATGTGTTTAAAAATAAATATTAAAAATCTGTAGGTATTGGATGGCTAGGGACGGGGTGAGGGGTCGGTCGGTTACTCTCCTGAGTGACCAGTGACGACGTGTTGAAGAACTTTTTATGTTTGATTTTAAAGGCATATTAGATTTATAGCTCCAAAAGTTTATAATTTACTATGTACAACCTTTAAAGACACATGTCTCATCCTTATCTCCCCCCTCCCCCCCTTTTTTTCTTCCTTATTATTATTACTCATTTATTCAATAATTAAGTTCTAAGACCGGTTCATATCTCAGGCGTAATTACCAAATGATATTCTATGGACTTACGTAATAGGTACATAACCATGTAATATTTAATTTAACATACCTTATAATCTGTATTATATGTACTGTGTATGTCTTAATAAACAAATAAATAAATGTCAAAATCTTCAATCTTATAAAAAATATACTAAAATTTGGCTAAAAAACACTGAAACAGATGTTGTTTTTCTTATAAAGCCATTAAGTATATCTATTATTAGATAGCTTTTAGAGTAGAAATATTATATTGTTTGCTATATATTTTTGCGTTTGTTTTATATGTCTTTAAATTGCATTTGTAACATTCATTCTTACAAAACTTTCACAAATGCGATAATAACAGTGCAGAATGCACTTATTGCATTTATTCAGTTACTCTTTTTAAATCCCAGATTATATTTATTTAAAATCTTCAATATAACCATAGAATAAAAATAAAATCAATATTATACCACGCCCGCTGCCCAGGTATTGGCTTTGCGGGATTTTTTTTTGTTCATAAAGTTATTGTGTTAAGCTTTTTTATTATTTTTCTTATTTTTTTATTATTATTACTTTTCATTATTTTATGTATTCAGTGTATGTATTTTATCAAAAATATTCAATAAAAAAAGGAAAAAAAAACATAAAAAAATTCACCGGAGGCCAAAATTACATTATTTAAATTTTTTACTCAAAATAATATCAGGATTCACTGGATATTTTTTTTTGTAATTGACACAATAATATGTAGTATTTAATAATAACATATTTTTATTTTAAATGCACATATAAATCGAAGAAAGGTCAAGGGGTTACGTAAAGAAAGCTCGGAAAAATCAAAATACTCGTATTGTAGGTAAAACATAACATAAATTTCTAAAAATGCTTTTGGGGACACGACCTTGAAGTTTATTTGAGCTACATAAAAACCGTGGCAAATAATAACCTGACGCAATTAAAGAGGTTATTGACATCATAAGAAACACGCATTTATGTCGGAATTGGCAAACTCCAGTCGGGAAAAAAAGCATGTATAGCAAGCAACCAACCTCGATCATGAATATATCACTTTTATTGTATTTAATTACGTAATGGTTTAATAATGATAAATATAATTTTTTAAAATCAAGAGTAGTGCCAAATCGGAACATTGCGGGGAAATCGACATTGGGTGTATGGTGTACTATTATTCCACTAATTAGCAATACTCTGATGATCGGGAGTTTTTAATAATAATTCGGTTCATCTAGATTACGGATCTTGTTGATTATCGTCGTATTTACAATAAAATTCTAATCGGACTTAATGCCCGTTCTAAAGGATGCTCTGTGATAAACTGCCAGTAAGCAACCGCCTAATGCCGTGCTCGCTGTCATTCGGATATGATCGGATATCTTGACAGTTGACTCTCTCATAAAGTACAACTACTGACCGCTGTTAAAACTAAATATAACTACCTTTATGACATCTGTTGAGAGACATTTAAACTACACGTACATAACAGGATGTGACGTCATATAACTTAAAATTGCAAGAGCCCTTTAAATTGCACCAAAATAAGCATTTTCTACGGAGATCCAGTGTTTTTAATTTTTTTTATGTAGGTACCGCAGAAGAGTCCAAACTGCTCGAAATTGCCTGAAGTTATTTGGAGGATGTTGTGAGTCTGAAGGTGGTGGGGAGGGGAGAAAATTGGGGAGAGGAAGGTTGGGAAGTACCACGTCTAAAGCCAAGCAAGGTTTCTATTGAGAAATTTGGTATTCCACCAAGGCGACAGCCAAATTTCAAAATGAATTATGAAATATCACATTTTACGAGTACCTAGTACACGAAAATTTTCTTGTGCACGCCTTTTTATTTTTTCCTTCCAATTCGAATTCACGGCTTCCGAATTGTTAGTCAGTTTCCTTTCGTCACGCCATAACTTAAGAACGACTTTTCCTATTTCATTCATCTTTTTTTAAAGTTTTTAATGCTTTGAAGAAGGTTCTTACGGAAAGAAGAATTGAGAAAATTTCTCAGAAAATTGGATGATTTCAGAAAACTTAACGTCTATTTTAACTTCGCACGTTTGACAATTTGCGCGTTTGATGAGTGTGAATTCAGCAGGCAGCTGTTTTTTTGGAACAAAACTGTTACAAACTGTTACTGTTGTTGATTTTTTAAAATTATAGATATTTTAAATAGGTACCTACATATGTTAAGTACCAAATTTGATTGATTGTTTTTATAATATACAAAAATAAGTATTGGTATTATATGAAAAATGAAAATTTGATAAAAAAAATTGTAATATGTGGAAGGTGGAAGGGGAACGCGGGAGGGAAACGGGGAGGAAACGGGAAAGGACATGCAAGGAGAAACAATTTATTTCTTTGAACATGGCATTGCTATGCATGCCAGAAGCCAGTTAGTTATTAATATTAATAAAACTGATTTGTAATAATCAAAATAAAGTAACTCTGTTTGAATATTACTTAATTAATAAACCTTAACACATATACAAAACGGTTTGGTTTCAACTTGAATTCTAATTCGTTCTGTTTTCAATTCAGTTGTTTTAGAATTTCAAAGAGTGGGAAGGAGCCCTCAATTGCATGTCATCCGTGGATACGGATTTTAACTTCATATAAGGTCTGACTTTATATAATAACGTCGTGTGGTAAAGAAAGCATAGTAATAACAAAAGAACGAACAAGGTTTTGAATTATACGTTGCAAAATACATGAACAAGCAATAAACAATAGTAATAACCTTGTCATGCGCTTAGAGCTTTTTGTGGTTCCGTAAAGTCCACCTCCCCTACTTTGTGTTGTTCTGCGCTAGTAAGTATAAAGCCTTAAACAAACGTAGTTTAGGCACAAGCAGTTTTCTTCTCTGAAAAGGCTAACATATCCAACAAAATGAACGCATTCGTAAGTAGTTTGAATTTATTTAAAAACGAGAACCAAAGACAAAACACGAGTAGCAATATTGTAAGCTTGTAAGATGACAATTTAAAATAACATTTCTATCGTTTCAGTTCATCGCAACCTTCCTGTGCATGGGTGCTCTGGTGTCCGGAAACCCGCTACTGAATAATGGACAGTGGAGGGGAGAAGGTCTGTTAGAGAGCCAAGACTGGGCTGGCCGTGTTGGAGCATGGGCCGCCCCCGGAGTGTGGGGTGCCCGCGCTGCCCCACTGGGTGCATGGGGCCTGGGAGGAGCCGCTGTCCTCGACGGACACGCCATTAACCCCGCCGAGGTGGCCGTCTCCAGAGCAAACCTCATCGCCGCTAATGTCGGAGTCTCAACCTCCCCACTTGGATGGGCCACTCCCTACAACACATGGGCCTCTCCCCTAAACTCATGGGCCTCTCCCTTGAACTCATGGGCCCATGGAGGCGCCCCCATCGGAATCGACGGTCGCGTCGTAGACACCCCTGAGGTAGCCATCACTAAGGCCGCCCATTTGAACGCCAAGATCGTCGCCGTCTCCGGTGGAGTATGGTAACTTCCTTTAGCTAACATATTGACACTTAACTGACCTATATTTATGGTTTATATCTATATCTATAGTTTTAATGATTTTTTCTTGTTAAATTGCTTCTTTGTGACAAAAAACTATTAAAAACTTTATGTAAACAAATGTATTATTTGTTTTAATTCGTACCCTGTCCTTAACCTTCCCTTAATTAATATCATAATATTTAGTAATATAACATAACAGTGGATATCAGCACTGTTAGACGATGGGTTGGAACGAAGCTGAAGGACAAACACCGCTGGTTGACGAAAAGCGGAGCGGCTGACCGTTGACTGAAGTGACTCCACGCAACATTAAGTGAGTTGATGTCCCCATTCGTGGTTACCCCGGATAACTAAAGATGTCGCATTCTCTTCTTCGGTAAAGGCAATTTATTATATCATATTATCCGACAATTATTAACAAAGGTTTGTGCAAGGTGGGTACCAAGAAAGTTAACCGACAAGAATAAATAAACAAGAAAAACAATAGCCTCATATCACTTGCATCACCAAATCGTGACCAGAGGCGAAATATAGGATAACTTTTTTTTAACCCGAATCAAAGAGGCAGCCGATGAAAACACATCACACAAACTCATTGAGGACAAAAAACTCCAAAACTTTGTGATCGGCGGGGAAAGTTATGGCTCATGGTGTTCTGGATGTCACCGTGCTGTTTACAACACTTTATTTATTTATTAACGCCCTTTTTTGGGGCTTTTACAAACATTACATATGAATAATAATATTGCAAATGTCTTCTATTTGCAGATGACCTCAAACTTTTGATGGAAATAATCTGTTACTATGACTGCTTAAAAATGCAATCTGACCTTGATGCTATTGCAGAATGGTCAGTAAAAAACAAATTAGAATTCAATATAAAAAAATGTGTAATTATGACATATACCCGCTCCCAGAAGCCCATAGTTTTTGAATACAACATTAAAGGGAAAACATTATGCCGAGTACTGTAGTTACAAACAATAGTTTTAAAGATCTCGGTATCGTCTTTGATTCCAAACTGACATTCTCGGATCATATATCACTGCTCACTCCAGCGTGCTACAAACTCCTGGGTTTCATCATCAGAATATGTAAGCAATTTGATGACCCAGATGCAATGATAGCCATGTTCGATGGAGTCATAAGAAGTAAGCTGGAGTATGCTAGTGGTGTGTGGACTCCGCACCAAGCTAAATATATTAATATGCTAGAACAAATTCAGAAAAAGTTCCTTAGTCTATATGCGGATGAATGGAACGTACCCGAGATTCATGCACCATATGGAATTACTTGAGGCAACAAATAGATTTAGCTTGGAAACTAGACGTTATGCAAATCTTGCAATTCTTAGTTTTAACATAATCCATAATCGTATTGACCGCCCATTCCTCTTGGAATGTTATAGCTTATACGTGCCTGAAAATTTCAGCCGTAGTCGTCGACACGACTTGTTCAAAATACCATATGGCAGAATAGATGTTCTAGCACAGCATAGCATGACAATAGGAATGGTGCTGTTGAACGAAATATCGGAAACACTAGATATATATATAACTCTTCTTTAGATAGCCTTAAGATTTTTTTGTATAATAATCATCTTCCTAGGTGTTAAGACTGTCAAGAGAAAATTGTACAGTAATTGGATAAAAAATCTGTTGTACAATTTAAAAAAAAAATTAAATAAAAAATAAAAAATACACAGCATTCATTGTACATAACTGAACTGTCTCAGTAACAATATTTATATTTATTTAAACATAAATTGAAGATGTCCACTGACCTGATATAATTGTTTCCCTTCATTAATATTCTTGGCAAAGAGGAATACATTTATTTTTTATTTTATTTATTTTATTTGTGTACAAAAAATTTACAACATTACAGATATTTTATCTAATTAATTGTAATAGTACCATATGGTAGTTAGTCCCAGAATTTCTGCACTGAAATAAATCCTGACTTCGGAATCCGGAAGCTTATCAATTCTAGCAATACTGGACTATAAACTTAATCATTTAGAATTTTATATAGAAATACCAAGTCATTAAAAATTCTTCAGTCGGACAATTTGAGCATATTCATATCATTTAAAATAGTGTTGTAGTTCAGCATAATTGCTGGAATACCCATTTTAAAATTTAGAAAACGTAAGAATTTGTTTTGAATTCTTTCAACAGTTTGTACATGTATACTATAATGTGGATTCCAGACGGGAGAATTGTACTCAAGTTGACTTCTAACATAGGCAAAATATAACAGTTTAATACACTTTATATTGTTAAAATTTCTAGTAAGCCTAGTTATAAATCCCAACATTTTTAAGCCCTTATTAGAGATTTCTGTTATGTGGTTAACAAATGAAAGATTTGATTGAAAAGTGATGCCTAAGTCTTTAATTTGTGTTAATGTCTGAACTGAAGAGCATTGTTATCAATGTTGTCATTAAATATTACTGGATTTTTTATCCGAGAAAATCTAACTAATCGACATTTTGAGATATTAAGGAAAAGTCTATTTTCATTACACCAAATTTACAATTTTTTGATATTATTACAACCACTGTGATACATGCCCTCGTTAAAAGATGGACAAAGCTATCGAAATGTAAGAAGATTATGTTGAAAAGAAACAAATTGTGTGGTTTTCAACCCATGTAATTGAATTTTTTGTTTCTTCATAATTAAAGGAGAAAAAAATAGGAGGCGTTACTTTTGACTGACCCTAGTATTATGAGACACGGTTATGCATATTGTAGTTTATCCATGTTGGTTGTTGGTATGAAATTGGTTTTATATGGTCGTTTATGTTTTAATCGAAATCATAATTTTGTATATTAATTTGATATTTTTTTATAGTTTCCTGTTTTTTTATATTTTTAGTATTGAGTAAAAAGTTGTTGAATGCTTTTATTGCCCTCTATATACACACACTTATTAATTTTAATATATTTAAGGGACGAAGTGTATTTTTTTCTTTAAAGTAGGTATAAAACGAAAAAGATATGAGGGGTGGATAGGAATCTGGGTGTCAATGTGTCTAGGAGTGACGGACGTATGAATTTAATGGTACTAAATAATATTTTAAGTATATTACCCACGCACGGGCTGCGCCTTAGTGGGTTCCCATATTATTGTAAGGTTTTTCAAAATACGTAAATATAATATGGGAAAAATGAAGGAATTAAAAAAAAAACAATCCATTCCTCATACTGCGGTGCAAGGCGATAGAGTCCAGCTGGGGTGGTCTAGGTTAGGCCCCTCTCAAACTATCTCTCTAGATTCGAACCATGGGAACCATTTATTGGTTTCCATATAAACCATATACAATATGGGAACCAATTAATATACGGTTTATATGGTTCGAGGTACCCATAATCGCCTCCAACCTCTTTAAAATGTTTTGCGTCAGGTATACATCAGGATATTTTATATTTGCCGTCATAAGAGAGCAACACTGACGACGTGCATTGTCTTTGGAGGGGGACGGAGAGGGGCGGTCGGCCGCAGGGGACGGCAAAAGCTCTCGTATTCTTGTTTTAAGTATCCTTATTTGCATTCAAGCCGTTATCCGCAACACGTCAAATAGAGTCAAAAGCAAATTGATTAGAAATCAACTCAATGATGTTATCTGATTATGTCTCTCCTGCCGGGAAACGTACGTAATTCTTATTTATTTATTTATTTTCCAATCTGCTCTTCCCTTAACTATCTTTAAAATCAGTAACTTAGAGTTCACACGGGGATTCAAAAGCTTTTCCTAGTGGCGTAGAAGCAACTGCTAAATACATTCTCAAGATATTTAAATAGCAAAAGAGATCTTAAAAAATCCCCTGTGTTTTGTCTATTAATAACCCCTTGAAGTGGTCTTCTCGAATTGACTGTCAGCGAACGCGAACTTCCCTCGAATTAACTAGCCGAAGGAGATATGGAAGTATATATAAACATGTTGATCATCGTGTGTTTACTAATTATTAATATGTCTATGAATCTGTACCCACGCTATTGGAAACCGTTTCATTACTTAACAAGTAGCCACAAATTCAACTTGGGAAAAACACTCATTATATTCCTTCGAATAAATAAGACACCATAATGTTTAAACATGCAAAAACCTACAAGTCGTGAATAAAAAATAAAATAAATGTGAACAGCATTTTTAAAGAATTGTCATTTTTTTATAAGATTTTTCATTTATCATTTTCATTTAACATTTAGCTACAATAAAATAGAACACGTAACCTAAGCATAGGTATTGCGTAGATTATGGGAAACATAATATATGGAATAAAAACCTGATTGAATCGGTAATCTTTGTTGTGCATTTTTGGTAGAACTGTGGAAGGAAAACCATAAACACGTAACGGTGGCGATATTAGTTATGAAACAATAAGTCGGTATCACATAGCTCTGGAGATAGATCAGTCAGAATTAAGATCATGGAAAAGAAGTTACCAGACTCCACCGGAGACGGCTGCGATCTTAGCGTTCAAGTGAGCGGCCTTGGTGATAGCTACCTCGGGGGTATCTACGACACGGCCGTCGAGTCCGATAGGGGCACCTCCATGGGCCCATGAGTTCAAGGGAGAGGCCCATGAGTTGTAGGGAGTGGCCCATCCAATTGGGGAGGTCGAGGCTCCGACATTAGCGGCAATGAGGTTTGCCCTGGAGACGGCTACCTCAGCGGGATTGATGGCGTGTCCGTCGAGGACAGCGGCTCCTCCCAGCCCCCATGCACCAAGTGGGGCAGCGCGGGCACCCCACACTCCGGGGGCGGCCCATGCTCCAACACGTCCAGCCCAGTCTTGGCTCTCCAACAGACCTTCTCCCCTCCACTGACCGTTGTTCAGCAGCAGGGGGTTTCCAGACACCAGGGCACCCATGCACAGGAAAGTAGCGATGAACTGAAAAAAGGAACAGTATTATTTGTAAGTCTGAAATAATCGGTCTAACTGTAAGAAGGTTTAGTGTGACCTTTCTCCGTGACTTTCTTGTGACGGTTGCAATTGATTAAGATTTTCACATTACATAGATAAAGTTAATCATATAAGCTACTCACGAAAGAATTCATGTTGCTTGTGATGTGTTTGCCTTTTCGAAAGAAAACTGCTTGTGCCTTGTCAAAGCGTTTGTCTGGCTTTATATTTAGGCGAGACCACGACTTTAGAGTGGGGAGGATATTAGGAGGCTCAAATGATACTTTATGTTTTAGCACTCGTGTTATTAAATTTAAAAAACTTGGTGCATTAAAGATCAACGACAAACAGGTTTTTTTTGTCGAATTATTTTCTTTGTGATTGATCTTGATTTTAAAGTATGTTATTTTATTTTATTGTGTTGGTGAGACAATATAAAACAGTTATTTGTAAGACAATGTAAAATGAAATATGCAAGCAAACAAAATATTCGTATATACACCACAATGTAAATATAAACAAAAGGGAAAAAAACAACAGAACAAATCAACAATTCGAATAGTGAAAACAGTTCACAATTTCGTATATCATCAACACATCGGTGAATTTTCTACATTTGTTAGAAATAAAATAGAATAGTGGGAAATTGATGATTTGATTAATAAAGCCAAATGAAGAATGTTTAATTTTCGATCAATGTATGTATGGTATTTAAGATTCCAAATGACTGAGGCAAAATCAAGTTGTGATCTTACGTATTAAGCCGTGTACAGCAAAATAATATATTTTTAATTTTATTAGACTTTTAAAAAATTCTACGTATTTTGTATTCAACCAAAAACTTTCAGGTCATTTCTCCGCAGGGGTAGACAGTCAGGACAGACCGCCAAACGATTCTTGATATTCACGCATACTGCACACGAGTTTCAACTGCTCCCAACCGCCTGGAGCCAGTGAATCTATGGCATTCCCAATTGGGGTATGTTGTGAAGCTGAACGTAAATGGGGAAAGGATGGAAATAGGTAAGAAGATGGTGGAAAAGTGCCTGGCTATTCAGATCCAGTAAAAAAATGGGACAAAAATAATACAGACTTCCTGTAAAGATAATAAATTATTGTTCAAAAATAGTAAAATGTAAAAGAAGGTTAGGTTAGGTTAGGTTAGGTTATTTTAAAACTCTACGTTTAATATTATTTAATAAAACTTACATATTCAGAATCAGCGTTTATTGGTCTGTATTATGTATGAACGTATTTTTTTGAAGCCATGATATTTTTCACTGGAGTTCATTATTTGTCAATAATGTATTAGTGATCATTTATGTATTTTTTTTAATTGAGACAGTAATATTATTTAATAGTATTGTCTTTTTTAAATTTTAAATGCATACGCACGTAAATCAAAACCAAGGGGTTGTTTAAACTATACCTCGGAAAAAATCAAAATACCCTTATTACAGGTAGTACCAAAGATATTCAAATACAGAAGAGATATGCTATGGTGTCCGCGCAACTGTCGCCGGACTACACGCTAATTAGCGTAGTTTTCATACAAAAAGAATTTGTTCATTTCGTTAATTTTTTGAAAATGTGCATTAATATTGGTTAACAATATATTTTGAATAAGGAAATAATTAGTTCATTTAGTTTAACGTTCGTTTGATTTATTCGTTAATTATTTGTTCTTTTAGTTTATTTGTTAATTGGTAAACAATATCGGCGACACCCGGAAGCGCAGACCCACGTAGTAAAAACAACAGATAGCACATCTACTTATATTTCAATATCTTTGGGTAATACACAACATAAATATCTATAAACGCTTCTAAGGACACGACCGTGAAATATATTTTAACTACAAGAAAACTATGGCAAATAATCGCCTGACGCAATTATAGAGGTTATTGACATCATAAGAAACACGACAGTTCTGTGTCGGAATTCGCAAACGAAAAAAAAATCATGTAAAGCAACAAATTTTCTCTGTTCTCTATTTCTTATAAATTTTATTAACAATTTATTTTTTTCATGTACCTGTTTATTTTATGTACCTGTCTCAATTTAAAAAAGTAATTGTCAAAAGAACCCGTTGACAAACTGATATCAATTAAAAAATGACTTAATTTAAAAAAATGTAAAACTGTAAATAAATAATAAAGGAATTTATTAATAAAAAATAAAAAAATCACTTTGATTGTATTTAATTACGTCATCGTAAAATATTGATAAATATTTTTTTTTAACCGAGAGATTACAATCAACCATAGTGCCAATATCGAGTATTGCGAGGAAATTGACATCGAGTGTACGGTGTACAGTTGTTTCCCCTAATTAGTAATACAAGAATGAAGACCGGGAGTTTTCATTAATACTTCTGTTCGTTCGGATTACTAGTCTTGTCGTATTTACAATGAATTGGACCAACTGGACTTTACGCTCGTTTTAACGGATGCGCAGTGATAATCTGCCAACGAGACGCCGCCTAATGCCTCTCTGTCAATCGGATATCTTCGTAACCGTTCTCGTATAAAGCAACTACTGACCTCTGTTGAGACACATTAAAACTACACAAAACGTCTTTTACTAACGACATCTGTTGTGAGACATTAATGGTACATGCATTACACACTACAGGGTGTGACGTCATCTAGTTTAAAATTGCTAGAAGCGCTTCAAACCGCTCCAAAATAACTGTATGCAATTTCCACCGGAAAGAGTCCAAAATGTCTGTAGCAATGGGGATGTTGTGAGTCACAGTTTAATCACAGGAGACCAGATTTGTCCCAACGCACATAGGTCTCACATAAGACGCCGTAACTCCCTTACTATCATAGTTAGAAATATGTTCTAATCGGTGTTAGAAAAGAAAAACACCATGCTTTATATTCCAATCTAAAAAATAGCCACCAAAAAAGTAAAATGTATACTTTTATGTACACAAAGTTTTGAATCGCAAATTGATAAAAGAATTTAAAACTTTCGGGAATTTTTTAAAAAAAATTTTCATAGTGCGACAAAAAATTTGAGGTTACAATATGTGTTTGTTATACATTTGTCTAATAAAATATGCATGTGTTTTTATTTTTTTTTATTATCAGTAACTTAAGTTAGAAAAAACATAAGGTGAGCCATTTGGAAAACTTTTTTATGTTTGTATGCAAAAATTTTATAATTTAAAAAAAAAATATATTTTTCGAATTCTATAATTTGAAAGCGTATTTCATCACCTTTCTAAAACAGTTTTTGGTTTTTGAATGTGTTCAGAAATATTCCAAATATTTGCATTTTATTGTAAAGCGAAAATATTTTGACCATCCGAAAAAAAGCCAAATTTTTGAAGGGTTGTTAGTGGGGAAGGTAAGAAAATTGGGTAGAAGAATTTTTATTTTTTATTTAATTTTTATTTTTTTATTGTGTCATACTTCGACTGAGAACTATCATACATTATCATAGCAGCGAATAAAAATATGCTTTATGAAAATCAAGGTAATGTTGATAGTAAAGTTCTCAGTCGAATAGTAATACCGATAATATAGTCGATCCGACCTCGGCAAGGCGTAGGTTCTCTAATATTGTCTCCATTAATTAAAAATAATAAAATATACTTTGCAACTCACGACTTCCAGATTGTAAGTCGAAAGTTCGAGAGCCTTACCTCTCGACCACGGAAGTCGTCATATTAATATTAATTAAAATAAATTTCTGGATGATAGCGTTAAATGACAGTTAATTTTTAAGGTCTTCATTTCTACAATTGTTAATGAACTTATAATTGCACATCATCCGTATCCCCATGACTTATAATAACATTATGTGTTGAAGAAAGCGTAGCAAAAACAATGCAAAATACACGAACAAGCAATAAACAACAACGGTAGTATCGTTGTCACGTGGGTTTAGAGCTTTTTGTGGTTCCGTAAAGTCAGCCCCCTCCTTTGTGTTGTTCTGCGCTAGTAAGTATAAAGCCTGAAACAAACATAGTTAAGGCACAAGCAGTTTTCTTCTCTGAAAAGGCTAACATATCCAACAAAATGAACGCTTTCGTAAGTAATTTGAATTTATTTTAAAAGCGAGAACCAAAGACAAAACACGAATAGCAAATACAATACTGTAGGCTTGTAAGATGACAATTTAAAATAACATTTTTATCGTTTCAGTTCATCGCAACTTTCCTGTGCATGGGTGCTCTGGTATCCGGAAACCCACTCCTGAATAATGGTCAGTGGAGGGGAGAAGGTCTGTTAGAGAGCCAGGACTGGGCTGGCCGTGTTGGAGCATGGGCCGCCCCCGGAGTGTGGGGTGCCCGCGCTGCCCCCTTGGGTGCATGGGGGCTGGGAGGAACCGCTATCCTCAATGGACACGCTATCAACCCCGCTGAGGTAGCCGTCTCCAGGGCTAACCTCATCGCCGCTAACGTCGGAGCCTCGACCTCCCCACTTGGATGGGCCACTCCCTACAACTAATGGGCCTCTCCCTTGAACTCGTGGGCCCATGGAGGCGCCCCTATTGGAATCGACGGCCGCGTCGTAGACACCCCCGAGGTAGCCATCACCAAGGCCGCCCACTTGAACGCTAAGATCGCCGCCGTCTCCGGTGGAGTATGGTAACTTCTTTTAGCTGAGATATTGGCACTTGACTGACCTGCGAAAAAGCTATGAACTATACCTATTATTATTATATTTAAGTTTTAATAATTATTTCTTGTACAGTTGCTTCTTTGTGACAAAAATATATTAAAAACCTGATATAAACTAATTTATTATTTGTTTTTATATGAACCTTTATTTATATTCCTTGAACTTCTCTTATTTAATAACATAATATTAGTAGGTGTGCCTTATTGATAGTTAAGGGATGTGCTTTTATTTGTACCTATAACAAATATTTGTTTTAAATAGCCCCTTCTATTGTGCCACCCATTGCTCAAGACGAGATGAGCCCTAACTGCTCCCAGCCATCTGGAGACGGGAAGACTATGGCATCCCCAATGGGGGACCTATGGGCACCCCGTGGGGTATATTATGACACTGCTAGGTGGGGGGGGGAAGGAGATAGGAAGAGGAAAGTGGGGATATGGCTATTCTGATCTAGTTACCTAACAGAGCTAAAGCCCTATGAGGTAGCCCCACAGCGCTAAAGAAGGAGGTAGCGCAACACGGCATAACACCCCAAAATCAACCAATGAAAATACTTTTGGCCGTGATAATCTAAAATAATATCTGGGCTTAAGCCATTTCAAGCAACGATTTAATTCTGAATGGTGGTCTTACAACAGGTCGATACTGAGAGTATCTTTCACTCTGGAACGTGCCGCAAATATACTACGTATATAATATTTTTCATATATTTACCCCGCAGCATAAAAAGAAATTAGAACATAGATACAGCACTAGATTCACGCGCAACGACGGGTTAATAGTTGTTCCGAAATTTAACAATAAGTACGGACAGAGAACGTTTGAATACATCATACCGAAGATATTTAATTTATTACCTGACACTATAAAGCAATGTAATTCTATGAATAAGGTTAAATATATGGTGAAAAATTGGCTATCGGAATAAAATATTTATATTGATATTGATATGCATGAAAAAAATGTTGAATCTGTAGATATAAGATGTAAATTTTAAAAATGTATATGTAACTAAAATATAAGCACCTTTTGACAAGCCAATTCAATTGGCTTAGCAGGACTTGTTTATTGATTATATGTAGGTATATCTATTCTTTCAATAAAAAATAAAAATAAATAGAAATTAATTGTGATAAAACAGAAATTAATCAGACAATTTTTTTTTGCCCATACAGTCACCGACATATATATAATAGAGTTATGCATGTTAGTGCGATCATCTCCAGAAAAGTTTCCACAAAAAAACTCTACACATAAACACGCTACAAGGTTTACAGAAAATTTATCAATACCAAGAGCAAACAAAACAATTTTCCAAAAAGGACCCTTTTACATGGCCATTAAAGTATACAACAACCTTCCACACGACATTAAACACGTACAAGATACACTCAGATTTAAGTCATCACTAAAAACATTCCTCCTGAACAGGTCTCATTACACATTAAGTGAATACCTCACATAGGTACAACTGTTTTATGTTTACGTTTATATAAAAAATTAAAACAAATTCCCTTTGTATTACACCACTTTTATATTTTTTGTGTTCAAATCTGTACAACATGTTAGGTTAACTGGAAGAAATAGGATATAGGTACCTATAAGTTATACCTTTTGTACTAAATGTTAATTTTGTACAATAAATGATTTTGATTTTGATTTTGATTTTGATTTTGATTCGATCCCGCGATAGGGAGTAAAGATTTCTTCGAATTGGGAGTCAAGAGTCTTACCCCTCGACCAAGGCGGTCGTGATTGAAAAATGCAAATTGAAAATTGCAAGATTGCAATTTTCAATTTGCAATTCTATACCTTAGTTAGAGGAGAAACCAAAGCTAAAGACTTAGCTATGGACTTACGTGGTTTATCCTTTAGGGTACAGAATTGATTGCCGCTTTGATGAAAAATCATTTTAATGAATGAGTTTGCTATGCTTACGGATACAGTAACTTTATTATATCATATTTTGAATTCACTGGGTGATTTTTTCACAGATTTATAAAATACGATAAATATTTTTTATTACATTAATTCCACACATGTGCGTGGCCTTTTATCTTAGCTCTGTGGAGGGTCTTTTTAGAGAAAGTGTAGTGTTCTGTTAATTGATATACACTAACAGATTCTCCAACACACTTTGGATGGAGATTACTTCTTGGGAATAAATAGATTCTGGTTCGTTTATCTGGTTTTATTCAATACTTCGTGTATTACAATATTGACCTCGTTAGACGACCTAACTAGGAGCTGGCTAAATTGGTTCTAACCAGTGTTTTACAGAAAAAACCCACTCTCAGCCTCCCGTCCCTCTTCTGGACAACTTAGGTACTAAGCTACCTGCCATCTAGCGGAATCCACTGACGGTTCTTATCACCGCCATCTATGTCTAAAAGCCGGAAGCTTTTTAGATATACAGCAGAAAGGAAGGAGAGGAAGTTTTGGGAAGGATAAATGTGTGAGGGGTGAATAGGAATCTGGGGATCAGTGTGCCTAAGAGTGACGAACGTATTAATCCTTTCCTCCCTGCAGTGCAAGGTGATTGGTTGAGAGAGTCCGGCTGGAGGAGTTAAAAGGACTCCCTCAATCAGTTTCTTCCGATCCGGCTCGCCACGCAGGGGGTGGGCTAACGCATCCGCCGCCAAGACCTAGACAAACCTCATCCCCATGCATCCCGGCATCATTTCTAAGTCTCCAAACGTTACGAACCACTTGGGTGACCAGGGACAGGGTTGTTGGTTATGCAATAAATGGTTCCCATATTACATGAATAATAATTACTGAAATCGTGCATTTTCAGCGTTATTATAAACGCTAAAACGCTTTTACATCATTGTTAGTAGGGGTGTCGATAATTAAGTTAAATATAGTATGTGTTGATGATATTGAGTTAAATATTAAATCTTCTTTCGTATGCTGGGGGTCAGAGGGGGACATCTAGGTCTGCGAGCCAGTCTAGGGCCTCAGGCGTTGCCCTGTGGACTTCATCAATCCCGCCGGGGAATGAACGAACCTTGCATTCGTTGACCACATGTTCGGTGGTCTGCACCGCACCGCATTCACACATCGCCGACTCTTTAAGGCCCCATCTATGCATCATCTGAGCACAACGGCTATGGGAGCACCTTATCCTATTGATGGCAGTCCAGAGCTTGTGAGGCAATGAGAACCCAGGCTATCTCTCAGTGGGATCTTGAATGAGATGGACGTTTTTGACGTTGGCTGATTGCCACTCAAGCTTCCACCTATCTTCTGGGGTGAGAGGTGTTCGAACGAGTTTTTCTCCTTCCGTCCAGAAGGGTTTTAAAATATTAAATAATACTTTACTTTGTTTACTTGACTTAATAACTAAACATTTAAAATTCGATAAATAATTCCATTTGGCAAATGACCTTAAAATATATTAGAATTAGAAAAAAAACCATTAACAAATTGCAAATAATCACCTGACGCAATTGCAGAGGTTGTTGACATCATGGAAAATAAGAACGGTTCAATGTGCAACTAACGCTGTTTATTATAATCGTTTCACAGAAGAAGCTTTGAAAAAAAAGACAAAAAAATGTAACCTACCATCTAATTTCCGGGCGAATGTTGATTAGATACGTTTTTAGATTTTCACGGCCAAAAGTATTTTCGTTTTTGTTTTTGGGGTGTTATTTATTTATTTACGGACAAATAGTCAAATAAAAAAGAGAGATGATAATGAAAGGAGAGTACATATAGATGAAGAGCATTGACAAAATACATGTAATATTAAGTACACAATATATAGAAGAGTACAAGTAGCTCGAAGTTGGATTTAAAAAGACTTTAAAAAATCGCATTGCGTATCGACTGCCGAAAGTTATTTAGGCATACACCAAAAAATTCAATGCTTTGATTTGCGTTGACAAGTCTCGACATTCTAGAGAAAGGAGAATGATATCCATAATTATTAGTAGAATGTGGATTGAGGAACAGTAATGCATTATTTCGGAGTCTACGGGAAGGGATGTTGAACTAGATGAGTTGTAACAAAGCAGGTGTGTCAGTAATACTGTTGATAATTTTGAAAATGCTTATTATATCAGAGTCCTTTCTACGTTTTTCTAAAGAAGAAATGTTTAAAGTTTGTTCAAATTACTCGCCTCTTTCAAGAAACCACCAAGAAATTCCTCGTAGGAAGCGATGTTGTACATATTCGATGTGACTAATGTGGACAGCATAGAACGGAGACCAAATGATACTAGCATATTCAAGGTGAGGGCGAACCAGCGAAAAGTAAAAAGTTTTAAGTAAAAATTAATATTATGGCTAAAGAAGGAGGTAGCGCAACACGGCATAACACCCCAAAAACAAGTAACGAGAATATTGATTAGTTCCGTGATCTCGAATACTTCCCCATTCCCGCATCGCTTCGTCTCTTAGTAATTAGAATTTCGACCAATCAACACCTTACCAAAATATGAGCAGATTCTTGAAGTGATAATAAAAGAACAAATTTTACAATACCTAGATAAACACAATATTCTATGCCAAGAGCAATCATGATTCAGATCTAATAACTCGTGTGAAACAGCATTAAACGTAATTGTCGAAGAATGGAAGGAAGGAATGAATAGTAATAAATTTATCTTAGCAATATTTTTAGACTTTCAAAGGGCATTCGAAACTATAGATCGAGAAATCTTAATAAGAAAACTTAAAGAAATTGGTTTCTCATCTATAGCCATTAAATTAATAGAAGAGTATTTGAAAGACAGAAAACAGATAACAAAAATAAATAATCAATTCTCAAAACCAATGGAAAATGAATTAGGAGTACCGCAGGGATCGGTCCTTGGACCCCTATTGTTCATACTCTATATTAATGACATGGTGAAAATATTTTCAAAATGCAAAGTACGACTTTTTGCCGATGATACACTTATATACTTAATTGGAGATAACTATGAAGAACTAATAAATATTTTAAATAATGAACTAGATGATGTATCAAGATGGCTAAAAATAAATAAGCTTAAATTAAATACAAAAAAAACAAAATGTATGGTGATTGGATATAAGAAGACATCAGTGAAAGCAAAATTAAAATTGATGGTGAAATTATTGAAAATGTTTCTGAAATGAAATACTTAGGAGTCATATTAGATTCCAAACTAAACTTCAATAGACATGCCGAATATACCCACAAGAAAATTGGCAAAAAGATATCTTTTTTGGGAAGAATTCGGCCTAAAATTTCCAGAAAAACCGCCATCACCATTTACAATTCAATTATTGCTCCACACTTCAACTACTGTTCAAGTATCCTTTTCCTTTGTAATGAAAGAGAACAGAATAAATTTCAAATTCTCCAAAACAGAGCAATGCGAATAATACTCCGAAGAAATAGATTTTCAAAAATAATTAAAATGTTAAAGGAACTTAATTGGTTAACAGTGAAACAAATACTGACCTTGAACACGTTGATATTTATTCACAAAATATTAAACAACATGTTACCAAAATACTTCACAAATAATATCGTATACAATAAGGACATTCACAGACATTACACAAGGACTTGCAAGGAAATAAGATTAAACAAAAAGGACAAAACGAATACGCAAAACAGTCTGCTGTACAAAGGAATTAAGTTATATAACACACTACCAGAAACTTTTAAGTCCTCACCAATTGAAAAGTTCAAGATGGATTGTAGGAGCTACATAAAACAAAAACAAAAAATTTTGTGATTTCAAAAAATTTTGTGAATTTAAAATATTATAATTTAAAAAAAAACTGCAATATGAAATATTATAATCAATTAGAAATTTGTAAACTTAAATGTACAAATTACTAAAATAAAATTCAAATAAAAAAAAAAAAGATTATTAATTAGGGATGCAATTGCCACCCCGCCACTCAAGCTTTCACACGTGATCCCTGGAATGAATGACACAGCTGGGATGATTGATGTGAGGTCATGTGCTAACACTAGAGAGTAAGTTGATTTCTGGTTCTTAGTCAAAGCCAAAGAGAAGCACTGTTAACCGTTGGCTTTGGATTTCAGCTAACCTAGAGTGAAAATACTCGTTGTTACCCCGTTGTTCAAACGAATGGTTAACCCTCCGCCAGGCGCAATGCAAATCCTAACACGATCGGGAGAAATTCATCTGTGAGATTATTATGATAGAAAAACAGATCAAAATAGATTTTTCTCTTTCATTTTTCTTTTTTTTTTGTCTTAGTGGTGGGGAATGAGGAAAAGTCACTAGATCGGTGATATTTACAATTTGGCACAAAAATAACAGATCACTTCATCTCACAGAATAGTTGCGCCTGACGGAGGGTTAAGGGGACAATTTTTTTTATGGGAGAGAACCGTTTATTATTCTGTCTATCTATGATTGAACCATGCTTCACTGGCCATTTGATTGTACCTAAAATAAGACTAATTATGTCTCTGTGCATTTTATTTAAATATCCCGTTTCGAAAAGGATTAGAATAACATCTCATGAGAAGAATCGTACAGAACAAGTTGATAGTGATCGGCCTTCCAATTTGCAAGAGAAGCCTTCCGGTCAAGCCGGTTGGGAGAAATTTCTTTGTATTCTCTACTCCTTGGTGTTAAGAAACGTACCTACCAAACTTAATTAAATTCGTGATTCTTGTCATGTATGTAGTAATTTTATTTTTGTAATTTTTCACCTATGTTTACAATTGACTAATTTAACTAAAATAATTAAATTTAACAGACAAATAATTTATGAACGGTCCAAGTGGATATCTTTAAATCCTACTATCCTACTAATATTATAAAGGCGAAAGTTTTTTTTATTTTTTTTATTTATTTATTACATAAGATACATTTATACAGCAAATATAACATAATAATAATATTTCAAAATAACTGTAAATATTAAAATGTATGCAAGTGTTATTATGTCTTGTTTGTCTATATTAGTTCCTAGCTAGGCAGATTGCCCGTTCTAGGGAACCAAATGCTGGTGAAAAATTCCAAAAATGTATTCTGTACCAAAAAAAAACAAAGTGTTTTTTTTTTGTAGATTAAATACCTAAAAGTATACTAAGTTTTTACTGGTTGTGCCATTTAATAGTTAACCATGTAAAAGTTTAAGTTTTAAGTGACATTATTTAATAATTTTCCAGACTCAACCCTACCTAAGCCAATCAACCATTTATTTATTATTGAACCGATACATGTCATTTTGTATATTTTAATGTTTAATTCTGGGGGGATTTTATTGTATAATTTCGGTCCCAGATATGTATATGTCATTTGGAACTTCGACGTATTGCTCCCTGGGACCACAAGATCCTTTCTGGTGTGACTTCTTGTGATGTATTTATGATCAATTTTATTAAGTTTTTCTAGATTTTTGTGTACGTGGATAGTAACCTTTTTTATGTAGTTTTAACGAACATCAAGTACATAAAATTTTTTGTAGAGCTGATCGCTAGAAAACCTATAGGATTTACGCATAATGACTCTAATTATGGATTTCTGAGCCTTCACTAGAGGATCTAAAATTGTTCTACCTGACGCTCCCCAACCAATACAACCATACGTTAAGATGGGGTTGCATAATCCGAAATATATTTTTCTTAGGTCTTGCTGTTTGATTATATTTCGTAATACAAAGAATATGTGAATCAATTTTCTCACCCTTATTGTGAGGTTGTCGATGTGATATTTCCACTTAAGGTGATTGTCTATAATAACGCCTAGATATTTGATGTTTTTCACACTTTCCAAAACTTCACAATTGCAGATAGAATCAGTATTATCGGAATTACAGTTACGCTTATGTGTTTTTATTGTGTGTGATGTACTAGGTTGTCCTTTTATAGTTGAGCTGAATCTTATGTATTTAGTTTTTGCTATATTTAGTGTAAGTAGATTTTTGTCAAGCCATTGTTTTATTGCTTTGATTCCACTTTCAGCATGTTTATGTGTTTGAGTCCAGTCGTCTCCTTCAAATATAGCTACCGTATCGTCAGCGAATGTAATAATTTTTCCGCCTACTTTTAGCTCGCATAACACATTTATGTAGATTATAAATAGAATTTGCATGGATGTATGGATGTTTGGATGTATGTTTATTACTCTTCACGCAAAAACTACTGAATGGATTTTAAAAATTGTTTCACTATTGGAAATCTACATTATTTGCAAGTACTATAAGCTATATATATATATATATATATATATATATATATATATTGGTAAGCTCTGGCGTTATGAAATTATTTATCATACGTTTTCTGTCCCTAACAAAATCGATTTATTGCAGACGTCAGAAAAAAAGCAAACCAATTGTCGCCTTGGAAACGATGTTTTTTTTAATTAGGCAATTCACCCTAAAAAGAGTGCTTTGTTGGCGTCGTACTTAATAACTATCTCTAAAAATGAATCACCGAAATGTATGTATGCGCGTAAACCCGAACGACTGCACCAAATTGGATATTTTTTTTTGTTAGTTATTTTGTATAAAACTACCGTTGAGTTCTGGCATTATGAAAGGGGGAGGGGGGAGGGGGTTTGATGGGGGTAGTAGAGTGGGGAAGAGGGGAGGTGGTGGAGGCGAAGATGGGAATCTCCTAATACCAAGCGAGCGAAGCCGCGGGAAAAAGCTAGTACAGACTAATATTATAAACGCGAGAGTTTGTATGGATGTAAGTGTGTTTGTTCACG
This sequence comes from Limnephilus marmoratus, assembly GCA_917880885.1. NCBI lineage: Eukaryota > Metazoa > Arthropoda > Insecta > Trichoptera > Limnephilidae > Limnephilus > Limnephilus marmoratus. The sequence goes on along the minus strand of OU862927.1, from coordinate 4,830,674 downwards.
TAAAAATAAAAACATAAAAGAATGGATTTTAATGAAATTTTAAATAATATAGCTCATACATCAGATTAACATATAGGCTATAGATCATACACCAGAATAACATACATCAGAATAACATATAGGCTAAAAATCATACATCAGAATAACATATCGGCTATAGCTTATACATCAGAATAACATGTAGACTATAGCTCATACATCAGAATAACATATAGGCTATAGGTCATATATCAGAATAACAAATAGGCTATAGCTCATACATCAGAATAACATATAGGCTATAGCTCATACATCAGAATAATATATAGGCTATAGCTGTTATATCAGAATAACATATAAGCTATAATTTATAAAGCTAGCTAGGAGAGGAGCTCGGGAGGGGAACGGGGACGCACGGGAAGGGTGATTCAGGGAGAAACAATGTATTTATTTGAAATGGCATTGCAACGCATGCCGGGAACCAGCTACTTATTTAAATGAAAAAAGGATGCAAAACAATTATCGATCTAAAATATGCTTAAAAACTGTAAAAAAACACGTGAAATACTGTTTTGTAAGTTTTCGGTTTTATTAGAAATATAGAGAATCAGATAATTGAGTCCAGCCATGCAAAGAATCAGAAGAATAAAAGAGTATGTATGAGACAATGTATGAATGTTAATGAGGCAAAGATCGAGTGCCAAGATCGGTTGTTTGGCGGTCCGTCCTCTCTGCCTACCCCTGCGGAGAAACGGCGTAATGATTAGTTAATTAGATTTTATTTAAGTGAATAACGCAAGAATCCCAACTGCTCCCATCCGCCTGGAGCCTCTGAGACTGTGGCAACCACAATTAGTATATGTTGTGAGAAAAGGGATGTGGAAAATGACGGCGGGGTAGTACCTGGCTATTCAGATTATTTCAATTTCGAATGGCAGTCTTCTATTTTGCAATGTGCCGCAAACTTACTATTTATCATCAAAAAAATATTAACCCTACATCGTACATTTTGGTTGTTTGTGCTCCGCGTCAGACTCCACTCCCCAACTAACTTGACAAAATGTCATTCTCCACCGCTTACGTTTGTAGTGCTTCACCACACTTCGCCTAGTTCGTGAAAACCACAAGTGCCTTTCCCAGTAAAGGATCATTCCACCACAGTCTCCACTGTCTCACCCCAGCGTCTCGCAAAGAAACGTCCCGTCCACGGCCGCCCGTATCGCCGCGCCCACAGTTTTTCCCGCCATTTCCAACCGCCATCGGCCAAACCAACCGTCTCCCAACTACAGTCTTCCCCGCCCCCGCCCTTTCCGACTCGTGAACTCGTCTTCCCGCCCACCTCCTCGTTCTACCACTCACTCAACATTCAGTGCTTTCTCCCGCCAACATCTTCAGACAATCAGTGTTTTTGAACTTTCGTGTCCCCCCCTTGTTATCCCCGTGTTTGCGGCTTGAGCTGATCCGCCTGAAAGACGAAGTAGGGCTCATCGCTCGTCAAAGAACAGCCCCGTCACGAAACCATCACTGAACCACCCGCCAGTCCAGCATCACAGCCGAGCATCACACCACAGACCAGCCCCAGCGTGCCACACTCCTCCACGTAAGTCTTTTGATTACTCGGTGCACAGATTCCTCCAAGTCGTAAATTCACTTACATCAAATCTTGCATTCAATCTTTCAAATTCTGACGCTCAAAACTCTCCCCCCGATCTCAACTACCATGGCTTCCCCCCTCCCCCTCTCACCCAGCCCAATGTCAGTTGAAGAATATGATCACCTCTCCCTCGAAATATCCAACTACTTCTACGACCACCCTGACCTTGACACCATTCCTCAAGATGAAAAAACTCACATCTTCGAATTATTACTACGTGCACACCACGCCCCTCCCCATGCCACTGACCCCTACTACCCCTTCTGCCCCTTCTGCCCCTCCAAGTCCCTCCAGCCTGATTCATGCATTGTCACTTCAACAAACCCCCCCCTCACCGCCCCCCTAACCGATCGCCCCATCGCTGCCCCCCGCACCAAGCTCCCCCCCACCCACCAAACCGATCGCCCCCTCGCTGCCCCCCCGCACCAATCTCCCCCACACTGTCCCGAAAACCGTTCGCCCCCTCTCCGACGGCATTCCCAATGGCCCCCAATCAATTCGCCCCCCCTCTGCCCCCCAGACCGACCACTCCCTAACCACTCCCCAAATTGACCCCCCCCCTCCCCGCCTCCCAATCTGACCTCCCTCTCTCCGCCTTCAATACCGATCACCCTCCCAAAGCATCCCTAACCACCAACGCCCCCATCGCCCCCCCATCCGACAGCGCCCCCTTCGCCCCTCCAACCGACAGCGACCCCACCGCCTCCCAAACCGTCCGTCCCCCCACAGCTTCCCTAACCAACTACACCTTCACCTCTAGTCCGCCAATCACCCCCCAACTCTTCGGCTCCCCCAACCCCCCCCCAAATCTCCCTTCTAACACCTAAACCATTCTCCCCAATTCTTCCCAACACCCTCGTCCAGATCAACGCAACCCCCACCCCACAACGTACTACCCCCCGACCAACCACTACCCCACTAAATTCCCCCTCCCCGCAAAGCCCCCTACCCCTCCCCCCGCCCCTCAAATAGTGGTAACCACCCAGTTGTTCCCTCGCCCTGTAGTAAAAAAGAAATCAAACATCAAAAAACTCCTCCGTAAAAATCCTCCCCCATATTGCAGCCATGTCCTTTGCAAATAAAAAATTACCAAACACTAAAATCTCTATTCTACAACCTTAATAAATTCATGATGAAAGAGAAAGGGGCCTTATTTGGTCCGGAGCTCTGTAGCCAGTATATCAAAAACTATGTATTATTTTAAATTAATTAATTGTAAAAACGCAAAATAACAAATAGGTATAATTAACTTGCATAATAATTTAAAATACATATGGCGAACAGTAAAGTCGTTCGATCGCGATGAAAAAATGTTTATTTGTTTATTGCAACGTAAACAAAAATTAAATAATAAACAACGGTACTAAATTTGATAACCTTGCAAAACGCGAGCTTGGAGCTTTTGCGGGTTCCGTAAAGACCCCTCCACTTCGTGGTTCTGAACGAGTATATATAACCTGAATCAAACTTTGACCAGGCACAAGCAGTTTTCTCCTCTGAATAGGCTAACATATCACAATCAAAATGAACGCATTCGTAAGTTTAACTCCAAATATAACATATATTTTATCTAACAAGATTATTTTATTAGCATTTGAAAATAATTTTATATATTTATTTTTAGTTCATCGCAACCTTCTTGTGCATGAGTGCTCTGGTGTCCGGAAACCCACTACTGAACAATGGCCAGTGGAGGGGAGAAGGTCTGTTGGAGAGCCAGGATTGGGCTGGCCGTGTTGGAGCATGGGCCGCTCCTGGAGTGTGGGGTGCCCGCGCTGCCCCCCTGGGTGCATGGGGACTGGGAAGAGCCGCTATCCTCGACGGACACGCAATCAACCCCGCTGAGGTAGCCGTCTCTAGAGCCAACCTCATAGCCGCTAATGTCGGAGCCTCAACCTCCTCACTTGGATGGGCCACTCCCTACAACTCATGGGCCTCTCCTCTCAACTCATGGGCCTCTCCCTTGAACTCATGGGCCCATGGAGGTGCCCCTATCGGAGTCGATGGTCGCGTCGTAGACACCCCCGAGGTAGCTATCACCAAAGCCGCGCACTTGAACGCCAAGATCGCCGCCGTCTCCGGGGGTCTGTGGTAACTCCTCTCTATACATCAAAACCCGACTGATCTACGAGTATGTCCGAAATTATATCTGATACATATGTTGTTTAATAAATTAATTATACAATATTCAGTGTTTTACGACCCAAATAAAAATTTATACTTACTATGATATAATTTAATCTTTTGTTCCAAATGCTTACCTTCCACATTTCTGGTCAAAAAGAGTTTAAAAATTGAAAATATCTTGAAAGGTTCTTCATTTGGTTATTTTTCATCAGTTGTTGCATGTTTTTCATACTATAATTTCATAGGCAAAATGTGGTTCTTGGGGGTCGAAAATTGTAAGCAGTTTTCTTTGAATCCACGAGACGAAATGAACTTAAACCTTTGATTTCTACTAAAACTAATGATGAGCTAATGTCAATTTGATGAAAAAATGCTCCAAAAGTATCAAATGAAAAAAAAAAATCACCCACTGCATGGGCAACTTTGAGTGTTATAATATTTGCCATTTAACTGCCTATAAAAATACATTATCCATTAAACGACTGCAGTGGCGTGATTCCAGGCGTGTTCGTTTCTCGCCGAGATTTTGTGAAAACCGATTAGTAAGAAAAATCGGATTAAAGGCTTTCCCTAAAGATAACATATTTAGTCAGTTCCAAATGATTGATTGCGTTTATTATCAGAAGGTTAACTGATTAAACATTCTTTATCATCAACAACATACGTTAACCCCGGAAGACAAAACATTTGTCAATTTGACTAACACTCCTATTAAGCCTTACAAAATGTTTTTTTTTTCGGTTTACGAAGTTTTCAAATGTGTATGTTATTACAATATAGTTAGAAAAAAATTAAACATGTTTGTTGTATTTAAGCCGCCGCTACCCGAATTTCTACAGATTTCTTACATATCTCCCTTCAACATTTAAAGTTTTTAAGCTCTTAAAAAAATATAATAAATATGTTAATTTTTAATATAATATCTGGACGCGTTGTACGCCGAAACGTAAATTATATGAAATTACCTCGATAGAAAAAAATCGCAAAGTATGCTCCGAAAGTTATTATAAACATGTTTATTTCACTTATTTTAGAAGTTACTTTTAAGAAAAAAATCACAGTATTTCTAAATGGTATTTTAGATGTTCCCCACGATATTTTTGCTTTATTTGAAACGAGTCGTGTTTTATTAAACATTTTCACAATTTTCGCTTCAATTTCATCGCATTAAATTAATATTAGCGCACTCTCTCCAACGTTCTTAATTACATATCTATCCATCTTCTTCTTTTTGAGTGGGGATGTGGCGCCTTAACCATGTTGCTTTATTTTTCTATTCCCTGAAACTAAGATTAAAATATTTATTCACTTATAAAACGTACGATTGATTAATTTTTGGTACAATTAACCTATTTACGTACTATGTTTTCTCCGCAGACTGGACTAAAAAGAGTGTCGAGTATAGAAAATGGCGATACTAGCCCCTGTGGCGTGATCACTCCTTGCAAGAAGTTGGTACTGAGAACTAGCACGATTGGCTTTTTCGTTAAAGAGATACAGCGTAAAATTCACACAGTGTTAGTCGAAACAATGAGATTAGTATTCTGGGGTTAAAAATAATTTTATTTGATATAAATATAATTACCTACGGTAATGTAATAATTTATTTATATCAAAACTGCATTTCAAACTAGTTAGTCAATTAGTGAGTAGTGGTTTTGTGTTAAAACTAAAAATGGTGTCCAAATATGTTTTTTTATTTTTTGTGGTTACAATTGGTTGTGTGACAGCTGAAAGTTCAAATGGTAATGCATTATATTATTATTATATGCATTTTTAAATTATGAATAGCGCACAAGTGTTAGAGTTAGTCTCTCTAGTCAATGCATCTCCCATTGGGTTACGTTGAGAAGGGTGGGATATTTATTTAAATATCACCTTACAGGCGCTTTATAAAGGGAGAAAATTACTTTAATACTATAGTTGTATTTATATTGGGAATGAATGTATTTGTCGGTGACAAATTGTCACCCATAATTTATTAATTTCATATTGAAAATGACAGTCAATCTTCAGCGGATTAAAATCAGCCTACACCAATCACTTAAGGGTACCAACGTGGGTCCATTGCTATTTTCAAAATTAAAAACGAGTTTCAGAGGAAAATATTCAATCTACTATTTTTGTACAGTCACTGAAAATTTTTAATTTTTGAATGCATGCACGTCAATCAAATCTTGATGCGCAGTGTTATCTTTTTGCTATCGCTACGTTATGGATGAACGGAACATCGAACGATTTTCAATGTCAAAATTGTTATTAATTACTTTTGTGTTTAATTCGAAGAATTCCTATTATTGTTTGTTTAATTTAATTTAAAATAAATTTTATATTGAGCAAGTATTTTGTTTTTTTTTATTATTGTGATATTTTATTATATTTCGGCTTACAGGCCCATTTTCTAGAACAGTTTCAAAATGGCGTTGTAAGCCGAAACAGCTGTCATAATAGTGAAAACTAAAATACTTGCAGAACTTAATATTAACGTTTTTAAATTTAATTAAAAAAATACAAATATATTATATAAGTAGAATTCTTTAATAATTTAATAATTCTTTATAATTGAATTATCTTTATCCGATCTGGTTTGATTGCACAGCGTGTGGTTTTTACTAAAACTGATATAATTATCTCTTCCGGTGTTTTTTTAATCGCTTGTATTAAATAAATCTAAATGACGCCCTCCGTAGTCCAGTGGCTAAGACTCTTGACTCACATTCCGGAGGTCGCGGGTTCGAACCCGGCATGCGCAAATAAATTTTATTTGATTAATTTGTGTTATTTCACAATTAATTCATTTAAAATAATATATAGTATATTTGCGGCATGTTCCAGAGTGAAAGATACTATTAGTATCGCCCTGGTGTAAGACCACCATTCAGAATTGAAACGTTGCTTGAAAATGGCTTTAGCCGTGTTTAGTGACCAGATCTGAATAGCCAGGTACTTTCCAACCTTCCTCTTCCCCACCTCCTTCCCCTCCCCACTACCTTCAGCCTCACAACATACCCCAATTGGGGATGCCATAGTCTCACTGGCTCCAGACGGGAGCAGTTGAGATTCTTGTGCGGTATTCACTGTAAAAAAAAAAAAAAAATCTGAACATGGATTGGCGTTATCTTAGATGTTTTTGGCGTTTTTCAAAAATAATCACTTACTACTTGTATTATTCGCATTGATATTTATAATTAAAAGGTCAAGCCATAGATGTCATAGTGCTAAGAAGGTAGTGTAGCTTGCAAAACGTGTAAATAGAACTTGTGCGGTAATGACATTAAAAAAATCAAAAATGTATTTTACTTCTTCTGAAATTGGGGAGAAGACCGACGTTGCGCCCAACGATATTTGAACTGATTTTGTTGTTTTATTTAAAGGAGAAGGCTGCATCTTGAAGACTTCAGGAGAGATTGGGATATGCACTAACTTCAAGGACTGCGTCTTTGCCAAGGGAGAGAGCTGCAAAGGAATTCTGCCACAAGTAAACCAGACTATATATTTTTATTATCCACGGTATTATGGCAAGGTACTGTTTAATGTACAATTTATTTTATGTACTGGCAATTTTGAATGCTGGTCACACCGGAAAGACTAGATGTAGTTCCAAATGCTACCGCAAAATCATTCCGTCCCGAATTGTCCTGGTGCGTACAGCTATCAGATTTAACCCTGCAACTTTCTGATATTTAATATTGTGTCGCGATTGTGTTTGACTATTACAATAAAAAGAGAATCTATTAAAACCTTCTAATCATTTATTTAACTCCCGTGACACATATGGAAGTGTTGATTTGGTAAGATAAACACCTTTCCCATATAAACATCTTTCCCATATTGGTGACCCCGACGTGATAATATTATAAATTGCCAGTACATAAAATAAATTGTACATTAAACAGTACCTTGCCATAGTATAAATACACCATCTGTATGTAAAAAATGAAGTATGTTTGTTTTCTTGCAGTATTTATTATTTATATATATTTATAAATTGTTCTGTATTTCCAGGCGTGTCCCAGCTACAAAGAAGATAGTTCCGTGTGTTGCGAGAGCGAGGACTGTCCACCGCTGCTGCCCGGTCTAGTCAACATCCCTTTGACAGGCTACAAAGCGTGGGACTACTGCGCCAGTATTGCCGGGCTGGCCTATCCGTGCGCGGTTATGAACGGCAAGATATCGCGGATTGACGCCTGCCCGCAGCTGCCGGACCCCAACGAGACTGGTGAAGCCACGCTCGTGGTGGAGGGGGAATATCCGCATCTGGTGAGTCCCGTCATCAAATATTCTTCTTCTCTTATATCGTGGGTCAGAAGGGGACATCTAGGTCTGCGAACCAATTTTAACCCTAAGGAGTTGCCCAGTGAACCTCGCCAATGTCGCAGGCGTATTAATTTAGCGGACAGTCGTTAACTGTATCGTTAACTCTTGGCCTTATCTGTGAATCATGTCGGCGTGAAGACTATCAAAGTACCTTGAGGGAAGATCAGGGTCTACGAAGCAGTGAGGAGCCAGGTTGTCTCTCAGTAGGATTTTCTATGAGATGGGTATTTCTCACTCACTCACAACATTTTATACATTTTACTTTGAGTCTTCCTGCGTCCAGCTTTGAACAGCAGCCTTCCTTATTTTTTTTCCAATTTCAAAGCGAGTGACAAAACTAATTAGTTTTAAGGCATGGCATGGTTTACTGCGAATTTTATATCCTTATTTTCATTAAAAAAACATAGTTGTCTTTGCTGTCAGTAACGTTTCATTAGTAATGACGTCATAGCCTGTTGGACGCATTTAGGAATTTTCAGTTTTAAACGTGGGCACCTATTAGTTATACCTGTTCTGCTATAAGATATACAATTGTTTTTTTTTTCTGTAGTCAGTTAATTAATGTGCTTGATGTATTTATATTTTATTGTTTTCAGGTCCTATTGAGTATGCAACACAAAGATGATGTTTCTGAAAAGGCATGGTCGTTTGTCCACGTGGGTACACTTATAAGCGACAAATGGGTATTGACTAGCGCGTCGATAGCTAAGTAAGTTTAACTTTGGTGTGTTATTTTTTTCAAAACTATATCTTTGAAAAGGTCGGATTAATGAGAAACCAAAATAGTTTCAGCTTACGGGGTTAGCACAGCCTTATTATAATTGTCTACATTGCGAAGGTAAATGCTATAATGTCAACAAAATAGGTCATTAGTTGAAACTGGTGCTCTTGCAGTCTGCAATGATGTTACAGTATGTGTTCTAATCGACAATAGCTGCTAAATTTACTGAAAATATACGCTCCCTAGAAAATAATATAATTGTATTCCTACCACACACACACACACATCCACCGGATCTGCCCTGATGATGGACACTGCAACGATGTCCGAAACGTTGGCTAAAGAAGGAGGTAGCGCAACACGGCATAACACCCCAAAAACAAATAACGAAAATTGTGTACCTTGTCAAAAATATCCCCAATCCAAAACATTGTCACTATTATGAACGGAGGAGATTTCACAATTAAACGTGAATAACATCAAATAACATAAGGTGTGTTTTTCGGGATATAACGTATTGTGGCTAGCCACTTTTGTCTAACATTAACAGCTTGGTTTGTCATACTGATTCTGCTAAGCTGTCGATGCGCCGTGCAAACTCCATAAATATTATATATTTCCATGTTATTGTAAAGATCTCTGATCTAAAGCCCCAATTGTGCTTAAAAATTTTATTTTTTTATTTTCCTTGTACTGTTACTGTCAACATTTTATATCTTCTTGTACCCATGAATGAATTTATATTTTTGCAGTGATGAACAGGAATTCGCAATGGTTGGAGGGCTGAACCAAGGTGGAACCATCTATAAAATTGTAAACCGTGTTCTTCACCCGATGTATAAACAGCCCACTGGTTCTTCGATATACAATGATATTGCACTCCTGGAACTAGATAAAAGGTAACGATTTTTACAGAAATTTGTGGTCTTCGTCTCGATGTCTTTGTTTATGTTGTACGTATATTTTTTTAAACAACACATTTTTTTAATGTTAATTATGTGTAAAAATTTCTGTTTCTTCAATTTCAGTGTGCCTTTCTCCAAACTCGTATTGCCCGCCTGTCTCCATACGGGCAACGTATTGCCTGAAGAGAAACTGAAGGAAATTGTAGGAAATACTGGCTTCTGGAGCGTAAGCAATCCTTAAATAATTGTATACCTACAAAATTTTTTGAAATTTATTATCTGAGATAAACTATATTATAATCCTTTGATTAAACAATACATTCTTTCTTCTCGAAAATAAAGTTTTAAATTCTCAGGTCATGAATAAATGGAAAGTGTTTGAATTCTTCGTACTACCAAGACTGAAGCAGAAAATTTTGATTGTCCGTTGTGCAATGATGACGAACTTATCGGGCAGTCGATGTTTTACAACACTTACCCACTAACCGACGTTATTTTGATACAAATACCCTGTACCAATCGAAAGATGTTTTCACATTTCAGGTTTCCCCAAGGACCCAATCTAGCTCCATTATTATTATTTTAATTTTTACAATCAATAATGAGGGAGCTTTTGGTTATTGAGAATTTTATAACTGTAATTTTCAATACGCACCAATTATATTAATAATATTAAAATAAACTAAACTACGGAATCGTTAATCTAATAAAGCGTGAAAAATAATAACAACCTGTATCCTGTAGGTTGAAGTATGTATCCAAAGATTGCGAAGATCGCATAATAATAGCAGATTAATATCTATAACAGAAAATAACATACAAGTGGGTACCTCAGTAGAGCAACAATTGGACTGTTCATTTGGAACTTCCAGACAGTTGGACTGACTGTGTGCAAGAATGATTGTTACTGGGTGGAAAAGCCTGGAAGAAGACTACGAGGCGAACTGGTGGAGATCCTTTGTGAAGGAGGCTAAACCTCACCCGTGGTGATAGTGGCGTATGCTTATCTAACCAAATAATTTTCTATTCTCTTGCAGAGGGATGTCGAGTTTATTTCACACGAAGAGTGCGCCAACCTGTACAGCGGATTAAACACTATTCTTCCAGATGGGGTGGATGAAATCACTCAATTCTGCATTCGTCGGACAAGTGGTGACGATTTAAAGGTACGTTTTTGTATGATATGTATAGGTATAATATGTTTGCCCAACGCTTACACTATCCAAATTACCTATTAAATACTTATTTAATAACTTTAAGTAGGAGGTTCTGAAGAAAACCCTACCTATCCAGCAACTTTTTGTATACAATTAGCTTTTTGGGCAGTGATTCTGAGAACAAGTTTCATTGGTCTCTTTGGCAGCTATTTACAGTCGAGAGATAAGATAACATCAACCTTGACGATGGCAACTGCATACAATAAAAAAATAATTAGATTTGTAGGAACTTCTTGTAATTTGAATTTAAATACTGGCAGTATTCATTTAGTTGCCACACTGACGCATGCGCGCTTGACCGCGTATACGAAGCGAATTCATTCTGTCTTGAGTCTTGAGCGGCGCCTGCGTCTTTAGCGTAGTTCCTACATACTCACCTTCGTGTTTCCAAGCTTTTCTGATAACATCGTGTTCATAAATTTGAGTGCTAAATAATAAAAAAAATGTTTTTGAATTATCTCTTTATTTTAATGGATCCTAATACAGTTTTAGCATCCTTTAACAACGAGCAGTTACACATTTAAATTCTGGTGTTTACTTTATTAGAAATCAGATGAATCATTTTGTGGTGTCGATGTCAAATCTGGTATCAATTTGCCGTCTATATGAACTGACTACTCTCTTTAAAATATGTACGTATATCTTCCACGTAAAATACATTATCTGTATTAAAATATAGTTTTATTAACCTTTCTGTCAACAGAGCATTTACGGTGCACCTATACAGGTGTATAACGGAGCTGCAGTGGCCTGCACTCAAACTGTCTTGGGGGTATTCAGCAGCAGTATGAAAGAGGAGCACCTAATCACACGAGTAGCCCCCTACATTACCTGGATTGAGAGTATCGTGTGGCCGTGAGACGCCACAACTTTTGGACACTAAATCCTCGTTCAATCAGTCAATGTATAAACAAAAATCAGTATTGGTAAAAGCAAATATAAAAATTGGCCTTATGTTATTGTGTAATGTTCTTCAATCCTAGTGACCCATGTCCGGAAATTTTCAATAAAGCTCGTGGATCGTTGAGATTACAAGTTACTTTATTTACGTTATCGTGTGATTTACAAAGAATATTTAACTGGACAAAACGTCTGCTCTTATTGATGATGTGTGTAATTCTGAAACTAGGGGACTCGACACTGAAGGTGTCAATGTCAATGACAGCTTTCGATCGTCATATATCGGCCTTTTCCATAACCGTTCGGGTATTAGACACGAGGTATTAAACTGACATCTGTTGAGACACCTCAAAACTAAATTGAACTACCTACACTATTTTTGAAGGGCTTTTAAACTGCATGTATAATCCTATATACCACATAAGTTTTATTAAGATTTTCACGGCCAAAGTCTTTTCGTTATTTATTTTTGGACACTGCAACGCTGTCCAAAACGTTGGCTAAAGAAGGAGGTAGCGCAACACGGCATAACACCCCAAAAACAAATAACGAAAATATATACCACACGTTGTTTTACAATGCCAACATTATTTTACCCCCTATTTGCTGGAGGATGAAAATAATAATAAAAATAATAGTTTATTCAAGAATGTCTGCAGGGGTAGTGTAATGAAATAACAAAAGAAAGACAAATAATAAGATGATGTAAAAAGGAAATAACAACACATAATTAAAATTTAAAAAAAATAAGCATGAAAAACGTGAGATATGAAACTGAAAAAAATTAAACACTAACATTAATGCAAACAGCCGCTTACGGAGGGTATTTCACCGTCTCCCGTCTCCTGAGGACCATCGAAGGGGACTCCATCCAGGCAATCATGGCGGAGATGATCACATTCTTCGATTGACGTAGTCTGCGCCTTAAATATACGAGAAGCTGTAACTTTGCATTTTATTTTTCTTACTAATAGTTTGAGCATTATTTTTGCATTGCATAGGAATTCTGGTCTGTCAGCGGAAATTCAAAACCAATTTTAATTGAGACGTTTTCCCGTGGATTTCCGGTATGAAACATATAGATTAAACCAATAAAATACAAAATTAATTTATAAAAAAATAAACATTTCTTATCTTTTAAATTTATAAATTAATTTCTAAACTTGTTTTTTTTTATAATTTCTAAACTATTTAGATCGGCGAAATCTACAACAACTAATTTACTGTCCTTTATAAATACCATTCTTAAAGCCTTAGAAGACAACACTCAGGTTGATGTCCTCTACACTGACTTCTCCAAAGCTTTCGACAAAGTTAATCACCGTATTCTCATGGCCAAACTTTATGCTATAGGTATTAGAGACCCATTGTTATCATTCTTTCACTCTTACTTGAGTAATAGAAAACAAAGGGTTAAAATAAATAACTTTGAATCCTTTAACATTGATGTAACTTCCGGCGTTCCGCAAGGAGCCCATTTGGCCCCGCTTCTTTTTAACCTTTTTATTAACGATATCATTAAAGTTTTTTCTCACACACATTTTTGGCTTTTTGCCGATGACAATAAGATTCTTAAGATAATTAAATCATCTTGATTGTTTACTTTTTCAACTTGATATTGATTCATTTAATGATTGGTGCAAAATTAACTGCATGGAACTTAATGTTGATAAATGCAAAATTTTGTCCTTTTATAGAACCAAAAAACCTATTCAGTTTGATTATAAACTAAACAATGTTTGTCTCTCTACTGTCACATCTATCAAGGACCTTGGGGTCACTCTGGATTGTAAACTTTCTTTCCGGGATCATATTAATAACATCGTTAACAAATCACTTAAACTACTCGGCTTCATTCATAGAATTACCTCTGACTTTAAACAAATAAATACACTTAAAACTCTTTACTGTTCGCTGGTCCGCCCTCACCTTGAATATGTTAGTGTCATTTGGTCTCCTTTTTATGCTATCCACATTTGTTACGTCGAATCTGTACAACATCGCTTCCTACGAGGAATTGCTTGGAGGTTAGGACTTGAAAGAGGAGAATACTCGTATGATGAAATTGAACAAACTTTAAACATTTCCTCTTTAGAAAAACGTAGAAAGGACTCTGATCTAATATGCATTTTCAAAATTATCAACAGAATTACTGACACACCTGCTTTGTTACAACTCATCCAGTTCAACATTCCTTCCCGTAGACTCCGAAATAATGAATTGCTGTTCCTCAATCAACATTCTACTAATTATGGATATCATTCTCCTTTATCCAGAATGTCGAGACTTGTCAACGCAAATCAAAGCATTGAATTTTTTGGTGTAAGCCTAAATGACTTTCGGCAGTCGTTACGCAATGTGTTTTTTTAAAGTCTTTTTAAATCCATCTTCAAGCTACTTATAGTTATCTTCTCTATGTACTTTTATATTATATGTATTTAGTCAATGCTCTTCATCTATATGTAATCTCCTTTCATTGTGATCTCTCTTTTTTTCTATTCGTGTTATTGTTATATTGTTAATTGGACTATTTGCCCGTAAATAAATAAATAAATAAATAAATAAACATAAAGGGGATTCAAAGATTAACAAGAGACAATTTAACAATAGTAAAATATTCAAGGACTTATACATTAATTAAATGTTTCTTCTGAGTGCATTGGTATGTGGTATAGAAATTCTGTGTGTTCATGTTACACTAAAATGGCAATGTATCTTGTACTGACCAAGATGCGAACACGAGGCCGCAGCGTGCCGGCCAAGAGTCAAAGCTGTGCTCCGACAATTGATCTACAAAAAATATCAATGTTTTAATGGCACAAGTTAATAAATTTTGCTAATAGTCGCACGGGCTAGATGACGGAATAAAATACGGCTGTTCAAGACCAAACCTAAAAAAGTTAAATCAAGATTTATAATACAATATTTCTAGTTCAAATTTTATTTATTTATTTATCTATATAAGGCATGTTTGTATTACATTATTCAATGCCTGTCTCACTAGGGTATACCTGTGTTGAGACAGGCGACAATTTATTATGTTACCACAGACGACAGGAGAGATTTTAATATTAACTTCACGTGGTGATATTAACTTGAATTTATTGGATACCAAAAATAGTGTAATTACAGAATATCAAAATCTACTCAGTGAAAATGGTTTAGAAAATGTAATATTAGATGTGACTCGGGATGAAATTTTAAACGGAAAAAATGTGTATTCATGTATTGATCATATTGCAATTCGCAACCGTAATAACACTGTATTTTCATGTATTGTGACTAACAAAATATCCGACCATTATATAACAGGAGTTGCAATAGGTAAAGAGGTACTTACAAAGGATTTAAATAAAAAAATTGAAATTATTGATAATAAATTGGTATATTCGAAATTAAAACTAGTAAATTGGGGGAAATTATTACAAACTGAATGTCCTTCAGAACTGTACTATAATTTAAAAAATATTTTTGATAATATATATGCTTCCTCGAAAAAAGAAAAATTATTTGAAAATAATCTTAGGCACAACAACCCATGGGTGACTGAAGAAATTAAGAACATGATTAAAAAAAGAGATTATCTTTACAGAAAATGCAGGAATAGCCCAAATAACCCGGTATTTCGTTTAGAATATACGCGATATAGAAACAAAACAAACAAACATATTAATATCACTAAAAACACGTTCCATAAAAACGTAATAAATAGCTTAAACGGCAACCCGAGGAAACTCTGGGACGAAATAAATAATCTAATAGGTAAACCTAAACAAAATTTAGATAAAATAATCCTTCAACATATGGGAAGTCAAGGAGATACAAAGTATTTATGCGATAAATTTGCCACAACATTTGTAAATGAAATAAAAGACATAAGACATAATTGTACTAAAAAATTCCTCGATCGTAACACGTATACAACTCCTGCTATTATGTCGATGAGATTTAGACCTGTATCACAAAAAGATGTTAAAAAAATTATTAATGATATGGATGTTAAAAAATCAGAAGGCAATGACCAAATAAGAATTAAAGACCTGAAGTTAATTGCTGATAATATAATCCCAGTACTGACTAAACTAATTAACCTTTGTGTAAGTAAAAGTATCATGCCTGACGAACTTAAAACATCCATCATCAGACCTATATATAAATCAGGAAACCACAAAGATTTCACAAACTATCGACCAATAGCGATTCTCTCGTGTATTGATAAAATTATTGAAAGGGCTATCTTTAATCAAATACAAAATTTTATAGAAAAAAATAGAATCATAAATCCCATACAGTACGGATTTCAAAAACAAAAAAGTACTACACAATTACTTTCTAAATTCACTGACCATATAAATTGTCATTTGAATGAAAAATATTATGTAGGCATAATTTTTATAGATTTTAAAAAGGCCTCTGACACATTGGACCATGAAACATTACTAAGGGCAATGGAGGAATGTGGTATTAGAGGTCCTTTAAATAAACTTTTTAAAAATTATTTGTTTAATAGAAAAATTAAAGTTAAAATTGACGGAATTTTAAGTGATGAAATGTTGGCAAACACTGGGGTAGCTACGGGATCGATATCGGGACCTACGTGTTATATTATGCAAGTAAACAGTCTACCAAACGTAATAAAACGTTGTAAATGCTACATGTTTGCAGACGATACTTGCATCATATGTGCTGACAAAAATCCACAAAAAATTCAGGAAATTTTACAAACAGACCTAAATAATATAATAAAATGGTCCCACGACAATGGCATTATTATCAACGCAAAAAAAACCAAATACATGCTTATACATTCACCACATGCAAACTGTCAGGATAAGGAATTGCACATTAAAAGTCATTCATATGATTGCTTACACACAAAAAACCAATCCCTGCAGTGTAATTGCCCAAACATAGAAAAAGTGTACCAATATACATACCTTGGTCTTACAATAGATGTCAATTTTAACTGGTCAATTCATATTGAAAATGTATGTAATAGATTAAGATATATATTAGGGAAATTTTATCACCTAAAAAACTTTGTTAATAAAAATATATTATACTGTACATATAACGCATTAGCAGAATCAATTATAGGATACGGAATAAATAGTTACGGATTAACGTACAAAACGTACTTAAATAAAATAGAACAACTACAAATTCGTTTCCTAAAATTGATATCAGGCAAAAAAAAAGTTCAATTATGTGATGGCGATTATAAAAAAATGTTCTCCTTGTGTAATGTGCTCTCTATACATAGTAGGGTAGATTACCAATTAACTCTAGATGAATTCTGGAATACAGAATTCAAAAAACCTGTAAACCATAACTACCCCACTAGGCATAGAGAAGCAGAAATGTTTATTATTAATAAATCTCAAAATGTATACGGTGATAGAACAAAAAGGCATAAAATTCCGCAAATATTTAATGCATTACCTGAAAATATTAAAAACGAGACATCATATTCAAAAATCAAAACTAAAGTTAGATCATTCTACTTCAATAGAATATGAAAACTAAAATATTGTATAAAAATACCTAAATCTATGAAAAACAAATAATATTTTGATCGAATAGGTATAGACCTAGTTCTTTTAACCACTGTTCAAAATAAAATTTATGTTACAATAAGCATTATAATAATTAGTTAAGTATTTTAATATTAAGTATTATATTATTAAATAACTACTAGATATGTATTAAGCACCAAGATATCAAACATGTTATATGTTGTAAGTAAATAAATTGGAAAAATGAGAGATTTCTTACAATCAAACTGATTGATCAGTTTTGTAAGATTTAAGTAAGAGAAATTATTGTACAATTAATAACTAAATAAACATATTAAAAAAAAAAAAAAAATAAATAAATAAATAAATAAATTTAGTAAGAGGAACGCTTGTGCGGCCTTTTTTTTACAACACAATTTTGGATTTGAGGCCTAAATACTTAACCAAACTGAATAATATTTTTTAAATTAAAAGGGAAAATATCTAGTAGGAATGGCAAATTTCTAATAGGAATAAGTGTTTCTTTAGTTTATTTTTTTATGTGAATATCGTATAAGAGTCCCAATTACTCGCAGCCGCCTGGAGTCGGTGAGACTATGGCATCTCCAATTGGGGAATGTTGTGAGGCTTAATTGGGAAGTAGAAGGAGACGGGGAAACGAAGTTGGGGAAGTACCTGGCTATTCATAACTAGTCACCAAATACGGCTAAAGCCATTTCAAACAATTTTTCCATTTTGAATGGTGGCTTTACACCAGGGCAGTGTCTTCTACTCTGCAACGTGCCGCAAATATACCTTAAATTATATTACATTATGAAAACGCAAATTAATCAAATTACTTGCGCACGCCGGGATTTGATCCGGATTGGTAGTCGAGAGCCTTGCCCCTCGACCACGGAGGCGATGTTAAATTATAAATAAATAACAATGATAAGTGATACCGTTTTTTTTCTTTTCTTGCATTACTAAATTAAATTTATTTTAACCGTTTTAATTTATTAATATTTCAAGATATCTGACAAAACGATCTTATGCAATTTGAAAATTTATACTTAAAAAAGATTTATTGCCGAAATTAGGAAGTCAATAACTTTTTTTTAAATCTATTAGTGCACCATATTTTTTTCTTATTGTTTTGAGTCCTGGCATTGATCCTAATTATACACATATTAATGATATTAATAGTTCTTATTTGTTATAGAGGTGTAAGCAATCATGTCGTAAATTACATCATGCAATAGTTAATTGTTTCGGTTGACAAATTAATCGCTTGTGGTATTGCGGATCTGACAGATTTATTATTTTGTTATCTATACGCATTTCCTGCTCTGTAATTCACAAATAACTTAACTATCAATTTGATCACTAGAGCGTGTAAATAATTGGAATACGCGATTTCTGAGCTCTCCAATTTGGAAATTTCCCGCCCTCATTAAAAAAATGTAAATGGAGATATACAACGTGTCCGGAAACTCGTAGTACAAGCGGGAAACTGGTGAATCTACATCACGTAGAGAACCCAAAAAACTTATTTTTTTCGATCTAAGCATTTCGATTATAATATTATTTTTTTTCTATTTTTCCATTTTTTCGCAACTAAAGGGTTAAAAAAATTTTTGAGCCCAGTTTACCCTTCGTTGCATTTTATAAGACATTACACAGCTGAAATCAACCCCCTAGTGATATTTTTTTTCAAATTTAACCAAAAAAATTCCAACTTCGGACCCGATTTACTCGAAAACGAAAGCTCAAATCAAAAAAAGTTAAACCACAAAATCGACTCCAAATGTGATGTGGATTCTCCAGTTTCCCGCTTGTACTACGAGTTTCCGGACAACTTGTATAAACTGTTTATAGTGTTAGAGGAGTAATTGAATGCACCTATATTTAACCATTTATTCCAAACTTTTAGGATTCATATAAAAAAATTATATTTTTTAATTCCCATTCCCTCGTTAAAAATAATCCAACAATGTTTGAAAATCTCATACTACCACCACAGTAAGCGAAACATGTTGCTTTTGTCGTGATGGAAGACTTAGCCAGCAGAGGATCGAACACGCGACGCCCGGGTGGGACCTAAACGCGATGCTCACTCAGCCACTGACTAGTCGATAAAAGCGTTAATTTTATAAACGCACGAATTCCGCGTTTTAATTTTCTTTAGAATTGACGTACGTGGTACTTATTTAGAGAATATTAAATATTGTGACTTCTATACAGTCAAATTGATAATCACAGATATAGATTTTAATTCGAAATGCATTTCGTAATATGTAAAAGTAACGAGTAATGATCAATGATTTGTAAGAAAAAATATTTTAATGATTTCGGTTCGCGTAATGTCAATAACAAATATTTCAGAAAAGATGAGAGACATCGCTTATTAAAAAATTAAAAATTAAGTTATCTTTGTGATTAAAGGAAGTACGCAACGCGCGGGAACCTTTGAAATAATTATTTTATTTATTATTTATTTATTCATTTTTCAACCCCCTGATGGGCTTTTACATGACAAGTTTATAATACAGAGACAGTTTTTAAATAAAAAAAGATAAACTATAAAAATATAACTAGTAAACATCATATGAAAGGTAGGTATACAGATAAATTTAAGGAAAGATAGTTCATTACAATAAAAGAGAAAGTTTCTAAGTTATAAATGGCATAGAAATAAACTTGTAGGTATGTTAGTAATTACAAAATTTACAGGTGACTAATTAAATGTGATGAAAAATACACGACAAATGCAAAATACAAAAAAGAAAACGGTAATAGGTTTTTACATTGTAGATTTATAGAAATACACAAATATATGCAATAGATCCTATGTGATGCTCCTTAGATATCAAAATATTCTACATAAAAATATTGTTCAGATATTTCTTGAACAAAGGTAAACTTGTATTGACATCGATATTTGAGGTAAATTTGTTCCCTAGTGTGTGTAATCGTGAAATTGGTGCATGTGTGTGGTAGTTGGTTACAGAATTATTGTTGCAGAATAATATGTTTTGCCTTGTTTCTCGAGTAGGTACTTTAAAATCAATAAGATGCAGGAGTTCGCAACAATCTAATTCGGAGTGAATAATTATAATAAATGTTTAGAAATATGTCTTCAAATTGACCACATTTTGGCCAGCGAACGCTCGAGGGTGTTTGCAAATTGGCCAAAACATGGCCAAAAACGCTCCGTGGTTATAACTGTTATAAGATTAAATTAAACACAAATGTATAATTACTTCTTTAAACTTCGCAAATATACCTTGTGACGTCATTATTTTTAAAATTAAAACAAATAACATAGTTTGCACCACTGTATTATAATCATTATCGACGTGTATCAATAACAATGTTTTCTTCATCAGGATAAAAGATTAATATAAAAACAACAAATGACAATCAAAACAAGTATAGACAAATAAGAACATAGACAAAATTGTAAAAAGAAGAGGTGATTAATTACTTAAAAATATTATTAAAAACATTATTTAAAATTATAAAAAAACAATTATATAAAATTAAATATAAAAATTGTTTTAGGGTGTGTAAAAATTGCATTTACGTAATAAAAACTTTTAAAACGAATAATAAAAACAGAAAGTTTCAATAACAAAATAAATAATCATAATTTTAAAATAAATTTAAGAGATGGCTGTTTTTAAAAAATGTTTGATTTTTTATAATATTTAATTGACTATTAACCCTTTTCCTATTTCTAAAATATCTAATTATACCCGTTGTGTTGGTGTGTATAATTTTTAGACCTTTATTAATATCAAAATAATGACTTGCTTATTTATTTTATTATTTAGACTTCCTTTTTTATTGCTCGTTTTAAAAGTTTTTTATTGTGTTACACATCCTAAAATAAATTTTATATAATTGTTTTTTTTTTTATAATTATTTTATGATATTTTTAAATAATTAATCACCTCCCCTTTTTAATATTTTGTCTATGTTCTTATTTGTCTATTGTTTGTCATTTGTTATTTTTTATATTAATCCTGATATACATATACATAGAAAACATTTTTTGGAAACACGTCGATAATGATAATAATATAGTGGTGCATATCAAGTTATTTGTTTTCGTTATACAAATAAATAAAATTAAATACATCATGGTGGAACCAACTTAATGAGTCATTTCTCAAATAGAAATTTTTATTTTATTTTTTTTATTTTAACTTTATGAGTAAAACCTCAAATTGTAAAATTTAAATAAATGAAGATAATATAAGCGAAACTCAATTGAAAATCTGGAAACAGAAAAATCAGAAAAACATATTGACACCTCTGGGACACGAACCCAGGACCTCTTGCTTTCCGGGCAAAGCAAGAGGTCCCTTTTGCCCGGAAAGCAAGAGGTCCTGGTTTCGCGTCCCAGAGGTGTCAATATGTTTTTCTGTTTCCAGATTTTCAATTGAGTTTCGCTTATATTGTCTTCATTTATTGAAATATTTATTTTTCCGAGAAAATAGATTGCAATTTAATTCCGATAGAATCTAACAATCATACATAAAGATGACAATCAAATTTATATGTAAAATATTATATATAATATTATATGAAATTAAATGCTGAGGAAACACATAAAAAAGTAAAGAATTATTTGTATTTGTATTTATTACATCATGAAGGAACTACGGGGAGAAATACAAATATGGTAACCAAATTATATTTGAGAAGAATTATATTAATAATTACAATATCAGTACGGTTTATTGAGCAGGTGGTTTTGCAGAGTTACCACGCTCCATGGGAACCAGCGTTGATCAAAGAAGTCTCGACTACAGTGTTGATCTTAGCGGCTGCGTGCTCTGCCTTGGCGATGGCTACTGCTGGGGTGTCCACAACACGTCCATCAATTCCAATGGGAGCGCCTCCCCGGGCCCAGGTGTTGAGGGGAGAGGCCCAGGCGAGTCCAGCATTGGCCCATCCTAGTCCAGTATTGGCGACAAGACGTCCTCCCAGTCCCCATGCTCCCAGGGGGGTAGCATGGGCACCCCATACTCCGGGGGCAGCCCATGCTCCAACACGGCCAGCCCAGTCCTGGCTCGCCAACAGACCTTCTCCCCTCCACTGACCATTATTCAGTAGTGTGTGTCCGGACACCAGGGCACCCATGCACAGGAAGGTTGCGATTACCTGAAATAAATAAAGACAAAATTAAATCAATTTCTTCCTTCATGATTGTAAAACTGAAAATATGATCGGCATGTTAGCAAAATATGGTCATAATTAAATAATACTCACGATTGAGTTCATCTTGCTTGTAACACGTTAGCCTTTTCTGTGAAGAAAACTGCTTTTGTTTGGTCAATGCAAATCTCAAGCTTTATATAATTCTTCTACTTGTACAGAGTGGAGTGGGGAAAGGAAATGTACATTTAAAAAAACTGACTATAATAAATCACAAGCTTTGAGTTTCGCAGACTTTTCATTGAAGGGCAAGGTCTTTATTTCTTTTGACCACAAGAAGGAAAAAAAAAATGTTTTGATAGAGTGCCTTTCCAGTTTATTCTCCCCACATTTTACTTTCATTCAAATAGAAAAATAGAATTTTTTAATACACATGTATGACTACTTCCACAATGATCAGTGTTTTTTTCTTGTTGTTTTTTTCTTTAAATAGCAAACAACAAATGAAAACTGACTGAAAGGTTTTGCTTATAGCGTAATTATTGATTTTGTTTATTCGGTATGTTGATGTTTTTAAGGGTTCAATTAATATTGGTCTTGTGTTCATGTTTTTCCATCGGAAAGAGAGTCGAGTTACTAGAAAATAACAATGATAAACATTTTGCATCAAAATATTTTATAATTTCATTTTGGGAGGCGAATATGACTCCGCCGCACCACGCACCATCCCTTGGATAAGCAACAACCTTGTCATAGATTAACCCACATCGTTCGCTACGTTTGGTGACTCAGCAGAACTTTGAACTGCGTGGCGGTCCGGATTGGGAGAAGCCAGTTGAGGGAGACCCTTTGTCCTCTCTGCGAGACTTTCTAAACCCATCACCTTTTACCCTTAGGAGGTATGGATAAGAAAGATTCACGAGTTCGTCAATCCGGAACACACTAACCCATAGATTTCTACCAAACCTTCATGCCTTTTTCCTTCCCAGAAAATCCCCTCCAAAAGACCCCTATACGGTTTCTCCACATGTCATATGTGTAGGCAATGAGGGAAAGAGAGGATGTTCTGTGAAGGAAGGGGGTATGAGGGGTGGGTAAGAATCTGGTGTTCGGAATCTAACCCTTCTACTGCGGTTCAAGGCGATGTATAATATATACTTCCGCACGTTTTGATTTTTTGTAAAATACATTGTCATATTTGTATACTGAACGTCTGTTGACGGCGTTCAAACCAAAAAAAATCAAAATTTAAGATTTTAGGAGGTTCCTATAAGAAGTAAATTGTTAAAAGCAAAACGTAGATTGTGATTGATATCTATATTAGGTATATTATTAAATATTTGCATTATTGCATTAGAGTCAGAACACCTGGGGATCAGCTCAAGATTCCCCTAGAATAATTCCCCTCAGGGCCTTTGTCATCTTTGAAGATGCTGTGTGCAGGGTATTTTAGGAAGGACGGAGATTAAGTTCTGGGAAGGAAAAAAATGTATGGGTAAGGGTAATAAGGTACGGCGGGAGGGGGGGAAGGTAGGAATCTAGGGGTCAGTGTGACCAGGAGTGACGATCGTATGAATCTATCCCTCCCACTGCGGTGCAAGGCAATGTTCAGAAAAAGTCCTGCTGAAGAGGTCAAAATGTCTCCATCAACCAGTCTCTCCTGATCCTACCTGCCACGCAGTGGGTGGGCAGATGCATTAGGCCGCCGGTACCTGTTCACCCCCATGTTCAACCCATGAATCCGGGTACCCCTGCTAAGTAACCAAACGTAGCGAGCCACTTGAGGTGACCTATGACAGCGGTGTAAATACTAATTATTTGGTTGGTTGATAATATATTATGGAAAAATCGCCGCCTGCGTGTCCGCTTAATGTTTTGTATCCATTCTATCATTTAGTGGTAATTAATTTTCCCTTGGTATAATATTGTGTTTTTTGTTCCTAATGATTGTCAACAAACAAGATAGCAATCCCTTCACAAATTGCATCATGCATTTATTATTTGTTTTGATTCAGGGTTTGAAAGACTTTTGGTTAAAGTAGTGTCCGACCGAAACAGGGCTTTCTACCGAAACCGAAACCGAACTCGAATCTTTGGTATCTGTTTCAGTTTCGGCCGAAACCGAAATCGAAACTCATTTAGTCCATCTTTTTTCTGAAATTTGGCTTATTTTTTACACTTGCATAGACAGTTTAAAATGTGATAAAATCGATGCGAAAATGTTTAATAAAACACGACTCGTTTAAAATAGATCAAAAATCTCGCCGGCATTGTCTGAAACAGCATTTAAAGAAACACTGTGATTTTTTCACACATCATCATCATCATCTGTGGCTCTACAACCCAGGTCGGGTCTTGGCCTCCAGCAGAGCCTGCCTCCATGACTGTCGGTGTTGTGCTGCGTTGCGCCAGTTTCGGATGCCGATGGTGCTTGCATCCTTCACCACTCCATCCAGCCATCGAAGCTTTGGTCTTCCAACTCTTCTCCGACCCCCAGGTGCACCATCCATAATTCGCTTTGGAATATCTCCTTCGCTCATTCTCTGGATATGTCCAGCCCACCTGAGTCTTCCAGTTTTGATTTCCTTGGAGATATTAGGGTCCTCGTAAAGATCGTATAGCTCCTGGTTGTATCTGATACGCCATTCTCCATTATCACAGACTGGGCCGTAAATCCTTCGCAGCACCTTCCTTTCAAAACTTTCTAGGGCTCCTTCATCACCCTTACTGATTGTCCAGCATTCCGAACCATACATAAGAACAGGTCGTATAAGGGTCTTGTAAAGCAGGACTTTAGTTCTTCTGGTAAGGTGGCGAGATTTCATATGCTTCTGTAGCCCAAAGTAGTATCGATTTGCAGCTACTATTCTTCTTTTGATTTCGCTGGATACATTGTTGTCATTTGTCACCATAGTACCGAGATATACAAACTCGTTGACAGTTTCAAATGTATAATTATCTATCTGTATACTTGGTGGTTTCTGGCGTCCATGTACGGGCATATATTTTGTCTTCCCCTCGTTGATGACCAATCCCATGTTCCTTGCCGACGTAGCTAAGCTTTTAAACGCCGATTTTAGTTCATATTCTGAGCGTGCGATGATATCTATATCGTCAGCATAAGCAAGGAGCTGAACCGACTTGTTAAAAATATGGCCTGTGGTTTGTATACCTGCATTTCGGATGGCCTTTTCCAGCGCTAAATTGAATAAAATGCAGGCAAGTGCATCTCCTTGTCTTAGTCCATTGAAGGTCTTTAGGGTGTCTGACAGATCCTGTTGTATTCTGACTCGGCACTCAACATTAGACATTGTGAGCCTTACTAAGTTTACCAGTTTTCTTGGGATATTAAATTCATCCAAGGCTCTGTACAGTCTTTCTCTATTTACCGTGTCATAGGCAGCCTTAAAATCTATGAAGAGATGGTATGTATCAACATTAAATTCTATTGTTTTTTCCAGTATCTGTCTCAGTGAAAAGATTTGATCAGTTGTAGATTTCCCCTTACGGAACCCAGTTTGATATTGGCCAATTATGCCATCCGAATATTTCATAAGCCTACCACACAGTATATTTGATAGGATCTTGTATGAGATATTCAGCAGCGTTATGCCCCTATAGTTAGAGCAGTTCATAGGGTCTCCTTTCTTGTGAAGGGGGCAAATTATTCCACAGTTCCATTCACTTGGCAGAGTCTCAGAGCACCAGATGGATTTAATGATATTATATATATGGACTTGAAGGTTCTCTCCGCCATATTTGAATAACTCTGCAGAGATGTTGTCAGTTCCAGGTGATTTATTGTTATGTAGACTTTTAATGGCACCCACTACTTCTTCTAATGTTGGTGGCGGCTCGACATTGTCATCATCATTAGTACCACCATCAGTGATGTTTCCATCCCTTGTCAAATTTTCACCCACACTCTCATCTACACTTCCATTTAGCAGAGCATCAAAATATTCCACCCATCTATTCAGAATTCTTGACTTTTCATTCAAAATATTTCCCTCGCTGTCGTAGCACATTGTAATTCTGGGCTTGTATTCTTTTCTTTGATGGTTTACCTTCTGATAGAAAAGTCGACTTCTGTTTTGGGCCTTGGCTAGTTCCACTTCCTTGATTTGGTTCTCGAGAAATACTCGTTTCTTCCTTCTGTGCAGTTTTTTCTCATGCTTTCTTAGTTCTCTGTATTCCATCTCTGCTTGCCGTGTACGATGTCGCTGTTGCATTCTTAGATATGCGTCATTCTTCACATTGGTTGCTTGTTGGCATTCTGCATCGAACCATAATTCTCTTGGTTGTGTTTGCCTGCTTCCCAGAACTTCGTCAGCTGCATTGGTAATCACAGACTTAACACCATCCCAGTATGAGTTAATATCATGTTGTTCCACATGGTCGCTGATGTCATCCAGCTTATGATTTATGGTTGTAATGAACTTTTCTGCTATTTCTGGTACTTTTAGGCTTTCAATATCAAATTTATTTGTGCGTGATCCCCTCTGTTTCTTCACGTTTGATATTCTACTCCGTATTTTGGAGATAACAAGGTAATGATCCGAGTCAACATTTGCTCCACGGTATGTTCGTATGCTCATTAAATCAGATTTATGCCTTGCCTCAACAAGTAGGTGGTCTATCTGGTTAACATTTCTACCATCTGGTGTTCTCCATGTTCCTTTATATATATCTTTTCTTGGGAAACATGTGCTACTCACAATCATATTGTGGGACGTTGCAAAATCAATTAATTTTGTACCATTATCATTAGATTCTGCGTGCAGGCTATGTGCTCCAACTGTAGGTCTATACACTGATTCCCTTCCTATCTTTGCATTAAAATCCCCTATCACTATCTTGACATCATGGTTTGGGCAGTCCTGATAGGTTTTCGAGAGCTTTGCGTAGAAGGTGTCTTTTTCTGTATCACTTTTGTCTTCTGTGGGTGCGTGGACATTAATAATACTATAATTAAAGAATTTTCCAGATATACGAATAAGTGATATTCTATGATCAACCGCGGTAAAGCCTTTGACCAAATGCTTTACCCTTTTTGAGACAATAAAACCTGTTCCAAATGCATGATCCTTCTTGTGACAGCTGTAGAAGATGGTACAGTCACGCTTTTCGATTGTTCCCTTTCCTATCCATCTAATCTCCTGGATTGCAACAAACAAGATAGCAATCCCTTCACAAATTGCATCATGCATTTATTATTTGTTTTGATTCAGGGTTTGAAAGACTTTTGGTTAAAGTAGTGTCCGACCGAAACAGGGCTTTCTACCGAAACCGAAACCGAACTCGAATCTTTGGTATCTGTTTCAGTTTCGGCCGAAACCGAAATCGAAACTCATTTAGTCCATCTTTTTTCTGAAATTTGGCTTATTTTTTACACTTGCATAGACAGTTTAAAATGTGATAAAATCGATGCGAAAATGTTTAATAAAACACGACTCGTTTAAAATAGATCAAAAATCTCGCCGGCATTGTCTGAAACAGCATTTAAAGAAACACTGTGATTTTTTCACACATATATCTTGTAAAATAACTGAAACAAACTTTTTTTCTATCGAGGGAATTTTATATAATTTGCATTTCGGCGCGGGCAATGTCTGGATATTATCTTCAAGAATAATATATATATTTTTTATGAGCTTTAAAACTTGACGTGTTTAAGGGAGATATGTAATAAATCCGTAGTAATTCGGGTAGCGGGGCCTTAAATGAAATAAAAAAAAAAAACAATAATTGACGTGTGTAAAAAAATAATCATTTATTTTTTTATATTACTGCCATAAAACAATTTTTTTTTTAAATAACTAAACATTGTAACTACTTTTTGGAACAAAAATTTGTCAATAATAAACACTTTCATTATAAAGGGAGGACCTTATTAAATGATTATTTTAATTTTAATTGCGTTTACAATCACAACATTCTTATTAAACGTGTTAAATGAAATAAACAAAAAAAAACAATAACTGAAGTATTTATTTTTTGATTTAATTGCTATAATACAAACAAAAATTATAAAAATTAACAAACTTGTTAACATGCAAACATGTTCTTGGAACAAATATTTGTCAAAATAATCAACACTAACTTTCATTATAAAGGGAGGACCTCATCAATTGATTATTTTGCTGATGATGGTGGGTGACACACGAGCCACGAACTAACCCGAAATCAGCCGAACGATGCGCGATAATTTACGAACGCAGAGTTTCGGTGCGGCCGAAGGTTCCGCAGATTTTCTGTCGAAACCAAATCTTTGGTCGGTCACTAGTAAAAGCATCCATAATATGACAAAAAATCACAATATAATGTTGGCAGATACCGGCCAGGGCACTTCCTGCTAAATAATATTTACAGTAATTTGCTTGTTAGTTCGATTTTGTTTGTCGTTCATCGAAGGACGAGCCCACTTTTGCGCAATGGAAATGTTGCTGAATTTTTCAATTGATTGGAGATTTAATATTACGCGAGGTCATTATTACCTTCTTTTGTCATTTCTAATTATGAAAAGAACATATTTTTATACGGAAGAAAGAAAGAGCATTAATTAATAGGTACGTGTTGAAAGAGTAACACAGGAAACGACACAGAATAATATAGATGCATTATGTTATTCAATCAAATTTAGAAAAAAGGTTTTGTTCAACTGCTTAAATCTGAATCCAGGGCGTCCCCACAATCAATTATTACTTGCATGCGACCTCAGTTTTAAGTATAAAAAAGACGGGCTATACAAATTTCGAAACTGTGCAATTTTTTACAAAAAACAGAGCTTTAAAGAACGGAGTTTGCGTAGTCAAGCATTCTGAAAAAATACAAAGCAAAGCATGAGAAAGAATTGTTAATTGTGACATGGCCGATTTTTTTAATTTAAAATTTTGCGTCATTCATATCCAGGCAAGTTTTTGGGTAGAAATATATTTGCAGCACATAAAAATAAAATGTGGTTTGATGTCAATAATCCTGTTATTTCATTAAGATGGTAAATTTTGTTTTTAGTTCAGTCCACTAAAGTTAACAGTAAAATTGTAGGCTTGTCAATTTTGGATAAAAGACATCTATTAAAGTAATCATTTATTTTTGCTTTTTAGTTCTTGTTCTATGTTATTTCTACTTGAAAATCTTGCACTAACTTAGTGTTATTATTTATGTACAATGCCGTTATTATTTTTATCCTTTATTAAAATATATTTCTTTTTGCCATATTTTTTCACATCCCATGAAGCACTTTATTCACCCTCGACACAAGGAGCGATTAATAAGTTTGTTTTTCTGGGTGGATGTGTGTCTGTCTATGGCGTCGTAGCTCCTAAACGAATGTACAGATTACGATGCGGTTTTTTTTGTTTGAAAGCTGACGTGATCGAGGTGGTTTTTAGCTATAACTCATGAAAATCTGTTCAGGCGTTTGAAGGCCATCAGCTCTTTTTGATGTCGGGGGTTGCTTAAAATTTTGAAAATTTTACTTATAATAATTTATTTCTAGGTGGATTAGTGCGAAAAATATGATTTGTAACACTTTCAATCCAAAACATTATAAAAAATGATAAAAATAAATAAGTTGGAAATGCATTTTTTATAATATTATACCTAATAGATAAACTTTCTATGCAAGCCATGGAACAAAGAAGAGAAAAATAAATGAGATGTGTGTGGGTTTCGTAATCCAAAAGTCAAACCATTTCTTAATTTCAAATACAAAACTGTGTTTCGTCATCATTAGGATTTTTTATTCCCATTAAATTGGATGGCGATATACGATGTCACGCAAGTGTAAGAGAGGCAGAGCGCGAGTTAGAACCAAAACGTAATAACTCAGTAGCGAAGTTAGTTTCCATTCAAATCTTCATGAAGTCATTTCTATTGCACTTCTTTATTCTATAGTATAGGTGAATAAATGTTGAATCATTTTCACAAATGAAGTAAAATTAGTAATAGTAAATAGTATTTTTGTAGACTCATAGGTAGGCACTAATGGTATATACCTAAACAAATACATTTGATAAGCCTTACTAAGTTTTTACATCCGTGGAAGTCTCAGAAAGCAAACAGAACATTGTTTTCGCATCTGTTCTTCCGTCATCTAAAATTTAAAGGTTTGGTGGCATAGAGATAGACAGGACTCTGAAACTGAAACCTAAAACTACGGTATAACGGAGGTGATCATTCCACTGCCGAAAAGTTTTCAAACTTTGCCTCCTTTGCAATGAGTAACTTAAAAAAATGTCATTGTTCGCAATTTTTAAGAAATATATATTTTTTACGTGAGCTCCACACAGGAGGCCCTGAAGAAAATAATTTCCCTCAGGGCCTATGTCATCTTTGGGGATGCTGTGTGAAGGTTTTTTTAAGGAAAGGAAGGAGAGGAGAGTTCTGGGAAGGAAAAGGGTTTATGGGGTGGGTAGGAATCTGGGGTTCAGTGTGTCCTGGTCATCCGACTCCAAGACCTAGACAAACCTCACCCCATGAACCCGGGCATCCCTGCTAAATCACCAAATTCATATTCAATAAAGGTTCCCGGGGCGGCGTTACCCATTCCCGCCTCCCAAATAGATATTTGTTATGATTTGCTTCGCAGCCAGAAATATGATCCATTATCAGATAAGGAATAACATTATGTTTTCTTGGCCGCGAACAAAATGAACCAATGAAATAGTTTTTTTTAAGAAAAGTCGATTTTTTTCTTATAATAGCTCCACACTGGAAGCCCTGAGGAAAATATTTTCTTTCAGGGCCTGTGTCATCTTTCGGGATGCTGTGTGAAGGGTCTTTTAAAGGAAAGGAAAGAAAGGAAGTTCTGGGAAGGATAATGTAGGAAGGTCTGTGGGTCCTGAAGTGACGGAAGTATGAATCCATCCCTCCCACTGCGATGCAAGGCGATGTTCCAAAAGAGTTCTGCTTGAGAGGACACAAGATCTCCCCCAACCAGTCTTTCCCGATCCGGCCTGCAGACACATCAGTAGCCTGGTGGGCAGACACATCCGCCGCCAAGACCTGGACAAACCTCTCCATATGAACCCGAGCACCCCTGCTAAGTCACCAAACGTAGCGAACTACTTTGGGTGACTTATGGTTTTGGTTATCCATTAATTAATTCTCGGGGCGGCGGTACCCATACCCGCCTCTAATATTGAAGTCGGTGATAGAAAAGAAGAGTATTTAAATAATTTTTATATTGTATTGTTTATTGTGGGGAAAATTGTATGGAAAACAAAATTAAATATTTGACAAGAAGGGAAAGGGCATCTTTTACACTTATATGAGTATATCAGCAGTGTCAAGGATCCGGTGCCAAAGTTACCACGCTCCATGGTTGATCAAAGAAGACTCGACTACAGTGTTGATCTTAGCGGCTGCATGCTCTGCCTTGGCGATGGCCACTGCTGGGGTGTCCACAACACGTCCATCAATTCCAATGGGAGCACCTCCATGTGCCCAGGAATTGAGAGGAGAGGTCCAGCCGAGTCCAGCGTTGGCCCATCCTAGTCCAGAGTTAGCAACAAGACGTCCTCCCAGCCCCCATGTTCCCAGGGGGGTAGCGCGGGCACCCCACACTCCGGGGGCGGCCCATGCTCCAACACGACCAGCCCAGTCCTGGCTCTTCAACAGACCTTCTCCCCTCCACTGGCCGTTGTTCAGCAGCAGGGTATTTCCGGACACCAGGGCACCCATGCACAGGAACATAGCGATGAACTGAAAATAAATAGAACAAAAATATGAAACACAAATCTTCAGCCTTTTAAACGCATAGTAAACATATTCAGATACTGTGAATTTTCAAAAATTAAGTATTTAAATAAGAATTATAATATAATACTACCACATATTTGTAAAAAATCGCGGGATATTCTTAGATATTAGACTAATAGCCCATTCACACCATTCATTTATCGTTCATTTCGTGATTTCATTCCGCCTCTTTCCCTCGAAATGAACCGTGTGAACACCGAAGTGAATAGAGACAGTTCCGAATGAAGCATACCAACAATGTTGGAATGCTTCCTTCGGCACTGTTCCCTCGCAACCGGAATTTAACATCACGTGACGCGAATGATGTGTGTGAACACTCAAGTGAACAGTCTTTCACTCGCAAATCAGTCGGCCGAAATGTTCTGTCGTGAGGACGAGTAGCCGGAGCGGCTTAAACGTCAAAATGCTCCGTTTGGTTCGCTTTTCGAAATAACTCCTACACGTCTCATAGAAATCGTTCTTTCTCCCTTACTATCATAGTGAAAAATATGATCTAAACGGTATTGGAAAGAGAAAATAATATTCTATATATTCAATATAACAATTAACCACAAAAGAATACGAATGTTCACTTCTATGGAACCAAAGTTTCTGATCGAATTTGAAAAAAAAGTTATGAAACATTGTGAATTTTTTATGAATTATTTTTATATGAAACGACAAAAAAGTGAGGTGACAGAAACGTTTATAATTTATTTATCTAACAAAATAAGTGTGTGTTTTTACAATTTTTTTTTGTTACCAGTAATATTAGTTAGAATAAAAGCAAGTAGAGCCATTTTTTAAACTTTTAAAAGTTTACATTAAAAAATATTCTATTTCAAAAATTACGTGGTTATTTCTAATAATAAATTTTGGAAGCATGTTTCATCACCTTCCCAAAACAGTTTTTAGTTTTTGGATACGTTCATAAATATTCCATTTATATGGATTTTATTGCAAGCCGAGGCCTATTTTGGAATAAAAATATTTTCATGGTGCAAAAATACTGGTAGATATCAGTTTTCAGGTTATTATTTAACCATATGATCATTTTATGGTGCTGAAATTTATTTACTGTTTACAAGAATCGCCAATTTCTCGTAATTTAGTTCGACGTTATCGGAAATGTCAATTGAAATCGTAAATATTCCCGAACTTAGCCGTCAGCGCCGGACGAATTCCAATGCGGCCGCGACTACTCTCGACGACTTCGTAGCGAGAATGTCGAGTGAACTCTTCCTTCGAAGGAACCGTGTGAATACTCGGTGAACGAGAATGGAACATTTCATCGAGTAAACCTTCATCCGAGTGAACCTTGTGTGACTTCAGCTTAACGCACAGCTACTAATATCTATTCGCAACGTGGTCACGTGGTTCATAAAATTTGGGAGATTAAAATGGGGCTGCCGCCCCGGGTGCCTTTGTTGGATAACCAACACCTCTGCCATAGGTCGCCCCAAGTGGTGATTTGAAGTGATTTAGCAGGGTTGCCCGGGTTTATGGAGTGATGATTGTCTAGGTCTTGGAGGCGGATGACCAGGACAAACTGAACCCCAGATTCCTACCCACCCCTTAAACCCTTTTCCTTCCCAGAACTCTCCTCTCCTTTAAAAAAAAACCTCAACACAGCCATCCCCAAAGATGACATAGGGCCCGAGGGAAATTATTTTCCTCAGGCCTCCTGTGTGCAGATTATGTAAAAGATTTTATTCCGAGATTGCTGAAATTTTGTACTCTTGAACTTCAAAACACGATGAAGGTCACAGTCCACATTATTAGACTTTAAAAGCGTTTAACCAGCCAGCGGACGAAAATCCACATTTCGTCTAAAGTTGTTATTACGATCGTGCAGGGCGGTTACAATGAGAAAGATTAATTATTCTCCGTACCAGCTTTTTAAAATTATAATTCTAAATCGAATTTATTTCAATCCAAATTAGCTTTAATTTAAACCTTCATCCAAAAATGCTAAAAGGCGTGATGATAAAACTATTAAAATAATGTACTTTTTGTAATTATTTTTTTATTATAATTATTTATCATTTTTCAATAATGTCTAAATTTAATAATAAGAATGTTAAAAAAATCTGAAATATATTAGTGTGTAAGTGCACAAATACACAAATGGACCAATTTTCGTCAAGAAACACATGTACGTACATATTTTTTAACGATTTTATTGAAACTAAAATTATAATTCTAAAACATGCGTTTGCTAGATAACGTATTGATTTATTTTACTGCATGATTATATTAATTGAAATGGGTGAGGTATAATACAAAATCTTTTTTGAAAATTAACAAATCTGCCAACGACCTATGGAATAACCTTATTATACTGAAAATTAAAAAAATTTCTCAAAATTTATTACATGCGAATGCTAGATAAAAGAACAATCTTTCGAGATCTATTTATAATTTCTTTGTGGAAAAGAGTCAATTCGTCTAAAATCTGATTTGAAAATGACATATTTCTGGTTTTCTCTGGTAATGCCCTCTTAAAAACTATGCTTAAAACACGGGCAATTCCGCGGACATCAGTTAATTTTAATGTAATATCAATGAGGAAAAATCCGCATTCTCGACAAATCAGTTCCAATACTAAAAATGTCAATGTAAAAAATCTGTTAAAATTTTTATATTAAAGAAAGGTACTTTATCGCTTTTTTGAATTACCCATGCAAATACTTCCAGTTTTTCATGTAGTCAATTTTCAAAAGTTCTAAAGTTCATTGAACCGGAGTTACAGTGAGAAAGATGAAATTACAACCGAAATTAGTATTTTTAATTATGTATGGAATTACTTACGATTGGGCTCATTTTGCTTGTGATACGTTGGCCTTTTCAGAGAAGAAAACTGCTTGTGTCTAGTCACTGCAAGTCCCAAGCTTTATATATTATTATTTTGATAACTCACAGTGGAGAGGGGAGGGGTTTAGCGTAAGTCCATGCTACAAAATAAATTATCACAAGTTTAATGCTACGTGAAAAAATTCCCATTGAAAAATGACCTTTTTTAACAATTCGTCTAATAAATTTATTTATTTATTATAGATAGATACAAAAGAAAGTACAAATAACATATTAGGAGCTTTGCCTGTCCAACTAGGAAAGTTTCCCGTTCCAGGACATACAAATTTACAGGCTTAGTTCATATTACGCCTTAAGAAATGTACATAATTACAAAACAAAAAAATATAGATAAAGTAACCTGGTAGCATATATTATATTCGGATTTACAGAATTAATAAGATACATTGAATGAGATAAGTAGGTAAGTTAGTTATAAGTAGGTAGTATTGAAAAGTGTAAACCAGGTACCTGATAACAAGTTGGAGGAATTACAATAAGATTTACAACATAAAGAGATGAAGTTATGGTAGGTTATATGTTTAGAAGTGTGAACTTAAATACATAGTACACTAATAAGAGAAGCTACATTAAAATTTACAATATTAGATATAATTTATGCATGTAATAATATAAATAAATTAACTATAATGTGTTATAAATTATGTGCAAACATGATTATTTTCACTGATTTAAAACATGTTTTTAGTACATATTATATTATACGACAATACGAATATACACCGCGCTCATGTTTTGACAAAATTACGTCAAAATGGTAGCATAATTTGTACAGGCAAATCATTTTAAAGACGACACGTTTGAATTTATCTGGGCACACAGATCATCAAAAGTTTCAAAAAGCTACCCCCGTTGTTCATTTGTAGTTCGAAAACCATGTGTATTTTTTCGAGGTGCTGATATTTCATGAATAACAGGAACCATTTATTTGATGACCAACACACCTGCCATAGGTCACCCCAAGTGGTTCGCAACGTTTGGTGTCTTAGCAGAGATGAGCTTTTACTAGATCTTTGCGGCAAATGCATTTGACCACATACTGTATGGCGGGTCGGATCGGAAGAGACTGGTTGAAGGAATCCATCCTAGACCTCTCCAGCCGGACTCTTTCGACCCATTGCCTTGCACCGCAATGAGAGGGATGGATTCATACGTCCGTCACTCCTGGACAATTTACTTCAAGATTTCTACCCATACCTCATACCTTTTTCTCACCAGAACTTTCTCTCCTTCCTTTCCCTAAAAATACTATCCACAGATCTCCAAAGATGACATCGTCCTTGAGGGATTTTTCCTCAGGGCATCCTGAGTGAAGCTAATGTAAAAAAACTTAAGTTTTAACTTTTTTACCATCGAAAGTTTCCTTATAGTATTTAATGTGCAGGACTTATAGATTAGATGTCGATGTCAAGAAAAATGTGTTTTCTCAAAAAAACAATACGTGCATTCTTTTTTTAAGTTTAGTTTAAGTGGGTTGTTGTGACAAAAAAATAGCGATTTCTAATTAGCAACACTTATATTTTTCTAGAAATTTATGGACATAAAATAATATTTACATTAATTAAAATTAGTGATGCAATTTCAAAGACTGTTGCACTTGAAAACTGTTTAAACAATTATTTTAGCTATGCCTGCATTATGTACACGTTCCGGTGTATATTCATAGGTAGGGATTGGTTTTATTTACTTCTAAATGTTGTTCTGAAAATCACTTTCCATTTCTTTCTGCAACCAATCTTTACTGGGGAATACTTCCTTGCAAATAGAACAATAAAAGCATTAAACAAGCCTCGCATTTCATCTATGCTACTAATACATACTAATTTAAAGCTTGATGGGATATTAACTTGGAGAGAGGAAAGGATTAACTTTTTTCAAATTTAAAACATCTTAATTACTTTGGTAACATTATATTTGAGCGCATCAGCAGAGTACTCATTAAATAATAATATTAATAATACTTCATTTATCTCAACCAAACGCATGTTGACAAGTTTTCGTCAAACAAATGGTTGAGTATTGGAGAGTTGAGCGCAGAAATAGAAGGATTTGAGCTTGTCTTTAAATATTGAGTCATTAATACTAAAAATTATAGGAAGCATATAATCAAAGATACAAATCAAATTGATGATTTGTGTAGAAAATGTTTGGCTTTTTCGGAAACTATAGAATACATTATATCGGGATGTTCTGATATTCACCAAAGTTTGGCAATTAAACATAACTTAATTGACTGCCGTAATATACGTAGAACTATGAACCAAATTCATTTTAAGAAAATGAATTTTATAAAATACTAGCTGATCCGGCGAACTTCGTACCGCCTCAGAATCAAAAACTGTTGTCAACCTTTTAGCTGAATTGATCTAAATTGTTTCTCCCTGCGTATCCTTTCTCCTCTCGCGATCCCTCTCCCCACTACACTTCTCCCCTTCCCCCGTCTCGCTAACCCCCCTTCCTGAGTTCCTTTCCCCCCTCCCCCCTCCCCCGGTTCACAGTTCAATATTATTCCCCTTACAATATTGCTGCAGTTCTTTCAAAATAGGAGAATTCGTTCCATACAAAATGTATGGGGAAAATAATTTTCTTCGGAGTGGAACACCCTTTACTTTTAGGGGTATGAAAAATAGATGTTGGTCGATTCTCAGACCTACCAGATAAGCACACAAAATTTCATCAAAATTGGTCCAGCCGTTTCGGAGGAGTATGGTAATAAACACCGTGACACGAGAATTTTATATATTAGATATTATGATAAAACTCTAGTAACAGACAGAACAATTAGTCATAATAGATCTGAAAAAAAAAAAGTATTGAGACCAACATTAGTGGGAGGAATGTATTCATATGTTCGTCACTCCTGGAGACATTAACCTCCATATTCCTTCTTCCTACCCACTTCTCATTCGTTTGCATATATCACTGCCACAGACAATAAATATGGCAAACTCGTCAACGATTTGATTCAAAATGACCAGCGAATCACCCAAAAACAAATCATAATCCGTATTGAAATATCCAAGGAACGTTGCTTCATTATAGAACCATAGGGATACCGTAAAATTTGTGCACTATGGATATCACGCCGTTTCACAGTTGTGAACAAATAACTTCCATTAGAGGCTCTGCGAAACCAGAAGTTTCAACCTATTCCACACCCGCCTCACTCCCCCAATCTTGCACTTTGCTATTTTTTTTCACTCCTCAAGAGAGACCTCAAAGGTAATCATTACATCTCGGACGAGGCAGTTGTCAAGTCCAGGATTCGAGAAAAGTCGGGAGAATTTTTCAGCCACGGAATTAAAATCTAGTTACACATTGGGAGAAAAGTGTCAGCCATGGTGACTGTGTTGAAAAGAAAACATAATATGATTTTGAAGCTTAAATTTGTAAGGTAATTTTTGTCCAATCTTGCAATTTGTTTTTATTCGTGTTCTACAAGCACGTAGGCATTACTTTTTATCCTACCCTTGTACTACATATTATTTTAAATGAAATACTTTGTGAAATAACATAAATCAATCAAATAAAACTTATCTCGAACCAGGATTGCCAGCCGAGGGATTATTATATTACATAATATAGAAATTCATGAGAGATGCTTTCGTAATTCATGTAATCTGTGGTTACGATCGAGGTGTTGCCATTTGTTCACAATTTATTACCCTTACTTAACATTATTACTTCTCTAAGGTCAACTATCTGAATAAAATCGTAAGTATGAAAATTATCATCTTACATTATATGTAAAGCAAAGACTTTTCATACGGATCCCGATATAGTTTCCATAAGACCATAAGTGTGTCCGGGTAAATTTAAAAAAATAGGTAGATATTATTGTTAGAAGGATGCAGAATTGAAGCAAAATTGTTGACGACCTTGCTCCTCTATGGGTTGTTTACAAATCAATAAACTGTTGTTGTGGACGTTTCCGTTAGTTCTCTCCCCACCTTTCGTGTGTCATACTGGATGAATGATATATAAAGCTTGGAATATGTATCGACTAGACACAAGCAGTTTTCTTTTCTGAAAAGGCCAACGTATAACAAGCAAAATGAACTCAATCGTAAGAATTTTTAATGTTATAATAATTAATAGTACATAACTAGTAGTTTTGTGAACAGTAAACGACGCGTCCAAAAGTTTATAATTTTCTTTAATTAAATAAATTAAAACTAGAATTTTCGTTGAAATCACACGATTTTTAAGTTAGTACTTAAATACCCACCTAAGTTTTTTTTTTCAAAGAAGGAATTATACATTTTTTTCACAGTAACTTTCTTCAGGCAGGTAATTTGGGAGGCGGGTATGAGTACTGCCGCACCGTGAACCATTCATTGGATAACCAATATCTATGAGATAGGTCATCCCAAGTGGTTCGCTACGTTTAGTGACTTAGTAGGGGTGACCGGGATGGTGTGGTGAGGTTTGTCTAGGTCTTGTTGACGATGCGACTGGCCACCAGCTCCGTGGCGGGCCAGATCGGGAAAGGCCGCATGTGGCAGACCCTTTAACTTCTGCGGTCGGACTCTGTCGATCTTTGCCTTGATTTGCAGTGGGGGGGGGGGGGGGCGGATTCATACCTCAGTACAGACAAAGGCTATTCGAATTGTATTTGGAGTGATTTTATTTTTATGTAATCCGACAACCCCGCAAGAAATCTATTTAACCTTTAAATCTTTGCTTTCAGTTCATCGCAACTTTCCTGTGCTTGGGCGCCCTGGTGTCCGGAAACCCACTGCTACTAAATGACGGCCAGTGGAGGGGAGAAGGTCTGTTGGCGAGCCAGGACTGGGCTGGCCGTGTTGGAGCATGGGCTGCCCCCGGAGTGTGGGGTGCCCACGCAACCCCATTGGGAACATGGGGTCTGGGAGGACGTCTTGTCGCCAACACAGGACTAGGATGGGCCAACGCTGGACTCGGCTGGGCCTCTCCCCTCAACTCCTGGGCACATGGAGGCGCTCCCATTGGAATTGATGGACGTGTTGTGGACACCCCAGCAGTGGCCATCGCCAAGGCAGAGCACGCAGCCGCTAAGATCAACACTGTAGTCGAATCTTCATTGATCAACCACGGAGCGTGGTAACTTTTAATACTGTGTTATTTGTCGTATACCTATTTTATTTTGTTTTCTCTGTAATTGTCCCTCAATAAACCAAAACAATAAAGATTTTCTATAAACAATGCTTTTCTTTTGCACTATCGACTTTCCCCACAAAATTAAGTCTCCATTTTATTTAGATTTTTCGAATTTCTCCTAAGTGCACAATATTTTAGTATGTAACCGTATCCTATGTATGTACACCTACCATATAGATGATCCAGAAGTCTCAAATGATCCTATTATATATTTACCTTGTAGCTATTTGATCTTTAAGCAATAGAAATACTCAGTTCAAATCATGTGATCAGTAAAATAAGGGATATATGAATGAAACAGAAGTTCAACTTTAACATTTATTGTAATCAAATAAACAGTTTGCAAGCATGAGACTATTATCTATTCAAAGATTATTATTATTATTCATCAAAACTCAGGATGTGGTCCAGGGTTCCTTGAAGAGGAATCTCCTGTGATAACAAAATATGCAAGTCACTTCAAAAGAAACAAGGATCAGCGATGTGTGAAAATAAATATCTGAACTAATAACTAACCTTTAATCTGTATGTCGGGCGCCAAGGCCAGTCTCAATGACATG
Source organism: Limnephilus marmoratus (assembly GCA_917880885.1). NCBI lineage: Eukaryota > Metazoa > Arthropoda > Insecta > Trichoptera > Limnephilidae > Limnephilus > Limnephilus marmoratus. Next base: position 4,789,876 of record OU862927.1, on the reverse strand, counting down.
ACCGTAAATAAAATATATGAACCCCTATTTGAAAACCAGTATAAAGGAAACTAACGCCAATCCACGATGCCAGAAGCCATACCAGCCGGAGACCAGGTTTTTCAGCACCACCTTTCGGTTCACGAGAAATCCGTAGAGTGCCCGCTCTTCCGTCCCCCTCCAGATGTCGCCACTGTCCCGTCCGAAGTTAGCAATAACAAACTCATAGAGTAAAACGTTTTTGTATCGTCAACATTCAAATAATCGGGGTAACAAGTTAAACTGTTACAACCTATTGCATAATGTTATTCTATTTCAGTGATAATTTGTGTAACTCGTTCATCAAGCACAAGAACTAGCTTCTTCTTTAGTGAGATTGCAATTTTAAATAATTTCTGTACCGATATGTAATTTATATAACTCCACTGTACTCTTATATATCTATATTAAATTAAATAAATTTAAATAAATAAATATGTTCATTCAAAACAGAAAAATATATTCTATGTACATATACATCCGAAAAAAATTGGTGTAAGCTTCCATTTTTTGTAAATAAGTACGTTTTTTGGAAATTATGTTAACCGTACTTTTTTTTAACAATATGTGTGTCTTTATATTACAGTACTACATTTCGCATTATACACTGCTTTTATATTGAACGTGTTATGCAGACTAGATGAAACATGGTAAACTCTTCAAATCATGCCTTATTATCAAAGATAAAATATTTTACATTCACTTCATGGAAATATCAATTTCACAACACTTTCAGCATTTGCTTATTATGAAAGAATACTTTTACAAAATAATGTATATTTGTATTAATAATAATTGTATTAAGTTTTTTATATACTTTCATTATATTTATGTATCTATTGAATGTATTGTACCAAAAAAAACATGATTCGTACTTCCAAATAGAAATAATTTTGTGCTAGCTTTTGCCCCCCGGTTTCGCACGCGCCACTCGCCCCCACCTCCCTCCCCCCTCCCTCCCCCTACCTTCCCCCTCCCTCCCTCTTCCCACCCCCCTCCCACCTCACCAACCCCCCTCCATACCCGTTACATTTATTTTTCAAACAGCTCGCGTGCCACCTAATAAAAAGTAACAATTGTCAAAGGGATCTCCGTAGTAACCTTAACAAATATATAACGTTTTATAACCTTTGCTTTTCGTCTGGAAAATAAACGTATAATAAATAATTTCATAACGCCAGAGCTTACCAATATATATAGCCTACAGTACTCACAAATAATGTAGCTTTCTATTAGTGAAAGAATTTTTAAAATCCTTCCAGTAGTTTTTGCGTGAAAGAGTATACAAAGAGAAAAAAACATACATCATAAATACATCTAGACATCCATACAACCGTACAAACTTTCGCCTTTATAATATCAATAGGATTGCACAATATATACAAAACTCTAAATATTGTGAAACAAACTGAGCCGCCACTACGAAAAGAGGACCCCAAGAAAGCAACGGCTTCTCTCATTACAAAAAGTAGTCGGAAGAACATCACCTAAAAACCAGAATACCTTTCGACTTGCCAACGATTCGTCGCTTGACTTTGCTTCTGCTGAACTTACCTTCAAGACGCCAGTCTTTCCTTCTCTTCTGGGGGATATAATTGGAAAATATTTTATGTTCACACATACAAATTTCGTTTATGACTCTAACTGGAACTCTAGAAGTTTTGTCATAGTTTTCAAAATTGTAAGGATTAAATTAAACTGCGTCGCAGCATTCCCTGGTGACCAATTTCTGCCTCATCTGTCTTGTGGCGATATTTCTGCTCTGCACATTCTGCGCGGCCTGCATCTCAGCATATGCCCAGCCTAAGTGTCTGTTTGGAGAATTCAGATAAAGCGATAAATTAGGTAAAATGCATTATTTTAAACGGAAAATTATTTTTATTATTATTTTAAAAATTGAAACTGATTTGTCAAGAATTCGGACAGTCGTCATTTTTCACGCGTCTGCGCTAGATATACCGGCGTAAAATCATCTGTTTTGATGTGAAATATTAAATTTGCAAAACAACAAAAAAACATTAATAAGTAAAATACTGAATTTATCTTGGAATTTCCTGAATATATTTTCCTTGTTTGTGCAATCCAATCTTTCCTTGACAAAGTACTGAAGAATACAAATTGAAAAACCATTTTGATTTCAAAGTTATTGACAGAAATTAATGCATTCTAACACTTGCCGGGTTAAGTAACTTTTTTCGAATCACCTCTTCAAGACCCAAACTAACTAACCATTACGCCGTTTCCCGCAGGGCTAGACAGAGAAGACATACCGCCAAACAACTCAGTCTTGACACACACCTCTTCAAGACCCGCTTTAATAATTCCATTCCGACAACCCCTACTTTAACCAGCCGAAGAAAGATAAAAATCTATCATCCAGATAAAAGGGACACACAATACATACAGAGGTGTGTATAAAGCCCACGTTAGCCACTGGAGCGACAGCTCAATTTAAAACGTTTTTTCTCAGATTGCTCGAGACTTTTTTGTTATTATTATTGTTATAAAAGAATATTCCATTGGCAAAATATATCAAAAAAAATTCATAATTGATTATCTTTGTTAAATTGATTACTTATCATTTCTACTTATCCATCATAGAGGATTTAATTAGGGAGGCGCGTATAGGTACCGCCGTCCCGGGAACGATTTATTGGATAACCAACACCCCTGCCATGTGTTCGCTACGGTCGGCGTAGTCCAGAGGTAAGGCTCTTTACTACCCGGGGTGGCAAATAAATTTTATTTGATTAATGTGTGTTATTTCACAATTTATTTATTTAAAATAATATATAGTATATTTGCGGCACGTTCCAGAGTGAAAGACACTCTTGGTACCGCCCTGGTGTAAGACCACCATTCAGAATTGAAACATTGCTTGAAATGGTTTTAGCCATGTTTGGTGACCAGATCTGAATAGTCAGGTACTTTCCCACCTTCTTCTTCCCTATTTCCTTCCCCTCCCCACTACCTCCAGCCCCACAACATACCCCAATTGAGGTTGCCATAGTCCCACTGGCTCCAGACGGGAGCAGTTGAGTCTCTTGTGCGGTATTCATGTAAAAAAACATGGTTTAGCACCTACCCATTTACCTCATATCTTTTTCCTTCCCTCCTCTTCTTCTTTTCGCTAAAAAAATACCCTCTACACAGTATCCTCAAAGATGACATAGGCCCCGAGGGGTTTTTTTCCTCAGGGCCTTCTATTGTAAAAAATAGCAAGAGATACAGTTACTACTTCTTTTTTTTATTATTCAATCCATTTATCTTTTTTTAATGTGATACCTCGCAAGAGTTCCAACTGCTCCCGTCTGGAGCCAGTGAGACTAAGGCTTCTCCAATTGGGGTATATTTGGAGGCTGAGGGTAGCGGAGAGGGGAAGAAGACGGGCGATACGAAGGTGGAAAGAGCTTGGCTGTTCAGATCTGGTTACCAAACACGGCTAAAGCCATTTCAAGCAACGTTTAAATTCTGAATTATGGTTTTACACAAAGACGACCCTGAGAGTATCTTCCACTCTGGAATATGCCGCAAACATCCTATGTGTTATTTTGAATTAATAAATTGTGAGATAACACTAAAAAAATTATTTGCGCACGCCGGGATTTAAACCTGCGACCTTCGGATTGCTATTTAGTCGAGATTCTTACCCCTCGACCACGGAAGCCGTTAAAACTACGCTATTATAGTTTCAATTGAAAACACTGTATTTTGCCCCTTTACTGCTTAATTATTTATTTTGTTAGTTGAGACGTCTCAGTGCGTTGGGCATGTTGACGGAATCAGTGATGTAAGGAAAATTTAACACAGGAAGTTGATCGTGTTGACGGAATCAGTGATGTAAGGAAAATTTAACAAAGGAAATTAAATATTCTAAAGACAAGCAAGTGCAACAAAACTTGTCTGAGTACTGTCACAAAAAATTGTTAGCAGAAATAAGTTAATGTTTTGTTTGTAACACGTTAAACTATTACCATATATGTATTGTGTGTTTTTTATTATCCTGATTGATGTATGTATTCATTATCTTATCGAAGGTCATCATTAAAAATAGTCTGAAATAAATCCATTATTATCGACGGAAGTTCCTTGTTTTCGAAATAGATAAATTCTTTTATCTTAATCGGAAATCATTAAAACTTTTATGTTTTGGCTTTACAATACTTTTTGTCTCTTCCTTTGAATAAATTTCTTCTACACACTTACACTGTTGTTCTGTGATCACTTTTTCGTTTTATTTGTCTAAATGTCTATTGTGATGGTTTTAGTCAACATATTCCAGCTGCATTATGTGCATAATGGGACCTGTACGATTTTGTATTGCATTTTTTCCGAAATAATTACTCGAGGCATATTTTTTTATCCTAAATCCATCTTGTTATACATTTAATTTAAATGCAGTATTTTCCAACGTAAGTCTCCGCTTTTGTAACCATTGTAATTTTAATAATAATTTCGAAATCATAATATGTATTTAGTTTAATTAAACATGTAACCCTTATAAAAAAGGAACCTTGCAATGAATACGCAATTATAATCATTTACTAAGTCCCCACTTTTGTATCTAGTGTAATTTTCATAATAATCTCAAAATTAAAATAGGTATTTAATTTAGACCATTCCTACTCCAACGTAAACATGTATCCCTTCAAAAAGTAACTTTGTAAAGATAAAGCAATTAGATTCATTTGCAAAATCCTCGCTTTTGTATCCAGTGTAATTTTCATAATAATTTCGATATTAAAATATGTAATTAGTTTAGACCATTCCCACTCCAATGTAAACATATGTGGCTACGCATTATCTTTCGCCTTCAGAAAGAACGAACGAGAAATATGTAATTTTAAATATATAATAATATCGCCACCGCCTAGAAAGGTCTCGAGATAGCACCGTACAATATCTGTACGGCGCCGAACATTCTCGTCAACTGCCGAAGTGTCGCGTATTACCTACAGTGTGGGTAATTACTCGCCGTGGCTATATAAGCAGCCGATCGCTCGCCCGCTGCAGTTCAGTCTCACACTAACAGTCGGTCAACATCTCAGCATGTAACGATCTCCGCACAAGTGCTCCTGCATGGCATCTACACACATCCAGGGCAGCTTCCCGAGGTCCACCACCACGTCTCAGCTACAAGGCCCATCGTGTCTTCAGCTCCTGAGAACAGCTACATCCCGCGACTTATAAGGTTTGACGCCACCTTCAGCCAAGGGATCAGCTCACCATTTCATGGCACCCCGAAGCCCCACCGTGCTTCGCTGCCATGGAAACACGCTCCGCCTCGCCAGGACTACCTGCTGGTGGCTCAGCACACCGAGCCACTCACCGTTCATCTCCGCGACTTAAAGCGTCGAGCAACGGCCTGGAAGATAGGTCATCTCCACCGCTATGGTGTCGAGCAACTCGCCGACCTTCACCACACCATCTCCATCTCCTCCGAGCGCCTGCAGCATCTCATCTACGGCACCCTGCATACATCATGTTACTGCTTCACCGACCCCCGCTACGTAGCCTAATAAACGACTGACTCATACTCGACTGCTTGACTTTCATTTCTCTCTCGCCCCGTCTCTACCGATACGGACCGCTCCCTCACATGCATCCCTTCAAAAAACATTTAAAAAAATACCATACTTCATAAATATAACAACGATTTGAAAATAAAATTAGGTCATTAGTAACTCATATTACTTGTAAGGTTTTTCCCTAATCATCATTGAAGTGAGCTACAAACCCAAGCTTACTGGAATTACCAAAATATTTAGATATTCGGCAGTCTAAAAAGACTTAGCAACATATATAATTATTATAATTGATTAAAATCCTTGTAGACCACCCCTCTCCCCCTCCCCAATATGTTGTGTATATACATAAACCGTAGACTACGAATTATTTGTACCAGTCTGAAGATGGCTATAACGAGCTGAAACCGGTTACGGTCAAATAAAATTAAGTGGAATAAAGTTTTATATTAGTTTTATATTAATTTTATATTATTTTTACTAAATTCCTTCAACCTTAAGTTTTTAAATATATTTTTTCTGGTAAATCTACTCGACTCCCATCACTAAGCGCCAGTGCTGCTTTCATTTCGATTCAATTTATTCATTTTAAAAACATTACAAATTTAATCTTTCAAATCGTTTTTAAAAGATAGATAACAAACTATGTGGCAAATATACTTTGTGGCTTTTGTTTTTACAATATTATTTGTTTTCATTTAATTAAAAATGACGCCACGAAGTGTATTTGCAAAGTTTGAAGAAATATATACGCAGTTTTATACTTACTGTAAAATTGTCTAAATTTTGCTTGATTGATGTTAAACATAGCAATATTCGGAGTAATTCTATTTAACAACAAGAAAGCTCTCCTCACTGGCATGACAATTGGCAAGTTGGTTCTTCAAGGCGGGAGATAAAACAGTCTATTCTATCGGTAACGGAGATAACCATCGAACTGCCAAATCATAATGCATAAATCTTTTCGACTTTTATCATGTTAGTTCCGCACAGGAGCGGGGGAGATATCTTCTTTGGGGATGCTGTTTGGAGGGTTTAGGGAAAGAAAAGAGAAGAAGTTCCGGGAAGGAAAGGGGTACATGTGAGGGTGGGTAGGAATCTGTAAGACGGTGTGTTCAGGAGTGATGGACGTATGAATCCTTCCCTCACACTGCAAGGTGATAAGTCGAGAGAATCTCGGTAACGGAGATAACCATCGAACTGCCAAATCATAATGCATAAATCTTTTCGACTTTTATCATGTTAGTTCCGCACAGGAGCGGGGCAGATATCTTCTTTGGGGATGCTGTTTGGAGGGTTTAGGGAAAGAAAAGAGAAGAAGTTCCGGGAAGGAAAGGGGTACATGTGAGGGGTGGGTAGGAATCTGTAAGACGGTGTGTTCAGGAGTGATGGACGTATGAATCCTTCCCTCACACTGCAAGGTGATAAGTCGAGAGAGTCCTGCAGAAGAGGTCTCGGTTAGGTATTCCTCGACCAGTCTCTCACGATAATAACCCACCTTTCATATCTTTCCTTCTCAGAACTTCCTCTTCTTTCTTTTAATGATATGGGCCTCGAGGGGAATTATTTTCCTCAAGATCTCTTTCGTGGAGCTAATGTAAAAGAAAATAAAATAATTAAAAAAACACAATAGAAAACTTACAATCTGTAGGGAGGCAAAGAACAGCCATAAAATATAATTTTTACACTGTGGTAACGCAATTTCATTTGCAAATTTATTCCGATTCTAATGTTCGCCCTCTCTACCTGCTTTACCTCTAAGCAAGACTAATATAAAACTTGTACAAATCATTGTAACATAAAAGTTTCCTATTTATTATTAATTTTTTAAACTTTATGAGTAAAATCTCAAATTATAATATTTAATTAAATGAAGACAATATTAGCGAAACTCAATCGAAATCTGGAGACAGAAAAATCAGAAAAGATATTGGCTCCGATTTGATTGAGTTTCCAACTTCGATTGAGTTTCGCTAATATTGTCTTCATTTAATTAAATATTATAATTTGAGATTTTACTCATAAAGTTTAAAAAAATAATAATAAATATTCATCCTAGACTTGCAGAAAAAGTCAATAGATGTCGCGTATTACAAATAAAATGGATAAAAATTTATCCAGACACTATCTAGATTGCATTTAGTTCGAGTTGAATCTTGTAATCATATATAAAGATAGCAGCCAATAATATGTGCGTTAAGTAAATGAAGATAATGTTGGTAGTTCTTAGTCGAAGTATGATACAGTTAAAAGTGACCGAATTAATATGGGTTCCGTAGCTTAATCGGTAGAGCTGTTTCCATGTAAGAAAAGGGTTCTGGGTTCGAGTCCCAGCGGAGCCAATATCTTTTCTGATTTTTCTGTCTCCAGATTTCGATTGAGTTTCGCTAATATTGTCTTCATTTAATTAAATAAAATTTTCCGTTGTAAATATATTTTGACTCGCGTTAAATCAAGAGTTTTTATTTAAATACCTCCGCACACACGCATCCTGTTTACAGACGTGGGCAAGGTCTGAAGGCTGTCAGACCTGGATAAAATATTTTTAAAAATACCCTATATTGCCCAAAAATCCATAAAATAAACAGATACAAACAAACACACCAGTAAGGAAACTCATGAACAAACAAATGTACCAACCAAACAAACACACCAGTAAGGAAACCCAACCCATGAACAAACAAATGTAACAACATATTTTTTTATATTTCCCTAATATAAATGTATACATTTTTTTTCTCTTCTAAATAACTAATGTACAATTACTATTAAAATAAAAAAAATAAATATAAAACTTTCTATTACAACACATAAATTCCTGTCACACATAATCATAAATAAACACGTAAACACCTCAGCACAGGTTCTCCTAGTGAGGTGTTTACGAAACAAACAACAATACCTATCCACAGTTTCACCTTCACAAACCTACCTTACACCCAACATAATAAAATTGCAAAATATATTATGTAAAAATGTTTTCAAAATTTATCAATTATGTAAAAATGTTAATTAATAGGTAAATAAATAAATCAACCAAAAAACTACCAGTCATGGAAACACTGCTTCAACATAATCTATTAAAATTACTAACGAAGATCTCCTGTGTGGAGCTAATGTAAAAAAAAAACAAATAATCAAACAAACAACTAGCAAACTAACGAACAATCCATCAAATAAACGCAGATGCAAACAAACACACCAGTAAGCATACAACAAACAAACAAGTGTACCAACTGACAAACTACCAGTCGTAGAAACACTGCTCCAACAAATCAAATAAATTACTGATGAAGACATCCTGTGTGGAGCTAATGTAAAAAAAATAATAACATTATAAAATTATAACAATAAAACACACAAACAAACAAAAAAACTAATGAGCAAACCCATAAACAAACAAATATACCAACCAACAAGCTACCAGTCGTAGAAACACTGCTCCAACAAATCAAATAATATTACTGATGAAGACCTCATGTGTGGAGCTAATGTAAAAAAAAATACAAATAATCAAACAAACATACTTACAAACTAACAAGCAATCCATCAATTAAACACAGATACAAAAAAAACAACCAGTTAGCAAACCCACAAGCAAACAAATGTACCAACCGACGAACGACCAGTCAAAGAAACAATGCTCCAACAAATCTAATAGGAGCTAATGTAAAAAAATAATAACATTATAACAAACAATCCATAAAATAAACACAGATACAAACAAACACACCAGTTAGCAAACACACAAGCAAACAAATGTACCTACCAACCAACAAACTACCAGTCATAGAAACACTGCTCCAACAAACCTAATAAAATTGACAAAGTACGTATATAACTGGATAATTTATTATAACTGTTATGATATCTGAATTCCGCTAGAATTGCTTATAGAACATGGGCGGGACTGCATCGGAGATCTATTTATGCATTCCATTGTCAATAAATTTCCTCATTTACATAGTGCACGGCCTTAGATTACAGATCCGGACGTATCTAGTCAGGATTAAATTACATATTATTTTAATGAGGGCTTATCATATTAATTATTAAGTAGTTGTTATTAATTCCTGAGTTATTGTTTGGAGATTAGTTCACTTTCATACGTACAATGATGGCAAAGTGAAACTAGTAGTTTTGTGAACAGTACCTCGATCTGGCGTGAAAAAAGTATGTTTCTAATTTTCTCTTATTTATTTAATCAAAGTTCGTAAGTTGGTACCTACTTAAGTACCTGCCTATTTAATTACAAATCGTAATTTTCATGTTACCATTTTTTTTAAATGATATTCCATACATGTTGTCCAAAGAAACGTCACTAACTCAAAGACTATTCTTTTTTTAAACTTTCTTCAGACGGGCAGGACGGCCTCCGTGGTCTCAACTAGCAGTCCGGGGTTCGAACCCCGGCGTGCACAAATAAATTTTATTTAATTAATTAAAAATAAGGTATTGACGTATTTAAATAAGCCTATTGACTGCAATTGACTTATATTAGGTCCTTACATATGAAATTGGCGTTTTACTGTACTGGCAATTTTGATCTCAAATATCTTCTCTTTGGTTAAGAATTCCAAAATCAAATTTATACAGCTATTTACTCATGTATTTTTGTTTCGAAAATTATAATTCATTTGTTTTTTCCTTAATTTTTTTTTCTTTGCGTCACTTAGTTTACAAAATGGAAAACTTGAAATATCGCGTTATTTACGAGTACGAGTTCCACCGTGGCACCAGTGCTGCAGAAACGGCTCGAAGGATCAATGATGTGTATGGCGACGGTGCCGCAAAAGAAAACACAGTGCGTTTTTGGTTCCAACGTTTTCGTTCTGGAAATTTCGACTTGCAGAACAAACCCCGTGGACGGCCGGAGACCAAGGTTGATAATGAAGAATTTAAGGCTATTGTGGAAGCGGATCCATCGCAAACCACGTCCGAGTTAGCTGCAGGCTGCGGTGTTAATGATAAAACTGTTTTAATCCACTTGAAGCAAATTGGGAAGGTGAAAAAGCTTGAAAGGTGGGTACCTCACAAATTGAGTGAAGCAAATCAACAAACGCGCATTAGAACGCTAGACCGCACATTGCACAACAGACGGCTACCAAATTAGAGGAGCTTCAATTGGAATGTATAAGACATCCACCGTACCTCGGGACCTTGCCCCAACAGATTACCATTTACTTGACTTTATGTTCCTCCCATATTAAACGCCAATTTCATATGTAAGGACCTAATATAAATGTGTTATATTGTTTAGGTCTTGTAAACATACTGAGAAGTCGGGAATAAGTCATTTTATTTACTTTATTAATTAGTGTTATATTAGGTTCATTCTCCAATCTAAGGCCCTTTATTTCTATTTGTAAGAGTTTACAAGACTTAAACTATATTAAACATTTAAATAAGCCAATATCAGTCACGTCATTATTAAACAATTTTGGACACATTAACATTTAATGTGGATTAAATAGATTTCAAAGTATCCCACACGAAGAGAATCTATCGTCACAACTATTTTCTCAGTAAATCGGTTTAACCGGTAATAAATCATTTTGGGCACTTTAAAATTGAGCGAGAGTTAACAGAATCATATAAGTAAGTTGTCTCAAAGTGGTCTAATCAAAGTATTAAAATGACCTTGTAAGGCGCAACGGCTGTCACAATAATAAAAAAAAACTGAAATACTCGCAGAACTTTACAAGGATAACATTTTTAAATTTAATTTAAAATAAATTTAAAAAAGGAAATTAATTAAATGTAGATGTACGAATTAAAAACAAATAATAACAAACAAATACTAAACAAAACAAATAAAATAAATTAATTTTGCGCGGTAGCGATATCGTAACCAATGAGGTTTATCCGAGGTGCGATTATTGCAAGTTGTAAACTTAAAATAGGTACTCGTATGAGAAGATACAACAAAAAAAAAACAAAAAAGACGTGGTACATATACACGGTGTCCGGAAACTCGTAGTACAAGCGGGAAACTGGGAACTTTACATCACATTTGGAGTCTTTTTGTGATATAACTTTTTTGATTTGAGCTTTCGTTTTCGAGTAAATCTGGTGCGAAGTTAGAATTTTTTTGGTTAAATTTGAAAAAACTGTTCACTAGGGGGTTGATTTCAGCTGTGTAATGTCTTATAAAATGCATCGAAGGGTAAACTGGGCTCAAAAGTTTTTTGAACCCTTTAGTTGCAGAAAAAATGGAAAAATAGAAAAAAAATAATATTACAATCGAAATGCTCAGATCGAAAAAAAACAAGTTTTTTGAGTTCTCTGAGTGATGTAGATTCACCAGTTTCCCGCTTGTACTACGAGTTTCCGGACACGTTGTATAATCACATAAAAACATTTTTTTGAAGTTCTTCAAAATTACATCACATATACATAAAAAATGCAAAAGCATGTAAGTATATCTAAACTTCAACGTCAATGATTTTTTTTAAACCAAAACGATTATTAAATATTTAACTGACAGCCCTGAAACAGTTAGCCAATTAGCAATACCTGCTTAATAATTTCAAACAAAGATAACTTTGAAGGTAACAATAAACTCAATGCATTTTATGTTCTCTGTTATCATTATTATCAGCCGCGATTCGTTTGCTATACTATAGTTTAGTACGTAGCATTTTGGAAAGTGGTTCAGTAATATGGGGACCAGTGGATTTAACATACTCTCAAATGATTGAGAAAGTGCAAAAGAAGTTTCTGAGATATTTATATCTTAGAGACTTCGGATATTATCCCTGGTTATATCCATCAGCCTTTTTGTCCGGCATGCTGGGTATTAATAGCCTCGCCGAAAGAAGGAAAACTGCTTTGCTGACAACAGCATATAAACTTTTAAACGGTAACATCTGTATTCCCGATATATTACGAAAAATTGGGTTTTATGTCCCCGACAACTTCACAAGAGCGCGCAGACACAGAACTTTTGTTGTTCCGAGATGCAGAACTAACTTACCGTTAGTAATGCCGCTCGGAAAAATGATTATTTTACTAAATTTCCTGCCCCCTGATATAGATATTTTTAAACTAAATATTCATCAATTCAAAATCGCTATTATTTCTTAATAAAATAAAATGTATGTTTATTATTGGTTATGTACTATAAATGTGCATTTAAAATAAAATAAATAAATAAATAAATAATAAATAAATATTACATTGATATTATTTTTTTACTCGCTACTTTGTTAAATGTTCATTTCTACTTTGTTATTATTGATAATCTCCTGTGTACCACTGCATACTTATAATATCATGTACTCACTTCGATGAAAAAGCCATACCATGGCGTTTAAAAAATAAATAAACTATAAAATACCTACAGAAAATTATATAAATTAACAGTGTTTAAATAAACATATAAAAGAAAAAAAATCAACATTTTTTCATTACTTAAAACCGAATTATATTTTTTATTTATTGTAAATAAAAAAAAAGTAAATATATGTAGGTACAGAATAATAATTCGTTACATACATTCATTAACCATTTCAATTATCCAGTTAGTAAAGAAATAATCTCGGCTTTAACTTGGGAGCTACCCTATTTATTTATATGTGCGAGTACCTATTGTATCATTTACAAATGAACTATTGCAATATTTAAAAACACAAATGCGAATTCCTTAACGTTTTGCCCTTTATGTATAATTGCTATCATATTAAGTACAATTAAGAGTAAATCATAATCGCGTAAATGCATGAGAGGTTGTCAGAGATTGTTGTCAGTTTGTGATAATTAATATGTTTATATCAATTTCCACTCACAATTTATTTCGAATGGTATTCATTTACATCAATTTGAATTAATTTATTAATCCTAGGTTAGATCACACCATTATCCTCTAAAATATGCGATGATACGATATATATTTTTATTGTGTATTTGTTTAATACATGATCCTTTCTTCCTTGCGCTGTCCCAACTCATTGCCTAGGTAGGCTGTTGGGGTCGGCTCTTCTCGTTCTCAGGTTATAATATCTTCTGTTCTGGGTATCGCCTTCATCCAGGCCGTTTCTCTGAAGAATTTTGGAACATTGAGTCATCCAGGAGTTCATCGGTCTTCCTCTGGATGACTGTCGATGAAGCTCCATAAACATTGCCTGCCCCACTGTGTGGTCTGATGGTCTCCGTCTAATGTGTCCATACCATCTCAACTGTCGTTCTTCCAGCTTACTATTTATGTCTGTGACACCCAGGCTACCACGAATGCGTGAACTTTTGATCTTATTTTTTAGTGATACTCCTGCCGACCATCTAAGCACTTGCATTTCTGCTGTTTCAAGTTGCCTAGTATAGGAGTTGTACATAGTCCAGCATTCGGAGCCATACATTATTGCGGGTCTTACAATAGTCTGGTATATCTTTCCTTTCAGTTTTATAAGCATTTTGGAGTCACACAATATTCCTGTTACGGATCTAAATTTAATCCATCCCACACCTATTGTTTAGTACAGGATATGCATTTATAAAACGTAAACTGTCCACCTACAATTAATTCCTGTTAAAACAGGACTTAAAAGTCAGTCAAATTGGGATGAATTAACATAATTTATCCATTATTTTATTTTATTCTTTCTCCTGTCTTCTCTTTTTTTGGTCTTCTTTTTACAAAATTTGCTGGTAAAGATAATATGCAATGCAAACACAAGTTATATCTGCCTTTATGTTTCAATCTATTATTATTTTTTATTCTTTGTTTTCTTTTTTTTATTTTCTCTCTTTTTCTCATTTTTTTGTACAAATTAACCCAAGGTTTGCATGAGAGGAAGAGAGATTATAGCTTTTAAAATGTAAGGTTGCTCTGGGACGTTTTTGGTCTTATGAAAGTATGATGTGATTACGTGTTTTGGGATGTATTTATTCCTAAATAAGCAGACGGGTTAAAACATATAATTGGGTTTGATACGTTTTAAGATTTTTTCGGCCAAAAGTATTTTTGTTATTTGTTTTTGGGGATCTACCGGATCTTCCGGATCTGCCCTGATGATGGACACTGCAACGCTGGCGAAACGTTGGCTAAAGAAGGAGGTAGCCCAACATGGCATAAAATCCCAAAAACAAATAACGAGGATATAATTGGTTTGTTTAGCGTACTTAGATAGAGGTTCGCCGAGGGCCTGGTAGGAGACAAACGTCTTGGCTGCTAAATGTACGAGAGTGGACCGGCATTAGAAGTGTGGAGGAGCTATTCCGGGCAGCGCAAGACAGAGAGACATTTTCCAGAGTGATTGCCAACGTCGAAGGGATCTGATAGGGCACACCAAGAAGAAGAAGAAGAAGCATATTAAAATAATGTAGGTAATTATATTGGATTGAAACATAAAGGTAGGTAACTGGTATTAGCTTTACCTATCCACAACATAAACCTTTTCTTTCCCAGAACATCCTCTCATTCCCTTCCTAAAAAGACCATTCACAGAACATCCCAAAAGATGACATAGGCCGTGAGAGAATTATTTTCCTCAAAAGGACATTTTCCAGAGAGGGGACCAATTATTTTATCTCATTCTCCTGTTGGAAAATAATTCCCTCAGGGCCTATGTCATCTTTTGGGATGTTCTGTGGATGGTTTTTTTAGGAAGGGAATGAGAGGATGTTCTGGGAAAGAAAAGGTTTATGATGTGGGTAGGTAAAGCTAATACCAGTAAATCTTATGGATGTATGTGTTTGTCTCTTATTAGTTTCGCTTTTTATTAATTAGTTAACCAGTCGTACCTTTACATTTTGTGAAAAGAAGAACAAATGAGAAGGGAAAGAATAAAATTTAAAAAATGGGTTAAAACATAAGAGAACTGATTATTGTTTTGGTTTTCATTTTGTTTGTTTTTTTCTGTGTATTGTTTTGGCATGTTTTTTTTATTCATATATTATGTACTTTCATAAAGAATTGATAATCCTTGGTGTTTTTTTTTTAATTTGAATATTTCAATGATAATTATTTTAGTACAATTCCTATAATACAAAATGATAATAGTATCTATTAGTTGTCAGGTTGGTCATAGACCATTTGGGAAGTGGGTATCACCCCAAGTGGTTTGTTATATTCTGCGGCTGCACATGCCCACGAGCTGCATGCCGGGCCGTTGAGGGATGCCCTTTGGTCACTCCAGACAGACTCTCTCAACATATTGCCGTTCACCGCAGTGGCACACTGGAGACGCTGAACCCCAGATTCCTACCCATCTCTCATACCGTTTCCCTTCCCAGAACTCACTCTCCTTTCTTTACATGAAAAGACCCTCCACACAGCATCAAACTATTTTCTTCGCATGGAGTAAATATAAAAAGGAGAAATAAGTATTTTTAAATATTTATTTATGAGTCTCAAATGAAATTAGTATTTTTAATTGTCTATTATGTATGACTAATCGCTCTAGTTGTGATCGATGCATTGCATGGGAGAAAATGGAGGAAGACATATAAGAAAAATGCAAAGATTTATCTTGAGAATTACATTTTTTTGTGTATTTTCAACAATTGCATAATATTATATTACAGCATATCTGTTATATACAAAAACTAAAAATTATTTCACTTAAAAAGAATTAAAGCCATTGGTCATGTATTGAGCAGGTTTGTATAGTAGTCAGAACACGTCGTGGTAGATCAGTTGGGCGGAAATGTTAGGGCGGGGGCGTGGGCCTTACCAGCCGCCGGCAGCAGCCTTAGCGGCTAGATGGGCGGCAGTAGCGGCGGCAACCTCAGGGGTATTGACAACGCGACCATCGGGACCGATAGGAGCGCCTCCAGCAGTCCAGGCTACCAGAGGGGCCCATGGAGCACCCGTCCATCCAGCAACTGCGGCTAGGTGTGCGGCTTTAGCGGCGGCTACCTCGGGGGTGTCCACGACGCGGCCGTCGGGTCCGATGGGCGCGGCTCCGCCGATCCAGGTTGCGAGGGGGGTTCCCCACGCGGTGTAGGGTGCCCAGGCTCCGTTCCACTGTCCCCAGTCCTGGCTCTCGGCCAGACCTTCTCCCCTCCATTGGCCATCGTCCGGGACTGGAACTCCGGACACAAGAGAGCCCAGGCACAGGAAACTTGCGATCAGCTAGAAAAACAAATACGTTTTAATTTGTGCCTACTTTAACTGGACGACCTTTAGGGTTTTTACATTAAAACAAGTCATAACGAATTACATTAGTGCTTTCAAATTCAAATTAACAACATAATGACAATAAAAATATATAATAATAGTATAATTCCTAGATGCATGAATGGGTTATGCATTTCCATTAATCTATTATACTACTGGGTGACCGGATAACTCAGAATGAAACCAACTCAGAAGCACCTCAGAAATGTCATTAAGAGTGATGATAAAAAATATAAAAAATTGGTTAAATTGGTCAAGTTAGGTTAGGGTTACCGGCTATTTTTAAATTATTTTTTCATGGCTTTTAATGACCTTTCTGACGCGTTTCTGAGTTGGTTTCATTCTGAATTGGCATGGAACCGTTGGTTATCCAATAAATGGACGGCAGTACCCATAGCCGTGTTCAGGTTTTACAGTTTTCAGTCAAAGGTAAAAAAACGAAATTAATAGGTTTGTGACTGTACGGTTAAAATTTAAGAATCTAATTTTGGCCAATTTTGACCCTAACGCCGCGCCTTACGCATAAGCATTTTGATACGTGGAGTTTGTATACAAATGTACTTTTGTAATAGAACCGAATTTAAGCAATGCCAAAAGATCTTTACTACGGATCTTACTATACTACTTAAATACTACGGACTTATAATTTCGTTTATCTCTCCGGATATGGAGAGATTGACGATAGTATGATTAGTATTGTTACTGGCAGTTGTGACTGTTGTGAATAATAATTATTTATATCACGCGGCTATATATATATATATGTATATATTTTTTTATAATAATTTATTTTTTATTTTTGATAGGTAATATGTTTTACATGGTATTTATATGATAATTTTACATCTCAGGTTTTTTTACTATCCTTCCATTTAAAGCATTTGCTTGTGTATGGAAGGAGATGTACATAAATATTATTAGTTAGTACTTAAATAATTCATTGTACATAAATACATGACAGCTGCAGTATTTATTTTGATAATAGTGTGTATTTAAAAAAAGAAAGAATGTTATGGAACACTAAGGATATTTGTACGATTAATTAAGTGACAGTTAGTAGTTTTTTCCCTAAGAATATTTTAAAAATGTTTCCTGACAGAGAGCAGCATTCGGGTTTTATCATTAATGCTTCCGATTTTTTCTGGTAGACGATTGAAAAAAGTTCTTCCCTGGTAAGTGTAATGATGCTGTGCAAAAGACGTATTTAGTTTTGGGCATAGAAATATTACATATAATGTCATTGCCTGTCGCGGTTACTTTGTCCCAGTGACTAGCGAGTTCCTGTCGGATTTATAAAATGGCCACCAACTTTTCTTGTGTGAAACGACAACAATAGTCATACCATGACAAGGTAAAAATGAAATTTAACTAAACATGCCAATAGAACCAAATATCACATAAAAGCTCCCCAGATGAAAAATTAACTAAATGCTGCCGTTTGGCATAATTATAACCGTTCTATTTTTAGTTGCATTATACACTGCAATTCATTATTCCATATACATACATAAATAAACAGAAGTCATTAGTGATAGAATCGTAAAATGAACCTAGGACAAGTATCGGAACGACCTACACAGATTAAATTTAATAATAATTGGCATTGATATTTTATTACTTACGGAGCGGCGGGCGTTGGTTCGAACACGTAACAGTATTGCAAATTGCATCATTGTTTACTCCAGGTGCTTTTTCTGAAACCGGTTTTACTATTTGAGAAGCGTTGTACACTTCCCTTTGAAATAGTGTTTCAACACTCGTTCGTAACGGTACTACTATTCCATATTTTACGATTAGGTGATTTCGCTATTATTTAGTATTTGCAGAAATACATACCGACATATTATCTGACGTTGTTATTATTACGCTAGCGACTGTACAGTTGAAATTTAAGAACCCGACTTCGAATACGTCTCTGACGCCGTACCGCACCATATGCAAAACCATCTTTGTACTTGACGTTTGTTAAAAAGCTACTTTCGTAATGGAATCGAATTCAAGCAAATATGCAAAAATTCTTAAATATGGCGCCACTTACGTTGACATCTAGCGTGAGGAATGTCGGCTGACTAAGTGTCACTGTATCAGAGATAATTTTTTTTTTTTTAAGAAAGACAAACATTCCCGGGTTACGAATAACCCAACAATGTTTGAAAATCTCCTACTACCACCACAGAAAGCCGAAAATGTTGCTTGTGTTGTGATGGAGGACTTAGCCAGCCGAGGAATCGAACACGCGACGCTCGGGTGGGATCCAAGCGCTATGCCCACTCAACCACTGACCAGTTGGTTTTTTTTTAATTTTTCCGGAGAAAGCGGCTATTTTTTGAACCACTTCCTATCGGATTTATAAAATGGTCACCATACTTAAACTGGACCGAAATTACTTGTATGTTGGAATGTTTGAAGGAGAAATCTTTAGAGAATGGGACTTTTTTTAAATCGCGTAGTATTTATGTTAATAGAAAATGCTTTGTCAATTTGAAGCATTTTTACTCGCCCTTAAAATATATAGTAAATTTTTTAACAATGGTTTTCTATATTTACGCAATATTTTATAACACAGGGTTAAATTTTCAATTAATGGTGAAAAAAATCAAAAAGTTAATGGAACAAATTTAAAATAAGTTTCCAAGGTATCTCTATATTATAATGCATGGTGAATTTATGCATCACCTGCATTTGCTCTCTGAAACGCGCTACGAAAGTCTCCAATCTAGAAGGAATGGGACGCTTTCAGTAACAGCTTTTAAAATTATAACGTATTACATTGACAGCCCATACCTCTTGGAATGCTATAAATTGTTCGCAGAATAGACGTTCTCGCCTAGCATAGAATGACAAGAGGTAATTATGGTGCTGCTAAATGATATATCTAGGTCTCTTAACATTTTCAACATTGGCCTTGAAGGTTTTAAGAATCATTTTAGGCAAGAACTCTAAAATATGTATTATTGTAATTTTTTTCGTTTAAAGTTATATGTATGTTATGTGTATTGTCTTAGGATTTTTAAATCTGTAATGTAAAAAAAATCAAATAACTGGGTGTAATACAAAACTAATTTTCACAGCAAATTTTGAATATTGGCTGAAGAAGGTACCAAAAATAGGATATTTTCTTAGAATACTAAGAAATATACAAAGAAAGAAACATTACAGAGCTCATTTATAAAACTATAGTAGCCCCACATTAAGATTACTGCTCTACAATGTAATGTTTAGCCAATCAAGGAAATTTGAACTAGCCAGAAGTTATACAGAACAGAGCTATGAGATGTATACTGGGGAAAGGCCAGAACGAAAGGTTAAAAAAATGAGAGAGAAGCCAAATTGGATTCCAATAAAAGATAAACTGCCATTTAACGTATAATTTTTTGTGCAAAAAGTTATGAAAAACCATGCTACTTTAAGAACGAAATTGTTTTTAACAGAGATATACATAATTAGAAACCAAAAAAATAAATAGAGTTAGATTACAGCTTATGAGAAAATCAGAAATATAGAACTGCCTAATATGTAAAGGATTAAAGATGTATAAAGAAATGCCTTGAAGTCTGAAGAATGATTGCTTTAAACGGGGATGTTAGGCTTAATGTTACCTTGTGCACATTAGTTTTTATACGAATGTAGCATAAATTAACTCAGTCTAAAAAAATAATAATGATCTGATTATTTTATCCCACATCAATAGCAAAATCTCAAAAGAAATACAATGAAATAAAAATTGAATAAAAAATAGAGTGACAAAATAAAGAAGATTTAAAAAACTGAAGTTAACTTACAAATGGACTCATGTTGCTAGATTTGTAGACGTTGGCCTTTTCACTGATGAAAACTGCTTGTGATTTACCAAAGGAAGCTTCAGGCTTTATACTCTACCAGAAGCTGATGGCTTCTGATGGGTGGGGAGGATGACTTTCAACAATTCCACATGAGAATTCCATCATCAGAGACGACAACACCCATAAATGGACAACGCGTCAAAACGATCAAAGACGTTCTAGCAGAGGCCAAAGATTCAGTGTTGTGAGGATACCACGTTGGTAAAGTGTCACCAGAATGAATTAATTTCTCCCCACTTGACAATTGTAATGAAATGCATCTCAATGCGACTGTGAATATGACAGTTTTGGGGTCATAGTCAAAAAGTCTTAAGTCTGTTTTGTGTGATGAAAATAGATGCAAACTAACTAACTAACCTTCATGTCGTTTCCGCAGGCGTAGGCAGAGATGAACTGCCAAACAACTCGATCTTGGTACATTGCGTTACGTTGAACTTGCGTCATTGATATTCATATTTTCTTTCATACATTCCCTTTTGATATTCTGACTCTTGACATGGCCCGACTAAAGTAATCGATTCACTTGATTGTGCCATGTCTTTCTCGGGTGACCCTGACGTCCTCACACTACTGTCTTCGTTCAATCACTCCACTTGACCAAACCACTAAACAATTGGGCAGGAATTTAGGGGTCAGTGTATCCAGAAGAAACGGACTTGTGAATCCAGTCTGCGGTGTAAGGTAATGTTCCGAGATAGTTCTGAAGAAATCTAAAGGTTTCCCTCAACCAGTCTTAAGACCCGGACAAAACTCACCCCCATGATTCCGGTCACCAAACGTAGCGAAATACTTGGGGCGACGTATGGCAGAGTTTATCCAATAAGTATTTTCCGGGACGGCAATATCCATACCCGCTTCTCAAATTGTCAATTAAATTCGCCTCCCACGTCCGGCACATAAACATTATTCTTAATTCCTTCTCTTCAGATTAACTTAAGAGAACCTTGGTGTTAAAGGGTTCCTTTTGTATCATTCCTTGATTGGCTTCAAATAATGGGGATAAAAAATGATTATTCCACACGTTATTAATACTTTATTTTATTGTTTTTGGAAAATTATTTATTTCCAGTGAATAGGTATTATTAATAATAAACATTCCATTTCTTGAAAGGTGCGACATTTTACAGCTCACAAAGAAAAACTTTTCTCTTTTTATCTGCTCGAGGTTTTTTTTTCTTTTTCTTGAGGCTCTTTTTCTTTTGCTGTTTATTTTGTGTGAATTGACTGCGATCATTTCTATAAAGTGGTTCACATCTATAATGTAGTCTAGTTATGCGTTTAGCCTGAGGCCTGCGGTGATAATTTTATACATAAAACATGTCTTCAGTCGATAGCAACAAGGTCTACGCATCTTATCAACATTTGACAAAGACGTTTTGTCTTGAGAGGTTGTTTCAAGGATCTCTTCTACACACGTCCTCAGTTTTAAAAAATCCATCAAATTTTCAAAGTCCATTTGTGAAAACAGAATACCAAAAAACTATCCATTGAACTTTTAAATTGAATGAATTGCGCCTTTGAAAACTAGATAAATGGTTTTAAACTTGTTGATTAGTGTCGCGGTGTTTTTGATAAAAGCAAAATATTGATTTTTTTAAATTGTTGATCGATTATTTTTGTTGTATTTATACATCAAAAACATCATATATTTTTTAATATTATTTAATTTACGGGCCTCATTAGGTGCTTTGCCCGTGTGGACGCACTCGTTTTGCAAGTAAAATAAATATCAGAATGGCATTAAACTCTAGAATTTTAAAGTGTTGGCGATTATTTCGCGCCAAAGTGAATTTAATAAATATTTGTACAGATGCATCAGGACATACCCGAAAAACTTAAAGTGATTCCTGAGATGATTTGGGGTACAAAATTTATGTGGCATTTTGTTTATTTATTTTTTTTACCTAGAATACAAAAAAAATCTGTAGTTAATTGATGGTTAGGAGTGACAAGTGATGACCGTAATTTTTTTTAGATCCAAAAAATCAACAAAAAACACCGAAGATCAATATGGCGTATATATTTTCTTACTTCGAAAACTCAGGAATTTCTGGAAATCTGTTGTGTAGGTAGGTACATCCTGATAAATCCCGCAGAAATTTTATTTTTATTTTATTTTTTTATTATTTTATATTTTATTAACGCCCTAGTGGGCTTTTACAAGAAAAGAAGCAAATATATGATCAACAATATGAATTACATGTGTTACATAAACAATAAAACAGAATAAATATGAATGCAATCGACTCGTTAGGTAAAGAATATTACAACATAAAAAAGAAATGAAATGAAATAGTACAAGTTGTACTTACAAAAAACTTAAACAATTCAGCTTTAAATATTTATACATATTATTAACAATAATAATAAGACCTGACATAGAACAAAGTGTAAATAGAACTGCAAAAATATTATAAAGAAAGTATACATTTTACTGGTGAGGTTTAGATGGGAAAATATTTTATGAGAAAAACAAAAAAATAATAAAAGTTAATTATTAACAGATAGAATCGAGATTAGTTGATTTTTGAAACATTCAAAACTGTCAATTCTAAATATATCTATAGATTCGCAGTATTTATTCGCAAGGTTATGGATTCTTGGAATTGGTGAGTATATAGAGTAATTAGTGTTGAGTTTAGTGTTGCATTTAAAAATATCTTTACTACGAGTTTGTCTAGCGGGTATGCTAATTCAAATTAGGGCTGTCAATTAAAGATTTTATAATTTTGTATAAAAATAATAAATCAATTAACACTCTTCTACCTGATAATTTGAGAAGTCTGGTTTCAGCGCGTGAGTAATTATAATTTATAAATTCGATTGGAATTTTCATTTTAAAATTGATGTACCGAAGAAATTTGTTTTGTACCTTTTCCAATGATTGAGAATGAACATTGTAGTATGGTGACCATACAGAGGAATGTTTACATGCGAAATAAATGAAGCTCTTCTGCAGAATTATCAAGTAAACAAACATTTTTTTTTTTTGTTAATTTCTTTACCTGAAATCCAGTGTTTAGAAAAATCTCTAAAATAATCGGAAAAATCTTTATTTTTTATATATATTTTTTTCTTCCCTCCTATTTGTACATAGGTATTTAATTTAAAACCAGGTTTTCTTGCAATCTCTCTTAAATACCCCCTTTAATATGTACAGCAGCCCATAAGTAACAGCACTATATGTGTGTAATCTAGACAGATAGGAGCATGATATATTTATTTATTTATTTATTTAATACACGAATTATCAAAAGTACATAATATAGTTTTTTTTGTGATATTTCACCCTCCATGCTAGGGATGACCATGCACCCTGCGTTTTGGCGGGTGAAGTTTACAGTTTGCGGATATACATTCATTAGTATAGGTTGAACATTTTCACTAATTGATACTATGCACACAAATTCTTCTACAATAAGAGAGCTTTTGTAGTTATATTGGATTGCAAGAATAAGGTGAAGAAGTTAAAGAATTATTGGAAAAGAGAAGTTATCATTAATATATATATTATAAATTATATATTAATGATAACTTTTTCTGATATATTATATATGTTATATAATATATCAGAAAAAATTAGAAACATGAATACCAATATAAAAATTTTTAAAACTCACCTCAAAAATTATACTGAAAACTTAAACTGAATGATATAAAAAAGCAATACAATAACACCCCCCCATACACACAAGCCTTGCTTAATTATGGGGGTACATCAAATATTCTGCTATGTAATTAATTACTGTATAAAAATTATTTGTAATTTTTGTACCTTCTATTACTAATAAAAAATAAAAAAAAAATAAAAAAAATATATATATATATTAAGGAATTATTGGTATATAATTCACAGTAACATGGAGACATGACAATTGATCCCCCGATAGTTGGCCCCCCGAAATTATCATAAAATAAATTATAATATTATTATTTTTTGCTCATTTACCAATTTCAAACTTTAAAAGTACTTTTAATAATAAGTTGGTATGAATATCAAACGAATTTATTTATAGTGTCGATTTTTTGTACTTATTCACTGATAAATACAGTATACAGACAAGTAGTTTTATATATATATAAATATGTTTTATACTGTTTTTATTCGGAGGTAAATTCTCCCTGCACATCCCTTCGGGGATGCTTAGTTACATTTTGTGCAAATAATATACCGTACTTTACCTAAACCGATTGCACATTGTATATGTCGAGAGGCCAATGGCCAGAGATTTAACTGTGAGGAAATCGTAATCTATACCGAATTGAAAATAAAACAAGTCACCAAATCACAAAAGTTAGCTAGGTTAGAAAAAGCATTTGAAAAGTATTTTCTGATTAAAATTTTTAGGTAATTTTAGAAAAAATACATTGTAATTTTCAGGTTAATGAAGCACCACTGAGGCGATTTTTCACGATAATTACACAAAAAAATATCCCAAAATTTTTTTTTTTTTTATAATTTTTGAAATAACTTATTAGTTTATCTCAAATTGCAACATTTATCATAAACAACGATAATATTGGTAGCTCAGTCAAAGAACGAAACAATTAAAAATGACGAATGTTGACATGGTCTTGAGCTCTTCCTTGCCGAGGAAGTGTAAAATATATACACATATGTACATATATATACATTAGTAATTTCAATTCGAAAAAACGTAAAGTGAGACATTTTTCTTTTTTTTCCATTAGCAAGCAAATTTTTTATATTTCAAAATTATATTATAAAATTTTAAAGCATACTTTATCAACTTTCTAAAGCAGTGTTTAGTTTTCTGATATGTTCAGAAATATTCCATTTATTTGCATTTTATTGTAAGGCGGAAGTATTCTGACCATCTGAAAAATACGTCAAATTTCAAACAATACAAATTTTTTTTAAAGAAATTCCTGTCAAATTCCTTTATGCAGCTTATAAATGCCCATGAAGCCTTAAAATAACAATAGACAAACAGTGATAGTTGATTAATCACACAGGTAGTATTGTGAATTCCATACGATTCTAGGGCGTGGTTAATCCAAATACATAATACATTAATGTGCCGCCTCGCACAGTTGGCATTATCAGTAGACTTAGTTGTTATTCATCATTAATTTATCATTTGCATTTTAATCTCGTTATGCTTTAATCCTTTAATGTCAACGAGGTACAAAAAATCATTATTGATTGGATGATATAACGTTTCAATGTTGTCTGTTTGTCGCTGCAATATAGCCACTTATACATTGTTATATAAGTTATTAATTCATCTGGCAATTTGTTCATTTTTTTATTTTTAATGGCTACTCCATCCGGACAGAGACGCATGACCTAGAAGATTGCAATCAAGTATCGTTGTACAAGTATGGTTATGTGTCTTTGATTGTAGAAGTATAATTTCCAAAATTGGAGCTTTTTTTAAATTATTACTTCTGATGGCCTAGAACACCCTTGAAGGGTATTTCAAGAGTGTTCTAGGCCATCATTTAAAATTATGGAGAAATGAAAGGTGAATTTATATATTTATTTTATTTAATTGGGCAAATTTCAAAATTATAATGAAGAATGGAGTCGAGTTCAGACTTAAGAGCGTTTAACCAGCCAGCGGCCGAAAATCCACATTTCGTCGAAAGTTGTTATTACAATCGTGCAGGGCGGTTAGAATGAGAAAGATTAATTATTCTCCGTACCAGCTTTTTAAAATTATAACTCAATATCGATTTTATTTCAATCCAAATTTGCTTTAATTTATACCTACATCCAAAAATGCTGAAAGGCCTGATGATAAAACTATTAAAATTATTTACTTTTTGTAATTAGTTTTTGATTATAAGTATTTAAAATTTTTTAATAATTTTCGTTATTTGTTTTTGGGGTGTTATGCCGTGTTGCGCTACCTCCTTCTTTAGCCAACGTTTCGGACATCGTTGCAGTGTCCATCATCAGGGCAGATCCGGCAGATCCGGTAGATGTGTATGTGCCGTGTTGCGCTACCTCCTTCTTTAGCCAACGTTTCGGACATCGTTGCAGTGTCCATCATCAGGGCCGATCCGGCAGATCCGGTAGATGTGTATGTGATCTGCCGGATCTGCCCTGATGATGGACACTGCAACGATGTCCGAAACGTTGGCTAAAGAAGGAGGTAGCGCAACACGGCATAACACCCCAAAAACAAATAATGAAAATGCTTTTGGCCGTGAAAATCTTAAAACTTATCTTTTTTAATAATGTCTAAGTTAAATAAGAATGTTAAAAAAATCTGAAATATATTAGTTTGTAAGTGCGCAAATAAATACACAAACGGACCAATTTTCGTCAAGAAACACAATACACATATATTTTTGAATGATTTTATTTTAACTAAAATTAAAATTCAAAAACATGCGATACCCAGATTGTGTATTGATTTATTTTACTGCATGATTATATGATTTGAAATGGGTGTGGTTAATACAAAATCTTTTTTGAAAATTTAACAAATCGGCCAACGACCTATGGTATAACTTTATTATTCTAAAAATAAACATTTGTTCATACGAAGCGGATACTTTGTGATGTGACATTATTAATTTAAAATAAAAAAATAACTTTGCAAACACCACTTTTATTTTTATTCTTTATGCCGACCGGGTTGCGTATTTACAAAACCTATACCGATTCAGTCGCGGTAACGACAATTTACATTTTAAATATACCTCTATATTGGTTATTTTTATCACATTGCAAAAACAAAAAATGTTCTAAAATCTAGATAAAATAATCTTTCTGATGTGTATATTAGAAATTAATAATTTTATTTCTAAATATTTAAATTTGAATATTATTCCCATATATTGTAAAAACACCTATATATTGATAATTTTTATCACTTTGCAAAAACAAAAAAATGTTCTAAAATCTAGATAAAATAATCTTTCCAATGTGTATATTAGAAATTAATAATTTTATTTCTAAATATTTAAATTTTGATATTGAAAATTTAAAGCGACTCAAACGCGTTAGGGATTGTAAATACGCGACCGGGTTTCGCTACAACCGTAGCTTCATCAGGGCAGTATAATCTCTACGAGCAGTATATTCTCTAATCCCTAGAGATTATACCGCCCTGAGAAAGCTACGGTTGTAGCGAAACCCGGTCGGCATAAAGTATAAAAATAAAAGTGGTGTTTACAAAGTTATTGTTTTATTTTAAATTAAAAATAAACATTTTTTCTCAAAATTTAAAATATGCGAACGCTAGTTAAATAACAATCTTTCGAAATCCATTTATAATTTTTTGTGGAAAAGAGTCAATACGTCTAATATCTGATTTAAAAATAACATATTTCTGGTTTTCTCTGGTAATACCCCTCTTAAAAGAAATGAGATGTTGAATGGAGGGGAGGCTTTTTAGGTAACGCTTGATATAAGATAGGAAATTTGTTTAAAGAGGGACAACCAAAAAAATGTTTGATCTAAATTCCCACTTATACCATAGAATATAAAATCTGGGGAGTGAAGGACTTGAACTTTAAAAAGGTGAGAAGG
Source organism: Limnephilus marmoratus (assembly GCA_917880885.1). Taxonomy (NCBI): domain Eukaryota; kingdom Metazoa; phylum Arthropoda; class Insecta; order Trichoptera; family Limnephilidae; genus Limnephilus; species Limnephilus marmoratus. The sequence continues at coordinate 4,761,868 of OU862927.1, read as the reverse complement.
AACGGAACAATGCCGATTCTCTTTCGAATAAGTGAGAAAAATTCTTTTTGATGAAAAAGTTGGGGAATTGTTGAAATCACGGTTTTGATTTGGGATAGTCCTTTGTATTGACTAGCAATATGCCATACTCTGCCCAAACATTGCGGAATCTATCTTGGTGGAAAAAATGTCAGATAAGGGAATGTGGTTTACGAGGGTAACAACGGGGTTGGACGCTCATTGTTTTGCCAAGGTATCCACAATATCGTTAACGTGTCAGGACTTGGCGTCTTCAGTTTACCATCTTTTCACCTTGCTGAAGGCATGTATGGATGAAAATAATTTTTCATCCGACGAGCAGATCCTGAAACAGGGTAAGGAGCTGGCGGGGGAATTCTTCAAGGAGGGCATAAAGAAACTTGTGCCACGGCTCACCACATGCATTGAACGGGTTGGCGATTGTTTGGAAAAATAATCAACAAGTTTATCAACAATATCATGTATTTTTTTACAAATACACTTTAAAAAAAAAATTATTACACTTACTTTCTGTACAAGCCTCGTTTATTTTATGTTACTGTTAAAGCTCTTAAATTGGTAAATCTTATGCTTTACTAGCAATTTACAGCCACATATTGTTTTCAATGATTAAACAATATTTTTTTACCAAAAATTATTTTGTTCCTCATTTAGAATGTTTTTTTTTTGTAGTTGTGTTTACAAAGTTATTGTTTTTTTTTTTTTTTTTTTTTTTTTTTTTAAATTTCTTCGCGTTCATATTGACAAGTAAGGTCGGATTTCTTGATTTTTAAGGGTCTGTGTTTTTTAGCTAACGCACAATTATGATATTCCGTGATTTTTCACGGGTCAGCGCTTGGAATTAAGTATTAAAATAAATATGTAGTTGCCAAAAAATTAACAATTTGTCAAACTGTACCTTGGTACGCCCTCTACAAGTATTCAATAAAAAATACTTAATCCTCGATATTAAACAATTTATTATTCTTCATAAGTTAGATATACGGTGCTTAATCATCATCATCATCATCTGTGGCTCTACAACCCAGGTCGGGTCTTGGCCTCCAGCAGAGCCTGCCTCCATGACTGTCGGTGTTGTGCTGCGTTGCGCCAGTTTCGGATGCCGATGGTGCTTGCATCCTTCACCACTCCATCCAGCCATCGAAGCTTTGGTCTTCCAACTCTTCTCCGACCCCCAGGTGCATCATCCATAATTCGCTTTGGAATATCTCCTTCGCTCATTCTCTGGATATGTCCAGCCCACCTGAGTCTTCCAGTCTTCACCTGAGTCGGTGCTTAATAATAATAATAATTGTTGGAAATATTATAATTAAGTTCTGTAATTGTTGCAATTATTGTATTATGGAAGAATTATGAAAATCGGTTTCAAGTTACAAATTAATTCAATAATAACTCACAAAGTTATCTGCAAGGCGTTACAAAGGAATAATACAGTCATTCGCATTCAGATAATTCAGTGAAAGGACAAAGGCAGTGGTGGTTCGTGGTCTTCCTAGTTGTAAGTTCAATCGGAGATTAAAAAAGGGAGAAAAAATTCTCTCAGACCTACAAAAACTCCCACTTTGGTCTTTTTGATGTTTACATTCGAGTATATTTAAAGTGATCTCATCGCGTCAATGCATCAGAGATTAGCGACCTAGCAACACAATACGGCAATTCGTTTAAACTTCTATAACAACTGATGGATATAAATCTATAGATCCACACATTCATTTAACTTAAATGATTACCACATTGACATTTTTAACGAGACTTTACATGACATAAAACGAAAACTCACTAAGCAACATGACTCAAACTAAAAAGTTTAATCCCTATATATTCCCATCCTTTACCTCTTAATCCTAATTCTATGTTCCTCCTCCACCCTCCACCCTCCCCTTTCATATTTGTAAAAAAATTAATTTTATTTAAGAAAACACCCTTACAATGTTACAATGTCATACTTTATTATTCATTTTCTATCATAAGTGGAAAGTTCATAATTGGCATAATTAACTATCTTACTATTGTTTTATTGTGTAATCTCAGATTTGCTGTCAACTTTCCCTAAAATAAATAAAATAAAATAAAATAAAAATAAAATAATATCGTAAGAAAGTTTTATTAAAGAAAAATTACATTAACCCCACGCAGAAGGCCTTAGGGAAAATAATTTCACTGGGGGCCTAATCTTTGGAGATGTTATGCAGAGGTTTTTTTTAAGGAAACGAAGGAGAGGGAATTCTCGTAAGGAAAAGGTATGAGGGGCAGGTGGGAATTTAAGGGTCAGTGTGTACAGGAGTGACGGACGTATGAATCCATTCCTCCCGCTGCAATGCAAGACGATGGGTCGAGAGAGACCACCTAGAGAGGTCAAAGGGTCTACTCTAACCGACCTCTCCTGATCCGGCCTGCCGTGCAGCTGCAGTACCCCTGTCAAGTCATCAAACGTAGTCAACTTGGGGCGACATATGGCAAAGGTGTTGGTTTTCTAAAAAATGGTTCCAGAGGCGGAGGTACCCATAGCCGCACCCCAAATTGCGAAAAAGTAATATCTTCAAAAGACAGTAATTAACTTATTTTGATAACTAAATAAAACGAAAAGAAATAAGAATACAACGAAGCGAAACTTTACCAAAACAATCTCAACCAATACTTAAAAAGTGAGGTCATAATCAAAGCGACCAATGAGCGCAGCCCTCGCGTAATTTTCATATCTCAACCAACAGGAGCCTTTAAAAGTAACATCATTATCAAAGCGGCCGTTGAGCGCAGTTGATGCGTCGCAGGTGCACTAGTCGTCATTTCCGTTTCATCCAAAATCCAAATCACAGCCGTATAGAGTTTCACTTCAAAAAAATCTGTTTCAAAATGCTTGGTTTTAAAAAATGTCACTACCGCAGCGCAAACGGTCACCTAATAAAAACTCAAGGTGTGCACATCAACCACTCGTATTGTAAGAACTATATTGTGTGAACAATTTCTTAGAACAGAAAGTAGTCGCTAACTTTTATAACGCGTATATGTAATAAAAACAAATATCGAAATGGATCCTTACACATGGAATACATTACAATTTTAACATCCATTCACTCTACACTCTATCAATTTAATCACCTTTCAGACAAAACATAATACATCTCTATTTTCTAAATTAGTGGCATTGTATGTACAAGATTAATTAGTGTGAACTATAGCTAACAACTCCTCAAATTTTTCATTTTCTAATAATTCTCTAACTTCTCCATCTTCTTCTTGTAACCCAATCTAACTATAAGTATATAATTTTCTTATTATAGAAGATCTGTGTGCATAGTATTAAGATCAGGCAAAACATAATATATATTTTATTTATTTTTTTTATTTATTTATTTTAGCATATTAAATATAATATACATTTAGATAATGTAGTAATTTGCGTACATGTTCATTTTAAATACGTTAATACCACTCTTCCATGGAAGCATTAGCTTGTGTCTGGAAGAGTAGTGTACATTTTTAATGCTATATTTAAGTTCTTAAATTACAATGTGAATGTAAAAAACAATAAGTTGTAAGTTCGGTGATATGTAAATAGTTGCTAAAAACAATACAAAATTTAACTTATTTGAAGAACAGAGTATCACTTGGAAACTGAGTTATAAGTAGTTGTTCTTGAGATTAGATTAGTCGGAAACTTTTTTTTTAGTTTTTTTTTTTTTTATATTATCTTTAAAATATTTTTTAACAGTGTTTATTAATTGGATTTTATCATTAATTTTTCTAATTTCATCCGGTAATCGGTTGAAAATAAGTCTTCCTTGATAAGTATAATAATTTTGTGCAAAGGAAGTGTTTAATTTTGGGCATGAGAAAATATATTTATGTCTAGTACGGTTTTCAGTTATAAATTGATATTTTTCTTTTTCTTTTATAGTTTGAATCAATGCATTTCTATTGTATAGATCTTTGAAAGATGGTACTTGGAATTCCTTAAATAATTGATCCGTTGGGTAGTCCGAAGGTTTTTTCAATATGATTTTAATTATTAGCCTCTGCACAACTTCAATTGGGGAAAGATGAGTTTTGTATGCGGATCCCCAGCTAATGATAGCATATTGTAAAGTTGATTGAACTAAAGCGTAATATATTAGATATAAGTTTTTTACAGATAAAAAATTTCTGATTCTTAAAAATATATAAATCAATTTTCTAATTTTTTTTTACAACTTGACAAATTTGTTCCTTCCATTTCAAATTTTTATCGATAATGACTCCTAAATATTTGATTGTGTTTGTTGTTTTTAATATTGTGCAGTTTTGGATACAATAATTTTTACTATGTGTTTTGGAATTATCATGGATGATGATGTCAATGTTTTTAGGGGTATCATTTTTGTGTATTGCAAATGGAATTACAAATGTTTTATCACCATTTAGTGATAGTAAATTTACGTCGAAGAAATTCTTTAAAATATTTATGTCTTCGGTGGCTTTAAATGTTACTTTTTCCCAATATCTTTATTTACTATCTAAGCAGCATTATATGTATAAAACTGATTACTGTGAACTATATACCAATAGTTCATTAATATACTAATAATAACTTATCTTTTCAAATATTCTTTAACTTCTTCACCTTATTCTTGTAATCCAGTATAACTACATAAACTCTCTTACTGTAGAAGAATTTGTGTGCATAGTATCAATTAGTGAAAAATTTCAACCTATACTAATGAATGTATATCCACAAACTGTAAACTTCACCCGCCATAACACAGAGTCATCCCTAGCATGGAGGGTGAAATATCACAAAAAAACTATATGTACTTTCGATAATTCATGTATTAAATAAATAAATAAATTTATTTCGGACACGCTCTTGGGCAGTACAATTCGGACGAGTTGATTTTTTAACATTGAAAAACGTGGTAAAATTAAAATACAGGGTTCTCTTATTTCCTCATGTTTTTATGGAAGTGCACAAGCGCACTCAGAGAAACCCGCCACTGGGCGTAGGTAATATATCTTCACTATTATTCATGCGTTGGTATAGCAATTTTTCAAATGTTATGAACGATATATGAGACATTATTCTATTATTTGAACTAGATAGCAAAATAAAGCATGGTTGATCCTGTTCCATTATTGAAATAGTTCGATCTAAAAGACAAAGATGGCTCTAGTGTACATACATTTCAGAGGTTTTACACTTCTCCGACAGATGTTGGCAGTATATAGGCTCGCCGTGGGTGGTTTGGTATATTTATGGGCTCGCCTCTCTGTGGTGGGTAAGAAGGATTTTTTTCTTGATATTCATCACAACCGCAATACTCGAAAACAAATAATCAAACCGACAGTACAAAATATTGAATAATTTTTTTTGAACTATTTGCCTAGATCCTAGATACTATTTAATTCACTTCCAGGTATGTTTAAAAACACCTAGGATAATAAAAAAATTCAAAGTAATGCTTTAAGAATATTTCTTTAATAGGTATCTTTAAAAATGAAAATATGTAATTTTCTTGTCATGTTTTGTTTTTCTCTTCTTCTTTTTTTTCTCCGTTTCTTTCCCTTTATTTGTAATCATCCATATCTGAATATCCTTGTTATTTTTTTCTTTACTTGTTTTCTCTTGTTGTCTCTTTTTTACATTAACTCCACACAGGACGTCCTGAAGTAATTTCCCTCAGGGCCTATGTCATCTGAGATGCTGTGTGGAGGGTCTTTTTGAGGAGAGGAAGGAATGAACATTGGTCTTGAAGAGACCCATGTTGTAGGAAGGAGGAAACACAGAGGCCGGCTAATCGTCAACACAAGAACGAGTCGAAGAAGCGACACGTTCTCATGTGACAATCGTGTACATATGTTGAGCACGAAGGGATCAATGACGCTAGTTCCTCGGAGCATCTTCCATTGAAATACCTGTAGAACAAGGAGAGCATTCCCGCCCAATGTCTGTACTCTAAAGTTTGCAATCCGTCCGTTAAGATGAATGTCTATGTTGTAGGTACTGTACGTGAAACTTATATTTTGGATAACAAAATACCTATGTAAAAATATATCTATTACGTTCCACCTATGAATTATAAGTCCCTTCCGTTCTAAAATAAGTTTTGTGATTCACCAGGATTGCCCTAGCAAGAAATAAAAAATAAAAATAAGTATATTCTCACTGGAAAGTTTATCTTTTTATTCTCTTAAATAATAATAATGTTTTAAAATATTTTTTTGTGTGAATACCGCACAAGAGTTCCAGCGGCTGTCGTGTGGAGCCAGTGAGACAACGACAGCCCCAATTGGGGTATTTTGGCTGAAGGTAATAGAGAAGGAAATGAGATGGGAAAGAGGAAGGTGGGGAAGTACCTAGCTATTCAGATACGGTAATAAAATACGGCTACAGCCATTTCATGCAGTTTCAATTCTGAATGGTGGTCTACAAATTCACTATATGTTATTTTTAATTAATTAACTGCGAAATAACAAAACAAATCAAATAAAATTGATTTGTGCCCGCCGGGATTCGAGCCCGCGACCTTGGATCGCTAGTAGAGAGCTTTATTCCTCGACCACGGAGAACGTCAATACTTGCTCTGATTATTTTACTGTTATTCAGAACTTTCGACTATTTTTAATTTAACTTCTGATTACGATGTCATATTAACTTATCATTTCGCCTTTTAATGTTGAATGTTGAATCTGTAGATATGAGATGTAAATTTTAAAATTTAAAAAAGTATATGTTGTTGGATGTCTTGTTGTGATTGTCCTATTTTCTATTTAAATTCATGTAGCACTGAACATTTACTTATCATTTATTCTAATCTCGATGTGTAGAGCCCTTTATCTTAAACTTTCGCGTCTATGCCACCTCTTACTAAAATATCGCCATAAAACATCTTGTCTAAAATCTCCTTTGTCTGTGGCGCATAAAACTTTCTCTTTTGGTGTCTATAAAATGGCGTGTTTTGATTTCGCTTGTCATTCTCAATCTTACAAACAGTCTCTCTCTATTGTTATTATCCTCGTCTAAACTCTGCTTGTGAAGCAAACCATCTTTCACTTCTGTAAATTAATTAGTCTAAATTATTGTCGCAGTCAAGTGCTCAGACCAAACCTCTTTGTAAAATTATTCACAAGAATAATTAGTTACAAACATCCAGTATCAAAACACAAGTGTTTTTTACTACTACAAAGGATTACCTCAAAATACCTCTCTCTATCACTCATTGTACCGTTCCTTGGTGTGGAACTGAAGGAAGCTAACAAAGGCAGCTCAGCCTTACAACCTGACTGCAGCTATCTGGAGAGAACTACACCGGGGATCTACGCATATTTAACTAAAATATAAGCACCTGTTGACAAGCCAATTCAATTAGCTAAGCAGGACTTGTTTGTTGATTATATGTTTTATCTATTCTTTCAATAAAAAAAATAAAAATGTTATGAAAACAAATGTAATGTTATGAAAACAAATAGTAAAAATGTTCATTTTGCAAAAAAAAAATGAAAGTTCAACAATTATTTTTAACTTATAGGTACCTATTTTAATCCTTTTTTCACCGAAAAAAATATTATTAACGTTTTTATAACTGCGTTTATTTTTATACAATTGAAAGGGGTTTTAACATCGATTTTCTCGTTTGTTGTGAGTTTATTCACTTAAATATTCTGCTGTCAATTTTCATAAATATTGCAAGAAATATTTCCATTACTTAAATAGATATACACATACATAAAACAAAAAGACACTACATGAATAATAACAAAGTGTTTAAGAATTTTGTGTTTTTATTATTGGCTTTGCATTATCAAGTAACCGATACATAATAACAAAAAATATACATTTGAGACTTAACACATTGTATTTGTAAAAACGGTGCAATATAAATTATAGAAAAATGAGAACTGTGTAGGTATATATTAGAATATGTAGATATATAAAGGATCAGTCAGTTTTTCGAAGGGTAGAGGCAGTTACCAATGACCTCCAGAGACGGCGGCGATTTTAGCATTCAAGTGAGCTGCCTTTGTAATGGCTACCTCGGGGGTGTCTACGACGCGGCCGTCGAGTCCAATGGGGGCACCCAAGTGGTTCAGGGGAGACGCCCACCCGAGCAGGGATGACGTGGCCCCCACGTTAGCAGCGATTAGGTTAGCCCTGGAGACGGCTACTTCAGCGGGGTTGATGGCGTGTCCGTCGAGGATAGCTGCTCCTCCCAGCCCCCATGCGCCAACTGGGCCAGCCCACACTCCGTGGGCCAACGCTCCTGGGCCTACCCAGACCTTACCAGCCCAGTCCTGGCTCTCCAGCAGACCTTCTCCCCTCCATTGTCCGTCGTTCAGAAGAAGTGGGTTTCCTGAGACCAGGGCTCCCATACACAGGAAAGTTGCGATGAACTAAAAATAAAATTTTAACAAATTGATTTGTGTGACAAATATATTATTAGTAGGTACCAAGTGTGACAAATTTGGTAGTGTGACAAACGTGACATGTGTGACAAAAATGGCATGTGACAAAAATGACACGTGACAAAAATGACACGTGTAAAAGTTTTTGTCTTTGCAATAACTCCACATAGATCACAGGAGACCCTCAGAAATAATTTTTCTCAGGGTTTATCTCATCTTGGAGGACGATGTGTAGAGGGTAATTTTAAGGAGAGGAAGGAGTAAACATGTGTCTTGAAGAACCCATGTTATGGAGAGGAAAAAAATGGAAGCCGGCAAATCGAAACAAAGCCAAGCAATTGAACTCAGAAACGTCCCGTTCTCATTGTAACTTCAATATGTGAGACAAATCATGTTAAATTTAGCTAGGAAATTACTGATTCTTCAGTTTTGGTTTACGTGTGCATTTTAAGAATGCTTTTATTTTTAAAAATTTCAAATTGTAAACCACCGTAATGTAAGAAATGTACTAACAACACTTGTGTAAAAATATGTAAGCATTATTGTACCCAATGCAAAAACCCCATGGACAGCGCAGTAAACTAATAAATAAACCATAATCACACAATCGCAATTGCATAACTATCAATAAATTATTATTGTGTGGACAACGACTAACAATAATAATGGTTCTATTTCAACTCAGAATCAAGACAACTCAACACCTCTTCGAAAAGTCAATGAAAACTGTAAAAAAATATTAAAAAATAGCCCATAACCAAACTAACGTATTTTTTTTTACAGTGAATACCGCACAAGAATCTCAAAAAAAAAAAAAAAAACTGTTCCCATCTGGAGCCAGTGAGACTATGGCATCCCCAATTGGGGTATGTTGCGAGGCAAACTAACTTTACTAACTGGGCGTGCTGTACAGGGCCCGCAGATACTTTAATAGTACACAACTGCTAACCTTGTACAAATCACAAGTACGCCCCACGGTTGAATTTGGCAGCCATCTCTGGTCTGGAGCTCCAAAATACCTGAAAAATACCCTCGACTCTGTGCAGAAACGGGCGGTCCGTTTGATAGATTCTCCCATCTTAACAGACGGATTGCAATCTTTAGAGCACAGGCGTCGGGTGGGAATGCTATCCTTATTCTACCGGTATTACAATGGAAGATGCTCCGAGGAACTAACATCATTGATCCCTTCGGCACCGGTGCATAGTCGGGAAACACGCCAAACGCGTGCCCAACATTTGTACACGGTTGACATTTGTCACATGAGAACGGGTCGTTTCTTCGACTCGTTCTTGTGTTCAACAGCTCGGCTGTGGAATGATTTGCCGGCCTCTGTGTTTCCTCCTTCCTACAACATGGGTCTCTTCAAGACCAATGTTCATTCCTTCCTCTCCTCAAAAAGACCCTCCACACAGCATCCCAGATGACATAGGCCCTGAGGGAAATTATTTTCCTCAGGGCCTCCTGTGTGGAGTTAATGTAAAAAAAAAAAAAAAAAGGCTGAAGGTAGTGGGGAGTGGAAGGAGGTGGGGAAGTCTTACACCAGGGCGATACTGATAGTATCTTCCACTCTGGAACATGCCGCAAATATACTATATATTATTTTTAATTAATTAATTGTGAAATAACACAAATTAATCAAATAAAATTTATTTGCGCATGCCGGGTTCGAACCCGCGACCTCGGGATTGTGAGTCAAGAGTCTTACCCACTGGACTACGGAGGTCGTCTATTTAACTATTCTATTTAACCATGTTTTTATAATTTTTTTTCCACAACTTTTAATGAATTTTTGAGAGCAGGTATTGAGTTGAATTTATTCCAAGTTGTTCGGTCACCATTTCAATTTTGTACTTTCACAAAAAAAAATCACAGTTCTATGCGTTTCGGTTGATTTAGAACTCATAATTTTACTCTTTGAACAATGTCACAAATGTTTTCAGCTGGATGCTTGAAACTGTATTTACAATTCAAGAAATTATTATATTTTTTAAAATTAACATCTTCTTACACTTCTTCTCTCGTTAAATCATACTTCAAACACTTGCTAAAAATAATTGAAACATATTTTTTTCGAGTATTTATAAAAAAAATTCTAATTCACAGTTTTATGAATTATCGCACACTTTTATTTGTATTATTGTAGTTTATGAATGTCACCAATTTAGGCGGAAGATCATGCGGTAATAAGATGATGTGATTTTGGTATTATGGTTATTTATTTTTGGGATATAATGGCCTGTCACCATTTCAATTTTGTACTTTCACAAAAAAAATCACAGTTCTATGCGTCTCGGTTGATTTAGAACACATAATTTTACTCTTTGAACAATGTCACAAATGTTTTCAGCTGGATGCTTGAAACTGTATTTACAATTCAAGAAATAATTATTTTTTTTTAAATTAACATCTTCTTTCACTTCTTCTCTCGTTAAATCATACTTCAAACACTTGCTAAAAATAATTGAAACATATTTTTTTCGAGTATTTATAAAAAAAATTCTAATTCACAGTTTTATGAATTATCGCACACTTTTATTTGTATTATTGTAGTTTATGAATGTCACCAATTTAGGCGGAAGATCATGCGGTAATAAGATGATGTGATTTTGGTATTATGGTTATTTATTTTTGGGATATAATGGCCTGTTATGCTACCTCTTTCTTTAGCCAACATTTCGGACAGCGTTACAGTGTCAACACATATCTTTCCTGATGTTGAACACAGTAACGCTGTCCGAAACGTTGGCTAAAGAAGGAGGTAGTGCAACACAGCATAATACCCCAAAATAAATAACAATAAGGAAACAGATGATTAAAAAAATCATGTGTGCAGTTCCAGTAACCAAGTTTAAAAAATAATTCACATTTTAATCTACGAAGCATCGCACAAAGACGACACCGATTAGTTTATGTCATTCTCTCGCAGGCTAAATCCCATAGATGTATTTGTTTGTCTCTCTTTATTGTCGCTTGTTTCCGTTACACCGAGTATCACAATCACAACGGTGGTAAAGAAGTTTTCACTTCTAAAATTATTTCAACTAGTTTTGGGAATTGAACACGTTTTTTACCGATTGTTAAATTTAAACGATTCTTTAAATGCAATCCTAGCGAAATATAGTTGTATTGATATCTACATTACAGATGTAAATCTATAGTTATTCCACTGACAGATCATAGTACTTAAATTTTTTTTTTAATACACACTGTGAGAACTTGCACATTTTTAAAATTCAATATATTTAATAATAATAATTGTTATTATTGAATGACTAGGGTTAATTTTTTTTAGAATAATTTAAAAAAAAAAACAAGTTTATAAACTGATTTGATAATAATTAAGTCTTCCACAATATCAAAATTGAAAACTTATCAATCAAAAAATCACTTACAATTGGGTTCATGTTGCTTGTGATGTGTTAGCCTTTTAGAAAGAAAACTGCTTCTGTTTGTTCAAAGCTCCTGCAAGGCTTTATATGCGGGCGGGACCATTGTGGGAGGGGAGTAACACCTCTAGGAAGTTCATACGAACAGGACACATTAACAAGCAAGTCTATTTTTGATTATTCAGACGATAATCATATAAAGACAATTATCATGATGATGTTGATATTCATTGTGGTAGACATATGTTATGTCTAATTATAAAGCTGATCTGATATGACGTGTTTCTTAGATATTGAGTGTTCCAGTTTTTACTGACAACTAGCAACAGTAGGTACTTGTATAGTTTACAGAAGAGGATGACCGAAAAGCAGTCCAATAAGAAACTCCAATCCAATTTTTTTAAATGAATAAATAACCTTCTAACTTAAATAACTGCATATTTATTTATATTTTTATTGTTAGTTTGTATAGTTAAGTAATTGTCAAAGTTTTAATTTTTCAAGATCCCCCGAAAACCACCGTATGTATGGTGAATGGTGTGACGTCATCACTCTCCAAAATTTTGTTTATTTTCAACATGTGTCATTTTGTATGAAATAAACTATTATGTTAAAACATTATTTAGGAGGAATTATTTATTTATTACATTATATTTATTACAGGACACACGTTGCTGTGGCTAATGAAACACAACGCCATTACCCAACCTTTATAAAATCCACACCACCCGCTTGCCCGCTGCCTGAATTGAATATTTGAATTTCTCGATTTTTATTTACTATAATAAGCACGTTTTTATACATATAAAACTTCCTCTTGAATCACTCTATCTATTGGTGAAAACTGCATGAATATCCGTTGTGTACTTTAAAAGATCTATGCGCACATACATTTTGAGCGACTTCATCAAATAAAATAATTCAAATCAAATAGGTACCTACTAACTCTAGGACATCTATTTTCCAATTTCTTCCGTAGAACGAATTTCAAAAGTGACTATAGTACGGCCCGCCAGCCGTTTTAAATCGCACTAAAATATGTTTTCTTTGAATTTCTTGGCTTTTCTCTAATCTAATTTACATGTATTATGTATTATGTATTGACGACCTCCGTAGTCCAGTGGCTAAGATTCTTGACTCACATTCCGGAGGTCGCGGGTTCGAACCCGGCATGCGCAAATAAATTTTATTTGATTAATTTGTGTTATTTCACAATTAATTCATTTAAAATAATATATAGTATATTTGCGGCATGTTCCAGAGTGGAAGATACTATTAGTATCGCCCTGGTGGCCTGGTGTAAGACCACCATTCAGAATTGAAACGTTGCTTGAAAATGGCTTTAGCCGTGTTTAGTGACCAGATATGAATAGCCAGGTACTTCCCAACCTTCCTCTCCCCACCTCCTTCCCCTCCCCACTACCTTCAGCCTCACAACATACCCCAATTGGGGATGCCATGGTCTCACTGGCTCCAGACGGGAGCAGTTGAGATTCTTGTGCGGTATTCAATGTAAAAAAAAAAAAATTATTTATTTTTTCAGGTTCTCCGTAGTTATACACCAAATTCTCTCTCGGGAATTCAAAACGGCGCCCGTGAAACAATGTTTCAATAATTTAGACGCACGCGCTCTACCGCGATTTTTAACCATCGATATTATTATTAATATGCCGGTAACCCGGGCGTTTATTTACATCAATGGATATTTACATATATGTGCGCTACCCGACTCACTAGACAATATCTGTTCTGAGCCGGGTAGCAGAATGTATAATTACAGATATCATAAAGATAATGGAAAAAGATACAAAAAATAAAATTAAAAAAATACCAAGTACAAAAGAAACACTTAAATAATAATAATACAATTTTACATGACAAAATTAAAAAAAATAACTTATAAGTTTTACATGACAAAATTAAAAAAATAACTTATATCATTGATGTAGCTATTCCAAATTCCTGTAATATTCAAAAAACTGTTTCTGAAAAAATTATAAAATACACAGATTTAGGAAATGAGATTAAAAGAATTTGGCATTCTCGGACTATAAAAATATTACCATTTGTTATTTCGCCACTGGCATAATACCTAGGAATCTGATTCAAAATTTAAGCATATTAGATTTGTCAAAGAATTTGTATATAAAAATGCAGAAATCAGTAATTTTAAATACATGTAGGATTACAAAAGATTTTTTAAATATTTATATTGAGGGATCAGTAGGATTTATAGGTTCAATTAGAAATGCCACAGAGCCGAACCCTCTGATATGAAAATATCTGGAGTCGGTGAATTATATATTCCCATTTGGTCTCTAGTAGGTTGACATGCTGTTCTTGTATTATTTTGTATTTATAATACTTATATAGTGCAATTGCATAGCGTGGGTTGACTAGATGATCATTTGGGGAAGTGTGTGAGAGGGTTTAGTTTTTCCTGTGGGGAAAATTTAACCCGGACATTTAAATCTGGTGCGTAAAATAGATACATATAAACATTCCTCTTCAATCACTCTATCTATTGGTGAAAACTGTATGAAAATCCGTTGCGTAGTTTAAAAGATTAACGCACACATACATTTTGAGCGACTTCATTTTATACTATGTAATGATAATGATGATGATGTTTTTTTATTACATTATTATATTTTTCAACATTATAACGGGAGAGTGGTAAAAAATTGTTTGAAAATATTATTTTTTTAGCTTTAAAAATCGAAATCAATATTACGGAATTGTAGGCAACTGATAAGATACAACATACAGCGCCGAATCAGCTTTTCGACGTCCGCCATTTTTGAGTTCAGACTTGAGGAGAATTAGTAGCATAACGATTTTTTTTTGAGCAGTTTAAAGTTTTTGAATATTTTAAATAATAGAGATAAACTAATAGAGATTTTTGAAGCTGGCCTAAATAATGTTTCAGGCCTAAATATGTGTCAATAAATACAACAACTATTATATGTCTCAATCTGTATACACAGTATGTAAATAAACCAATAATATGAATTGTTGAATGGCTTCAATACAACTACAATATCCACTGGAGCGATTTTGGTGGAAAAATGGACCACTTTTATTTTTCTGCGATTGATTTCAGTTCTAAAATGGACCACATTTTTCTAACATTCGTGAAACATTTTTGTAATTATTTAAAAAATTTATACTCTATAAATGTTTATTGTAATTATTAAAAATTTATACTACTTAAACTCTGTAAATGTTTCAAACAATATATAAATAGCTCCAGTCAGTTGGGACTCTTGTTCAGTATTTACATAAAAAAGACGTAGGTAGGCTCGGGCTACGAAAAATCATCATTACAAATACTCCTTTAAATTTTCTTTTCGACGGCCTGTCGACAGTATACAAAATGGATAATTGTCGCTTCGCGTATAAATCTGTGGGTTTGACGACTATGTAAAACACTGATCTAGGCGCCTGCGTCTGCCCGTGGGCAGAATTGCTGTCCAATCTTTCGAACAACAGAACTACTGTCAACCTTCATCTATGGTTTTTAATCAGCATCATGTTTGTTGAATGCATTGTACGCAAAGACGTTACATACTTTAGACGCGGGGTAGAAATCTCAAAATAGGAAGCCAACAACAAGACAATTGTAGAGTACTCGATTTCTAGTACTTTAGTACTAAACTGCCACGCGTCGAGTAAGGTCGTGTCTTACTAGTAAGTAAATTGCATTAAAAAGCGCCAAAATTCCCTCCTGTGTGATGAGAAAATGTTTCCATTACACGGTAAACAGTCGTAAAAGCGAAGGAATAACATTTCATTTGTAAATACATGCAAATTACTTATTATTATCGATTTTAAAAATAATACAATTGCTTTCCGCCCAAAGATTTTATGCGTCATTAGAGAACTCAAGGCCTACTAAAGTACAGGTCTGGATGCGCAACAGCCAAATTACAAAGTCGATGCCATGCCGTCGCTAAGTAAAATTTACTTTTTTTAATATTAATCTAATGATTCTTTATTTACTTGCCTGCGGTAAAACAACATACAAATCAGCAGAAACAACAAATACAATAACAATCAACGCCATTTGCAAACTATCGTTGTTCATTATAGCTATTTGACACCTCAAAATTCGACTGGTGCCCAGGCCTCCTACTTTAGTCGGCCTTGAGACAGTATTCGACGGAACTTTTGAATTTTGAATACGAAAATGCCGCCCGCGTTCTATCTTTTGTTTCGTTCATATTTATTTTATTTTGGTAGGCGGGTATGGGTACCGCCGCCCTGGGAACCATTTATTGGATGACCAACACCTCTGCCACAGGTCACCCCAAGTGGTTCGCTACGTTTGGTGACTTAGCAGGGGTGCCCGGGTTCTTGGGGTAATGTTTGCCCAGGTCTTGATGGCGGGTGCGTCGGCCCACCTTCTGCGTGGCGGGCCGGATTGAGAGATGCTGGTTGAGGGAGACCCTTTACAACCGGTTACCGCTGTCCGGGCCGCTCGGTAGTACAGGGGCCCGACCCTCAGGCTCACGACTGAGGGTGGGCTGCCCCATCAACGAGTGCAAAAACCCCGCCGCTGCTGTTGTGCCGGTTCGTGACCGGAGGGGACCCAGCAGTAGCGTTTGGGGCGCATTGGGCGACCTCTCCAGCCGGACTCTCCCTGCCCATCGCCTTGCACCGCAGTGGGTGGGTTGGATACATACGTCCGTCACTCCTGGAAACTCTGAACCCCAGCATCCTACCCACCCCTTATACCTTTTCCCTCCCAGACCTTCCTTCCTCTCATATCAAAAAACAAAAAACCAACAATTAAAATCATGAACTTGCAACCTACAATAATTAACGTCATTACAGCGGCGAGACGTAGGCGTCCCCGGTGCGGGCCAAAACTGTTGCTGTTACACCAACATTCGCGGCCTGCACACCAATTTAAACTCTGTCCACCACCACCTTTTTTCTCAACGCCCAAACCTACTCTTCCTGTCTGAAACTCAGATAGCTGAGCCTGTAGACACCTCCTATCTGGACTGCCCGGGCTTCACCCTCGCAGGCAAGTTCAGACCTAAAGGAGGTGTCTATCTCTATAGTCGAGCTGACGTCAACTGTGTGCGACTGTTGAATCTGGAAAACTCCAGATTCGACGTAATGTGGGTACGCGTCAATCTTGCCAGTACGGTAAGATTCTACGCGTGTTTATACCGCTCACCGAACCTGAGCGAATCAGACACGTCCGAGCTCTTCAAACACTTAAGCGACACTATTGATGATCTCTTGCCCCGCTACCCTACGGCAGAGTTTGTGGTCCTGGGGGACTTCAATGTTCATAACGAACCTTTTTTGAAGTTCTCAGGATCAACAGACTCGGCTGGACGCCAAGCGGAATCCTTTGCCCTTTGCTACGGATTGGAGCAAATGGTTCAGGAGCCTACAAGGGTTTCTGATGTCCAGACTCACCGTTCCAATCTGTTAGACCTATTTTTAACTACTGTGCCACACGGTTACAGGATTGAAGTCACAGCGCCTTTAGGATCGTCCGACCACTGCCTGGTGACGACATCAATCCCTGTAAACTTCAGACCACCAAACGAGAGGCTGAAGAGAAAAGTGTGGCACTATAGGTCAGCAGATTGGTTCGGTCTGCGGGCACATTTTAATGCTTTTCCGTGGTCAGCTGTCTGTTTTCGGACTTCGGATCCCTCAAGATGTGCCCAGGAAATTGGTGAAGTCATCACATCCGCGATGGATGGCTTCATCAAATCTACTGTTAAGGAAACTGGTGTAGGCTCAAAGCCGGTGGTTCAGTCGATAATGCGCTGAAGCAGTGCGACGAAAAAACGCGGCTTACCGAGCCTACAACACATCTAGAACATCCGAAGACAGAACAGCTTACAACAAAATGGCAAAGGAAACCAAGAGAATCATAAATAGGTCAAAATTCGAGCACGACCAGCAGATCAGCAGAAAGCTGACTGCATGCCCGCATGGCAACAGGCAATTCTGGTCACTTGCGGGCTCAATAGGTCGCAATTTCTGCAAATCCAGTCTGCCACCTCTTACCAGACCTGACGGCTCACTAGCAAACACCGCCACCGAAAAGGCTAACTTACTAGGTAAAATGTTTGCGGATAACTCAACCCTCGATGACCAAGGTGCTGTCCCGACGTCGGTTCCTCACTGCGGTTTTCATATGAAAAAGCTGAGGATCCGGCATCGGAAGTACTCCATGTTTTACGAGGGCTTGATGTTAATAAAGCTAGTGGGCCCGACGGAATACCTGCCCTGGTATTGCAGAGGTGCGCTGCAGAATTAGCTCCAATTTTGACGAAGTTTTTTAAACTGTCCCTGAAGACTGGCTCTGTGCCCCATGGTTGGAAAAAAGCGGTTATCCATCCTATTCCAAAGAAGGGTGACCGCTCCAACCCGGCCAACTACCGCCCCATAGCGATCACATCAGTTCTGTCTAAGGTGATGGAACGTGTGATCAACGACAAACTGCTCACATACCTCGAGAAGAACAAAATTATCAACGACCGTCAATACGGATTCCGGCGGAACCGCTCGTGCGGTGATCTTCTCGCGTATGTGACGATGCCTGGAACATTTCGGTGAGACCCAAACGGTTGCACTGGACATCTCCAAGGCCTTTGACCAGGTTTGGCACCGAGGACTTGTCAACAAACTGCTTTCTTACGGACTTCCCGCATCCTTGTGTACGTGGATTGCCGACTTCTTGAGGGGGAGGTCGATTCAGACGGTAGTCGATGGTTTCACCTCTTCCTCACACTCGATAAATGCTGGCGTCCCGCAGGGATCGGTTCTGTCTCCAACTTTGTTTTTGTTGCACATCAATGACCTTTTGTCATGTGCACCAATTCACTGTTATGCGGATGACAGTACAGTTCATGATAGCTTTTTGTTTGACAAGCCCCCAAAGGGCTCACAAACTCCAACAGCTCGTAGGGCTTTGAAGCAAAGAATGGACGGCTACCTCGAGAGTGTTTTCTCTTGGGGTAAAAATAATCTCGTTGAATTTAATGTTTCAAAGACCCAATCTTGTCTGATTACATCCAAAAGGGATCGAAATGAAAATCTAGTCTCTTTCAACGGAAGCAATCTTCCGAACAGGCCCTCCATTGATATGCTTGGTGTAACCCTAAGTGACCAGCTCAGGTATGGGGGCTCCATTGAAGCCAGAGTAAAGCTAGCCTCCCAAAAACTGGGCGTACTGTACAGGGCCCGCAGATACTTTAATAGTACACAACTGCTAACCTTGTACAAATCACAAGTACGCCCCACGGTTGAATTTGGCAGCAATCTCTGATCTGGAGCTCCAAAATACCTGAAAAATACCCTCGACTCTGTGCAGAAACGGGCGGTCCGTTTGATAGATTCTCCCATCTTAACAGACGGATTGCAATCTTTAGAGCACAGGCGTCGGGTGGGAATGCTATCCTTGTTCTACCGGTATTACAATGGAAGATGCTCCGAGGAACTAGCATCATTGATCCCTTCGGCACCGGTGCATAGTCGGGAAACACGCCAAACGCGTGCCCAACATTTGTACACGGTTGACATTTGTCACATGAGAACGGGTCGTTTCTTCGACTCGTTCTTGTGTTCAACAGCTCAGCTGTGGAATGATTTGCCGGCCTCTGTGTTTCCTCCTTCCCACAACATGGGTCTCTTCAAGACCAATGTTCATTCCTTCCTCTCCTCAAAAAGACCCTCCACACAGCATCCCAGATGACATAGGCCCTGAGGGAAATTATTTTCCTCAGGGCCTCCTGTGTGGAGTTAATGTAAAAAAAAAAAAAAAAACATATTCTTTTAAGCGTCTATCTTTATCATACACGAATAACTTTTGAATTAAGAAATTATTGAAAATCGCTGAAAACAAAAGAGTTTTGATTAATTGCCACATTATATCTTGAGTTTGTGAGACTATAGCAAGTCTATTTATTTTATATAACGGCATTGATTGTAAGTATAGTTTTGTATTGGTGATCGATAAACCGGTGGATGAAATCTGTTATCCATCATTTTTTTATAATGGTTTGTCTAGTCCCGTGGTCGTCAAACTGCGGCCCGCAGCGGATATTTGTGCGGCCCGCACAAATATCTAACGCTTTCTTTTTAAATAATTTTTTTTCATCTACTATTATATTATCCAGCTTTTTTTTCAAATGCATTGTGTACCTTATGATTTTAAAACGTTAATTTTAATTGACTGACATTTGATTTTAAAACGCTCAGCTGGTTTTTGACTACATCCTTAGTCAATTATAAACAATAATAAAAATAATAATAATTGGACAATTTATAAAGCGCGTACAATTTATTAGGAATGCTTAGGTTCTATGGAAAGGTGTTTTTCTTACCAAATCAACACTTCCATATGTGTCACGGGAGTTAAATAAATGATTAGAATATTGTGATAGATTCTCTTTTTATTATAACAGTTAAACACAATCGCGACACAATATTAAATATCAGAAAGTTGCGGGGCTAAATCTGATAGCTGTACACACCAGGACAATTCGGGACGGAATGATTTTGCGGTAGCATTTGGAACTACATCTATCTAGTATTTCCGGTGTGACCAGCATTCAAAATTGCCAGTACATAAAATAAATTGTACATTAAACAGTACCTTGCCATAGTTCTAACTAATTTTACTATTTACAAATGGATACAGAAACATACTTACCTGGCAGGTCCCTTCCGATAACCACACTTTAATTAGAAAGTTTATGCTTGGAGAAGATACGGCTTTGCACGCGGAGGACATTACAGTTAACACACTGGACATTGCATGATTTTACATTATTTGCTACCCTCAGCACTGTTAGTATTACATTTATGAATAGATTAGTGGCAAAAGTAGAGTTGGTATTTATTTTAAAATACTGGAGAATTTTGGACCCTTTAGGGCTGGAGAATATTCATGAAATGACCTTCACAAACCCTTACATTTTGTTTTTTTTTTTTACTACGTTTTTACAGGTTAGTTATTTACGGTGTCGCGGGCATTGAATGTGAAGGTGAAAGATGAAACGCGCGTAATGTACTTCATAGGTTCTCAACGTGGGCGTTAACGCCCCCTTATCAGCGTTTGAGACTTCCGGGGCAGTAGAAGACCCAGAGAAAATTAGATAGCAGGTAAAAAAAATGGTCTAAAAATGACAAAAAAACATGACAATCACGTACAGCAAATTAATATATTAATATATAAAATTAATATAAGTTTACATAAGCAATGTAAACTTATATTAATTTTTGTTATTATATGTGCTGTAATCCGCCTGTCTCAACTCAGGTAAATTCTAGTGAAACAGGCATCGAAAAATCTAATATAATTTTAATTTAAATAAATATATAAATAAAAAATCATTTTTATGACGTTTGTGAAAATTCACATATCTCGGTAGTTCGGGAAGTGCATGAAAATTGAACTGAAAGATTCCATTACAGATCTACATAATTATTTTCTTATTATCATACCATCTTACGTGTATTATTATTTTTATTAAGAATTGACACTATATCATTGTGGTATATGTAATTACCCATATAGTGGATCATTCGGAAACGTCCGGGTTCCGCCGAACGAACGTCTCATGGGTCAGACAGCGGTCTCGTCCGTGGGAGCTCGCCAGAACCATTTTAGCAGCCTTAGTAATCACTCGCTACGTAGACAATAATACAGTACTAGTGAATCCATTGTACATTGCAATAAAGACGAAAGAACTTACGTGTACATCTCTGTTATTATTTGTGGGCTAGTAAGGCCACAATAAAAGAACATTACAATCATGAATATAAGAAGGAGGTAGCAACCTGGTAAGAATTTCTTTTTTAACTTAATAAAAAACTACAATATCTACACCCCCCTCCCCTCCCACCCCCGCCGCCAACTCATAATTGTGCGGCCCGCAGTGATATCTCACATTGTTCTATGTGGCCCTTGACCAGAAAAGTGTGACGAGCGCTGGTCTAGTCTGTAGTTAGTAGTAAGATCGAGCATTGTTGAAATCTATATACATGTATTATAAAAGTCAATATATGTTTCTATGTACGTGAGTTGTCCATACATTGTTATATTAAGCTTTCAAAATACATTTTTCCCCCACCGCGAGGGTTTCTGGATTATAACAACCACATAACAATAAATCTGAAAAGTTTTTTAACCATTAAAAAAAACTCTTACGATACTGAAAAAATGTCACAATTTGAGAATTACATTTTGCAAACCATCGATTCAATTTTCGAATAAACTCTTTAAATTAAAGAATTCAATCGAAGTATGGTACTAACCAAAATCGAAATCTTTGAATATAACCATAAATTGTGATTAATAAAAGGGCACATATGTGAGGTACCAAATTTGATTGATTGTTCTAATAATATAATATTAAAAAATAAGGTTTGTAATATATGAAAAATGAAAATTAAAAAAAAAATGCATTAGGTGGCACGCGAGCTGATTGAAAATCTGAATGTACCGGGACGGAATACATATAACACGGTAGAGGGGAGGGGATCGCGGGAGGGGGGTTAGCGGGAGAGGGGAGAGGAAAGGTGGGGAAGGTGGAGGAGAAGGGGACATGGGAGGGGAAGGGGAGGCGGGAGGGGAACGGACGAATGGGAAAAGACACGCAGGGAGAAACAATTTATTTATTAGTGGCATTGCAACGCATGCCAGGAACTCGCTAGTATATAATTCAAAAAGTTCCAAAAATAATTTTTCACAAAAACAGCGCTGTACAATCATAAATCTCAAGAGGAGAGTAAGGGAGACAAGGATTTCTTGTTCTCTATCTCTCTATTATTTTGTGTAACCTATAAGAACTGTTTCCAAGGTTACACAAAATAATAGAGTGACCAAGTAACCTGAGGGGTTAACATCATAAATGTGGATAAACTAAAGTCAATGAGGTGAGGATCACAACTCACAACACTAGCGCACAGTAATAATTCTTAACATTTGAGGTTATCCGCCTATTACCCGCCCTGGTATAAGTAACAGATGGTTACTCCTTCAAGGCTCTCGCAAGATTCTAATTTTTTTGTTAAACGAAGCTACATTTATTTATTTTGAACGAATCTAGACCACCTTGCATACGTTGTTAGTAAGTAGTACGCAAGGGCTTAACAGGAAAAAACAAAATGCAAAAAAAAAATAGGTTAGTAAGACAAAGATAAATATAATATAGTATAAATTATTTTAATATAATTCTTAACAATAATTTATCTTGCTCATAATATTATGTCGAGGTCAAAAGGTGGGCGGGTATTGGTAGAGGGCAAAGGGATACTAGAATTAATTATTCAGCCAGCCGGTTCAGCATAGATGTGCCATAGGGAAGTAGATCCTAGTCAGACAGTTTTATAATGCCTTCAGAAAGCGAAACAGCTGTCACACGTAATAATAATGACATAGCAGAACATGTTTATAAATAAACTGTTTTTATTAATTGAACAATAATATTATTGAATATATAAAAGAAATACGCATTTAAACCATTCAAAATCACGTAGATCACTTTTGTTCATAATTTTTTTTAAACCATGGAAAGATTTTATTTACATTAACTGAAAATAATTCCCCTCAGAGCCTATGTCATCTGTGAGGATGCTGTGTGGAGGGTCTTTTTGGGAAAAGCATGAGAGGACGTTCTGAGAAGGAAAAAGGTACGAGGGGTGGTTAGGGATCTGGGGGTAAGGGTGTCCAGGAGTGACGGACATAAAAATCTATCCCTCCTGCTGGGAGATAAAATAAAGTTACAGTAGAATTGTATTAAAAAGTGAAGCATGAAGGTTTACATACAGTTTATAAAAAAATTATTTCTACATCTGCATTATTTAGCCATAATTTTAATTCTTTTATGTAAAGTGATATTTTATCTGTCATTTGAATGAGTTTTGGTGGAAGATGAAATGTGCGAGGATCAATAAAAATGCTGTGTTTGCATTAATTTGGTTTTGACTTGGGAACTTAAAACATATTAGTCCTTTTGCGAATTCTATTTTCGTTTTTTACGAAAAAAAAATTGTTTTTAAATACATATTTCATAGTTTGCAATATAAATAACTAACAGGTACTGAATATTTTCTTTATCTTTGAATAATAACTCGGTCGGGAATGTTTTATTTCTATTATGCAGACGGCCGGCGTAGTGCAGCGGTAAGGCGCTTGACTCGCATTCCGAAGGTCGCGGGATCGAATCCCGGCGTGGCAAATAAATTTCATTTGATTAATTTGTGTATTTCACCATTTATTCATTTAAAATAATATATAATAAATTTGCGGCACGTTCCACAGTAGAAGATACTCTCAGTTTGACCCTGGAGTAAGACCACCATTCAGAATTGAAACGTTGCCTGAAATGGCTTTAGCCGTGTTTCGTGACAAGATCTGAATAGCCAGGTACTTCCCCACCTTCCTCTTCCCTATCTCCTTCCCTCCCTACCTTTAGCCTTACAACATACCCCAATTGGGGATGCCATAGTCTCACTGGCTCCAGACGGGAGCAGTTGGGACTCTTGTGCGGTATTCATGTTAAAAAATATATACATAATTTTAATGGTGTGCTTTTAAGCATTTTGTAAAGGCTTAATAAATGCATCAAGTGCACCACCTCATCCTACAATGCCGTAGATAATTGAAGATTGTACCAGGAAAAAATACTTCACTTTCAATTTGTCAAGATTGTTAAAGTAACTGTTCCGGTACTTGAGGACTAGATCTAAACTAAACGCCTAAAACCATAGTAATGTTCACTAATTGTACTCACTCAAATACCCTAATCGTTATCCCTTCTACGTAAATAATCCCATACTTCTCCACAGTCTACACAACTGCCCCGGTGATGGACACAGTAACGTTGGCTAAAAAAGAAGGATGCGCGAAACACGGCATAATGCCTCAAAAATAAATCACTCTAAGTATTACAAGATTTGCATTACGTCGGGATTCCAGGTTGAATCTAGCCTGTAATTTTTTTCAGGATATGTTACAGAATGTGTATGTATTTAGTTTGGTGCGGAGTGTTTAGTGCTTGCACCACTAACATGATGTACTTCTTATTACCGTCAAACATTACCACCGTTGCATTTGGCAAAAGATAATTTTTTGCTAATTACAGATAAATAATTAAGAAGGTAGAGATATCTCGAAGTTTCTCTTTGTTTTGCAGAGATTGATTCTCGACGTTGTTACCCAAACTGTTGTCAATGAAAATAATAATTATTTTAGTTAACTAGAGTTTTCGCGCCCCAGCAGTTGTATATAGCTTCCATGCCATAAAATAAGCCTATGTAAAATAATCATAATTTTGTATGTTTTTAAGTGAATCTACTTACCTACTCATCACCGACAAGTTATGGGTGGCATCACAACAAGGATGGCAACACAGTACGACTTATTGAGCAACTACTAACTGGCCGTACTTTCAGGGTTTTTCTAGGAGGGCTAAAAAGCAAAAAAATGCACCTGAATAATGGCCTTGCCCAAGGCTCAGTGCTGGCCCCATCACTCTTCAACATCTATACTCGAGATCTTCCTCACACTGAAGACAGAAAATTTGCTTACGCAGATGACTTCGCCATCACAGTCCAAGCCAAAACCCTCAATGCAGCAGAAGAGATCCTTAATTCTGACCTCAAGGCTATGGAAGAATTTTTCCTCAATTGGCGACTAAAGCCAAATGGGTCGAAAACAGTTGTGAGAGCTTTCCATCTCAGTAATTCACAGGCAAACGCAAAACTCTGTGTTCAGTTTGATGGAAAAAATATTTACCATGACCCCCATCCCCGCTATCTTGGAATAACTTTGGACAGGAGCCTGAATTACCGGAAACACATGGAAACAGTGGGCAAAAAAACCAGGACAAGACTAAACTTAGTCAATAAACTGGCTGGTACTAGCTGGGGATGCGACGCCAACACGCTCAGAACGGCATCCATTGCCCTGGTTTTCTCAGCAGCTGAATACTGTGCTCCAGTATGGGCCAGAAGCGCCCACACTTCGATGGTCGACGTTCAGCTTAATGCCACAATGCGAACCATCAGCGGAACCTTAAAATCGACTCCTCTTCCTTGGCTCCCCGTACTTGCAAATATAACCCCGCCAAATATCAGGCGAGAGATTGCAACACTGAGGGAATACAAGAAGGCGCTGCAAAAAAGCGAAATACCCTTGCACGATGATGTCGTTTCTCACCCGGCATGCCGCTTAAAGTCTCGAAAACCCTTCTGGACGGAAGGAGAAAAACTCCTTCGAACACCTCTCACCCCAGAAGATAGGTGGAAGCTTGAGTGGCAATCAGCCAACGTCAAAAACGCCGATCTCGTGCAAGATCCTACTGAGAGATAGCCTGGGTTCTCATTGCCTCGAAAACTCTGGACTGCCATCAATAGAATAAGGTGCTCCCATAGCCGTTGTGCTCACATGATGCATAGATGGGGCCTTAAAGAGTCGGCGACGTGTGAATGCGGTGCGGTGCAGACCACCGAACATGTGGTCAACGAATGCCCGCTCCATTCATTCCCCGGCGGGATTGATGAGGTCCACAGGGCAACGCCTGAGGCCCTAGACTGGCTCGCAGACCTAGATGTCCCCCTCTGACCCCCCACCATACGAAAGAAGAAGAAGAACCGACAAGTCGAGCAGTAGGCAGGTTTGTAATGTTTTAAATATTGTTGGTTGTTTATTGTTTTGGAGCATTTAAAGTGTATTAACATTAAAAAGTTATAAGGTTAACATTGTAAAGAGCTTAAATGTAATGTAATAATAAATAATCTATATTTTTTTAATGTAGCTATAACTTTGTGGTTATCCATTATAGAAAAATGAAACAATTCAACTTTGTATAAACCACTTATATAATGCGTAAATCTGACCGGTTTCGGAACAAACGTTCCTTCTTCAGGGAAAGCTTATACTAATTTGACAGTTTCGAACAATGTTTTATTATGGTAGAGGTGGAGTCGTTGCTAGTTATTAATGTAGATTTGGTGGGTAGGTATTAGTGAAGAGTGGGTGGAAAAAACCGAAAAAATGAAACCGGTCGGATTTACGCATTATATAAATGGTTTATACAAAGTTGAATTGTTTAATTTTTTTTAAATATATAATCTACTTAAAAATGTTGACAGAATGTACCGTTTAAGATTTTTTTTTCTCAATGTAGAGACAGATGTTGAAAATGATTAGAAATAACAAAATGTGAACAAAAATGTGAAGAGAGGTATAAAAATTAAAATGTAGTGTAAATACGTCTAAAATCTGATTTGAAAATGACATACTTCTGGTTTTCTCTGGTAATGCCCTCTTAAGTTTAAACCTTAACTCATTTTTCACTCGTGAGAAATCACGGGATGGTCTGAAATCTCGACAAATAAATCCCAATTTTGAAAATGGTAATAAAAATAATTTATTTATGTTAAAAGCATTATTTTATAGACGTGTACGTTATCGCTTCTCTGAATTCTAATTAATTATCATTTCCAATTTCAAAAATTACACTCAAATTCAAAGCAAAATTGAGTAAATTGAACCAGAGTTATAAAGACAGACTCACGATAGTATTTTGATAGTATTTTAATTTAAATTAAATGCGCAATGAATAATTGTCGTTTCTAGAAAAAATCAAATTGTCGTTTCTAGAAAAATTACGATAAAGTAATTAATTTTTGTAATTTACACCTACATAAGATTTTTTCTGATTTTCGTTCAAACGGGTCGTATCTAAATCTATAAATTTGTAGACCACTACCA
Source organism: Limnephilus marmoratus (assembly GCA_917880885.1). NCBI lineage: Eukaryota > Metazoa > Arthropoda > Insecta > Trichoptera > Limnephilidae > Limnephilus > Limnephilus marmoratus. Next base: position 4,734,325 of record OU862927.1, on the reverse strand, counting down.
TGAAATTTTAAGTCATCTTTGTATGATGCAACGAAGCATTTTGAAAGGGCATTTGAGACTAAAAATGGAAAGGTTTCTAAAAAAAGGTTTTAAAGGATTCAAAAACAAATTAGTAGTTTTGTAGCCGATTACGTCGAAGAAAACCAAATGAAAACAAGTTCCCACAATGCAGGAGAAATTGATTAAAAACAATGTTGATTTTTTAAAAATATTTTATTGGATTATAATAAACAAAAAAGCAGAAATATAGTGTTACAATTAATGTACATTTGCGAGTGGGATATCAGTCAGGTGCAGGTAAGTAAGTATTAAGGAGTGGATAGGAAGTTACCAAAGTCCTCCGGAGACGGCGGCAATTTTGGCGTTCAAGTGGGCGGCCTTGGTGATGGCTACTTCAGGGGTGTCTACGACGCGTCCGTCGAGTCCAATGGGAGCGCCGCCATGGGCCCATGAGTTCAGAGGAGAGGCCCATGAGTTGAGGGGAGAGGCCCATGCATTGAGGGGAGAGGCCCATGCGTTGAGGGGAGAGACCCATGCGTTGATGGGAGACTTCAATGAAGTGGCTACTCCGACGTTAGCGGCGATGAGGTTTGCCTTGGAGACGGCTACCTCAGCGGGGTTGATGGCGTGCCCGTCGAGGATAGCGGCTCCTCCTAGCCCCCATGTGCTCAGGGGGGCGCCAGCAGCCCACACTCCGGGGGCCCATAACCCTGGGCCTACCAAAGCCTTACCAGCCCAGTCTTGGCTCTCCAGCAGACCTTCTCCCTTCCATTGACCGTCGTTAAGCAGAAGTGGGTTTCCTGAGACCAGGGCTCCCATGCACAGGAAAGTTGCGATGAACTGAAATAAATTAAACAAATTAGATAAAGCTTTCTTTTCCATCTATCTATCTATCTATCTATCTATCTATCTATCTATCTATCTATATAAATAAAATTGAATCGCCGAAATGTATGTACGCGCATAACTTCCGAACGAATGCACCAAATTGGATAATTCTTTTTTTTGTGTGTTCGTTATTGTCACGACAAGGTTTGTATAAAACAACTGGTGAGCTCTGGCATTATGAAATTTGTATAAAAAATTTGCAACAGGTGGCACGTGAGCTGTTTGAAAAATGAATATACCGGGACTAAATGCAGGAGGGGGGAGGGTGGAGGCTAACTCGGGTAGGAGGTTTGCAGGAGGGGGCGGGGAGGGGAACCAAGGAGGGGAACCTGGGAGGGGGGAGGGGAAATCATGAGGGGGGTTCGAGGGACGGGGCAAGGTGGGGAGTAGAGAGGGAAGAAGAAAGGTGGAGGAGGCGGAGTGGGAACGCGATAGGGGAAGGGTACGAGGGAGAGAAAGGGGACGAATGGGAAAGGACACGCAGGGAGAAACAATTTCTTAATAAATGGCATAGCAACGCATGCCGGTTACCAGCTAGTATTATATAAAGATGATTTTCACTCTACAAGGTGCGATGTTTTTAGAAAGGAATCTCAAAACACATAAAAATTATTCACCCAATATTTTAATTGTGTCATTATTATGTATGATGGAATTATGTCAACATTACGCAGTCATATTGCATCACTGTAAATATTTTAAATATTCAATTTCATTTTCAATTTAATATTATATTAATAATTATTATCATTTAATTATATTGTTTTATGTTAAACACAGCAAATTCTAATCTAGTTTTTTTCCTGATTGATCATATTAAATTAATATAAGTTCACACTATATTCACGAATAAACTAAAACAACCAATTTCATTCAAAATAAAGTTATATTAATTAAAATATAATACTCACGATTGGATTCATTTTGGTTTTGGATGTGTTTGCCTTTTCGATAGAAAACTGCTTGTGCCTTTTCGATGCTTGACCCGCGCTATATATTCAAAACGAAACACTTAATTAGAGTGGGGACAAAGCATTTATTTAGGAAGTAATCGTAACTTGATTTATTAGGACCAGAAATAAAACAGCTGAGAATTTTACACTCGAGTAAAATTTTATGATATTTTTGATCGTGCGTAAACTTGTCATGGATTAGGAGTATAGAAGGTAGAAATGAAGATAGGTTAGACAAACCACTTGGTCTTGGCACACATTCCATGCTTCATTCACTTTCATACATCGTCTTGTACGTAGTCGTTTGCTATTTTGACATTGGATAGTGCTATGTCTTCATTACTTCCGTTACCATTCACTTCTTCTGAATTTAATGACTTCTTCTTCCATTCCTGACTTCTGCTAATGGTCTCCTTTCACTCATAAGTAAGTAAGACACGCTCATAAGTAAGACACGCCCAAACCATCTAAGCGTTCCTTTCTTAATCTTCCTCATCACGCTTTATTCAGCTTTGCATTCTTTGCGAATCTTCAGATTTCTAACACGAACTGGTTTTACCGTACTCACACACCCCAGGAATCTCATTTCAACAGCATTCAGTTTACTTTCTTCCCATCTGCTTGGTTCACAATCCGGAAGCCTCGGTTTTGCGCGAAAATTCTGAAACCGTCACTTTGGACCGAGATTTTAAAATATTTATGCAAGACGGCTTTCATATTTCAAAGACAATAAGAAGCATTATTTCGTTCTCTTTCTGGTTAAAAGAAAAATACATATGTTTGCATGAGACGAATAGAGATATATAGTAGGGTGGATCGCCATTGTATGGAAATTTTTTATTTTTATAAATCAGTTTTCGCGGGGTGCGGAATAGATGCTCTAGGTATATATAATTAAGCATACAAAATATCAATTTAAAATTTTGATAACAAGTACTGCCACAAAGCAGTTGAATTATTTACAATCTGGTAAAAAATTGTCCCTTTTTAAAACAGTTTTGTGTCAATATGAATACTTTACTTTTTACATTTACGTTTCATAATGAATAAAAATTGCCGCGCCTTAAATAAAAACATTTAAAAAAAATTGATATTCTTTATTAATCCCGCGAAAATTTGACAAATTGCTGAGTCCACTTTCGCGCACTATACCAAGAAACGCAACAAACATCTTTAGATCAACCGTCCACATCTCGCAGTACAGTTTCAAGTTTTACTAACGTTGATCTTCCAACTGACCAACAATACTTGGTTTCATCTACTTCTTCTTCTTATGTAATAAATCCAACAGACAGTAGACTATCTGTTGTATCCAGAACATTGGATCGATACAGTATTTCTGATCGGGTGGGTGCTGCCATCGTCTGCGCTACAATGCAAGATATTGGATTAGTGATAACAGATAATCTAACAAACGTGGTCGATCGTAATAAGATTCGACGTGCTCGTGCCAAAACTAGGACCACACTGCCTGACTGCCATCAATCAGCCCCATTTTGATTCGTGCATTTGCATATCGTTTGAAGGTTGAAAGGATAAAACATTAATCATGTAGGATGGACGCAGAAAAATTGTGATAGAAGAACATATCAGTCCTTTGAAAGGACCTGGCTCACAATACATTGGCCACATAGGCGTTAAGTTCGGTGATACTAAAACAATAGCTCACAAATTGTTTGCATATTTTGTGGTAAAATCCATTGATTTAGCGTGCATCGTGGCTATCGGATGTGACGGAACAGCAATTAATACTGGAACTAAGTCTGGCATTATTCGACTTCTGTAAGGAAAGCTCCATCGTCCACTTCAGTGGTTGGTCTGTCAAATACATGCCAACGAGTTAGGTTTGAGACACCTTTTCGAATACCTTGATGGAACGAAAACAGGTCCTAGAAGCTTTAGCGACCAACTAAGAAAGTTACTCAAGAACTGTGAACATCTTCCTGTGATAGAATTTCAAGCAATAGAATGCAACCTACCGAACATTACAAAATCCCGTGACGACCTTAGCACAGACCAGCTTTATTTATTGGAAATGTGCAGAGCAATCGCCGAAGGACAATGTAACGAAAACTTAGCCAAAAGAAACCCTGGTAAAATCTGTCATTTGCGTTTGTTAACAACAGCCAATACTATTCTCCGACTTTACGTTTCAACCAAGAATCCGACAGAAAATCAGGTGATATTGGCTGAATTTATGCTAAGAGTGTATACTCCGATGTGGTTTAAAATAAAAAAAAACACAACCTTCGCGTGTTTATGGGGCGAGACTCCTCCACGAAATCATAAAATTGTCTCGTTACCTTCCAGAGCATTTCAAAAAGGTGGTAGATGATCAAAGTGGTAACAGCATCATGCTCTGCTGTTTGCGACCCTGAGAGACGTTAAGGATGGATACAAAACAAGCTAGAATCTTGTCATTCAACGCCAGTGTTCAATTCGAAGAAGGACTATTAAACACAATAACTTTTATGATTTTTGACATTATTTTTTAACATGGTTTGTGATTTTTTTGTGTAGCAATGGTACTTTTATTGTTTCTTGATTAGTAGATAATATTATAAGTAAATGAAAAGTTAAATTTTTTTATATTTTAACTACTTTTATTGAGCAAAGATTAAACCCTTCTTTTTCTAGTTTCTCGATGTTTTTGTAAAATTTGAATTGACTTGTGGCAGTACTTGCACTCGAAATATCTTAATGCTGTCATAATGACTTTTAAAGGTATCCCCATAGAGCATCCATTCCACACCCCGCTGCTAAGAAAAACAAAAAAACACAAAATCGATCCACACTAATATATAGCTTTTAAAATGAAAGGTCGCTCGGGGCGTTTTTGGCCTTATGAAAGTATAACGCGATTATGTGTTTCGGGATGTATTTATTCCTAAACAAGCAGACGGGTTAATAAAACTTCTAAAAAGAAATCATCTGAAAAGCCATCTTAATAAAATATCTAAAAATTCAAATTGGTCTGAATGGCGTTTTAATAAAATGTCCAAAAATTTAAATTTTTCTGCGAAGCCATCTTAAAACTGTTCAAAAAATCAAATTTGTCTGAAAAACCATCTTAATAAAATGGTCTGAAAATTCAAATTCGTCTAAAAAGCCATCTTAACAAAATCGTGTAAAAAATCAAATTTGTTTGAAAAAACTTTTTAATGAAATGGTCTGAAAATTCAAATTTGTATGAAAAGCCATTTTAATAAAATTGTCAACTGTGATCAATGAAATATGTTCCTTGCATGAAATTTTTTTTATGTATCTATTATTTGTAACTTGATCTACAACAGTCTTACGTGTAAGTTGACGTATTTTTTAGGTGATGCAATATGAAGCAATTAAACGATCATTCAGGATATAAGGTAACACGTACGCGTTTAGTGGAACTTGCGGAATTAATTTGATTGATGTAAATTACATTTTGAGATACACATAAATATTAGTACTCCCCCGGTGCTCCATTTTTTATTAAATCTACAAAATAAATCCCGGGTTGACAAATGAATGTACTGGATCCTGCTTGGGTAGTTCCAGTCAGTACTTCCTAAAAACTAACTTTACATCTGACATGCTATATTTTTAATACGAATCCCGCACAAGTCCAAACTGCCCATATCGTCCGAAACCAGTTGGACTATGGCATCCCCAATTGAAATGTCTTGTGTGGCTGAAAGGAAAGATATGGGGAAGAACGAAGTGTGGAATTCTCTGGCTATCCAAATATAGTCACCAAACATTTTTATAGTTAAATGTGAAATAACGCATACAATTTAAATAAAATTATTCGTTTATGCACGCTTGTATTTGAACCCGCGACCTCTGAATTGGTAGTCGAGGAACTTAACTTATTTATTCAGCTTTATTGCATTACTACATGGTGATGTACGAAACCTGCCGCTCTAGGAAACCTTGTGTTGAGAGCAGGAACAGTTATCAATACAATATTACGACCAAATTGGAGAGTTCAATATCAATATCGTTACATAGATAATACTAAACCGGGCTCGAAAAGAAGAAGATGGAGAGATACGAAATTATGAATGTTAGAGGAGAGCGCTAACATTTACAGCGACAAAATCGATGCGCAAATTGAGAAATTGTTTAATAAAACATGACTCGTTTAAAAAAGAGCAAAGATCTCGCGGGCATTGTCTTAAACAGCATTTAAAGAAAAACTGTGAATTTTTTCATACATATAACTGGTAAAATAATATAATAATTTTTGGAGCATACTTCACGATTTTTTTCTATCGAGGGAATTTTATATAATTTGCGTTTCGGCGCGGGCAATGTCTACATAGATATTGTCTTCAAGAATAACATATATTTTTTTAAGAGCTTTAAAACTTAACGTGTTTAAGGGAGATATGTAAGAAATCATATAAGAGATATATTAGAAATTCAGGTTGCGGGCCCTTAAGGCGGTTTAAAAATCGTTGTTAGGAAGCCAAAAGCCAATATGTATTCTTAATGCGCCTTATATCGCCATGAATATAGGTAAATTGCATAAAAATTGCCTGGCAAACGTAGTGTTCAGGTCACGATTTCAAGCGGAAAAGTGTTTTTTTTTTAAATTTTGTGAATAATTTAACAAGAAACAAAAAATTTAATCTATGGAAACTCACAAATAATTTTATTCATAAAATTGTATTTTTAAAAAGTTCACAAATTTCTAATAAAAAACATATATTTTTTTGATAGTTTACGCTTGTATTGTTAAAGTTTTTAACAATTCTATTTTAATTCCATTCAATGGAAACGGTAGGAAAAGCTTAATCTAAAGTTTACAGTGGTTCCCAAAGTGGTTCGTACGGACTCCCAGGGATGCCCAGGATCATTCAGGGGATTCGTGGAAAATTAAAATTGAGTTGGGGTCCCTGAACAAAGTCAGGGGGTCCGCGAAAGATTCTCAACCTTTTTTTATCCACCGCCCACTCCACAACGTGAAGGGGGGGGCGTAATGGGATGGAATGGGGTGAGATGGAATCCTCTGGGTCTCCCCTACCGCCCCTCTGAAATGCCACCCACAAAAGGGGTCCGTGGTCCAAAAGAATTTGGGAAAGGAGTCCGTGGTTCAAAAGAGTTTGGGAACCACTAATCTAAAGCATATTTTGTTGTATTTATAATATAAACCAATTCGTAGCAAAGATTAATCTAAAATGGTGATTTGGCATTAAGAACCTTAATATTTGATCTGTCTTTAAAAACAATCCAATATTTGGTGTCCAATTTGTATTTAGCATAATTTATCTTTTGCCAGATGGCCAGTGGAAATGCTTTATATAGTTTTGTTGCAAAAGCGTTTAAAAAATTATTAGGCCAGATGTTGTGCGAAAGGGATAAGTAAGAGATTATGCCCCTTGGGTCTAGTATCAAGAGCATTGGACATCAGTTCTGTGTTTGAAGAATTGAATGAAATTCTGAGTATTTCCTAATTTTCTCCCTAACACTGTTCAACAATAATTGTTAACGGGAACGCAAGATGATGCACTAAACTTGCTCAGGACTCCCATCGAAGACATTAAATCAACGTACTAACATCCAATCTACATAAATAAAAATGAATCGTCGTAATGTGTGTACGCGAATAACTTCCGAACGATTGCACCAAATTGGATACTTCTTTTTTTTGTGTCCATTATTGTTAGTTTTTTTTTTTTTTTAATTAACTCCACACAGGAGGCCTCGAGGAAAATAATTTCCCTCGGGGCCTATGCCATCTGGGATGCTGGGTGGAGGGTCTTTTTAAGGAGAGGAAGGAATGCACATTGGTCTTGAAGAGACTCATGTTGTAGGAAGGAGGAAACACAGAGGCCGGCAAATCATTCCACAGCCGAGCTGTTGAATATAAGAACGAGTCGAAGAAGCGACCTGTTCTCATGTGACAAATGTCAACCGTGTACAAATGTTGGACACGCATTTGGCGTGTTTCCCGACTGTGCACCGGTGCAGAAGGGATCAATGACGCTAATTCCTCGGAGCATCTTCCATTGTAATACCGGTGGAACAAAGATAGCATTCGCACCTGACGCCTATGCTCTAAGGATTGCAATCCGTCTATTAAGATGGCAGAATCTATCAAACGGACCGCCCATGTCTGCACAGAGTCGAGGGTATTTTTCAGATATTTTGGAGCTACAGACCAGAGGTGGCTGCCAAATTCAACCGTGGGGCGCACTTGTGATTTGTACAGGGTTAGCAGTTGTGTACTATTAAAGTATCTTCGGGCCCTGTACAGTACGCCCAGTTTTTGAGAGGCTAACTTTACCCTGGCTTTTTATACTTTGTATGAAAGAATCGGTGAGCTCTGGCATAATGAAATTTGTGTAAAAAAAGTGTAATAGGTGGCAGGCAAGCTGTTTTAAAACTGAATGTACCTGGACTGTACTAGACTATACTATGGAATGCGGAAAGAGGGAGGGGAACTCGGGTGGGGGAAGGGAACTTGAGAGGGGGTTAAGCGGGAGATGCGGGAAAGGAAGGATAGGTGGAAGGGGAATGGGACGAATGGGAAAGGACACGCAGGGATAAAAAATTTCTTTATTAAGTGGCTTAGTAACGCATGCCGGGAACTCGCTAGCATTAATTATAAACAAATGTAGGTCAGTTTTCGCCTTACGCAGGTATATTGTTAGGAACGAGACAAAGTGATCACGTTTAACCGATGAAAAAAGTTGTTGACAAACATTCCCAAGTTACATAATATTATAATGTCCTTGAGTCGCCCAAAGCAGGGTCACATAATACTTGTTTATTTATTTTGATTTGAGTTTGCCTTTGTTATAGTATCAAGTTACCGTAGTTAAGAAGAAATTATATAATTTATTGTTATCAAGTTTAATTCGTGGGATTGAATTTAATTTTAAGTTTTTCTTTCATATATTCAGTAGCATAATTAATCAATAGTGAATACCCCACAAGCGTTCCATCTGCTTCCATCAGCCAGTGAGACTATGGCATCCCCGATTGGGGTATATTATGGAAGGTAGAGAGGAGGGCAAGGAGATGGGAAGAGGAAGGCGGAGAAGTTCCTAAGTATTGCAGGCAGGCCCTGAGGAAAATAATTCCCATCAAGGCCTATGTCTTTGGGGATGCTGTGTGGTGTTACGCGACTTTTAGTCCCGCAACAAAATATCCCCGGCAAAAATATCCTTCGACAAAATATCCTACAGACAGAATATACCTCAACAAAATATCTACTAAAACCTAACCTAATCTAACAAAAAAGTGGGACAAAATAATACAATACGTGGTGTAAAGACAATAAATAATTATCATTGTTATCCGTATTATTTTTGTCCCATTTTTTTTGTTAGGTCTGTCAGGTTAGGTCAAATAGGTTAAGTTTTAGTAGATATTTTGTTGGGGGACGTTTTGTCCGTAGGATATTTTGTCGGAGGATATTTTGTCGGAGGCTGTTTTGTCAGGGATATTTTGGATGAAGGGTGTTTTTAGGAAAGGAAGGAGAGGAAGTACTGGAAAGGCAAAAGGTATGAGGGGAGGATTGTAAGAATCTGGATCAGTGTGTTCAGAAGTGACGAGTGTATATTAATCCATCCCTCCTACTGCGGTGCGAGGCGATGTTCCGAGAGAGTCCTGCTTGAGAGGTCAAGGAGACTTCCTCAACCAGTCTATCTCGATCCGACGTTAAGATCCGGACAAATAGGCACATTATGACTTGAAAGCTTGAAATGACTTGACAACTTGAAATGGTATCAATACTTTTTTTTTAATAAGCTATGACTTTAAAATGAGCAATCGATCTCTAAATTTAGAATCCACACAAAGTCGAATACGAATTAAGTAGACCGACTATTTTCGTAAGGCGTATGACCTTCTTAAAGTATGTAAATTCAACAACGATTTATTATCAGATAAACGGGCGGCAATTTGTAAAAGTAATACTACAATTCGTACGCTTATTTAGAAGATTTATTCTTCACACTGCTTGTTCGTCCGATCGAATGCAAAGAACACAACTTCCTGATTTTTATTCTCCCCACTATTTTATTTTGGTCCAGGCTGGCTATAAAGCCTGAATTAACATTGATCACGAACAAGCAGTTTTCTTCTGAAAAGGCTAACACATCACAATCAACATGAACCCAATTTTTTATTTTTTTTATTAATAAAATTCCTTTATTATTTATTTACAGTTTTTTTACATTTTTTAAATTAAGTCCCGTTAAACTGATTGATATCATATTTTTGAATGTAGCTATTACTTTGTGGTTATCCATTATAGAAAAATGAAATAATTTAACTTTGTATAAACCACTTATTTGATGCGCAAATCCGACCGGTTTCGGAACAAACGTTCCTTCGTCAGGGAAAGCTTATACTAATTTGACAGTTTCGAACAATGTTTTATTATGGTAGGGGTGGAGCTGTTGCTAGATAATAATGTAGATTGGGTAGGTAGGTATTAGTGTAGAGTGGGTTATTATTATTATCTATACATTATTATCTAGCAACAGCTCCACCCCTACCATAATAAAACATTGTTCGAAACTGTCAAATTAGTATAAGCTTTCCCTGACGAAGGAACGTTTGTTCCGAAACCGGTCGGATTTGTGCATCAAATAAGTGGTTTATACAAAGTTAAATTATTTCATTTTTCTGATTGATATCAGTTTGTCAAAGGGTTCTTTTAAAATTTAGGTACTTTTTTTTTAAATTGAGACAGGTACATAAAATATACACATTATTACATTTTATATATACAAAAAAAAACATATATTTTGGAAAAAAAAATGTTAATAAATGTTTAGATAAGAAATACTGAACAGAGAAAATGAAAGAAATAAAAAGAAAATAATAATGGAAAAAAAGCATTAAACGAAAAGCGGACAAACAGAGATTAGTACAAAAAAGTTCTTTCACTTAACCATTTTTTTAGCGTACATTTCCTTCTGAAACTCAATTCACAGCTTTTTATTGCGTTGGGTAACATGTTGTAAATTATTGGAACAAGGTATTCTAGAGTTCTTTGACCGTATTTATTTAGGAATCTAGGAAATATAAGTCCATCGTTTACAGTTAGTCTTGTATTATGAACATGAACTACTAGTTTATTATATTCAGATTGAGATGTATGCTGACTCGCAATTTTAAGCCACAATATAGCACGAACAGATAATAAATTTACAGAGTTGTATAGTAACGATTTTGGTATATATTTTATGGCGCGTATCCACTACCTCTTTCACTAATTCTCTTAATTTCTTTTATATGTGTCTGTATCTAATTTACTTCAGTTGATATAATAAGCCCTGATGAAGCTTGAGCTAAGCGAAACCTGGTTGGCTGTTAAAATATTAATTCCAATCAAAAGTGGTCTTTTACAAAGTGTGTTTTTACATATAATAAATAACATTTAAATAAAACTTAATTTAAATAAAAAAAAAATAAAATAAACTAAACAAAAGAAAATAAAAACGGATGGGGGACCTTACTCCTGATCGCAAGTTACGGCTGGGAATATGTACTTTCACCATATAATGTTTTGTTGCTGGAAGTGCCATGGGAATAGTGCATTGATATATTTTTATTAATATAATAGTAGGCTCCCGGCTTACGTTGCAATGCCATATTCAAAGAAATAAATTGTTTCTCCCTGCATGTCCTTAAATATATTAATTTAAAAAAAGACATTGGATTTATTTGGCTTACCTACGATAATCCAAAAGAAGTTTTCCCATAATCGTGGATTATATGTATTTTCAGTATCTAATCTTTGAACCTAAATTAATCTTACCTTACTTTACTCAAGCATACGCCGCCATATAGATAACAATACACGATCCATGTCGTAGCCCATCCATTTCGTATCATATCTAAATCGAGATAAAGAAAATCAATAATTATTTATTTTCAAATAGTTCTTCACGCATTCGTTCAGTCACTTGCCAGTCTTTACTTTGCTTTTCCTTCGCCTTACGTTATATCCTGCAACATAAGTCAATCGGATTTAATTCTAAACAAAGTGCTTTGTATACTTATTTAAAAAGTGTTATGTGATTTTTACAATTACTTTGATCTCCGTGACTGAGTGGAAAATAACCTTTGCTCTAGGCCTCATATCCCAGTGGGAACAAATAATATTATTTCTTCAGTTGAAACACTCGTACATTGTAGACATTTCTAAAAAAGTTCAGTGTTCTTGTGTGATACATATCCGTGACATTACTTCTGGAGGTAAGTGCATAATTTTTATTTTACACCAAATTCACGCTAAACTATAAGCCCTCCGTCGAGAAAGCAGCTCTGTTACTCAAAGACACGTATTTATATTATTAATTCCCATGTTTTGTATATTTTTGACGACCTCCGTGGTCAACATGACTCTCGACTAGCAATCCGAAGGTCGCGGTTTCAAATCCCGATTTCTTTTGAATAATTTGTGTTTGTTCATAATTAATTAATATAAATAATATATAGTATATTTGCGGCACGTTCCAGAGTGGAAGATACTCTCAGTAAATCAAGTTATCTAGCATGGTCGTTCGATGTAGGTTTTATCAACAATGTCATCGGTAACTTGTCATCGCTCCCAAGCAGGACTGCAAGCCGCTAACGAACAAACAACAGTTTACAACTACCAAGTGTTTCTAATGTATTTGACGTGAGCTGTTGTTTGTTCATAGACCTTTCATAGACCTGGAAAAATATTTCTTTCATAGACCTGGAAAAGGCTTTCGATAAAGTAGAATGGAAAAGACTCTTCGAGATTCTGAAGAGAATTGATATCAAATATAGAGATAGACGAATAATCCAGGCGCTATACAAGAATGAGGCCGCTATAATTAGATGTGACAATGATACAAAAGAAGCCAGTATAAGACAAGGGGTGAGACAGGGATGCTCTCTGACACCTGTTCTTTTTAACGCTTATATACAAAGTGCGATTGACGACTTGAGAGAGAGAATGAGTCACAGAAAAGGTGTAAAGATACACGGGCAAAAGGTGGATATGATAAGGTTTGCTGACGATATTGCATTGGTTGCTGAAAGCGAAGAAGAACTGCAAGAGGCCTTAACAACCATGCAAAGCATTCTCCAAAATAACTATAACATGAGGATAAATAAAGACAAAACAAAGCTGCTGACTGTAGGCCGAACGCAACATCAGATGCGAATAGAGATGTCAGGAGTTCCACTAAAGAACGCCAAGGAGTTTGTCTATCTCGGGAGCAAAATAACATGGGACGGTCGGTCTAAGAGCGATGTCGACAGCCGTATACACCAGGCTAGGCTTGCTTTCAATAAAAGGTCGAAAATAATTGAATCAAATAATATAGACCTAAAGCTGAGAATACTCCTCATCAAGACCTATGTATGGAATATCTTGATGTACGGCTGCGAAACATGGTGCCTATCCAAAAGAGATAAACGGATACTAGAGGCTTTTGAGATGTGGTCCTATAGAAAACTATTAGGAATTTCCTGGAGAGACCACATTACAAATGAGGAGGTTCTCCAAAGAATCGAAGGAGGAAGGCACCTGCTCAGGACCTTGTCCGAAAGGCGTGCAAGATGGATCGGCCATGTAATACGACAAGAAGGCCTCTTGCATTCCATAATGGAGGGTATGACCGAGGGGACAAACTCTAGGGGACGCCCACGCCGAGAGTACCTGGAGGACCTGCTGGTGGACGTGCGCTGCTTATCATATGCAGACCTCAAAAGAGCCGCACAAGACAGGGAAGAATGGAAGAGGAAACTAAAGGAAATTGCTGCAAACCAATCCCAGGATTGAAACCAGAGAGAGAGAGTTGTTTGTTCGTTAGTGATCTGCAGTCGTGCTCGTGAATAATGACAAGTTACCGGCACTATCGATAAATGCTTTATCGATCGATCATGCTACCCTGGTGAAGAACCACCATTCAGAATTGAAATTTTATTTGAAATCGTTTTAGCCGTGATTGGTGACCATATCTGAATAGCGAGGTACTTCACCACCTTCGTCTTCCCCATCTCCTTCCCCTCCCCACTACCTTCAGTACATAGGAGCAGTTGGGACTCTTTGTGCATAATCACAAAAAAAAATTGTACCTTTCGTTATACATTAGAGATCAATCCATACGGACCCCCAGGGGTCCCTAGAATCATGCAGGGGGCCCGTGGATTATAAGAATTGATGAGGTCAGAAATGAGGTGAGATAAGAATTTGGGGTCCTTGAATCTGAATGACGTCAGGGGGACCGCGGCAAGGTTTTGATACATTTTTATTCACACGGAAGTTTCGTCGGGGGAGGGGCGTGTGGGATGGATTGAGGTGGGATTTTTCACCCCACCCCATCCTACCACGTCCCATCCCATTTTTCCCCCTCCGTTGTGGTAATTTTACCGTCCCACCCAATCCCATTCTGCCCTCTCCGTTGTGCTTTCCGCCTCGGGGTCCGTGGGCTAAAAGAGTTTGGGAACCATTGCTGTGATCTGTACTTAGTAGTAATATAGAGAGAGCGCTGTGAAATATAATATACATTTGTACAGCGCCCTTTAGGTAGTTTTTATTACAAAAACGGCGCTATACAAATCATATGATTATTATTACTGGCAGAATAAAATAAATGATAAAAAATATGGTAGTGTGAAGGAACGTTTAGCGTAATTTTTCTGTATTGTAAGCGACGTCTATTAACAAAATTTCGAAGAATTCAAAATTATCTATCTAACATACTAAATAATCTAATTAACTAACTAACCATCACGCCGTTTCTCGCAGTGGTGGGCAGAGGACGCCCGCCAAACAACTCGGTCTTGGCACAGACTCTTTACCTAATTCACATTCATCGTCTTATTCTTTTATTATTCTGACTATTGACATGGCCCGACACAAGCATCTGATGCACTTGATCGTGCCATCGTGTCATCCACGAGCGCCCCCGACTTCTTCTATCATTTACATAATGGGTATTCTTCATGGGTAATGGGAATGGGTAATTTAACAATATTAGAGAAATATTATAAAATAATGTTTTCCGTATGATAAGCACATCAGGTATTCTAGTATTGGAACCATTCTTTGATAATATTATTATCAAAAATGATAATATTGAACGGTAGATAAGCCGAGTTGGTTTCCTCCATGCATGTAAAATGTAGATACTGTTATCACTGATCTAGTACTAGCATGTTGATTATTATGTTTTTTTTTTTGTTTCAAGAAAAAAAAAGAAAATAAGTATTTAATAGTTTAATTACGATTTCATGACAGTTGATCCTCCGATGGATGACTCTCCGGTATACGTATATGCAATACTAGCTGACCAGGAAAACGCTGTTCGGCCATATAAATTATTTCTAGTGAATATTTTTTTTGTTAAATAAAAAATAATTAATGTATTGTAAGTGTGTGGGGATACTGCGTTGTGATACATAACAAATGCCAAAATGACGCGACGCTTCTCGTGAATGACTTGCGCATGTGTGGATGAAAGTTCGATGAAGCGGACGTACCGCCATCTGTCATTAAACAACATAAATAATTTTGTTCTGTTTGAAATACGAACGACAGTTAAATTCGTTCGTGCAAAAATACTAAAATCGCGATTAAAAATTGTGAGGGTGGGGGTAGAAGGGTAAAAATTTGGGGTTATAGGTTTTTTTATGCCAAATAAAAAATAAAAAATAAACAAAAAAAATTTCATAAATATAGAAAAAAAAAATCTGGATAGGGACACCCTAATAACCTGGTGGCGTGAAATTTACTTTTGGACCTATTCTCATACCTACCATATATACATAAAAAAATTCATAAAAATCGGTTGAGCCGTTTCGGAGGAGTTTTTTTTTTTTTTTTTTACATGAGCTCCACACAAGAGGCCCTGAGGAAAATAATTCCCCTCAGGGCCTATGTCATCTTAGATGATGCTGTGTGGAGGGGTTTTTTTTAAGGAAAGGAAGGAGAGGAGAGTTCTGGGAAGGAAAAGGGTTTAAGGGGTGGGTAGGAATCTGGGGTTCAATATGTCCTGGTCATCCGCCTCCAAGACCTAGACAAACCTCACCCCATGAACCCGGGCACCCCTGCTAAATCACCAAACGTAGCGAACCACTTGGGGTGACCTATGGCAGGAGTGCGACCACAAACACCGTGACAGATTTTTATATTTATAGTTGTAGTCGGCTTAAATAAATAGGTTATACCTACTTAACTCTTGACAGGCTAAGATGCCAAACATAACATCCGTAACCATGGGGTCGGCTGATGACCCCGTGTAATTTTTTATTTTTTTGGACATTAAATTTTAAACCATAGAAATCACTTTTTTGTTATTTTTTTTTTGTTATTTGTCCATTTATTGGGCAGGGAATAAATATAACCTATATTTGACAAAATATTTTTTCCTGCGATCAATGATTTTTTCACTTTTTTTTTTAAACGGCACATTATGTATTAATCCTTTGGGCAGGAATACCTAAAATACTAAAAACATATTTCAAGTATTTAAGCAGATATAAGAAGGATAGTGATTTTGGGGTCTACCTTTGGCCCAGATGGCTGAGGGAGAGTTAAACAAAATTGAACCAAGTGTCTCCGAATGAGTGCAGAGAGGATGTACCACCGAAAAAAGTTTGAAACATATTTTCATTTACATTTTTATTTTTTATATGAATACCGCACAAGAGTCCCAACTGCTCCCGTCTGGAGCCAGTGAAATATGACATCCCCAATTGGGGAATGTTGTGAGGCTGAAGGTAGTGGGAAGGGGTATGAGATGAGGAAGAGGAAGGTGAGGAAGTACCTGGCTATTCAAATCTCGTTACCAAACACGTCAAAAGCCATTTCACGCAACGTTTCAATTCTGAATGGTGTCTTACACTAGTGTCTTCCAATCTGGAACGTCCCGCAAATGTACTATATATTATTTTTTAATGAATTAACACAAATTAATCAAATAAAATTTATTTAATAAAATGTACACAATATAAGCGAAACTCAACCGAAAATCTGAAAACAGAAAAATCAGAAAAAGATATTAGCACCTATGGGACTCGAAACCAGGACCCATCGCTTTCCGGGGAAAATTAGTTAATGGGGGGGGTTTTTAGTCGAAGTATGATATAGATAGTTAAAAAAAAGTCACCTATCGACACCTTGGCGCAGTGGTTGCGCGTTTGCCCGGAAAGCAAGAGGTCCTGGGTGCGAGTCCCAGAGGTACCAATATCTTTTTCTAATTTTTCTATTTTCAGATTTTCAATTGAGTTTCGCTTACATTGTCTTCATTTAATTAAATATTACAATTTGAGGTTTTACTCATAAATTTATTTGGCGACGCCGAGATTCGATCCCGCGCCTTTTTGATTGCGAGTCAAGAGTCTCGCCCACCCCGGCCGTCAAAATACCATTAGAAGCATTTGCTTGAGTTTGGAAGAGTATTGTTCATAAATGCTGTTATTAGTTGTACTTAATTAATTAATTGTACATTTATATATGTGTGCTGTAATAGTGCGCCCAGTATTCTCCGTCCACCTTTAGATCAACTTGGGAGAGTACGAAATTTGGTTCGTATTGCGCATACCCCGCCCCCTTCTTCGGTCCCTTCACCACCGCTGTGTTACTCCGCCCATAGATCAGTCGTTCGTCGGCTGTCGCGCTGTGTGCACGTGACTTGAAATTTTAACCCTTTCAGACCCTGTGATAAAATGGATATTTATTATTACTAATTTTTATTTATTCATTGCTTTTTATGGTAACACACTTTACGGATTTTACGACAATGCTTACATTTTACGGCACATGCCCGTGTTATGGTGGTCGATTATTCAAACATCAATGTTTCAGCCAAGTCCTAATTCATTAGATATCACTGTCACTAATTGCAAATAACAAAATAGGAAAGTATGACATTAATAATTATGTCCTTATATTCGAATTGCAACAATATGAATAATGCATATTTATAAAACAATGGTGTTACGTACTGTACTATAAAATTACTGAATGTTGGTGTTAATCAGTTTTATTTTTTTATAGGCCGTACACAAACCTCAACTCACAATTATTATTATTGATTAATTATTATTTGTAAAAAAAAATATCTGGAGAACATGATATTTCGCAAACATCATACAAAAATCGGTGATTTCATTGAGCATATTTTCAAAAATTGATAAAATGCAGTTCGTTTATTGGAGAACCATTACAATAATTATTTAAATGAATAAATTGTTAAAACTTTTGATTGCAGGTGGGTGGAAAATAATAATTAAATAATTTAGTTAATTTATTTAAACACGGTAATCTAATGGGTTAACGCGCATTCAAGCAGCAGACGGGGGGAGGGGTGGAGATATGCGCGGTCACAGGTTGTTCTTATTTTGGACGGAGTTTATATGTTGGTATGATGGAAAATAATAAAGATATTCCCTAAATTTTAAAATATAAATAAAAATGATTATATGTATATGTTTTGCATGTATTTAAAAAAAAAGAATGTTATGGAAAATAATGGATATTTGTAAGATTAATTTAGGTGGCAATAGTTTTTTTTCTTAAGAATGTCCTTAAAATATTTCTTGGCGCAGAGCTATGTTTGGGGAATATCATTCATGTTTCTGATTTCTTCCGTCAGTCGATTGAAAAAAAGATCTTCCGTGGGTAAGTAAGTATAATGGTGTTGTGCAAAAGTAGTATTTAATTTTAGGCATAGAACAATATATTTAAGTCGGTTTTTTTTTTAAGTTTTTTAGTCCAGTAACTTTGTCGCCTGAATGTATGGGGTAGTATTAGACGTGGGCAAAATTGAATGACCGAATTAAATGAATAAATTCAATCTTGTGACACACTCGATCTAATTCTCAATTTCAAAAGGAATTGATTCTACATTCCTTACCTTTGGCCTTGCATCCTACGATTTTTAACGATACCATACATTTTTAATTTCCATTTATTTTACTGTTAAATTATTTCAATGAATAATGTGTTCCGTAAACAATTTAAATATTATATTGTTTCATAGGTATTTAAATATTATTAAACGGGCGCGGGCGGTTATAAATTTAATTAATAAAATAAAATTTTAAGGGTGAAACGAAAACCGGTATAATTTTAAGATATAATTGCTAGCAATAAATACATTTTACATACGAAAAATTACGACACTACAAAAAGACAAACACATACATCTATAGGATTTAGCCTGCGAGATAATGAGATCGAATAATCGGTCTCCTCTTTGTGCGGTGTTTCGTAGCCTATTGGTCTCCTCTTTGTGTGGTTTTTCGTAGCCTATTGGTCTCCTCTTTGTGCGGTGCTTCGTAGCCTCCAAACTCATTGTGATTTGAAATTCGATGAAACGAAAAAGCGACACTAAAAAGAGGCAAACACATTAATCTATAGGTCTTAGCCTGCGAGATAATGAGATAGAATAATCGGTCTCCTCTTTGTGCGGTGCTTAGTAGCCTATCAGTCTCCTCTTTTGCGGTACTCCGTGGCCTCCCGGTCTCCTGTGCGGTGTTAGCCTCCCCATTCATTTAATTTTTTTTTTGGGATTTAATTGAATTAAAGGAATGAACTAAAGAAATCAATTCAAAAGGGCCATGGGAATCAGACTGAATCGATTCACTCCCGGGAATCATTCTGCCCATGTCTAGGTAGTATGCGTTAAATCCGGTAGTTCTGATTTTTTTGCAGACTTGTTTATGATGTTAGCCTAATGAGTAATCCAAGTTTTTGACCTCTAGCGCCGAACGCAACTTTGTCAAAAATCGAAAAAACCGCGAAAAAATCGTTATTTTTTCAAATTTTAGCGATTATAACCCTAAAGGACTAGTTTTGAAAAAACTTTTTATGACGTTTTAAAAGTAGACTAAATTTTCTACAATATGATACTAGAACTGTCTCTTTAGACCTAATAGTTTCCGAGATTAAGTGGAAACATACTGTGAGGTTACTACTGCAACAACTGAACAACATGTTGACATGCGACCATCTCGTGTCACCAGAGATGAAAAACTCTGTAGATGGTTTGCACAGCACCCTCCATTCCTAACAGCAGATTTCATTATGTCCATCAGCAGTGGTCTGGTTGGAGAATCTAGTGTCAACAGCCACATGGCTCTAGAGATTGGGAGAGAATCGATGCTAAAGATGATTGGCCAGAACTTCCAGGAAGTGGAATTCAAACGTAAAAACAATGTAGTGTCCTTTTCTTCAGCTGTACGAACTATTATTGTTGGCTATAAACAGGTAACTGTTGATCCTCTGACACTGTTTCACAGGTTGTGTGTCTTAAAACAATCGGATGAAGAATTGCGAGAGTTCTTCACCTACGAACTGTCACCAATCTCAATGTCATTATTCTCTGAAGAGGAGATGAGAAAGGGCACAAAATCCACCTTGTATTCAGTATTTGAACCTGTAACCTTAAATGAGAAGCAAGGGTTAACGGAAGTTTGTAGTAGTTGATGGAGGGCATCTACTTCAAAAAGTTGTGTGGCCTCGAAGCTCATCATTTGGTGCGATAGCTGACAGATACATACAGTACATTACTGCTCACTATGGCTCAAATGTGGCAGTAGTTTTCGATGGTTACCCCATAGATGCTGTACAGAAAAACAAAAAGAGCACTGAACGTCTTCGGAGAGCCAAGTTACAATCATCGCGAGAGATAATTGTTGATGAGAAAACCGTGGCACAGGTTCCTCGACAGAAATTCTTGTCAAATTACAAAAACAAGATTCGTTTCATAAAACTGCTGACAACAAAAATAGGAAATCACAATATTTAAGTACTCCAAGCAGAGGAAGATGCTGATAGGGCTCATCATCATTACAGCTGTAACTGCTGCCTCTACATATGATAAAGTGGTAGTCGTTGGTGAGGATATTTACTTGCTGATCATCCTTACTGCGATCTCAAACTAACGTGAAATTTTTTACAATAAATGTGGAAGAGGCAAAGCATCAGATGCCATGTATTCCAGCATCGCTTCTTCAAAATCCTCTTTGAAAACAGAGATTTTCCTTTTCATTCATGCTTTTAGTGGTTGTGACTCGACATCCTGCTTCTTTGGCTTAGGGAAGATACAAATGATGTCCATAGTCGAAAAAAATCCGGACGTTGAAAAGCAAGCTGCGATTTTTCTGGACACCAACTCTACACCTGACGATATAGCAGCAGCAGGAGAGCGAGTCATAATTGCTGTATACGGAGGCAACCCCAACACCCATAACCTTGACGAGCTGCGGTACCAAATATTCGCCATGGATGTGCCGAAAACCAGCTTCAATCTAGCCAGGTTACCTCCTACACGAGACTGCTCGATTTCACTCCTTGCGGACATACCATCAGGAAAATATTTGTCCTTGCATCAGTTACATATTATTCATCATTTTTTATTCTCATGTATCTTCTTACAGGTTCAGGCGTGGTTGGGAGTTACATGAACCCTCTCTCCTGGGGGTGGATATCCACGCCACAAGGCCTCAACCCCAAAATGATGACCAGAGATGCAGCCTCACAACACCTCTTGCGGATGATTTCTTGCGGCTGCACGAAGGGTTGTGGGAACGCGTGCAGCTGCAAGAAGGCAGGATTAAAATGCTCATCAGTCTGCAGGCACTGTAGCGGGGCCTCTTGTGACAATATACCTGATGTTGAAGTAATAGATATCCCAGAAGGCGACGATCTGTCCGATGTCGAAATGGAGGATGACTTGTGGGCACAAGACGTCGACGATTCATCACCATCTCCTGATGGGGATATGCCATCCCAATACGTCGATCCAGATACGGACGAACCTAAACCGGGACTTTCCAAGAGGGCTAAATTAATTAAATTTTTTGATTTTGAATATTACTCAGTTTCCTAACAAATAAACTTATTAACTTTTGTTGTATTTATCTTTTTTAAATAAATAAAAAAATAAAAAGAAAATACTTTGTTTTTTATCTTTTTTTCTTCATCATTCGTAGCTTAGCTTAAACATCATCATCCCATCATAAAAGTACAGGGCTTCGATAGTATAATCAGGATCAAAATTCATTCAGAACGACAGAATTGCAAAAAATTGCGAAGTTCGAAAAAAATTATAAACTTTGAAAGGCTTAATCTCGGAAACTATTGGGTCTACAGAGACAGTTCTAGTATCATACTGTAGCAAATTTAGTCTACTTTACAAAAGTTTTAAATTTTTTTTAAAACGAGTCCTTTAGGATTATAATCGCGGAAATTTGAAAAAAAAAAACGATTTTTTCGCGGTTTGCGCTTGTCACCTAATCAAGAAGCTGACAGACCCGAAGATAACACTGAACGAGCCACGCATCCAGTGCTGCACCTAATCTAACAACGTACGAGTTATCTGCTGCAATGTACCCCGGCCGTCAGCCCCTATAAAAGAGATCACCAACTGCTAACGAGCGCTTATCTTCAACTTATCATTAAAGGGACTACACGTCCCTTGTTGCTAGATTCTCCAATTGAAACTGTTGTACTGTACTGTTTATTATTTAAATAAATAAATAAAGTTCACCGAATATTCATTTAACGTGTCTGGTGTTTAAAGAAAATCATCAAAAGTTAACTGGCGCCCAACAAAGGAGGCTTCTAGAACTATCCCAAGCTTTCCTGATACCTGGATCTGGCTAAGAAGTTTTGGATGATATCATTTCATCCCGTCGAAGTCTCGAACCCACAAATCGTTAACATCATCAAGATACTATGAAGAAAACGCTGAACTTACATGTGAGTACACTTTTTCAAATTTTCGTCTATCCCATAACCCGATAGATCCTTACCCTTCCTTATCCACAAGGACGGAGTGTATTTTTTTCTTTCTCATCCAAGAGCAAGTTATATTTGTAGTATTAGGTAATTCGATTTTTTTTGCGCTATTAAATTAAATTTAATTTACTTAAAACAATCAAATAAATAATGGCACTAGCAAGTCAGTGTATTTCCGCGTCATGCTTGGACTCCATCTTTGAGTACCATGGGTCTCAAGATGAGCTATATTTTTTTATAAAGTCGGCTAAACGCTTTTTATCGAGAAATGGTAATACGCCGGATAATTTAGAAAAAATTATTTCCAAGTTGAAAGGTAAAGCCCTTCAAGTAATTTTAATGCACGACCATGATCTTACCGTAGAAAATATATTTGAAATATTAAAAAAAGAATGTGGAGATAGTAAGACAATTTCGTTATGGCAAATGGAACTTATCAATTTTCAAAAAGGAAACCGAAATTTCTCGACCGTTATACATGAGGTCAAGAAGATATTATTTATGATAAAAATAACGTAGTCAGTCGGTGCAACTAATGCACCGGTGATCTTTGCCGCATATCAAGATACGGCACGCAATACATTACTTAATATGTTACCAACGCATATGAAATGCGCAAATTTGAATAAAGATTTTGATACTTTGTGTAACGAAATTCGAACTTTAGTCGCGTATGGCGAACTCGATAAAAATAATAATGAAAACCTCACACATAGACAAAATAATTCGTACACGCCGCGTCAGCCCTATAATGAACCCCGCTTTGGTTAATAAAAATAATAATTATGAACCGCGTCAATATTATAATAGACATGAGGATGTCGGCAAGCGCACTGCACCTCATCGTCGCCAAGATGGAGGACCCATCAATAATTTAGAAAATAGTCGCATGGCTCAGGAGTTATTCCACACGGAATATCCTGAGGATTTTCACGAGGTAGAAGTAGAAACTGCACCCCCATAATCCATTTACACAATATAAATTGTGGTTTGCCGTTTATTAAAGCACCCCTAGGAATTAAAATATTAATAGACACCGGTAGTACGAAATCATTCATGACTCGCGAATTATATAATAAACTATTTTTTGACTGTAAATACTTAAAGGAATCTTTTACGGTACAAACAGCGCACCAAAGGACTTGCCATGAAGGAACCGTCATAACCCCTTTCTGGAAGAAAGTTTTTGGTGAAAATGATAATGAAATGCGCTTTCACGTTTTCATTTTTTCAAACAATTATAATGTTTTACTAGGTATGGATTTGTTAAGTTTAATGGAAGCGACTCTAGAATTTAAAAATAAAACGATGCGTACGCCAAACAAAATTATAAAGCTCTTTCATACGGAAGAAACTGACGTCTTAGATAATATTTTAAATAAAAATCGGAATTTATTATCAACGAACTGTGCGCCCCGAGACGAACGCAAAATAACGCCTTTAACAGAAGCGCCGGTCTATCACCGAACTTATCGCCTCCCCCATAATAAACATGACAAAATAGATTTACAACTCAAAAAATACGATTGTACTAATTATGTAGCAGATGTGCTCTCACAAGATGAGATTAATATGAACGAAGCAACCACCAGCTCAATAATGGTAGAAGTTGCCACGTGTTCCCCAAATACTATAGTTGATAACGTTCATATCAACATCGACGATAACGAATCAGGCATTCCAATTAGGTATGAACACCCTGCCCCTAGAATGAATAGGATATTTATCAAAACGGCAAAAAGCGCATCACGAAAACTACAAAATAAAGAAAACGGAACGGACCATGTCTGGTACATACCCCCAGATGATGCAAGCAATACGTTCGTCCAAGTTATAGAACAATGTTGTGATAAGAATAAATACGCCGTAATAATCGAAGACAATTGTATGTACAAAAAATTAAGCGAAAGCTATAAAAAGAATATCGATAAGAGTTCCTTGAAATTAATTCGTTACACTAATATAAAAATTGAACCCGCCAGTAAAGAAGAAGAAGATAATATAATACATTTAACTCACGTAGAAAATCAACGACTCAGCGGATTAAAAGCTCTTTTGACAAAAATAAAAAGAAAATATTATTTTTCACAAATGCGCTACAAAATTACGGAATATCTCAAAACATGCATAATATGTCAACAATTTAAATATAATAGATACCCGGTTTTTGAACCCTTAGAATCCACTATCACTCAAGATTATGTTGCCCAACCCATTAGGGATCGTAAAACTTCACAAGAAATGATCTACAAAGGTCGAAATAAAATAAAAAAATAAAAGTCTAGCCCGTATAACAGACAGATAAATATTGATTGTGTAATCTAAGTAAGACTTGTTATTGGTTATTATCAACGCCCTTACTGGTAATTTAGACGATAGCGACTTAGCGAGTTAAAAGATAAAATAAATTTTAATAATCATAGGTTATCTCTGACCTCTTGTATAATGCAAGACTATTATTCAAAAACTCAAAAATGTTTCCGATAACCAAATTGTCTTATCATAATTATAAACATAAATAGACGATAAGTGCCATCAGAAAATTTTAAATTTGCCCCAGCGTTTACTACAAGTAAAATTAGTTCGATCAGAGAGAAAATTGCACTTGGTAATAAGGCTGACTTTAGTAGAAAAGTTTTTTATGATTATTTCCAAATCTTTCGATACCTACCTTATACCCGTATCCTTCTATCTACCTTATACCTATATCCCTCCCAAGACGAATTTTGAAGAGTGGAAAAGATGTATTTTTAGCCGACAGATGCCAAGAGATGACCGACACCATGAGTATATGCAACAAGGAGATCATAACCTTAGATGACTGCACCAAGGAAAAACCCTCGCGATTGGACAAACTGTAAACCAAGAAGATGTTACAGTTTCTTACTCCAAGGAAAAACTCCAAGTTTTAAAACGTCCACACATCCAAATTCAAAAACTTACAAAAATGCAAATGCATGAACTTACCATTCCTATCGCAAATTCACTTGAAGGAATGTTACACATATCACTGCCCAGTGGCTGCATATGGAAAATCATCAAACCCCTCATCAATAAGAAGAGGAGTTCGAATTTAAGGGGAGGAGTGTCACCTAATCAAGAAGCTGACAGACCCGAAGATAACACTGAACGAGCCACGCATCCAGTGCTGCACCTAATCTAACAACGTACGAGTTATCAGCTGCAATGGACCCCGGCCGTCAGCCCCTATAAAAGAGATCACCAACTGCTAACGAGCGCTTATCTTCAACTTATCATTAAAGGGACTACACGTCCCTTTTTGCTAGATTCTCCAATTGAAACTGTTGTACTGTACTGTTTATTATTTAAATAAATAAATAAAGTTCACCGAATATTCATTTAACGTGTCTGGTGTTTAAAGAAAATCATCAAAAGTTAACTCGCTCGAGGTCACAAAATTTGAAAGGTTTAATCTCGGAAACTATTGGGTCCACAGAGACAGTTCTAGTATCATATTGTAGAAAATTTTGTCTACTTCAATAACGTTGTAAAAAGTTTTTCAAAAGCTAGTTCTTTAGGGTTATAATTGCCAAAATTTGAAAAAATAACGATTTTTCCCGGTTTTATCGTTTTTTGACAAAAGTTGCGTTCGGCCCTCGAGGTCAAAAACTTGGATTATTCATTAGGCCAACATCATAAACAAGCATACTGTGATGTTACTGGACTATTTAGTTTAAAACTGACATTTGTCTTTTTCTTCTATAATTTGAATGAATGAATTTTTAATATAAAATCTTCTCTTAAACCTCGACTAAACTATATTTTTGAACTAAATCATAAATTTCAACAAACACAAGTTATGGCTAACAGACCAGTTAGACAAGCGTATAAAGAAAACAAAAACTCTGACGGTAAATACTAGCTTTGGGCAAAGACTCTATAAATACCAGGCAAATAGAAGCATATTTTTTCATTACTGACTACATATGTATTTTTTAATTTATTACTTCGTCTTATTAAATTTTGTTTTATAAAATGGGGGCCTTAGCACGGGTAAGCCACCCAGTGAGGCCAATGTTATTAAATAATATTGTGAAACGTAAATTATTGTAGCAAATAATAATAAAAATAATAATCACGTAACATCACTTTGCATCATCTGACAACATTTGGTTTCAGGTAGTTCCCAACATTCGCCTTTCCAACCATGGACGTCGACCATAGAATGTTGTCAGAGTTTTCGGAAGTACAGCTGATAGAGTGCCTTTTGGAAGCATCGTCGGAGATTCCCATGGACATCCTGGACAAAGACCCTCACCCCAGCGACCTCACCCTGGCGCTGCTGTCAAATGCTGTCTACATAGAGAAGATAACGCGGGAAACACTGACGGATTACGAGAACAGGTTAGACCTGCCCGACGGCTGGCGTCTGTTGACCGTAGCCTCCAACCGGGATTGGACCAACGGGTACTTTGGAGCGGCGTTCGTGCATAAAGGGTTGCAGCAAGTTGTGGTAGCCCACCGAGGGACCCTACTATCCAACACTGGAGCGCTGTTCACCGATGCTATCGGAATCTGTTGGAACCAATATACGGGATGTATGAACTCCGCTGTAACTTTTGTTGATCAAGTTAGGCAGGTCATCCATTTAGTGAACTCCGAACATGGGAGGTTTTATAACCTCGTTTTGACAGGGCACTCCCTAGGAGGCTGGCTCGCGCAGATAACTGCGTTCTCGGTGAAGTATGTGACAGTGTCTAACGGGACGCTAATCAAGAGCACCAGTGGTGGACTCCACTCTAAGACCGTGGCCTTCGACAGCCCAGGGGCAAAGGACATGTTGTACAAAATACAGGATGAGCATTACACTAGATATGGTACAGATTTTTTTGACAGATTAGGAAGGTTAGACGTAACTGTTTATGTTTCTGCGCCAAACCGCATTAATACTTGTGGAGCGCATCTCAGGACAGTTTATCGTATTTTCATTAATTTGTATGAATACAAATGGGAAGATATTGAAACTGGTTTATACAATTTGAAGACTCACGCAATTGGTAATTTCGTTGAAGCTTTTAAAAAAAGTTTGTCAAATGTAAGCGAAGTATTGGACTGGGCCAAGGACAACAATGAATATATTTCCCTTTTTAAGAATCAACGGTTAAACCAGGCCAATAATTACCACGTAGATTTGGAAAACAATAAAAGAGAATATTTTTTCGAGGAATTAAAAAAACGGTACGAGGTGGCACCTTTTGAGTCCGAACCAGAGGATAAAATTAATGTTAAAAGCAATTTAAGTGTTTTTTCTGAGGATGAAGTAGACATTCTTAATTACTTGACTATTGTTCAAAACAATATGGATGTCAGGGTTTTAAATGAATTTCTTATTTTAAAAAAACTTGAAATCAAAGACGCATTTTTTCTCCCCAATTTTCAAATCAATAACAATAATCAAACAATTAGCTGCGAATCCAAGCAATTGTTAGGAGCACTTACAAGGCATCTTAAACAGCTGATGCGGTGGTTGAGGCCAGAGTTTACGGAGGTGGTGAGGAAACAGATTACAGCATTCCCTCGAGCTGTCGACTTATTTTACCGTGCCGAGGGACAGAGCTTTCTAGACGCATTACCAAAGTCATCACTGAATTTTGCAGACTCCTTAGGCCTCCAGGACTTCTTGGTTTCGGCCACCGAGCGAGTTCTCTCAATAGTAACACGAGATGGTGCTTTCGAGATGATTCGACTTCGGAATATATTTTCCCAAGTAAAAGAAAACATTAAAATGTATGATCCAAATAACATATATACCGGAGAAACTCGTCACACTTTCATAGATTGGTCAAGGTTACGAAAACTTTATGATATTTACGGTTCACCCATTGACCAAAATGATCTAATGATGGTTGATGGTAGCTCGTCCTCAACTACAAGTTCTGAACTTAGCACTTTTTTAAATGATTACTTAAAATGCTCTTCTGCCAACGTGAAAAAACTTGTTTTTATCTCGTCACGCCCAATTGACATGTTCAACTCCTCAAAAAACATAAAAACAATTTATGTTGATAGAAACATTAATCTCATGGATTTATCAAGCGAATCGCAATTTTTTTTACGTTGTAGACCTTTAATATCAACGGGCAATATGGTGAATTATAGTTTTCAAGATTTTTTGGGCGAAAACTGTTCAATTTCTGATATCAATCACTTCCTTAGTTCGGATTGTTTCAAGAAAATAGCGACCAGCGAAGACTTTGTTTTGGTTTTAAAAGATACACGTCCTACGATGAGTGATCTTCAAATGTCTGTAATCAAAACAAATATCGTAACTAAAAAGGAATATGTCCTATATTGTTCAGATTTGCCGAACACTTTGGTGGTGATCAGCGGATTGAACCGCGAGGATCTCGAGACTGGGGCTGGCTGGGACCAGCTCACGGGGAAGGATATCATCCTCGCCGAGAAAGAAGTAGAACTATTCTTTAAAGACACCTGCAACAAAAACCAACATAAATGCATTTACCTGTTTGAAGTGTCTGGGGATGACAAGTCGGATGTCTACTGCAAGCAAATTTATAACAGAGGTTTTTATGTACCTAGGAAGTTTGTCCATCGAGCAAGTTTGAACGTGCGAAAAATCTCTAAAACTAAGCATACTGACGACTTGTTCGTTATTTCTAGTGAGGAACAAAAGACCTCACTCTTAGAAATGATCGAAGAATGTAAGGAAAGGGAAGCTCTTAGAAAAAAAGTACTTATTGCAGCCAACAAAGAACAAGAAGAGAATATAGTTCAGAAATATTCTAATAAGAATATACATTTCGTTAAAATGGGTGAAAGGGATCAACTGAGTGAAAGCGTTAAAAGTTTGGAATCATGCAATGACAGTGATGAAAGTGATGAAGGTAATGCACTTATTGATAGAGATAAAAGTGGTAGATGGGATGAAAGTATAGAAAAGTACCAAAGGGGTGAAGTAGAGTGGCGATATTCCTACGGCTCCATGAAGAGCCTTTACCCTTGTTTGTCTGCAAACCGCTGCAAACCAATAGATGAATTAACATTAAGCCGAACAGAACGCAACTTCGTGATAATTACTGATAAGCCTGGAATGGGCAAAACCACATCCTTGGCTAACCAGTCAAGACTTATATAATCATCATGGGTAATACATATTGAATTGAAAAAATTTCAAGAGCATTTAGACAATCTTTCAGAAAAACTTACTCCTCAAAACGTGGCAATTTTTTTATTGAGTGAGTGCTGCTCTAGAGCTGATAACGATCTAGCACACAAACTGTTGGTATATTTGCTCCAAACTAAGTCGTGTTACAAGCGGGTTGTTTTGATGGTTGATGGTTTTGACGAGTTAGATGACTACATTAAAAATAAAGAGAGTTCTAAAGATAAACTTGTCAAACTATTTGCTTTTTTACAAAGTAAGCCGACGATAAAATTGTTTTTGACTGTTCGAAAATATTTGAAAAAATCATTAGAAAGAAACTTAAACCAATTCTCTTCTTCATTCGTTAGGATCAATGCACATGAGCAACAAATTTTTTTATTTAAGTTTTGGCGGTCTTTTTTTCCCCTCGAGTTGAGAATTAACCAAGAGGAAGTAGAGGAGCAACTCAATAAATATGCGGGAGAGGTGCTCCAACGGACTAAAAAAGTACTGGGGCCAGACATGGACCACTTCATGGGAATTCCCCTGCAATTAAGAATGCTGGCCGAAGTCTGCAGACCGCAAAGTGATCAACTGGTCGAGTCTCCAGAAATTTTATTTAATCAGTTTAAAATAATAAGCACACCAAATCTGTACAAGAAGTTCATAAGTCTAAAATACGAAATTTATATACACGATAAAATCTCAATAGGAAAAGCGTTGGATGATGATGATATTAACAAAAAATACCTGGAACCATCAACGGAAATGCACGGTAAACTCGGTTTCAAAACATTATTTCCCATGTTTTATGATAAGAACATTTCACCGATTACAAACCCAGATCTAATTAAATTGAATAGGATTGGTTTAATACAGTCGAAAGGAAATGGAGAATACCAATTTATACATAGAACTTTAGCAGAATATTGCTGCGCACAGATGGTGGTGCAATGGATAAATCAAGAAGAACGTCTTCCACAAGACAGTGCTTTCAAGTACCAATTGATCAAAGAAATTCTTCTGCCGAAAATACTTTTGCAAGCTGACATCAAGGTGATTAGATTGTTTTTGAATTTTGAATTAGGTGAAATTGCAATGTCAGAGACAATACTTAAAATAAACGCTGAACATATTAGTCGACTGTGGTCAGAAGAAAATGCAAAATTTAGGAATCAAGAACACCAAACCGCTTTGCACATAGCTGTCCAAGAAAAAAACGAACATATAGTCCAGCTTCTCCTTAGTGGGTTGAGAATAGAAAATACACAGGAAGTTTTCATCTCCTTCATTACCCAATACGACAATAACAATCACTCGGCATTTCATATAATAGATAAGCAGGAATTTTCTGGATTCACTGAAGATGACAAGTTATGTAATAGAATAATGGAAAATATTTTACAATTTATCCATGTGGATATGTGTTCTCATGAAACTAGGAAAAACATACTATTTTTTTGCTTATTTAATGGAGATATTTCTAAATCATATGTTTTAAAATTTATGCAAGAATCGGGTAATGAAATTGTAGGCAGAAGACTATTAAAAAAAATTGCAATCAGAATAAAGAAATTTGAATTAGAAATTAGTTCGTTTATGTCTGCTTTACATAAAAATAATATTCAACGTATGAGAGAAATATTAACTAAAAGATTAATAAATAATATTGAACGTTCTACCTTGCTATTTTTGAAACACAAATATCATGGAATGAAGACCGTTCTTCACTTCGCTGCTAAGGGCGGTTATCTCAATATTGTACAATTACTAGCAGAGCAATCCTATATTTCCTTTAATTTATTAATGACACGGCTCGATGATGACAAAAAGACTCCTTTACTTACAGCAGCTGAGTGCGGTCACTTGGATATTTTCAAGTTTTTAGTGGAACGCGGCGCAGACATCAGTGCACCGTCAGCCCTAATGCTCGCGGCTGGCGGTGGACACGTATTAATTGTAGAATATATTGTCAATAGCTGTACTAATGTTATAAACTCTGCAAATGAACGCGGAGAGACGGCACAACATTTAGCGGCACTACAAGGCCATCTTCCAGTTATAGTATGTCTCTTGGAAAGCGGTGCGGACGTAAACTGTGCAGATAACGAAGGTGAGACTATATTACATTTGGCAGCATATAAAGGCTATCTACCGATGGTAGAGTATCTCATTAAATTCGGTGCTGATGTAAACTCCACAAACAAACGCAGGGAGATTGCACTCCATTCAGCGACATGGACAGGACATCTCTCGATCGTAGAGCATCTTGTTAACAGTGATGCCAATGTAAGTTCTACAAATAAATTCGGGGAGACTGCACTACTTGTAGCGCTACGGCAGGGTTATCTCCCGATCGTAGAGTATCTCATTAAAAGTAAGGCTGATTTAAGCTCTTCAAGTAAACACGGTTTTTATCCATTATTTGTAGCGATCCAGGGAGGGAGTCTACAGGTCGTTGAGTACCTTGTCAAAAGTGGTGCAGATTTGAACTCCACACTGAATAACGGTGAGACTGCTGTACATGTTGCGGTATCCAAGGGCCATCTTCCTATTTTAGAGTACTTAATTAAAAGTTGTGCTGATGTAAACTCTACCGATAATAACGGCCAGACACCATTGCATGCGGCAGCACGCGAGGGGCATCTGCCAATCGTAGAGTATCTCGTTATTAATGGCGCTGATTTAAACGCAGTAGATAATAAAAGTAGGACTGCGCTGCATGTATCAGCAAAAAATTGCCATCTTCGGATTATAGAGTATCTCTGTTACATTGGCGCTGATATAAACGCTTAAAAAAATGATGGTCGGACTGTACTACATGTAGCGGCATTGACAGGCCATCTCTCAATCATAGAGTGTCTCGTTAAAAGTGGTGTTCAAATAAACGCAACGTGCATTGACGGCCGGACAGCACTTTGTTTTGCAGCACAAGAGGGCCATCTCAGGATTATAGAGTATCTCGTTAATAGTGGTGCCGATATAAAGAATAACGGCTGGAACGCATTACTTCTAGCAACAGAGCGGGGCCATCTTCTGGTCATAGAATATCTTGTTGAAAATGGTGCCGATATAAACTCCACAAAAAATGATGGCAGGACTGCCCTTCATGTAGCGGCGTGGAAAGGTCATCTCCTTGTCATAAAGTATCTCGTTGAAAGTGGCGTTCAACCAAATGCAATTGATATTGACGGATGGACTGCATTGCAGGTATCGGCTAAGAAAGGCCATCTCCCGGTCACGGAGTATCTTCTTCAAAATGGCGCTGATATACACTCTACAACAAATGACGGTTGGACAGCGTTACATTTTTCGGCGTGGGAGGGTAATCTCCCGATCACAGAATATCTCGTTAAAAGTGGTGCTAAAATAAACGCAATAGATTGTGAAGGATGGAATGCACTTCATTTTGCATCACAGGAGGGCCATCTCCCGATCATAGAATATCTCGTTAAAAGTGGTGCGGATTTGAACTCTATAAATAATAATAACGGCTTGACTGCATTTTATCTAGCTGGTTTGAGAGGACATCTTCCGGTCATGGAATATCTCGTTAAAAGTGGTGTTAAAACAAACACAACTTATGTTAACGGCTGGACTGCATTGCTTCTGGGAGCAGAGCGGGGCCATCTCCCGGTCATAAAGTATCTAGTCCAAAATGGCGCTGATATAAACTCTACAAAAGATGATGGCAAGACCGCATTACATATAGCGGCATGGGAGGGCCACCTGCCAGTTATAGAGTATCTTGTTGAAAGTGGTGTTAAAATAAACGCAACAGATTTTGAAGGATGGACTGCACTTCATTTCGCAGCGCAGGAGGGCCGACTCCCGATCATAGAATATCTCATTAACAGTGGTGCTGATTTAAACTCTACCAATAATAACGGAGCGACTGCATTACATGTAGCGACATTAAAAGGCCATATCCCGATCATCGAGTATCTCCTTCAAAGTGGTGCTGATGTAAACTCTACAGAAAATCACGGTTTAACAGCATTACATGTGGCAGCGCAGATGGGCTTTCTCTCAATAGTGAAATACCTCCTGCAGAAGGAGGTGGACCTTGACAGGATGACCAGTGGGGGATGGACTGCACTAGCTATGGCAGAGTGGTTAAAGAAATGGGATGTGGTGCACATCCTGCGGAACTGGAGATCTGGTGACGTGCTAAAAAATATTTAATCATCAGAAAATGTATTCGAGTTACCGATAGTCAAAATAATTGTAGTCATGTTTACTCATACCTACCAAGAAAAGCAATTTTCAGGCTCCACATTAAAAAAAAATCACTTATATACCTGATGCACCATGTATACCTATCACTTTAATATCAAGCAAACTTACTTTGACTAGATGGCTGTCAACATGGCTGTTTAATAGGGTGGTTAACTTTGACTGTGGTTCAGTAAAGATTATTTTTTTAATGTAAGATCGTCGTATTTTTTTGCACTATCTTATTCACATTATTTTTTTCAATATAATGGTACCTACCTACCTGTCTGACGAAGGTTTGAAAAAGAATTGATATTGAGATAGTGATGTTCTTGGGACGAATTGTAGGTATAACTCCTTATTTATAATAAATAAATAATCAAATTTGCGCTTTAACATTTCACTTTAACAGCCTTGCTAATAAAAAAAAAAACACTTTAAAAGATGTTTTCGTTAACCATTGAATAAAGACTGCACAGCTCAGATTCGATTTGGTACTAATAAAAATGTCTTTAACTGTGCTCCGAAAGAGCTGGCAACGTTGCATTTTAAGAAATTCCTGTCTTGAAAAGTGTGTTTATTTCGAACGCAATTTTTTTAATTGACTGTAACCGCTTGAATTTAGTAAGAAATCTGATGTTTTTTTAATACCATGAATAATGTCTTACGGATGTGCAGATTGTGTAGGTGCATGTGGAGGTAAATATTAATCCAAGAAATCAACGTTGTACAAAATTCGTTTGAAAATAAAAATACGTTATATTTTAAATAATAGTTCTACAATAATTGTGTCCGTGCAGGTACTAGCATTAAAAATATACATGAACATATTATATAAATCATAAGTTAGGAGTCATATTCAGCCAGACTTCACATTTAAAAATTTATTCTGCTTTTTCTATAGATGGTTTTTTTATCTGTACCTTTATTTTATTAAATCATACTTTTTAATTTTTTCACGAGTTAAATATTCGAAATTTTTATTTGTACCTTTTATTTTACAAAATCTTAATTTTTAATTTTTTCACAAATTATTTGTGGTTTTTTTAAGTTTTTTGATCTAACCTATCTGTAGTTACTTCCCGACCTTCCTCGTCCTCATTCCCCTACTACCGTCAGCCTCACAATGCACCCCATTTAGGGACGCCATAGTCTCGCTGGTTTTAGGCAGTTGGGAACAGTTGAGACTCTTGTGAGGTACAAGACAACATAAAAAAAAAAACATTATTTTGTATCGTAAAAGTAAGCTATTTTTGTTTGTAAGAAAATAAATTTAAGCTGTTTTGTTAACAACTTACTTCTACGATATTGACTTATTTGTGTAGGTAAGTGATTTCGAAGAATGCTCATAGATAGTGTCCAATTAAAAGCTTATTGAAATAACAGATACAATAATGAATAACTCAATCGCAATCTACTGACCTCTATAACTAAATTTGTTTGTTTTTCGGCCATTTGTTTGTTTTTTTAACCCTTACAAAACCCAAAACAGGTATTTCTAAATGTAATATGTTAGTTTTAAATCTCTAAATTTAATTTTTCGAAGAAAACTTCTTCTAAAAGGTTGTTACTTTGTGATGTCATTATTTATTTATTAAAAAAAAATAACTTAGTTTACATCACTTTATTTTTTATATTTTATACTATCAACATGTTTCTTCAGGAATAAAAGTATACATCATTCTTCAGGAATAAAAGTATACATCTAAATTTAAGTCGCAGTTGTAAAATTGTATGTCATGGAGTCACTGGTATTAAGTCAGTAGTTATAAGTCTCAGGCCCGATATATCAGTTGGTTAAAAGCTCAGCTTGGTTAGAATGACGAGCTTAGCACAGTTTGGAACATAATCCGTATATATTGTTCGAAAGCCTAGACGTCACCAATATTACGTGCACCTGAATTTAACAGAGGAACGGTTTTCTTTTTTCTTTGAAAAACAAATCTGCTGTCTACAAAAATGGTATATATACTCTCTACTGTCATCTTCATCGAGACATCTCTATGCGCCGAGAAATCGCGATATTTCACAAACAACGGCAGTTTTATTTCAGACGAGATTAAAACTAAACTTTTTTTAAATTTTATAATTCGTTTTTCTGGTTTGATTATCAATTAATAACATCGCAATTCCTCATCGTTCGATTAAAATAAAAATGCAAAATTGTAAAATTGGGTAATTTTGGGATAGGCAAAATTTGACAGAAAACTATTTTCTTATTATTCGAAGGGTTAAAGTTGATATTTGAACTAGTTATAACTTAATTTTGAAAAAAAAATTCAAATCACAAAAAAAAACTTGAATTAACTAATGAAATAAAAGTTTTGATGAAATTCTAGAAACTAATAAAAATTTGGTGAAAATCCAGCGAAAATAAAAAGTCACGTTATCACTAACCTTCGTCGATGCGACGAGCCATGGTTACTGAATTGGCGCTCATGGACTCCCCCCATCGTCTGCACTACCGTCAATAGCAGAAGTAACGGGCCGATTGAGATTAGCATTATTGTATGAAAGAATTACGGTCGCGAGTGCGAAAGTAATCGCGGTTTTTTTTAATTCTGCGTCGTCGATTCGACGAAGGTTAGTGATCTAGGGTTAATAGCCAAATATTATTGTTACGTTGTAAACAGATTTATTTGAGATATTTACATGAAGATTGTTTGTAACGTATCTTGTTTTGACGCATTTATGTGAATATTTTGTGAGTTTCTAAACAAACAAAAAATGTTATGTTGCTAGATCTAGCAACTTGTTAATATATATTTAGAAAACTGAAATTCTTTTCAATCTCACATTTTATTATATATGCTAAAAAATCAATGGAAATGCTGGGTCTAATTCCAAGGATCTTCGAGGATTTCCAAAATTCATACGTATTTCACATCTTGCGAATTTCTGTAGATAGAAATCTTCCAGAATATAATTATATATCTATAACACAGTAAGCACATAAATACCCTTGAAATAGTGAGGTACCTGCAAATTTTAAGTTGTATGCAATTTAAACTTGGAAATCCTCTGTAAATAACGATTATGATTTGGTGCTGTACTGTAGGTAACTCACAAATATTCACAAATTGGCGGTAGGTATTAATTATTGTGAATGCTATTATTTTATTTCTATATTATATAGTTTAGTTTAGGCGATAGATTTTGTTGGAATTTTGATACCATTTACTGGTTGCTTCCGAAATTGCTTAAAGAATTAGTGCTTTAGAAGCACCTGCAGTGAACTGTAAATACTAAGAATGAAACGAGATGATTTGGTATTTGCTGGAATTGAGTGATATTATGTATTGGAAAAAACAAGGGATGCAAGGAAAAAGGAATGACCAATCACTTACCATTGTAAAGGAGCACACAACACTACCGATGTTATGTACTTTCAAGATGGTCGAATTCCTTTTTTTTTTCAAAACTCTTAAATCAAAACTGACTATTTTCTCTGATTGGGATTGTACAAAGAATTTTAGTTTTGTAACCTATGTAGTACCGTTTATAGACAAGTTGGTATGTTTATATCAAAATTTTGTATTTTTTGCTGGTTGTTTTTTTGTTGTATGTTGCAAATACAAAATAAAATTATTAATAAAGAATCATTACCAAAAAATTGTTTTATTTGCAAGGTTGGGATGTTTCGCAGAAAATCACATGGGATCATTTGTCATGGAATTCAAAATTTCAGCTTTAGTGATCAGATGACAAGCATAACCACATGACAGTAGTTGGGTTATCCGGCTGAATACGATTTGTTCAAAAGCTGAAACTGGCCTGCAATTTACCATTCGTTGAACTATTTTTCACAACGTGCGCCAATGGGTTGAATGAACATTTTATATGAAGTGAAAAAAAAAATCGTCTTCTTGACACATCAAAATAAATAAGAAGAAGAGTTAATTAAACTAGATAGATACAATCATAAAATATTCAAATAAAAATATCTTTGAAACAATCGTTTCAGAGATATTTCAATCTTTCATGTTTTTTGCATCAACATGTGAATGAAAAATTAGAGTACCTTTATAAAATAAACATGATTTGCTTTATAAATATGTCGCATGCCAATTGTAAAATTAGGTAAATCATGATAAGCCTCAAGAACTTCACGATCTGCCGCCAGGCATTTAACTATGTGGCAAGGCGCATCACGATCTGCCTGATTTTACGATTGGCCTACAACGTATATATAATGCAGGTGGATTACTTCAGATGCAGACTTGGAAATTGATAAATAAATCTTCCAAGTGTAAGAACTTTATTGTAAATCAGGGTTATCCTATAAATAAATGGTTCCCGGGGTGACAATTCTGCTCCATTGTCAGTTTTAAATTATTGTAGAGAAACACAGAGATGATGTTTATTTATGTTTATTTGTTGTGCTTCATCACAAGAAAAATTCACAACAATTTAACAAAACAAAATAATATTTTATATACAATATACAAAAGACAGGGTAGATGTGTTTGTAGATCAGTCAGGTGAAGATTTAGGGACGGGGGCGTAAGCCTTACCAGCCACCAGCGGCAGCCTTGGCAGCGAGGTGGGCGGCCTTGGCGTGAGCTACCTCGGGTGTGTCTACCACACGGCCATCTTGTCCCAGAGGAGCGGCTCCATGAGCCCATGAGCCTTGGGGGGCAGCCCATGCACCTCCCCATGCGGCAGCGGGAGCCCACGCAGATCCTCCGTTAACAGCTGCCAAATGGGCGGCCTTGGCTTGAGCGACTTCGGGGGTATCTATGACGCGTCCGTCAGGGCCAAGAGGGGCGGCTCCATGAGCCCATGAGCCCACAGGGGTGGCCCATGCTACGGGGGTAGACCATGCTCCTACAGCGGGGGCCCAAACTCCGGCTCCATTAACAGCGGCTAAGTGAGCGGCCTTTGCCTGGGCGACCTCAGGAGTATCAACGACACGTCCATCAGCGCCAAGAGGAGCGGCTCCATAAGCCCATGCTCCGGGGGCAGACCATGCTCCTACAGCAGGAGCCCAGGCACCAGCCCAAGCATTGTTCCACTGTCCATTGTCCTGGCTCTCGGCCAGACCTTCTCCCCTCCACTGACCATCTTCCAGGGGGTTTCCAGATACCAGGGCGCCCAGGCACAGGAAGGTTGCGATGCACTGAAAAAACATAAAATGATTAAAACATGACTTCCAATGAACTTTGAAAATAAAAATATTAGTTCTTCTAATAGTGGAAAATTATTTTGTGGTAACATTTTAAATTCAAATTAATAAATTACGTTGTATTAAGCACTTAATTATTTATAAAAACGGACATGTTTCGTCAGCAAAGCTGACTTCCTAAGTTTTATGTTTTTATGTCTATTTTTTTTCTCTATTACCTATGTATGTCTATTTTTAAAATTAGTTCTGTCAAAACCCTGAGGAAGTCAGCTTTGCTGACGAAACATGTCGGTTTTTATAAATAATTAAGTGGTTAATACAACGTAATTTATTAATTTAAAAATATTAGGTTAATGATTGACCGAAGAAAAGAGTTTGTTTCGTGTTTTTTTTTCTTATGAATTTATATTTAAAAACCTTTCAATATTATTTATTTGTACGTATAATCTAATCAATATGTAATCTTGTAGTTAGTTGTACTTACAATTGGATTCATTTTGCTTGTGATGTGTTTGCCTTTTCAGAAGAAAACTGCTTGTGCCTGTTCAAACTTAGAGTCAGGTTTTATATTCGGCCGCTTGGTCAAATGGTGGGAGACATTTAGGATGTTTAATAATTTGAAGTCAGTGGAACCACACATCGAATAGTAAAAAAAAATGTTACTTGTAAGAGGGATCGCCATTTCGCGAAAATTTTCATGTTACCATCTACGAAATTTAAAACATTTTTACTTATTGCCATTTCGATTAGTTTTTTTTTCTTTTGCACGCATTGAATTGCATCATCAACAGCTTTTTTTGCTAATTAATTTATTGTAGCAAGGTCACGCTCCTTATATTCGTAGCTCTATGCCGTGTAACTAAATTCTGCACATTGATCTCAATTTACACATTAATATTAGACTGAGATCAACTAATAAATTAGAATTAGTATCTGTAACGACCGATATCGCGACACTCGAAGGTGGACTGTAAATCTGTAAATTTGATGAAAGACAATTATTGCCGGCGTTTTTAAATCGATCACAGGAAGAGAAAATTTGAAGGGAGGAAGCCCTACCTTTCATGGAGTACTATACTGCTTATATCCAATGGTCTTCCAGATTAGATGGTCTAAAGTTTGGTTCAACTTCACCGTCACTTTATATGTTTTAAGAAGTAGTTTTTAAATAAGAATTACAAGAGAGAGCTCAGTAGAGATGTAACCAAAGATACAATTTAGGAGGCGGGAATGGGTACCGCCGCCCCGGGAACCTTTATTGGATAACCAACACCTCTGCCACAGGTCACCCCAAGTCGTCGCTTCAGTTCTTATTTGTCCAACAGACCATTTTAGTTTTTGTTAAATCTCCATTTTAAAATTAAAAATTAAGTATAAAAAATGATAGTTAATCATTTGGACAAATACGAACTAAAGCGACGAAGTGGTTCGCTTCGTTTGGTGATTTAGCAGGGGTGCCCGGGTCCATGGGGTGAGGTTTGTCTTGGTCTTGGAAGCGGATGACCTGGACACACTGAACCCCATATTCCTACCCACCCCTTAAACCATTTTCCTTCCCAGAACTCTCCTCTCCTTCCTTTCCTTTAAAAAAACCCTCCACACAGCATCCCCGAAGATGACATAAGAAATTATTTTCCTCTGGGCCTCCTGCATGGAGCTCATGTAAAAAAAAACTGATAAATTAGGATTAGTGTTAGTTATGTCTGTTATTAATATGTTAAATATTCCTCTGACTATTTCTAATGTTGAAACCTTTAATTTACTGTGTAACTCCATTTAAATATGAAATTTTGATGGATTAAAAACCTTTACATATTTTTGCTTTACTATTAGTGATTCGCTACGTTTGGTGACTTAGCAGGGATGCCCGGGTTCATAGGGTGAGGTTGTCCAGGTCATGGCGGTGGACGCATCTGCCCACCAGCAACATGGCAGGCTGGATCGGGCGAGAAGGGAGTCTCTGACTTCTCCAGCTGTACCCTCTCGGAACATCGCCTTGCACCGCAGTGGTAGGGATGGATTCATACGTCCTATAATGAAAAATGTTTATTTTTAGTACAATAAGGTTATACCGTAGGTCGTTGGCAGATTTGTTAAATTTTCAAAAAAAGATTTTGCATTATACCACACCCATTTTAAATCATATAATCAAAATCATGCAGGACAATAAATCAATACGTTATCTGGGTATCACATGTTTAAGAATTTTAATTTTAGTTTAAATAAAATCATTAAAAAAAATACGTGCACCTGTTTTTTGACGAAAATTGGATCATCACGCCTTTTTCAGCATTTTTGGATGTAGGTATAAATTAAAGCAAATTGGAATGAAATAAAATCGATATTGAGTTATAATTTTAAAAAGCTGGTACGGAGAACAATTAATCTTTCTCAATGTAACCGCCCTGCACGATCATAATAACAACTTTCGACGAAATGTGGATTTTCGGCCGCTGGCTGGTTAAACGCTCTTAACTAACAGATTGCAATCTTTAGAGCTCAGGCGTCGAGTGGGAGTGCTGTTTTTGTTCTTCCGGTATTCCAATGGAAGATGCTCCGAGGAACAAGCGTCAGTGCATTGTAGGGAAACACGCCATACGAACGCTTGTGTTTCATCCATCCTACACCATGGGTCCCCTCAAGACCAAAGTTCATTCCTTCCTCTCCTCAATAAGAACTTCCACACTCCAAAGCATGTCATATGCATAGGCCCTGAGAGAAATTATTTTTCTCACGGCCCCCTATGTGGAGTTAATGTTAAAAAAAGTCTCCTCACCCGGTCCAGACGTGGGCAAAAGCATCCGTCGCGAAGATCTATACAAATCTCATCCCATGAATCGGGGCACCCCTCAGTCACAAAACGCAGCGAACCAAGGTTAGACATCCACCATATACCGCCATATATGGGATGAGGTTTATCTAGGTCTTGGTGGCGGATACGTTTGCTCAACCACTGCGTCGCGGGCTGGATCGTAGGAGACTGATTGTGGGAGGCCTTTTGACCTCTCTAGCCGGATTCACCCGACCCTTCGCCTTGCACCGCAGTGTGAGGAATAGATTCAAACGCCCATCACTCCTCCTGACCACACTGACCCCCAGATTCCTACCCACTCCTTTACCTACTCATACCTTTTTCCTTCCCATATCTTTTTCTCCTTTCTTTCCCTTAAAAAACCCTCCACACAGCATCCTCGAAGATGACATAGGCCCCTAGGGAAATTGTTTTCCTCGGTGTCTCCTGTGTAGAGCTAATATAAAAAAATACCTGCCACTCAAATTCTCAGTTATAATATTAAAAAATATATAAATTTTACCAATCAAACTATTTTTATTTTAGAAAAAGTTGACAGCAAATCTGAGATTATATAATCATATTATCTAGTAGTTAATTATGCCAATTATGAACTTTCCATTGATGATAGTGATAGTGTTGTCTTAATTAATTAATTTATTTTTTAGTTACAATATATTACAAGGGTGGGGGGAGGAGGAACATAGGAAAAGGATTAAAAGGCAAAGGACGGGAATATAATATGGGGATTGAACTTTTTAATTTGAGTCATGTTCCTTAGTAAGTTTTCGTTTTATGTCACGTAAAATCGAGTTAAAACTCTCAATGTGATAATAATTTAAATTAAATGTGTGCGTGGTTCCGTAGATAAATGAGTTTAGTTTGGAGTTGGTCTTGCAAAGAGGGAACGAAAAATTTGCCAATATACCTGATTTTATTGTTTTTTTCTTTTAAGGACATATTATGGGAAGAAGAAGTTCTGTGAATGATAAATGTTTCTAGAATAAAGATCATTTAAGATAACAACATTCATAAATATATAATTATATTCACATGACAACAATTACCATGCATTCATAACCATAACCATATCAGTTGACTTAAAATGATGTAATTTTAAAAAATATTGCATTATGAAAGTTTTTATAAACATAGTTTGAGTTCACGTATTT
Organism: Limnephilus marmoratus; assembly: GCA_917880885.1. Lineage (NCBI taxonomy): Eukaryota > Metazoa > Arthropoda > Insecta > Trichoptera > Limnephilidae > Limnephilus > Limnephilus marmoratus. The sequence goes on along the minus strand of OU862927.1, from coordinate 4,691,324 downwards.
AATCGAGTCATTTTAAATTCAAACTATTTTTTTTCTAAGGATCTTTAAAAATTACACTTTGTACCATTTTGGAGGCATATGACTTTCTAAGGAATAGGCCTTTTTCTGCGTGCACTTCCATTTCTAATTTCCTAATCAATAATAAGGATTATCTCATGCAGTATTAATATTTTACGTAAAAATACCCTCGAGAAACAAACCATTTTCATCCCCTAAATGAAATAAACAACAACCATGACCGTAAAATGTTCGTAGGGTGTTAATAACTTGACTTTTGATGGTAATGTAAAACTGGTTTACTGCAAGTTATTATAACAGTTATAAGTATTATTTTGGTTTGCATTTTGACCTTCTTCTAAAAACGACATAACTTAAAATGTTTGTGCTACGCACGTTGCAATTCAAATCGAATAAAATAAATTAATTCAGTCAATGGCAATTTGTAAGAAATGTTAATAATTTGGTTGGCAAGTCAATGTTGTGATTGTTACTAATCTAACTTTTTGATTTCTGACTTTTATATTACTTGTTGTTTGGCTTGAATGAGTATTCAAAAATATATCACTTCCTCAATGTCTTTCTCCCCACTATTCTCTCTGGTCCTGCCCAAATATAAAGACCGAATCTACCTCTGACAAGGCACAAGCAGTTTTCTTCCGAAAAGGCTAACACATCACAAGCAAAATGAATCCAATTGTAAGTACAAATCAGCATTATATTTGAACGGTTTGAAAAAATCTTCTCGTTATTTACCTGCCATATAAAATATCTACCTACCGTTGAAAACAAATGATTTATCTAAATGGTAGTATCGTCAGTCATCACGGCTTATTTGTTTTCCACTGAAGTCGCGGCATCTTTAGCAAACTGTATTTATAACCGATATGGTTTTTTAGTGCATCGCAACCTTCCTGTGCTTGGGCGCTCTGGTGTCCGGAAACCCCCTGGATGATGGCCAATGGAAGGGAGAAGGTCTGGCCGAGAGCCAGGACAATGGACAGTGGAACAATGCTTGGGCTGGTGCCTGGGCACCCGCTGTAGGAGCATGGTCTGCCCCCGGAGCATGGGCCACCCCCGTGGGCTCATGGGCTCATGGAGCCGCCCCTCTCGGCCCTGATGGACGTGTTGTAGATACCCCTGAAGTTGCCGCGGCTAAGGCCGCTCACTTAGCAGCTGTTAACGGAGCTGGAGCTTGGGCCCCCGCTGTAGGAGCATGGTCTGCACCCGGAGCATGGGCCATCCCTGTTGGTTCATGGTCCCATGGAGCCGCCCCTCTCGGCCCTGATGGACGTGTTGTAGACACCCCCGAGGTTGCCCAGGCCAAGGCTGCCCACTTAGCCGCTGTTAACGGAGGATCTGCGTGGGCTCCTGCTGCTGTGTGGGGAGGTGCGTGGGCTGCACCCCAAGGCTCATGGGCTCATGGAGCTGCTCCCCTGGGACAAGATGGACGTGTGGTAGACACCCCCGAGGTAGCTCACGCCAAGGCCGCCCACCTCGTTGCGAAGGCTGCTGCTGGTGGCTGGTAAGGCCCACGCCCCCGTCCCTACATCTTCACCTGACTGATCTACAAACAATTCTACCCCGCCATGCGCATATTGTACTCGTACATAAAATGTAATATTGTTTTTGTTAATATGTTGTGAATTTTTCTTGTGATGAAGCACAACAAATAAATATATATATGTTCATAAACTCTGTACTTCACTTTAATTCTCAAAAACTTACAATGTGACAAAATCACTTATTTGGGAGGCGACCGCCGACCCCGGAACAATTCATTGAATAACCAACACCCCTGTCAAAGGTCATCCCAAGAAGTTCACTTTGGCGATTCATTAGAGGTTCCCGAGTTCAAGGGTGATGTTTGTTCGGGTTTCGGCTATGGATGCATATATCTACCTACTGCAATGGAAGACGGGGAGTAGGGATGCAAGGTTTTTAAAAAATATCGATATATATATCGAATTAAGTCGATATCGATATATCGGCCTACTAGACCGATATATCGATATTTTTTTTTTTTTTTAAAGTTCATAGAAATCCAATGTAGTTACAGTTATATCAAACGTTTATCGATTATGTATGTATATATTTTTTTACACTTACTTATGTGAATAATCACAAAAATCGGTTAGGTTAATAAAATGTGCTTTTTTCATAATTTATTTAAAAAAAAATTTCAGTATTATCGAACTTTAAATATAAACTTTGTCTGCTTAGCAGTTTGCTTCTTTGTAGCCGGTTTCTGCTTGAGTTATAGTGGCTGCTGCCATTGAAAAAAGACGTTCACAAGGAACACTTGTTGCCACAATTGGTAGATAACTCATTGCCACTTTAAAAAGATTGGGATATACACCTTACATCTCTTGCCATGTTTCAAGAATGTTTACTTTTAGAATTTTTACAGGAGCAGAAAGATATAACGTAAGTTCGTCGTCACCGTCAGTTTTTTTTATTTTTATTTGCGTGTGAGCCAAAGATTTATGGTGCTTCCGAAAATCAAGTTCACCTTTATCTTCATCCGATACTCGATTCGATATGTGGGAGCGGGCCGGATCGGCAGAGACGGGAGACAGAAATGAAAGGCGTCAGTCAAAGATGTGAGTCAGTCGTTTATTGGGCTACGTAGCAAGGTCGGTGAAAAGGTAACAAGATGTATGCGGAGTGCCGTGGAGGAGATTCTGCAGGCGCACGGAGATGATGGTGTGGTGAAGGTCGATGATGCTGTGGTGGAGCAGACCACGGGTCTGCATGTCACCAGCGCGTTGCTCGACACCATGGCGGTGGAGACGACCTATCTTCCAGGCCGTTGCTCAACGCTTTGAGTCGCGGAGATGAACGGTGAGTGGCTCGGTGAGCTGAGCCACCAGCAGGTAGTCCTGGCGAGGCAGAGCGTGTTTCCATGGCAGCGAAGCACGGTGAGCTTCGGGGTGTCATGAAAAGGTCAGCTGATCCCTTGGCTGAAGGTGGCGTCGAACCTTATAAGTCGCTGGATGTAGCTGTTCTCAGAAGCTGAAGACACGATGGGCCTTATAGCTGAGACGTGTGGAATCCTCGAGGAAGCTGCCCTGGATGTGTAGAGATGCCGTGCAGGAGCACTTGTGCGGAGATCTGTTACTTGTTGATAGTCTTTTACTGAGCAGTGAAATTTACAATCATATCGGAAAAACGAGCGTGACAGAAGAACGGGACCATTTGTTTTGGCTTGATGTTCTAAAGACTAATGTACAGGGAATTTGAATGTTTCGGTACTTTCTTTCAGATGGCGAAAGATAATGCGTCGCCACAGATCGGAAAACCAATAAATATCGATATGTCAACTCCTAAAAATATCGATATTTATTGATATCGACGATACACCGATATCGATATCGATAAACTAGATATCGATATCGATAACTATCGGAGAAAGATATAACGTAAGCTCGTCGTCACCGTCAGTTTTTTTTCTTTTTATTTGCGTGTGAGCCAAAGATTTATGGTGCTTCCAAAAATCAAGTTCACCTTTATCTTCATCCGATACTCGATACGATATATTGAGTTTTTCGATATTGATATATCGATATCGGTGTATCGTCGATATCGATAAATATCGATATTTTTAGGAGTTGACATATCGATATTTATTGGTTTTCTGATATATCACTGCATCCCTAACGGGGAGAGGCCTGTTGAGGGAAGCCCTTTTACCTCTTTCATACTTTCATTCTTTCTACCCACCCCTCACAACTTTTTTCTTTTCAGATCCTTTTCTTCTTCCTTTCCTTAATAAAACCCTCCACACAGCATCCATCCCCAAAAATGAGAAGGTTGTTAAAAAATATTCAATTGGATAAGACAACACAATTATATAAAGATAACCAACACATATATAAACAACAAGATAACAACAAGATAAACACCAACCTTTTTTACACAACAATACGAACGCTGCAGCCAACTCCACCATTTCCCGGATCCTTCAAAGTTTCAACTCTATTAAAAAAACCACAAATACCGATATATTTTTTGATTCCCTCCCTCTATTTAAGAAAAAAATTTTAGCACACTGAACTCGCACACATAACACACACATCCACACACCCTTGTTTGTCCAATCCCGATTTCGAGGACTTCAACTGGCTACCCGAATTCGAGGTCCTATTATATTATATAAAGTAGACATGTATTCTACACTTATACGTATACTCAAGTTAATCGTGATCGTAGCTGTCTATTCGGTTTAATCCTACACCCGGTAAGCACCTAGAAAACGGTCCTCAAAAGACCGGAATACACACCCGGTAACTGAGGACTTCCCATATCCGAGGCCTGTCCACGTATTCAGGATTACACTTACGTAAAATACACGGATCTCGGAAGGTCCTCGTTTTAGTGGTCTGTAGTTTTTGGAGGTCTTGGGTCCTCGAAATAGTGTGGAACGAATTTCTTACACGTATCTTGGAAGCAGGCGCGGCTCGTCCTAACGTTCACTCGTGCGGTGAACAGGCAACAAAATTATACGCCTCATCGTGTTCCTAAATATTTTATTTAAAATATAAATTTGCACAAAACTTAAAAAAAGGTTCAAAATAAAATTGAATTGCCTATCTAAATATATGAATTTGGTAAGAGATCATTACGGCTGACACCCAGTGTACAACAGGCAGTGCACCCCTCCACCCGCGCGCCCGGTGCAACAGCAGATCGGCTAGTAATCGGCGTTCGTAATACGGAAAGTACTGAAAACTTCCGAACTGTTCCGACGACAGGTCTCCAGCGAAATAGTACTTATAGACTAGGAGGCGAGATAGGTAAACCCTACGTCATCGACTACAGACTACACGGATGAAACTACTTTTAAGTGATTATGGGCATTTAGAAAACCTTTAAAAAGCTGGTCTGCCGTTGCGCCTCTTGGCAGGAGCCGCGCAGTCATGGAAATAGTCAGCGATTTTTTTCGAAAAAATTACGTCATCGACTACACGAACGGGAATGGTTTCATATGATAAAGAAATAAGAAAATGAGAAAAAAGCAGGTCTGCCAACCGGCAGCCTGGCAAGTTCGCAGGCAGCCGGCGTCAAAGTGGGGTAAAAAATAGATTTTTTTACGTCATCAACTACACGAATAAAACCAATGAATAACTATAGTCCAGATCATTCCATATAAGAATTTCGCGGTCTGCCGACCAGCAGCCTGGCAAATTTTTGTGGACGATTTAAAAAATATATATATTTTTTTTAATTTGTTCGTTTATCTTTATTATTATTTTTAATTCATTATAGTTTTTAAAAATTAGATTGCCATATTTAAAAAAAATAAGCGTAAAGGATAAAAAAATATATAATTTGAGAGTTCCCAGTGTACCCATCCATCGGGCGAGCCGTTCGACGCCAAATCACTTACGAAACCTACTGCGGTGCCCCTCACCGCTGTCGCGTTTCCATATTGTTATACAAATTTATAATAATAATTAATAGTCCTTTTAAGATTGCTTAATAGTCCATAGTAGGTTGAAAGTTTGAAAAACCAACGCACCGTCGCTGTAAGAGCTGCGTTCATCCGTAAAACGAACGGTTCAATAATTTTAATTATAAACGACTTTGTTGTCTTAATTTTGTGTCAGACTACCTATAAAACCTTTTTTTAAACGATTTTGTATGTTTTATTTGATGATAATGTTACTCTGCGTTTAGTAATTTTTTTCCGACTCTTCAAGATCCGCATTAATAAAATTCTTCCTACAGCTCCTCCTTAACCCGCTTGACAACATCACCCATCCAGGTGGCGATATTCTTCCCTTGTCCTTAATTCAGAAAGAGGCGTTTTTGTGAGTTGTAGGCAGGGCAGTATTTGAAATACGAATTTGAAATACAAATACGTATTTTGTATTTGTATTTCAATTACTTCCTAAAAATGTATTTTGTAATTGGTATGTATAATAACTGAGAGTGATGGTTTTGGATTACCCATGTTGTCGCTTGTATCATAAATCATTCTGGAATTCAGCTATATTTCATACAATCCAAATTTAATAACTTAACTTATACCTATATTATTATGTACTTTTTAATTTGCTTATTGTTATGTTATCTTTAATTTGCTTATTGTTATATTTTTTTGTAGGTTTATAATTATATTTTTATTTAGTTCATATGTATGTTTTTTGTTTAAATTACAATGTAAAACTGCATATCTCGATACAGAAATGCCCTAGTGAGATATGCAGCTTATGTTTCTCATGTACTTTTTTCAATAAATAAATAAATTACCTGAGTATATTTCAAATACTTATGGCTTCAAAATACATTTAGCGATCTTAATAATGATAATGAAAAAAATAAATTGACATAGATAATACATAGACTAAAAACGCTAAAATCCAGAGCAAGATATGTTAATATTTATTTGTCGTTTTCATCGTTCGCGGTATTTATTCATGAATACGCGAGTTTATTGATAATGGATGAAAGAGATTATTTTTAATATTTAATTAAATGAAGACAATATTAGCGAAACTCAATCGAAAATCTGGAGACAGAAATATCAGAAAAAGATATTGGTTCCACTGGGGCTCAATCCCAGGGCCCTTTGCTTCAATAGCAAGTGCTCTATCAACTGAGCTATGGAACCCATTTCCAATTCGGTCACTTTTAATTGTATCATAGGTACTTCGACTAAGAATTACCCACATTTTCTAAACGCACATATTGCGCATTATTGGTTGCAATCTTTATATATGATACTCAATTTGGGAACCTTTATTGGATAACCAACACCTCTGCCATAGGTCACCCCGAGTGGTTCGCTACGTTTGGTGATTTAGCAGGGGTTCCCGGGTTCATGGGGTGAGGTTTGTCTAGGTCTTAGAGGCGGACGATCAGGACACACCGAACCCCAGATTCCTACCCACCCCTTAAACCCTTTTCCTTCCAAGAACTCTCCTCTCCTTCCTTTCCTTAAAAAAAACCTCCACACAGCATCCCCAAAGATGACATAGGCTCTGAGGGAAATTATTTTCCTCATGGCCTCCTGTCCGGAACTCATATAAAGAAAAAAAAATCTATTGACCTTTTCTGCAAGTCTAGGATGAATATTTTTATTTTTATTCACAAAGTTAAAAATAAAAAAAAATAAAAAATTTTAAGTTATTCACAGTAGAGCGCACTTGAAGTGAAATAATACAAAACTGCGCACAATATTATATTATTATTATTATCTAACACCTGGGTCCTATACCTTTACAAGTGGAGCGGAGGTGAGATGCATCTTCTGAGCAATATGATTGGTCAATTTTTGCAAGTCTCTGTTTCACTCTGCTCAGCTTTGCTTCTATGAAAACGCACTCTTATACCTATAATACACGACACCTTTTTTCAGCCCGATTCCCGCATAGAGACTAGACCATAGACAAAATGTTTCGCTTTTCGCGATAGCTATTTTCATCTCTATTTTCATAACTGTGATTTCAATTGACATCACAGCAAAAAGCACATGAACCATATTGTTGCTGTGATGCCAACTAAAATCGCAGATATGAAAATAGCGATCGCGTAAAGCGAAAATTTTTGTCTTAGGTCTCTATACGGGAATCGGGCTTAAAAAAGTTGTCGTGTATTATAGGCTTTAGATAAGGGCACTTATGTCAATTTATTGCAACCAAAGGTTCTACCAAAACCAAATGTATTTTGTATTTTGTAACTTGTATTTTGCATTTGAAATAAAAAAAATGTTAAAATACTGTATTTTGTATATCAAATACACCACTCGAAAGTATTTTGTATTTCGTATTTTAAATACATGCGAAAACGTATTTTGTAATTTGTATTTCAATTACAACAAAGCATGTATTTTGCCCAACCCTGGGTGTAGGTAATAGGGTCATAGAGCGGATTAACGAAGAATGGAGTGAAAGAAGAATATATGACGTGGATTAATCAAATACTTGAGCAGGTGTCCTAATTACTTATTAAATATTACAATAATGTACAGCGAATTAAACAATATTACAGAACATAGTTCACAATATGAACTAAACGCAATATTGAATTTTGTTTCAACTGTCAAAAACTGAATTCCTTGTCGGCACAATCTTAATAGTGCAATACTTATTATATTCACATGCACGTAGGAATTTCGAACGACGGGTCCTCGGTTTAGGGCGTAGGTGAGATTTCTTGACACTCGAGCTTGGAGCGCCTCCTGGTGTTCACATTCCGGTGATCGGCACCTTTTAACACGAAACCGAGGACTTTGAGAGAGTCCTCGGTTTAGGGTCTGTGTGTGATTTCCAGCATTAGCGGCGCCGCCCTGGTTGTCACACACCCGTACTAATGAAACACTAGCGAAATTAAACACGATATTTTTCACCACGAAAATGAGGACTCTCTCCGATTGGCCCAAAATTTCGATAGTTGACCAATCAGAACGCATAGATTATAGGTACATATTCAGTTTTTCGCATTTCGAATCCGAGGACGTCCTCGGATTCGTGTGAGTCCTCGGATTCTGGGTCTAAAGGCCTGTGAAGGTCCTCGAATAAAGGTGCATACCAACTCACACACACACGTACCCTCACACCCTCATACACACCCTCACACACCCTCTCACCCTCATTTACACACATACAAACACTTTCCCACACCCCTCTCCTTCAATAAGTTACTAACTTAATTTAGGTATAATGTATTATTTATCACACAAAAATATAAGTATATAACAGCGACATGTCATTGGTACCAATTATTGTATTAATTCTATAACTTTGTAAATATTTCCCATTATGTAATAATGTACTGTTTGTTTCTGCAAAATAAAAAATAAATAAATAAATAACGTATAATTTATAGAAATCCAAAAAGGTGATCCTGCTGCCATGTGGCTGCTTGTATGCGAGATCTCAATAATATGAACTCTGTCTTAATTAATAACGAGTGAGAAGAATATTTATTACGCAAAGCACATAAAAATATTTGCCCGAATGAAATATATTAAATAGGTACTAAACTTCACTAAAATAGGTCATATAATACTATAATGGATGTCAACTTCAACTGGTCAAACCACATTAAAAAAACGCGCAATACACTAAGGACGGGTTATTTCACAGAAATTCAAATATAACAGTGTCATCAAATGGTCATTCAACGCAAAGAGACAACTGTAACTTTGTTATGCTTGTGAGCTTTTTACAATTTAATGGAACCTTTCAAATGTCAAAAAATCAAAATGCACTTTAATGACTATTTATTTATTTATAGTCAGTTTTTAAAGTTGTTCTCACTCACACGAAAACAATCCAATTTTAAAAACTCAGTTAATTTACAAATATGGTTATTTCCTTTTGGGGTATTATGCCGTGTTGCGCTACCTCCTCCTTTAGCCAACGTTTCGGACAGCGTTACAGTGTCCATCATCAGGGCAGATGACAATTTACAAATAGTTTAAATACAAACAATTACATAAATCTAATCAGACCCATTATACATTTGTATACATTTAAATAAAGATTAAAAAACAAAACAAATAACAACAGAAAATTATAAAAATCCATAAAAGTTGACTCAAATTACAAAACGAGACGCAAGAGACACGAGAGACAAAATTGACATAATATTATTAGCACATGTTTTTTAACAATAACAAATGGGTCGGAAGGCTAAAGTAGGTGATATTATTTTTAAAAGTATTCAGATGAAACAGGTTATGGCGTCTTAAGAGCGTTTAACCAGCCAGCGGATGAAAATCCACATTTCGTCGAAAGTTGTTCTTACGATCGTGCAGGGCGGTTATAACGAGAAAGATTAATTATTCTCCGTACCAGTTTTTTAAAATTATAACTCAATATCGAATTTATTTCGATTCAAATTAGCTGTAATTTATACCTTCATCCAAAAATGCTGAAAGGCGTGATGATAAAACTATTAAAATAATGTTCTTCTTGTAGTTATTTTTTGATTATAAGTATTTATCATTTTTCAATAATGTCTATATTTAATAAGAATGTTAAAAAAAATTGAAATATATTAGTTTGTAAGTGCGCAAATAAATATACAAATGGACCAATTTTCGTCGAGAAACACATGTACGTACATATTTTTTAATGATTTTATTGAAACTAAAATTAAAATTCTAACACATAAGTTTGCTAGATAATGTATTGATTTATTTTACTGCATGGTTATATTATTTGAAATGGGTGTGGTATAATACAAAATCTTTTTTGAAAATTTAACAAATCTGCCAACGACCTATGGAATAACCTTATTATACTAAAAATTAATGTTTTTTCTCAAAATTTATTACATGGGAATGCTAGATAAAAGAACAATCTTTCAAAATCCATTTATAATTTTTTGTGGAAAAGAGTCAATACGTCTAAAATCTGATTTGAAAATGACATATTTCTGGTTTTCTCTGATAATGCCCTCTTAAACAATGGGAATTGGGAACACTTATTTCAATATTGCTTAGTCATTATTGTAGTATCAAGATGGTCGAGAATTATTTTATGTAAACATATTAGATAAGTGAAATAATGCCTCTTAATTTTTGTGTAATTTTTAAGTATTAATTTTTTTTTTATTTTTAACTTATGAGTAAAATATCAAATTGTAATCTTTAATTAAATGAAGACAATATTAGCGAAACTCAACCGAAAATCTGGACACAAAAAATCAGAATACGGAAAAATCCAGATTTTCCATTGAGTTTCGCTAATATTGTCTTCATTTAATTATTTGCAGTAATATGGATTCCATGTAGTGCTTCCATATTCAAGTTTACTTTTAATTATGGCATTAGAATATAGGGTTAAGATAAATAAAGGGTTAGATGTGATTGAGGATCTTTGAGAGGTTTACATATTCTGAAAATAAATCACATCATTTTAAGTGATTTGCACTTTATATTGTTAACAGGTCAATTTGGGAGGCGGAATGGGTACCGCCGCCCTGGGAACCTTTATTGGATAACCAACACCTCTGCCATGGGTCACCCCAAGTGGTTCGCTACGTTTAGTGATGTAGCAGGGGTGCCCGGGTTCATGGGGTGAGGTTTGTCTAGGTCTTGGAGGCGGATGACCAGGATATACTGAACCCCAGATTCCTACCCACCCTTTAAACCCTTTTCCTTTCCAGAACTCTCATCTCCTTCCTTTCCTTAAAAAACCCTCCACACAGATGACATAGGCCCTGGGGGAAATTATTTTCCTCAGTGCCTCCTATATGGAGCTTATGTAAAAAAAAAATGAACATGAAATATGAATTTAGAATCAAGAGTGATTCCTAGATCTCTTGTGGAAGACACTTTTTTTAACAATAGTGTTATTAATAACATAGGAAAAATCCTGTATACTTCCATTTCGAATGGTGTTTAAAATGTAACATTTTTCAATATTTAAATGAATATCATTGACAGTACACCTTTAGATTTAATTTTACGAAAAAATTTAAGATCATCACCATGATCACTATGATACATTTGGTTTTCTGCGAAATAACAGTGCCTAAGACACTCGTTCGGGAATTTTGACCACCTTTTTCAAACAATTTCTGCTTGAATATTTCAGTGAATATCATCCATTTCTGAACTTAGCACCATTCATTCCTCTGCCACTTCTACAGCCACAGTTGAAAGAATACTCGCAAACCCACGTCATTTCGAATGACATAACATCGAATAATTCCGGAAAACGGTACGAGTTGAATAATAACATATTTATATAAATAATTAAATTACACTTAGTGATTAATTGAACGATCATGCCCTTCATTAAAAACAACTTTTCACTACTTCAGAGGACCTCTAATAGATCTCAATGTTAACGACCTCGCATATAAAATGCCTTATTGAGTAAAACGTAATAAATTTCAGTGGAAAATTTTACATTTTCCCTGTAGTTACAACTATTCGTACTGAGTGCCCATTTGCTTGATAATTTTACCTTCTAGGCGTGGTTAAGCGTAACTAATGCTAAGCGTATTCAGTTATAATTATTGTTAGTGAAAGGACGTTGGGACTTTGTTATGCGTGCGTTGGTGGCTGCCTCAGTTATCGGGAAGTATTTTTAGAATCATTATGTCTCTGACAGTTGCGGTTCGTATTTGACTGGGAGTTAAATAGAAGATTAAAACAGCAAAAAAAGAACCCTCCCTTTGAATAAGCAAAATAAGTAAAATTAAGAAAGGGACGGTCAGATGGTTAGGGAACGTACCCATACTACGTGACACGTTTAGGGGGGGGGGGGTCTTCAAAATGTCACGCTCCATACAAATGAGCGGCGGGTTGCTTAGGATTTTGGTCACCGGGGGGGGGGGGGGGGTTAAAAATTGCAAAAAGTTGGTCACGTAGTATGGGTACGTTTCCTTAGGGCGTGTAGAGCAAATGAACGAGGAAAGGAGTATAAGAAGAATATGTGACGCAAATGTGAATGGTAGAAGAAGTCTAGGATGCCCAAGAAAGACATGGCATGACCAAGTGAATCAGATACTGATTCGGGCCATGTCAAGATTCAGAATAACAGAAGAGCATGTATAAGGCGATGAATGAATGTAAACGAGGCAAGGGGTGTGTGCCAAGACCGAGTTGTTTGGCGGTCTACCTATTTCTGAGGCGAAACAGCGTGATGGTTAGTTAGTTAGTTAGTTACATGTTACAACCGGCTCGTATTTTTGAAGGAACTGTTTGTCGAATTCTGTTGTATTTATAAAACAACGGGTTTTAAAAATACTACCATAATAAATGAACTGACGGTGTGTTTATAAATGGAGCAAATAAAAACAATCTTCATTACCGACTGAGCGAGAACTGTTAGTCATATTGCAAATAATTACAAAATTACAGCATGGTTTAGTCAAGCTCCGAACCTTTAAGTTTTTATCCTGCTGAGGGCAATGCTATTTATTTGCAAAGGGTAATGGTAGTTATCCTAAAAATTAGCAATACCACAATTACAAACAACAGAAAGTAATTCATTTGAGTAACCTAGTTTGGATACGCGCCGTAAATATATTTAAATCCATTTGGGCATTAATTTCTTTTAAATTAATAATTTATGCTATGGGACCATGAGGGCGCCATCTATGGTTTTTATATTAGATTGAATTTACCTATGTGACATTGAAATTCAGTATATTCATGCATTTTCTTACCTCTGTGAAGCACGCAATTACTTCCGACGTGAGTGTTAGTGAAAGCCAAGAGATGTCACTCCTAGTCAGTCATTATCAAATAATTCACCCAATAATTGAATTATTGTTGTACAAGATTTTTGGAATGTATTATTAATATGCAAATTTATATTCATTGTTTGAACTTCCTTTCCGTGCTAAACACATGTTGAGATTGTGCACTTACCGCCTTGGCGAAATCAATATTTTGAATGAAAACTAGTGTCGTTTTGTGCTTGACATCGTGCAAGAGCTGCATTCTCTGAGTGAGTATTGTTTTGTTTTCACTTAGGATTTTGGAATTGCTGTGTAGACTGTTTTGTGTCACATAGGGAAGAGTTCAACTTTCCTTAATTTACATAGGATAGTATTCCCTCGTGTCAGGGGCTATTTACACGCCCCTACATAGTTTTTATTAAAATTTCTGTAGAATTTTATTTATTATAATTTGAGATTAATTTCGGACTCGCTCTAAGATAATATTTTTCGGCAAGGTTTATTTTTTAACACAGATTTTGAATGGCGCGTTGTTTCGTATCGTCAAATCATAATGCAATTTGTCTTATTTTCTTACCTTTTGTAATGGAAATTTACTGCACAAACTTTATTTAGAGACCACCGCCACTGGTTTCTGGTAAACTAGTATGCACTTTAATGCTCGTAATAATTCTTAATGATACAATTTGCGAGACGTGGGTTTTAGTTGGTTTCATCACAGATAAGTTCAATAACATTTATTTAAAGGTTACATACTTTTGGGAGGCGGGTATGGGTATGGGCATGGGGAAGCGTCTGGATGGCGGATGCGTCAGCATACCTATTGCGTGGCGGGCCGGATAGAGAGAGACTGGTTGAGGGAGACCTTTTGACCTCGCCGGCCGGACTCTCTCTAACCATTAACTTGCACCGCAATTGTCAATGAATTCATACGTCCGTAATTCCTGGACGTACTGGTCCCCAGATTCCTATCCATCCCTGGTTCCTTTTTCCTTTCCTGAACATTCTCTACTTCCTCTTATTAAGAAGACCCTCCGTACAGCAACCTCTAAGATGATATAGGCCCGGAAGAAAATTATTTAAAAAAACAATGGAAAATGTTCTGCAGTCATGATCTCAACCTTAGATTACGAATGCGAATGGTTAGATGCTACGTGTTTTCGATATTATTTTACGGAGTGGAAGCATGGACGTTTACTGAAGAACTAATAAGGCGACTTGAGGCATTTGAGATGTGGATCTACAGAAGAATACTTAAAATATGCTGGATGGACAGGGTTACAAATGAAGATGGTATGGTTCGGATGAATAAAGAAAAGGAAGTAATTAAAACTATAAAAATCCGAAAACTTCAATATCTTGGACATGTGATGGGAGAAGTATGAGATCTTGCATCTCATAATGCAGGGAAAGATTGCCGGAAGAAAGGGGGCCCTGGCAGAAGGCGAACCTCATAGCTGATAAACCTGAGTCGGTGGTTTGGCCAGTCTACCGTGGAGCTGTTCCGGGCCGCAGAAAACAAAGTCCGCATAGCCAACATGATAGCCAACGTCCGTTGAACGGACAGGGCACAAGAAGAAGAAGAGGAAGATGTAAAATAAAATTAAAGTGGTCTATAACAAATTTATATGTGTTTATTTAAAATTATTTTCCTCGGAACCTCTTTGTAATTAAAAAATGCCAATTTTACCTCAATTATTTCTCACATTTCGGCTATTATGTACTCGTGTTGCATGATACGAGTACATTTATTAAATTTCTGTCTTTTTCGTTTTACCTGTTAATTATTTTGAAAGTACTCAATTTCAACAATTAATTCAACAATTTATTTCAATAACTTAAAAACACACAGTTCTAACCACCGAGCGAATTCAACCATATCAATTTCTGTCCTTTGCACATACATACTTCTAAGAACTACCTACAATATTTTAATTTTCATGGGTTCTTCTCCAGGTTGGGCCGACTCTTTACTTTGATTTCTTCTTTTTAACATTTTTCGTTCAAGATTGGTTATTATTGTCTTCAATGATTAAATATTACAACTTTAAGTTTTACATGCCGTTACCCCACGCGGGTAGCAAAGAGGACTGACCGCCAAGCAACTCGGTCTTGGCATACACTTCTTGTCTCATTCACATTCATACATCGTCTAATACATACTGTTCTTTTTTACCTTAGCTATTCCACTGCCAAAATATTGAAAAACATAGTACCTATTTGTGGAAATTATATATATATATATTTTTTTTTTTTATTTAAAAAAATATATATATTTACATGTATATATATATTTTTTTATTAATTTTACATCGTCACAAGCATCATAAAATTAATAAAATTTGTCTAATTAAATATATTTACTTTAATTTTATGTACATATTAATATGGCGGCTTTTAACTCTTTGCCTTAAAAAAAGATGGACACTTATTGAGCGATTTTATAACTCTTACGGTACGGCATAGCAACTTCATAAAAAAAATCTAATTTATAAAAATAATGGTGCAGCTCTTTCTTACACATTAAATAATAGTGTGTAAGAAAGTGTTGTCGAAAATTTGTCACACGAAGCACGTATGTCTTCTTCTCGTAAAGGAGAATTGTAATCATTATCATACATCTCCCTCATACGTATTAAATAAATGAAATGCCGCGTGCTGTTGCCGTCGCTGTGCCATTGTCGTGAGAAATATAAAAGCGCTCATTCAGGCAATGTGGGGTGGGCACTGGATAGTTCAGCTATGTGCAGAAGAAAAAGTTTAATATCTTCCAGCAGCGGAGACAGCGGCTTGGTGGGCGGCCTTAGCGTGAGCTACCTCGGGGGTGTCTACTACACGTCCATCTTGTCCCAAGGGAGCGGCTCCATGAGCCCAGGATCCCTGAGGAGCGGAAGCAGGACCTCCCCAAGCGGCAGCTGGGGCCCGGGCGGCTCCACCACTGGCAGCGGCCAAATGGGCAGCCTTAGCCGCAGCGACCTCGGGGGTGTCTACAACACGTCCGTCAGCGCCGAGAGGGGCGGCTCCATGGGCCCAGGAACCCTGGGGGGCGGTCCATGCGGCGGCGGGGGCGGTATAGGCACCTTCAACTCCACCGTTCCACTGCCCATTGTCCTGGCTCTCGGCCAGACCTTCTCCCCTCCACTGGCCATCTTCCAGGTTTCCGGACACCAAGGCACCCAGGCACAGGAAGGTTGCGAAGAACTGAAAAGTAAAAAAAAACGTTCATAATTATTTCAAAGAATTTAATACCTCGCATGTCTTAATAAATTTTAGATAAAGCTGAACAATGCACTTCCACTGGATAACAGAACACGATTTACATTGTAATGTGTAAATTGGATACAAAGTCTTCGATCACCAGCTTCGACTAAAGATTAAAGATTTTTTTATCTCCTTAAAAAGAATGCACTACCAATGGTACGATGTTGATTGTCTTTCCACTTTGATTGTAATGTTGTGTTGTAAATTCACGAGCTCTCAACGCAGGATTTTCTAGCCAGACATGTCGAAGGAACAAGGTAAAAAAATTGGAGACAACTCAATACTTGACTGCATTGAAAGCTTACTGGAGCTAGACGGACCGACTCAACATCAATGATCAGAAAGAAGACAACTTTTACCACCTTGAGCATGACAAAGGGGTAACCGAAATCTAATTTTTAATATGACTGATGCGTGCGTTTCTAGATATAGTTTTTGGATATGCAATAATGACTTAAATTGCATCACGTTAGTAGACGATGTATTTTCAGCAATGATTTACAAGTCGTTAACAATTTACCAATCATTCAATGGGGGATGTGGAGGATAGAGTGATTTTGTCTGAATTGAATGTACATATATTATTTAATATCTGAAAATTAAGTACTTAGTGGATATATTTTTTTTATGCAGTTCGATACCGAATAGTTTTTCTAGGATTACCGAATTAATAGAGTATGTGATTTAAAAAACAACTTTAGTTTTGCACAATGCAAAAAATCTCGTTTGGGGGGGGGTGAATTACCCCCCCCCCTGATACGGGAAGGTTAAACCCGCACTTATCTTCCACCTTCCTCATGTGCTAACACACTAACTTATCTTAATCTTCTTTTTTCTACATTAGCCCCATACAGGAAGCCCCGAGGAAAATATATATCTTATAATATTATCATTTTTGGGGATGCTGCGTGGAGGGTCTTTTTTAAAGAAAGGAGAGGAAGTTCTGGGAAGGAAAGAGCTGTGAGGGGTGGGTAGGAATCTGGGGTTTCAGTGTGTCCAGGAGTGACGGATGTACGAATTCATCCATTACACTCTGATGCAAAGCGATATTCTGATAAAGTTCTGCTGGAGATGTCAAAAGTCTTCTTCAACCAGTCTCTCTCAATCCGGCCCACCACGCAATAGTAGGCAATCGCAATTGCCGCGAAGACTCGGACAAATCACCAACCGGAGCAAACCACTTTAGGTAACCTGTGGCAGAGGTGTTGGTTATCCTATAAATGGTTCCAGGGAATGAATGGTTCCATACCCGCGTGCCAAATTCAGAATGATCTTCTGAAGATATTGAACTTAATTTTAAAGAACGGCGCGAAATATTTCCACTAATGAATGTTAGCTGAATAAATTATTATATCCACTTACAGTAGGGTTCATGTTGCTTGTGATTCGTTGGCCTTTTCGGATGAAAACTGCTAGTGACTTGACAAAGTAGGTTTCAGGTCTTATATCCAGTCAGGACTGCACAACGTAGTGGGGGTGATACTTTCAGGAAGTGTCTACACAAAGCCTGTCACCATGACAGATGAGAACCTGAAATAGACAATGAGTAGAAAAAACGAACGGAAAAAATATGACCAAACCTCAATGCTGCACATTTGCCTTTCATGTGCAGGTTTAGTTTTTATGTTGTAGTATTAATGAATGAAGCAAATATCAAACAAGTATATCGTTGGAAGCAAACCATTAGATTGTTTATCTTATTCTTTTAAAATGCACAATGCGGTATAATATGAGAATCTGATTTGTGTCCTTCCATCTTGTTTTTTACATGACGGCCTCCATGGTCGAGGTATCACGCTCTGGACTTTCAATCTAGGGTTTTTTTTTAAATAAATTAGATTTATTTTTGCAAACAGTCGACAAAGGTTTATTAAAAATTAATTAAAGTATTTATTTATTTATTACCACGAAGTTTTCCAACGGAATAGAACGCCACAAACTTCCGCTTTCTGCACACACTCCTTGCATCATTAACGTTCATATCTCTGGTCTTACATACTATCTGATACTATCCAATTCGTTTACATCAGCCTTCACATGTTTTCTGATCTCCACGTTTTAAAGCATGGTTTTACAACACGCCTCAGCGATCTTATTTCTAGACCATTTAGTCTACTTTTATAGTTCCTCTGGCATTTTCATATCCATAATAATTATAATATTTGGATGACTTGTATAGCGCCGTTTTTTGTGAATAATCAGTGGACTGCTGCTACTTCGCTTCTAACCAAGCCCCTACCTCCAACAAACGGTTCACCGTCTTTGGATCATAGACGCCTGAAGCGAATGCTATCCTTGTCGTACAGATATTTCGATGGAAGATGCCTCAAAACCCAGATTTGAAAATCAAGGGTTTCAACCAGAAACATAGAGCTAGTGAGACTATGGCATCCCCAATTGGGATATGTTGGGGGGCTGAAGGTAGTGGGGAGCGGAAGGAGATGTGGAAGAGCAAGTTAGGGAAAACATTAAGGTTCTGCAACCGAGCCCGAAAGAAGAAGATGGAGAGATACGAAATTACGAATGTTAGAGGAGAGCGCTAACTTTTTCAGCGACAAAATCGATGCGAAAATTGCGAAAATGTTTAATAAAACACGACTCGTTTAAAATAGAGCAAAGATCTCGCGGGCATTATCTTAAACGGCATTTAAAGAAACACTGTGAATTTTTTCACACATATAACTTGTAAAATAATTTTTGGAGCATACTTTGCGATTTTTTTCTATCGAAGGAATTTCATATAATTTACGTTTCGGCGCGGGCGAAGTCTAGATATTATATCTTCAAGAATAACATATACTTTTTTAAGAGCTTTAAAACTTACCGTGTTTAAGGGAAATATGTAATAAATCGGTACAAATCCGGGTTGCGGGTCCTTAATAACGCGTTGTTCTTTCACGTAGCAGTCCATCTTTACTAATAGCAAGGTTGACAAATTACATTAAGCATGAAATTTTTAGAGTTGCCAACTTTTTAATAAAGATGGCGCGAAATTAAAATCCAGTGCTCTTGTTAGGACACACTGTATTACGATGAAATGAAGACTTGTTATTTGGCTTCATTCATTCATACGATGTTTTATACAAAAAGGTTTGTACAAGCAAAACTGCAACAAAGAGATTCGGTTACATTTTTTCCATTCGCTGTTTCTATCATGGTCGGTTTCAGGTTTTCATCAATCAAAGTATCGGGTTTTGTTTGCTCACTTCCTGAAAGTGCGACCCCCACTACCCGAAATATCCTAATTGAATATAAAGCCTGAAATCTGCATTGTTATTACATTAGCAGTTTTCTTTCGAAAAGGCCAACGTATCACAAGCAACATGAACCCAATTGTAAGTAGTAATTCGTATTTTTAAATATTTTTCTCAAATAATATAGCATCCCATAAAATCATTGAGATAAACGTTTAGTATTGAATTATGGCCCGTCTGTTTGCCCAAAGTAGGGTAAAATATATAACTATTGCCCACTTATTAACATTTTGACTATGAATGGGTGCAAGTTTTGTCCTTTCCACCGTATTATGAAACAGTAAATAGTTACATAATATTTAGTTAATTACCTATTAAATCCTTTTTTGAAGTGAAATTTCTTTAGCGCCGTTAGTGACTTGAAATTCGGGTGAAACGAAAATGCGTCACAGCTCAGTTCTACACAAATACTCGGTTCTGATATAATGCGGTAAATTCGCATCTCGGTGCCTGCCTTTCATAGCGTAGTTGGCAAGATGCCTGACAAGTCTCAGCGACCAGAGAGACAGACATCAAGCGAACGGGGGTTCGAATCCGACGATCTTCAAACCACTTTAAAAAAACAAGCTAAAGAAAAGAAAGAAAAGACATCTAGCGACTTTCTTGTTTCACTTCTACAGTGTGTGAATTACACACTCTGATTTTTTCGATTACACAGGGTGTTAGGGATGTTACTTTAATCAGTGATTCCTGGCCTAAAGTAAATCAGATCCAGACATTATTTGGAGTAAAAAATGTGACTGGAATTATGATTCTCCATGATTTTATAAATGTTTTTTTTTCACATTTTTTTCTTCCATATGTCATGTCATCACTGTTCACTCAGCCCAATAACCGCCCAATACCTCACTCCGACCTTACATTTCCAAAACCTACTGATTTTTTTGTTTTAATTTAAAAACAGAAAAACATCGAAAATGTCACTGCAAACCAAAATTTCATTTTCATTTTCTATTCCATATAATGCAAGGAATCACTGGTTAAATTAAGTCAATTACATCCTTTAACACCAACACCCTTTATAATATATTTTTAAAAATATAGCTAAATGTATAATGATTGCCCACTCGTTCAAATAGATTGGCAGTTGTTGCCCACTTTAATGCTTCATTAAAAATCATTATTAAAACAACCTGAACGCGGTTATGTTTTAAGATTTTCACGGCCAAAAGTATTTTCGTTGTTTGTTTTTGGGGTGTTATGCCGTGTTGCGCTACCCCCTTCTTTGGCCAATCGGACAGCGTTGGCTAAAGAAGGAGGTAAAATTGATTTCAATTTTCAACAACGTGGCTGTTTTAGTCGAAATGATTATAATTTATTGAATCATATTTAACTAATAGAGACATTTGTTAAGATTTCGATGAAATAGTTAGATACAGTGAGAGAATGACAATAAAAGCAAGCAATTTTAATGTAGTTTACCCTAATTCATATTAATAATTTTACCTTGCTTTTTGTGAAATTAATAAAGAATTTGCAAACATCGCAATTCTTCACAACTCGGAAAGGCTGACTATAGTACATACAGGCCTGGGCGCACGACCGCCAAATTACAAAGTCCGCGCTCTCGCTGTGTAAATTTCATTATTTAAAATGATCAATTCCCTGTTTTTTTTCGTTTTAATTTAATGAGTAAAATCTCAAATTATAATCTTTAATTTAATGAGTAAAATCACAAATTGTAATATTTAATTTAATGAGTAAAATCTCCAATTGTAATATTTAATTCAATGAAGACAATATTAGCGAAACTCAATCGAAAACCCGGACACAGAAAAATCAGAAAAAGATATGGGCACTTCTGGGACTAAAATCCAGGTCCTTCGGTTTTCGGGGCCGCAACTCTACCAACTGAGCTAATGTGTCTAATTGGAAAAAAAAATATTTGGATTAAGCATATTTAAAGAAAAAATATAAAAATTATGTACCTGTGAAATATGTCAAGAAAAAGCAAATAGTAAATAGAGTGTTTATATTAGACCACACGCAGTGCATCTGTCGGCGGCCGATTGTGACAATCAGGCCGTTCATAATTCGCCTAGCCACATCGTGATCTGCCGCTATTTCACAATGTGCCTGGGCACATTACGAAAAAGCAGATTTACAACCAGGCGTATCGATCAAAGATGAACGTCGGACATTCCGCCTTGCTATTCGCTTAGGCACATTCAAATAAGAGTTGTAAAATGTACCAACAGAGGCGCTGCGCTGCCTGCGCTTTATTTACGTTCGTGTATGTCCGGTACATTGTGAAATGGCGGCAGATTACGCATTACACTAGGCGCATCATGATCCGCCTGATTTGACGATCGGCCGCCGACACATCTATTTTAAGTTTAATAAGAGACAAAGCAGATTGAAAGTTATCTAATGTTAGAAACTGTACACTATACAATGTACACCCATCTAAAAGTATGTCGTCAAATTTAATTTTAGTTGTCATTGCATATCCGAAAACGGCTTTGTGGTTTCAGCGAAGTTATACGGGTAAATAGGTACCTACCTACGTAAACGATAAGTGTTAAATGGTTTTCACTTAAATAAGAGGTGTGTCATTTAATTAGGTTATCAGATTTCTATGGTTCGGAAAACCAAACAAAAGCTATGCAATTTTTAGAATTATTTTCGATGAAACTGTTTTTTGGGCCGACATCTTTTTGGAAGACTTATAGAAAAGTCAAAAGATATCTCATGAAAATATAATTGGATATGCTTATCCAAGTTAAAAACCAAAAATGTTATTATTTCAAATGCACCAAAAAGCGTTAGAAATAATTTAAGATAATGTTATGCCGATGACTATAAGATTCTTAAGATAATTAAATCCCATCTTGATTGTTTACTTTTTCAACTTGATATTGATTCATTTAATGATTGGTGCAAAATTAACTGCATGGAACTTGATGTTGATAAAAGCATTTTTTTTCCGTTTATAGAACCAAAAACCCTATTCAGTTTCATTATAAACTAAATAATGTTTGTCTCTCTACTGTCACATCTATCAAGGACCTTGGGGTCACTCTGGATTGTAAACTTTCTTTCCGGGATCACATTAATAACATCGTAAACAAATCACTTAAACTACTCGGCTTCATTCACAGAATTACCTCTGACTTTAAACAAATAAATACACTTAAAACTCTTTACTGTTCGCTGGTCCGCCCTCACCTTGAATATGCTAGTGTCATTTGGTCTCCTTTTTATGCTGTCCACATTTGTTACATCGAATCTGTACAACATCGCTTCCTACGAGGAATTGCTTGGAGGTTAGGACTTGAAAGAGGAGAATCCTCGTATGATGAAATTAAACAAACTTTAAACATTTCTTCTTTAGAAAAACGTAAAAAGGACTCTGATCTAATATGCATTTTCAAAATTATCAACAGTATTACTGACATACCTGCTTTGTTACAACTCATCCAGTTCAACATTCCTTCCCGTAGACTCCGAAATAATGAATTGCTGTTCCTCAATCAACATTTTACTAATTATGGATATCATTCTCCTTTATCCAGAATGTCGAGACTTGTCAATGCAAATCAAAGCATTGAATTTTTTGGTGTAAGCCTAAATGACTTTCGGCAGTCGTAACGCAATGCGGTTTTTTAAAGTCTTTAAATCCACCTTCAAGCTACTTGTAGTTATCTTCTCTATGTACTTTTATATTATATGTATTTTGTCAATGCTCTTCATCTATATATAATCTCCTTTCATTGTGATCTCTCTTTTTTTTTCTATTCGTGTTATTGTTATATTGTTAGGAATTCAAAAATGAAGTAATAAGATTTATAAAAATGATAGAATTTAATTGAGTTCAACAGCCAATCTAATTTCTGAGGCGGGTGTGGGTACCGCCTCCCAGATAACCATTTGTTGGTACCCAACAACTCGGTCATAGGTCATATTTTTTTATTATTTCGGTTTACTTAATAAATGGCATTTATAATAATAAATGTGTTTTGTTTAAAAATGAAACAATTATCTTTCAGTATATTTCAATTTAAAATGGGCTACAAGTGAAGCCCAAGCGAGCACTTATGAATGTTTTAGAGGCGCGTGTACTGTAGGTTAAAAATACTACGGGGTTTATAAACTTCGAAAATTTCATTCTAAATCCTATTAAAATGAATTAACGCATTATGACCGTCGAAAATGAGAATGAATTTTATGGTTATTTTTTGCATGCGTTTCGGTAGTGGAAAATTTATCTAATTTTTCAAAAGAAGCAAACACATTGTGACTTGACATTTTAAATAAATAAAAAGAAAACACTTTGTTTACGTCACTTTATTGATATTTCTTCCGTCTACCGGTTTCGGTACCTCCGTACCATCATCAGGACTGAATATAAAATTTTATATTCAGTCCTGATGATGGTACGGAGGTACCGAAACCGGTAGACGGAAGAAATATCAATAAAGTGACGTAAACAAAGGAAAATTTATCTTCATCCAATAATATTTTTACTTTTCAGTTCTTCGCAACCTTCCTGTGCCTGGGTGCCTTGGTATCTGGAAATTCTCTGGAAGATGGTCAGTGGAGGGGAGAAGGTCTGGCCGAGAGCCAGGACAATGGACAGTGGAACGGAGAAGTTCAAGGGGCCGGTAATGCTCCTGCTGCTGCATGGGCCGCCTCCCAGGGTTCTTGGGCCCATGGAGCCGCCCCTCTCGGCGCTGACGGACGTGTTGTAGATACCCCCGAGGTCGCTGCGGCTACCGCTGCCCATTTGGCCGCTGCCGGTGGTGGAGCTGCCTGGGGAGGACCTGCTCCCGCCGCTCAGTGGGCTGCACCTCAGGGCTCCTGGGCTCATGGAGCCGCCCCTCTGGGACAAGATGGACGTGTAGTAGACACCCCCGAGGTAGCTCACGCTAAGGCCGCTCATCAAGCTGCTATCTCCGCTGCTGGAAGATATTAACATTTCCCTGCCGCAAATACCTGGACGCCCTGAACAATCTATTTACTATCCACCCAAGCTTGTATTGACTGAATTAGTTTCTATCTCTGTATGTGGTTCACCCGCCATATAACATTTAAATTAATTTCGTGTAATTTAATTATTTTTTGTTTTTGATTTCATGTTGCTTGTGAAGATGCAAAACCAATAAAAAACTTTAAAAAATTATTATACTGGTATTTTGACTGCATAAAGCAATGTAGATGCATAAAATCACGGTATACACTTTTAAGGCAATGCTATTATCGGATGGGGCAGAGAAAATGACATTATTCTTTATCCACTAATTATGAGCCATCTGTTTCAGCAGATAGCTAAACGTTAGCCGAATTTAAATTTTAACCGTCAGTTAAACCAACAAGGATGTTGGATGCACGCGCTGTTTCAAGTGTACTTTTGCTAAAGTAATAGATATCATTGTGGCCAATTTTACAATTATAGCATTATTTTTTGGTGCGGCCACACCGTAAAATAAATTTGGATATCACAACTGTCAAAATATTTACAAAAAATATAGTTTTTTTTCGTGTCATTGTGGGATCTGACAGCTTTGTTCCCATAAAAATATTTTTGAGTAGGTATTTAAAAATAAATTATGACCCATTATAATATGAATTTACGATATTACATGGAAAAAAATATAATTTGCTTTCCGGTGGTTTTTTTACGTAGTTCCGAACAGGAGACCTTGAGAAAAATAATTTCCCTCAGGGCCTATATCATCTTTGGGGATGCTGTGTGGAGGGGTCGTTTTTGGAAAGGAAGGAGAGGAATTTCTGGGAAGGAAAAAGGTATAAGGGGTAGGTAGAGATTTGGGGGTCAGTGTGTCCAGGTGTGACGGACGTATGAATCCATCCCTACCACTGCGGTGCAAGGCGATGATCCGAGAGAGTACAACCGGAGAAGTCAAAGGGACTCCCTCAACCATTCTCTCCCGATCCGGTCTGCCATGCAGCTGTTGGGCAGACAAATCTGCCGCCAAGACCCGGTCAAACCTAACCCTATTACCCGCCTCAAAAAAATGTATAAAAAGCAGAATATTCTCCGAAAAGCGTGGCATAATTTTTTGGTTCGGCCATTTCGTGCCGTTGTAGAACCCTGAACTTTTCGACAGATCTGGTAGATCCGACAGATCCAACAGATCCGACGGATCCAACAGATCCGATAGAGTCGTCAGATCCGACAGATCTGAATGTCACTGTAAAATATTTTTGAGGACTTAAACTTATGACCTTTTATACATGCATCTACAGATCTACACGGAAAAAAATACTTTCCGGTAGTTGTAATATTGTAATTGCCCTACTTTTTAGAAAACTTTCGACGTGTGATACCGAGCAATGTATGTTGTAGAGATGTTGTTTTCTTACAATTACTTCAACTGAATTTATCTTTTTGTACTTAATTACCACTATCAATTTGTAAAATTTTCATGTATCTAAAAGCCCACTAGGGCCTATATAAATAAAAAAACGAAAAAAAATATTAATATATCCTGATTTTACTAAACAAATAGCTCCGTATTATGCGTTCCGTTTATGAAGGTTATACCTTACAGCGTTATTTTTTTTTTGTTAGGTTACAATCTTTACTCCAGTGATAAATACCGTTAATATGACATATTACTTTACGGCTGTTTTGCGTGGATTGGGTTACATAATTTTTTAATTTTTTTCGTGTAAGCTTGTATTTATGCATGTCACACTGTAAAATAGTTTTAAATTAAACAATTGTTTTTATTTCCTAATAAAAAATAACCCCATGAGGTCTAAAAATAAAAATAATTTAAAGAGAAAAAAATAAAATTAGTAAAACAAAATAAAATTGATCCATCACAAATTTTCAAATTATTATTTGGAGAAAATGTGGAGACAGAAAAATCAGAAAAGATATTGGCACCTCTGGGACTCGAACTCAGGACCCTTTACTTACGTATAAAGTTCCAATTTGCTTACATGGCAGTCTCAGAGGTGCCAAAATCTTTTTTCTGATTTTTCTGTCTCCACATTTTCTATTGAGTTTCGCTAATATTGTCTTCATTTAATTAATTATTTGGAGTGTTATCAAAAATAAAACAAGGTCTACAATAGCATAGAATGAAATTTCTTTTTTGAGAATTTCGAAATCGGCATAGTTGTAAAAGATGCTCCATATATTAACAATTACAGCAAAAATAATTTTAAAAATATATTCATAAAACCTGGACATCGCCAAAGCTTTGTATTTTATCATTTTCACGATTTTACCTAAGTATTTATAGCTTATATACGCGAAATAAAACACACATAAAATTTGTATTTGACCATTTATTTTACAGATAACACATTCATAGATTGGTACAATGGAACAAATAGTGGAAATGAAAAATGTTCTCATATTATTTACCACATTGAAAAACTTGAAAATTGCAAAAGTTGCTATGAACGGTACTGCATTTTCGAGTCAAAAAGTGGCATAAGGTTTCGTGACTATAACCTTGTTTTTATTAAATCATCTCGTCTCAAGGGTTCACTGACAGCAGCTGAGGCTTCTGTTACAATTTTCACACATCCCTCTACGTCTTGCGTGGGCAAGGAGAATTCTTTACCATGACATCGACAATTATCGTGCGATCGGTAATGGCTTGTCAAATTTTCTCGTCCCTAACAGATTTGAGGAGCGGTGACTCGGTTACATTATCCCAATTCATAACACCAATATAATTAAAAATCGTCTATTCTTCACCTCTTCAAATTCAAACTTCATATCCCTTTACTTTCTCAGTCCTCAATAACAGGCCGGTCTTTAACAAACCTAACACTCAACATCCCGCTAAAGCACACGACCCACGGACAAAGATCCTTTAACTACTATTCTATCAAACTATATAACAGCATGCCACCTTCTTTGAAACAATCTGCAGATTATTCACCAACAAATAAACTAAAAAAAAAACAAATCACAGACTGGATAAAAGCTAAAGGAGCACTATTTTTCCATAATCTATTTACTCCAAACCAAACATAAAAATTAACTTCTAAATAACCAATGTACAATAACCATTAAAATAAAATAAATATAAAACTTTCTATTACAACACATTAATACTTGTCACACATAATCATAAATAAACACGTAAACACCTCAGCACAGGTTATCCTAGTGAAGTGTTCACGAAACATACAACAATACATATCCACAGTTTCACCTTCGCAAACCTACCATACACCCAACATAATAAAATTGCAAAATATATTATGCAAAAATGTTTTCAAAATTTATCTATTATGTAAAAATGTTAATTAATAGGTAAATACTGTAATACATAGAAATAAATAAATAAAATAAAAAAATATCTACTGAAAAATCAAAAAGTCACTTTGTAGGGACGAATAACATCGGATTGCGTTTTCATTTGCCGGGCTTCCAATATTCTTCTTAACGCCAACTCTCTTAACCATTTTCGGTTGTTGGGTAAGTTGGTTAACAATATGTTTGTGATACCCAAAAACTAATGCGCTGGATTATTGTATTACTGATTATTTAAAATCACTGGACAAATATCGTGAAAGCAATATTGTTTTATGCAAATGTCGAACTCCGGGAATATCTACATATTGGTTTGGTCTTAACGTTGAACCACGTAGGTGCGTGAACTGTCGTTAAAGTTTACAAATTTTCTGATTTGCAGGTGAAGAACCCGCTTCGTTTTAGTGAGCCAACTGGAATGTACAATTTTACCGTTTTTTTGACAATTTTTCATTGCGGAATCTGGAATTGTCAATCTCATCAATCAGTCAATGGTTTTACATATTTTCTATACATAAAGCTGAGCTATACTTAAATCCTGTTCATTTTTCACACTTGCGAAAGAACATTGAATGACTTTAAATTTCAGGATAGGAAGTTGTTCACACTTATTTAAGGATTTTCCAATAATTTCAGTGAAACTTTGCGGTCCAGTCGATGCAGTTAAAAAGTAGTCGCAAAATGAGCCCGTTTGCGTGTAACTGACAGACAATCCAGTGTAAAGGCCGTTTGAGAGGTGATTCAAGACACCAAATTTCTTTTGTAGCCCGTATTGACAGCAGAAAAATATCTGCCTAACGTTCTGGCTACAACAGGAATGCTGAATATTTTTTCGTTATGCTTCATTCACAAAATACATACATCTTCACAAGTAGGCAAAACATTCAAAGGTAATTCTCATCCAGATGTCGCATTGCCATAATGTTCAAAGTTCAAAGAACAGTTAAAATAAACCTTTTAATATCCCATCGAAAAATAGTTGAATATTCTAATGCAGCACACAATTAAAAATACTGCGTAACTGTAACTCGACCGACGCGCACTTTGATAAACAAAAATCATTGAAGAGACGAAGGCCTGACAAATACCCCCAATAAACACAACAATTCTCTGAGTTCTTTCAGAAGGGAAGGTCCTAGTCCGTTTAGAGCAGTTGTTCCTAACCGGTGGTCCATGGACCAAAGGTGGTCCGCGAGATCTAAAATGTGGTCAGTGAAACATTTGTTAATTTTACTACAAAACCGAATCGAAAGGAGTCCTAAAACTGATTCGTAACCCTTTTGGTATTAGTGTTGGAGAGGTAGCTGGTAAAGTCCAAAAAGAGCTCATTTTCATACCATGTGGTCCATATGAGAACAAATAAATGTCATGGTGGTCCCTGGCCAAAAGATGGTCGGGAACCACTGGTTTAAAGGGAAGCCCAATCCGCTAGATATGATGGAAAATTCATCTAGATTCTAGATCAAATCACTGTGTTTGAAATATGTTTGGGGTGGGAGGATTGAATCTCTGGAGGGAATAGTTTAACTGTTGATACGGTGTTTCTTTATAATTATATCGAAGGAGAATAAGTAAATACATTTTCTTTTTTTTTTTACATAAATAGAAGCATTTCTAAGAATCTGGAGAACATTTTTGTGTTTTCAATATTTTTATGAAAAATTGAAAGTGGTGGCGATGTCCTAATTATAAATATTTTTTTTTATTTTTTATTTGAGATAAGTACATAACGGAGCACCAATCCCGCCTATGCCGAATTCTTTATTAAGAAAAAAAAATCTCCATACTAGATCGCTCCACCCTAGTCTACAATATAAATGGAAAAAAAAGTGGGGCGCTGAAAAGGATTACTTAGCTTTAAATTGGGTTAATTAGCGCTTACGATTAAAGTTGCAAAGAAAGAATATTTAAAATATTTTTGCATTGGTTCATTAAAATATTATTTAACTGCCACCAATGCAGTGTCCTTCACATGCCTCTAATTGGGTGACCACATAACTAAAAAAAAGTCTATGTTGTTGTTATGATATTTTTTCGTTTTTTTTTATCTGCAGATCTAAATTCTTAATCCGGTTATATCCAGCTGTGGACTAATGTCCTCTAGATATAATAATTTAACGTCATGCATAAAATGTCTATATCGTCTATTAATAAACAATATAATATCTATTCACACAAATACGGACTGCACTATGTGACTGAAACTTTTTTTTTACATAAACCCCACAATGAAGACCCTGAGGAAAATTATTAATGCTCTGAGTCGTAGAAACGACCCGTTCATGTGATATATGTCAACACATGTTGGGCGCGCATTTGACGTATTTCCCGCCTGTGCACCGATGCGAAGGAATCAACAACGCTAGTTCCTCGGAGCATCTTTCATTGCAATACCGGTAGAAAATGGATAGTACTCCTACTCAACGCCTGTGCTCTATAGATGCTGGATCTAATATTTCAAAGCTTTGAATTCAACTAAAACGACTTTAAGAGTCCCCACTTCCCAGAATCCATAAACAGGAAAAAAAGTGAAACTATATTTTTTTCAGTGATTAAAAGGCAATCACCGTTAGAAAATGGCATTATTGTATGGGGCAGTGCATACGACCAAATACTAAATCCACTAATTAAAATCCAAAAAGCGATAATGAAAATTGTACTGCAAGTCTCTGTAAGAACTACCACCGACGAAATCTTCACAAATCTCAACATCATATCAATTTAACAAGTATATACTAAAACCATACCTACTCCTTTATATTCGTAAATACGATTGATATGTCCGCTAGAAACGTACGCCAATATATTTATATAGTATAATTTTAGATATAAAGCAAGAATATTAATTTGTATTAGGAGATGCAATGCTTGTGTATATAATTGCAGGCCAACGTACAATTAATTATGATATTAGTAAAAAAATCAGAGTAAGTCAATTGAGTGTCAAAGTTTTTTTTTGGGGGCATTTTTAAATAGAACTTGTATTTTGCACTTCCAATTTCCTTTGTAAATCTGCTCTAATATACTCGTAAGCAAAGGTGTGGAATTAACAAACTGATATAAATTATAATCTAAACAAACAGAATCTCGGAACAAATATTCAAAACAAATGGTGATAGTAGAGTGCGTCGGCCGTTAACATTGAACTGCATTCTAATAGAATACATTATTTATCTATCAGACGTTTACATTAGCCAGTTTTTTACCTGAAGGGATTGCAAATCTAGACCACATCACTGAAACGTATTAACAACTTACGTATTGATTAGTCCAGAGCTCACGACCTTTTTACAATAAACAAAAAACAATTATTAAACTTTGATCTCACAAGATTAAGTGAGGACAATTGTCAAGAGAGGTAACCGTCTTTTGTTAAGATAAATTAAACAACTGTTAACATTCGTCCCTTTTTGCAACTGGCTTGTTTGTTTGTTTGCACTTTAAGGAGTCTAATTTTTACTTCCTCAAAGTCCTTTCCCCTCCCTTCTGAAGTGATTTTGCATGCATATAAAGCCTCAAATTTACATTAACAAAGCACACGCAGTTTTCTTTCAAAAAGGCTAACGTTCAACCAGCAACATGAACCCAATCGTAAGTTTATTATTTTAACAACTCAACGTTTTCCGTTAACGCGATGTTTAATTATTTTAATCTCATTGTTTTTGTCACACAAGTCAGTTTCTACAATTAAACTACGTTATAAAAACAAACCTGCATTGCAAAACCCAAATATGTTATAATTTTGTGTTATTCGAGTTTCAATAATAAATAATTAGTTTTATTAAAATTTCTTAGTAATCTATATATAAAATAAAAAAAGTTCTTTGTTTAAAACCACTTTATTTTTATATATATATATTCGTCGACCGGTTTCGGTTAAACTCAATCTTCTTCAGGACAATAAACATATAAACTGTTCAACCGAACCGAAACCGGTCCATGTATCTCTTCTCTACATATTTATATTATCTCTATCTCTATCTCTACATATTATAAATTAAAGTCCCCCGCGTCGTATGTCTCTGTCTGTCTGTCTGTTCGCGATAAACTCGAAAACTACTGATGCGGTTTTCACCATTAGATAGAGTGTTTCGTGAGGAAGGTTTACGTATATAATTTGTCAAGGATTTGTTTAAATTGGTTGAAACATAACGATAATTGTTAGAAGTGTCGGAAAAAGTCAAGCCGCCTGGTAGCTTTCATCGAAAACGCTGCCTAATCCTTTTGGGATATAACAAAACAATGCATGGTGGGATATTCCACTTTTATAGATCTACAAAAAAATCCGCGAAGGCATATATCTAACTTTTACGGATAGCTTACTGTACCCATTCTATCTTCTAAATAAATGGTCACGTACATTGCGGTAATTGAAAAGTTATTTAGACGGATACAGTATTAATCCTTATTAACGTAAATACGTTAGTTACTCCAAGAATTTCATGCACATTATTATAATCTTTCACACCATTTCTACGTATTATAAATTAAAGTCCTCCGCGGCATCTGTCTGTCTCTTCGCGATAAACTCAAAGACGGCGGTGGTTATAAAGGTTGGATAACAATCCAGTAGATGACGTTGTGTTTTATTAGTCACGGCAACGCGTGGCCGGGTCAGCCAGTATGTATTAAAATAAAGTGGGTTTTAAACAAAGAACCTGTTTCATTCTGTATAATGTGAAGCCACAAATTGTTTACTTTCTTCGATAATTTAAATTTCGCGGTTATAAACATTCTTTGATGTTTTCCATTCTTTAAAGTAAAAAAAAATTGTAATTTTTTTTATATTCTATTGTCTAATTTTTAAGGATTGATGTGTTTACCGTACTCATATTGAAAAAAAAATCTTTAATACAAATATATATATTTTTGTGGTATATTTCAGTTCATCGCAACTTTCCTGTGCCTGGGTGCCTTGGTGTCCGGAAATCCCCTGGAAGATGGTCAGTGGAGGGGAGAGGGTCTGGCCGAGAGCCAGGACTGGGGACAGTGGGCCGGTGGACATGCTGGAGCCTGGGCTGGACCTGGAGCGTGGGCCGCCCCTGGAGCATGGGCCGGTCCCGGAGCATGGGCTCATGGAGCCGCCCCTCTCGGCCCTGACGGACGTGTCGTAGATACCCCTGAAGTTGCTGCAGCTAAAGCCGCCCACTTGGCCGCTGCTAATGGAGTTGGAGCATGGGCCGCCCCTGGAGCTTGGGCTGCCCCCGGTGCTTGGGCCGCCCCTCATGGCGCCTGGGCTCATGGAGCCGCTCCTCTGGGACATGATGGTCGTGTGGTAGACACCCCCGAGGTAGCAGCTGCAAAGGCCGCCCATCTCGCTGCCAAGTCTGCCGCACACTGGTAGGGCCCACGCCCCCGCCCTCTACACCTGACTGATCTACACCTCATCACAAATCAGTGCCCCAAAACTTGAAGAGTTTTTACATCTTCCTTCGTTTTCACCACTGAAAA
Source organism: Limnephilus marmoratus (assembly GCA_917880885.1). Taxonomy (NCBI): domain Eukaryota; kingdom Metazoa; phylum Arthropoda; class Insecta; order Trichoptera; family Limnephilidae; genus Limnephilus; species Limnephilus marmoratus. The sequence goes on along the minus strand of OU862927.1, from coordinate 4,657,970 downwards.
TACCCCAGCGATATTTTAAGATTAATATATTTTATATATATATATATATATATATATATATATATATATATATATATATATATATATATATAATATTATACTTTTGGTTTGTTTTATGTATTTTTCGATTTATTATTACTTGTTTTTTTTACATGTAATAACACAAATCAAATATAACAAACTTAAAAAGAATAATTTTGTTTTTACTTTGATGTTTATTCGATGCTACCAACACTAATTTATTTCCATAATATCTACAAGCCATACTTATCGTCACCTTGGTTGGTTGTGGATCTAACTTCACTTCATCTTGTTCTGAGAAACGAGGTGTCAAAGTTTGCAAAGACGATTTCTCATTATCTTTTTATGGATTCTTGATTTTGAGTTTGAATCTAGTGAAAAAGTATTCAAGTTTAACGCAGTTTAAAGGAAAAATATTAAATTTATATTTGTCGACCGGTTTTGGTTGAACTCTACCTTCTTCAGGACAATAAACATATCAAATAAATTACAGTACAGAGTTAAGATTTTAAGGTTTTTTTTTTACATGAGCTCCACACAGGAGGCCCTGAGGAAAATAATTTCCCTCAGGGCCTATGTCATCTTTGGGGATGCTGTGTGGAGGGTTTTTTTAAGGAAAGGAAGGAGAGGAGAGTTCTGGGAAGGAAAAGGGTTTAAGGGGTGGGTAGGAATCTGGGGTTCAGTGTGTCTTGGTCATCCGCCTCCAAGACCTAGACAAACCTCACCCCATGAACCCGGGCACCCCTGCTAAATCACCAAACGTAGCGAACCACTTGGGGTGACCTATGGCAGAGGTGTTGGTTATCCAATAAAGGTTCCCGGGGCGGCGGTACCCATTCCCGCCTCCCAAATGGTTAACACAAAAGAAAGAGAGGGAGAGAACACCATGGTTGGTGGAAGGGTAGGAGGCGGAGTCACGGGTGGGTGGGGGTGGGGTAGGGAGAAAGGGAATAACTTTAAAATAGGGCTGTTGGTTAATTCTAACTGTTTGTTTAAAATTTGGCAATTATTTTTTTTTTTTATTATTAATTTTTTATACATTATGAGTAAAATCTCAAATTATAATATTTAATTAAATGAAGACAATATTCGCGAAACTCAATCGAAATCTGGAGACAGAAAAATCAGAAAAGATATTGGCTCCGCTGGGACTCGAACCCAGAACCCTTTTCTTACATGGAAACAGCTCTACCGATTAAGCTACGGAGCCCATATTAATTCGGTCACTTTTAACTGTATCATACTTCGACTAAGAACTACCAACATTATCTTCACTTATTTAACGCACATATTATTGGCTGCTATCTTTATATATGATTACAAGATTCAACTCGAACTAAATGCAATCTAGATAGTGTCTGGATAAATGTTTATCCATTTTATTTGTAATACGCGACATCTATTGACTTTTTCTGCAAGTCTAGGATGAATATTTTATTATTAATTTTTTAAACTTTATGAGTAAAATCTCAAATTATAATATTTAATTAAATGAAGACAATATTCGCGAAACGAGTTTTCGAGTTGAATCTTGTAATCATATATAAAGATAGCAGCCAATAATATGTGCGTTAAGTAAGTGAAGATAATGTTGGTAGTTCTTAGTCGAAGTATGATACAGTTAAAAGTGACCGAATTAATATGGGCTCCGTAGCTTAATCGGTAGAGCTGTTTCCATGTAAGAAAAGGGTTCTGGGTTCGAGTCCCAGCGGAGCCAATATCTTTTCTGATTTTTCTGTCTCCAGATTTCGATTGAGTTTCGCGAATATTGTCTTCATTTAATTAGTTTTTTTTTTGTTTGGATGTTTCTAATAACACGATCTTAGGAAGTAAGAATAAATCAATATTAAGTTTTACTTTTATTTCTTCTTTAGCGAAGGCAAGCGATTTGGCCATAGTGGACTGCATCAAACAGAAACCCACGAAAATAGCAGCAAACTGCAAGTTTACACCTGCAATAAAACAGAAACAAAATAAAGAAAATAAAAATTGAAATGATAACGATTCCATGTACAGTCAGGCATACTAATATATTCATCCTGGAAGAAAATTGAAAATTTCATCCTAAAATTAAAAGTAAAAAGCTTTTGAAACAACAAAAAATTTCAAAAGTATAATAGAAACGTTGCAAAGTCACCCATTTTCATAACAACTAAATTTGCGCACTTCGACAAAATTTTAAATGATTTTTTTTTTTTTTTTTAATATTTCATAAATGATTAAATGTTACATTTTTGGCCATTTTTGACTACCATACTAGGCTATTGCCCGTGTTGTGGAAGTCATACATGTAATATAATTTTATATAAACAGATAATAAAATATAAGAAGAGAAAAGAAAAAAATAACATATTAAGATAAAACTAAAAACAGATAAAAATATAAGAATTGCAAGTTATCTAAGAAATAAAGAAAATTTAAAAAAGATGAAATAAACATAGGTGAGCATTATTCTTCTTGAAGTAAAAATAGAAATAAAATTTTGTAAGTAATCTTCTGCACGAGAGTACATGTTTGTAGTCATTTTTGATATTCGTTCTATGAAAGAAATTGGAAAGAGTGTTAGAGAAAGTAATTTTTTGTTTGATTTTTTTAAAATGCAATATTAAGTTAAAGTAATTGATTAATTAAATTTGTAATATTTTTTTAATTAATATTAATATTATTTGTTTTTTATTGTAATATTAAGCTCTCATGTGTTGTTTGAAGAAATCTCTTCCCTTTTCAAATATCCAATGATTGATAAGGGATTTAAAGAGAGATTTAGAATTATGTGACTTTATATCGAAGAATAATATTAGAAACAGACTGTCTTTTTATAGTAAACTAGCTGGTCCCGGCATGCGTTGCTATGCCATTTAATAAAGAAATTGTTTCTCCCTGAGTGTCTTTTCCCATTCATCCCGTTCCCCTTCCGCCTCCCCTTCTTCACCTGCATTATTTTCCCCTCTCGCGTTCCCACTCCGCCACCTCCACCTTCCCTCTCCCCACTCCACTCCCCCCCCCTTCCCACGTCCCGCGAACCCCCCTCCCGAGTTCCCGTCCCACCTCACACGTCCCCATTCAACCTTCCCCGCCTTCTTTTCTTAATTTTTATTCAATTTTCTATTTTTCATGTATTTTAAATTTGGTACCTAACATAGGTACCAATTTAAAATATCTAAAATTCTTGATTCGATTCAAACTATTAGGGGAGTACCTACTTTAAATAAATTTATCAACTTAAAAATTTTCAAAAATAGAATTGTTTTGCAAAATGTCATTCTCAAACACGCGAACTTTCAAACGTGCGATAGCCGTTAGGTTTTCTGAAATTATCCAATTTTCTGCGCAATTTTCTTAATTTTTCTCTCCGTAAGAACCATCCTCGTACTTCAAGGAATATTCTCAAAAAAGAATTAGCGAAATCAGCTGCTCTCGAGATTTGCGCTTAGCAACACATTTAGCGATTTATTTTCATATACAAGACTAGCAAACCCGGCCGCACGTTGCTGTGGCTAACGAAACACAACGCCATTACCCAACATTTATAAAATCCACACCACCCGCTTGCCAGCTGCCCGCTGCCCACTGCCTGAATTGAATATTTGAATTTCTCGACTTTTCTCTACTATAATAAGCATGTTTTTATACATATAAACCTTCCTCTTGAATCACTCTATCTATTGGTGAAAACCGCATGAATATCCGTTGCGTAGTTTAAAAGATCTATGCGCCCATACATTTTGAGCGACTTCATCAAATAAAATAATTCAAATCAAATACCTACTTACTCTAGGACATCTAGTTTCCAATTTCTTCCGTAGAACGAATTTCAAAAGTGACTATAGTACGGCCCGCCTGCCATTTTAAAACGCACAAAAATGTGTTTTCTTTGAATTTCTCGGCTTTTCTCTAATATAATTTACATGTATTATACATATAAACATTCCTCTTCAATCACTCTATCTATTGGTGAAAACCGTATGAAAATCCGTTGCGTAGATTAAAAGATTAACGCGCACATACATTTTGAGCGACTTCATTTTATACTCTGTAATGATAATGATAATGATAATGATGATTACTAGGTTAACGACATTTAATAAATGTAGGACCACTTGTGTTTGCTGATAAATAATATAGGACCTAGGTAAATGAAGAAAGTATGGCCAGACATCATTGTCTAGCGATAATTTATTTATGCATTTTACTAAAAAAAAAAAAAATTGGAAACTTCGTTACCTAACACACAATTCGTCACAAGTGTGAAACATCAGTTTGACAATGGTATATTTGCAGGCAGCAAGAAGAAGTTTTTTGTTCGTCTTCTGTAAAATCTTTTCAAATGGGTTTGTTCATGGTTGTTCAAAGTAAATCGGTTGGGTCTAAATGGGTGTAAAAATACGCGGAACCGCACACTTTTTTTCTCGATACTAAATAAATTCTTCTAGAACAATAATTTATAATTTTGGTTTTTAAGTATCATCAAATATCTTAATTTCGGTTGTCTTCGATTATGCGCGTAATTTAATAATAAACTATTTCACAAAATTGGAACTGATTGTGTGAACCAATCCATTAGGTTGGTACCAAAACTGTAGTTTATTAATTATCCATGTAGTTTCAGCTTCTTTCAGTAGATAATGATGACACGTTGGTTTGTAAAATGGACTCCTGTCATATCCCAACAGATGGCGGCTGAGTTCATTATCAGAAGAGAACCATCTATCGCCGTTCGTGTCTTAGAAGGTTCCACTAAGAACTACTTTGAATCTAGCCTAGTAAATGAAAGAACTACTTAGAATCCAATAAGAACTACTTAGAATCCAGTAACACCTCTGCCATAGGTCACCCCAAGTGGTTCGCTACGTTTGGTGATTTAGCATGGGGTGAGGTTTGTCTAGGTCTTGAAGGCGGATGACCAGGACATACTGAACCCCAGATTCCTACCCACCCCTTAAACCCTTTTCCTTCCCAGAACTCTCCTCTCCTTCATTTCCTTAAAAAAAACCTCCACACAGCATCCTCAAAGATGACATAGGCCCTGAGGGAAAATATTTTCCTCAGGGCTTCCTGTGTGGAGCTCATGTAAAAAAAAAAGTAAGAACTACTTAGAATCTAGCCTAGCTAGGACGTCTGTTCAGTATAATAACATTGTAAATATTAACGATAACCAAATAAACAAACTAGTAACCGATCGAACCTTAAACTTATTGGAAGATACCCAACACATCTTTAAATCTAGTCTCCTTCAACGGAAGCAATCTTCCGAACAGGACCTCCATCGATATGCTTGGTGTAACTCTAAGTAACCAGCTCAGGTACGGGGGCTCCATCGAAACCAGAGTTAAGTTAGCCTCTCAGAAACTGGGCGTACTGTACAGGGCCCGCAGATACTTTAATAGAACACAACTGCTAACCCTGTACAAATCGCAAGTGCGCCCCACGGTTGAATTTGGCAGCCACCTCTGGTCTGGAGCTCCAAAATACCTAAAAAAAACCCTTGACTCTGTGCAGAAACGGGCGGTCCGTTTGATAGATTCTCCCATCTTAACAGACAGACTGCAATCTTTAGAGCACAGGCGTCAGGTGGGAATGCTGTCCTTGTTCTACCGGTATTACAATGGAAGATGCTCCGAGGAACTAGCGTCATTGATCCCCTCGGCACCGGTGCATAGTCGGGAAACACGCCAAACACGCGCCCAACATTTGTACACGGTTGACATTAGTCACATGAGAACGGGTCGTTTCTATGACTCGTTCTTGAGTTCAACGGCTCGGCTGTGGAACGATTTGCCGGCCTCTGTGTTTCCTCCCTCCTACAACATGGGTCTCTTCAAGACCCGTGTTCACTCCTTCCTTTCCTCAAATAGACCCTCCACACAGCATCTTCAAAGATGACATAGGCCCTGAGGGAAGTTATTTTCCTCAGGGCCTCCTGTGCGGAGTTAATGTAAAAAAAAAAAGTTGTCTAATATTGGAAATTAAGAGATACAAAAAAAAGTATTTTATTTTAAAAATAATTCCATATTTGAAATGTGTATTTTTTTTTGTTAGTATATTTTCTGTCAACGATTAACATATCTAAATCCGAATCACTTGATAATGATTTTAAAGTTATGTTAAATTTTTGACCGTCTCTTTAATTATCAGTTTTGATCATTACCTTTTTATTTGTTGTGCCCTTGTCTGTTTCATATTTTCATTTAGTATCTTTTTCTTCAATTAGGTTTATAAACTTCTAAAAGTTATCCGCTTCATTTTCAGCCCATCCTATATTCAATTTTACGTGCTCAATTATTTACCAGCTGTTAACACAAGTGGTCCAGCCTTTGTGTAACATATTTGAATAGTTATGTTAATACTGATTAGTTAAGTTGATAAATTCATTATAAAAAGGCTGGCTCTTTCTACGATTCGTTTAAAACTCGTGAAAATTTGGTTGGATTAGCGCAAAATTGTTTGGTTTAAAAATGGGTAAGTTTACAACGATTTATATTTCAGTTTGTAGTTCTGTAGCTTTGTGTTAGAAGAAATTTCAGATAGATCTACAAAAATAATAAAAATAAAAATAAAATAATTCGCACCTTCTTAAAAATTCTTGCTTATATCTTTTCCAGTGAACATGATATTTTTCAGGTTCGTGTTCTCAATTTTGCAAGCATCTGGTACTAAATATCTTAAGAACGTTGTAGGCGGAATTACACCTGAGAGCCTTTTTGGATGTTTAGTGCGCCTGACTGTCCTTAAAATTCTGAGTATTTTGATGATTATTTTTGTTATGTTTCTGTTTTATTTCAGGAATAAAATTGCAGTTAGTTTCTATCTTCGTGAGTCTGTGTTTGATGCAGTCCACTATGGCCAGATCTCTGGCCCTTAACTCGGTAGATGAAGGTAAAACTTAATCCTGATTATGTTTACTTTATATTATGAACGTGTTAGTGTACAAAGGTCTATAAAAGAGTGTTAGCGGTTGTTCACAATATATCTGTGATGGAGCAAACACATAATGTGCCCACAAATAGAAACGAAATCACCAGTCAACCGCTAACAATAAAAAATGCAATAACATGGATTAAAAACTGCACTTTTGATATTACTTTGTTCCTTTTAAATATAACCTTCGTTCATTTCCACAGCTTTGGTCCATCTTTTAACAAGGGCATATAACGCAGTGTTGTAAAAAACACGATCACATCCAGAACACCATCGCCAATCACACAGTTTTTAATATTTTTGTCCTTGGTGATGTCATTCCATTGACTGCCTCTTTGAAAGGAACCCATATTTCGTCTCCGGTCATAATTTTTTCCACAAACTAAGCGCTGCAAGTGTTGTGAGTCTATTATTTTTCTTATTTCTTTATTCTGACCTGTTATCTTTCTTGGTACCTACTTTGCACAAACCTTTATTGAATAATCAGTTATAATAATAATAATATTTAATAATAATATCGAATAATCGTCATCACACTGCCTTTACTGAGGGAGAGAATGCGACATAAGTAGTTATCTGGGGTCACCACGAATAATGTCATCAATTCGCTCAATGTTACGGGCATTCACTGCAATCAACGACCTGCGCCGCTCCGCTTTTCGTCAGCCAGCAGTGTTTGTTCTTCAGCTTCGTTACAGTGACAAATTCATCGTCAAGCAGTGCTGTTATTCACCGTTGCATCATGGTACACATGTTTAAGTCTTTAATGAATGCGAATGGGCATTTCACCTTCTACAGTCAAGAATCAATCACAGAACGCCATCTTATACGAACATCGATGTCGGTTTTTTTGTAAGCGAATGCAGTGCTGCCACCTGTTGACGCAAAAAGTTACTACTGAGTAGATTGTAGAAGAAGGTTTGAAGAATAGCACCAAATTCAAAATGTTCACTTAACTAACTTAAGTAGAAAAAAATAGCAGGCATTACTTTTGGACTAACCCTCGATTACATCAATACATGGTTTTTATTAGGAGAGAAAAAATAATAGGTACCTTTGTAAAAATTTCACACATTGCTTTTCTACATACAAGGGGGTAAAACTCTACTATCAGGAATCTTCACCTATATTCTTTCTTTAAGCGATTGACTTATTTTCCTCCATTTTTTCCAAATTTTCTAATTGTTCACAACATCGATTATAATATGAAGAACTCAAAATAACAATACTTGTTATGTTAATTGTGCCACTGTAACTTATAATCTTTTCATTGTAATGTAAAAGCCTTTTATGGCGTTATATAAATAAATACCATATTTTCAATGTTAAGGTTTATTCCCATTTATCTTAAGTTTTTTATATTTTATTTTTTTTTTGTTTATTTCAAGAATTTTGTTTATACATTACAAATTATTACACATGCAACGTTATAAAATAATTCACATTTTATTCTACTACTCCATAAGTTGAGCTCTAGGAGCTAGTGTTTATGGGAGGAGTATTTACATGCAAAAAAATAATAATGGTATTCCAACGAAATGTGTAAACAATTGTTTACACATTTATTTTGACATCACACAAAAAACTAAAAAATACACAGATTTGGGAAATGAGATTAAAAGAATTTGGCATTCTCGGACTATAAAAATATTTCCATTTGTTATTTCGGCCACTGGCATAATACCTAGGAATCTGATTCAAAATTTAAGCATATTAGATTTGTCAAAGAATTTGTATATAAAAATGAAAAAATCAGTCATTTTAAATACATGTAGGATTACAAAAGATTTTTTAAATATTTATATTGAGGGATCAGTAGGATTTATAGGTTCAATTAGAAATGCCACAGAGCCGAACCCTCTGATATGAAAATATCTGGAGTCGGTGAATTATATTCCCATTTGGTCTCTAGTAGGTTGACATGTTGTTCTTGTATTATTTTGTATTTATAATACTTATATAGTGCAATTGCATAGCGTGGGTTGACTAGATGATTATTTGGGGAAGTGTGTGAAAGGGTTTAGTTTTTCCTGTGGGGAAAATTTAACCCGGACATTTAAATCAAAGAACTTATGAAAAAAAATATTAACATTATTTTAGATAGGTACACAATTTAGAAAAAAATAGTTATAGAAGGACAATAACAATACATATATTTTTTTTAATATTAAATATTACAGTTTAAGTAAGGGTAAATTACATAAGGGTGGGTTTCTTAATTTACCGAGACTGCTAAATGCAATGCTAATTGTAAAAATTTCTATGCCTTTGACCGTTTACTTTTACAATTAGCATTGCATTTAGCATTCTCGGTAAATGAAGAAACCCACCATAAGAGTACAATATATCATTAACCAATTTCAGAGACTTAATTTGTTTTTTTGAATAATTTCAGTGTTTCTGTTACACTAATTTAATTTGTTTTTGCACACTAATATATGTATTGTACCATCTTACGCCTAAATGTAAATAGTGGTGCTGAGCCGTGGTCGTTTTTAGCATAGGGATGGCTGTTAAGCCATTAGTTTTAAATCTATAGATACTTACGGCCGGCATAGTAATAATAATAATAATAATGTCTTTATTTAACAAAAAAAAATTAAGATTTATAACTGGTATAAATTGGTAATTTGGCAGAAGGACTTCAAGGAAAACATCTGGTTCAATGGCGGAATTCTTCTCGTTTATTAACGGCACATGTTACAATAATTTGTTCCCGACCCGACAAAACACTGAATTTGGTCACTTTGACCACTTGCTAGATAATGCTAGCTGTTTACAGGAGATCCACGTATTAAGAGAGTTTTTAACTAGAAACGCAGGCTATTTATAAATAACATTTTCTAACACCAATAAAAATAAACAAAACACACTTGTCTCAGCCATCGTACGAAATATGGCAGAAATCGAGAAATCTGCTTTATCGTCTAGCATTTAATTTAGTATTGCCTTACGTCGCTAGTCTGTAATCTGTACCAACAAAAACAATAAGCTACAAAAATACGCCGCTAGATGGCAGTAGCCTTCACTTTTTGGACAATAACTACAAAACAAAAAGTACATCATAAGTAAATCATAAATACAGTAAAAGTACAGTTTAAAAGTTGCATAAGTACAAAAGTTAATAACAGAAAAACAAAATACATATAAACAGTAGGTACTTAAAGAATAGAGATTTATAATTATAAATTTAGGTTTCTCATAACCTGCCTCACTAGGCTAGTAGTAGTATAGTCCAGTGGTAAGGCTCATGACTTGCATTCCAAAGGTCGCGGGATCGAATCCCGGCGTGGCAAATAATTTTTGTTTGATTAATTTGTGTTATTTCATAATGTATTCATTTAAAATAATATACAGTATATTTGCGGCATGTTCCAGAGTGGAAGATACTCTCAGTATCGCCCTGGTGTAAGACCACCATTCAGAATTGAAACGTTGCTTGAAATGGCATTAGCCGTGTTTGGTGACCAGATCTGAATAGCCAGGTACTTCCTCACCTTCCTCTTCCCTATCTCCTTCCCCTCCCCACTACCTTCAGCCTCACAACATACCCCAATTGGGGATGCCATAGTCTCACTGGCTCCAGACGGGAGCAGCAGAGACTCTTGTGAGGTATCACTATAAAAAAAAAAAAAACTTAAGATAAACTTAAGACTTTATTGAAGCAACTGTGTCTTCGTGATAATGATATTATTTTCTTTGTTTCAGCTTCGCGGTCAACTCCGATGTGGCTCCGCTCGTTAATGCGCGATAGCTAGTAGGTACACCAGCTAAACCTTATTTTCCATACATTTTGGATGATTACAAAGCATATTTAACCGTTTTTTAGTATTTGGTCTAATTTAAAAATCGAAATACCATTATTTTAAAAACAATCTTCAAAAAAAAAATTAAAAACGTAGGACTTCTTCGATAACCTTTAACTGCTGACGTGTTTTTTTTAACATATACTATATAGTTTTTTTTTTTTACATTAACTCCATACAGGAGGCCCTGAGGAAAATAATTCCCTCAGGGCCTATGTCATCTTTGAAGATACTGTGTGGAGGGTCTTTTTGAGGAAAGGAAGTAGTGAATGTAGGAGGGAGGAAACACAGAGGCCGGTAAATCGTTCCACAGCCGGACCGTTGAACTCAAGAACGAGTCATAGAAACGACCCGTTCTCATGTGACTAATGTCAACCGTGTACAAATGTTGGGCGCTTGTTTGGGATGTTTCCCGACTATGCACCGGTGCCGAGGGGATCAATGACGCTTCCATTGTAATATCGGTAGAACAAGGACAACATTCCCACCTGACGCCTCTCCTCTAAAGATTGCAATCTGTCTGTTAAGATGGGAGAATCTATCAAACCGACCACCCGTTTCTGCACGGAGTCAAGAGTTTGTTTTAGGTATTTTGGAGTTCCAGACCTGGTGGCTGCCAAATTCAACCGTGGGGTGAACTTGCGATTTGTACTGGGTAAGCAGTTGTGTACTATTTAAGTATCTGCGGGCCCTGTACAGTGCGCCCAGTTTCTGAGAGGCTAATTAAAATGTTTATTTATTAGAAATCCATGAAAATTTTGAAGTCCAAATTATTATTTATTGGACAATTTAAATATAATTAAATAAAATGTAATACTTTTTATCGTCAAGTAACTTATATTCGATAATTTGGATACTATATAATTTTTTTTTGGCAAAAATCACTTGATATCAGAAATCAGTTTGTATTATCTATTAAACTAAATAAAAACAAATAATCACTTTTATTACAATATTTATATATAGTGTATCGAATAAACTATTCATATAAAACTTTAGTAAAGTTGTTTATGCTTATTTTTATAAAGGAAAAGTCACGTAAGTACTGACGAAGGGTCAGAGATGCTAGCAATTTTTTTTTTAAATGAATTTACATACTGAAACTTTCAAAAACTTTCAAAATTTAATCTTACGGCTATGGGGGAAGCGGCGTATGCGTCTCGCGCGGGGGAGGAGAGAATTTCGATATTATTATTGTTTCTTGGACGGAGAGGCCTCCACGTCAGCAGTTAAAGGTTAAACCCTTGGACTGGGGAATGAATGATATATCAAAACTATGAAATATTCATATAGGTAAATTTTCAAATTATTCACAACATCGACCATAGCGTGAAGAACTCAAAATAACAATATTTTCGATGTCAAGGTTTAGACTTGGGTCAACTGTGTCTTGGAAATAATTATGTTATTTTCTTTGTTTTAGCCCTGAGGCAAACCCGGTGTTCTGGCTCGACACTTACAGGTACACCAGGTAATCTATATTTTCCGTAAATTTTGGATGATTACAAAGTCTATTATTTATCAAACCATTTTATAGAATTTGGTCTAATTTAAAAATCAGAAAACCATTATAAAAAAAAAAATCTTGATACAAAAAAAAAATAATAATAATAGGATTTCTTCATTCAACCTTTGGACTGGGATTATTGATATAGAGTAGAAAATGAGTAGAAAATATAAAAAATTGAACTACAAAATTTACAGGCAGCCAACACCAATTTAACTGTCAAATATTATTTTAAAGCGCAATGATACTGAAAACATAATGTAAATCACGTATAAAAATTAAAATTTCTTTTAAAATAAAGAAAACTAAAATCGAAGAAACACTGTTGCTCAGGTAGCTTAATTACATAAATTTGGTTAAATGGTGTTGAATCGTGCACAATGCACGGGGGTTTAGAATAACCTATGGTTATTCCTTGCTAAATAAAATGCTTATGGATTTCGATAAGAATTATGCCCAATCACCAAACAAGATCCGGTATACACAATTAAGCAATACTCACTGTTGTGTCTCGTAGCTTGATCTCCATTCGGCGATGGTCATAGGCGGTCATAGGTGTATCCAAGGCGTACGGTAAGATTGTTCGGTTATTATAACCACGATATAGTTTGAGTCACGATAGGATGAAGCGGTTCACACGAAGCATTCGGTAAAGACGGCAATATAATAATACTTCACATTATACACTTCCGATTGATAGAAAATAACATTTCAACGTCGAGCGAAATGTCACGTTACGTTTTGTTTCGATGGTTGTTGATAGACTGGCGATATAGCGGTACTTGACTTGTCCACCGTATAGGTAAGTACACTTAATGTGCGGAAGTCCAACTTCTGGATTCCTCCGATCTGCATGGTAAATTGGAACACAAATACCTACGTATGAAATCCATCAGCGTTATGAAACAGGTGTTTTACAAAGTGATTTGCTTTCATTTAATTTAAAATTAACTTGAATTAAACAGTAGTAGGTAGAAAGGAAGAATCACTAATGGAGAGTTTAGTTTCACTACTTTTAGATCTGAATGAGTTATTTATTTATTTTCGGACAAATAGTCCATTAACAATAACACGAATAAGAAATAGAAATGACAGTGAAAGGAGAGTACATATAAATGAAGAGCATTGACAATATCTACATATATAAAAATCAATTGTTGTTCGTTTGTCTCGCTAAAACTCGAGAACGGCTGGGCCGATTTAGCTGATTTTGGTTTTGAAATGTTTGTCATAGTACAGGAAAGGTTTAAACGGTGAGAAAATATGGAAAAGTTTCGAGGAAGATAGTAAAAACAACAATTTCATTTTCCCGCATAAACTTTGGGATTGGGGGATTTGATGTGGGCGATGGTTTTTATATTGCTAACCGTTCATCCGATTGCGGTGAAACTTTTGTGAGTTGTTGTGAGCACGCCCGCGAAGGTTTCTATATATACTGGTGAGCTCTGGCATTATGAAATTTGTTTAAAAAATTGCAATTGGTGCCACGCGAACTGTTTGAAAACTGAATGTACCGGGACTGAATGGGAGAGGGATGAAGGATGAGGGAGGGGAGGGGAGGGGAACTTGGGAGGGGAACTCGGGAAAGGGGGTTCGCGGGATGCAGAAGGGGGAGGGGAACCCGGGAGGACGGAGGGGAAATCGGGAGGGAGGAGGGGAACTCAGGAGAGGGATCCGCGGGAGGGGGGAGGTGAATACGGGACGGAGAGGGGACCTCGGGAGGTGGTCGCTGGACGGAGAAGAAGGGGAGTAGATTGAGGAGAGGGAAGGTGGAGAAGGAGGAGTGGGAACGCGAGAGGGGAAGGGGACGCGGAGCGGATGGGGATGAGGAAGGTGAACGGGACGAATGGGAAAGGACACGCAGGGAGAAACAATTTCTTTATTAAATGACATAGTAACGCATGCCGGGTACCAGCTATTATAATATACAAGTACATGTAGAAGATAACTACAAGTACCTACAATCAAAGCTTGAAGATGGGTTTAAAAGGCTTTAAAAATTACACATTACTTATCGACTGCCGAAAGTCATTTAGGCTTGCACCAAAAAATTCAATTCTTTGACAACTTGCATGGATTTCATAACGTCTTGGAAAAAATCGTGTGGATAGATTTTTTTACTAAGATTATGAAAATGTTAGTAAAATTTTTTAGAAATGTACAGTTTTCTTTTTAAATAAATAAATCCATTAATTGGGCTAACTAACTACACAAAAATGTCCCGTCTCCGATAATGTTCTATTAATTTTATAAAATTCCACACTGATTTTTTTTTTTTTATGGCAACACTTTGATATCAGGCGAATATTTGAATTTGACATTTAAAATTCACTAGATTTGTTTCTTCTCTGCGAACTTATTATTTGGTTTGACGTTTTGACAGATGTTACGAAGAGAACCTTGTACATTTTATGCCTTCTGTACTTGTTTTAGAAGTGTAATGGTAATGTTGTTGATTTTAACAAAATCAATATTACAAAATATTATTACAATATTACAAAATTGCAAAGGTATAATATACCTATAAGCGATTCTAATTTTGAGATCAGTTGGTATCTTTAATATTGCAATGAAATAATATGAACTTTTAATACACTTTATGCCTTTTTTATTTTTTTTACAAAAATGTAGGTTGCACAACTTTACATTTACGTTGTTTTTAGTTTTGCCATTTAAACAACAGTGACAAATTTATTTGACAAACTCTATATTCTTTCTTACGGCATTGATTTTTTTTCCCTCAAAACCAAATTTTCAAATTATTCACAACATCGACAATAGCGTGAAGAATTCGAAATAACAATATTTTCGATGTTAATAGCTCCACTACACTACTCGCGAAGTTGATCGAAGTTAATCGAATACGATAGTGTAGACACGAACTTCACACTTCGCTTCGTCCAACTTCGCTTCGCTTCGCCTGACTTCCGATAATTGTCGGTATTTGGCCCGAGTCAAAGGACTTGAAATGCTCCGAAGTTCGAAGCGAGTAGTGTAGACACGCGCTTAGAACTTCGGCTAACTTCGTCGAAGCGTCGAAGTGAGTAGTGTAGTGGGCGTTGAAGCGTCGAAACGAGTAGTGTAGACACGCGCTTAGAACTTCGGCTAACTTCATCGAGGACTTTGTCGAAGCGTTGAAGCGAGTAGTGTAGACACGCGCTTCGAACTTCAGCTAACTTCGTCGAAGACTTCGTCGAAGCGTCGAAGCAAGTAGTGTAGTGGACGTTTAAGGTTTATACCCATTCATTAATCTTCAGAGACTTGGGTCAACTGTGTCTTCGAAATAATGATGTTATTTTCTTTGTTTTAGCTTGGGTCCAAACGTTCAAGATGAAGGATTTAGTTCCGATACAGAATCGGAGAAGTTCAATTCGCCACTTGAAAACATTGAAAACTTCGACAAGGGAATGTGAACAAAATATATTGTTTGGTTATTTAATAAACATAATAGAAGATAACTGATACTATTTGGCAGAGTTAAGGTTTTTTTATTCTGTTTACCTAAATATATTGTTTACATGTGTCAGGAAGAAGTAATATATATTGTAAGTATAATATGTTTTTTTATTGTGTTTATAAAAATATATTTGTGTACAAACATTAATAAGTTAAATTTTATTATAAAATTTAAAAAATATTTATGTTATTTCCCAGTTTGTGAATCTTCATTTGAACTTCTATGGATGTTCGGTAAGCCGAACAATATTACACAATATATCAACTCATATTGGTAAAAATCATGTTAGTTTGCAGTCATTTTAAAAGATGTCGCGATTGTAGGACATTTATTTATTTCGATGTGACGATGGAACCTCTGTAGGAAAGTTTTCAAAGTATTAGTGGTAGAACAGAACCGAATCGCTAATTCTGATTAAGATAGCGGAGTCTTAAATAAAGTGATATATGTATGCCAATGCTGGGTTTCGAGCCCGCGACCTCTGCTACTGCCGTTATCTTAATCAAAAGAAAGATATCACCTTTACCTCTACCATAGGTCACCCCAAGTGGTCCTCATCCATACACCCATCGCTTTGCACCGCAGTTGAAAGAAAATCACTTCTGGACACACTGACCCCCCAGATTTCTACTCACCCTTCACCCTTTTCCTTCCCAGAGCTTATCTCCTACCTTTCCTTGAATACCCTCCACACAGCATCTCCTAAGAAAAGGTAGACCCCGAGGGAAATTGCTTTCCTCAGAGCCTCCTGTGAAAGGTAATGAAAAAAAATATCTGAGTCCAAGGAAATATAATAACTGACTAGTGTAGCGAAGCAACGAACCACCATACGACTACTTTTATCCAATTTTATACAATGGTTTCACCGGCCACCGCTCTCTGGTTAGGTGCATGATAATGCATATTCATTCCGGTTTTAGCGTTCGTTCTCCCTGCCTGCTTTACATCTAAGTAAGATTAAATATTTAACCTGTGCAAATTATTGTAACACAAAAGTTTCATTGTACATATATTTGACTCGCGGTAAATCAAGAGTTGTTAATAAAAACCCCCACAACACACGCATCCAGTTTACAGACGTGGCAAGGCCTGTAGACTATCAGACCCTAAATGAAATATCTAAACAATATCCCATATTGCCAAGCCAGTATTAAATCATTTACAAAAACTCTTTATTCTGTAGCACACATTAATTTAAAAAAAAAAAAACTATATTGCACTAACGTTTTAGCATACAGACGTATCCCATATCCCCGGGCAATCAATTAATTAATAATATTTATTTATTTAGCAAAATATTGCACAGTAAAACAAAAACATAAAAATCTAAAACAAATGTACCTACATAGTAAAAAGATAATTTACTTGACGATCTGTCAATTGGCGTGAAAGAAAAGATTTTATCCGGTCAGTGGCTGAGCGGGTAAGTGGCTTTTGGGTCCCATCCGGGCGTCGCGTGTTCGATTCCTCGGCTGGCTAAGTCCTCCATCACAATACAAGCAACATTTTCCGCATACTGTGGTGGTAGTAGGAGATTTTCAATTTGTTGGGTTATTCATAAGCCGGGAAGGTTTCTTTCTTTCAATAAAACACAACGTTAATAAGTCACACTTTTATCATTTAAACAACAGCCAAGGTTTAAATTGTTGGTGAAAGTAATTTTATTTAAGTTTTAACCAATCATGTTTTTCATTTTTGATTCGAAAGTCCAAACGTAACATAACATCACTTCGCCATTTTTAACAAAAGTAACCGTGGTTTTGAATTTTCCATACATCAACCCATCGGGCATGTCTCGGGAGTCATAAATGTAATTTTTGATGTGAAATATACCCTAAAATCACAATATAAAATATATTTCAATTCGTATTATATATATTAATCATCAATAGAATTTTCACAATATTCAATTTTCAATTTAAGTGTTGGCAACCCGGGCGTTTATTTTATTTCTATTTATGTACATAGTTTTCTTTTACCCACCTCACTATACAGAGTCTATTCCGAGGCGGGTAAATATGTTATTATATTTATTAAAAACAAAAATTTTAACGAAACAAAAAAACGACTTTAAAAAAATGCACTAAAAAGTAAAAAAATAATTTAGTATTCCTAATAACTTCATAATCAACTTACTTTTTCTACTCATCAATATGTAGGTACGATTGTTATTTTTGAAGTCGGTGTCAGCCAAGGTTTAATTTTTTTACTTTTTGTGCATTTTTTTAAGTCGTTTTTTTGTTTTGTTTATTTTTTGATTTTTATTGAATCTGAAGTACACTGACTAATTTGTTTGAATATGGATAGACCTACTAAACGTGCTGCTCATATGAGACAGACATAATTTGACCACGACGTTAGGGCCAAATTAAGAGATTCGGCCGAGTATCGTTAATTTGCTCCTAAAAATTGAAGAGTTCCGTTACTTTTTCATGGATCCCATAATCAGAACCTTACCAAACTCTCATTAAACTACCCTTGAAGTACATCCTTTCCAATAAAAAAAGAATCATCGAAATCGGTTGGCGTGATATTGAGTTATTCGTCCATTTGTCGTGCACATACTTGATGCAAATTTAAGACATATGGTTTTCTCGTGGATGCCATTGTTGGAACTGGACCAAATTACAATGGGACCACATGGAAAGCTCCAGCTTTCAAATAAAAAAAGAATCATCAATATCGGTTCACCCAGTCGAAAGTTCTGAGGTAACAAACATAAAAAAAAAAAATACAGTCGAATTGAGAACCTCCTCCTTTTCGAAGTCGTTTAAAAAGAGAATGTCTATAAAGTGTACTCCTGTTAGTTCTTTAGTATATTTCGAATGTCTGTTCTATCCTTTTCAGTCAACCATATTACAAAACTTTTAAACTGCCAGTTCAGATTATTTGGGGTATAAGTTTTTGTTTGTGTTAGGAAGATATTGAAAATGTGAGATACATTACACATTTTGTTAATCTATCATTGGTTCTATTGACAAAATGGTCACTACTCAGCTAAAATTCAGGATTTCCTCTGGAATGTAGCTGATATATGTATGCTAGAAAGGCTTGGATATGGTAGAGAAAGGATGAGAGTTGACTGAATGCTTTAGAAATGATATCTCTGAGGCGTATGTGTGATAAAACTTTATATTACCATGTTAGAAACGTTGCGATCTGGATGTAGTGCAAGTCTGATGGATCTGGATGTAATGATTAAAAAGCGATCTTTAAATGGGTTGGAAATATAGAGCGGATGAACGACAAAAGGTGAATATAATGACGTTTTAGTTTTTTTTTTTGTTTTTTTACATGAGCTCCACACAGGAGGCCCTGAGGAAAATAATTTCCCTCAGGGCCTATGTCATCTTTGAGGATGCTGTGTGGAGGGTTTTTTTAAGAAAAGGAAGGAGAGGAGAGTTCTGGGAAGGAAATGGGTTTAAGGGGTGGGTAGGAATCTGGGGTTCAATATGTCCTGGTCATCCGCCTCCAAGACCTAGACAAACCTCACCCCATGAACCCGGTTGATGCTAGAAGTCGCAATCTTCCGAACAGGCCCTCTATTGATATGCTTGGTGTAAACCTAAGTAACCAGCTCAAGTACGGTACGGGGGCTCCATCGAAGCCAGAGTAAAGTTAGCCTCCCAAAAACTGAGCGTACTGTACGAGTCAAGGGTATTTTTCAGGTATTTTGGAGCTCCAAACCAGAGGTGGCTGCCAAATTCAACCGTAAGGTGCACTTCTGATTTGTGCAGGGTTAGCAGTTATTTACTATTAAAATATCTGCGGGTCCTGTACAGTACGCCCAGTTTTGGAGATGCTAACTTTACTCTGGCTTCGATGGAGCCGTCGATGGATGCAGTGGTATCAAACCCAAGAAGGAAATTTGGAATGAATGAACAAACCGCCCGGTTTCCTCTTAATTAATCGTGAATTTTATAAATAAAAAATATATGTGAATGTGAATGAAGCAAGGGACGCCTTCTCTGTCTATCCCTGCTGGGAAACAGCGTGATGGTGAGTTAGTTAGACTGGATATAAAATACACACTAATACATAGATTAAGATTTTAGGGCAGTATTTCAATACCTTCGTTATGGGGCAGGATTGAGGACGGCCCTGGGCAGAGAGCATTTCCTTAACGCCCTTGTTAAAGTACTGGAAGAAAAAGCGGCATGCGTCGGTATCGTTAATCATGATAAAGTTTGGCTTGTACCCACCGTCTCCCCATTTTGCCAAATTTATGTATATCTGTAATGTTAAAAATCAATTTTTCGCTATTAAAATTTTATAATTTTTTTTTTATTTAGTGACTATATATCTATTATTTTTTACATTTTTGTATGAAACATATTAGGTATCATTACATCATAGTATAAAATGAAGTCGCTCAAAATGTATATGCGCGTTAATCTTTTAAACTACGCAACGGATTTTCATACGGTTTTCACCAATAGATAGAGTGATTGAAGAGGAATGTTTATATGTATAATATTAGAGAAATTATATTAGAGAAATGCCGAGAAATTTAAATAAAACATATTTTTGTGTGATTTAAAACGGCTGGCGGGCCGTACTAAAGTCACTTTTGAAATTCGTTCTACGGAAGAAATTTGAAAATAGATGTCCTAGAGTAAGTAGGTATTTGATTTGAATTATTTTATTTGATGAAGTCGCTCAAAATGTATGTGCGCATAGATCTTTTAAACTACGCAACGGATATTCATGCGGTTTTCACCAATAGATAGAGTGATTCAAGAGGAAGGTTTTGTATGTATAAAACATGCTTATTATAGTAGAGAAAAGTCGGGAAATTCAAATATTCAATTCAGGCAGCGGGCAGCTGGAAAGCGGGTGGTGTGGATTTTATAAAGGTTGGGTAATGGCGTTGTGTTTCGTTAGCCACAGTAACGTGTGGCCGGGTCTGCCAGTTTTAACATAAAACATATCACTCTTTCATTTTATAGTAAGTAGTCCCCTTTTGTCTTACCGTATAATCTTCCTCGAAAATGGTTTATGGCAGATTTTTAATCCATCGATCAACTAGCAATATATTTTTTTTAAATTTTAGCTTCTAACGACCAAACAGGGCAAATCTGTGTGTTGTTCTGCTGTGCTATTAATTTGTTTAATGCATTTTTCTATTTTAGAGAGTGATAGTTCATGGTGGAATTCCATAATAATATATTATAATATAACGGATATAAAACTTTATTCCACTTAAATTTATTCGACCGTAACCGGTTTCAGAACGTTAAAGCCATCTTCAGAATGGTACAAATAATTCTTAGTCTACGGTTTATATACACAACATATTGGGAATGGGGAGGGGGGTGGTCTACAAGGATTTTCATCAATTACAATAATTATATTTGTTGCTAAGTCATTTTAGACTATCGAATATCTAAATATTTTGGTAATTCCAGTAAGCTAATTACATTGGGTTTGTAGCTCACTTCAATGATGATTAGGGAAAAACCTTACAAGTAATATGAGTTACTAATGACCTAATTTTATTGTCAAATCGTTATTATATTTATGAAGTACCATACTTCATAAATATAATAATGATTTAACCCTCTCCCCCTCCCCAATATGTTGTGTATATAAACCGTCCACTAAGAATTATTTGTACCAGTCTGAAGATGGCTTTAACGAGCTGAAACCGGTTACGGTCGAATAAAATTAAGTGGAATAAAGTTTTATATCTGTTTTATTACAATTTTTTTTTATTACAGTTGCATTTGTTGACAAGAACCTACAAGAACGCCCTTTTACGTATACAACAGTGGAGAAAATCAGAAACCGGTTTGCATAAAGTAAGTTAATGAAGGGATTGATAATTAGTGTCATTACACATGCTCATGCGGCTGATTTCAACTGTGATACAACGGGTGATCCAACAAAGCTTGTAGCGGTAGGTACCGCCAAGGCACTGTATTGCTCTATGAATTCAACCGTGTGGTTGGCAGCCTTGCACACAGAATGCACGACAGAGGTTGGAAGATGCTTCGGGATTAATCGGCGCGTCAGTTGGCGGAATTACCGGGGTCGGAGTGGTTGTGGCACGAGCTGTCATATGGCTGGACTCAAGACGACATTTTGGACTACGGGAAGTGAGATTTAAATTATTTATTTTTAACAGATCGAGATTGTGCTTTTAGATTATTTTAGAGATTACTGATATATAAATATGTTTCGTATTACGTTACAGGCGCCCATCAGTTAATTTCTTATGTCCTTACAATTTAATTTCATTCGTATTGACATTTGTCGAGAATTATCAAACATTTACAGCTGGGTACGATTCCTTCGTAACCAGCCACCCCTGGCGATTAATACATTTGTTAATTTAGAGTCTCATAGCTAATTCTTTTAATATGTTCCCAAGGGCAGGGAATGATCTTATAATAAATTGTACATTGTTCTTACATACCTTCTTCTTATTGCTACCTAACCTTATTGCTTGCTTGCTTGCTATGTATGAAATTAATCATTCTATACATGGATGGATGATTAACCTTGGAGGGAATGTATTATAAGTAAGTATTTAACGTCACAAGCTCTCTAAATCCTCGTGTTATTTATTTATTTATTTATTACACGCCCTGATGGGCTTTTACATTATGGTTTATATGTTGAGTATCAGTATCAAATAATGAAGAAAACATAATACAACGAGAAAGGAAATAAATAATTCAATGCAACAATAAAAGCATACAATAAAATAAAAATAAAAGTGTAAAAATGATAAGAAGTCTCACATTCAATATGAACAAAAATTGCAGAATTTATATGAATCTATTTGTGTCTAGAAGAATAAAAGTGATATAAGAATAAAAGGAATATACAACATTAATACTGTTTAGTTTTAAGGTGAAATATATCACCTATATTAGAATATTTATTTCCGGGACTATGAAGTCTCGGAAACGGAGAATTTTGATAAGCTAGTGTCCTGGTGTTATTGAAGTAAAAGGGTAATAAATGTCGACATGTTTTTTTGGGAACATGCATATTGATAAATTGAAGTAATTCAGGACAGTAAATTTTGTAAAGCAGTATTTTATGACTCAGGGGTTTAGGATCACAGGGGCCTAACTAC
The DNA here is from genome assembly GCA_917880885.1 of Limnephilus marmoratus. Classification (NCBI taxonomy): domain Eukaryota; kingdom Metazoa; phylum Arthropoda; class Insecta; order Trichoptera; family Limnephilidae; genus Limnephilus; species Limnephilus marmoratus. The sequence continues at coordinate 4,635,174 of OU862927.1, read as the reverse complement.
AAAAATTGGTGTTTTGAGTTAAGCTTGGTTTCGGTAATGTCATAATCATATCTATTAGTGACACGAAGCTCTATCTCGAATATACAGCCGTTTAAGAGATAATGATGAGCAAATCGGGAAATTTAGACATAAAATTAGAAGCACAAGGGCATATCGCCTGTTATGCCTCTGTGACATTAAACAAAAATCTTATTACTAGCGTCACACTGACCTAACACTTGTTATTCAGGGAAGAACAAAACGTTAATTGGCTGATTATCAATTAGTTTCAATAGGTACCAAAAGGATAATCCACACATGATCGATTTTTCATGTTATTTTGAATCCTTCTATGAATTTGAAGAACTTTACATTTTTTATTTCTTTTTTAAAAAGAAAGACAAACATTTCTGGTTTACGAATAACTGACAATATTTTAAAGACTCCCACTACCATCACAGTAATGGGAAAGTATTGCCTGTGTCGTGATGGAGGACTTCGCCGAGGAATTGAACTTACTACTCATGGAGGGGATCCAGAAATCCAGACTCCAGACGTAATGCCAACTGAGCCACTGACCGGTCAATATAATGCTCCAATACCATTTACAGTGGAAAATACCATTTACCGGTCAATATAATGCTCCAATACCATTTGCAGTGGAAAATATTAAAAATTTGAAGAATTTTTGAACAGTGGGTATCATTCTTCCAATGGAAGCTATCTTTCCAATAAGCTTTCCATTTATATGCTTGGTGTTACTCTAAATGACCAGCTCAGGAACGGCGGCTACATCGAAGGCAGAGTCAAGTTAGCCTCTCAGAAACAGGGCGTACTGTACAGAGCCAGCAAATACTGCAGATAATACACAAATTCTAACTATGTACGAATAGCCCCACGGTTGAATTTGGCAGCCACCTTTGGTCTGGAGCCATAAAATACCTGAAAAAAATCTTGAGTGCAGAAAAGGGCGGTGCATTTGATAGAATCCCCTGTCTTTACAAACGGATTGCAATCTTTAGAGCAAAGGTGTCGGGTGGGAATTCTTTCCTTGATATACCGATATTTTAATGGAAGATGCTCCAAGAAACTATCGTCACAGTTCACGTCAGCATCGGTGCACAGTTGGGAAACACGCCAAAACATGTTTACGCAGTTGACCTTTATCACTTGAGAGCGGGTCGTTTCTACGACTCTTGAGTTCCCAACTGTGGAATAATTTTCCGACTTCTGGGTTTCATCCCCAAAGATGACATAGGTCCTGAGGGAAAATATTTGCCTCAGGGCTTCGTGTGTGAAGATAACGTAAGAGGAAAATAAAATAGCTCTGCCCTAGAAAATACTGATAGTTCATAGATTTTGTTAAAATTATGACATCTATATATTAATGTTCATTTATATTATTTCTCTATTCATAAATAGGAATCAAGAGGAGTTTACATATTTGTAAATAATAATAATGGCTAAATATATAGGTAAGGGACACATAGGCATATCTCAATAAATTTATTCAATTGTACCGGGCCTGAGACAATTATTTAAAAAAGTGTTTTTTATGCAATGTGCTGGACTGAGAGATGCTATATTTTCTGAGATTGATAGCATCTAAAATCTTCATCTCAAAACTATGTTTTTGTAGGATGGCCCCTGTGATCTAAATCACCCCTTGTTAAAGTATTGCTGAATAATAAGGAACGCAAAGGCAATCCATCAATTTTTTAATTTTTAGTTGTCAAAATCTTTTTTTTTTGGGTAAAATATGTAATTTATGAAATGGGACGATATGTTTATTGATAAAAAAAAGTATTACACTTAAATGTGTTTTAATTTCTGAGTTTCTAATATCAAAACTGTAGATATGCCCCTGTGATCCTAACTCTCATGTCAAGTATTGCTGTATAGTTAGGAACACAAAGGCATATCTCAGTCGTTTTTCACAAATATATTTTTTTAATCATCACAAGTCTTTAATAACTACTTAAAAATATGTTTTTCAAAGAGTGGGATAAGCATTCAAAACTTTAAATGCGTTTATCTCAAAACTATGTTTTTGTAGATAGGCCCCTGTAATCCTAAACCCCCGATGTAATAGTATTAAATCTGTGCATATTCTTCTTTCTGAAAGTTTCAATAGAAACATTTTATTCAGGAGGTAATTGTAATCAATGTTAAGTAAAGGAATATGCAAACTGTGGCGGTCCCGACAGGGGGGCCTCACTTACCTTTGCAGGCGGCTAGCTCGTATCGTCGGTGAGCATGAGGTCTCTCCACCTCAAGGTGGTAGGTAGCTAAATTAAGAGGTACAAAGGTATTTACCAACTCGCCCACGTGTAATCTCATCAAATTAAAGAAGAAGCTGGATAAAACATAGTTATATTGTCTAGTAAACACGAATACAACAGCTTGCAAAATACATATCGGACACAAACAACACAATGCCTGGCTAGGTAATTCCTAACAAAGAAATCTCTCTCAAAATCCTCCCTGGGACTGGGAATGCGATTGGTGTTACCCGTAAATTACTATAAAGGACACATTGTAAACAGAGGGGAGATCGACTTACAGCTGGTCGCCAGGGGGGCAGGAAACCAGGAGGCAGGCCATGGTCAGAGTAGGCAGTTCCATCACTCTACACGGTGGTGTCAACTCAACATAGAGTCTAACACCTGCGACCCGTAATTACTGAGTTCAAATCGAGTTCGATAGTTTAGTCGCGACAGCCATTGCTTCGGCGTATCGAAAGCGGTAAAGCGAGCGCGCGATTGACGTGACCTTTCCGTACCGGGTGTAGCTTCTCTCTGTGGAGTGCGGGTGGAGGTGCGCTGTGCTCCCTTTAGCTAGCGAGGGGGAAGGAAACGCTTCCCGTTAGCGAGTAGGATGCCGGCCAAGGAACTACTTTACAATTACTCCGCACACCGTTCTCCCGCTTAATGTGTATCGTAACAAAATTTATAGCTCATAAACCTTACAAACTTCCGTCGAATCTTTTCAATGTTGCCTGAATGAATGTTGAAAAAGGGAGACCATAACGTAGAGTTATATTCAAGTTGGCATCTGAAAAGGGTTTTATATAACATAATAAATGTGCCTAAATCATTGAAATCTTTTTCTTTTCATGTTGAATGGATTTATTTTGATTTATTTGAACCCTAAAAATAGCCCAAATTGGAACTTACTGCCACACTTTCATCCAAGTCCATGTCTAACGTGATAACTCCATTTAATAGTTCGACGGTCCGGTTGAATTTCTTTTTATCAACAACGACACTGCTGGGGAGTTTCTCATAGTTTTCACACTGCATCACATTAAGCAAGGTAACATCAGCCGGCCCCTGAAAACCAAACAGTTACATTAAACCAGCGCAGATCCGTGAAAAATCTCATAAAATGAAGAAGAAAAAAATGTAATATTTCATTAAATGAAGACAATATTTGCAAAACTCAATCGAAAATCTGGAAACAGAAAAATCAGAAAAATATATTAGTACTTCTGGCAAACGAACCCAGGACTTTCGGCTAATCGGGCCACTGCGCGAACCATTGCGCTAAGGTGACGATATCCGTTTCGGTCATTTTTAACTGTATACAGAACCACCAACTTTTCCTTTATGTATGATTGCAAGATTTAAACCCGAACTAAATGCTTTCTAGATAGTTTCTGGATATTTTTTTAATAAAACAATAATTTTCTTTGTCATCACGTTTTATTAAATATTTTCCCATCAGATTTATATATCTAATTTAAAAAATGTGTAATTTTATACCCTGAAGATGCTTGTGTTAAGCGAAACCGGTCGGCATTAAAAATAAATTGTTGTTACGAAGTTATTGTTTTATTTCAAGCTATTTTAAGTTATTGTAATATGTCGGCCGGCGCAGTCTAGCGGTAGGATTCTTGACTCGCAATCCGAAGATTGCGTGATTGAATCCCGGCGAGTGCAAATAAATTTTGTTTGATTTGTGTATTTTCACAATTAATTCATTTAAAATAATATATACTGTATTTGCAGCACATTCCAGAGTGAAAGATACTCTCAGTATCGCCCTGGTGTAAGACCACCATTCAGAATTGATACTTTGTTAAAAAATAAAAAAATACGTGCTATGAATTCATGTTTAGGATATTTATATATGTACATATTTATGAATAAATTACTACCATGCCTGCCTCATCGAATTTTCATCCACACATGCGCAAGTCATTCACGAGAAGCGTCGCGTCATTTTCACATTTTATTCAGCATTTTTTATGTATCACGACGCAGTGCGTGCAAAATTTTGTACGATTTATTTTAATTTATCAATTTGTGTGCGTGAGCAAAATATTCACTTGAAATAATTTATACGGCAGAACAATGTTTGCCGGGTCAGCTAGTTATTTATAATTATAATAAAAATTGTTGAGTGGAAATATTTTATTGTACTAAACGTACATTTTTTACTTACGAGAATTGGTACATCATCAGAGAATGTTATCTTAAATTTCAATACTAAAAATAGTAAAAAACAAATTATTCGTTCCACCGATGTATTCAGCATTTTGGTTGTCGGGGCTCGCCGCACTTAACATAACTGTCAATTGCAATGTTCATTGGAAGTTACCTACCTCAGTTTCGTTAATATAATTTTGTATTGTATTTTAAATATACATAATGCAATCAAATAAAATAGTGCATTGCATTAAATAGCTAATTGCGACGCATTTTGTTATCGATATCATTTATCTCTTGTTGCTTTGATCTGTAAGTTATTATATGTTATCATATAAAGTATTGTAAAAATCTACACCATTCAATCCAAAACGTGCAACTAATTGTCAATTATTCGAGGCAATAATTGCTTTTTACGTCATGCGGATGAATTGAAAGAAGTCTTCATTACTCATTACCTGAAGCGACATATCGTAACATTTTAGAATGGTATTCCGGACAATTGTGTCGATACATATCAAACTCGCCAAAGTCCACCACCAACCATTTTTGTTTTTTTTTTGTGAATTCGATTCAGCAAAAAAAAAACGAATCTTTTGCTTTAGATGAATCTAACCGAAGTCCACGGTTTCCCAAAGAAATTAAGGGTGAAAGTTAACAGATTTTTTCAAACCAACCAAAGTCCCACACCCGCTTCAAATCACATGAGCCAAAGTCCATTACAGCCAATCACACATCATCTTCACTCTGTCATGGCCGCCGTTTGTGTTTGTTCAAACTCACCAAAGTCCTACTTTTTAAATTCAAACACGCCTAAGTCCAGTAATTCTATTTCAATATCGATTAGGTCCATAGGAAGCTGAGTGTGGTTCACGACTAGACCGAACGTCATGCGCATTCTTGCTGGGACTGCCAATCGATTAGAGAGGACTCCCAACCGTTTGCCATACCTTTATTACTTATCTACTGTGTCTTCCTCCCAATCAGGTGCTTGTAGGATACGCTGGATACAATCACCCAGCGCTTGCCACCTCGTGGACTTTCACCAACCTGTCCCATTGTCTTGCCTATTTTTGTTATACTAACACATATTGTATCTGTATTTCCCGCTAAGCACTTGCATACTGCTTGCTAACAACGTATGCAGGGACATTGGAGGTTTAGTTTCGTTATCAAATGTAGAGTCGTTTTTACCAAAAAAATTAGAGTCCTTGCAAGAGCCTTGAAGGGGTAACCATCTGTTACCTATACCAGGGCGGGTATGTGGTGGGTCCTCCAATGTAAAGGTCCATAGGTATTATATCAAATGCGCCAAAGTCCATTAAAAAATCATCGAAAATGCAAATTTACTATAAGAGATTTATTTTGATTTTTATTTTTCTGTGTTCCCAGGTACAATATTCGTAACATGACGTCAAATTCACAGCTAAAAGTTGAAACTAGAAAAAATCGTCATTATCCGAAAACTGTTTAAACGGGACTTAGGCGAGTTTGATATGTGTCGACACAATTGTGATTACTACGTCGAAAAATTATTAGAATAATATAAATTAAATTTTATAAATCACATACAACAAATTTTATAAATCACATACACGCAATTAAATTTTATAAATCACATACAACAAATAACTAACAAAGGCATGAAAACACTAGGATTTATAATCAGAACAATCAAAGACTTCAACTCGTTGGAAGTTATAAAAATCGTATATTTGTCACTCGTACGCAGCTTGTTGGAATACAATTCCATTGTTTGGTCCCCTTATTATCAAATTCATATAAAAAATATCGAAAGAGTGCAGCACAAATTTTTAAGATTTATCAACTTCAAATTACACATACCTACTCAACACATTAACTATACATCCTTACTAAACACACTTAAATTGCATTCCCTAGAAAACAGAAGAAAAATAAATGACTTAACTTTTTTGTTTAAAATTATTCACTCTGAATTAAATTGTTGCGAACTCCTGCATCTCATCGATTTCAGGGTACCCAATCGAGCAACAAGGCAAAACATATTATTCTGCAACAATAATTCTGGAACGAACTACCACATACATGCACCTATTTCTAGACTTCACACATTAGGAAACAAATTCACCTCCAATATCGATATATTTAACACAAGTTTACCATTATTTAAGAAATACCTGAACGATACTTTTATGTAGAATATTTCGATATTTAAGGCGCATCACCTAGGGGCTAATGCGTATATTTGTGTATTTCTATATTTAACCACAATGTAATAACTAGTTACCGTTTTATTTTTATGTATCTTGCATTTTGTCATGTATTATTTACACATCACAATTAATTACTAACATACGAGTACCTACCTACTAGTTTATTTTCTACGCTGTTTACAACTTAAAAACTTTCTCTTTTATCGTAATGTTTTATCTTCCTTAATTTATCTGTATTACTTGTTATTTATTTATTTTTATAGTGTATATTTTGTTTTTAAAAAACCTGTCTCTGTATTACAAACTTGTAATGTAAAAGCCCATCAGGGCGTTGAAAATTAATAAATAAATTAATAAATAAATAATTAACTTTTTTAAATTTATTATTATTTGTTTAATACAAGAAAATACATTTCTAAATACAAGTTTTATGTAGTCCCACAAAGCTGTCACACATGACGGCTTGTCTGTAGTACGGCAAATTATTATTATTTTTTAATTTTGAATAAATGTATAACACAAAATTATATATAAAATAATATATCTCAATGTACCTACCTATAAATTAGGTCCTTACGTATGAAATTGGCGTTTTGGATGCCATTGAAATTGAAAACCATTCGGACGGGAATCAATAAAATCTTTGAAGGCGGTTTGGACTGCCCCATCGGAGTTGAATTTTTTCCCTTGCAAGAAGTTATCCAAATTTCGAGAAAGATGGTATTCTGTTCGAGCAAGGTCCGGAGAGTAAGGTGGATGTCTTCGACTTTCCAACTGAAGCTCCTCTAATTTGATAGCCGTCTGTTGTGCAGTGTGTGGTCTAGCGGTCAATGCGCGTTTGTTGATTTGCTTCACTCAATTCGTGAGGTACCCACCTTTCAAGCTTTTTCACCTTCCCAATTTGCTTCAAGTGGATTAAAACAGTTTTATCACTAACACCGCAGCCTGCAGCTAACTCGGACGTGGTTTGCGATGGATCCGCTTCCACAATAGCCTTCAATTCTTCATTATCAACTTTGGTCTCCGGCCGTCCACGGGGCTTGTTCTGCAGGTCGAAATTTCCAGAACAAAAAAGTTGGAACCAAAAACGCACTGTGTTTTGTTTTGCGGCACCGTTGCCATACACATCATTAATAATTCGAGCCGTTTCTGCAGCACTGTTGCCACGGTGGAACTCGTACTTGTAAATAACGCGATATTTCAAGTTTTCCATTTTGTAAACTAAGTGACGCAAAGAAAAAAAAAGAATAAGGAAAAAACAAATGAATTATAATTTTCGAAACACAAATACATGAGCAAATAGCTGCATAAATTTGAATTTGGAATTCCTACCAAAGAGAAGATATTTGAGATCAAAGTTGCCAGTACGGCAAAATGCCAATTTCATATGTAAGGACTTAATATAAATTATTTAGGCAGGTACGTTGAGATGTTCAGAGATACATTGATTCGTAATTTATTAGCCAACGTTTTGTGTTTTTGGGGCCGGGTCTCATTATTCTATGGTTTAAAAAAAATATTGAATTTATTGAAAATCTCTGGTATTGAGTATTTAAGCGTTCGGCTTCCATACTTATTTGTTACTCTTGGAGTAATGAGGCACTTACTTTCAGTGAATCTTGTGGTGTGATTATGCACCAGTTGCTTTTTGTACTTGTTTTCTCCCTCATTATCCATTATAATAATTTACCAAAGAAGACCCTTTATCGGAAGTAGTCCCTCAGAACCATACAGTAGTTTTAGATTACTTTCTTTGTTTGTAAATATTCGGTGGTACATTTTTTTTAATATAGCAGTTTGTAAATTTTGTATATATTTAATATACGTGTGCCCCCAAGTTCGTATTCCATATCTAAAGATGGATTCGACCACAGAAAAATAAATAATTTTAAGAGTACAATACGGGGCAAAACAAATTTCAATTTATAATAATTACTTGCTAAAGATATGAGCTGATTACAAATTTTAGCCAATTGTTTATCCCATTTAAATTTATTGTCTACTATTAGTCCTAGATAAGTATATTCGTTAGTAAAGTTAATTGTTTCACAGTAGCAAATGTTTTCAATTTTTCTATGAATACATTCAGAATTATGAGCAATGATTTTGGGTATATTCCATATACCCAGGCTCGGTGATCTTATATACACACATTTGATTTTTTTAACATTTATAATTAATCCAACATCATGAGCCTAGGCCAAAATATTTCCGCTTTACAATAAAATTGAAATAAATGTTTCGGACCTTTTCGAAAACTAAAAACTGTTTTTGATGAAGTATATTTTCAAAAGTTAGAAATAAAAATATGATTTTTGAAATACAAAAATTTTTAACCCGTCAAATCACATGAGACCCAAGTTGTCCCAAAACATCATTTACCATTATAATAACAGGAGACCCAGATTGCCCCAGAGCAACCGTGCATTATTAAAAGTTAGATATCTCTCTTCCTGTCAAGCGAATATTTGTGATTTCTTTTATGTGAAAGAAATAATGCTTCTCATTACTTTAGGATTACACGAACTATTTCTTTCAATATTAAAATTTTAATATTTGGAAACAAAAAGGTTTATTTCTTATAATTACAAAGGACAGATTATTTTTGCTAGATTTAAAAAAAAATCGTTTTTGTAATAAGGTTAAAAAATCACATATAAAAACGAACATTTAAAATGCATGGGAAGAACCGGGAATTTTGCACGCAAACCTTGACAGGCAAAAGCTTACAAATATTGTTTTCTTATTATTCGAAGGGTATAAAACATACAAAGTTTTAAAATAAAATTTTAATTTAAAATTAACCTAACGTTTTTGAAAAAAACGCACACATATTTTATAAGACAAATGTATTATAAAAGTTATTATTATTTCACGTTATTGTAGCTCATAAAAAAAAATTGATAAGAAAATTTTCGAAATTTTGCATTCTTCTCAAACTGCCATCGGAAACTTTGGTTTTATAAGGTGCACCTTAAAATTTTCTATGTTTAAACTCTAGTTGTGAATGTAATTCGTGAAGTTCTTCACCGTTCAGATCATATTTATAACTATGACAGTAAGGGAGATACCACGATTTATATGAGACCTATGTGAGCTGGGACAAATTTTGGTCCACCATGATTAAAAGGGTTAATACTATAAAAGGGTTCATGTAAAATTGTTTACTTTTTTTCATCCTTTTAACATCACAGACAATGGAATGAGAGACATTTGTCTAATTTATCAAAGGAGTTTAAAAAAATCTTTAAAGTAACCCTTATGTTAGAATATAATTTGGTCATGTATATAATTTGGGTCAGTTATATAATTTGGGAGGCGGGTATGGGTACCGCTGCTCTGGTATTGGATAACCAACACCTCGACCTCTCGAGTCAAAAGCTCAAAGGAAAATGTTGATAAGAATGCAGTGATATCATTATAATGACCTGCATTTCAACTCAATTTGTGAACTTTAAACCAGTTTCTCGTTAGAATTAAAACAACACCGAACCACCTTATCAAAATGATTCTATTTAACACTCCAAACCCTTTCTAGGAATACTACTTCATAATCCAAACTTCCTTTTTACTGCAAATAATAACCTGTATTTTAAAATGAAACTATGCACTATAATTGCACTAGAATACTTTGAGAAGTGGGAGTGACAATTTAAGTCTACAACTTATCAATAGGGAATAATTATTTTGACCTTAGTTTCATTCTAGAGAGTGTTTCCCTTTTGATCCTTATTACTAAAGTGTTATTGGTTTAAGACATTCTAAAATTATTCATGTTTCCTGTAATTCTCCCCACTCTTTTGATTAGTTCCTCAGGAATATAAAGGCTGAATCTAACATTCAAAGATCACAAACAGTTTTCCTCTGAAAAGGCTAACACGTCACAAGCAACATGAACCCAAACGTAAGTTTTCTTTACATTTTAAATTGTTAGATATCTTATATTATGATTGTGTTAATTTTTTCTATTAAGGCCCTTTAACTTGCGGAGGAGAATTAAAATTTTGTGGAAAGATGGTATTTCTGAGGACTCCAGATACTAATATCTACAGCCTGTAGGTTTGACGAATATCTACAGCTCATATGTTGAACTAATATCTACGAACTTCAGAGTGTTGACTAATATCTACAGAGCGTAGGTTGAACTAATATCTACAGAGCGTAGGTTGGACTAATCAGCTAAATGTGTCCAATAGTCCAATATTAGGGATTTTTACATACATACTTACATAAATTAAGTTTTTTAAACTGCATACGCAATATTACGTTATTCCAATATGCTATACATAATTGCAAATCCAACCTCTGACATACTGTAGATATTCGTCAACACTTTGGTTCTCATAGATATTAATCAACAGTTTGAGCTGTAGATATTCGTCAACACTTTGATTCCCATAGATATTAGTTCGATTTTTTCAGTTTTTGGAATTCCTGTAGATATTAGTAGACGCCTCCTTTCTGATCGTACCAGAATTTTTAAGTCATAACTTTATACTGATTTTATTTCAATCAAAATTTATTTTACAAAATACCTGCATTCAATTTAACAATAAATATTGTGATAAAATCATCAAAATTGTGTATCTTTCGAATTTATTTTTAGATCATAAGTATTTTTTGTTTTTGTTTTTGTGTGTAAAAAAATAATTTGAAATATATTAGTTCAAGTGGTTCTTAACCTAGGTTCGATCGTGAGTCAGTCTGGCGGGTTCGGCGGAGGTCAAGACAGTCTCCCGACTCATAAAAATTCATTTTTTTATTTTTGTGCAAAAATCATGTTTTAATGGTTTTGTTCTTTGTTCTTTAAGGTTTAGTTCTAAAAGTGTTACTTGAGAGGGAATAATCAGTCAAAACCGGAAATTTTTATTTTTAAATAAAATTTTAGACGTATTGACTCTTTTCCACAAAAAATTATAAATTGATTTCGAAAGTCTGTTCTCATTTCTAATAAAGCTAAGTTTTAAATTTTGGGAAAATATGTTTATTTTTAGTATAATAAGTTTATACCGTAGGTCGTTGGCAGATTTGTTAAATTTTCAAACAAAATTTTGTATTATACAACACACATTTCAAATCATATAAAATCATGCAGTAAAATAAATCGATGAATTATCTGGGTAAGCTTTGTTTCAGAATTTTAATTTAAGTTTAAATAAAATCACAATAAAAAACACATAAATTTGTTTAAGACCACTTTTATTTTAAAACACTCTACCGGTTTCAGAAGCACCCTTCCTTCGTCAGGAGAATATTATAACTTTATAACTAATGTTATAATATTCTCCTGACGAAGGAAGGGTGCTTCTGAAACCGGTAGAGTGTTTTTAATATAAAAGTGGTTTTAAACAAATTTATGTGTTGTTTATTGTAAATTATGGCGAGCCACAAAGTTAGTGCTTTTTACAAATATTAAATAAAATCATTAAAAAATATCCGCGCACGTGTTTTGTGACGAAAATACTTCAGTTTGTCTATTTATTTATTTACGGTCTTACAAATTCATATATTTAAGTTTTTTTCAGATTCTTATTTTGCTTAGACATTATTAAAAAATTAAAAGTACTTACATATGATCAAAAAATGATTACAAAGATTAAATAATTTTAATGATTTTATCATAACGCCTTTCAGCATTTTTGGATGTAGGTATAAATTAAAGCAAATATTGAGTTATAATTTTAAAAAGCTGGTACGGAGAATAATTAATCTTTCTCATTGGAACCGCCCTGCACGATCGTAAGAACATCTTTCGACGAAAGTTAGATTCTCGGCCGCTGGCTGGTTAAAGGTCCTTAAACATTTTAACTTCGGGTGATGTCGCCATTATTCTACCGTATATTCTTTTCTTCGGCACCGGTGCACAATCGAGAAATACGCCAAACGCGTGCCCAAAATGTGTACATAGTTGAAATTAGTCACATGAGAACGGGTCGTTTCTACGACTCGTAAAATGATATAAAGAAAATAGGTCTTAATGACCGAGTGGTTTAAGGCGTTGTTCCAGTAAGACCGTTAACCTTTTAATTCTTGTGTCTTGTTCTTTTTCATATTTCGCTTAGATTTATTAGAATTACCATCTTCTTCAATGATTAGTTCTATATTTGTTAGTTCCTAAGTCTTGTCATACTTATAATTCTAGAAAGAAAAGTATAATTACTTAAGGAATGGTTTCAGAAAGTTAAGTTTTTTTTATTTAATGAAATTAAGACAATATTAGCGAAACTCAAACGAAAATATGGAGACAGATAAATCAGAAAAAGATATTGGCTTCACTGGAACACGAATCCAGGATCTTATGCTTTCATGGCAAAAGCTCTACCAACTGAGCAAAGGTGTCTGTATCCAATTCGGTAACTTTTAATTGTGTCATTCTTCGACTAAGAATTACCAAAATTATCTTCATTTTCTTAACGCACATATCTTTGACTGCTATCTTAATCTTGTCCCAGTGGTGCCAATATCTTTTTTCTGATTTTTCTGTCTCCAGATTTTCGATTGAATTTCACTAATATTGTCTTCATTTAATTAAATATTACATATTGAGGTTTTACTCATAAAGTTAAAAATAAAAAAGTTTTTTTAGTTCTAAGCAGATTTTAAAAATAAAATTATAAGTTGTAACTAAAATTTATTAAATTTTTTTATTTTAAATCAGTAATTTATAATTTTGACGTCATTATTTATTGACGAATGACGCAATTTTATCCAAAATTACGAGTTGTTTGTGATGAAAAAATCAAAGTTTAAGTTAACATTTACTGCATGTTAAGTATTCTGAAGGCCGAATAGTTAAAGTTTTTTTTCGAATTTTTAATTTAGCTTGTGTATATTATTGTGAAGTTTTTTTTAAATATTTGTAATATTTCAGATTATTGCAACCTTCCTGTGCCTGGGCGCCCTGGTGTCCGGAAACCCAGTGGATGATGGTCAGTGGAGGGGAGAAGGTCTGGCCGAGAGCCAGGACTGGGGACAGTGGAACGGTGGACACGCTGGAGCCTGGGCTGGACCCGGAGCCTGGGCCGGCCCTGGAGCGTGGGCTGGTCCCGGAGCATGGGCCGGTCACGGTGCATGGGCCGGTCCCGGAGCATGGGCCCATGGAGCCGCCCCTCTCGGCCCTGACGGACGTGTTGTAGACACCCCCGAGGTCGCTGCAGCTAAGGTCGCCCACTTTGCCGCTGTTAAAGGTGCTGGAGCTTGGGCGCCCGCTGTTGGAGCATGGGCTGGCCATGGAGCCTGGGGTGCGCACGGCGCGTGGGGTGGTCCCGCTGGACACTGGTAGGGCCCACGCCCCCATACCCTACACCTGACTGATCTATCCCATCGCGTACAGACTTGAGAAGCTTTTATTTAACTCATTTCTGCACTCCTGATAACTCTGCGTATTGTATATAAAATGTATTATTGTTTTTGTTCATATTCTTTTATAGTTGCTTGTGCTTATAATTAAATTTAAATCAAATAAATATATATTCCAAAACTCAGTTTACTTTTTACGACTTTTTTCACCATAACAGATAGGTATTTTTTGTATATACCTACTTTCACAATAGTCATGTCAAGAGTCAGAATAATAGAAGTATGAGGAAAAGAGTGTGTGCCGAGTTGTTTAGCGGTCAATCGTCTTTGACTGTTAGTAAGTTTAGTTTGTTAGCTACCTTCTCTCATTTTTGAACGATTTTCAATCTGATACGATTTTAGATTTTAACGGCCAAAAATTATTTTGTTATTAGTTTTTGGGGTATTATGCCGTGTTGGGCTACCTCCTTCTTTAGCCAACGTTTCGGACAGCGTTGCAGTGTCCATCATCAGGGCAGATGTGTAATAGTTAGGGGTGATGTTAGTACTTATCTACTTAGGAGCGACACCGTGTCGCCAGCTCCACTCCTCTACGAGCTGGCGCTACAATATACTTCAACATGTTTTTTTACGTTTAGCCTTGATGTAACCGTCAATTACCGGATACCAGGAACTATTGAGTTTAGCTCCGTCGTCTCTATTAATATTTATAGGATTTTTGTGAATTTCAATTGCCTCCGTAATCAGGCGTGCTCTATGAGTTTTCGGTCTTCCCAGGACTTCAGGAACTAATCCAAAGTAATGGCCGGTTTCAATTAAATGCTCGGCGATTGCCGATTTGTCAGGGTGGCCAAGTTTACATACTCGAAAGTGTTCCGATATCCTTTTGGAGATCGTCCGCTCTGTCTGGCCCACATATACCTTATCACATCCGGAACAGCTGAGTTTATACACTCCTTCTGTTTCCAGAGGAAACTTGGTCTTTGCAGACCTCAAAAAGTCTGGTATTTTTGTCGTGGTTCCGAAGACAGTCTTGATGCTTTATTTTTTCAATAGCCTGGCAATTCTGTCTGTCACATTGTGAACGTAAGGCAGGAAAGCGCAGCCCTTTGACTCTTGTTCAATTCTGTCTTCGTTTGGTGCAGATTTGACTCTTATGATTTGTCTTTCCAATCTTTCATAAAGTTGGAAAGTGTTTAAATGTTGGGCCAACTTACATCCGATTGATTCATTAATTGGATAAAAAACACCACTGCCATAGTTCAACCAGAGTGTTTTGCTACTTTTGGGGACTTAGCAGAGGTGCCGAGTTCGTTGGATGAGACTTATCCAAAGCTTGTCCGCCAGTTGCGTGGCGGGCCAAATCGGAGAGGCCGATTGAGACAGACGACCCTATGACCACTCCAAGTGTACTCTCTTGAACGATAGCCTTGAACCGCAGTGGTTGGAATAGATTCATACTTTCGTCACTTCTGGACACACTGACCCCCATTTTCCTTTTCCAAAAAGATGATCTACACAGCAACCCCAAATATTTTTCTTAGCGTATCTTGTGTGGTTAGATAATGTTAAAAAAGCTTTGAAAAGGTTAACATTTATAGTATAAAACTGTAAATTATCAAGTTTCTTATAAAGCTACAGAATATTAAAAAAGGGTCCATCGATTTTTTCTCTCATAAGTACCGTTGAAACAAACGCCAAATGATTATAATATTTTCAATTTAGAAGGCGGGTATGGATACCTCCGCCCCTTGCACCATTTATTGGACAACCAGCACCTCTGTCACCCCAAGTGGTTCGTTACGTTTTGTGACTCAGCAGGGTTACGCGTGTTCATAGGGTGAGGTTTGTCCCGATTTTGGTGGCGGGATACGTCTTCCCAACAACTGCGTGGCTGGCCGGATCGGGAGAGACTTTGACCTTTCCAGCAGAACTCTCTCGGAACATCGCCTTGCACCACGGTTTGAGGGATGGATTCATACGGTGAGACCCAAACGGTTGCACTGGACATCTCCAAGGCCTTTGACCGGGTTTGGCACCGAGGACTTCAAAAAAAAAAACAAACTGTAAACAAAAAACAACAAACTGCATTCTTACGGACTTCCCGCATCCTTGTGTACGTGGATTGCCGACTTCTTGAGGGAGAGGTCGATTCAGACGGTAGTCGATGGTTTCACCTCTTCCTCACACTCGATAAATGCTGGCGTCCCGCAGGGTTCGGTTCTGTCTCCGACTTTGTTTTTGTTGCACGTCAACGACCTTTTGTCATGTGCACCAATTCACTGTTACGCGGATGACAGTACAGTTCATGTTGGCTTTTTGTTTGACAAGCCCCCAAAGGGCTCACAAACTCCAACAGCTCGTAGGGCTTTGAAGCAAAGAATGGACGGTTACCTCGAGAGTGTTTTCTCTTGGGGTAAAAATAATCTCGTTGAATTTAATGTTTCAAAGACCCAATCTTGTCTGATTACGTCTAAAAGGGATCGAAATGAAAATCTAGTCTCTTTCAACGGAAGCAATCTTCCGAACAGGCCCTCCATCGAAATGCTTGGTGTAACCCTAAGTGACCAGCTCAGGTATAGGGGCTCCATCAAAGCCAGAGTAAAGTTAGCCTCACAGAAACTGGGCGTACTGTACAGGGCCCGCAGATACTTTAATAGTACACAACTGCTAACCCTGTACAAATCACAAGTGCGCCCCACGGTTGAATTTGGCAGCCACCTCTGGTCTGGAGCTCCAAAATACCTGAAAAATACCCTCGACTCTGTGCAGAAACGGGCGGTCCGTTTGATAGATTCTCCCATCTTAACAGACGGATTGCAATCTTTAGAGCACAGGCGTCGGGTGGGAATGCTATCCTTGTTTTACCGGTATTACAATGGAAGATGCTCCGAGGAACTAGCATCATTGATCACTTCGGCACCGGTGCATAGTCGGGAAACACGCCAAACGCGTGCCCAACATTTGTACACGGTTGACATTTGCCACATGAGAACGGGTCGTTTCTTCGACTCGTTCTTGTGTTCAACAGCTCGGCTGTGGAATGATTTGCCGGCCTCTGTGTTTCCTCCTTCCTACAACATGGGTCTCTTCAAGACCAATGTTCATTCCTTCCTCTCTTCAAAAAGACCCTCCACACAGCATCCCAGATGACATAGGCCCTGAGGGAAATTATTTTCCTCAGGGCCTCCTGCGTGGAGTTAACGTAAAAAAAAAAAAATACGTCCGTCACTACTGGACACGCTGAACCCCGGATACCTATCCATCCCCATAACGTTTTTCTTCCCAGAATTTCCTCTCCTTCCTTTCCCTAAAAGACCCTCCACACATTATCCCCAAATATGAAATAGGCTCTGAAGGGAATTATTCGGTTCCGGGCCTCCTGTGTGGAACTAATGTAATAAAAAACATAGACAACAAAATTAATACGAGTACATCCCATCACGATAAGTGTAAGCATTCCATTTTTTGTTGATCTGATAAAATGAGTTCATTTCCCTTGATAAAGTTTTAATTAAAGGAATTTATGAATGCTAACAATATTATAATAACAAACAGATCAGCATTCCTAAAAAGCGTTGAAAAGCTTTCGCTACTTTGCTGACCGATGAAGGACATTCTGCAGGCTGTGCTAGGTCTGACATCATGGTTTTATTATATGCCGAGGAATATTTTACCTAATCTGCAATTATTAGGTTTAATTATATGCCTGAGAATATTTTACCTAATCTGCAATTATTAGGTTTTATTATATGCCTGAGAATATTTTACCTAATCTGCAATTATTAGGTTTTATTATATGCCTGAGAATATTTTACCTAATCTGCAAATATTAGGTTTTATTATATGCCGAAGAATATTTTACCTAATCTGCAATAATTAGGTTTTATTATATGCCGAAGAATATTTTACCTAATCTGCAATTATAAGGTTTTATTATATGCCGAAGAATATTTTACCTAATCTGCAATTATAAGGTTTTATTATATGCCGAAGAATATTTTACCTAATCTGCAATTATAAGGTTTTATTATATGCCGAAGAATAATTTACCTAATCTGCAATTATAAGGTTTTATTATACGCCGAAGAATATTTTACCAAATCTGCAATTATAAGGTTTTATTATATTCCGAAGAATATTTTACCTAATATGCAATTATTAGGTTTTATTATATGCCTGAGAATATTTTACCTAATCTGCAAATATTAGGTTTTATTATATGCCGAAGAATATTTTACCTAATCTGCAATTACAAGGTTTTATTATATGCCGAAGAATATTTTACCTAATCTGCAATTATTAGGTTTTATTATACACCGAAGAATATTTTACCTAATCTGCAATTATAAGGTTTTATTATACGCCGAAGAATATTTTACCTAATCTGCAAAATGGACACCTTGGCCCCGGGAACCAATTATTGGATAACCAACACCCCTGCCATAGGTCACCCGAAGTGGTGCGCTACGTTTGATGACTTGAGCAGTCGGTTGTAGCGTGTCGGATCGGTAGAGACTTGTAAAGCATTATATTCTCAATCTGAGAGGCGGGTACGGGTACCGCCGCCGCGAAAACCATCTATTGGATTAAAAACACCACTGCCATAGGTCCCCCTAAGTGGCTCGCTACGTTTGATGACATTCATGCCTGGATTTATGGTGTATTTGTCTAAGTGTTGATGGCGGATGCGCTTGCCTGCCTTCTGCATAACGGGTCAGATCTGGAGAGACTGGTTGAGGGAGACTTTTTAATCTACAGCCGGACTCTCTGGACCCATCGTCTTACACTGCTGTGGGAGGGATGGATTCAGCTTTACGTCACTTCTGGACATACCTCTTTCTTTCCCAGAAATTCATCTCCTTTCTTTCTCTAAAATATTCTCCACACAGCATCCCCAGAAACGATAAAGGCTCTACAGGATTGTTTTCAGCTTGTTGACAGCTAATGTAAAACAAATGTCTAAATTGTGGTCTCCACCAGCTTGATTAGACTTTGACTTGAATGTTCTCTCTTATATATGTAAATTCTTTTTTCTGGTAAAAACTCTATGAGTTATAAAACTCATTTTAGAATGGTACGAACAAAAATAAGTGGGAGGTAATAGGAACAATTTTACATTAGGTATTTTGATATCAAGAATTCTAATGCGTACCAAAATAAAAAAGGGTTTAATCAGAACAAATAACAAGATAAAATAGAAGAATAAACAAACAAGGAGATACATAAGTTTATGGGTGAAAAAGGAGAAACACATTATTTTAAATATATTACATTGATGGGAATTACCATCAAAAGTAGTTACAAAGAGAGAGTTATTCTAATAAAAATTGAATATTCTTTAGCATTGCTTATAATTTTTTTTGCTTTCACTGTTTTTATACATATCTGTAAGAGATATGCAGCCTTTCTAAGAAACATGGTGAAAATTTTACTCAATTGGTAAACAACCGTGTATGTAAAAACGTTACTAATAAAAGAAACTGATAACTATCCTGGTATCGTACGCGCACATGAAAGATTTCCGACAATTGCACCAGTTATATAATTGAACCAAATTGATTTTCACATTTTACCGGCAATGAATTCAGATAATCACAATTACATTAAGCACATTAGTCCAAGTTAAAAATATTTCGATGGTCAGCCCACCTACAGACATTGTTAATTCCCAGAACTTTTCTAGAAAGCTAATAAGGAACTCCAGTGAAAAATATTATGGCCCTAAAAAAAATATTTTGATATAGACCAATAAACGCTGATTCTGAATATATAAGTTTTATTTGATAATATTAAACGCAGAGTTTTTAAAAAATATTAAAAAGTCCATTTTTAATCGTCTCATTGAAATACGCCATAAAGTTGGTATTATTAAAATGTTTAGTGGCGACGTCACTGATCATCGTAAAGTCATTGTATGGGAATGTAGGTATGATACAAGCCATCGTATTAACAACATTTCATCTTATTCGTTTATTTACATACATAATGTTTACAGAGTTTTTGTTGTTGTGTTTACTGAAGCATTATTTAGGCCTAAATAATTCAGTTTCAAAAATAAAGGTATCTCTTATTAGTTTATCTCTATTATTGAAAATATTCAAAAACTACTGTACAAAAAAAAAATAGTAATGCTACTTCTAGGGAGAATATTTCGAACTCCGAATTTCAACATGGCGCCAGTCGAACAGCTGATTGCCCGATCTTATAGTAGGGGAGCCCAAGAGGCTAAAAGGGTGCCGCAATAGATCCCAACAACGGGATTGAGTAAATCCCAAAGTCCCCGCTTGGGCTCACCTACTATTATCAGTTCGGAGCTTCGGTTTCCATTAATATTGATTTCGATTCTTAAAAGCCAAAAAAATATCACTTTCAAATAATTTTTATACTATTCTCCCGTAATAATATTGAAAAATATAATAATATTTTAATATATTTTTAAAAATAATTCACCAAAGTTTGGTAATTAAACATAACTTGATTGATTGCCGTAATGTAGTACCTTATTATGAATATGAACCAAATTCATTTATAGAAAATGAATTTTATAAAATATATTATGATAAAACTATACTAACAGACAGAACAATTAGTCATAATAGACCTGATATAGTTTTACATGACAAAATTAAAAAAATAACTTATATCATTGATGTAGCTATTCCAAATTCCTGTAATATTCAAAAAACTGTTTCTGAAAAAATTAGAAAATACACAGATTTAGGAAATGAGATTAAAAGAATTTGGCATTCTCGGACTATAAAAATATTACCATTTGTTATTTCGGCCACTGGCATAATACCTAGGAATCTGATTCAAAATTTAAGCATATTAGATTTGTCAAAGAATTTGTATATAAAAATGCAAAAAGCAGTAATTTTAAATACATGTAGGATTACAAAAGATTTTTTAAATATTTATATTGAGGGATCAGTAGGATTTATAGGTTCAATTAGAAATGCCACAGAGCCGAACCCTCTGATATGAAAATATCTGGAGTCGGTGAATTATATTCCCATTTGGTCTCTAGTGGGTTGACATGTTGTTCTTGTATTGTTTTGTATTTATAATACTTATATAGTGCAATTGCATAACGTGGATTCACTAGATGATCATTTGGGGAAGTGTATGAAAGGGTTTAGTTTTTCCTTCTTTTTTTTTTTTTTTTTGGGGGGGAAATTTAACCCGGACATTTAAATCTGGTGCGTAAAAATAATAACTAAATAATTCCACGTAAATGATGTTTTAACTTATTAAATAGTATCATACTTTCTTCCGTATAACTGTCATACAAAATGACAACACCTGTTGAAAATAAAAATAACTTTTCGGGAGTGATGACGTCACACGATTCACTATGCATACGGTGGTTTTCGGGAATCTTGAAAAATTAAAACTTTGACAATTATTTTAACTATTAAAACTAACCCTAAAAATAAAAAATAAACGGAGAGTTATTTAAGTTAGAAAGTCATTATTATTTTTTTTTTAAATGGACTGGAGTTCCTTATTAGTAGATATTTTTTAATGTGGGATGATTGATAGAGGCTTGGATTAATTATTTTTAAATATATTCACACACGTATGTTTTGGAGTAAGTTAACTTATCAATGGATATTATTTTATTAGGTACTTATTTTCACAGGAAACATTTATTGTTTAGATACTTCAGAGTGATATTAATTGGTTTCACTTTAAACAAATAAGACTACAAAGATAATTGTAAATTTAGCGGGGCGAGGGAAAGCAATAAATTCTCTCTTTTAACGCTAAATAGCTAACGTCCGTAAAAATGACGAAGATAAGATGCAATCTACATTTTTATTACTTCTACCAAGAATATAGCTGTCAAGTGTGTTAACTAAGTGGGTTAGACTCAGGTTGGTAAGTTCTTTAGTTTTTGTTGACTTTTAGTTATGGTTTTGGTGGTTTTACATGGGTGCTGTAGAGGGTATTTTTGTGGAAAAGAATGACAGGATATTTTAGGACGAAAAATGGTATGAGGGGTAGATTGGAATCTCTGGTCAACGTATCCAGGAGTGACGGTTGTATGAATCCATCCCTCCCACTGCGGTGCAAGGCGAGGGTCAAGAGAATCCGGCTGGAGAGTTCAAAAGGTCTCCATCAACCATTCTCTTCTCAGCCATTATAATGATCTGAATTTAAATCCAATTTGTGAATTTTAAAACCAGTTTCCACTTCTTAGTACGCTAGAACGAAAGCAAAATAGAACAACTTCTTCAAAATGCTTTAGTTTGACACTCCAAACCCTTTCTACAAATACTACCTCATAATCCAAAACACGTTTTTATTGCAAATAATAACTCTGTGTTAGAAAATGTATTTATCCACAATAATTGCATTAGAATACTTTGAAAAGTGGGAGTGATAATTTAAATCTACAACTTATCGATAAGGACTAATTATTTTGACCTTAGTTTCATTCTACAGAGTCCTTTCCATTTGATCCTTTTTACGAAAGTGTTAATGGTTTAAGACATTTTAAAGAATTCATTCTTGTTTCCTGTAATACTCCCCACTCCTTCAATTAGTTCCTCAGGAATATAAAGCCTGAATCTAACTGTGACAAAGCACAAGCAGTTTTCCTCTGAAAGGGCTAACACACTTCACTAGCAACATGAACCCAATAGTAAGTTTTCTTTGCATTTTATATCGTCACCTTATATTATGATCAAGTTAATTATTTCCATTAACCGACGGTTGAGAATTCAAATTTCTTTGAAAGATGATCACCCTTACAACGGTACAGGGCGGTTCCGATGAGAAAGATTGATTATTTTCCGCATCAGCATTTTTAACTAATAACTCAATATCGATTTTCTTGCATTCAAAATGTGCATTAATATACGCCTTCATTCAAGTTAGCAATAAAAATGCTTAAACGCGTGGTAATAAAATTGTGAACTTTTTATAATTATTTTAATTCATTTTTAATTTTTCAAAAATTTTTAAGCAAAACAAGTGTGAAAAAAAATCTGAAATATATTAGTTTGTAAGACAGTAAATAAACAGACAAACTGAAGGTGTTTTCGTCGCTAAACACGTGTGCGGATTTTTTTATAATGATTTTATTTGTACTAAATTTAAAATTCAGAATAGTTCATTTTCCTAGATACATAGTTTATTGGTTTATTTTATCGTTTGATTATATGACTTGAAATGTGTGTTGTATAATACAGCGTTTATCCGCGATAAAAAGGCAATCTTCCTATATCAATATTTGTTTGTAGAAAGAAGGGGATACGTCTAGAGATTGATTTAAAAATGACATATTTTCGGTTCTGTCTGGTTATTCCCTCTTCGGTACACAAGGGACAGATGCCAAACGTACCCACGCCCAAAATTGGTATACAGTTGAAAATTGTCACGTGAGAATGTGTCGTTCCTACGACTCGTAAAATGATATAAATTAAATAGGTCCCAATGACCGGGTGATTTGAGGCGTTGTTCCAGTAACTTTTTAGTTTCTGTATCTAGTTGTTTTTCATGTTTCGTTTAGTTCATAGTATTATCTAATTCTTCTACGATAAGTTATATATTTGTTAGTTCCTAAGGCTTGTCATACTTATAATTAATTACAGAACGGAAAGTAAAATAAGGTAAGGAAAGTTTACAGTAAGTTAAGTTTTTTATAGTTTTGGGCAGGTTTTTAAAAATAAAATTTACAATTGTAAGTAAAATTCAAAAACATTTTTCATTTTAAATTTGTAATTTATATATTTAATTACGCCATTATTTACAGCCTGCATTGCTTGGTGAATGATGCAATTTTCTCCAAAAATTACGGGTTGTTTGTCATGGAAGAAAATATAAAAACTTAAAATTATATTCGAGAGTTAACATACTGCTCGTTAACAATTTTGAAGGCCAAATAATAATTATTTTTAATGTCCATCTAGTATATTTTTGTGAAGTTTTTTGAAATGAAAACTACTTTATTACTGTTGTGATTTGAAACTTGATGAAACAAAAAAGCGTCACTAAAATTAATCACTGTAGGATTCGATCTCCTCTTTGTGCGGTGCTTCGTAGCCTCCCAAAACATGTTTCACTTTAGTTTTCTGAAGGATTTACTTCTACCGCGTGTGAACTGCACGCAATTTTATTTCAAAATTTTGGTAATATTTCAGGTAATTGCAACCTTCCTGTGCCTGGGTGCCCTGGTATGCGGAAACCCAGTGGATGATGGTCAGTGGAGAGGAGAAGGTCTAGCCGAGAGCCAGGACTGGGGACAGTGGAACGGTGGACACGCTGGAGCCTGGGCTGGACCTGGAGCTTGGGCCGGCCCTGGAGCGTGGGCTGGTCCCGGAGCGTGGGCCGGTCACGGAGCATGGGCCGGTCCCGGAGCATGGGCCCATGGAGCCGCCCCTCTCGGCCCTGACGGACGTGTTGTAGACACCCCCGAGGTCGCTGCAGCTAAGGTCGCCCACTTTGCCGCTGTTAAAGGTGCTGGAGCTTGGGCCCCCGCTGTTGGAGCATGGGCCGGTCATGGAGCCTGGGGTGCGCACGGCGCCTGGGGTGGCCCCGCTGGACACTGGTAGGGCCCACGCCCCCATACCCTACACCTGACTGATCTATCCCATCGCGTACAGACTTGAGAAGCTTTTATTTAACTCATTTCTGCACTCCTGATAACTCTGCTATTGTGTATAAAATGTATTATTGTTTTTTGTTGATATTATTTTACAGTTGCTTGTGCTTATAATTAAAATTAAATCAAATAAATATATATTCCAAAACTCAGTATGCTTTTTATGACTTTTTGGGGTTTGCACAACATTATACATACTTAAAGCATGTTACAGCAGTATCATATACTGTACTATATAGCACTCTCACAATGGCCATGTTAAGAAATATAATAATAGTTCACGGGGAAAGGTTTGTTGGCAAATACGTCTGCGGGGATCGGGAGAGACTGGTTGAGGGAGACCTTTTGACCTCTCCAACAGATACTCGGAACATCGCCTTGCACCATGGTTGAAGGGGTGGATTCAGATGTCCGTCACTCCTAGATACACTTAACCCCTAATATCTATCCACACCATAACTTTTTCCATCCCAGAGCTTCCTCTTCTTCCTTTCCCTAAAATACACATCACACAGCATTCCTAAAGATGACATAGGCCCCGAGGAGAATTATTTTCCTCAAGGCCTCCTTTGTGGAGCTAATATAAAAAAAACTTAGACCAAAAACATTAACACATATTTTATTTTTTTATTTATTTATTTTTTTATTTTATTATTTTTTTTATTATAGCGACTATATAAAAAAAATTTACATACAAAATGAAATGTGAAATTAAGTATAAAAGATTGTATTTCTTAGTCCTCCTCACTAGGGGGTCCTGTGCCGAGGCGGACTGAAGTTATTAAAATATAGTTCATTTGTCTTTTATGTCGTTTTTAGCGTCTTCGCTAGTGTTTTCTCATCGACCTCTTTATCTTTAAGCCACATTTTTATTCTTGATTTGTATTCAATTGGATTTTTTATTAGTTTTATGTCTTGGGGAAGGATGTTATGGAGTTTTGTTGCAAAGTATGTATAGTTCCTTTGTCCAAATGTGGTTTTATAACTTGCAATATTTTTTATATAATTTTTATTCGATCTAGTGTTATGCATACACGGTCTAGTAGAGGATTCATTATTTTTGAAGAGCTTCAATAATATATTTTTGGCATATATTTGCTGTACATTTGGTACGTCAAAGTTATTGATAATTTCAATTGAAGACGTTCTAATTGGTACTTTCAATATGGTCTTTATGATTCCTTTTTGAATCGTATTCAGGCTGTGTAGGTACGTATGTGTAGCAGATCCCCATCCTATGATTCCATATTCAATTCGAGAATGATATAACGTGTAGTAGACCTTTTTCATATCCTTTTTATTTAACACGTTTCTTAGATTTTTAAAGATATGATTAGATTTAAGCGTTTCATTTCTTGCTGATCTGATAAAATCATTGAATTTTCCTTGATGAAGTTTTATTAAAGGAAATTTATGAATGCGAACAATATTATAATAAGAAACAAAACAACATTCCTAAAAAGCACTAAAAGCTTTCGCTGCTTTGCTAACCGATGAAGGACATTCTGCGGGCTGTGCTAGGTCTGACATCATGTTGTTATTATTTGCCGAGGAATATTAGGTTATAGATAAATTGACCGAATTGCAATTATTCGAATTCAATGGTTCGAATTGCAAGTTTTCGAAATCAATTTTTCGAATTCAATTGTTCGAAATGCAATTTTTCGAAAACATATTTTTCAAACATCAATTGACCGAAAATCTAGCTTTTCGAATTGATTTAAGTATGTATGCAGTACGTACAAGAGTGTTTTATTATAGGATGAACCATTTTAACTAACCTAACCTATCTCGTTAGTCACAAGCAAGTGAAATGTACATTTTAAAAGTTGATTAACAAATTCGAAAAATATGTCTTTCGGCCAATTGCTGTTCGAAAAATTAGTCTTTCGAAAATCTGAAATTCGAACAATTTATTTCGAAAAAATCAATTCAAAAAACATGTCTGCTCCCAATATTATACCTAATTTGCAAAATTGGCATCGTCGCCGCCCAGGTACCATTTATTGGATAACCAACACCCCTACCACAGGTCACCCCAAGTGGTTCACTGCGTTTGGTGTGCCAGGACTTGGGGTGCTTGGGTTCATGAGGTGAGGTTTTTTTCTGGATCTTTACGGCGGATGTGTTTGCTTAACTGCTCCGTAGCGGGTGGGATCAGGAGAGACTTGTTGAGGGAGACCTTTTAACCTCTAGCCGGAATCTCTAGTACCATCCTATTTCTCTGCTGTGGGAAGGTTGAATTGATCTGTCCGTCACTCTAAAACTAAAATACCCTCCACACAGCATTCCCTGAGATGATATAGGCTCTAAGGGATTTTGTCCCTCAGGGCTTTCTGCATTGAGGTAATGTAAAACAAATGTCTAAATTATAGTCTCCACCAGTTTGTTTAGGCTTTGACTTGAATATTCTCTCTTATGTACGTAATTTTTTTTCTTGTAAAAACCACATGAGTTATTAAACTCATATTAAAAATAGTAGGAACTTTAAATAAATAAGTGGGAGGTAATAGGAACAATTTCACATTAGATACCAAAAATATAAGTGTATATAAAAATATAAGGTATGTCAAAAATATCAGTTCTAGATGAACCAAAAATAACCGATCATAACCTTATCCACATTACAGATAACATAAAAAGAAATAGCAAAATAATAAAATACAGAAACTATAAAAAATATAGCAGCGAAAGATTAATTGAACTTCTGGGTGATATGGATGAACTTCATCAAATGGAATACAATGAAAAGTCTAAATCATTAATAAATAATCTACAAGAAGTAATTGATAAGTTAACACCAATCAAAACTACTAAAATAAGAGGAACAAATAAATGGTATAATATAGAACTACAAACAATACAAAATGAAAGAGATAGATTGTACAAAATTGCGAAAATCTCAAGAAACTCTCAAGACTGGAAAACATTAAAAAATATGAGAAATAAATACACAAAACAATTGAAAACTTGTAAGAACGATTACTTCAAAAACAAAATTATCTCTGAAAAAGGAGACACTAAAAAAATGTGGAAAACTATAAAAGGATTACTACAAACCGAAGATAAAGAGATGAAATACGTCATTGAATTCCCACATCAGATACAGGGTACCATACAGAACTGCTTCAACAAATATTTCGTAAACAGCATAATAGAATTGCATCAGAGAATACCAATACTGAAGAAAGACATCTACGCGAGAAATGATCGGCTAAACCGAGAAAAACTTATGTTTAACCCGCCCAAATCCACGATGCGATTATAGTTTACAACGCTCTTTAAAACGTCAATAACTCCTCAAATGCTTCAATCATTAAATCAAGATTTTAGGTATTCCTAAAAAATATATTTTTGCATCCGTAAAAAATATTTTAAAAATTGTGACGATTCTGTATAAAATAATAAAAAATGTTTTCCTAAAAGTCAACACATTTCTATGTCAGTTGAGACAACAAATTTTAAATTTCTATGGGAATAACAGAGAAGACAAAACATTAATTCATTTCAACCTCATTAACCTACGTCCAATATTACGATCTCCTTTTAGTTATGTATGACAAAAAGAGATGTAAAATAAAACGTTAAAACCTTTTGTCTATCTGTAGAGATTATTTTACTTCTCGAAGTTGACATCATAATACGTTTGTCGTCGCTTTCTAGTGCATTAATTTGAAATGTCTGAAAACAGAGATGACAATATTAATTATCTTGCTGCAAAAAAAACTTGGGTTGCTTGACATTCCGTATTCATTTTAAAAAGAGCCACAAAAAAAATGAGGAACCACATCGGAAGGTTCGGCCAACCGACCACCTGATACTCAAACCAGAGTCATTTTTTAATTCCTTTCTGCGTATTTCCTTAAAATTAACGACAAAATGTTACGATTGTAGACAATCAGATGACGGGGGATGTTTTTTGTTTAGTTTTATGGGTTTTGGGTTATTTGCAGGGTCATGCCACATTAGTTCAGAAGTAATAAATGTTTATTTAATTTTATTTTATTTTTATCAAATAATCTTTTCGTGGAAGACTTGATTAAGACAATGACAATGCAGTGCTTTTTTTACAATAGCTCCACACAGGAGGCCCTGAGGAAAATAATTCCCCCCAGGGCCTATGACATCTTGGAGATGATGTGTGAAGGGTCTTTTTAGAAAAGGAAGGTTAGGAAGTTCTGAGAAGGAAAAGGATGTAAGGGGTGAGTAGGAATCTGGGTGTCATTGTGTCCAAGAGTGACGGACGTATGGAATCCATCTCTTCCACTGCGGTGTAAGGCGATGTTCCGAGAGAGTACAGTACAGCTGGAGAAGTAATAAATATATAATAATAAAGCAAAACCCGGACAAATCTCTGCCCACGAAACCGGGCACCCCTACTAAGTTACGAAACGTAGCTAACTACTTGGAATGACCTTTGGCAGAAGTGTTGGTTATCCAATAAATGGTTCCCGGGGCGGCACCCATACTTGCCTCCCAAATTGAAAAGTAAGGCATTGAACTGGCAAAGGAAAGATAATTGTTGAAATGCTCTATAATTGAGATTCCTGATATTTATGTGTTGTAAAACCATATAGTTACATTATAGGTAGAGCCATGTTAATTTGTGGAGATCTGGATGGGATACAAGGCCGATAAAAATTATAATAATTTCCACCTTTTTATAGCGCCGTTTAGTGATAAAGTCACGTCAAGTGTACTTGATGGATGGGATTAAAAGGTACGCTTACTTAGTTAGGGCATTCAAAAAGGAAGATACATGACAATACTTCATCCAAAATACGATTGTAAACATTACTGCACCACCATAAAACTCTTTTGTGAGGGTTGGGTGCAATATTTAGAGTCTTACCTAAAACTACCCCCATAAAATAATTATTTTAAAAAGGGACTTTCTTTCCATTGAAACAGTAGCAAAGTGACGTCTTTACAAATGATTATTACATGGAAGGAAGTAGCAATAAATATAAATGGTTAGGTTTCAATGAATTGAAGGTACAATTTGCAATGAATGTTAGGATTTTAAAAATATTTTTTTTTTGAATTATTTATTATTTTTACTATTTTAGAACGCTCACTGTCTTTGTGTAACTTGCTATTTCGATCATCTTCTAAAATGCATATTTTTCATAATAACGGCATGCCGCCGCCTCGACAACCATTTATTGGACAACCAACACTTCTGCCATAAGTGACTTCAAGTAGTTTGTTACGTTTGGTGACTTAGCAGGGGTGACCAGGTTCATGGGGTAGGTTTGGTTTCGGATCTTGGCGGCGCGGGTACGTCTGCCTAGCAACTGGCTTTGTGTGGCTGGCCGGGTCGGGAGAGACTGGTTGAGCGAGACCTTTTGACCTCTCCAGCAGGAAGACCTCTCCCCAAAGATGACATAGGCCCTGAAGCGAATTATTTTCCTCAGGGCCTCATGTGTGAAGCTAATGTAAAAAAAATACTGTATGTCTGCACTACAGTATCCACAGCTTAAATTCTTATAGTTTCGTATAGTACTAGATGACGTGTGGTCGCCATTTTACGATTTAATATAGATTTACATTTTTACTTATATTTTATTATGATAAACACGTCGGATTAATGTTTAAATGAGAATTTACCTAATAGGTTTTTGTCGTTATGTTCCTGTGAAATAAATATTTTAATTTGATATTTCCACTCATAAAAGTAAAATTTATCCTAAAGGTTATCTCTAAATTTCGGAAAAATGTTAAAACATATAAGTGAGTATTATAAAAAATACTAGTGTGCAGTTCACACCGGTAGAAGCAAAACCTTCAGAAAAAAGAGTCGGAAGGCTACGAAGCACCGCATAAAGAGGAGACCGATTATTCTAACCCATTCTCTATAAATGCTATAAATGCATGTGTTTGTCTCCTTTTAGTGTCGCTTTTTCGTTTCATCCAGTTTCAAATCACAACGGTGCGAAAGAAATTTTCACTTCAAAGTAATTAATTATTTTTTCGTGGTTTGCTTATTGTTTGTGGTTTGCTTTTTAGTGTCGCTTTTTAGTTTCAACTAGTTTCAAATCACAACGGTGCTAAAGAAGTTTTCACTTCAAAGTAAATATAACATTATATTTTTCTTGGTTTGTTTATTGTTTTTTTGTCGCTTTTTCGTTTCATCCAGTTTCAAATCACAACGGTGCTAAAGAAGTTTTTTACTTCAAAATAATTATAAAATTATTTTTTTCGTGGTTTGCTTACCGTTTTTTTAGTGTCGCTTTTTCGTTTCATCCAGTTTCAAATCACAACGGTGCTAAAGAAGTTTTTCACTTCAAAATAATTATAATTTATATTTTCGTGGTTTGCTTTTGCGTAAAACTGTAAAAAAATAAAATTCGAGTGTTCTTTAAGTATTGTATTTTTCTTGTAATTTATGTCTCTACGCAACTAGTGTTAAAACCACTCAATCTGGTATTAACTTAGATCAGCAAACATATTTTTTGTAAATGTATTTAAAAAATGATAGTAGGTCGGTGTCAGCCCTTACTAGTACCTAGCGCATTCCACATGTGGCTTTCTGAAACAATGATGCTCTTCTCGAGGCTAACGTGACCCTAGGCGGTCGGTGTCACAGCCGCCCGCCTTGTTGGGCGTTTCAAATAATGTTTGATTATTTATTATGAATGATTATTTTTTTAATATTTCAGTTTTAGGGCACAAAATCAATATTTTTTTCTTACAATAAATTCATATAAGCCAAATAAAAAATATTCACAACAATATTTTTACAAAAAACCCGAAATAATTTCCAAATCCCATAGAGTAACGCTGTGTAACAAGACGGTTTGTCGAGGGTATTTTTAGCATGGTATGGGAAAGGTTAAAGAGATTGATGAAACATATCTTTTACAGATTCTTAACAGCACCAAATCAAAAGCGAGTCCAGATGGAATAAGTTTTACAATTTTGAAAGATGCAATGCCAGTGATAGGACCTCATCTACTGGATATAATAAATGAATCATTAAGAAGTGGAAAATTTCCAAACACATGGAGAACATCTACTGTGATCCCGATTCCGAAAGTTGTTAATACCAGAAAATGTGAAGAATTTAGACCAATAAATATGTTACCAAAATACGAACAGATACTAGAAATTGTAATAAAAAAACAACTCGTTGAGTATTTGGAAAAACATAACATATTATGTGAGGAGCAATCAGGATTCCGGAACAACAACTCTTGCGAAGCGGCGATAAACATAGTGATTGATATATGGAAGAAAGAAACAGACAAAAAAAAAATAACCATTGCAGCATTCTTAGATTTCAAAAGAGCATTTGAAACGATAGAAAGGAAAATACTATTGGAAAAACTAGAAGACATAGTTCTTTCTGACGTAGCTCTGAATCTATTCAAAGAATATCTCCAGGAAAGAAAACAGGTAACGAAAGTTGAAAGCTGAGAATCAGAACCGATAGAAAAACAACCTTGGTGTTCTGCAAGGGTCGGTATTAGGTCCAATTCTGTTTATAATTTACATAAATGATATTATCAAAACTATTAAACAGTGCAAAATTAGACTATTTGCAGACGATACCTTAATCTATATTTCGTGTGAAGATTACATAGAAGCAATTAACAAAATAAACGAAGACCTACAAAGTATAGCAAAATGGCTGAAATTAAACAAGTTGAAACTGAACGTAAACAAAACAAAATATATGGAAATAGGCAACAAAACATGTAACACGCGGTTAAATTTGACAATCAATGGTGAAAAAATTGGAAAAGTAAATGAAATCAAATACCTGGGTGTAATACTCGACTCAAAACTGACTTTCACGGCAAACTTTGAATATGTGCTAAAAAAGGTATAAAAAAAGGTAAATTTTCTTAGAAGACTAAGACGTAAATTAAATAGAAACACTACGGAGCTCATTTATAAAACTATCGTTGCTCCACATTTGGACTACTGCTCTACAATGTTATATTTGGCCAATGAAGGAAGTTTGAACAAACTAGAAGTTATACAAAACAAAGCTATGAGATGTTTACTGGGAAAAGGCAAATACGCAAGGATTAATCAAATGAGAGAGGAGCTAAATTGGATTCCAATAAAAAAGAGACTACTATATAACGTGTTAATTTTTGTGCATAAAATTATGAAAAACCAAATGCCAAAATACTTTAAGGATAAAATTGTTTTAAATAGAGACATTCATAATTACGAAACAAGAAACATAAACAGAGTTCTATTGCCACAAATGAAGAAATCAAATTCACAGAACAGCCTAATGTACAGAGGACTAAAGATGTATGATGAAATGCCTGAAAGTATGAAGAATGAAGAAAGAATGAACGTACTTAAAAAGAAATGTTATGCTTACTGTAAAAATATTTAAATTTATCAAATGAAATGTTACATTGTGCTTATTAGTTTATATTCATGTAGTATATACTAACTCAATAATTAATAAAAAATAAAAATAAAAAAGTTTCACATGCGGTGGCAAAATAAAAAAGAGGTTAATTAGAACAAATATCAAAAGAAAACAGAATAAGAAACAAACAGGGATATACAATATATACATATGTTTAAATATTATTAACATTCATTTACATGCTTTTAAATAATTACATTGATGGGAATAACCTTCAAAAGTAGTTATAAAATAGAGTTGTTAGATATGAAGCCATTCTAAAAAAATGTGGTGAACATTTTACTCAATTGGTAAACAACCGTGTGAGTGAAAACCTTACTAATAAATGAAAAAGAATAAGAAGATCACACTAAATCTAAACAAAACATGAAAGAGAAGAAGACGCAGAAAAATAAAAAGATAACGGTCGCAACTGGGACACGAACCCAGAACCACTCGTCTTACCGGGTCAAACTCCTTTCCAATAAGGCCACTGCCACCTCTTATTAAACCTTCATATTTGTCAACCTCATACTTCAAATTTCAAAAGTTATAAAAAGATACTAAGTATGTCTAAAAATTATGTAAAAGGTTTCACGGATAGATATACTCGTATTTATGTACTTTGCTTGTTCAGACAAAGAGAGTTGTTTATCAGTTGTAAACTATTATAAAAATAATTGGTGGGAATGCTGTCGTTGTTATACCGGAAGATACTCCGAGGAACTAGCGTTGTTGAACTCCTCGGCACCGGTGCTTAGTCGGGAAACACGCCAAACACGCGCCCAACATATGAACACGGTTGTCACACTCTGTACTTCCTCCCTCCTGCAACATGGGTCTCTTCAAGATCATATTCATTTCTTCGTCTCCTCCAAAAGACCCTCCAAATAGCATTCACCAAGATGGCGAGGGGAGTAGTGCTGTTAAATGAACAAACTTCTTTTCAGCACATTGTTATTTTGAGAGATTTGGGAATCACATTTGATGCGCACCTAACATTTCACGTTCACATAGAGACGATATGCAGCAAAGCTCTAAGAATGCTAGGATTTGTGCTAAGCAACTCCAGACACTTTTGCAGCTCAGCCGCGATTCGTTTGCTATACTATAGTTTAGTACGTAGCATTTTGGAAAGTGGTTCAGTAATATGGGGACCAGTGGATTTAACATACTCTCAAATGATTGAGAAAGTGCAAAAGAAGTTTCTGAGATATTTATATCTTAGAGACTTCGGATATTATCCCTGGTTATATCCATCAGCCTTTTTGTCCGGCATGCTGGGTATTAATAGCCGCGCCGAAAGAAGGAAAACTGCTTTGCTGACAACAGCATATAAACTTTTAAACGGTAACATCTGTATTCCGATATATTACAAAAAATTGAGTTTTATGTCCCCGACAATTTCACAAGAGCGCGCAGACACAGAACTTTTGTTGTTCCGAGATGCAGAACTAACTTACCATTAGTAATGCCGCTCGGAAAAATGATTATTTTACTAAATTTCCTGCCCCCTGATATAAATATTTTTCAACTAATTATTCATCAATTCAAAAACGCTATTATTACATAATAAAATAAAATGTATGTTTATTATTGGTTATGTATAACTGTAAATGTGCATTTAAAATAAAATAATTAAATAAATAAAAAAATAAAAAACCATTTGGATGTAAGTGTCTGTTCTCTATATGCCTTAAAACTATTATTGAAGAGTCACCTGCCTAAATGCTGATATGGTAACTAAATTATACTGTAATAGTAATTCTTAATTGTACAGTAATAATAAAAATAAAATGAAGTGACCCAGATCCCGAGGGAAATTATTTTTCTCAGGGCCTCCTATATGGAAAAAAATACTAACGACATCTGTTAAAGGATGTTGAAACTACTTGTATAATTCTAGTTACCATAACTACGAGTACGTGAGTAAAACGAATTGTTCATATTTTATAATATATACAATTTTATTTGTTTTGCAACATCACAAGTATTAATCACAAGCAGCTAAAATATATAATATTTATAACTAAAACTATAATACATTTGTATAAGATACGCAGAGAGGTTATCAGGAGTACAGGATTGAGATGAGGTTAAAGCTTCTCTTGTATGTACGCGCTGTGTAGATCAGTCAGGTGTAGAGGTCGGGGGCGTGGGCCCTACCAGTGGGCAGCAGACTTGGCAGCGAGGTGGGCGGCCTTGGCAGCAGCTACCTCAGGGGTGTCCACCACACGACCATCGTGTCCCAGGGGAGCGGCTCCATGAGCCCAGGCGCCATGAGGGGCGGCCCAAGCACCGGGGGCAGCCCAGGCTCCATGACCGGCCCATGCTCCAGCAGCGGGGGCCCAAGCACCTGCTCCATTAACAGTGGCCAAGTGGGCGGCCTTAGCGGCAGCGACCTCAGGGGTATCTACGACACGTCCATCAGGACCGAGAGGGGCAGCTCCATGGGCCCATGCTCCAGGACCAGACCATGCTCCGTGACCGGCCCATGCTCCTGGGGCAGCCCATGCTCCAGGTCCAGCCCAGGCTCCAGCGTGTCCACCATTCCACTGTCCCCAGTCCTGGCTCTCGGCCAGACCTTCTCCTCTCCACTGGCCATCTTCCACTGGGTTTCCGGACACCAGGGCGCCCAGGCACAGGAAAGTTGCAATGAACTGAAATATTCCACAAATTTATTAAATTATTTTCAACATACATAAGAACGGTACATGTCACAAATTAATCCTGAAGAATAAAAGAACAGGGAGGTATACCAATTCTTATTAAAATTAAGATTGCATATGTATTGAACATAGCTATTTGTTTTGATAGCCAGGCAGCCCTTATTATCGATGGAAACTATCGATGCAACTACTATAGCACTGGAAATTATCGATGCGACTCCAGACTGGTGATGGAATGCAGGATTGTTCTTACAGAAATCGCTATTATCAATAAAATAACCCTGCTATGGGTACCAAGACATAAGGGTATTGAGGGCAACGATTGGGCTGACGAACTAGCAAGGAAAGGAGTGAAAACACCACTTGCGGGATTCGATCCGGCCGTAGGAGTAGCAGCTTGCCACACCAAAATACATATGGAGAGGTGGGTCAAATCACAGCACTGGAAGAAATGGGAGAGGGCATCCGGAATGAGGCAATCCAAAGTACTCATAAACGGACCGGACCCCAGACAGACCAGGAAACTACTGGATATGGACTGAAACTCGCTGAGGGAGCTGGTAGGCCTACTAACGGGACACTGCCATCTCAAGAGACACATGTAGCTATTGGGAGTGGAAAGCACCAATAGATGAAGAAAATGTGAAGAAGATGAAGAGACTCCAATTCACTTATGGTGCCAATGTACTGTGCTGGTGGGAACTAGGCTCAGATACCTGGGGAGACACATTGTAGAACCAGAAGACTTATAATTAAGCCATATATCCAATGACAACTCTGGTGAACTTTATTAAAGGGACAGGGTTATTGTCAAAGGATTGAGGTAAAACGGGAGAAAGTTTAAAAAGCCTATGGTCTAAGTACTCACGGGAACTAATTGTAAACCATCTCCGCTTTTATAAACATAAAATAAAAAGTGTTAATGTATCGTGTGCGGACATGAAAGATTTCCGATAGTTGCATCATTTATTTATTGATTCAAATTGATTTTCACATTTTACAGGCCATGAATTCATATAATCACGTTGAGATTAGTCCAAATTGAAAATATATTTTTTAATATTTTCAATTGGATAGTCCACCTACAGACAATATTAATTCAAAGAGCTTTTGTAGTAAGCTAATCTGTACATATCTTTTTAATGTGGCGTGAGTTACAGAAGCTTGTATTCATTATTTTTAATTATATTCGCACACGTGTGTAATGAAGTAAATTAACTTATCAATCGACGTTAATTTATTACCTATTTTCACACAATTTCTATTTTATTACCATTTTTCACCAAAGGTATTATTAAGATACTTAGCGTAATATTAAACAGTTTCACTTTAAAAATAAGACTACAAAGATAGTTTTAAATAAAACGGGTCGAGAAGGAACATTTAATTCTCTGATTTCACCCTAAATAACATTTAATAAAATAACAAAAGTTTGTAAAAATGACAAATATAAGATTTAAATCTACTCGTATCTTTTGAATGCTTCGACCGAGAGAATGGCTGTCAAGTGTGTCAATTACTGGACGGTTAGACGCCAGTTGCTAAGTTCTTTTGTTTTTAAGATGCCTATTGCTGATTATGACAGGTGTGACTGTGGCAGGGGTGTTGGTTATCCAATAAATGGTTCCCTGGGCGGCGGTACCCATACCCGCCTCCCATCGCCTTTAAGGGGTCAATGAAAAAAGGCAGTTCCCCAACTATGGTTCTATAATTAGTGTTGAAAGGTGAAATCTCAAAAAGAGTGTTAATCTAACTTGAATAAATACACATTTTTGTTATTGTGTTGATTAATTTATAACTTAATAATTCTAGAGTTTATTAAATAAAATGAAAGTATAAAATAGGACTTCAAGCAATGTTCGTCAAAAAGTTGGATGGTTAGCTTTTTGAGGTACAAAAATAAAGTTACCTACAGGTGTAGGGTTAAAATTTAAAAAAATTTCGTTAAAAATATATAAAAACCTTTTGGCAAAAAAACTGCGACTAACAGTAGGTAAATTAGATAAAAAATAGCTAATTTATTTAACGCAATGACTTTGGTATAAAAATAAATTATGGAAAATATTCTTACAATTGGATTCATGTTGCTTGTGATGTATTTGCCTTTTCAGAAGAAAACTGCTTGTGTCTTGTGAGAGTTAGATTCAGGCTTTATATTCAGCCAGGACCACCTGACAGGGTGGGGCGAGGACCTCAAGGAAGTAAAATAAGGCTCTATAAAAACGAGAACAATTAAACAGGCGTTTTGCAAAAAGGGTAAAGAATTCATACGACTACACAACGGAACTAGACGCACAATGGTTAATCCCATTGAGAAAATGTCTCATAAATTTTCTCCCCACTTCTAATCGAATCGAATTGCAATCTTAACTAAACCAAATATCGGTTTCAGTGATTTTGTTTTGAGTAGCAAAGTGATTAGAATTGCGCGTGTTACTGTGAAGTTATACGGTAGATTTCATAAAGTGGCTTTGTTTTATGTTATAGTTTGTAAGAAACTGGTTTTGGAGATAGTTAAGTAGTGTAAGAACAGGACCTTAGGACACTTTTAATATCGATCCACTGTCTTATCAACATTATTTGCACTTGATTTGTTGATCGGAGAGGTTGTGCAGCAATCAACAAACTATTTTATTACGAAAAATTTAAACGAGTTATTTCTTCTGTTGTCGCTATGAAACAGTAAATAATTATCGAATGTATACCTAACAATTAGAAAATTTAAAAACTTTTCCCACTGACGAACAATTGATTCGTTATCAATTCGAAATTAAAATCTCGTTCGCTGTATTGTTTTTAGACCCCGACGCAAGGAGCAGTGTTATAAGTTTGACTTTCTGTGTCTGTCTGTCTGCGTGTGTGTGTGTGTCTGTCTGTGGCATCGTAGCGCCTAAATGAATAACCAATTATGATGCGGTATTTTTTGTTTGAAAGCTGATGTGATCGAGATGGTTCTTAGCTACAATTCATGAAAATCTGTTCTGGCGTTACAAGGTCATAGCTCTTTTTTGTGTGGGGGGGTTGCTTAAAATTTTTAAAATTTTACTTATTTTCGTGCGTTTTTGTACTGTGTATGATGTAATAAATAAAATCTTTCCAATTATTGTGGCACCCTGCGGCTTTTGAAAAATTTGTTATTTATTCATTTCTTTAGTACTACCTGATGTCCCCGGCACTGCCCGGATTTTAAACAGAGTTTTTGCAAGCGTAGACAGTAATTTTCATTTTCTTTTGAATACATTTTATAAGTGGTAGGAAAGGAAAGTAGGGAAAAATGGAACTGATTTGTCAAGAAATATCATTATATTTTTCACGGGTCTGCTTATTGTGTATTAACGAATCGTCGTGATCCAAATTCCACTTTGAAGGTAAAAAAAAATAATTTTAATGCTATTTAGTGGCGAAAAAAAACAACTTTGGGAGGCGGATTTGGATACTGCCTCTCCGGAAACCATTTATTGGATAACCAACACCTCTGCCATAGGTCACCCCAAGTGGTACGTTTTGTGATTTAGCAGAGGTTCCCGGATTCATAGGATGATGTTTGTTCGGGTCTTGGCGTTGGATTGGTTGGGGGAGACCGTTTGACCTCTCCGGCAGGACTCTCTCGAAACATCGCCTTACACTGCCTTGGGGATGCTGTGTGAAGGGTCTTTTAAAGGAAAGGAAGGAGAGGAAGATTTGGGAAGGATAAGATATGAATGGTGGGTAGGAATCTGGGGGTCAGTGGGTCCAGGAGTGATGGACGTATGAATCCATCTCTCCCACTACGATGCAAGGCGATGTTCCAAAAAAGTTTTGCTTGAGAGGTCGCAAGGTCTCCCTCAACCAGTCTCTCCCCATCCGGCCTGCCACGTAGCTAGTGAGCAGACACATCCGCCGCCAAGATCCGGACAAACGTCAACCCATGAACTTGGGCACCCCTGCTAAGTCACCAAACGTAGCAAACCACTTGACCTCAGGCAGAGGTCTTGGTTATCCAATAAATGGTTCACGGGGGGCGGTACCAAAACCCATATCCCAAATTGACATAGGCCCTGAGACGAATTATTTTCCTGAGAACCTTTTGAGAGGAGCTAATGTAAAACAAAATAATCTACATATCTACTAGATCCCAAATTACTTTCAAAATTTCATTCCTTTTCGTCTAAAACCCCCTTCTCACGGTAAAACATGAGGCGAAAAATCTGCTCCGCAGAATCGACCACTTTCTTTCATCATTCTTAAATGATGATTGAAATTAAATAGTCGAAATTAAAGTCTTTCTCAGAAAGCCGTGTCAATATTGCTGCCAGAAAACTAGTTTTTTTTTTAGTTAAAACAATGGATTATCTATAAAGAGTTTTTAATCTTTTCCGGGTGAATGAAGGGGGAGTGCGGTTAATCCAGATGAGCGAAATCTTAACTAAATATTCAATGACGGGTTTTAAATATATTTGCATTTCACAATGATTTTCACATTACACGACCTTAACCATTTGAAGGTTTCGTTTATCGTCAATCACCATCATCAAATAGTATTAATAGGCTAGCATCTGTGTGGTTGAATTTCAGAACCCAGCTACGAG
Organism: Limnephilus marmoratus; assembly: GCA_917880885.1. Taxonomy (NCBI): domain Eukaryota; kingdom Metazoa; phylum Arthropoda; class Insecta; order Trichoptera; family Limnephilidae; genus Limnephilus; species Limnephilus marmoratus. The sequence continues at coordinate 4,595,045 of OU862927.1, read as the reverse complement.
TGCATGTCGGACGCCACGCTTAACGGCCGCGCCTCAAATAACATCAGAATTTCACACAAAGCCACTGTTATAATTCGGTTTCAAATTCAAGAATTCGACACAAGATGTCACTACTTCCGTCAGCAGCTCGCACGTGGATGTTTCCCCCCTAGGTATAACGGCTAGGTGTTCAATTCAAGGATTAATATATTTTAAGTATCCTTCCGGATTTGAAAGATTGACGGCAATGCTTGACGAAGTTGTTATAAATTACACATAACGTCTTACGTCATTGCGTGCCTCGGTTACTTTGACATGGTTACTTTGGCACTGTTACTTTGTCACTGTTACTTTTTCTCGGTGAGTTACCGACGGTGACTAGCTGTCACCTGTCATTGGATCACAATGGATCCGAGGAACTGGCTATTTTAGGATTCAGTTTTATTATACATATATTTTACATCGGATTTTAAAATGGTCACAAACCGTCAAACCAGTCGAAGCCGAACTAAAAGCCGCCCGCAGGGCCAAGGGTTTTAAATTGCTTCCATATTAATACTGTATTGTATTTTTTCAAGTCTGCTGCTTTTCCATCTTGTTGGTGGAGTATTTTATTTTTATTTTAATTTGTTTTTGTTTTTGATTTTGTTATGCTCGTTTACATGTTCTTTGTGAAATTAAAACAATAACATGTAAAAGCCCATCCGGGCGTGAAATTCAAAGAAAATAAATTATTTCATTACGGTAATAATATATTCTATACGGCTGACACCATAGAATTAGGAAGAAACGTTGGCACATTGTCTAATGCCATAATATTCGATCAATATTTAACATAGCGTCAACTAAAAACAGAAATTTACATTCATTCATCAAAATTATTTTTATTTTATTACATAAACCGCACACAGAAGACCTGAGGAAAGTAATTTCCCTCAGGGATTAAGTCATCTTTGGGGATGCTATGTGGAGGGTCTTTTTAAGGAAAGGAAGGAGAGGAAGTTATGGGAAGTAAAAATGGACTACTGTTGGATAGGAATTTATTTATTTATTTTTATTTATTTATTTATTGAAAAAAATAAGAAGTACATGAGAAACATAAGCTGCATATCTCACTAGGGCATTCCTGTATCGAGATATGCAGTTTTACATTGTAATTTAAACAAAAAACATACATATGAACTAAATAAAAATATAATTATAAACCTACAAAAAAATATAACAATAAGCAAATTAAAGATAACATAACAATAAGCAAATTAGATACTATAACAATAAGCAAATTAAAAAGTACATAATAATATATAAGTTAAGTTATTAAATTTGGATTGTATGAAATATAGCTGAATTCCAGAATGATTTATGATACAAGCGACAACATGGGTAATCCAAAACCATCACTATCAGTTATTATACATATTTTGACCATTTTCTTGAATAAATGTAATGTACCAATAGTTTTTATTTTTTCATTGAGCATATTATAAAGCAACGGAGCTTTATATGAAAAACTTCTTTGTCCAAAGGATGTTTTGGTATGTACCGGCTGATACATTAAAGAAGAGCCCAATCTAGTGATGCGCACTTGTTGAGATCTTTTCGCAGTGATAATGTTATTGAAAAATTTACAGAGAGCCTGTATTATGTACAACTGCCTTATTGTCATAATTTTCCTTTTTTTTGAATTTAGAGGTCAGTATGTCCAGGAAAGACGCACGTATGAATCCATCCCTCCCACTGCGGTGAAAGGCGATTGGTCGAGAGAGCTCGGCTGTAGAGTTCAAAAGATCTCCCTCAACAATCTCTTTCAATATATGGGCAAATGCTTCCGCCGCCAAAATCTGAACAAACATCGCTCTACAAGGCACTCCTGCTAAGTCAGCAAACCCAGAGAACCACTCGGGGTGACCAATGGCAGGGGTGTTGGTTATCCGATAGATGGTTCCCGGGACGGCGGTACCCATGCCCGCCTCCCAAATTCAAAATTGATAAAGAATGAGTCCGAATGGTAAAACCATACAATTTCCTTAAACCTACGAATGAGTATTGTAGTACGCATGCACCGTTCATAAGCATATTATTTTGGTCAGATTCCCAATCAATCAAATTCTAGTTACAATCAACCCCTTGCCTAAGGCCAAAAATCCTTAAAAGGAAATGTAAAATGCAAAGTAAACACACGACCAAAACCACATTCCTAAATATTAATAATAAAGGTGTGGCCGCAGCGCTGACAGGTCACGGACACACTGTTGAGGCAGTGCAAGTATTTCTGGCAACACGCTCTCAACGCGATTTTGTCATTTAAGTACCTACTTTTTGGATGTATTGTTTGTGACATTGCACATTCTGTAATACGTAGGTGGAATATTTATGCATGTATTATATGTGTAGGTAATAGTGGTGTAAAGCGTAAGTAACAATTTATGTGTGATAAAGATAAATCTCTGTGGTCGAGGGGTAAGGCTCTCAACTAGCAAGCCGGAGGTCTCGGGTTCAATCCCTGAGTACGCTAGTATTTTTTTTTTATTAATTTATGTCATTTCACAATTTACTCATTTAAAATATTATGTAGTATATTTTCGGCACGTTCTAGAGTGGAAGATACTCTCAGTATCGCTCTGGTGTAAGTCCACCATTCAGAATTGAAACTTTGCTTGGATGGTTTTAGAATAGGTATTGTTAGGAGACTAAATTTGAATTGTCTTCCCCACCTTTTCTTCCCCATCTCCTTCACACCACCTTCAGTCTCATAACATACCCCAATTGACGATACCAAAATCTCACTGACTTCCGATGGTTGGGAGCAATTGGGACTCTTGTACGGTTTCACAGTTCAAAGGCAGTATTTAATTATTTAAACCAAATTTGAAAATGTTTGAAAAACTCCTACTACCACCACACTAAGCAGAAAATGTTGCTTGTGTCGTGATGGAGGACTGGAGGAAAGGACCAAACGAGATACTCACTAAGCCACTGACTGGTTAATTTATTTATTTAATTAATACCCACACTCCCAAAAATTAACTAACTAACAATAATAAAAAAATAAATAAATAATAACTTCCCATAAGGGTGTACAGAAAACAAAAGTATATAACAAATTTTCATTCAAATGCTTCACCAAACTAAAACTGCCTATTTTACTTAGGGAACGTACCCATACTACGTGACCAACTTTTTGCATTTTTAACCCCTCCCCCCTCCCGGTGACCAAAAACCTAAGCCCCCCGCTGCTCATTTGTACCAAGCGTGGTATTTTGAAGACCCCCCCATTGAACAGGTCGCGTAGTATAGATACGTTCCCTTACTATAAATTATATGAGCGCATAATACAAAATATTGACACAAAATCGTTTGATTTAGACAACTCAGAATGAAACCAACTCAGAAGCACCTCAGAAAGGTCACCTAAAAAATATTGGTTAAATAGATTAAGTTAGTTTAGGGTTACCGGCTATTTTAAAATGATTTTTTCATAACTTTTAATGACCTTTCTGAGGTGTTTCTGAGTTGGCATGTAACCCTTAATATTATATGTCTTTTGGCAGTCCACTTTAGATTTAGTAATTAAATTAATTAGGTTGATAATGAATTATTTTATGATAATTATAATTTCGGGGGACCATCTGTCGGGGAATCAACTGTCGGGTAACTCATACTTTTCAGGAAAAATATACAAATGATGATATAAATAACATGACCACATTGTAATGGATCGGAACGTGACTTGAAATGGCTGTAGAATTGTTTAGTGATTTAGTGACTAGATTTATCTATACTTATGTTATCAGACAATCGTATCGACCTATAAATGGTAGAAATACACACCCAAATTGTATAGCTAGGCTAACCAATTAGTGCTAAGTCCTAAGACAATGCAAATCATTCCATGCAAATGTGCACAAATGCGTTGATATATAAAACAACAAAAACAAAAATCTTCCACAGTCCGCGACATTGTAAATTTAAAAATTAATTGTGTAAAAAATATAAATAACTGTTCATACTATGGAATTTTTGGATCCATAACAATTTAGAAACATGCAAATTCAACTACCTTTGAATTTTTTTTTGGTTTTTATTCATCACTTTTAAGACTTTTCAAAGAAGGTGTTGAAGTAAAATGATTCTGAGTTGTCTGGTCACAGTTTTCTTACAATAGCTCCACGCAGGAGGCCTTAAGAAAAATGTTTCCTTTCAGGGTCTATAGCATCTTTGGGCATGCGGTGAGGAGGGTTTTCTTGAGAAAAGGAAATAGATAAGGAAAAAGGTGTGAGAAATAGGTGGGAATTGGGAGTCAGTGAATCCGAAAGAGACTATATTATGTATGAAACCATCCTTCCCTAGAGTTAAAACAGAGTCCTGCTGATCAAATGGCTTCCAGTCTCTCCCGATCCGGCCCGCCACGCATTCAAAACCAAAGCAAGTAAACAAAAGTAGATTTTTTTTAGCTTCTTAATATTTTTTTGTAAAAAATTCGGTAGAGCCTTCAGGAAGTAGTAGATATTATTTGTACAGCTCTCTTTTGAGGTGGTTTTTACAAAATACAAATTATCCAATTATTATCAGTACTAAATGGATAAACGTAAGCTCTCCCTATCAAAAATAATATTTATTTAAAAACTTACCGTATAACATAATAGGGAAAAATAAGAAAAAAATAGTCATGGAAACGTGAAGTATTCATGAAAATCTTTTTATTGCATTGTATATTCATTATCACAAGAACATAAAATAAAAAAGGAATACAACAAAACAATAAAAAATATATAAAATGAGATTATATAATTAGATATATCTACAAAGTACGCGAGAGGACTATGATTTGTTTGAGCTGGTAAGGAATGCGTGCTGACGCGGGTCAGCACCCTTTGGATGTAGGTAATAATAATAAAGTAATATACTTAAGATCAGTCAGATACGTTGGTTTAATATGGCAGTTTGAAGAAGAGGTTCATCGGAAAAGTTACCACGCTCCGTGTCCTCCGGCAGCGGCCTTCGCGGCGAAATGAGCAGCCTTAGCGTGGGCTACCTCAGGGGTGTCAATGACGCGACCGTCATGGCCTAAGGGAGCGGCTCCATGAGCCCAGCTACCAGCCCACGCTCCATGTCCAGCCCAGCCTGCTGCGGGGGCCCACGCTCCATGTCCTCCGGCAGCAGCCTTGGCAGCCAAGTGGGCGGCCTTGGCGTGGGCTACCTCGGGGGTGTCAATGACGCGGCCGTCAGGGCCTAAGGGGGCTGCGCCATGGGCCCAGGCACCGTGACCAGCCCACGCCACCGCTGGGGCTGCCCAGCCTCCGTGAGCGCCGCCCCATTGGCCCCAATCCTGGCTTTCGGCGATGCCTTCACCCTTCCATTGGCCATCGTCTCCGGACCAGTCGGCTGAGGCCAGAGCCACCACGCATAGGAGTGTAGCGAACTGGAAAAATAGGCAAGTTGCAATAAACGTGAATATGACGGAGGGACGACAAACGTTGGAAAGAAATCGATTTTTTGAAAATAAAACAGAAGCAGAAAAGTAATGTTTCAATGATGTACGGAGACTAAAGAGAATTCCGCACAAGACTCCCAACTGCGCCCATCTGGAGCCAGAAACATTATGGCATCCCCGATTGTGGTACGTTATGAGGCTGACGATGGTGGGCAGGGGAAGGCGATTTGGGAGAGGAAGGTGGGGAAGAACGTGGCTATTCAGATCTTGTCACCAAAACCCGGCCATTTCAAGCAACATTTTAATTCTGAATGATGGTTTTACACCAGGAGGATTCTGAGAATATCTTCGACTCTATATTATTTTTAAATATACAGGGTGTAAAGGGACGTACTTGACTTACTTTAATCAGTGATGATTCCTGACATTATTTGGAGAACGAAATGTAAATAAAATTTTGGTCTCCGGTAACAGTTTTGATGTTTTTTTTTTTTAATTTTATGTATAAAAACATAAATAAATGGTATATTTTGGAGGCAAGGTAAGGGGTTGGTCGGCTACTCGGCTGAGTGACAAATGACGACATGTGGAAGAATTTTTTTATTTTTATTTTTAAGAAAAAATATTTTTTTTTAAAAAGTCCTTATTTTTTTTTACTGGTTAAAGAAGTCAAATACGTACCTTAATACCCTATATTTCAAATTTTATTTTTAATTAATTAATTGTGAAATAACACAAATTAATCAAAAATAAAATTTATTAGGGCCCGTCGGGATTTCAACCCGTGATTTGAATTGCTGGTTCGATCCTCACCCCACGACCACGGAGAACTTGTTTGAAAGATTATTCACATAAAGAAAACAAATTATTATTTAAAAAAAAAAAAACTACCAGCTTTTACATATATTACATGCGCAAGCTTTTCGATCGGAGGACAATTTTGAGTGACGAGTATAATGACATACAAATAGAAATATTAAAAAAAAAAACAAAGTAAATCAAAGAAAACGCAAAGCAAGATTTTGTTGACTTTAGTTTCGAAAGGAATTCATTCTTTCCTACTTCGATTTCTTTTTTAATTTTTCCAACTTGTAAATTTTACAAAACACATTTAGTTTTAACTATTTTCCCCAAAATGCCGACGACTTATATCATTCTAAGCAAGAAAAGAGAAATGAAAATTTTAAACGCCCAAAATTATTACTGTTATTTTTTTGGTAAGAATGTATATTAATAAATACAATTCCAATTCTAATTTTGGTTAACTGATTAGAAAGAAGATTTTATAAGAAGATACTATATTAAATACGATACGAATAAGAAGATACTATAGATACTATATTCTGTTAAATATAAATATAAATGTACAACTCATGCAATGTCCAGTGTTTTGAATATAATGTCCTCCACGTGCAAAGTCGTATCTTCCCCATAGCATAAGCATAAACTTTCTAATAAAGTGTGTTTTGTCGGAAGTGTCCTGCAGGTAAGTATGATTCTGTATCTATTTGAAAATAATAAAATTAGATAGAGCCTAGGATTTATAATAAATTGTAAAGCGCCCTTGAGGTGATTTTTCACAAAAACGGCGCTATACAAATTATCCAATTATTATTATTATTATATATGTTTAGAAGACACTACTAACAATATTTGACGCCCCATCTAGTAAGTACGTTTAGTAGGCCAGAAAATTAATAAAAAATAACACTGGTAACTAATTGCACTCAATAAAACATAATTTTTTACAAAAGTTAAATTTAAAAATTTTCAGATATATTTTGGAATTTTTTTTTACCTTTCACTTTATAAAAACAGAAATTTTATTAAATTAATTTAAAGAAATACTACTTACAATTGGGTTCATGTTGCTTGTGATACGTTAGCCTTTTCAAGGAAGAAAACTGCTTGTGCCTAACCGCTGATAGCTCCAGGCTTTATATTCTGTCAGGACTGATGGATTCTGGTGGGGATAGGGTTATCAGGAAATGATACGCATTAATTCTTAATATTATTGTATAAACACCAATTGAAATAGGTAACACAAGTCAAAAGTCACCAATTCTATAGTACAAAATGTCACAGATTTGTGCATTTATTTGTGAATTGCCTTCAAAGACTACTCACTCCCCACTAATGTGTATTATATTGAACTGAAAACCCTAATCTAATAAATTTCTTTAAGTATTGAGGCATTGCTTCAAAATTGTTAAACATTTGTTCGTGGTGATATCTAACGTTGATATGTTTGCTTTTACCTTTTGATTGAACGGAATTGTTTTATTCTCCGCTCCAGTTAGTTGGTTGATCGTTTAACCGCATACTGATGAAGCAAGAATAAGGTTTTGTGAAGGTCTTCCCTCACAAGTCTGTGCTTAAATTACTTACACTTGCAATCGTGTAATTGAGCTGTAAGGTGGTGCGTTTGATTACCATCATTTGATTAATTGATCGGCATTTATTTAATCTTTTATACGCCCGCGGAGTTTTTACATTGGGCACATATTATTTGCAATTTTTCACAAGAATAATTTTTCACTTTGAAGGATTAGTAATAATCTTTTAATAATAAGATGGTAATAATAATAAACTGTAATTATCAAAATAATATCTTAATGTAAAAAACTTGCTTGAATATGTTTTGAACATCGGATTTTTTACGTTAAAAACGTCGATATCATTGGTATATTCGTTTGCTAAACAGTGTATTTAGATGCAATCACTCTTCATTGATTCTTTATGTCTATATTCGCGATATGTCGACTGTGTTTTGTTGTTGTTGTGAATCACTGATCTGACAATTTTATTTCAGAACTATACTATGTATATATGACCTTAAATAGATAATAGTGAGTTCAGGATCTAAAATAATATTTTATACTTCTTCAAACTTCGCAAACTTATTTTGTGGCATCATTTTTCATATAATGAATAACTGATTACTTTGCATAAAACCACTATTTTTAAAACAATATCAACATGTTTCGACAACAATGTTGTCTTCATCAGGATATGTTACTATAACAAATGATAAACAAGTATAGACAAATTAGAATAAATTATAACATAGACAAAATATTAAAAATTTATAAATATTAGAAATTGGAAATAATTACAGCTTAAATTTTTTGGATTTAAATATTTCTATCATTAATAATAAATTTGAATTTAACATTTTTCGTAAAGATACATATACAGATATCATTATACATGAAACATCTAATCATCCATATTCACAAAAATTAGCAGCTTTTCATACCTTAGTAAGTAGATTAATTAATGTTCCCTTATCTTTGAGTAATTTTAAAACAGAATTAAATACTATTAAACAAATTGCAATTAATAACGGTTATAATTCAAAATTAATAGACAATATGTTAAACAAAAAATATAAGAAAAAGTTTTTTAGATCTTTTGTCTATCCACATGTTGTTGAAGATGATAATAATTGGAGAAAATTTTTATTTTTAAATAATAACATTTCAAATTTAATAATTAAAAACATGCCAAATAATGTACAACCAGCTTTTTATACAAATAACAAATTAAAAAATTATATATTAAATAATAAAGATAAATGTGATTTTTTGAACAAATCTGGGGTTTATAAATTAATTTGTAATGATTGTAACTTTTTTTATATTGGAAAAACCTTCTAGAAATTTTAACATTCGAGTTAGGAACATATAAGATGTTTAAATAATAATAATTATTCTGAATTTGCCAACCATATTTTGGAAACAAGTCATTCTTTTGATATTAATACAGGTCTTAAAATTTTACATACTAACACTACGGGCATACAATTGGATAATTTAGAAATTTTAGAAATTAGAAAAAGCATTAATAGTAAATTAAATATTATAAATAACCAAACCTTTTTTAAAAATAGCCATCTTTTAAATTTATTTTCTTATTAATACTTACAATTAATTATAATTATTGATTTTTTGATTTAGACTAATTATTTTAATTAATTATTCTTAAAAAAATTTTATTATCTAAATGCAATTTTATTTTTCCTTAAATAATTTTTATATTTAATTTTGTATAACTATTTTTATGATTAGTAAGTAATTAATCACCTCTAAATTTTTAATATTTTGTCTATGTTATAATTTATTCTAATTTGTCTATACTTGTTTGTCATTTATTATAGTAACATATCCTGATGAAGACAACGTTGTTGTCGAAACATGTTGATATTGTTTTAAAAATAGTGGTTTTATACAAAGTAATCAGTTATTCATTATATAATATTTTATAGATTATTTTTCGATTTCTTAACGGAATGTTTTATACATTATTTAAATAAACAAAATTTCTCACACTATACAGCATTTCGCGATACATTTTAACGTTGGTAAAAATCAATAAAATTTAGGGCCAGTTTGAATAATTTTACTAAATTGCTTAGAAAAAATATGTTGAAGCTTGGTGATTTTTTTTTAATTCCACTAAAGGAAGCTTCGTTTATATGTAGATAAAGAATCAATTTGAAAATCAACTATTTTTTCATTTAATTCGTTACTTAATTCGATATTTATCTCAGGTATAATGTGAAGTTGTCTAACCGTCTATATGTTTTAACCCACCATTCAATGTCTTTTAAAATAAATTACAGTTACGTCGTGCATTTAATTTCAGTAAAATCTAAGTGACCATACAAATAATAATATTCCAAAATAAATTAGGATATTGCAAGGCGCCATGCTCTCACTTTGTATTTAAAATATGATAAACTAGCTGATTCCCGGCATGCGTTGCTATGCCATTTAATAAATAAATTGTTTTTCCCGGCATTTCCTTTCCCATTCTTCGCGTCCCCCTTCTGCCCCCCTCCTTTCTCTCCCGCGTCCCCTTCCCCTCTCGCGTTCCCACTTCGCCTCCTCCACCTCCCCTCTTCCCACTATACTCCCCCCCTTCCTCTGTCCCACGAATCCCACTCCCGAGTTTGCCTCCCCCTTCCCCCTCCCCCCTCACGCGTTCCATATATTCATTCCCGGTACATTCAGCTTACAAACAGCTCACGTGCCACCAATTGCAATTTTTTATACAAATTTCATAATGCCAGAGCTCACCAGTAGTTTTATACAAACCTTGTCCTGACAATAACGAACACAGAAAAAAAAGAATTATCCAATTTGGTGCAGTCGTTCGGAAGTATGCGCGTACATACATTTCGGCGATTCATTTTTATTTATATAGATAGATAGATAGATAGAAGATAGATAGATAGAAGATAGATAGATAGATAGATAGATAGATTTCTTCAGGTAAAACCAACTCGGTTCCAAATGAAGTGAATTTATTTTTAGTAAAACAATATTATTTTTGTTTTTAAATTGTAAAACTGACAAAATAACACCAATCTAATAAAAATCACTGGGATTTCCAAAACGAAATAATTTACGTACATTTTGAAAAACATTTAAGTATGTCGCTTAGCAAAATGAATAAATAAGACATACCGGCTTTATCAAGGTACGTACTTGACTTATTTACGTGATTCCTGACATTATTTCGAAAAAAAAAATGTATGTGAAATTTTGGTCTCCGGTGACATTTTAGTGGTTACTCGGCTGAGTGACTAGTGATAACATTTTCACTTCATTTTTTACACAATAATTCAAACGTTATTTTATTAACTGAGCGTCGCAAAGTTTTAACTCGAGTATTTGGCATTTCGTCTGTCTGTAAATGTGTTTATTGTGTCCCGGTCGCATTGAATACTATCTTCTTATCGCACCATAGTTTGCATGATCGTGGCTCCTACCGTGAGCTGTCAAATTGGAATAATAACCTACCGGCTTGAAGAGAGTTTGAAAAAATAATTGCCGTCTTTTGACAATTAGACAGCAATTATTAAGAGCGTTTAACCAGCCAGCGGACGAAAATCCACATTTCGTCGAAAGTTGTTCTTCCGATCGTGCAGGGCGGTTACAATGAGAAAGATTGATTATTCTCCGTACCAGCTTTTTAAAATTATAACTCAATATCGAATTTATTTCAATCAAAATTAGCTTTAATTTATACCTTCATCCAAAAATGCTGAAAGGCGTGATGACAAAACTATTAAAATAGTGTACTTTTTGTAGTTATTTTTTGATTATAAGTATTTATCATTTTTCAATAATGTCTAAATTCAATAAGAATGTTAAAAAAATCTGAAATATATTAGTTTGTAAGTGCGCAAATAAATACACAAATGAACCAATTTTCGCCAAGAAACACATGTACGTACATATTTTTTAATGATTTTATTGAAACTAAAATTAAAATTCTAATACATAACTTTGCTAGATAATGTATTGATTTATTTTACTGTATGATTACATTATTTGAAATGGGTGTGGTATAATACAAAAACTTTTTTGAAAATTTAACAAATCTGCTAACGACCTATGGAATAACCTTATTATACTAAAAATTAAAAAAAAATCTAAAAATTTATTACATAACTATGCTAGATAAAAGAACAATCTTTCGAAATCCATTTATAATTTTTTGTGGAAAAGAGTCAATACGTCTAAAAACTTTTTTGAAAATGACGTATTTCCGGCTTTCTCTGGTAATGCCCTCTTAAGGGGTTGACATTTCTTTTGATAAATCGTAGAATTGAAAATGATTTTCACGACCAAAAGTATTTTCTAACTAACTAACTAACTAACCATCACGCCGTTTCCCCGCAGGGGTAGGCAGAGAGGACGGACCGCCAAACAACTCGGTCTTGGCACACACTCTTTGCCTCACTCACATTCATACATCGCCTCATACATACTCTTCTATTATTCTCACTTTTGACATGGCCCGTCTCAAGTATCTGATTTACTTGATAGTGCCATGTCTTCCTCGGGCGTCCCCGACTTCTTCTACCATTCGCTCTACGTGCCCAAACCATCTGAGGGTCCCTTTCTTAATTTTGCTCATTATACTTACATCAGCCTTACATTCTTTGCGTTATTATATATTATATATGACAGCGTTACAGTGTCCATATTCACGAAACATTGGCTAAAGAAGTTTATGCACAGCACGGCATAACACCCCAAAAATAAATAACGAAAAAAAAATTTAAATCCTTGTTTGAAATTTACAAAAAATTGACAACAATTTACAAAAAATTACGTAACATATTTGAATACCGGAAACTTAAAAGGGTGTAAGTGCCATTTACAAAAAAGGAGGTAGACGGGAATTTAAAGTACGTTCAAACATTCAAAGAAAACCCTATTTTATTTCTTTGCCAAATCAAAAAAAAAATAATATGTTCATTTGTTCATGTTCATGTTCATTTGAACATGTTATGTTCAAATGATGAACATGAAAAAATGAAAATGTTATGTTCGTTGGTTGATTTGGCATAAAAATAAAATAAGGTCTTCTTTGAATGTTTGAGCGTATTTTAAATTCCCGTCTACCTCCTTTTTTGTCAATGGCACTTACTCCCTTTTAAGTCTCCGGTATTCATTTATTGTTCATAATTAAGAGGGCATTACCAGAGAAAGCCGGAAATACGTCATTTTCAAAAAAGTTTTTAGACGTATTGACTCTTTTCCACAAAAATTATAAATGGATTTCGAAAGATTGTTCTTTTATCTAGCATAGTTATGTAATAAATTTTTAGATTTTTTTTAAATTTTTAGTATAATAAGGTTATTCCATAGGTCGTTAGCAGATTTGTTAAATTTTCAAAAAAGTTTTTGTATTATACCACACCCATTTCAAATAATGTAATCATGCAGTAAAATAAATCAATACATTATCTAGCAGAGTTATGTATTAGAATTTTAATTTTAGTTTCAATAAAATCATTAAAAAATATGTACGTACATGTGTTTCTTGACGAAAATTGGTCCATTTGTGTATTTATTTGCGCACTTACAAACTAATATATTTCAGATTTTTTTAACATTCTTATTAAATTTATACATTATTGAAAAATGATAAATACTTATAATAAAAAAATAACTACAAAAAGTACACTATTTTAATAGTTTTATCATCACGCGTTTCAGCATTTTTGGATGAAGGTATAAATTAAAGCTAATTTGGATTGAAATAAATTCGATATTGAGTTATAATTTAAAAAAGCTGGTACGGAGAATAATTAATCTTTCTCATTGTAACCGCCCTGCACGATCGTAAGAACAACTTTCGACGAAATGTGGATTTTCGTCCGCTGGCTGGTTAAACGCTCTTAAGTTGGTAGGATAACTTACAAATGTAATAGTCCTAGAACGGGAGACCTTCCTAGTTGGAGAGTCAAATAAGAGAACATTATAAACATAATTGAAGTCTTCTATTCACAGAAGTACTAGACCAAGTACACTAATAAGTATATAGTTGTATCTATTTATCTATCAATGTATAAATTATATATATATACAAATGCCACATTTATTGATGGTAAAGTAATAAATTTATTGTGTTCGATTATTTGAACGTTGCGTGGGTTCAATTTGAATTTGTGTTACATTGGACAAACTGGTTCACCACCTGCTGGAAAACGAAAACATTATGTTAAATTTAGTTTGGTTAAATGATATTAGTGTGTACGGAATTATAATAGTTATACCAACTGTTGAAGGGCAGAAGGGAATCAGCCAAAAATATTTAGTAAATTTTTGTTATTCCATTTTTAAATTTAAATATTTATTTGATTTTTCACGACAAACACATTCTTCTAAAGGATTTATCCTGCGAGAGAATGATATAGCAATAAAATATTTATGTCATTCACGGGTACTCGGTTCCAATGTACGATAAATCCAGAGTCCCACGCAAGTATCCTTTGGTGTAGTGGTATAAAGTGCCTGACGAACCTCTGCAGACATTTAGCGGATCAAATCATCAAGTTATTTTTGTAAAATCAATTTCAAAACTTCAAACCACTCCAAAATGAATAGGCAAAAGAAAACACAAAAGAAAGTGACATCTAGCGACTGCTACGAAGAAAATACAAATACTAGTAAGATGACCAAAAGTATAGGAAAAGGTGCACTGGAAATCGACTACGCAAATATGGAAAAAATCATCCCTCACAATTATAAAAAAAGTGCTTCGTAGTCTCCCCACTCTTGTCTACTTTAGTTTACTGGAGGTTTCACTTCTACCGCGTGTGAATTGCACACTCTGATTTTTTTTTTAGTCAGAAAAAATCAAAATTTGCACAATAACCTTACTAACAAAATACTATACAATGTGGGATGGAAAAGAATAAAAACATTAAATTAATTAAACATTTTAAGTTATGCTGGATTCTGAAACACCGTTTTAGAAATGTGTAGAAAGGTTTTGCTGGTTTGCCCGAAGTTAGATCAAATCCGCCTAGGTCACACTATTATTTTTGGTGACCCGACAATTCGTCCTGCGACAATTTATCCGGCGACAGTTCATCCTGCGACAGTTCATCCGGCAGACAGTTCATCCTGCCGACAGTTCATCCCGCCGACAATTCATCCGGCGACAATTCATCCGGCGACAATTCATCCTGCCTGATCATTTAGAAGATTTTTATTAAGTAAGTATGCAAAGAGGATATACGTCCGAACAACCAAAATCGATATACTTATATCTGAAGGTATCTTGAGTGGAAATCCGCTGTAAAAATATTTTTACTAACAATAATTTCGACTCTCCGAAGAAGCATGCGTGAATAACAAAATACGACATACTTATACTTATAGGTTAGGTTAGGTTAGGTTAGGTTAGGTTAGGTTAGGTTAGGTTAAGTTAGGTTAGGTTAGGTTAGGTTAGGTTAGGTTAGGTTGAATTGTCAGGATGAATTGTCGCCGGATGAATTGTCGGCGGGATGAACTGTCGGCAGGATGAACTGTCGGCATGATGAACTGTCGGCCGGATGAACTGTCGCCGGATGAATCGTCGCAGGATGAACTGTCATGGAACCATTATTTTTATACCACTTTGGTGTACGCATGAACATAAATAAATAAATGTAATTTCACAATTAATTCAATAAAAATATAAAAAATATAAATATAATTATTGTTTTGATTTTGTAGGTATAAACAAAATCAAAACAATAATGATTTATTTATTTTTCGCAGAAGGAAGGGTACATGGGTTCGCCGCTTTGATGCGCCACAGAGTAGCCGGGGTGAGACAGCGCTACCAAAGATCGGAGAACACTCTCGTCCAGGCCGTGGTCCAGTGGCAGGGCGCGCCTCTTCACCAAACATGGAGAATTCATCTGAAGCCCCCGTAGTAGATATACAAGTACTAAATATGTGTATATATGTTTCTTTTTAAATCTTTTTATATTATTTTATTTTTTCTTTTTATAGTATGTAAATCCATTTTATGGAATGTATACTTTTTTATGGCAGACAGAGTATTGCACACACCGCTCTGTTCGGCTGAAATATTATGCACCAGATTTAAATGTCCGGGTTAAATTTTCCCCAAAAAAAAAAAAAAAAAAAAAAAAAAAAAAAAAAAAAAAAAAAAAAAAAAAAAAAAAAAAAAAAAAATGGAAAAAAGAAGGAAAAACTAAACCCTTTCACACACTTCCCCAAATGATTATCTAGTCGACCCACGCTATGCAATTGCACTATATAAGTATTATAAATACAAAATAATACAAGAACAACATGTCAACCTACTAGAGACCAAATGGGAATATAATTCACCGACTCCAGATATTTTCATATCAGAGGGTTCGGCTCTGTGGCATTTCTAATTGAACCTATAAATCCTACTGATCCCTCAATATAAATATTTAAAAATATCCTACATGTATTTAAAATTACTGATTTTTGCATTTTTATATACAAATTCTTTGACAAATCTAATATGCTTAAATTTTGAATCAGATTCCTAGGTATTATGCCAGTGGCCGAAATAACAAATGGTAATATTTTTATAGTCCGAGAATGCCAAATTCTTTTAATCTCATTTCCTAAATCTGTGTATTTTCTAATTTTTTCAGAAACAGTTTTTTGAATATTACAGGAATTTGGAATAGCTACATCAATGATATAAGTTATTTTTTTAATTTTGTCATGTAAAACTATATCAGGTCTATTATGACTAATTGTTCTATCTGTTAGAATAGTTTTATCATAATATATTTTATAAAATTCATTATCTATAAATGAATTTTGTTCATATTCATAATATGGTACTACATTACGGCAATCGATCAAGTTATATTTAATTACCTAACTTTGGTGGATTATTTTTAAAACCTGATTGTGCCTAAATGTATATTCGGACGGCGCTAATATAGAACATCCCGATATAATATGTTCTATAGTTTCCGGAAAAGCCAAACATTTTCTACATAAATCATCAATTTGATTTATATCTTTGATTATATGCTTCCTATAATTTTTAGTATTAATGACTCTATCTTGAATGGCAAGTATAAATCCTTCTATTTCTGCGCTCAACTCTCCAATACTCAACCATTTGTTTGACGAAAGTTTGTCAACATACGTTTGGTTGAGATAATTGAAATGTTTTGCATGAATAATTTTATTTGACCAGGAATCTAATAATTCCTGGTTAGTATTAATTAGAATGTTGGCATTCTCGTCATATAAATTTAAAGGTGTAATATTTCTATCTGCCTTGCAAATTATTTTGTGCATTTCAAATTTCTAAGCATTTCTACCTGATTGTGTTTCAAAGATGTTATTTTGACTACACCTCTACCTCCTAAATTTCTAGGTAAATTAATTCGTTCTATAGCTGAATTTGGATGATGGCATTTAAACTTTGTTAACGTAGTTCTAATTAATCGTTCTAAACTATCTAAATCTGTATTGGACCATTTAATTATGCCAAATGAGTACGTTAGTAGAGGTATTGCCCAAGTGCTTTTACTAAACTTTTAGCAAATAGATTGCATTTTAAAATTTTTCTGATCCTAGTTTGAAATTTAATCCAAATATCATTTTTAATACTAGTATGATCTAATCTATTCGATTGCGGGTATCCTAAATATTTATAAACCTCATCCCCTTTCATACTTTTAATTTTGAAATTTCTAAATATACCCTCGTCTCCATCTACAATTTTGCCTTTCTCTATATGGATCGTTTAATATTTTTTTTTTTTTATACGCACCAGATTTAAATGTCCGGGTTAAATTTTCCCCCCAAAAAAAAAAAGGAAAAAAAGAAGGAATAACTAAACCCTTTCACACACTTCCCCAAATGATCATCTAGTCAACCCACGCTATGCAATTGCACTATATAAGTATTATAAATACAAAACAATACAAGAACAACATGTCAACCTACTAGAGACCAAATGGGAATATAATTCACCGACTCCAGATATTTTCATATCAGAGGGTTCGGCTCTGTGGCATTTCTAATTGAACCTATAAATCCTACTGATCCCTCAATATAAATTTTTTTAAAAATCCTTTGTAATCCTACATGTATTTAAAATGACTGATTTTTGCATTTTTATATACAAATTCTTTGACAAATCTAATATGCTTAAATTTTGAATCAGATTCCTAGGTATTATGCCAGTGGCCGAAATAACAAATGGCAATATTTTTATAGTCCGGGAATGTTGGCATTATTATTATTATTATTATTATTATTGTCTTCCTTTCATAGTAACATATGATATCCTCACAGGAATCTTCTGTGCTGAGGATTTCATTTACATATTATAATTTAATTATAAGAAATTAATACGTATCAGTTAGAAACCTATATCATGTAGCATTTTTTTTAAATATTTATATAATAAATAAGATAGAGTTTTTTATAATTCAGTTCGGTAGATTCAGATTTAGTCTGTATTTGATATCAGTATATATTCTATTTCTGATCTCCCTATATTTAGTATCCATTTTTTTATTTGAGATTTAAATGTTATAATGTTGAGGTTTTTGAGTGAGAGTGGTATTTTATTGTAGATTTTAATACCATAATATTATAAGAAGCTTTTTTGCCCAAATGTTGTGTTAGTAGTTATTTGTTGGATGTTTGTTTTTGACCATGAGATCTAGTGTTTCTAATGACCGGACAACTCAGAATGAAACCAACTCAGAAAGGTCATTAAGAGTGATGATAAAAGAATATAAAAAAATGGTTAAATATGTTAAGTTAGGGTTTACCGGCTATTTTAAAATTATTTTTTCACAGCTTTTAATGACCTTTCTGAGGTATTTCTGAGTTGGTTTCATTCTGAATTGGCATGGAACCGTTTCTAATGTACCTACGTGTTAGTTGTTATTTCTTGGGTTTTGTACTTATGAATGTAAATGAGTAGAGTTTTAGAATATAGTTGTTTAAATGACATGATGTTAAGATTGTTGAAGATTTCGTCAGGGCTAGTTCTTACAGGAACTTTCAGTATTTTCATTGTGCCTTTTTGACTTTTAATTAGTAGATTTAGCTTTGTTAGGTGACGAGATTTGAATGGCAAGGCATTTTCCCATCTTCATCTTTCTCTTCTCCTTCCCCTCTCTGCTACCGGCAGTTTCTATACCCCAATTGGGGATATTATCATTCAGTCTCATTGACTCCAGACAGGTAGGTTAGGTCTGGGAGAGTTGGGACCCTTGCGCAATTTTAATTTTAAAGTTTATTTTATAACTGTCCAAAGAATTTTGCGGTCCACAATGGAATGCTGATACCTAACCTGAAATATGGCAGTGAGACATGGAATTGGCAGAGGAAGGATGAGCTCCACACAGGAGGCCCCGAAGAAAATAATTTCCTTCAGGGCCTATGTCTTCTTTGGGTATGCTGTGTGGAGGATTTTTTTAAGGAAAGGAAGGAGATGAGAGTTCTGGGAAGAATAAGGGTTTAAGGGGTGGGTAGAAATCTGGGGTTCACAGTGTCCTGGTAATCCGCCTCCAAGACCTAGACAAACCTCACCCCATGAACCCGGGCACCCCTTCTAAATCACCAAACGTAGCGAACCACTTGGGGTGACCTATGGCAGAGGTGATGGTTATCCAATAAAGGTTCCCGGGGCGGCGGTACCCATTCCTGCCTCCCAAATTGAAATGCTGTAGAAATGAGATTCCTGTGGCCTATGTGTGTTAAAACCAAGTATGAACGTGTGAGAAATGTAGTAGTTACTAACAAGTGGTGCCCTTTGTATGTTATTTTATTGTAACATTACAAAATTTCATTATAATTATAATGTAATGTTAAGAAAGGTCATGAAAACGTATTAGAATTTAGACAATGACTTTATTATTTTTCCATGGAGTGTTATTAAGAAAGATGTTTTCTTCCAATAAATAAATGAAAATAATTAAAACGGGGCGCTTAGATGGTTTGGACATGTAGAGCGAATGATTGAAAAAAGGATTGTAAGAAAAATATAAGATGCGAATTTGAATGGTGGAAGAAATCGGGGACGCCCGAGGAAGGCATGGCACGATCAAGTGATCCAAATGTTTTGAGTCGGGCCATGTCAAGAGTCAAAATAACATAAGGGGTCGTATGAGACGCGGTGTTTCCCCTCTGGTTAGATAGTCATCATTATACATGTTTTTCTGGAAAATTATTAAATTACATTTATTTGCGCTCGCCAGCATTTGAACCCGCGACCTCAGGATTATCAATCGAGGATTTTAATCGCCTCACCACAAATCCGAAGGTATGAGTAGGTATTCATCAGTTTAATACGAGGGCAACAACTTTATATTTTCTCAAATCAAGGTCACCATCTTCCAAAGTGTGAACAGTTCTATTTAAGGCACCTGCCCTTTGTGGTTTGTGACAAAAATATCGCCTACCTTTTTTTGCTTTTAACTGCCTAATTATTACATTTAACTACATCACAAGGACACCATAATAAGCCAAACTTATTGAACACGAGTATATCGCCCCAGGCGATAATACTAAGACTTGTAATGAACACCTATATTAATAACAAGTTCGGAGGTGAAGGAAACTTATTTTTTTACACCACGTGCCAAGATGAAATAATATCATGTCGTCAATTATTCCAGTTTGACATTCAATCTTTTTTGTAAATGCATTTAAATGAATGTGTCTTTTATTTTTAATTTGTCCCGTATGCGTTCTTATACCATTAATCCGATTGTGATGAAACTTCAGTGAGTTGTACGCACGCCCGTGAAGGTTTCTGTGTATAATAGTGAGCTCTAGCTTTATGAAATTCATATTAAAACTTACATGAGGTGGCGAGCGAGTTGCTTGAAAAACGGGAGTATTTATAATCTAAATTTTATTTCATGTAATTTAGCGGCAGGGAGGAAAGGAGAGAGGGAGTGGTGAATCTGGGAGGGGGGAGGGGAATGAAGGAAAAAGTGGGGACTAGAGAGGGGGAAGGCGGGAAGGTGGAAGAAGAACGCGGGAGGGGGAGGAACGCGGAAGGAGTACAGGGACGGGAACGTGGACGCTTAGATATATGGGAGATAAGGGAGGGGGTAGAGGAAGGGATTTCAAAGGAGACGTAATAGCAGTAGGCGATTGCAGGGGGTAAATTTGGAACGCGGACACTTATATGTAGCCAGCTCACGCGTCGAAAAACCTAACAATATATTCGTGTACGCATCAGACGGAAAACAAAAAATATAGTGTATCAAAAAGCACTTCAATAATCAGAATAAAAACACAAACACTTTCCTTCTTTGGATGGCATTGGACCGCATTCCTCTTTATTGCAGCACCTTCCTCTTCCCATCTCATTCCCCTCCACACTACCTTCAGCCTCACAACATACCTCAATCGGGGTTGCCATAGTCTCACTGGCTCCATACAGAAGCAGCTGAGACTGAGAGTCTTGGGTGAGGTGAGTTATTCATATAAAAAGCGCATTTTTTTACATTAACTCCACACAGGAGGCCCTGAGGAAAATAATTTCCCTCAGGTTCTATGTCATCTGAGATGCTGTGCGGAGGGTCTTTTTGAGGAGAGGAAGGAATGAACATTGGTTGTAGGAAGAAGGAAACACAGAGGCCGGCAAATCGTGAACGCGAAGAACACAAGAACGAGTCGAAGAAGCGGTACTACGGGTACTCGCTGGTTTAAAATAAATTCGCTGTGTGATCGTATCCCAAAGGCAAGTACTATTTTTGAAAAAAAGGTAGAAGACTCTCTCTAGATAGATTTATTTGAGATGTGATAAAAGAAACGTTAGTTTTGAGGTTAAAGAAAGCATGTTTAACCAGAAAATCCAACTCTAGTTTATCAACCAGTTAAACCAGGCAGGTGCAAGGTATAACTTGTACTATAAAGCATTATCCTTCGTACCTACCAAAGGACAGGCTCTATTAGTCGCCCCCGATCAATTTCAACTATGCTATTTCGTTTTCTTCTGAATTTAACGTCTATCAACACTAAATACTGCCGTGGCGCAATCGTACCGAACGACTTGCCTAGGTTTGCCAAACTTTTACAACGTGAAATGTTTTGTTATGGATTTTACGTGAAATGTTTTTTTTTTTACATTAGCTTCACACAGGAGGCCCTGAAGAAAATAATTCCTCTCAGGGCCAATTTCATCTTCTGTGTGGAGGAGAGACTGTGTGAGAGAGCTAAGAATTTATAGAAATGGAAGAAGAGGGAGTTCTGGGAAGGAAAGGTTAAGAGAGGAGGGTAGGAATCTGGGTGTCAGTGTGACCAAGAGTAACGAATGTAATCACAAAGTAATTTTGACTTTAATCCCAAATTAATTTTACTTTTAATCCTAAAGTAATGTTAGTTTTAATCACAAAATTAATTTTACTTTTAATCCCGCAATAATTTTAGTTTTAACCACAAAGTAATTTTACGTTTAATCAAAAAATAACGTTAGTTTTAATCAAAAAGTTTTTTCATTTTATATCGATTTTATTTCGATTACATTTTATGTACGACGGCCGGCGAAGTCCAGCGGTAAGGCTCTTGACTCGCACTCCGAAGGTCGCGAAATCGAATCCCGGCGTGGCAAATAAATTTTATTTGATTAATTTGTGTTATTTCACAATTTTTTTCATTTAAAATGATATTTAGTATATTTGCGGAACGTTCCAGGGTGGAAGATACTCTTAGTATCGCCCTGGTGTAAGACCACCATTCAGAATTGAAACAGACGTGTTTGGTGACCAGATCTGAATAGCTAGGTACTTTCCCACCTTCCTCTTCCCTATTTCTTCCTTCCCCACTACCTTCAGCCTCTCAACATACCCCACTTGGGGATGCCATAGTCCTACTGGGTACAGACGGGAGTAGTGGCGACTCTTGGGCGGTATTCATGAAAAAAAATAACAAAAGTAATTTTACTTTTAATCCCAAAGTAATTTTGGTTTTAATCACAAAGTAATATAAATTTTAATCTCATAGTAATTTTACTTTTAATCACAAAGTAATTTAACTTTTAATCCCGTAATATTTTTACTTTAATCTAAAAGTTATTTTAC
Source organism: Limnephilus marmoratus (assembly GCA_917880885.1). Classification (NCBI taxonomy): domain Eukaryota; kingdom Metazoa; phylum Arthropoda; class Insecta; order Trichoptera; family Limnephilidae; genus Limnephilus; species Limnephilus marmoratus. The sequence goes on along the minus strand of OU862927.1, from coordinate 4,572,258 downwards.
TTTAAATCCCAAAGTAATTTTACTTTTAATCCCAAAGTAATTGTTCAATTATTGAAAACATTTTCTTTAAATTAATTAAATTAATAATAAAAGTGTTTTTTTTTATATACCGTACATGAGTCCCAGCTGCTTCCAACCGTCTGAAACCATTGAGACTACGGCATCCCCAAATGGTGTACGTTGTAAGGTTTAAAATATTGGGGATTGAAAGGAGATGGGGTAGAGGAAAATGTGGAAGAACCTGGCTATTCAGATCTGGTCACCAAAAATGGGATAAGCCTTTTTAACTCTCCCGCAGCCAACTGGGGCCGAAGGTAGACCCCAAAATAACTATCCTTCTTGTATCTACTTAAATACATGAAATATATTTTTAGTGTTTTAGGTATTCTTGCGCAAAGGATTAATACATAATATGCCATTTAAAAAAAAATGTGAAAAAATCGTTGATCGCAGGAAAAAATATTTTGTCAAATATAGGTAGGTAATATTCCCTGCAAAAACATAAATAACAAAAAAAAAATATATCAAAAAAAGAAAAAGTGTTTTCTTTGGTTTAAAAGTTTAGAAAAAAAATGGGGTCATCAGCCGACCCCCACGGTTACGGACGTCATGTTTGGCATCTTGGCCTGTCGAGAGTTAAGCGACCTTTCGATTCGGAATAGTGCTCTTTCACCGGGGCAATGCTGTTTGAATTTACCACCGTGCAACGGGCCGTATTTGCACAAAATAATACAACGATTTAACGTAACTTGTTTTTTTCCACACCAAAACTTGTGTGGCGCACAATTAAGACTTATTAAAAATGTTTTTCCTTCTTTATAGTATCAAGAAATGTCTTCGTGTGAAAGTAATTTCGTCCACAATAAGGTTACTGTAATGGTACGTGAAATTTTTGTCCGTTTAATTGACACCTGTTCAATCACATTTTAATTAATTAACCCCACAGTTTGAGAATGCGTGGTTTTATTAAATAAAATTTATCGGTAAGCTATAATCGGTAAATATTTGTGTACATGGTCAATGTTTGTAAGCTCGGTGTACTTTTACGTTTAGCTAAATTTGGTAACTGCGGCACAAAAAGTATCCAGTTACTTCGCTAGATGTCAGTGTTACACCAAGCGTTAAATATTGTAACAATGAATTACTTTAAACAATAATAAAACAGACTTATATTGACCAAATAGTTCAAGCCGAAATCCATAGAATCGCTATCGTAGATAAATCGATAAATGTGAATTAGATTTGATAAATTGGCAAAGTTTATCGCTTTGAACTCCAGTGAAAAATATTCTGGCTTTAACAAATATGTTTATGTAGACTGTAGACCAATAAACGCTAATTCTGAATATATAATTTTTATTTAACAATATTAAACGCAGAGTTTTTAAAAAAATATTAAAAAGTCCATTTTTAATCGGGTCGTAAAAACACGCCGTCAAGGTGACGTCACTGTTTGACGTGTCGTGACGTCACCGTAAAGTCATTCTATGGGAATGAATAATATGACACAAGCCATCGTAATAATTTGTTTACTTGTTGTTCATAAAGATTTAATTGTTGTGTTGATTGAAACATTGTTTAGGCCTAAATAATATTTCAAAAATAAATGTATCTCTTATTTGTTTATCTCTATTATTGAAAATATTCAAAAACTACTGCACAAAATAAATAGTAATGCTATTTCTAGGGAGAATACTTCGAACAACGGAATTCAAAATGGCGGCAGTAGATCAGCTGATTGCCCGAACTTATACTAATTTTTCAGGAGTGATTCACACGATTCACCATACATACGGTGGTTTTCGGGGGGTCTTGAAAAATTTAAACTTTTACAATTATTTTAACTATTAAAACTAAGTCTAAAAACAAAAATGCAGTTATGTAAGTTAGAAGGTCATTATTCAATTAAAAAAAATTAAAAATTGGCCTGGAGTTCTCTATTAAGTCTTATATGTTTGAATGTTACAGCGAGTACCTTATAGAATTTAAAATGTAATTTTTTTTTATTGGTGCCCTTTTTTACTCATTTAAAGTACGCTCTAGCGTGTTTAAATCGCACTTTATGGAACGCGCGTTTTTTAAAGTTACCATGGCAACATCAACAAATCAACAAAATGTGAAGTCTAAATGTCAACTTTTAACTATAAATCTGACAGAAATATTTTAAACGTCAAATAAAACATTACAAATGTTTCAAAAATTTTATTCAAAGTTTACATTCTTTTTTACATCGTTTATTAACATTATTTCATTTATCTATAATGGATAACCACAAAGTTTTAGCTACATTCAAAAGTACATAAATAATTTTCCTTATTTTTCGTGAAATAATGTAATAAAAGTCCAATGTCTCCATAAAAACCACTATTTCTTTTTTATTATATTAAACATTATAATGTTGGGTCCATTGCGCGGGCAAATGCCAGACTTTTGCTTTGACAGTCAAGGTCAACAATATTCAAGGTCATAAATGTTTGCCAATTTTTGTAGTGTTTGAGCTTCCCGTGTTCGGCGGAAAACAAAACTTAAACATCCCATCCCGGGTGAAGCGGGAAGGCAGGCGGGGGCCGGCGGGGGGGAGATTTCATTTTTTGACAAAAGATGCGTGATGCCGCATGCCGCGCAATGCGGTCGTGTGTGAAGAATTAACGGAACCTCCTTTTATTTGTGGTTATGTACAATGAGCGGGCATAATCACGAGTTAAAAATATTATTATACCTAAATATAATATAATAATCAAAATATTTGAAATTATAATATAATATCAAATATTTATAATTATTCTGTTTTTGACGTAAATGTTTACGCACTCTACATTCTAGTAACTTTAGGTCGTGCAATACAATGACGTTAATATAGGGAATGTTATTGGTGCAATAATCGATATTTGTCGGAAATCTTTCCTGATTAATAAATATTTGTGTTTTCTTCCTGGTGTAGCATCTTTTCCACATCGAACGCATTTTAACATTCACGTAAACGATAAACGCCAAACGTCAAGTTTTTTGGTTATCAACTGCGCGGATCTAATAATTATTAAGGATTTTAAATAAACACACTGTCGTAATGGATGATTATTTCTTTCGTGAACTCACTTGTAAATAAAGTCAATTAATTTATAAATCTGTTTCAGAGACACGGGAGAAATTGGCCAATTTAAATTTATTCTATTTTTGATGCTACGTAGTTATTCACGCACTTTAAATTCAATAGTAATCGATATTAGTTGGAAATCTTTCGTATTTTTTTTTATTTTTTTTTTTTATTGAAAGAACAGATATACATATTAAAATCAACAAACAAGTCCTGCTAAGCCAATTCAATTGGCTTGTCAACAGGTGCTTATATTTTAGTTACATATAGATTATTTACATTTAAAATTTACATCTTATATCTACAGATTCAACATACATATCAATATACATATCAATTATCAATACAAATATTTTTTTTCCGATAGCCAATTTTTCACCATATATTCAACCTTATTAATAGAATTACATTGCTTTATAGTGTCAGGTAATAAATTAAATATCTTCGGTATGATGTATTCAAACGTTCTCTGTCCGTACTTATTGTTAAATTTCGGAACTATTAACCCGTCGTTGCGCGTGAATCTAGTGCTGTATTTATGTTCTAATTTCTCTTTATGCTGCGGGGTAAATATATGCTGAATTATAATTTTGTGCCATAGTATTGCTTTCACTGGTAAAATTTTGGCATTCTGAAACAGCAACGGTGTATCATGTCTCTGTTTGAAAATATTAGGGACGACTAATAATTTTACAATTGCGTATTGTACAACTTGTACTTGTTTCAGATTGGTTATAGAAGTATTTCCCCATATTGTTAATCCATATCTTATAATAGATTCTGCCAGTGACATATAAATTATTTTAAGTGTTTCAATTGAAAGAAAAAATTTTAATGTGTACATTCTGCCAGCAATTGATCTGAGTCTTTTACAGGTTTTTTTAATATGTTTGTCCCATTTAAAAAAACAATCTACTGTAACACCAAGATACACGTATTCCGTAACTAATTCTAAGCTATCACATTTACAATTAGTTGGAATATTTTTATGGATGCAATTAAAATCGTGAGAAATAATATTAGGATTAAATAGAAATTTGGCATTAGGTGATCTTATATGCATTACTTTGGTTTTTTTAGCATTTATTAATAATCCTGCATCATGTGACCATTTACAAAGTTGATTAAAGTCAATTTGCATGAGTTCAATTGCAATTTTTAGATCTTTATGTGATATGACCAATGCCGTATCATCTGCGAATACAAAATGTTTAACAAAAGAGAAAAGTTTTTTCATTATAGTTACATAAATTATATATAGTGTAGGCCCCAATATGGAACCTTGTGGAACTCCTGCAGATACATTTTTTGTTTTACTAAAAGTATTATTTATTTTGGTACATATTTTTCTATCTCTAAGATAATCTTTAAATAAATTTAACACATTTCCTCTTATTCCAATTTTTTCTAGAGTTTTCAGAAGTTTTTTAGAGTTAATTGTGTCAAAAGCTTTAGAGTTATCGATAAATAAAACAATAACATGTAATTTATTATTTAATTGATTATTTATATAATTGGAAAAATCTTGCAGTAGTTTTTCAGTGTTTTTTTTTTCTTTGGAAGCCGTATTGATTTGGATCTATGATAGTGAATTTTTCAATATAATTATTTAATTTATTTGATATAAATTTTGACGTGATAAATAAATATCTATTAAAATATCTGTGCATATCAAATTCAGTAGTAACTTAGGACATGCAATAAACGCCAAACGTCCGTATTCCAGATCAGTTGTCAAATTGTGTGAACTGCGCGAACTTCACACTAATTAATTGTTTGAAAGTCCTTCAAACGCTAAAATGACCTTCAAACGCCGAACACGGGAAGCTCAAACACTACAAAAATTTTCAAACATTGAATGTTGTGTTATGGGACTGTCAAAGCAAAAGCCTGGCGCTTGCCCGCGCAATGGACCCGTCTTAATGCACACAAAACATAATCTCAAACATTCAAATGTTTTGACATAAACCATCTATTTAATGGAATTATTCGGCCCAATAATTAGGCAGAGATAATATAAAAACCTTACTGTATTACCAAAACTAACCCCAGATGTCAGGATTAATAAGAAATAAAATAGTGTTAATTGTATCAGATATGTATCTATGCAGTAAAGGGTTAAAGACGCTTCGACCAAACATGATATAAACCCTGAGAAAAATAATTTCCCTCTTGCTGAAATTTGGAGTAAATGTAGAAATTGTTTGGTTTGTTTTCCAGCATCCTTAAAAATCATACAATGTTTCGTATTTGTATTAAGTATATGATTGATTAAGTAAATGATTGATTAAGTAAATGATTGATTAAGTATATGATTGATTACTTAAATGATTGATTAAGAATATGATTGATTAAGTAAATGATTGATTAAGTATATGATTGATTAAGTAAATGATTGATTAAGTATATGATTGATTAATTAAATGATTGATTAAGTATATGATTGATTAAGTAAATTATTGATTAAGTATATGATTGATTAATTAAATGATTGATTAAGTATATGATTGATTAAGTAAATGATTGATTAAGTATATGATTGATTAATTAAATGATTTATTAAGTATATGATAGATTAATTAAATGATTGATTAAGTATATGATTGATTAAGTAAATGATTGATTAAGTATTTAATTATTCATAAGCGAATGTAAATGAATTTAAATGGCTTGTATAATTGATGATATTTTAATAAGTTAAACGTAGAATACGTATAGGTTTCAGTTAAGAATTAAACCGGTTGTTAAAGATGAAGGAAAAAAAGTATTTTTTTTTTATATCCAGAATACGCAGAAAGGATTGAACACCATCAGCCTTACTAATAACAAAGCGCCTTAACGAGCGGTCAACTGCATATTTGTTGCTTGCGCGGTGATCTGCGTTTTGACATCTTTACTAATAACACTATCACGCATTTTATGATTTTTATGTTGGTCCTTTTGAATCTCACATAGATCTGCGCAGGCGCGCGGCCATCTTGTTTTATAAACTTCGCGGTAAAACAATGTTTGACAATGTTCAGTTGTACTTGCAGTTCATTTTTATGTTTTTGAAGATAATTTTCATTTAAATAATCAATTCACTGTGATATTAGTGTAATTCAACATAATTATCAATGCTGGCGTTACTTTTTTTCAGTTTTAGTCTTTTAAATATTGTTTTGTTGATGATTTAGTTTCGTTAACGATAGGTTTTAGGTTATTTCTGATATTTTATTTTTTTAACGACTTTTCTGCGTGAATTTAATTAAACTTCCATAAAAGTAATATTATTTAATAATGTAAAAGCCTCATGCATGTGTAAATAAAAACAAATTCGAGAAATCGACGTATTAATTGCTTAAAAATGAATCCAAGATGTCAAATTTTTTCAGTTATTTTTTCGGAATTATTATTATATTTTTTTATCCTTTTTAATTGTATGAACGAGATGAAATGTGAAGTGACAATTTTCTTCCAAATTCATAAAGTAAGAGGTGTGTATTTTTTAAATTTTGAATTTTCCAAAATTTTTCGACCATTTAATAGAATATGTTTACAGTCAGCTGTTTTTTTTCAAATTTTTTCATGTTGAAACTTAAAATACTGCAATTTTCAAACACGATCGTATATTTCAGATACAAAAATCTAAAAGGCAATTCTATCTAGTTTATATAAAAGTATATGCTTTTACGACATCTTCAAAAATAAGAAATATACAAGACATTTCAAATACGTTGGAAAAATTCCAAATTTCGTTCAAACATCAATCGTTAAAAAAGAGATAAACTACCCTCTCAGGCCGTGTAAACAATGTGTATTTCTTTCAATGAACAATTTTTTAATTAGTAATGTTTTCACATCCGCGGCCGTTTGTCAATTAAATAAAATTTTCACGGGGTTTTTTAGTAAGGCTGCATGTGTTTACATCTCGCCTTTAAAATTCCCTTTTCCGTTCATTCGCCTTCCGCTCCGCCTGTCGTAACGATATAAGGGTTCATAAGGCTAGCATCGGCCTAAAAATATTAGGACCTTCATCTCAGATAATATTATAAATCGTTTATTTAGGATATTCAATAAGGAACAACATTCAATAAATTACAGATTTTTGAGAAATAAGCGAAATTTTAAAAGATTTGTAGGTTTCGCGCTTGCTTGTGCGTTTATATATTTTTCAGTTGCGACCACTAAAATAATATTATTGATATCAGATATAATATACCTACTTTTTTATGTGAATACCGCACAAGACTCAGAACTTCTCGGAAACACCAGGGTGATACTCTCAGCATTGCCCTGGTGTAAGACCAGCTTTCAGAAACAAAACGTTGCTTGAAGTGGCTTTAGCCGCTTTTGGTGACTAGATCTGAATAGCCAGGTACTTTCCCATTACGTTTGGTGACGTTTTTTTTTTACATGAATACCGCACAAGAGTCCCAACTGCTCCCGTCTGGAGCCAGTGGGTCCAGGTTGAAGGTAGTGGGGAGGGGAAGGAGATAGGAAAGAGAAAGGTGGGGAAGTACCTGGCTATTCAGATCTGGTCACCAAACACGGCTGAAGCCATTTCAAGCAACATTTCAATTCTGAATGGTGGTCTTACACCAGGGCGATACTGAGAGTATCTTCCACTCTGGAACGTGTCGCAAATATACAATATATTATTTTTAATTATTAAATTGTGAAATAATACAAATTAATCAAATACAATTTATTTGCCACGCCGGGATTCGATCCCGCGACCTTCGGAGTGCTAGTCAAGAGCCTTACCGCTGGACTATGCCAGCCGTCGGATCTGACTAGACTAGATCTAAATAGCCAGGTAATTTCCCACCTTTCTTTTTCCCGTCTCCTTCTCCTTCTTATTACCTTCAGCCTTACAACATGCCCCTATTGGGGATGTCATAGTAGGTATCACTGGCTCCAGACAGGAGCAGTTGGGACTCATGTGAGGCTTTCACATAAAAAAATGTATCCTAAATTATTTTCTTTGTCCAATCTACGAATTTAAGAATTATGTGAACAGGTAGTAAGTATATTATTTTGATTATTTTAACTTTATTTTTTGTTAAAATCTCATATTACCATCAATATAAGCGAAAAATATTGCTTGTGTCGTGACGGAGGACTTAAACAGAAAATGAATTTAACCCGCGACGCCTGGGTGGGACCCCAACGCCTTACCTACTCGGCCATTGACCGGTCACTTTAAAAAATGTGAATACCTTACAAGAGGCCCAGCTGCTCCCGTCTGGAGCCAGTGAGGCCATGGCATCCCCAATCGGGATAAATTATAAGGTTGAAGCTAATGGGGAGGGAAAGGAGATGGGGAAGAGGAAGGTGAGGAAGTAAATGATTCTTCAAATCTGGTCACCAAACACGAATGAATCATTTGTGAAATAATACATATTAATCAAATAAACTTTATTTGCCAACGCCGGGATTCGGTCCCGCGACCTTCGAATTGCGAGTCAAGTGCCTTACGCCTCGACCATGGGAGCGAACCGAACTGAACTTGCAATAAATATGTTATTTCCGATTATATGGAACGTCTCATTCCTAAAATGTTATTTTTGGCATCGGCCCGTTTTAAAAAAAATGTATATTAGACCAAAAATAACGATAAACATGAATAATATTTTTTTTATTCAACAGTTATGGCAATATCTCGTACGCGTTTGTGGTATTTTATTTAGTGTATTTTAATTTATTATGTTTACCTACCTAGTCCATTCTTTTTAATAATTTTTTTAAAATTCAATTTTGCATGATTTTAGAGGTTACTTTGGAATTTTTAAAGAGCTAATTGTAATTATGAGCAAAACAAACTTGCCCTGTCAACTGTGTGAATAAAATTAAAAATTAAAATCACACCTTAAAAAAAATGTTTTTTTTTGGTGGAAATATTCATTATTTTTTTATTTATTTTTTTATTCCGGCAACCCGGGCGTTTATTGTAACAATAATCATATACAAACAAGTTAGTAGCCCGCCTCACTAGACTAAGTCTGTTCCGAGGCGGGTACATATTATATATATATATATATATATATATATGTTATGGTTAAGGTTTTCACGGGTGTAAGATGTTAAACAAACGTAAAAAAACTAATCCTGAAACGGAAACAGAACCCCTTTCTGTAGCAATTCTCCCATATATAAAAGGCTCAACAGATAAAATCAGTCGAATCCTCAAAAGCAATAAAATCAAAACTATTTATAAATCGGAAAATAAAATCTCGTCTCTATTAAGAAGTCCGAAAGACCACATTCCACTTGAATCACACGGGATTTATAAAATACCTTGTGGGGCGTGTGAAAAGGTGTATATTGGACGATACAATAGAAAAATATCTTGTAGAATTGCAGAACATAAAGTAGATGTCACTAATAAACGCTTAACTTCATCCTTAGTTCAACACGTCCTTAATGGGTCATAAAATAGACTTCAATAATACAACAACAATAGCTAGCGTATACAATGAACCAAAAAGAATTTACCGCGAAGCGATAGAAATATATAAACATAAAAATAATATGAACACCAGAAACGACTCCATAAGAATTCCCAACACCTGGAAAGTAATAATTGACGAAAATCCCCCAAAAACGGCATTTCCAAAATTATCAGAAGTACCCACAATTAGCCTAACCAATCAGGTCTCTGCATGTAAACCGCCTGAGACTGCCGGTCCCACCTCCTACCCCCAGCACCATAAATCACAATCAACCCGGGTACTCCGCTCTAGCCATAGGAATTGATTTGCACTCACTTAAGTCTTGGATTCTGGACCGAACAGACATGCGAAAGCTATCAGTTTGAGACAAAAACTAAAGACATAAGGCCTCTGAAGATGGACAGTGTGATCTGTCCGAAACGTCAGGAGTTAAAAAGTCCTTCTCAGGACTACGTTACGCGGGTAAACCGAGAAAAGTGTTTTACATATATATATATATACATTAACTTATACACATATACATTTACATATATGTACATATATAAACACAGTTATGTTCATACACACATACACGCATATGCGCACATACATTCACACAGGCAATCGCATACGTGGAATTATGTACGACAATTCGTTTGTTTCAAGCAAATTCGTAATTTAATTCCCATCAGAATGCTTTTTTTTAATAGTTCATTGTTTTTATATTATAGCAAAACTAGGTTTTTAAATAATTAAATCATTAATTCACAAATAATTGCCAAAGTTGCCACTAAAATCATGAAAATTTTAATTATTTAATGACTTTTTTTTTAATTTAAAAAGCAAATAAATAAAATAGCACATATCCGTACTAGATATTTGCTAAACCTTTTGATTAAAAAAATTATGATTCACTTTGTTCGTTTATTTTGGCCTCAAATCTAAATTAAGATATCGTATGAAAAGGGCTCCGCAGCCGTTCTTAATAAATCAATCAACTTCCAAAAACTTTTTGTCCTTGAACGACAATGACTTGCAATAAAAACCGGAAATCAAAACACATTCATTCAACCGGGCACAATCACTTTGACCAGTAACCATATTATAACATGTATCGATTCGCATGTAAATGTGTGTACTATCACCGGTATAGGTATGTATTGTTAACCGGATTAACTAGTTCAGTCACATAACGTGTGGCAGGTATACCCGCCGTCTCACTGATAGTGAAACTCATGACCTAGAACTTGGGTGTATTAATGTGAACCGGAAAGCTCTGATCTGGTTACATTGTTACATAAGCTCTGGTAGTCGTCTACAGAGAAAACAGGTTATAATATTGTTTGTAATTTAATATGCTTTCAAGTGTTGAGTAGATCAACTAAAATTCAAACGTCTGCCATAAAAACCATTTGGTAGAGCTTATTATTTAGATTTTTAAGCTCCAAAGCCTCCTTAAGTAGTAGAGGAAGCGATTATAATTAGTACACAGTAATTCACATGGGAGTCATTCCTCAACATCATGGGTCAAATTTTTGCACTTCTCTTTAACTTTTTAGCATATTTGTAATTCGCCTAATGCACTGATTTCTTCTCAAAACAATTGTAAACACTTGTCCTCTATTACTTAAAAAATCGTTTTAAAATATAATGGGTGTTAAGGGACGTACTTGACTTACTTTAACCAGTGATTCCTGACATTATTTGGAGTAAAAAACGTAAATTAAATTTTGGTCTCCGGTGACATTTTTTGTTGTTTTTGTTGTTAGGGGTTGGTCGGTTACTCGGCTGAGTGACCAGTGACGACTTGCAGAATACTTTTTTTTTGTTCAATTTTGAAGAAAAAAAAAGTCATCCAAAAAGTCACCGGAGACCAAAATTTTATTTACATTTTTTACTCAAAATAATGTCAGGAATCACTGGTTACAGTAAGTCAAGTCCCCACCCTGTATAAGTGTCTGCATTAAATATACGATTTTCTGTTTATACTTACCAATTGTGAAAGCTTTTAAAGTAAGTAAGAAAACAGTATACTGTCAGTACGGCAAAAGAGTCACATAATTGGCCTAATGCAGTGATATTTTGTCAAAACAATTGTGGACATTGGTTCTATGATAGTATAGGTTTTAAAATATAATATCTATTGAAAATTGCCGATCCGTTCTTACTTACCAATTGTGAAAGCTTTTGAAGTAAGTATGTAAGTTAAAAAAACAGTATAATTGAGCGCCAGAGCCGCAAATACTCTGAGTCAGTTAATAAGACTATGGCATCCCCGCTTGGGGTATGTTGTGAGGTAAAAGAAGCGGAAAGGGGAAGGAGATGGGAAGAAAAAATCGCGAAGAACCCGGCTGTTTAGATCTAGCCACCAAATACTGCAACGTCGTTTTAAGGAACCCTTCAATTTCGTCTATTCAATCTATCAACGTGTCGCATCTCGTATACACTGCATACAGTGCAAATTATTAACTTAGTTTGAGGGAGGTATCAAGGAAAACAAATAATAGATTATTATTTCGAGATGCATAGCATTTAATATTCTGTATAACTTATATGCATGACTTGTGGTGAGGAGATATTACACCAGGAGTTGTTATTTATACTTCTGAGAAGTTTTAATAAGTCACTTATCAATGAAGATAAGCGTCGGATGATTGAGATGAGAATGACATTTGGTAATGTTGGTATTTATACAATTTACAATAATTATTACAACTACAATAACATGAAACGAAGAGCTTTCACAACGTGATGGTGTGGTGAAATTCTTCACCATTGTCCGTGAGAAGCGTAATGGTAGTCTCCATGGGCGGCAGCAGCCTTGGCAGCGTAGTGAGCGGCCTTGGCGTGAGCTACCTCGACGGTATCTACGACCTGTCCATCATGACCGATGGGGGCGGCTTCATGAGAGTAAACTCCGTGGTAGGCGGGGGCGGCATGCACTCCGTAGACGACGGGAGAAGCGCGTACATCATAGGCGGCGGGTGCTCCGTATGAGAGAGCTCCGTAGACAGAGTGAGACTCCTGGGCAGCGACAGCCTTGGCGGCGAAGTGGGCGGCCTTAGCGTGGGCAACCTCGACGGTATCTACGACCTGTCCATCATGACCGATGGGGGCGGCTCCATGAGAGTAAGCACCATAGTAAGCGGGAGCGGCGTGCACTCCGTATACTTGGGGAGCGTAAGCCAGGAGGGGAGCGGCAACATGGGCGACATGGGCAGAGTGAGCAGCATATTCGAGATGATCGCGGTGGTTGGCAGCCTCGACCTCATGGACAGCAGCAGCCTTGGCGGCGAAGTGCTGGATCTTGGCGTGAGCTACCTCGGGGGTATCGATAACGTTGCCGTCAGCTCCCAGAGGTGCGGGTCCGTAAGCGTAAGCTCCGGCGTAGTGAGATCCGGCGTAGTGAGCACCAGCGTAGTGAGCGGGGGCGGGGGCGGAGTACACAGCGGGAGTGTAAGCGGCGTAGATGGATGGTGTGTAGGCGGAGTATTCATGGGCACCGTGGGTGGCGGCAGCCTTGGCAGCGAAGTGGGCGGCCTTGGCGTGAGCTACCTCGGGGGTATCGATGACGTTACCGTCATGACCGAGGGGGGCGGCTCCATGAGCGTAAGCTCCGGCGTAGGCACCGGCGTAGTGAGCGCCAGCATAGTGGACGGGAGCTACGGCGTAGTGGGCTCCGGAGTAGTGGACAGGGGCGACGGCGTAGTGGGCGGACTGGTAGGGGAGGACTCCGTAGATTCCATGCTCATGGTCGTACTGGCCATAATCCTGGCTCTCGGCTTCACCCTCTCCCTTGTAGCTTCCATCTTCATGAGCCCAGCCGTGGGCGGAGACTACTGCTCCCAGGCACAGAAGGGTTGCGAAAAACTGTTGAAAAAAACAAATATATTATTGACTTATCCACAAAGAGCAGTTTCAATATGATACAGGTTACTACAAATTACCATCAAGTATTTTTTACTATCTTTTGAATGACTTTTCTTTCATGTAGTAGCTGCTAGAAATATACAACTTTTACCCAGATGGAGAAGAGATTGAATTCATAGACCTAGTCAATTTATCACAAACCGTCACACTTTTACGTCAGACTTCTTAGAATCGATTGAACAACGAATTCCATCAAATTGAAACAATCATTTTGTCTAATCTACATTCCTTTATACCCGTTTAGTGATTAACAAACACAAAATCATCCAGGAGTTAGGTAAATAACGTTGCTAAAGTAACTTGTTATTAATAATCCAGTTTATAATTGACTTGAATGAATCAGCGACAAAGTAAGACGACGAAAGATTGCGAATTGCGAGGTCACTTTGCATAATCAAATAACATTCCAGAACGCGATAATAAATGAAAATTCAAGTACTCTTACAAATACGTTTTACCAATATATATCTAAGTATGATATTAAATGATTTTTTTGGCTGGAACACCTGGCTTTATTCCGATCGCGAAGGTTTTGCTTGTAAGTCGATTAATAGAATTTTAAAGACAATTTTAATATGTTTGGTGAACCAAATTGGACATAAATGATTGAAACGTGTTTTGACCAGGTGGGCGTAATCTGTCAGAGGGATATAGTTCGTTCAAGGAAACTTTCAGATGACCTTCTTTAACTACATTGAGATCAAAGGTGATTAATAGAAAGTCAAAAGCAGGTGAAATAGTTTATTATCATATACAGGTGATTTAATACTTTTGAAAGTACTAAATCTTAAGAGGCTGTCAAAAATGTACGTGAATGTGTATGCTCGACTACGAATATTAACGAATATGAGGCTGAACTTTATTTTTTAATGTGGCTTATGGATTTTATAATGAAAATGATATAAACAATAATATATATCGATATTAATAGTTGGATTTTTATGCTCTGTACCTACCTCTTTCTAGCCAAAGCCATGATCACTGTAAGCTAACTCGTAACGCTGTCTGAAACATTGACTAAAGAAGGAGAAAACGCAATTCTACACAATAATATAAAAAAAAATGGCTATTATTTTTTTGGCAGTAAGAATCACATACTATATCAAAAAACAGTTGTTTGAGCAAACCTTTAACATTTTTGAAGTGAGAACTTCTTTAGCAGCGTTGTGATTTGAAACGCGATGAAACGAAAAAGGGACATTAAAAAGAGAAAAGCACATACACCTGCGAGAGAATGAGATAGAATTTGTGCGCTGTTGTCAACTTTAGTTTTTTTGAAGGTTTCACTTCTACAGCGTGTGAACCGCACACTTCTATTATTGAAGTGAAAACTTCTTTAGCACCATTATGATTTGAAACTCGATGAAACGAAAAATAGCGACACTAAAAAGAGATAAACACATACATCAGCCAGCGAGTGCTTATTCGGTGTGTGTGTATGTGCGGTGCTTCGTAGCCTACCAACTCTTGTCCTTTTTGAACGTTTCACTTCTACAGCTTGTGTTTAATCATGGATTATTACAAAGATTATTTTTTTCCTCACGCAACTGTACTCAAAGTTGTTTTTGATTGTTTATCACACAATACCAAATATTAAAACCAGCTGATTAAAATATTCCGCAAAAATATTGAAATCAGAGAATCAAAATTTTGTTTGCCCTGCCTCGGATATCAAGTACCTAAATACTTCGTTTAATCGAAGACAAATCCACTGACCGTTGATCTACTGAGGACGCCTAAAGAATCTTAAGAAGCTATTCTAAAGAGTGTTTATGAAATGAAATGAAATGAAATAAATAAAACAATGAAAACGATGGTTGTATTATGAAAACAAAACTTTTAAATTCACCAAAGATATCAGCGATGAAAATTAATTAGACACTGTCGAAATTTAAATAAAAATTCCTTAATTTATGATTTTGAACAAATTTTGAAGTTTACGTAAAAGCACACGAGTCCCAAATATAGAATTTGGTTAATGAATCACCGGACTTGATCGAGTTGATATAATATTTTATTAAATCACTTGACTCACCAGAGCGTTCATGTTGATAGTCTTGTATGAGCCTTTTCTGAGAGGAAAACTGCTTGTGATTGAAGTGGCGACCCGCAAAGCCTTTATACTAAACCGGAGCCTTCGAGCGACCGAAACAGGTGGGGTAGAAAATACCTATTAAAATCATATTCTTTAATGAACAACACACTCGTATAAAAATATTAAAAATCCTTCGCAGTGAGTGTCCTTTGGTAGTATTGGCAATTTCATGATTTTGCAAGGTCATAGTCTACTATACTAAACAATCATTCATTGATTAGTTTTTTTTTTGCTTGTGTAAGTTCTACATCAGTGTTTCCCAAAGTAGTTGTGTTGCATCCGAAACTGCATACAAATTATTCAGCTTCAGATGAACTTGGACTGTAAATAATTTAAAAGAAACGAAAGGGTTTTGGTGGAATTTGGTGATAGCATGTGTAACATAGAGCAAAGCAAAAGGACGACCAATCACTTACCACCGTGACATCTCTGCGAAATAACACACAATGTCGACACAATCCGTAGTCCAGTGGCTAAGACTCTTGACTCACATTCCGGAGGTCGCGGGTTCGAACCCGGCATGCGCAAATAAATTTTATTTGATTAATTTGTGTTATTTCACAATTAATTCATTTAAAATAATATATAGTATATTTGCGGCATGTTCCAGAGTGGAAGATACTATTAGTATCGCCCTGGTGTAAGACCACCATTCAGAATTGAAACGTTGCTTGAAAATGGCTTTAGCCGTGTTTAGTGACCAGATCTGAATAGCCAGGTACTTCCCAACCTTCCTCTTCCCCACATCCTTCCCCTCCCCACTACCTTCAGCCTCACAACATACCCCAATTGGGGATGCCATAGTCTCACTGGCTCCAGACGGGAGCAGTTGAGATTCTTGTGCGCTATTCACTGTAAAAAAAAAAAAAAAAAAAAAAAAAAAAAAAAAAAAAAAAAAAAAAAAAAAAAAAAAAAAAAAAACAATCATAATATTGTTGGTTCCACCACGATGCCTCGAAGTAATTATCGCCAAACGAACGAATGAGTTTTAAAATCCGAGAATATATTATACACCAATAACACGAACATATTGCTTCCACGATAGTCTGAATTCTTCTTCCCAGCACCACTCCCCACGACATGCGGTGCTTTGCCAGGATGACATATTAACATATCATGATATCGACTCCAGCAGAAGTGGTCTGGTATATATAAATCATAGCATCCCAACAGGAATGGGTTATCGATAGAATTCTTCCAAATTTTGATAGACGTAATATGTAGCTAGACTTACTTTCCGCCTAGTTTCAGACTTTCACAATCAGTTTCCTCGAGTAAATTAATGTGGTACATGAACCTTATAGCCGGTTCACACGATTCAATTTTAGTTGATCAACTCGACACTTGAAAGCATATTGACAGGTGTGAACCTTCTTTCAACAAAGTTGAACAAGTTTTTTGTTGACCAACTAAAGTTGATAGACCGTCTACTTTTGACGTTCGAGTATGACCGCGCCATCTTGGTTACCATAGTTACTCGCGGGCACAAGTAGACGTCAAACATTTATGTCAATATTCTTATACATTCCTAGTTTCTACCGTCATGGAATCCGTTTCAACGAAAAAATATCTGAAATGGTCGGATGATTTGATGTTCGGATTTATGCATCCCTGTCTTTGGGTTCAAAAGCAAGAAGTGTACAAAAATAGAAATGCCCGTGATACTGCAATAAATAATATGTGTTTCATTTACACTACCTATCCAATATATTATAATAATGACAGAAAATAGCGGTAAATATTCTGAGACATGCGTCACCATTAATACGCATAAATTAAAAGAAAAAACAATTTGTACAAATCTAATAACTACCTATGTCAAACTTTGACGTTTGGCGTTGTCGTTTTTAGGTTATGGTAAAGCTAACTTTAACGAAATATGCATTATTTCCTTGCTTCGCCGGTTACTGTAGTTAGTAGTAATTATTATTAATTTAAACATCTCTGAAAAATTTTATCGCCAATTTTGGAAAGCAACTCATCAAATTGTTTTTCTGTCATCCTCAAGTGATTTCTATATCCTCCGGAGTCTTCTAGGGCCATCTCTTTCAAAATTGTGTTGAATGCGCCTAATTCACTCCTTCTCATGATCCATTTTCTCGCCCAAATACGACGTTTTTCATGCTTTTCCATAATCTCGAGCTCGTCTCGCAGAACATCAGAAGTTAGAGAGACGCACGCACTGACAATTTCAGTTGACGCCATCTTGAATGTCAAATTCGGTTCTACTTAAATTGAAACGTGTGAACATAATCTTGTTCAACTTTTTACGTTAAATAAAAGTGGATCAACAAAAATCGAAACGTCTGAACGCGCCCTTAGACAGGTTCCTTATTGGCACATAGGAGGAATTTCTTCAAGATTTGCTCCAATATAACAATATACTTCCGGTGGTACGGTGCTCAAAAATCGGTCCAGAATGCTTTTTAGTGTACTTTATGCATTTTAAGACAATCTTGTTGGGAACTTATTTCTATCATATTCAAATAGTAGACATTTTCAGTTCCTAACACGGTTTGGATGTCGTCTATTAGTAATAAAAACAACAGAAGTCCGAGGTTTGATCCTTGAGGAAAATCCAGATTGTACTGAATTTTTTTGAGTTGCGTTCATTTACCAAAACAAATTGGCTTTTGGATTTTAAATGTGAGATAAAGTTCAATGTTGTCAGGTCGAAGCCTAGATATAAAATTTTAGTCAGAAGGTATCATGGTTAGCACGGTCAAATTCTTTGGCGATATGATTGGTGAATTTAAATTGCGATTATATTGAAAGTTTTAAAAGGCACTTAAACCCAGAGAAGTACAGAAATATTTGTAACTCCTTGGTTTTTTTATTATTTATTTATATTTAGCCACTAGGCAAATAGATGAAATTGCTGAAAACCAATCCCAGGATTGAAACTAGAGAGAGAGAGCCACTAGGAGTTTACTTTCCGAACAGCCGTCATATTATAACAGCGCGGTATTTTGAAACATTTTAGAAACACTGATATAAATTTATCCAGTGATATTTTTAACGAGGCTAATCGACTCGCACTTGAGAAATTGACATAAAAAATACGCTCTGCTCTCGTTCCTCAAATGTTGTCGAGAAAGCAATATATTATTATTCATACCAAAATATATTATTTAAATGTAATTACTGTTCATAAACTAACAGTAATCATACACTGTCCATTGAAATCATACGTTTAAAACAGTTTGAAATTTTTGTAACACCATATCCTTGGACAAGTAGTGCCTATAACATGCTCTAACTGTATAGAAATGAATTCGGGGAATGCAGTTAAATTCTTAGTAATTTGATAGACAGCCAACTCAAATGGACAAATTAGGTAGAAAAGATTTGAAATAAACTAAAAGGTAACATTAAAGAAGAAGATAACAATAATAATCTAAACGAAAATATGAAAGAGAATAAGACACAGAAAAAGACAAGGTTGCAACTGGGAGAGACTTTTTTCCGAGACGCTATCCAGGTTATAAACCAATTCTTAGAATAATTGTTTTCAATAAAAAGGGTAGTTGCCCGAAATATGGAAAAATAATTAATTGAAAATAATATATTTTTGAATGTAGCTATTACTTTGTGGTTATCCATTATAGAATAATGAAATAATTTTACTTTGTATAAACCACTTATTTGATGTGCAAATCCGACCGGTTTCGGAACAAACGTTCCTTCGTCAGGGAAAGCTTATACTAATTTGAAATTAGTATAAGCTTTCCCTGACGAAGGAACGTTTGTTCCGAAACCGGTCGGATTTGCACATCAAATAAGTGGTTTATACAAAGTAAAATTATTTCATTATTCTAATTGAAAATAATATTGTTAATTCTAAAATTTTAAATATGTTGGTTTGACAGAAGGTGGCAATAGCGAAATTGGTTAACGTCCTGGAAAGACGAGAGGTCAGTTGACCTGTTGCAACCATTGTCTTTTTCTGTTTTTCTGTGTCTTGTTCTCTTTCATTTTATCGTTTAAATTATTATTGTTATCTTCTTCGTCAATGATGTATTACATTGATGGGAATAACCTTCAAAAGTTATAAGAGGAGAGTTTGCCTTACAAAAAAATAATCTAAAAGGTATTCACCCTACATTTTTAAACGTTTAAATAACTTAATTGATATCAAAAGAATGAAATTCGCGTATCACACATTGGTGCAATGAATAATTGGATGGAGGTAGGTAGAGGAGTGGTGGGGGTGGGGTTGGGAGGGTATTTAAAATAACCACTTTAAGCTCCTAGAAACATCTCAAAAATTAATGCATAAATATATTATTCAATTTCGGTACCGCCGCCCCAGGAACCATTTGTTGGATAACTAACACCTCTGCCATACGTCACCCCTAGTGGTTGAAACTAAGTTTGGCGAATTAGCAGGTGTGCTCGGTGAGTGGTGAGGTTTGTCTGGATCTTGTGATCGTTTGACCACCAACTGCGTGGTAGGCCGGATCGGGAGAGACTGGTTGAGGGAGACACTTTAATCTCGGACTCTCTCAGAAAATCGCCTTACCGCAATGAGAGGGATGGATTAATATGTTCTGGACCAACTCAACCCCAGATTACTCCCCACCACCGCACCGGTTTCCTTCCCAGAACCTCCTCTCTTCCTTCCCTAAAACGATCCTCCATACGGCATCCCCAAAGATGCATAGGCCCTGAAGGATTATTTTTTCCTCAAGGCTTCCTGTGTGGAGCTATTGTATAAAAAACACCCACCCCTCCCTGCAATCATCCCAAAAAACTGAACTCTTAAATATAAGTAAAATTATTGTATACAATGACTAAAACATATATTTTTCTCATATTTCCTATTCCACAAAAACGAACATCGCTTAAGAGGGCATTACCAGAGAAAGCCGGAAATACGTCATTTTCAAAAAAGTTTTTAGACCTATTTACTCTTTTCCACAAAAAATTATAAATGGATTTCGAAAGATTGTTCTTTTATCTAGCATAGTTATGTAATAAATTTTTAATTTTTTTTTAAATTTTTAGTCTAAGGTTATTCCATAGGTCGTTGGCAGATTTGTTTTTTTTTTTTTTTTTTTTTTTTTTTTATTTCATATATATCCCGTTAAACTACAGTTAAGTAGTTTGTCAACAGGATTTTTATTACAACTTTTTACAGATTACAACTTAGACCTTAATTTATACAATAACAATAAACTTACACATTAATAGTAAGACTAAATCGCCTAATACAAATTATTTCTAGCTAGTAGCCATGTTTTCAGCAAATATCTGACTCTATTTGGAAATTCGCATTTCTTAATATTACCAGGTAGCATATTATATATTTTAGGCACATTATACTCGAGGGTTCGCTGTCCGTATTTATTATTATGTTTAGGTACAAGCATGCCTTCATTCTTTGTGAACCTAGTATTGTGCCCATGTTCAACTTTCCTCTTATACTCAGAGTCAGGTATGTGCTGAATCAATATTTTATACCATAATAAGGCCTGCACCGGCAAAACTGTTAAATTTTGATACAAAAGTGAAATGTTTCGTCTCTGCGAAAAAATATTTTTTTTAACTAGTAATTTAACGATAGAATTTTGTATTGATTGTGCGTAATTTAAATTTGTTTTGCAAGAATGTCCCCAAGTGGTTAATCCATATCTTAAAGTTGATTCCGCGAGTGACATGTAAATAATTCTTAAGGTATTCACAGGAACGAAACACTTCAATTTGTATATTCTACCCACTATCGCCCGCAGCCGTTTACAAATTTTGTGTATTTGTATGTCCCATTTAAAGTAGCAATCAACAGTCACGCCCAAATAAACGTATTCGTTTACTAGCTCAAATTAAATTTTAAAAATTTTTTTTGTATTATACCACACCCATTTCAAATAATGTAATCATGCAGGAAAATAAATCAATACATTATCTAGCAAAGTTATGTATAAGAATTTTAATTTAAGTTTCAATAAAATCATTAAAAAATATGTACGTACATGTGTTTCTTGACGAAAATTGGTCCATTTGTGTATTTATTTGCGCACTTACAAACTAATATATTTCAGATTTTTTTAACATTCTTATTAAATTTAGACATTACTGAAAAATGATAAATACTTGTAATCAAAAAAAAACTACAAAAAGTACACTATTTTAATAGTTTTATCATCACGCCTTTCAGCATTTTTGGATGAAGGTATAAATTAAAGCTAATTTGGATTGAAATAAATTCGATATTGAGTTATAATTTTAAAAAGCTGGTACGAAGAATAATCAATCTTTCTCATTGTAACCGCCCTGCACGATCGGAAGAACAACTTTCGACTAAATGTGGATTTTCGTCCGCTGGCTGGTTAAACGCTCTTAAGCAATAGAATAACTAAATTACTTTAGGTTCCTCTGTGCAAAACTAGTCTATATGTATGTCATGTATACGCATGCTTGTGCACGCGTATGGATACATATATGTATGTGAGGGTGTATGTGTTTGTGCATGTATGTATGCATGCACACATATAAAACATAAACAAGAATTATGTTTTTGAGTATGATCTATAATCTTGTGCATAACTTTCCTCTTTTCTTTTCTATTTTCTAGTTTCCTTAAAAAAGTAATAATAATAACATTTCTCAATTTAAACTTTCTACTTTCTCTTTCCAATTTCCACCATGTTTATATTATACTAGCTGATCCGGCGAACTTCGTACCGCCTCAGAATCAAAAACTGTTGTCAACTTATTAGCTGAATTGATCTAAATTGTTTCTCCCTGCGTATACCATACCTTGATCTAAATTGTTTCTCCCTGCGTATCCTTTCCACTCTCGCGTTTCCTCTCCCTCTCCCCACTTCACTTCTCCCCTTCCCCCGTCCCGCTAACCCCCCTTCCTGAGTTCCTTTCCCCCCTCCCCCTCTATAAATGTAATTTACATATACCTAAGTAAATTTGAACCGCTAAAAACAAATTGGCAATGCCTACGTTGCTTATAAGATAATTAAACTCTGATATCAGTAGCAGAATTCGTGCAACCACTTTCATGTATTGAAATTATTAAGATCATATCCGTAATATTATTTATTATCCGTTGCTTTGTAACTGTGAATGAATACAGTTTTACAAATTGCTGTACAAAGCAGTACAATTATTGTGTGAATGGGTACCATAATTACATTAATAAGCACCATAATTGCATTAAAAAAGCATATTCTTAAAAGGTAACTACCACTGTCCTTGGGTGAAACTCAACGGTATTAGGTTAGAAGCTTGACTAAACCCTGCTGTCTTTTCCGTTAATTACTTGCTAAATGATAAAACGGTTCCATGACAACTAAGAATCATGTAATTTCAACACCCCTTTGAAAGTCATTAAAAATCTTAAAAAAATAACACATAATCTAACCCAACGCAACCTATTTAACCATTTTTCACGTTTAATGCCTTTTCAGAGGAGGTATTGAAGTTGCAAGATTCTGAGTTCTCCGGTCGCTGATAAAACAGTTATTGTTTAGATGATAATGAAGAGTATTATTACGGGCTCCATAGTAAACACACTCCCATTTTGTTTGTTTTAGTTATTTTTATTAGTGTTTTGTTGGTATTCGTTTTTTTAACCCTTTGTTTTATAAATACAATAGGATTCCAAACAAACTTATTTATATTTTTTCTAATTTGTAAGCGGGACAAATCAGTGCCTTCAGACCTAAGAACTGGGACCGAACCGGACTCCAGCAGGGATAAAAAAATAAAAATAAAGTGCAAGTCATTGTTTAAATTTTTTTTTGTAAAAAAATTCAAAATAAATATTATTCGCTTTTCTCTGTTTTTTACATAAAAAATCCCTCCCCCCATGTCATCTTTAGGGATGCTGTGGGGAGGTTATTTTCAGAGAAAGGATGGAGAGGAAGTTCTGGGAAGGAAAAAGGTAAGAGGGGTGGGTAGAGGTAAGAGATGTAAAAACAAAGAAAACTGTTGCTATTTTAGAATTATTTCATCGAAACTTTAATTTTTCACATTATTAGTCTTGTGAGAAATTAAATACATTGGCACACTACTTTTGTCACAATAAGTTGGCAACATGCTGTGCATGGAGGCGTTTAGTATCAGATGCATTTAAATATTGTATTTGCCTACTTTATTGAAGTCCAAATATGTTGCTCGTTGTGTACTCGATTGAATTTAGTAGGCGTTCACTTACTAAACCAAGTTAGTATTTAATTGATTTGGAACTTCTAATTAGGTAATACGACTTTTACCCAACACAATGAGAAAGATGTAGATATGTAAGTATGAACCCAGAAATTTCAACGTGATTACTGTGTTTTTACTTACAGCGTTTGTTCTCACCGACAGCCGTGGAATTACGATAACATCAAAAAAAATTATAGACTTTCTTTATCACGAAAAAAGAGTAAAATTTCATCATCATCATTATCATTATATAGTATAAAATGAAGTCGTTCAAAATGTATTTGCGCGTTAATCTTTTAAACTACGCAACGGATTTTCATACTGTTTTCACCAATAGATAGAGTGATTGAAGAGGAATGTTTATATGTATAATACATGTAAATTATATTAGAGAAAAGCCGAGAAATTCAAAGAAAACATATTTTTGTGCGATTTAAAACGGCTGGTGGGCCGTACTATAGTCACTTTTGAAATTCGTTCTATGGAAGAAATTGGAAAATAGATGTCCTAGAGTAAGTAGGTATTTAATTTTCCCTTTTCAAATATCCAGTGTTGCATTGCAAGCATTGTATAATTAGTGGCGAGTTAATTAGTTTATATGTATAATACCTACATGCTTATTATAGTAAAAAGCCGATAAATTCAAATATTCAATTCAAGCAGCGGGCAGCGGGCAGCTGGCAAGCGGGTGGAGTGGATTTTATAAAGATTGAGTAATGGCGTTGTGTTTTGTTAGCTACAGCAACTTGTGGCCGGGTCTGCTAGTTATCCAATAAAAAGCATAAGAAATTCGGTAATAAAGGCTTCCCATATTCAAATATTTTTTGTAGCCAAATCAATTTGTTTTTATCAAATTTCTAAACATGGCCACATTGGCCACCCTACATGTTAACATTATAATGTATTAGCTGCCCTTAGGTTTAGTAGGTACCCATTACCTATAAGAAATACCTATATTTTTTTAATCTTAACATGTAAAAATGGCGACCCAACAGTTATTTACCAATTCTAACATAACAGATATTCAGTTCGACTTCGAAAATGCCTTAATAATAAGTTGGTATGAATATCAAATAAATTTACATACTGGATACGCGCCATAAAATATATTTAAATACATTTGGGCATTAATCCCATTTAAATTAATAATTTATGCTATGGGACTATGGGGGCGCCATCTATGGTGGTTGTATTATATTGAATTTCCTTATGTGACATTGAAATGCAGTGAATTCATGCATTTTCTTACCTCTGTGGAGCAAGCAATTACTTCCGACGTGAGTGTTGGTGAAAGCCAATAGATGTCAGTCCTAATCAAATCATTAACCCATAATTGAATTATTGTTGTGAGGTTTCGGCACGTACGATTAATGTGCAAAATTCATATTCATTGTGTGAACTTTCTTCCTGTGATAAACATCTGTTGAGATTGTGCAATACCGCCTTGGCAAAATCAATATATGAAGGAAACTAGTGTCGTTTGTCTGGACATCGTGTGAGAGCTGCATTCGCTGAGTGAGTATTTGTTTTGTTTTCACTGAGGATTTTGGAATTGCTGTATAATCTGTTTAGTGTCGCATAGGGAAGAGTTCATCTTTCATTAATTTACATAGGGTAGTATTCCCTCGTGACTGGGGCTATTTACACGCCCCTACACAAACATTGTCGATTTTTTTGTGCTTGTGCGCTGGTACATACATTCACTAAATAGAGAAGTAGATTTTTCCTTGATGCATTTTAATAATAATAATAATAATATTAATGGTCCCGAATGTGGGGAGGTGAGTGCAATCCCACACATCCTATATAGAGTGTAAGTACATACATAAAACACAAAGATATTTATAAAATATGGTAAAAAGAAGAAAAAAAAAATACATGTAAATAAAAAAATAAAATAAAATAAAAAAGCAGTAGGCATCATTAGACAAAAGTTCTTCACAAAAATTTTTAAAAAATTAAACTTTAATTGGGCTCGTATTAGTCCATCGGGTCTGGGATTATGGGAGCCAGTCTCTTTCTCCAATGTTCTTCTAAGCTCGATCCTGAAGTCAAACGGATTCTATTATGAGAATATTTCTGGAGTGGTTTATCTTTCCGATCAGTCCTGTAATCCTGGTTCTTAATAGAGCTTTAAATCCTGGAACTCGCCCTTTTGTAAACATTGAGGAGGCGCTGCAGTGCCTAGGGATTGCAAATATCAGACGGTAATCATTGTTATATTGCACCCGAAGCCTTTTCATGGTTATTTTTTTGAAGGTTGCCCAAAGCTCGCATGCGTACAGGGTGGTGCAGAAGGCTAAAGAAGAGCGTCCTTTTTACCCGTGGACTGCATAGCCGAAATCTTCTACTGAGCATGTTGCATTTTATGCTAAGTACGCGCCTCTGCCTGTCAATATCTTCGTCATCTGTTAATTTATTGATGATGATATGTCCTAGATATTTGGTAGATTTTACTGTTTTTAGGAGTTCGCCGTTCAAAAAGACGGGGGGAATATTT
Organism: Limnephilus marmoratus; assembly: GCA_917880885.1. Taxonomy (NCBI): domain Eukaryota; kingdom Metazoa; phylum Arthropoda; class Insecta; order Trichoptera; family Limnephilidae; genus Limnephilus; species Limnephilus marmoratus. Next base: position 4,546,063 of record OU862927.1, on the reverse strand, counting down.
TTTGGGCCGTCCCCCTGTTTTATGACCAACAGTGCTGTTTTTTTCGCATTATAGATCTTGTTGGTTTCGTGTGCGAATTCTTCACAGATCTTCAGAAGGATTCGTAATCCCCTTATTGACGGTGCCATCAGAAATATGTTGTGTAATTAGTTATAACGTATTTTCATGAAAGCAACTGCACATTGTATATAAGTACGCCGGGGGACCAATTGTCGGCGGATTAACTGACATGGAATGACAGATTATTTGCTTCTTTATGATTCTTTACATATCCCTTACGCACAGCCCGCTCGTCTACACTTATTTATTATATATTTCAACCAATTTACACAAAACCTTGACAAATTATACACTTAAACCTTCCTCATAAATAACTCTATCTATTGGTGAAAACCGCATGAAAATCCGTTCAGTAGTTTTTGAGTTTTTCGCGAACAGACAGACAGACAGACGCGGTGGAGGGCTTTAATTTATAATATGAGAGATAATACCTACAATAACTATCATCATTTAATTAAAAAAGTTTATTTTGAAACAAATTCTGTTTTGATGAGTTTTACTTTACATGTACATTTGTTATTTAAATTTTATTTTTTTGCCATTCGTTAGCAAACTTAAAACAAACTTAAAAAATCACGTGAAAAAAAAATACATAAAAATGATCAAAAATGGACTTTAAAAATACAAATTGTATAAATCAAAAGTAAAAAGAGGCTATCGTAAATAAAATATCTCCTTAAAGGATAGATATGTACAAATATACATTTGCATACCTTCACATGTACACACATAAATATATGCATTCATACAAACATTTATAAAATATATATCTACACATGTATATACACATACGTACATTAAAATAAGTATATAAAATTTAAAAAGAATTGTTGTAAATTATTAAAAGGTTGGAAAAGTATAAAAAATAATGGAATAAGTACACATAATTTCGTAAAAACAAAAATATTGTTAAGAACTTTAAAATTCTTAAAATCCTATATATCAGAAGAGTACGATCTATCGTCATTCGTGTCTTGTGTATGAACGGTTATAAATTAAATAGGAAAAAAAAGAGATTTCTTACAATCAAACTGATTGATCAGTTTTGTAAGATTTGTAATATAAAATATTGTACTAAAACTGAATAAACGTACTTAAATAAATAAAAATATTGCCGAAGGAATCTGTCAACTAATCTGTATTTAGTTTCCCAACACTTCTAAAGTTGTATTGATCATTTGAAACAGATACAACATTTAGAAATAAAGAATAAGAGTCAATCAAAAAATATCAATCGAAAACTCCCACAAAATACTTTAGTTGCTATTCTTATATCCTCATTTCACATAGTTGAATTTATTATCCGTTAGTCATCAAATTTCCACTGCAGTTACAACGCATTAATGTCCGATAAATTGCCTTCCACGGCCTTGAGAGAAATAGCTTCACTGGCGATTAGTTTCTTCGAATTATCTAGAATCTAGAACAGGGATCGGCAAATGGCCAATCGCGATCACAATGTTATTAAGATTCACGGTCACGACCATAAAAAACTTATTGAAAATTTCAGATGGCTTGGGCGATTGGTTTTGTGCCTTTCATCTAGGGCTCCCAAACTTATTTTTAGCCTTATTGACTTTTAAGAAGAATCTTACGAAAAAAAATTGCCGTTATTTTTTATGTAATGGCAAACACGAGGCTTTTTTTTACATGAATACCGCACAAGAGTCCACAACAAATTATTCCACAACAAACATAAATCGATTTCGAAAGATTGTTCTTTTATCTAGTAAAGGCATGTTTTTTTGAGAAAAAAATCTTTATTTTTAGTTTAATAAGGTTATACCGTGGGTTGTTGGCAGATTTGTTAAATTTTCAAACAAAATTTTGTATTATACAACATACATTTCAAATATTATGCAGTAAAATAAATCAATAAATTATCTGTGAAAGCTAATTTTCATTAGTTCAAATAAAATCTTTAATAAAAAGATCCGAGCACGTGTTTTATGAAGAAAATACTTCAGTTTGTCTATTTCTTTACAATCTTACAAACTAATATATTTGAAAAAAAAATAACATTTTTATTTTCCTTAGTCGTAATTGAAAAATTATAAATACTTATGATCAAAAAATAATTACAAAAAGTACATAATTTTAATAGTTTTATCATCATACGTTTAAGCACTTTTGAATATAGGTATACATCAAAGCAAAGTCTTATTGAAATATAACCGATATTGAGTTATTATTTAAAAATGATGGTACGGAGAATAATTAATCTTTCTCATCGGGACCACCCTGTACAGTTGCAAGGGTACAATCGCAATGAAGAGTTTTATTATGAGCTCTATTTGTAAGCACGGTGTCGGTTCGTTTGTTGTGCTATTATTTTTTAAAACCCTTGGTTTTATAAATACAATAGGGTTAATAATCAAAAATACAGCGCATCTTTCTATGTCACTTCTCCAACTCCTTTTGACGAACAGTTTTGAATATAGGCATCGCAAAAAGATCTCTTGTTATGATGTTTCCAGCCCATGTGTGTCGGCGGTTATCCCAAATCGTCAGTCCATTTTATCTGTGAATGGCCTCTGTAATGTTCTTCAACCATGAGAACCTTGAATCTCAGCAGGAATGGATAATTGATTGTTAGTCGATATTAGAAGAAAAATTGTTTGGTCTATCTTCAAATCTCCCTTTTAGAACCATTAAATCCATTTTTTGTGTACCAGTGAATGTCATATTTTTTAAAACAAACACAAATAATGATATATTTTTTTTATTTTTTTATTTTAACTTTATGAGTTGTTTCTTCAAATTGCAATATTTTAAATAAATGAAGACAATGTAAGCGAAACGTGTGTCAATATGTTTTTCTGATTTTTCTGTTTCCAGATTTTCGATTGAGTTTCGCTTACATTGTCTTCATTTATTTAAAATATTACAAATTATGATTTTTATTTGCTTTTGTACCTTATATTTTATGTTTTCCTGATTATATTTATGACTATTTTCCTGAAAAGCACGTTTATTAAAAAAAATTGAAGTGATTAAAATATTTAAAATCATGTCTCTGTGTGTCTCAGCGTACACATCTAAACATGTAGAAATTATTGTTTCTTTATTGGTCCCTTATTTTTTCCTACACCATTCATCCGATTGCGAGGAAACTTTGGTGAGTTATTGTGCGCACGCCCCCAAAGATTTCTATATGTAAAGGGAGCTCTTATTGGGCGATATGAAATTTGCATAAATATTTTAACAATAAGCGGCGCGCGAATTGTTTGGAAAATGTTTGTAGGTATTTCATGTAGCTTAGCGGCAGGGAAGGAAGGTGGAAGAAGAAATTCGCGGGTGGGATGAGCGGAGAAGGTGGAAGGGGAACGCACGAAGGATACATAGTAGCAGTAGGGGATAGCAGGGGTAAATTTCAATAATACATGCTTCTTACGCGGACATCTGTACCTATATGGCTGTTGGAAAACCTTTTGGTTTTTTTGTTTTTTGTTTTATTTTTTTTTTTTTTTTTTTATTGTTATCAAGTTTAATTTGTAGAACTGCATTTTAGTTTATTTTTTTAAAATTATGTAATCAATAATATTATTATTAAATTAACAAAAACAGTTTATTTTTAAACAAGTTCAGCTTATTTTCTTTTGTTTATTTTTAAACAAGGCATTATCAAACTGTGACAGTTTGATAGCCTCCAGAAGGCGAAACAGCTGTCACGCGTAATAATAATTACACGGCAGAACTTGTTTAAAAATAAACTATTTTTATTAATTTAATACTAATATTATTGATTATATAATTAAAAAATTTCCGTCTGGTTCGTACACGAATAAACCAAAAGGTTTTTTTTTTTTTTAAATTTTTTAATTATTGATTATATAATTAAAAAATTAAAAAAAAAAAAAACCTTTTGGTTTATTCGTGTACGAACCAGACGGAAAAACAAAAAATATTTTGTATCCACTTAAATAAAAAGAAATAAAACGCACAAACTTTTTAATTTGAGTGGCAATGCAACGCATGCCGGGTACTCGCTGGTAAATAATAAAATAAAAATTAATATCTTAAAATCAGTCATTTAAGGGTTAACATCTTTTATGATTGTCAACCCCTGATGACATGAAAAGAGATCGGTATAAAAATAATCCGGTCACTTTTTATAACATTATTTCTGGTTATTCATTAAATATTATGATGCATACCTAATTATTACACAACACAAATTATTAAGTTGCTAAGAGAACGGTTGTCCACTTCCTATGACTCAAAATCATAACTGCCGTTTAATTTTATTATGTTAAACAATTTTTTGTTTATTTTTCTAACATTCCTACGCTCATTTCAGAAGGCTTTATGCATAGGTGTAACCCGCAATAATTATATTAATTAAATGACCTTGTATCAGATAAGTCCCAGACAGATTTGCATACTGAAGTAATTATAATATTTTTTTAACTGTTTCAGTTAACTGCCTAAGTGGTCTATTAAAAACGCTTCGTATTTATAATACCTTTCTGTACACATTAATGGTAAGAATAAGAACTTAAACACTTAAGCGTCGCTCAAATCTTGTTTGTTCAAAAGACCGTTTTAGTTTTGGTGCAATCTCCACTTTAAAATTAAAAATTAAGTTTAAAAAATGATAGTTAATCACTTAACTAAGAATTATTTAAACTAATGAGTCCTCTACCTTCACGGAAACAGCTTTAACTTAAACACCTATCGTAATGTTTCATGGAAATTGTGAAAGACATCTTTCTCCTCCTGTAAAATTTTCTAATGGTCTATTGAACAAACAAGTACTAAGGCGACCACGACGTGAGGTGGTTTTTTTCAGTAACTTCACATAGGAGGCCCATGAGGAAAATAATTTCATTTTCTTTTTAAGGATAGGAAGGAGAGGAAGTTCTGAGGAGTAAAAAGGTATGTAGGAATCTAGGGGTCAGTGTGCCAGGAGTGACGGATGTACGAATCCATCCCTCCCACTGCAGTGCAAGACGATGTGTGGAGATAAACTAGCTGGAGAGATCAAAAGGTCTCTTTAAATGGCTTCTCCCGATCCGACCCGCCAGGCAACAGGTGGGCAGTCGCATCCGCCGCCAAGATCTGAACACACCTTACCCGATGAATCCATGCATCCCTGCTAAGACACCAAACGTGGCGAAACACTTTGGCAGTGGTGTTGGTTATCCAATAAATGTTTCGCCCACCAAAATTGATATATATATACTTATAAACATGTTTTAAATTTTACACAACCGATAATCAAAATGACAACCTAAAAATTAAAATAATACGTTTTTTTTATTTAACAACTTTTTGCAATTATTGTCGTGACATTGTCACAAAATTATACAATTTAATGAACATTGTTCATTTTACACGAATATTTCTAAAATATTGTGTAATTGGACATAATTTTTTACTTTAACTAATAATAGATAATAAAATGATATTATTATTTGAAACTTGTTTTTTTGTAAAACAACAATCGATTCTATATTAATTCAATGTTAATCCAAAATTCCTATGCTAACTTGACTATTACAGTTAATATCAACGAAACAACACTGCGTTAGCTGCAAGTTTAAGACAATATTTTTTTTTTAAATAAAGACAAACATTCCCGGCTTGCGAATAACCTGACAATGTTTAAAATTCTCCTACTACCACCACAGTAAGCGGAAGATATTGTTTGTATCGTGAAGGAGGGCTTAGACAGCCGAGGAATTGAACACGGGACGCCTTGGTGGGACCCTAACGCGATACCATCTCGTCCACTGACCGGTTATAAAACTATGAGTATTGTAGGATAAAAAAAACAGTTTAATTTTTAATCGATTTATTCCTATAATTTGACAATTAAAATATTTAGGCTAAAAGGGAAAATATGCTGGGTATAATATGTACATGTGAATAAATATAATATTTACAAAGGAGAAAGAAAGGGTAATATAATACATACATATATACTGATAGACTATTGAAGGAAAAAGAAACAGGTAATACGATAATTGCAACCAAATATCAACATGATACTCGCTATCAACACAAAGAAAGACAGGTGTTTTAGATTTTAAGGATAGGGGGATGTTAAGGCTTAATGAGAAGCAGCAGCTACGGCAGCGTAGTGAGCGGCCTTGGCGTGAGCAACTTCGGGGGTATCTACAACGCGTCCATCATGAGCCAGAGGGGCGGCTCCATGGGCGTAAGAGCCATGGGAGTAAGCAACATGGGCGGGGGCGGCAACGTGAGCGTATCCAACGTGGGCAGGGGCGGCTCCGTAAACGGAAGGAGCGACATGTGCGTAACCAGCATAGGCGGCAGGCACGGCGTGAGCACCGTAAGCGGGAGCAGAGTAAACATGGGCTCCGGAAGAAGCCTGGGAGATAGCGGCGAAGTGGGCGGCCTTAGCGTGGGCAACTTCGGGGGTATCTACGACACGACCGTCATGACCGATGGGGGCGGCTCCATGAGCGTAAGCTCCGGAGTAAGCTCCGGCGTAGGCGGAAGCACCGTTGTATCCGTTGTTGTAGTGACCGTTGTCCTGGCTTTCGGCAAGACCTTCTCCCTTCCACTGTCCATCTTCACCGTTGTAAGCGGGGGCGGAGTAAGCACCGTTGTAAGCACCGTTGTAAGCACCGTTGTAAGCTCCGTTGGAAGCGGCGGCAACAGCGGCGTTGTGGGCGGCCTTAGCGTGAGCTACCTCGGGGGTGTCTACGACACGTCCGTCATGACCGATGGGGGCAGCTCCATGAGCGTAAGCTCCGGAGTAGGCTCCAGCGTAGTTGGAGGCACCGTTGTAGGCACCATATCCATGGTCGTACTGTCCATTGTCCTGGCTCTCGGCCAGACCCTCTCCCTTCCATTGTCCCTCATCATTGCTGATGTAGTTAGCGGAGACCACGGCTCCCACGCACAGGAAAGTGAAGATCTGAAAAGCAAGATTTATTATTTATTACTGCATGGCGACATTTTGTAACTAGGTATTCAAAATGGTTGTTTATTGCGCTAATCATATTATTATTATCTTCTCCAAAATTTAAACTCACCAGGGCGTTCATGTTGATTGCTTTGCGTGAGCCTTTTCTGAGATGAAAACTGCTTGTGCCGTGTGGGGAGTCTACACACAGCCTTTATACTCACTGAAAGCCTTCTGGATGGTGGGAGTTGGGAGTGAGGTGTTCATATTTAATATAATATACTCCGTATGAAACGTATCAATAATCAATTTCAGTCAATCCAGTTTTTTGGGTTTGAATAACTTACTAACTATTTTTTGTAGGATATCGGATTACATAGAGAGACTATTGAAAAAATTGCACGTGTTTTTATGACAGATTTAGAATATTGAATTAGGTATAGAAATAATTACTTCCTACTTCCGAACAGACCTACAATCATGTAGATTCGTAGAGCAGTGGGCACGCGTGAGCGTTTTTGTAGTCTTACATCGAATAAGACGAGTTAAAGCTAGAAATTATTTGAGTTCAACGAAATATTGAATGCCTAAATTCACCACAAAACAATAAGTTTTCATTTATCACCAACGAAACCTACGAAGGATTTTCGCAATCTTCTTGAGACATGTGTTGAAACTCCTCAAATCTGCTGAAATTCAACGTCGATTTTAGAAATAACATCTAATCGAATTCCATGATGTAAACACAACAGTGAGTGGGTATTATTCTAATGATGTGACAGGTCTGTGTCGTAACACAATAATAATATCAAGTTGAATAATTATATATACCCCATCCTAACTGACCTATATATTTATTTATTTATCTATATAAGGTATGTTTACATTACATTATTCGATGCCTGTCTCACTAGGGTATACCTGTATTGAGACAGGTGTAGAGGTACATAAATGAATATCATACATAAGAATATTTAATTATAAGTAACATAAGAATATTTAAGGTAAAATACATACTGATTTATACCTACAATTAAAATAGAAAGATGATTTTTTAAAGTGTGGGTAAATACCATAAGGAGAGCATTATATAGATGAAGGAAGAGATGAATAAAGTAGTAAATCCTGTCAAATCTATATAGGGAGTTATATTATACATATAGGATTTTACTATTTTAATTTCTTTAATATGGGTAAGGACATACGTAAGATGGTAATTCTGTCTATTTTTAATCTATTTTACAGATTGTAGCAGTAGTGTGACGTTCAATACTTATAAAATCCATTTCTTTATATCTTGTTTGAATTTGGTCATTGATTCGGTTTGTCTAATCGTAGCTGGTAGTTTATTGTGAAGTTTGCAAGCTATGTATTTAAAGTTTAGTGTTTTTGTCCGAAGGTGGTTTTAGAAAAGGGAGTTTGGAGAAGTTCTTTATTTTTGGCTCGGGTATTGTGTATCATTTGTGTTGGTGTGTATAGGATTTTGTTGTTTTTATGTGTATATCCTTTCCGGATCCTAATAAGTGCCCTACTAATAATTATGCATTTCCAATAGTACTTAAGTTGCTGATTGTATTTTTTTTTATTCCTTTATTATTTTTTATACATTTTTAACATTTTTTAAATTGAGTTCCGATAAATTTTAAACTGATCAATATAATTGACTAAAATCGAGAAAGGTGAACACAAAATGTACACATTTTCACAATATATAAACATACGTATACACATATTTTTACATACATTTTTAGAAAAAATATTGTTAATTACATGTGTAAAAAAATAAAGAACCGAGAGAAAGAAAAAAATAATAATAATGGAAAAACATTTAAAAAAAAAACAGAAAAACGGAGATTAGTACAAAAGCGTTATATCACGTAACCATTTTTTTAGCATACATCTTCTGATAATAAACAATTCACAGCTTTTTATTGACGTGGGTAACATGTTATATATTTTGGGATATGCATGTATATACAAGGTATTCTAGAGTTCTTTGACCATATTAATTTAGGTATCAGTTAATTACAAGTCCATCGTTTGCAGTTGTCTGTATTATGAACATCTACCCAGTACCGGATTATCCCTAAGGCAGAGTAGGCAACTGCCTAGGGGCCCCGCATCGGCTAGGGGCCCCGCGTTCCGAGAAAAAATGACTTGCTGCAATTAGTGAACAACGAAGTTTCGGAAAAAGCCAGCTTTCAAGATATTTTAATTTTTTTTCTTAGGAACATTAACAGGTTAATAACATTAGGAACACGTATTAAAGAAAACAACAAATTATGATAATTAGGTTATAACCCAATAAATAACTAATGTTCACATCATGCACAAATAATGAATAAAAAGTCTGTAATTAAAACAAATGTATAAACATAGTTAGCTTAAGGAAAATTCAACATACTAATTGTTTCAAATGGTTTTACATAAAATGCTGTATCTCTGTCAATTTTTAGAATTTCTTGTAACATTTGGTGAGAGCATTTTTAACAAATGCGTCTTTCAGAAAATGAAATAAATTTTAAAAAATTACAAAAGTATTTTTTACAGTGTCCTGGTGCCTTAAGGGGGGGGTGAGGTTTTAAAGGCGAAATAAAGGCATATTGTCTTAATTTTATTTTGAGATATGAATAGTGTTGGTGTTATTTATTTTATACACACTTTATAGTATAACATCTGAAATATGTTTGAAAAAAAAATCAATAAATAAGTCCGTGAGAGCGAATCTACGGAGGCGCCTCGAAAAAAAGTTGTTATGCTGTGAACTCCCATAACTCGTCACCAGATCATTTGAAACAAAAAAAAAATCGAAATGCGTTTAAAAGGTAATATATTTTTTTTTAATTTTTGGCAGCATTTTGAAGTGAAAAACGCGATTTTTGCTAAAAAATTTCGGTGAATTTGTTATTATAAAATGGTAAAAAAAACTCCCTCTGACTACCTGTTGTTTTATGTGTAGAAATTGTGTACAAAATTTCAAAAGCACCGTTCGAGTCAAGTCAAGATTTTGAGTTATGATGTTCACGGACTTCAGCGAGGAAACCGATTTAAATTTTTTATACTCGAAATATTTTGAATCGTGCATGATGGCCGGTCGCTTGAAATGCTACATTCAGAAAAAAAGTTTTGAAACCTTACCCCCCCCCCCCCCCCCCCTAAAGTCTTGTTAAGGATTTGATCAAGGGAACAAGGAGGCCTTCAACCCCCCCCCCCCCCGTTAGTCCGCCATTGGTAAAGGGGCCCCGTGACGTGCATTGCCTAGGGGCCCCGACATGGTTAATCCGGCCCTGCATCTACCATTAGATTATTGCGTTCATATTGCGATGTACGCTTACTCGCAATTTTAAGCCACAATAGGTACGGCGTCAACAGAATAAATGTACAGAGTTTTATAGTAAAGATTTTGGTACATCATGCCTTTGTTGTTATACGTGTGATGTATTGTTGTTACTTGTATTATTGTCATGAACTATACCTGCTCTCAATTCAGAGGTTCTTAGTGAAATAATAAAATAAAGATGAATAATAGTAAACAAAACAAATTTCCACTATTTCCAGGCAACGCTTCGATACAGCAGACAGAACGCCCGTTTCAACATTAATAGATGCAACACCAATTCCAATCAAAATGAATTTATGAAAAGAATATCTATCTGCCACAATAATAAACTTGCAAATATAAATATAAATGCTGATATATTCATTGCTAGTTGCTATCGTTTCAGAATTTCATTGTATAACATCCTTAGCGCGAATAATACAAATTCCTGATGAGTAAATTAATTGCACCTATCATTTTCATTTCACTTGCGCGGCAACAATACCTCATCCTTCTCTTCCCCTTAAACGTCACAACACTAATACCTATTTCCCAATCTATCTTGGTATAGTTATAATCACAAATATATTGTTAATGCATTATGAACTCTATGTTTGTTATTCTTCAACTTTTATTATTTTTTTTCAAAATTTGTTACGCCATTCAAAGGCATAAATTCTTTCTCCCTGTATGCCCATTCTCATGCGTCCCCGTTCCCCTCCCCCCCCTTTCCTTCCTGCATTTTCCTTCCACCTTTCCAGCATTCCACCTCCCTCGTCACCCCTCCCGCGAACCCCACATCATTCGTTACTCTCCCCCTCCTGCCTTCCCTCCCTGAAGCAAAATATATAAGTCTTTAAATCACTAATTAAACAACTGCTTGATCAACCAAACACTAATTATAAGTTTTAATTTCAAAGAAAGAATTTCTACGTATATTTTTTGATTACAATGTACTAATTAGTAAAAATTGATCAAGTCTTAATTATAATTTTATGTACTTTATTTCAAAATTAATCACTTAACTCCATCATTAATTAACAAAAAATAAATTATAAATTAATGTAGTCTTATTGATTGCACATATCCTCTTAAAATATTTCATCAACTTTTGAACTGAAATGTAAGCGATTATTGTCGTAAAATAACATTATGTACCTACTCCTGCAATATTATCAGTTAATCCCATTGTCAGAATCAACTATATATACTTACCATCTCAACACCTACCTATTAAGAGAAATGCAATAATATTATTTTTATTTTTACTACATCTATTGTATATTATTACTTTTAAAATATCTATACTACATGTATATCTAATTTAGCAACTGCCACGTTAGTATATTTCTTTATTTAATATTTTGTTTTTATTCATAAGTTTTATTTGTTTCTTAATTTAAAAAAAAAAAATATATATATAAGTATATCTTATTTTTTTTTTATCTTTTTTCTGTAATGACACGACTCCCCAATTTAAACACGAGAAATTTTTTCTCTTTTAAATTGGGTAGATTCATTAACAAGAAACTATTTTATTTGTAATTATTTATAAGAACCATGTATTTTCCTTATGTAAATCTGTTATATGTATGTATATTTCAAATAAAAAAAAAAAAAAAAAAAAAAATATGAAATACACACATTTTCAAACCACTCGCACACCAAATATAGTAATTTTTTCATGGAAATTTCATAATGCCAGAGCTTTATATTTATGTAGAAATACTATACTGCTAAAATGCAAGGTTCTGTAAAAATTTTGAGTCAGTCCATCGATTACTCTCCGAGATTTTCGGACCCAAACGTACGAAACCTACATTTTTATACTTATAGATGTAGTTTTGCTTTTTTAATATTTAGCACCTATCTGTGAAAATTATTAACTGTTTTTTTATTATTTGAATACCTTACAAAAATCCCATCTGCTCCCGTCTGGAGCCAGTAAGACTACGGCATCCCCAGTTGGGGTATTTTGTGAGGCTGAAGGTAGTGGGTAGGGAGATGAGATGGGGCAGATAAAGGTGGGGAAGTACCAGGCTATTCCGATCTGGTCACCAAACACGGCTAAAAGCCATTTTCAAGCAACTTTTCAATTCTGAATGCTGGTCTTACACCAAGGCGATACTGAGAGTATCTTCCACTCTGGATCGTGCTGCAAATATACTAAATGTTATAGTTAAATAATTTATTGTCAAATACCACAATTTTTTTACTTATTTATTTATTTCATTAATTTAATTATACTTTTTATTACAGTAATGACATATTGCCCATCTCACTAGATGTGAAACGCCCGTGTTGAGATGGCAATTTACAGAGTGGTTGTTATCTCGACTTGGGGGCGGGAATGGGTACCGCCGCACCGGGAATCTTTATTTACCACCCCAAGTGGTTCGTTACATTTGGTGACTTAGCAGGGGTACCCGGGATCGTGGGGTGAGGTTTGTCTAGGTCTTGGAGGCGGATGACCAGGACCACTGAATCCCAGATTCCTACCCACCCCTTAAAAACTTTTCCTTCCCAGAACTCTGCTCTCCTTTCCTTTCCTAAAAAAAACCCTCCACACAGCATCCCCAAAGATATCATAGGCCCTGAAAGAAATTATTTTCCTCAAGGCCTCCTGTGTGAAGCTCATGTAAAAAAAAAATCTAGTTTTTTGTTTATATCATATGACAATGACAGTTATAAAAATAAGATAAAATCAGTAGTTTTCTACATTAAACAATTCAAGTATGAATGCAGAAGATTAAGACATAATAATTTTGAAGCAATTAATCAAATAAAATTGATTTCTGTATTGTGAGTCGAGAGTCTTACCCCTCGACCACGGAGGCCGTCAATTCTAGATCAGTTCGTGGCATTCTTTATACTGTTACGGACTTTTTGATAGCGAGATATTGTTTCTTGTTTAATATAACTACCGCATTTTTTCTTGACTATATTATTATATTCATGTGAAACAAATTAACTACCTACATGTTGACCTCGTGGAAGCTTGTGAGTACATTTTAATTACGTACCTGCGTATTGTACATTTATCTCGTTACGCCTATAAAGGTCGTTTATAATATTTTTTGTCGCATGGTAACCGTATTTAAAATTAATAAGAACAAATTAATGACAGATAATGAGGTGATTATTTTAAAATAGTAATTAGGTTCGTTAATAAAACCACGCCCGAAATGAAAGAATTGAATTTCAAGTTTAACTTCTTTTGTAGTTATGTTTTTTTTTTGTATTTTTCCGGTCCAGACGTCTGTCTTTGGTATTTTAAATAATTGCCTTCATCTGATTTCTATATTTAGTTGACCTCAACGGTGTAGGAGTTAGTACTCGTATTATTAACTTTTGGAAATGTTGAATCTTCATCATCATTATCATCATCATTACATAGTATAAAATGAAGTCGCTCAAAATGTATGTGCGCGTTAATCTTTTAAACTACGCAACGGATTTTCATACGGTTTTCACCAATAGATAGAGTGATTGAAGAGGAATGTTTATATGTATAATACATGTAAATTATATTAGAGAAAAGCCGAGAAGTTCAAAGAAAACATATTTTTGTGCGATTTAAAACTGCTGGCGGGCCGTACTATAGTCACTTTTAAAATTCGTTCTACGGAAGAAATTGGAAAATGATGTCCTAGAGTAAGTAGTTATTTGATTTTTCCTTTTCAAGTATCCAGTGTTGCATTGCAAGCATTGTGTAATTAATGGCGAGTTAATTAGTTTTATTCAATTCAGGCAGCGGGCAGCAGGCAAGCGGGTGTTGTGGATTTTATAAAGGTTGGGTAATGGCGTTGTGTTTCGTTAGCCACAGCAACGTGTGGCCGGGTCTGCTAGTAATATATAAAACAAAGTCGGGTTAGTTACACCATTTAAGTCCTATAATTTCAAAACCCGCTATATCCGATTTTTTGACGAAATGATCTGAGTATGACATCTAGTTCACATTTATGCGAGGAACAAGACTAACATAAAATTGAGTTTTAAAATCTCCCTTATCACGACCAAAAAATATGTTAAAACTGCGAGTGAGAAACAAAACCCGCTATATCATTTAAGATGTTACTATCAAAACCCGCTATATCGGAATTCAACCAATCAGGAGCAGTTATTTTGCCAAGATGACGGGTGTAGAAAAACGTCTCCCAGGTCATTTGAATTTCGAAACCCTCTATATTCCATACGAATCACGAAGTGAATATCGAAATCCGCTATATCCATTTTATTCATCCAAATTACTTAAATATTTCTAGACATACATTGAAAAAGGAACATTTTTCGAATGTATATTACTCCAATTCATTATATAAACATGAAAAATGCAGATAAGTTTTAAGATTTTCACGGCCAGAAGCATTTTCGTTATATGTTTTTGGGGTGTTGTGCCGTGTTGCGCTACCTCCTTCTTTAGCCAACGTTTCGGACATCGTTGCAGTGTCCATCATCAGGGCAGATCCGGCAGATCGTGCACATCTACCGGATCTGCCGGATCTGCCCTGATGATGGACACTGCAACGATGTCCGAAACGTTGGCTAAAGAAGGAGGTAGCGCAACACGGCACAACACCCCAAAAACATATAACGAAAATGAAAAATGCAATTTTTTATTTACGCTAGAAATGTGACAGTTTTTTGCGGTTTTCTCCGAATCAGTGAAAGTTGATATAGCGGATTAAGAAATTGAACGACTCATTTACAACTCGAGAACGGCTGGACCGATTTGTATGATCTATGATTTGTTGGATTTGTCTCCGCCCCGAATAGCAGAATAATAGCTATTCTGCTATTCGGGGCGGAGACAAATCCAAACATCGGAAAAATTCACAAAAAAATGAAGAAAATTCTTATTCTTCTTATTCTTATTTGTATGAAGCGAATTCTCATCTTTTGAAAGAGCTGCTATTGTGATAAATATAATATTGAGTAGTGAATGAATTTTAAAAATCCAAAAACGTTAAAATGTAAGTGCGCGGATTTTTTTGCTTTTGTTCTTAGACATTAGACATATAATGCTGCCCCTCTTTCTTACACACTAAATGTTAACAGTCGAAAATGGGACAAATGGTGAACGTACGTCTGCACCCTCCAAAGGAAAAATACAATAATTATAATAAACACGTAAAAAGAAAATGAAACGCAATTTCCGTAAGTAAGTGGTAAAGTAAGAAAATCACAAAAAATATAAATCCGAACACAACGCCATCTCTGATACTGACCAAAACACGGACAGTTGCGCATCGATCATAATTGCTTCATTGTGTAATTTTTAACTTAAAAAAAACATAATTTAATTCAACTAATATGTTTACACAACAGTTATTGATTCTGAGGCGGTACGAAGTTCGTCGGGTCAGCTAGTTATTAATAAAAAAAGGATTCATAATTTATTTAACACTAAAAAAAAATTCAAATATAATAATTATACAACCTGTCCGAAGAACCATCACCATCTGAATCGCAATCATTTTTTCAAACTTTCATAATTATGAAAAAAAATTAAAACCAATTTACAGACAAACGAAATGCCAAACGGTCAATAATAATATTTTTTCATTTATTTATAGAATAACCTAATGAGTAAATCCTCAAATTGTAATATTTAATCATTGAAGACAATATTAGGCGTAAATTTGAAACAGAAAACAAATTGTCTTAAATTATTAAAAAAATTTATTAGAGGTTTTTTACTCATTCAGTTATTCCAAAAATATGTTAAAAAATATTCACCGTAGACTTTGTGAAAAAGTCAATAGATATCGCACATTAAAATAAAAATGGATAAGTATATTTATTCAAGACACTATAAAGAATGCATTTAGTTCGGGAAGAATCTTGCAATCATACATAAAGTAATAAAATAATCAATTAAAATAGTGTTAAGACAATGAATAATAATGTTGGTGGTTCTTAGTCGAAGAATGAATCAGTTAAATATGACCAAAGGAGATAGGGTTGAATTAGTTCAATAGTTAGAGCAGAGCTCCGGCTAGGCTGAGGTCCTGGGTTCGTAGATACGACCGAAACTTTTTATAAATTTGCGATTTCAAAATATCTGTTTGAGAGTGGCTTATACACCAGCTTCGGGCTTTCCATATGATCCAGGACTTTCCTATCAAATGATTGAACCCGTAAACAAATGGGTATGAACCCGGCATTTTATACTATTCGGTCGCAAACTGGTAATACATTAATGAAATGAACTGTCTACATTATTATCATGGGTCTCCAACCTATTGACTTCCTCGGGCCGCATTAAGCAAAGAATTACAGCTTCAGGTGCAGTAATGGACTGTAAATACTAAAAACGAAACGTGACGAAATTTTGTTTATTGAAATTAGGTGAATTATGTGTAGGAAAAATAAGGTATGCAAGGAAAAACGATGACTAACCACTTACCACTGTATCTCTGAAAAGAAGCACGCGATACAATCACAATATAGTTACCGCGATGCCTCGTGGTAATTACCGCTACAACAAAAGGAATGAGCACAAAAAGATATTATTATGTACTTCCGAGATTGTCATATTTCTTCTTTTTATTTTAAAACGAGATTGTTTAAACGAAAAACACCAACAATTTGCTTCCAAGGTAGTCCGAAATATTCTTCAATTTTCAAAACAAATGCACCCAAATTTGCACCATTTTTCTTGTCAATGCATTATTCCAAATTTCAAATACTTTTCCAGCAAGGCGATGTGGTTACGAAGAGGTAGGAACTGGATAAACGACATACCGGTCGAAACTAAGCGTACTCTAAACCAAAGATGTATGTAAACCTATCAAGTGGATATAAATAATGTGTGATGTTGCATGCATTTGCTCAGATTGTCTGGAAAATACATAGGTTGTCCTATGTTGCTAACAATAAAATTTAAGCCGTAAGCTTTAAATATTCATTTTTTTATTTTTTTATTTTTTATTTAGTTACTATATAATATTTTTTACATTTTTATATGAAACATGTTAGTTAGATGTATATGTAAAATATAAATATATTCGAAGTCCTCCTCACTAGGAGATCCTGTGCTGAGGGGGACTATGCTTTGGATAAGTTTTTCAGCGACTTCTATGGTTTAACTTGTTTGGATAGAGTTTTCCAGAAACTTCTATGATGTTTTAAGTATACTAGTAAGGTCATTTTCCGGTAGTTCCTTCAGCCAACATTTAATGTCCATAATGTAGCTATTTTTTGTTTTAAATTGTTTGATACTAAGTGGGAGTTTGTTATATAACTTTACTGCTAAAAATTCAGAACTTCTTTGACCAAATGAGGAGTTACACTTTGGTATATTAAGTGTGTCTGTTTGTTTGGCTCTGGTTTTATGAGCATGTGAGGTTTCTTTCTCTGGGTCGTTTTTGTGGTGATGTACTAGAATGTTTTTGGCATAGATTTTCTGTATGCTTGGAACATCAAACTGTTTGGCTATGAAAAATAATTTATGATAGACACCAATATTTTCTCTATTTCATTATGTTGCATAAAAAAAGTCTCCTAAAACTGGAGATAATCGGGATACTAACTAGATAATTAAAATAAACATTTTTTGATAAAACTGTTTATTTTTCATTAAAAATACCAATTTCAGTTGGGTGAGTGTCTGTAACTCAGTTTAATGAGCTCTCTAATTTAAGTGTAATTTCAAAATTAGAACTGATTGTAATAAAATGATAAATCGATAAAAAAAATACATTTTTTACATAAGCTGCCCACAGGAGGCCCTGAGGAAAATTCTCTCAAACAGTTTATCTCGATCCGGTCGTCAGGTAGCTTATAGGCAGATGCAGCAACCGCCAAGACCCGAACAAACCTCACCCCATTAACCCGGGCACCCCTGAAAAGCCACCGACGCGATCGTAGCCTTTTTTTATTTGTCTGTGTCTTGTTCTGTTTCATGATTCGTTTAGATTCATTGATATTATCTTCTTGATTGGTATAGCCTTCAAAAGTTATTCCAATAAAAATTGAATTTACAAGGTCTTCGTTTAAAATATTATGTAATTTGACTCTTGTTTGCTTGTAAAAGCGAATATTACATGAATACCTTATATTGTTAATATTAAATGATTTTTATCTCTGAGAATACAGATCAATAATAAAATTAACAGGAACGACACGATGTTGTGGGTCGTATAATAAGTTGGACACGCCTGTCATATTGACTCATTCAATGTAATAATAGACAACGTAATCCGATTTCTGGTCATAAAGCTATTTGTAGGTCTTCGAGTATTACACAATATCGTGCTAACCAGTTATACTTCCATCATGACTTCTTTTCACAGCTTGGGAGATAATAAATACAATAACAATAATAGAAGAACAAGAAAGTGTTTTTTTTTTATTGCACGTATTCTTGTCGAGAACAGACAGACAACAGACACGTTTTTGTTTTTATAGAATCGTTTAAAAAGATCAATAAAGATAATTGTTTTATATTGGTTTTTTTCTTAAATTTTGCTATTAATCTCTTGCGATTTCTCAAGAGAGATTGAATAAACACTTAAGTAAATGATTTATTGTGTTTTTTTAAACGTTTATACTAAATATTATGTACCGACCTACGCTGAATGCATTTGGACTGTTTTGTGAAAACAAGAACATTGAAATTTGGCAAAAGAGGAAGTGTGTTATAATTGATGTAGAATGCAGAATGAAATGATTTCGAGGAATTGAATACGACAAATGTGATTATGACGAGAAACTACTCTATAGACAATACATATAGAAGAATAAAATTTCAAGTAACTACAATACAAAGACATAAAATACATAGACAGATAGATATAACATAAGCAACATACTCATAGGTATGTTTATAAAATGGACTACATGTATACAATCAATTGATATTAATGTATAGGTGCTTAGAAACAATGTGAATATAAAAAAAACATCTTGATCTATTAACCATAAATGAAGAATTGGACCGGAATGATCCAATCCCTCCAGCTTTCTTTATATTTGCAGCGATAAGTACTATAAGATGGCACTAAGTTAATAATAATAATAATTGGATAATTTGTTGAGCGCCGTTTTTGTGAAAAATCACCTCAAGGGTGCTCAAGGTGGTATAATAAAAATGTAAATAAAACAATGATACTTTTTGATGATTTATTTCGTTTGATTTGAGATATTAGGAACAAACGCAAGTAGTGATAAAAGCATTCTCTACCTCGAGTAAATACCTAATAAAATACAAGAGATCGAATGTGTTCGAAGGATAATAATATAGACATTCATAACAAAATAAGTCGTAGAGTATACTAAGCTACAATAAATTATTTAAACGCAGGGTCATTACTAGGAATGTCAACCATTGTTTTATGATGGCGTAGGTTTCTTAATATTCTCCGTTACTCGCGGGTGTTTTCGAAGGAAAGGGTACAATTTTTTCGTTGGTGTTAGTTGATAGGCCAGCGTCAAAACCCAGAGAAGAACTTCCATAAGAGAAGCCGTTGTATGTAGAAGGTGCAGGAACGAATGAAGGAATAGCTGGTGCTGTATAAGGAGCTGTTTTAAAGGAAGAAGCTGGAGCGAAATTGAATGATTTAGCATCTTTAGCAACACTACCATATGATTTGATAGCAGCTGGAGCAAAATTAAAGGTCGACACATCCTTACCAGCATTTGTATAGGAATTGATAGGAGATGGTGCAAAGTTGAAACTTGAAGAATCCTTAGCAGCGCCACCAAAGGATTTAACAGGAGCAGGAGAAAAGTTAAAGGATGGAATATCCTTAGCAGTATTTGAATAGGATTTGATGGGAGCTGGAGCAAAATTAAAGGACAAAGCGTCCTTTGCAGCATTACCATAGGATTTGATAGGAGCTGGAGCAAAGTTAGCAGCACTACCGTAGGATTTTACAGCAGCTGAAGCGAAGGTGTAAGATGGAATATCCTTTGCAGGATTGGAATAGGATTTGACAGCAGTTGGAGCAAAGTTGAACGGTTTAGCATTGTTTGCAGTATTAGTGTATGATGGAGCAAAGTTGAACGTCTTTGCATCATTAGCACCATTTGCATAAGAATTGATAGCAGCTGGGACAAAATTGAAAGGTTTAGCATCGATGGCAACATTAGCATACGATTTAATAGCAGCTGGAGCAAAATTATAAGCTTTAGCATCGTTAGCAGCATTAGCATAAGATTTTACAGCAGCTGGAACAAAGTTAAAGGATTTAGCATCATCATAGGGTTTGATGGCAGCTGGAGCAAAATTATAGGAATTGGGTCCATTGGTTGCTGCATTCTTAGCTGCAAAATGGAAAACCTTAGCTTTAGATACTTCAGGCGTATCGACGACGTTACCATCAAGACCAACAGGGGCAGCATCGGGACCATAACCGACAAAAACAGCTGGTGCTTTGGAAGGTAAATTATACGCAGGAACGTGCTTGTAATTATCATTTTCAGCTTTTTTGGTTGCGGCAATAGCTGCAGCTCTGGCAGCAAAATGGGCTACTTTAGCTTCAGCTACCTCAGGAGTATCCACGACGTTTCCATCAGCTCCAAGTGGAGCAGATCCATGTGAAAATGTCGCAGGACCTGCGTAGACTCCGGAGAATGAGGTCGCATCACTAAATGCTTCGTAGTCATCGCCTTCGTCGTACTGTCCATTGTCTTGACTTTCAAGAAGTCCCTCTCCCTTCCAGCTTCCATCATCGTGCTCATCAAAATCTGCAGAAACCAAGGCTCCAACGCACAGGAACGTCGCAAAAAACTACAAACAAAAATCCGTATTAGTTCAAAGAGGTCACAAAGCATTTAAAAAATACAATTAAATTTAACAATTACACTTTTTGTCGGATATCAGATCAAACGATTAACCCACTTTCACTAACACCACTTTATTTATAAAACAAATAAAATATCACTTCTTACGAGACTTGCGAAAAAATTATTAAAAGAATTTGACAAATTGGACTCACCAGAGCGTTCATGATTGTCTGTTGTGAGCCTTTTCTGAGTGGAAAACTGTTTATGATGTGAAAATAACGAAATCTGAGATTTTATACTGCTAGAATGCTTTCTTTCAATTTTAAGTGGGAGTAGTCCAAAAAAAGACATAAAAGAAATCTATTATATAATTATTTTGTTCTTGAAATTTAAAATCGTTTTTATGAGAAGTGACCACTGTCCAATATTCGGGATTTGTACTTATTCAATAGGTTTACGTCATTTGTGTTTTTATTTGCCTTTTGCTAATCGAAGTAAATCAATAATTTAAATTGCCAATGAGAAAAATGATTACCAATTATTATTTGAATCATTCTTATCAATTTTTCTTTGTGTTTGTTGGTTGGTTTCTAAATATTAAATAATACCACAGAAACACATAAAACAGCGTTGCAATACTAAACGGTTCACTACTAGTTCATCGAAAACGAATTCATCGAACATCAATTCATCGAAAATCAATTCATCGAAAGCAAATTCATCGAAAACGAATTCATCGAACATCAATTCATCGAAAATCAATTCATCGAAAGCAAATTCATCGAAAACGAGTTCATCGAAAACCAATTCATCGAAAATCAATTCATCGAAAGCAAATTCATCGAAAACGAGTTCATCGAAAACCAATTCATCGAAAATCAATTCATCGAAAACCAATTCATCGAATGATCAATTCATCGAATCGCCAATTCATCGAAAAAATATATGT
Organism: Limnephilus marmoratus; assembly: GCA_917880885.1. NCBI lineage: Eukaryota > Metazoa > Arthropoda > Insecta > Trichoptera > Limnephilidae > Limnephilus > Limnephilus marmoratus. The sequence continues at coordinate 4,524,127 of OU862927.1, read as the reverse complement.
TGTTGATATTTGAGAGAAATGCCGAGCGGACCGAGAAGTTAAAAAAGCATTGGTCAACCTAACCTAACCTAACCTAACCTAACCTAACCTAACCTAACTTAACATATTTAACCAATTTTTAAATATTTTTTTAATTTTATTTTTATTTTTTTATTTATTAATCTTAAGTTAGCTCACATCTTTGTGTGTGCTAATATTTTATAAAGATATAAACATTTACATTGGTTGTCAAACATAATCATTCTTTAAATATTTCACACAAATAAAGACATTAATAATCGAGGTAGACATATTTTCGTAATTCTTTTTTAAACTTATTTATATTTTCTATCTCAGTAATTTCATTCGGGATGTTGTTATACAGTTGGACGGCCTGGTACATCAGAGATTTCTGGGTGCTTGATTTTTTTCTTGTCAGCAGTCTAATTTGCTTTGAATTTGTTGTCCCGTGACCGTGTGTTTCGTTATTATAATGTATTTTTCTTTTTAGTTCCTTAGACATCATCCCCATGTTAATTTTATGTAAAAAAATAAGTACATTCAAATACACAGTTTGCTTCACCGTCAACATATTTAGCTCTTTTAGCATGTCTCGTATTCGTGTGTATATGTTGCGCTTAAGTATTATTCGCATTGCTTTATTTTGCAGTATTTGCATTTTTTTCATTTTCTCTTCATTGCATAGAAAAAGAATACTTGAACAGTAATTAAAGTGTGGTGATATAATTGTATTATATATTATCTGGCATGTTTCTTTATTTACTTTGTTTCTGATTCTACCAAGAAATGATATTTTTTTTGCAATTTTTTTAATTGTGTAATCTGCATTTTTTGAGAAGTTCAATTTTGAGTCTATTATGACACCAAGATATTTAATTTCTTCCACTTTTTTTATGATTTCTCCATTTATAGAAACCTTTGGTTCACCATGCGTATTTGTTCTACCTATATGCATGTATTTTGTCTTATTTACATTTAGTTTCAATGTATTTAATTTGAGCCATTTTGACAAAGTTTCTAAGTCACTATTTATCTTTTTGATTGCTTTCTCATAATTATCTTCTGCAATATAAATCAGTAATCACTCTTAATGACCTTTCTGAGTTGTTTATGAGTTGGCTTCATTATGAGTTGTCTGGTCACCGTTCCTTAGATATCCCTTTTTTTGCAGTATCAGACAATCGGAAATCGAAGAGATAACCTATAAATTTTACATTGTCACTACGAAACTGACAGTTGCTAAACACATTTAACTCTGTTAAACAGACCTTTTTGGGTATTTAATTTTGACAGCTCTAATATCTACAAAAAAAAGTGTTTTTCTACAATTTTCTACAAAAAAAATATCTACAAAAAAATGAATTGATTTTCGATGAACTCATTTTCGATGAATTTGCTTTCGATGAATTGATTTTCGATGAACTCATTTTCGATGAATTTGCTTTCGATGAATTGATTTTCGATGAACTCGTTTTCGATGAATTTGCTTTAAATGAATTGATTTTCGATGAACTCGTTTTCGATGAATTTGCTTTCGATGAATTGATTTTCGATGAACTTGTCGGTTACCTACTAAACAGCTCTCGATTGTCCTAAGCCATTTCATATTATAGCATCTTCAATCAGGATTTGTTGTGGGTCTAACAGTAATGAGGAAGGGAGGATTGGAAAGAGCCAGCTAGGAAAGTACCTGGCTATTCAGATATGGCCACCAATCACGGTTAAAGCCATTTCAAGCAACGCTTGTGATTCTGAATGGTTGTCTTTCACCAGGGCAAAAGTATTTATTTTTAAATAAGCAATAATTATCAGCCTGAAACACTCTCTACATTGAAAAAATCTTCCGAGAATAGATACATGCCGCCAACCCTTTGTGCTATGCATAAAAATCTTGTCTTAAACGTTAGTTTATCAATTAAAAATAATAATCAATATTTGACAAGTTAAAGTATTTCACCAAAAATGTAGACATAATTTGTCCCGATGCCGACGCCACCTAGCGAGAGATTTAGTACTTACAATTCCTCTCTCACAAAAATAAAGTTGGTTGTTTTCAGGTGGAAAAACGTAATAATCAGTAATTGTTGAATGAAACACTAGTATTCATATATTGAATTATTTGACTTAAGTCATCTTTGTTAAAGCTGTGTGGAGGGTCTTTTAATATCTGTGGAGGGTAAGGAAGGAGAGGAAGTTATAGGAAGGAAAAAGGTGTGATGTGGGTAGGAATCTGAAGGTCAATATGTCCAGGAATGACGGATATATGAATCCATCCATCCCACTACGGTGCAAGATGATGGATCGAGAGTCTGGCTCAACCAGTCACTCTCGATCCGGCCCGCCACGCAGCAGATAGGCAGACGTATCCACTGCCAAGACCCGGACAAACCGCACCCCATGAACCAGGGCACCCCTGCTAAGTCACCAAACATAGCGAACCACTTGGGGTGACCTATGGCAGAGGTGTTGGCAGAGGTGTTGGGCTGTGGTACCCATACCCGCCTTCCAAATTGTAAAAATATATTAATCCGAAGGTCACGTTATTTCACAATTATTATGGTATACTAGCCAGTTCCCGGCAAGCATTGCTATGCTGTTTAATAAAGATAAAGTTTCTCCCCGCGTGTCCTTTCCCATTCATCTCGTTCCCCTTCCGCCTCCCCTTCCTCTCCCACGTCCCCTCCCCCTCACACGTTCCCACTCCGCCTTCTCCGCCTTCACTCTCCCCATTCCTCTCTGCCCCCGTTCCGCGAATCCTTCTCCCGAGTTCCCCTCCCCCCTCCCGCATTCCATACATTCAGTCCAAGTACTTTCAATTTTCAAACAGCTCGCATGCCACCTGTTGCAATTTTTTTAATACAAATTTCATAAATCCAGAGCTCACCAGTATATACAGAAACCTTTGCGGACGAACTCACAACAACTCACTAAAGTTTCATCGCAATCGGATGAATGATATAGGAAATTATTTCATGACGCTAGAGCTCACGATGGTTTTCATATATACGAAAACCATCGCAGGCGTGCGCACATCAAATCACCAAAAAATCGTCGCAATGGCTATTAGTAATTAATTATTAGTTGAAGATAATATTGTTAATTCTAAAATTTGAAATATATGAGATTGACTATTATGACGGCTTGACAGAAGGTGGCAATAGCGAAATTGTTTAAGATGAAGCCATAGTAAATAATGCAAAATCATACAAAATCATATGTTTTTGTTTTGAAAATTTGATCGCCTAGAAGTATTATAGATGCTTCAATTAAATACTGCGTGTAGAACATACCTTGGTCCTTAAAAATAACGGTCATTTTTTCTATAAGTTTTTTTAAGTCTAACGCACTTTGAAGTCCAAACTCTCCTATTTATAAACCCCTTTTCGGATATGGTTTTATTGTGTAATGTGGCGAATTCAGTTTATTTTATAATAATCGCAAAAAAGTTGATATTTACACCCGATCTTCCCAAAATTAAATAAAATATGCATTTTCGCGTTGTTATTTTACAATACGGCCGCTAGTCGACGAATTCGGTTTTTCAAAGTGAACCCTATGGCGTCCACCGAAGAACTACTGTCCACGCCACAGTCGCCGCACCTACTTCGTATCAGTCACGCCCCTAACGGAGCGGGAGATTCACGCGTGACTCCGCGTCGCTTAATTTCGTGAAATAAATTTTAAATTTCCGTTTTATTACAATAAACAATGCGTAAAAAGGGAGTTAATGTTTTTTAGAGGTTTTAACGAAATCAACCTGTAAAAAAAAAAAATCTCAATTACCTTTTCCAACCTTTCCTAAAGCTTTTTCTTAAGTATTTTCAAACTCCTCCCATAAAGGGGCGTGAATTCCGATTTCGATTTTTTCCTGAACTATTGGATCGCCTTAACGCGCTCGTCCCGGTTAGACGAGAGGTCTGGGTTCGAGTCCCAGTTGCGACCATCTTTTTTTTGTTTTCTGTATCTTGTTCTCTTTCATATTTTCGTTTAGATTATTATTGTTATCTTCTTCTTCAATAACTAAACTTGCTTTATAGGCAGGTTAAGTATATACCATTATTTAAGAAAGACCAAAAAAACACAATTTTGCGTGATAGTGGATGTTCGTGAACAGCTGATTATTATTACGTTAATGGATATCTACACCCTCCACCACCCCCTTTCCAATCCATTTGTCACCTGGAGAAGAGTTGACCCCTAGTACCTTTTCTACCATTCAACAATTTACAAGTTATTAGTAAAATGCCGTGGAAGGCTCCTTTTATAACAACTTATGTATGTATGTGTGTGTACATGTAAGTATGTATGTATGTTAGTGTATGTATGTATGTGTGTGTACATGTAAGTATGTATGTATGTTAGTGTATGTATGTATGTGTATGTATATGTATGTATATGTGTATATATGTGAATATTATGTGTGGGTATGCATAAATACATGTTTATGTAAGTATATATATGTGTATGTATGTGTGCATGTATGTATGTATGTGTATTTATGTACGCATATAACAGCTACCTTATTTATTTGTGTTTTATTTTCGAGGCAACTTTGGCAATTTGTGAGTTATTGGAAACATTTCTGTCAATTTTCAATTTTTTTTTATAATTTTACTTAAATATGTTTACACTTACTAAACTCCATTTCAAAATAACTATCCTCCGTTGGTAACCATGAAACAGACAGCTGCCTAGTATGGTGGTCGAGTGTATCTTCTCAAGTAAATGTATTGATTATCTAACATGTACTTATAAAAAATAAATACCTAACTCTAATACGCTGTGGTATTCTAAAAGAAAGAGTTTAGGGAACAAAATGACATACTATTGAATATTCTTTTGGCATCCTCTCCGTTACACAAATTTCCGTTCCGTAACCCGTCAGGCCTAGGGCCCATTTTGTCGGATGGTCAAAATTTCGACTAAAAAAGGTCAGTTTTGCAAATAAAATCCAAATAAATGCCATATTGAAAGCATCCAAAACCTAAAAACCGTTGTTGAAAGGGAATAAAAATACTCTTTCAAATTTTATAATTCGAAATAAACATAATTTTTGAAGATACGTTTTTAGATTTTCATAGACAAAAGTATTTTCGTTATTTGTTTTTGGGGTGTTATGGCGTGTTGCGCTACCTCTTTCTTTAGCCAACGTTTCGGACAGCGTTGCAGTGTCCATCATCAGAAAAGATCCGGTAGATGTGTGAACACACATCACATGAGATCACACATCTACCGGATCTGCCGGATCTGACCTGATGATAGACACTGCAACGCTGTCCGAAACTTTGGCTTAATAAGGAGGTAGCGCAACACGGCATAACACCTCCAAAACAAATAACGATAATTTTTTAATATTATTTTTTTTTAAATTCAGATATAAGAAAGTTTTCAAAATGACTCCTTACATTTTTTCTAACTTAAATTACTGAAAGAAAGAAAAAATAAAACACGTATTTTATAAGGCGCTATAAATGTTATCATAATTCACATTAAAAAAATAAAATCAAAAAATCATATTGCCGTGTAAAAAATGTGTAGGTACATTATATTTATTTTGTATTAAGCATGTTTTCTTTTCTTTCCAACACCGTTAATATTTCTAACCCTGATGGTAAGGGAGACTCAACGATTTTTATGCGGTCTTATGAGTTGTTCCAAAAAACGAACAAATTAGCCTTAGGGGTTAAATATCCTTCCATCATTTCGTTATCAAAAAATAAAACTTTGCAGCACTGGAATGCAAATTCCAGGAGCCATGGAAGTGAAGGAATATTATTTCTATTTGATTAAAACCACTTGGACCTACTGTTTTCAAGCTATCTACAATACGGTCAGGCGTATGTAATGTCGTATGAGGCGTACCTGAGTTAAACTGGTGTAAACGATATTCTCGTTAGATGAAGTGAATCTAATGGACTAAAAAACACTAAACACGAGAGACATAATTTTTAAACTATATTTATTAATCAACTTTCACGTGATGGGTGAAAAATAAATACAAAATATATATATACAACATTACTATCACTATTCGTCCATTTGCTTAAAGAAAGAATTCTTAGTAGTGGGCGGCAGTCTGGGCGGCGGCAACAGCGGCTTGGTGGGCGGCCTTGGCGTGAGCTACCTCGGGGGTGTCTACTACACGTCCATCTTGTCCCAGAGGAGCGGCTCCATGGGCGTAAGATCCATAGACAGCGGGGGCGGCGTAAGCTCCGTTGAGGGCGGGGGCGGCGTAAGCACCGTTGTAGGCACCGTTGTAAGATCCATAGGCGGAACCGCTGGAAGCGGCGGCAATAGCGGCATTGTGAGCGGCCTTAGCCTGAGCTACCTCGGGGGTGTCCACGACGCGACCATCTTGACCGATGGGAGCGGCTCCATGAGCGTAAGATCCGGAGTAAGCTCCGGCGTAGGCAGAAGCACCGTTGTATCCGTTGTTGTAGTTACCGTTGTCCTGGCTTTCGGCCAGACCCTCTCCCTTCCACTGTCCATCTTCACCGTTGTAAGCGGGGGCGGAGTAAGCACCGTTGTAAGCACCGTTGGAAGCACCGTTGTAAGCACCGTTGTAAGCACCGTTGTAAGCTCCGTTAGAAGCGGCGGCAACAGCGGCGTTGTGGGCGGCCTTAGCGTGAGCTACCTCGGGGGTGTCTACAACACGTCCGTCATGACCGAGGGGGGCGGCTCCATGAGCGTAAGCTCCGGAGTAGGCTCCAGCGTAGTTGGAGGCACCGTTGTAGGCACCATATCCATGGTCGTACTGTCCATTGTCCTGGCTCTCGGCCAGACCCTCTCCCTTCCATTGTCCCTCATCATTGCTGATGTAGTTAGCGGAGACGACGGCTCCCACGCACAGGAAAGTGAAGATCTGAAATTATAGAAAATGCCATTTGAGTCTTGATACAAATAAGAAAAGATTTTAATGAAAACATATTTCTAATTTACATGTATGAAAATAAATCCTTGGGTTATAAACTTACAATAGCATTCATATTGATAGTCTTGTATGAGCCTTTTCTGAGAGGAAAACTGCTAGTGATTAGATTGTAGTCCACGCGGAGGTTTTATACTGATCGAAAGCTTTCTTCCTTGTGCATATCCTTGGTAGGAGTGGTGGGGCATTAAACATAGTATTCGATCCGACATTTTTTATAAGGCTCCGCCAAATGTAATGGAACAATTCGCTCTTTAGTATTAGATAATAGAACGGATGTAATTGAAATTATGGCTGTGAACAGCCGCGTAAAATAAATATCCTTCATTTTAATTTTGACTTCGAAAGCAGTAAGGAAGATTAGCATTTGGCGTACCCAAAAACAAAATTGTTAATATTTTTTTCTACTGCTTAGATATTATGTTTTTCAAAAATATTTCAAACATATTAGGTTCAAAGTTTAAACGAATAAATATTATCGGGAACTCGAGATCTGGAAGCAGTTGTTATAATTGAACGTTAGTGTATAATTCTGCTGGTCGTTTTTATAACTTTCAAGAACGAATGTATTTATTAAGAATTTTGTTTTATTATTAGTACCTTGGAGAAGGCTGATAGAGATATTGAAAGGAGGGTAAATGCAGGTAACTCCATTAATGGAGAACTGAATGCCGTTGGCGCTAATAACAAAAACTGTCAAAAGAAGCGAAGCTAGTAGTCCACAATGGAGTCCTGGTACCTACCCTGATGTATGGCAGTGAGGCATGGAACTGGCGGAGGAAGGATGAAAGTAAACTGAATGCTGTTGAAATGAGATCCCTGAGGCGAATATGTGGTAAAACCATGTATGATCGTGTGAGAAATGTGGATATCCGCAAAGAATGTAAGGCTGTTGTAAGCATAATGAGTAAGATCAAGAAAGGGACCCTTGGGCAAGTAGAAAGTAGTGTGAGTAGAAAATATGACGCAAAGAATGGAAGAAGAAATCGGGGACAACCGAGGAAGACCTGGCACGATCAAGTGAATCAGATAGTCAGAATAATAGAAGAGTATGTATTAGACGATGTATGAATGTGAGTGAGGCAAAGACTGTGTTCCAGGACTGAGTTGTTGGCGGTCCGTCATCTCTGCCTATCCATGGGGGGGAATCGGCGTGACAGTTAGTAAGTTAGTTAGTGAATTTTTTTTTTTATATTCTTAAAACTTCAAGTATTGCGTTTTTATAATAACAAAGGCTAATAAGAAGACTGAAAGGCAGGAGAGAAATTGCGGATGACTAACTTTTACAACGTCTTGAGTGGTCATATTGACTGTCAGACTATTTTTATTAGAGTCCCAAATAAGAAACCAATTTATTATTTCAAATCGAAATTGCTTTGGCGCGTTTCGGGCAAAATTCTTTCTAACTAAGAATTTTCAATCATCAAAATAAAAACGTATTTTAAATGAAGACAGTATTAGCGAAACTCAACCAAAAATCTGGAGACAGAAAAAGATATTAGATATACCTCGACAAACACAACTAACTATTAAGTCATCAATTCGGTTTTCGGGCAAAAATGGTATCAGAACAGGCAATTTCTGAACTAGCCAACTACATTGTAAAACACGTAGATAAGGGATCTAAAGTAATTGGAGTTTTTCTAGATCTGGCTAAGGCCTTCGACACCATCTCTCATGATATGCTATACGGAAAACTTAAAAATATTGGCATTACTGGACAATCGCTTAAATGGTTCATCAGTTATACAAAAAATAGGAAACAAATAGTTGAACAAAATAAATGCCCGAGTGACACCGCAGAAATAAAGTACGGAGTGCCTCAGGGTAGTGCCTTAGGTCCTATTCTTTTTTTCTCTATATTAATGATCTCACTAATATTAAAATTCCAAATCTCTGCTATAATGTGATCAGCTACGCAGATGATACTGTATTTCTTTTTAAAGAGAAATCTTGGGAAAAGGCCTTTAAAAGCGCAGAATTTGGTATGAAGGAGATAAAAAATGGTTAGACAAAAATCTTCTTACCCTAAACACCTCGAAAACCAAATTATTAACTTTCAGTAAAACCAAAACTGGGCAACCAAAAACCGTCCCGCTTTTACATCTTTATCCATGTACTACATTACAAACCATAAACCGCGACTGCGAAAAAATTGAGCACTCGGATAGTATTAAATATCTTGGTTTAAGAGTGGATTGCAAACTAAAATGGGAACTTCACATAAATTCGCTTGTAATGAGAATCCGGAAACAAATATACATTTTTAAAACGATTAAAAATGTTATGTCACCTAAACTATTAAAAATGTATATTTTTCCCTTTGTCAAAGCATTCTAATTTATGGTATATCGGCATGGGGTGGAGCCGCAGACACATACATCAAGCTACTTAATACAGCTCATAAATCACTTATTAGAACTATTCTTCAAAAAACCATGTCTTCATCCCACTGAAAATCTTTTAATTAAAAATAAAATCCTTGATATCAGGAAGCTATTCATAAAAAAAATTATCCATACAAATTGCATAAAATCGTCACCTTTCCACATATCTCACTCCCAGAACACTAGAGCTAAATCTAACAATCATTTACAAGTGCCAAAAATTAAATCCACTCTTGCTAAGAAACATGAATCTTACCTTGCACCTTCCATAATCAATATTTTCTTAAAAGAAACATTAATACGTGGTTAATGAACAAAAAAAGGACTTGCATTAACAAGTTACTTGCAAACCGACCGTGTTAATTTTTTATACGTTGTATATTGTAATTTAAACATATTAAAATAAAAAAAAGAACTTTCACACTAAAAAATGTTCAGTTATTTTATATGTTTGTAATATTAAGATTATTTTATGTAGGTAATCTTTGTATTTTTATTTAAGTTTTTCTTTTATACTTTGTATAGTGTTTTTTTTTTGTTTCGTTCACACTGTCAAACACAATTTAAATTTAAAAAAACGATGGTAAGCGATTTAAAAAACTTCAGGCGAGGTTGCAACCAAAATTTTTATTAGCTGACCCGGAAAAGTTGTTCTGCTATATAAATTATTTCAAGTGAATATTTTGGTTGTTAAATAAAAATAACGAATGCATTGGTAAGTGTGTGGGGATGGGATCTATGACAGAAAAAGGAAAGGAGCGCTGTAGACGATGACCGACGATAAATACAAAAGAACACCAACCATTCATTTTCTCTAACTAACTAACTAACCATCACGCCGTTTCCCCGCAGAGGTAGGCAGAGAGGACGGACCGCCAAACAACTCGATCTTGGCACACACTCCTTGCCTCGTTCACATTCATACATCGTCTCATACATGCTCTTCTATTATTCCGACTTTCACATGGCCCGACTCAAGTATCTGATTCACTTGGTCGTGCCATGTCTTCCTCGGGCGTCCTCGACTTCTTCTTACATTCACATTTGCGTCATATATTCTCCTTATACTTCTTTCCTCGTTCATTCGCTCTACGTGCCCAAACCCAAACCCAAACCATTTTGAGCATTTTCTCAATTAATTTTATTTCATTAAAGTAACAGACATAATTCATTGTTTGATCTCTTAAAAGTTAAATGTAAAGCGAAAACGTCTTATATTTTTATCCTTAAGTAGGGAAATGAAATAAAGAAAATAATATTAATTTCGAAGAGCAATTGAGTGTACGATATTTTTTGTCAGTCCGTATTTAGCCAACACAAATAAGATCGATGGTTTGCCCACGCAAGAATATGATGCCGAATGAAATGTCAAAATGACGCGACGGTTCTCGTGAATGTCTTGCACATGTGTGGATGAAAGTTCGATGAGGTGGATCTGTCATTCAACGATATAAATAATTTCGTTATGTTTGAAATACGAACAACAATTAAATTTGTTCATGCGAAAATACTAAAATCGCGATTCAAAAATCGGAGGGTGGGGGTAGGAAGAAGAAAATTTCGGGTTATAGGTATTTTTTTTTTTAAATTGTCACCATAATAGATTTTTTTTCTGGATAGGGATACCCTAATCGCCTAGCGGTATAAAGTATACTTTAAACCCTAGTCTCATACCTACCAAATATACAAACGAAATTTCATAAAAATCGGTCTAGCCGTTTCGGAGGAGAGCGACCACAAACACCGTGACACGAGATTTTTATATATTAGATTTGCATAAAATTAGATTTCTGAAAGAGTCTTATCCTATTCTGAAAGAGTCTTTTATCTTTTTTTTACATGAGCTCCACACAGGAGGCCCTGAGGAACATAATTTCCCTCAGGGCCTATGTCATTTTTATGCTCACCTATGATGCTGTGTGGAGGGTTTTTTTAAGGAAAGGAAGGAGAGGAGAGTTCTGGGAAGGAAAGGGGTTTAAGGGGTGGGTAGGAATCTTGGGTTCAGTATGTCCTGGACATCCGCCTCCAAGACCTAGACAAACCTCACCCCATGAACCCGGGCACCCCTGCTAAATCACCAAACGTAGCGAACCACTTGGGGTGACCTATGTGACCTTATCTGCTTAAAAAAATTATTTCGTGGTATACCTTAAAAACAGCGAATTATTTGAAGTTGAAAGTTATTTTGAAGGGAATAATTTAAAATATTAAAAATATTAATTCTTAAATTCAGATACGAGATCAACAAAAATGCCAAAAAGGAATAAGGTCTCAATAGATTAGCAGTTAGAGCGTTATCCCGGCAAGACTGATACATTACGAGTATTAACTTCTCCAATAATTAAATTATTAAATTAGTTAATGTGTATAAATATCAAAAGGTTTACCAATAAATTGAAAAAAAATCTATAGGGCTAATCCTTAATAAGATGCAAAATAGTTCATTTTTTAGACGCTGAGGTGTTAGCAGTGCCACGCGTCAAGTCAAATGTTACATTTACGTAAATAACTCTGTGTTGTTTTTTTCCTTTATTTTTCCCATTATATATTGATACATTTCAAAAGTAATTTTTACATATTTTCTAAATATATATAATATAACTCAGATAAAATAATGTAAAAAAGTAAAAAATAAGACAAAAGTACATAATGGGAACCCATTAAGGCACTGCCTGTGCGTGGGTAATATTTACTAAAGTGCTAAATTACACCAATAAGTTGGCGGTACAAGAAAAAAACGTAAATTTCAAAGTGAAAGTTTAAAAATACAGGTAATGTATCTTTGAAAATATTGTAGTGACACATACAAGTTAGTTGATTTTTTGTTATGGTTTCAAGAAGATAAATAAAGTTAGTCTTGTTGAAGTTACGGTAGATTTGTAAAAGTGAAGCATGAAGGTTTACATAGAGTTTATAAAAAAAGTGTTTCAATGTCTGCATCATTTAGCCATAATTTTGATTCTTTTATGTAAAGTGATATTTTATCTGTCATTTGAATGTGTTTTGGTAGAAGATCAAATAATGTACGAGGACCAATAAAACTGCCATGTGTTTGCATTAATTTGGTTTTGATTTGGGGAACTTGAAACACATTATTGGTCCTTTTGCTAATTCTATTTCCGTTTTTTACGAAACAATTTTTTTTAAATATATATTTCATTGTTTGCAATATAAATATAATATGAATATTTTTGTCTCTTTGAATTAAAACTCAGTCGGGAATGTTTTATTTCTATTAAACATAATTTTAATATACACATAGTTTCATATATACATTCATCTCATCGAAGTTTACGAAAATTGCCTACTTCAATCAGTACGGACTTCGATGGTTCATCGAGCGATGAGAAATGTCGATAATATTAAATGATAAAGGATGATTCGCAGTCTAAAACAGTCTGGTCAGTTAGTCAGAAAAGTTCGTTCAAAACAAATGCAATCTACAATTAGTATAGCACCGAGTTGATTAAAATCGGGGATCTTGTCAGAGATCAATTAGACATTTTTAAAGAATATTGACGTTCTTTTATTAAAGCATAGTTAAAAGTATGATATTGGTAATATCGATATAATAACGACCAATATATGGATTATGTTCAGGTCGCGCTAAGCTCGACATTGGAAGCAAGCCGACATTAAAAGCTACCGATTTCCTGGGCCCATGTAATAAATACCCGTAATATGTGCGCAATGTGACGCTAAATAGAAATCACAAGAAATGAAAAAATAATTGAACATCACAAGAAATAAGTTTTTGTGCCACATTTATTTATCACAGTTATTTTAGACGTGGATAAAAACCTAAATAACATTTATACAACTACTATAACATCAGACGTCAGACTTTTCAGAATTTAGATAGAGCAAAAATTCGAATCATTCACTGGAACATGAAGATTGTTAGTAGTGGGCGGCAGTCTGGGCGGCGGCAACAGCGGCTTGGTGGGCGGCCTTGGCGTGGGCTACCTCGGGGGTGTCTACCACACGTCCATCTTGTCCCAGAGGAGCGGCTCCATGGGCGTATGATCCATAGACGGCAGGGGCGGCGTAAGCTCCGTTGAGAGCGGGGGCGGCGTAAGCACCGTTGTAGGCACCGTTGTAAGAACCACGGGCGGCTCCGCTGGAAGCGGCGGCAATAGCGGCATTGTGAGCGGCCTTAGCCTGAGCTACCTCGGGGGTGTCTACCACACGACCATCTTGACCGATAGGGGCGGCTCCATGAGCGTAAGCTCCGGAGTAAGCTCCGGCGTAGGCAGAAGCACCGTTGTATCCGTTGTTGTAGTTACCGTTGTCCTGGCTTTCGGCCAGACCTTCTCCCTTCCACTGTCCATCTTCACCGTTGTAAGCGGGGGCGGAGTAAGCACCGTTGTAAGCACCGTTGTAAGCACCGTTGTAACCTCCGTTGGAAGCAGCGGCAACAGCGGCGTTGTGGGCGGCCTTAGCGTGAGCTACCTCGGGGGTGTCTACGACACGTCCGTCATGACCGATGGGGGCGGCTCCATGAGCGTAAGCTCCGGAGTAGGCTCCAGCGTAGTTGGAGGCACCGTTGTAGGCACCATATCCATGGTCGTACTGTCCATTGTCCTGGCTCTCGGCCAGACCCTCTCCCTTCCATTGTCCCTCATCATTGCTGATGTAGTTAGCGGAGACCACGGCTCCCACGCACAGGAAAGTGAAAATCTGAAATTGTAGAAAATGCCATTAGAGTCTTGCTACAAAAGAGAAATGACTTTTAATGAAAAGGTATTTTTAATTTACATTTATGCAAATAAATCCTTGGGTTCTAAACTTACAATAGCGTTCATGTTGATAGTCTTGTGTGAGCCTTTTCTGAGAGGAAAACTGCTTGTGATTAGATTGGAGTCCGCGCGCAGGTTTTATACCAACCGAAAGCTTTCTTCCTAGCGCATATCCTTGGGTGGGAGGGGGGCGTTGAACATGGTAATTGGTCTAACTTTTTTGTATTGCTTCTCACAATATTATGAATGGTTTGTTCTTGAAATATTAGATAATAGAACGAGTATGATTTTGCCGAGGCATAAACTTCCGTTATTTTAATAATAATTTCGACGGCGGCTTACCGCAGACTGAAATGCGAATAAATCTAGTTATCAACAAGATTACCTTCTGCCCTTACTAAGGACGAGTTATTTAGCAGTATTTGAACAATTCATTAAATTTCAAAGATAATTTTCAAGTTCTGTGAAACTTTCATTCAAACTCTGACATCATTTCAATTATCAGAAGACCAATTATTATACAATTTCAATTTTTAAATGATCATTTTCTCGTTAATAAAACGAAGTGACCGTTTATAATTCGTTATTTATCTAATTAAATGTGTCTGGCACCTCAGTCCATTTGGTTCGCTTTAGGGAACAATTCTTGTAGGTATTAAAACCAGTGTCCGACCAAAACAGGACTTTCCACCGAAACCGAAACCAAAACCGAATCTTCGGTGTCGAAGATATATTACATTTTGAATTCCCGAAATAACTCTATAGTTGGGAAGTCGTATTATTTCCTAAGGATGATTATAAAAATTATAAATTATAAAAACAAATTAATTATAAAAATTATAAATTATTAATATATATTATTTATAAAACTTATATACATTATAAAAATCATCCTTAGGAAACCATACGACTTCCCTACTATAGAGTTATTTCGGGAATTTAATGTATGTACCATCTATCAGAGAATTGTATAAGACAAACGCCTTATATCAAATTTATAAAGAATATTTTATTAAAAAAATTCACCCTTCAGATAGCATAAGCAATAGATTTAGAACAAATGGCTTAATAGCCATCCCTATGCTTAGAACGACCACGGCTCAGCACCACTTTTTGTATTTAGGTGTAAGATGGTACAATATATTATTTTCCAAAAACAAATTTAGCGTAACAGAAACACTGAAATATGAATTATTCAAAAAACAAATTAAGTCCCTGAAATTGGATAATGATATATTGTATCCTTATTGTAATATACCCTTAATGTAATTTACCTTTACTTAAACTGTAATATATAAAAAAATATGTATTATTATTGTCCTTATATAACTATTTTTTTTCTAAATTTTGTACCTATGTAAGATATTTCATAAGTTCTTTGAATTATATTTATGGGCTGTAAGGAAGCCTTAAAGGCCCCTCCCCACCCAATAATGCCGTACTGTAATAAGGACTGAATTAATGCATAATAGACAATTTTGATAGTTTTCTTGTTTAAAATATTTCGTATGTTATAGAAAACATGGATAAGTTTACTTATTCTTTCCACAGTGAGATTGATATGATCTTTCCATTAAACATTTTATCTATTAAGATTCCAAGATATTTTACATTAGATTTATGATTTACCTTAGCGCAGTCCGTATTACATGTACCGTCATTTGCACAATTTTTGGAATGAATTGTTATGTTAATTAAATTATTTGGCACATCTTCTTGCAGAGAGAATGGAATATAACAAGTTTTTTCCGTGTTGAGTGATAATAAATTATTATCGAACCAATTTTTAATAACCTTCATGTCTTGATTGTCTTTTGTAACCTTTATGTCAATAATAATAATATTGGGATACATTAAAATAAGCGTAAAATACATTAAATTTAACAGAGGAAATAATTCATTTGAAAATAGTGTAGCGACTGTTTTGCGTTACTTCTATCTGTAAATTTGTTTGTACCTTCAATATGGTAGCTTCCGTTTTCGTTTCAAGATAGTAGCCGTTTCAATTGTTCAGAAAAAATTATGTTTTCGAATGTGAAATCGTCGTGTTCATTTGGATTTCTTTTTAACCACCATTTTTTCATCATTACGTTCCTTTATAAAATATATCAAGTAATATGTTTTGTTATCACACAAAGAAAGCAGCCAAAAAATTAAAAATATATTTTTTGGAGAAAATATTCGAAAATTCTTATTTTAAGATTTGGGAGGCGGCTATGCGTACCGCTGCCCCGAATACCATTAAATGGACAACACCTTTGTCATAGGACACCCCAAGTGATTCGCTACGTTTAGTTACTTGGCACGGTCGCCTGGGTTCGTGAGGTGAGGTTTGTCAAGTCTTGGTGGCGGATGCGTATGCCCACCTAGTGCATGGCGGGAGCGGGAGATAGGTCATTTGGCTTCTCCGGCAGGATCCACTCGACCCCTCGCATTGCACCGCATTGAGTGGGATGAATTTATACGCCCGTCACTCTTGGACAGACTGACCCCCACATTCCTACCTACCCCTCATATCTTTTACACTACCAGAACTCCCTCTCCTTACTTTCTTTTAAAATACCCTCCACACAGCATCCTCGCAAGATGATATAAGCCCTGAGGTCGAAAAATTGTAAAAAAAAAAAAAAAAACGGTAAATTATCAGATCTCAATAGCTTAGTAGCTAGTAGATTTATTCGTATTATATTATTTTTAAATGCTTAGTTATAACATTTAAGAGTATAAAATTCAAAAGTTTATTCAATCAAAAGAAGAAAATATAAATACAAAAATCTACACTAGCAACGAGACAGATTGCAAAGACACAGCAGTATTTATTTTTTAAATCAAGAAACTTCCAAAATCAATTGTGGAACCTTCGTATTGTATATTACGTGATTGTTATAATATGTTATTTACGTTATGACGCTGAAATGAAAGTAAAAATAAGGAATTAGTTGTAGGATAAACACATAATATCAAACTAATTCAGTTATTTTTCGTACCACATTTAATTACCAAAAAACAATTGTAATACGTATCGATAAAAACTAAAATATTTTAAGTACAACTACTATCACATCAAACGTCAGACTTTTTTAGATATTGTTTTGAGCTCTAAATTCGAACCATTCACTAGAACATGAAGATTATTAGTAGTGGGTGGCAGTCTGGGCGGCGGCAACAGCGGCTTGGTGGGCGGCCTTGGCGTGAGCTACCTCGGGGGTATCTACTACACGTCCATCTTGTCCCAGAGGAGCGGCTCCATGGGCGTAAGATCCATAGACGGCAGGGGCGGCGTAAGCTCCGTTGAGGGCGGGGGCGGCGTAAGCACCGTTGTAGGCACCGTTGTAAGCTCCACGGGTGACTCCGCTGGAAGCGGCGGCAATAGCGGCGTTATGAGCGGCCTTAGCCTGAGCTACCTCGGGGGTGTCGACCACACGACCATCTTGACCGATGGGGGCGGCACCATGAGCGTAAGCTCCGGAATAAGCTCCAGCGTAGGCGGAAGCACCGTTGTATCCGTTGTTGTAGTTACCGTTGTCCTGGCTTTCGGCCAGACCTTCTCCCTTCCACTGTCCATCTTCACCGTTGTAAGCGGGGGCGGAGTAAGCACCGTTGTAAGCACCGTTGTAAGCACCATTGTAACCTCCGTTGGAAGCAGCGGCAACAGCGGCGTTGTGGGCGGCCTTAGCTTGAGCTACCTCGGGGGTGTCTACAACACGTCCGTCTTGACCGATGGGGGCGGCTCCATGAGCGTAAGCTCCGGAGTAGGCTCCAGCGTAGTTGGAGGCACCGTTGTATTCACCATATCCATGGTCGTATTGTCCATTGTCCTGGCTCTCGGCCAGACCCTCTCCCTTCCATTGTCCCTCATCATTGCTGATGTAGTTAGCGGAGACCACGGCTCCCACGCACAGGAAAGTGAAGATCTGAAATTGTAGAAAATGTCATTAGTATTATGATATAAAATGGAAAATACTTTTTATTTAAACATACTTCTATTTTTCATATTACATGCAAATAAATCCTTGGGTTCTAAACTTACAATAGCGTTCATGTTGATAGTCTTGTGTGAGCCTTTTCTGAGAGGAAAACTGCTTGTGATTAGATTGGAGTCCGGGCGGAGGTTTTATACTAGCCGAAAGCTTTCTTCCTTATGCATATTCTTGGGTGGGAGGGGGGCGTTGAACTTGGTTTATGAAAGGTTTGCTCTTGAAATATTAGATAATAGAACGAGTATAATTTCGCAGACGCATACAATTCTGTTATTTTAATATTGGTTTCGACTTCGGTTTATCGCAGACTGTTGAAGGCGAATAAATCAAGTTATCGACAAGGTTACCATCAGCCCTTACCAAGGACGGGTTGTTTAGAAGTATTTGAACAATTCATTAATTTTCAAAGATAATTTTCAAGTTCTTTGAAAGTTTTATTTAAACTCTGTTATCATGTCAGTTATATGTAGACCTATAATGATGCAATATAGATTTTTAAATCATTATTTTCACCTATGTAAAACGAAATGACAATTTATAATTAGATTTTTTTCTAACTAAATAACTAGCCCCTCAGGTTAATTTGTTCGCTTTTGGGAACATCTCATGTAGGTCTCATAAATCGTTACTCTCCCCTCACTATCTTGGTGAGAAATGTGGTCTTAACGTCAATGGAAAGAGAAAACACCACGTTTTATATTCAAATCTATATTTTAACTACAAAGGTATTAAAATGTACACCTTTATGAAAATATAGTTTCCGACCACAATCCGAAAACATGTTATGAAATATTTGAGTTTTTTATTAATATTTTTGAATGAAACTACAAAATTGTGTGGTGAGGATAAAGTTCATAATACATTTTTTAAATAAATTATAGGCGGGTTTTTAATTTTTTTCGTTTTCAGTCTTTTTATCTATAATATAAAAATGAATCGCTGAATTTGTTGGTAAGCGCGGCTGAACCGATTTCGCTAATTCTTATTTAGAATATTCCTTGAAGTTCGAGGATGGTTCTTACGGAAAGAAAAATTAAGAAAATTGCGCAGAAAATTACATAATAACAGAAAACATCGCACGTTTGACAGTTCGCGTGTTAGAGAATGACATTTTGCAAAACAATTAATGATTGTTCAATCAGGATTCTATTTTTAAAAAATGGTTGAAAAATTTATTTAAAGTAGGTACTCCCCTAATATTTTGAATCGAATCAAGAATTTCAGATATTTTAAATAGGTACCTATGTTAGGTACCAAATTTAATAAACATGAAAAATTGAAATTTGAATAAAAATTGTAAAAGGTGGCACGCGGGCCGTTTAAAAACTGAATGTACTGGGATTGAATATATGGAACGCGGGTGGAGGGTTGGCGGGACGAGGGAGCGGGAAAGGGAAGAGGGAAGGCGGGGAAGGTGGTAGGGAAACGCAGGAGGGGGGAGGGGGACCTGGGAGGGGGGGAGGGGAACTCGGGAGGGGGGTTCGCGGGACGGGGGAAGGGGGGGGGGGAAGTGGAGTGGGGAGAGGGAAGGTGGAGGTGACGGAGTGGGAATGCGAGAGGGGAAGAGGACGCAGGAGAAGAAGGGGAGGCGGAAGGGGAACGGGACGAATGGGAAAGGACACTCAGGGAGAAACAATTTCTTTATTAAATGGCATAGCAACGCATGCCGGGACCAGCTAGTTAGTTATTAAAATTGTAAGGTAAGCTATTTTTAAAACGTTTTTGTTTGTGCATTAACAATTTTTTTTGTGACAAAAAAAAATTCTATATTTCTTATAAATAAATTGTATATTTCATCACATTGCAAAAATCCTTTTTAGTTTTCGGTAACGTTCATAAATGTTTCATTTATTTGGATTTTTTTGCAAAACGGAATTTTTTTGTCCTGTCTTAATATGCGCGTGGTCTGGGGAACTACTTTCATACATACAGTTACAAAACATAAAAAAGCATACGATTAAAAAACTTCATCTATTTTAGTATTTAAAATTTTTATGTTTTTAATTGCAAAGGTAATTTTATGTCCGTAGGTACAAAAACTCAACAGAAATTAAAAAAATCTTTCTTTCAAAACAGTATTGTTTGTGAGGTTACGTTGATAACAGCAACACTATTTGAAGTTTAATGCAAATATTTTTTGTTACATGATATTGTTTTGTCTGAGGGGATAATTCGTTAAAAAAATATATATTTTCTCGTGGCATTTTGCTCAAACATGATAACGCAATTGACTGTGCGATATCCTGTTTTAACAAAACCATTTTGCATTTCGTCTGTCTGTAATTTTTTTTAAAGTAAGTAACCGATGTAATGGTTCAGTAAATTTTCGTGCTTATTTAGATTTTCATAAAAGCACTTCTTCAATTTTACGTTCCTTACCTGCAGGAAGAAAGTTTGGAAAAATAATTTTCATTGAGGTAGTTAGGTTTCTTTGGGCATATTGTATAATTTTAACTAAATTTAACGTAAAGTAATTTTTTTTTTTTTACATTAACTCCACACAGGAGGCCCTGAGGAAAATAATTTCCCTCAGGGCCTATGTCATCTGGGATGCTGTGTGGAGGGTATTTTTGAGGAGAGGAAGGAATGAACATTGGTCTTGAAGAGACCCATATTGTAGGAAGGAGGAAACACAGAGGCCGGCAAATCATTCCACAGCCGAGCTGTTGAACACAAGAACGAGTCGAAGAAACGACCTGTTCTCATGTCACAAATGTCAACTGTGTACAAATGTTGGGCACGCGTTTGGCGTGTTTCCCGACTATGCACCGGTGCCGAAGGGATCAATGATGCTAGTTCCTCGGAGCATCTTCCATTGTAATACCGGTAGAACAGGGATAGCATTCCCACCCGACTCCTGTGCTCTAAAGATTGCAATCCGTCTGTTAAGATGGGAGAATCTATCAAACGGACCGCCCGTTTCTGCACAGAGTCGTGTAATTAATAATATTAATGTAATTAATAATTGTAACGTTTGAAATGGTTTTATTTATTTTGGTAGGTATTTGTTAGGTTTAATAGTAGGTAATTCCCAAAAACTGGGCGTACTGTACAGGGCCCGCAGATACTTTAATAGTACACAACTGCTAACCTTGTACAAATCACAAGTACGCCCCACGGTTGAATTTGGCAGCCATCTCTGGTCTGGAGCTCCAAAATACCTGAAAAATACCCTCGACTCTGTGCAGAAACGGGCGGTCCGTTTGATAGATTCTCCCATCTTAACAGACGGATTGCAATCTTTAGAGCACAGGCGTCGGGTGGGAATGCTATCCTTGTTCTACCGGTATTACAATGGAAGATGCTCCGAGGAACTAGCATCATTGATCCCTTCGGCACCGGTGCATAGTCGGGAAACACGCCAAACGCGTGCCCATCATTTGTATACAGTTGACATTTGTGACATGAGAACAGGTCGTTTTGTGTGTTCAACAGCTCGGCTGTGGAATGATTTGCCGGCCTCTGTGTTTCCTCCTTCCTACAACATGGGTCTCTTCAAGACCAATGTTCATTCCTTCCTCTCCTCAAAAAGACCCTCCACACAGCATCCCAGATGACATAGGCCCTGAGGGAAATTATTTTCCTCAGGGCCTCCTGTGTGGAGTTAATACCTTAACACGGGCATTAGCCTAGTATGGTAATCAAGAAAAAAAACAAAAAGTGTACTTTCAAAAATTGTATGAAATAAAAAAAAAAATAAAAAATAAAAAAAAAAAAAAAAATGTAAAAAAAAAAAAAAAAAATTTGTGTATCTACCTACAAATCTTAAAAAAAATGGTTTAGATTTGTTAAATAATACAAAATTATTTAATTATTTTTTTCTCGAGCATTTATAGTTTTGTTTTACCCTTTAGCGTATTTGTAATTTGCCTAACGTACTTACTGATTTTTTCCTAAAACACTTTTAGATACTTATTTTTTATTATCATAAAAAAATAAAATAATAATACCTGATACGTTTTAAGATTTTCACGGCCAAAAGCATTTTCGTTATTTGTTTTTGGGGTGTTATGCCGTGTTGCACCACCTCCTTCTTTAGGGCATCATCAGGGCAGATCCGGCACACATCTACCGGATCTGCCGAATCTGCCTTGATGATGGACAATGCAACGATATCCGAAACGTTGGCTTAAGAAGGAGGTAGCGCAACACAGCATAACACCCCAAAAACAAAATATTCAGGTCTCAATAACTTAGTGATTAGAGCGTTGTTAGGTATAACTGATTAGTTAAGATTAATTTGTAATATATTATTTAGTGATTAAATATTACATTTATGTGCATAATTCCTTCAGAAGACCGTCAAAAATACATTGATTTCATTTGTTGCTTCAAAATTATCAATTTTATATTGATTCATCTACATAACTTTCAATATACCTTCACGTAGACTCAGAAATAATGAACTGCTCTTCCTCAACCAACGCTTGACTATGTTTGTATATTTTTCGCAACTGTTGAGAATGTGTAGACTGCTCAACTCAAGTCAAGACTTTAATTTTGCTGGTAATAGTCAAAATGATTTTTGTCGGTCACTAAACAAGTATTGAAATATTATAAATAATTTGACTTCTGGCTAAGTCATGACCTGACTTGACTTGTCATATTTTTTATTATATACTTGCTTTTGTGTGTTGATTTATATAATATTCTCAATTCTAATAATTTTAATTTTTAGTTAATATCGTATCATTATTTTGAAAATTGGACGTAAGTCCGTAAATAAATAAATGAACAAACAAATAGTTAAACTCACGTCCCGGATAGACGAGAGGTACTGGGTTCGTGTCCCAGTTGCAACTATTATCTTTTTCTGTTTTTCTGTGTCTCGTTCTCTTTCACATGTTCGTTTAGATTTAATTATTATCTTCGTCTACAAAAATAAATAATCTTTTAAAGTTTTTTTTAATTTAGAGAAGAAAATATAACCTAGTAACGACACGGATTGCAAAGTCACTGCAGTGTATATTTTTTCTTCTAATAAACGTCCAGAATCGCTGGCAGAACTACTGTTTGGTACAATACGTAAGTTTTATATTTAAAATATTATATTACTAGCTGACCCGACGAACTTCGTACCGCCCCAGAATCAATAACTGTTGAATAAAATTAGGTTTTTTTATTAGTTAAATATTTCACAATGAAGCAATTATCGATTCCCAAGTGTCCGTGTTTTATTTTTGTCAGTATCAGAAATGGCGTTGTGTACGGATTTATATTCTTTGTGATTTTCTTACTTTTCCACTTACTTACGGGAATTTTTGAAAGGAAGCAGGTAAGGGTGCCGCCGCCCCGAGAACCATTTATTGGATAACCAACACCTCTGCCATAGGTCATTTTAAGTGGTTCTCTACATTTGGTGATTTAGCAGGGGTGCCCGGGTTCATGACTGCATGGCGGGCCGGGTGTGGCGGGCCGGGTGACTGCATGGCGGGCCGAATCGAAAGAGACTGATTGAAGGAGGCTTTTGACCTTTCCAGCCGGATTCTCTCAATTCCGGTCAAGGCAATGGCGTTGCACCGCAGTTGGAGGGATGGATTGACACTGACCTCCAGATTTCTACCCACCCCTCATGCCATTTTTCTTCCCAGAACTTCTATCCTACCCTTCCTTAAAAAGACCCTCCACATAGCATCCCCTAAGCTGACAAAGGTCCTGAGTGGAGCTTACATAAAAAAATGCGTTTCATTTCAGAGATTTATTATTATTGCATTTTTCCTTTGGAGGGGTGCAGAGACATACGTTCACCGATTGTCTCATTTTCGATAATTGATATTTAGTTTGTGAGAAAGAGGGGCAGCATTATATGATTAAGAACAAAAGCGAAACAATCAGGGCATTGACCTTTGACGTTTTTGAATAGTTGGAATTCAAGCACAGTTAAATATTATACCCATCACAATATTGCTGCAGTTCTTTCAAAATATGAAAATTCGTTCCATACAAAATGTATGAAAAAAATATTTTTCTTCATAACTTCCTTTTTCGTGAATTTTTGCAATGTTTTAATAGTTGTTCTGTTATCCGGGGCGGAGACAAATCCAACAAATCAAAGATCATCAAAATCGGTCCAGCCGATCTCGAGTTATAAATAGTATAACTAACCCGAATTTTGTTTTTTATATTATAAGAAATAAGATGACACTGAAATGAAAGCAAAAGTAAGGAGTTGTAGGAAAAGAACAATATATCAAACGAATTATTTCATTTTTCGAACCACATTTAATTATCAAAGATTAATTATTTTGTATATGGAAATAAACTAAAATACTTTATGTACAACTATTATCACATCAAACGTCAGCCTTTTTAAGATGTTGTTTTGAGCTCAAAATTAGAATCATTCACTAAAACATGAAGTTTGTTAGTAGTGAGCGGCAGTCTGGGCGGCGGCAACAGCGGCTTGGTGGGCGGCCTTGGCGTGGGCTACCTCGGGGGTATCTACTACACGTCCATCTTGTCCCAGAGGAGCGGCTCCATGGGCGTAAGATCCATAGACGGCAGGGGCGGCGTAAGCTCCGTTGAGGGCGGGGGTGGCATAAGCACCGTTGTAGGCACCGTTGTAAGCTCCATGGGCGGCTCCGCTGGAAGCGGCGGCAATAGCGGCATTATGAGCGGCCTTAGCTTGGGCAACTTCAGGGGTATCTACGACGCGACCATCTTGACCGATGGGGGCGGCTCCATGAGCGTAAGCTCCGGAGTAAGCACTGGCGTAGGCGGAAGCACCGTTGTATCCATTGTTGTAGTTACCGTTATCCTGGCTTTCGGCCAAACCTTCTCCCTTCCACTGTCCAGCTTCACCATTGTAAGCGGGGGCGGAGTAAGCACCTTTGTAGGCACCGTTGTAAGCTCCGTTGGAAGCGGCAGCAACAGCGGCGTTGTGGGCGGCCTTAGCCTGGGCTACCTCAGGAGTGTCTACGACACGTCCGTCTTGACCGATGGGGGCGGCTCCATGAGCGTAAGCTCCGGAGTAGGCTCCAGCGTAGTTGGAGGCACCGTTGTAGGCACCATATCCATTGTCGTATTGTCCATTGTCCTGGCTCTCGGCCAGACCCTCTCCCTTCCATTGTCCCTCATCATTGCTGATGTAGTTAGCGGAGACCACGGCTCCCACGCACAGGAATGTGAAGATCTGAAATTGTAGAAAATGCCATTAGTATCATTACATGAAATAGAAAATTCCTTTTATTTAAACGTACTTCTAATTATCATGTAATGTGCAAATAAATCCTTGCTTTATAAACTTACAATAGCGTTCATGTTGATAGTCTTGTGTGAGCCTTTTCTGAGAGGAAAACTGCTTGTGATTAGATTGGAGTCCGCGCGGAGGCTTTATACTAACCGAAAACTTTTTTCCTTGTTCATGTCCTTGCGTGGGAGGGGGGCGTTGATCATTGTATTCGGTCTAACATTTTTTGAATTGCTCTGATGGTATAAGACAATTCGCTCTTGATATGTAAGATAATAGAACGGGTATGGACTTCACATACTATTGAGGTAATTTTTCATAAAAACGGCGCTATACAAATTATCATATTATTATTAAGGTTAATTGTAGACTGTTGAAGGCGAATAAATCAAATTATCACCAAGATTAGCATCTGCCTTTACTAAGGATGGGTTGTTCAGACGTATTTGAACAATTCATTAAATTTAAAAGATAATTTTAAAGTTCTGTTAAAGTTCTCTTCAATATATAAGTTAATGTTCTGTTCAAGTTCTATTCAAACTCCCAAGTAATATGCTGTTAAAATTCTACAAACTCTTAAGTTAATGTTCGGTTTAAGTTCTATTCAAACTCTTATTTAATGTTCTGTTAAAGTTCTATTCAAACTCTCATTTAACATTCCGTTCAAGTTCTATTCAAACTCTTAGTTAATGTTCTGTTAAAGTTCTATTCAAACTCTCTGTTAATGTTCTGTTCAAGTTCAATTCAAACTCTTAGTTAATGTTCCGTTAAAGTTCTATTCAAACTTCGAGTTAATGTTCTGTTAAAGTTATATTCAAACTCTTAGTTAATGTTCTGTTAAAGTGCTTTTCAAACTCTCAGTAAATGTTCTGTTAAAGTTCTCTTCAAACATCGCCATTTCAGTTATGAGAAGACGAATAATGAAACAAAGAAGATTTAAAAAAAATATTTTCACCTATACAAAACAAAGTAATAATTTATAATTCGTTTTTTTTTCTAATTAATTGTGTACAGCCCCTCAGGCTAATTTGTTGGTTTTGATAAAGAGAAAGCACCACGCTTTATATTCAAATCTAAAAGTTTATCTTCAAGAAATTAAAATCTACACCTTTATAAAACCAATGTTTCCCAACGCGATTCGAACAAATTATTATTCGAAGTGCCTGTGGTAAATAAAAAAGAGTAATGTTTTGTTGAATTTAAACGACTTCAAAAAGGAGGAGGTTCTCAATTCGACTGTATTTTTTTTTTAATTTTTTTTTTTTATGTTTGTTCCCTCAGAACTTTCGATTGGGTGAACCGATATTAATGATTCTTTTTTTTATTTGAAAGCTGTTGCTTTCCGTGTGGTTCCATTTTAATTTGGTCCAGTTCCGATAATGGCATCTACGAGAAAACCATATAAGTCTTAAATTTGCATTAAGTATGTGCGCGACAAATGGACGAATAACTCAATATCACGCCAAACCGATTTCGATGATTCTTTTTTTATTGGAAAGGATGTACTTCAAGGGCAGTTTGATGAGAGTTTGGTTAGGTTCTGATTATTGGATCCATGACGAAGTAACGAAACTCGACCGAATCTCTTAATTTGACCCTCACGTCGTTATGGTCAAATTATGTCTATCTCATATGAGCAGCACGTTTAGTAGGTCTACCTATATTCAGACAAATTAGTTAGTATACTTCACTAAAAATCCAAAAATAATCAAAAATTTTAACAAAACAAAAAACTACTTCAAAAAATGCACTAAAAAGTAAAAAAATAATTTCATATTCTTCTACAACTTCATAATCAACTTACTTTTTCTACTCATCACTATCTAGGTACGATTGTTATTTTTGGAGTCGGTGTCAGCAAAGATACCCGGCCCGGCGTGTTCACTTGACAGCTAGCTCCCCTCACGCCGCGGCCCCGCTCTCGCCTCGTCAATAACCTATAACTATGTATGTAGTTCCAAACCTACCTCGACTGTCACCGACTCCAAAAATATCGTTCGTACCTACATAGTGATGAGTAGAAAAAGTAAGTTGATTATTAAGTTGTAGAAGAATACGAAATTATTTTTTTACTTTTTAGTGCATTTTTTGAAGTCGTTTTTTGTTTTGTTAAAATTTTTGTTTATTTTGTTGAATGTTTTTTAAGTGATTGTGATAAGTGAAAGAGCAGTCTACGCAGGCAGACACACTGTGTCGCACTTGAAGCGGGAGAAAACATATTATATTACTTTAGCCTTGCATGACAAAATAAAAGTTAAAAAAACACTTAGCTAAATTATTGTGGTCAATTGGGGTCTTACACTAATTCGTGAAACCAATTTGATGAAATAATTTATCTGTTATGTAGATGGTGCAAATGCTACTTTTAATCATTGTGTGACAAACTTGAGCAAATACATTTAACAATTGGTAATTGTTATCAATCCTCGACTAATTATGTCCATATTCCGACACCCCTATCTATTAAGTTACTGTGGAGGTCGAACAAAGGACACGGAATCGCAGTCGGCTGACTATTCGATTGGTCCCCAAGCAACCAATCCAATCCACTTTTAGTCACAAGAACTTTCTCCGCGCGGCATTAAAAATTTGCCGCTCATTCTGTTTTAAACTCCCGGTCAAGACTCACTTGCAAATCGTGTTTGTTCACCCTTCACATTATTATTATTGCAAAATATTTAAATATAGAGGATTTGTGCATGCGTTGTAAATTGTTAATAAACCTGTAAGTAATGTACGGACATTCTACTTATTTGATTTACCACACAGTTTAAAACACATAATACATCATTAATATTAAACTATAAAATATTAAAATACAGAGGTGCCCTCTATAACTGGTGACCTCCACAAAACACACATTTCCCTCTGTGGTGAAAGTATGTCTTGTAGTATGAAAGAGACATGCGTGTATGAGTGAGACAGCATGAGGAACATATAAAAGGGTGTGATTGTTGTCTATTGTCCTCTTTGCATCAGACTTCCTACGAAGCACTACTGTATCAATATCTCGGAATAAACCACAATAGACTACCTACATCTATATATTGACAATACCTATACTGAGATCATAATCAGATGAATCTGGATCCATCATCCCAAGGAGTCCAGAATATCATGATGATAACCGGCCACGGTCATCACATCCTCTATAGAAATGAATCGTTGAGTTCCAATATCCGCCCGAATGATTTTTTTTTCCAAAATTAGGCGTGAATGCCATCTGATGTGGTTTCTCACAAGGAATGTGATGCCGTTCTTAATATTTCCAAGTCTTCAAGTTTCTTAAACTTCAAGTGGTTTAAATATAGGCCAATAATTATTAAAACACGCTTTTTAAATATATATTAAACATTTTAACATCTACCACCATAATACGGGCTTCGGCCTAGCATGGCGGTCGAAAATTCCACAAATAATGTAGCCATAATATTAATGCAATGAATAAAGAAACTTTAAAAAATTTAAATAGTAAACAACAATTGTATCAAGATCGTATGCACTTGCATACTGCTTACTAACAACGTATGCAAGGACACTGGAGGTCTAGATTCGTTCAAAATAAATAAATATAACTTCGATTAACAAACAAAAAATTAGAATCTTGCGAGAGCTTTGATGGAGTAACCATCAGTTACTTATACCAGGGCGGGTAAGAGGTGGATTACCTCCACTGTATCAAGATCTTTTAAACATGAAAAAAATAACTGAAATCATGAAAATTCATCAGCCTACTATGCATTTCTTGTCATTTCTTGATTCAAATGATCAAATGCCGAAGCAGCCCAGCAAAGATTTTTTTTATTAGAACAATATCAGAAAATTGTTAAATTGAGATTTGAGAGATTTGGTACCGTTACTCCGGGAATAACCAACACACCTCTAGGTCACCCCGAGAGGTTCACTGTGTTTGGTGCCTTAGCAGGGGTGCCCGAGTTCATGGGGTGAATTTTATCGAGGTCTTGGATGGATGCGTTTGCCCACTCATTACGTGGCCAGCCGGATTGTAAGAAACTGGTTGAGAGATATCATTTGGCCTCTCTGACAGGACTCTCTCAACCCATCACATTACACCGCAGTGAGTGGGATGAATTCATACCTCCGTTCCTGTTGGACCCACTGATCCACAGATCCTACCCACCCCTCATACCTTTTTCCTTAGCATAACGTCAGCACCTTCATTTTTTATAAAAGATCCTTCACACATCATTCCCAAAGATGACACAGGCCCTGAGGGAAAATATTTTTCTCAGGGCAACCTGTGTGGAGCTATTGTTAAAAAATTAAAAAAGATCGGCAAAAATTGACGGAAAATAATCGTAAATAATCTCAACAACTTAGTGGTTAGAGCTGTGTCCAAATGATTAGTTTTGATTTACGCGTGATATCGTCTTTTTCAATGATTTAATATTTCTTTTTTTATTTAAGTGAATACAATATTAGCGAAACTCAATCGAATATCTGGAGGCCGAAAAATCAGAAAAAGTTATTGGCTCCACTAGGACTCGAACCCAGGACCCCAGTGCCAGTGGAGCCAATATCTTTTTCTAATTTTTTTATCTCCATATTTTTGATTGAGTTTCGCTTATATGGTCTTCATTTAATTAAATATTATAATTTGAGATTTTACTCGTAAAATTAAAAATTAAAAATAAATTTAATATTTTATTATAACCTTCACAAGTTTCTCCATTAAAGCAAAGAAAGTATATATGTCTTTTTTCTACATGAATATACTTAAATCTTAAGTTAAATATGACGGAATTGGATAGCGAAACATTTGCTCAGTTGGTAGAGCACCGCCCGGTAAGTCGTAGGACCTGGGTTCGAGTCCTAGATGTGACCGTATCTTTTTCTGATTTTTCTCTTTCATATTTTCGCTAATTCAATATTAAAATTTGAGGTTTTACTCATTAATTTTAAAATAAACAAAAAAACATATCAAACTAAAAGTTATTTTTCGTATCATATTTAATTATCAATGATCAATTTTTATACGTATCGATAAACAAACTAAAATATTATATGTACAATTACTATCACATCAAACGTCAGCCTTTTTTTAGGTGTTGTTTAGTTCTCAAAATTCGAATCATTCACTAAAACATGAAGATTATTAGTAGTGGGAGGCAGTCTGGGCGGCGGCAACAGCGGCTTGGTGGGCGGCCTTGGCGTGAGCTACCTCGGGGGTGTCTACTACACGTCCATCTTGTCCCAGAGGGGCGGCTCCATGGGCGTAAGATCCATAGACGGCAGGGGCGGCGTAAGCTCCGCTGAGGGCGGGGGCGGCGTAAGCTCCGTTGTAGGCACCGTTGTAAGATCCACGAGCGGCTCCGCTGGAAGCGGCGGCAATAGCGGCGTTATGAGCGGCCTTAGCCTGAGCAACTTCAGGGGTATCTACGACGCGACCATCTTGACCGATGGGGGCGGCTCCATGAGCGTAAGCTCCGGAGTAAGCTCCGGCGTAGGCAGAAGCACCGTTGTACCCATTGTTGTAGTTACCGTTGTCCTGGCTTTCGGCCAGACCTTCTCCCTTCCACTGTCCTTCTTCACCATTGTAAGCGGGGGCGGAGTAAGCACCGTTGTAAGCACCGTTGTAAGCTCCGTTGGAAGCAGCGGCAACAGCGGCGTTGTGGGCGGCCTTAGCCTGGGCTACCTCGGGGGTGTCTACGACACGTCCGTCATGACCGATGGGGGCGGCTCCATGAGCGTAAGCTCCGGAGTAGGCTCCAGCGTAGTTGGAGGCACCGTTGTAGGCACCATATCCACTGTTGTACTGTCCATTGTCCTGGCTCTCGGCCAGACCCTCTCCCTTCCATTGTCCCTCATCATTGCTGATGTAGTTAGCGGAGACCACGGCTCCCACGCACAGGAAAGTGAAGATCTGAAATGGTAAAAAGTATTATAGTTTTATGGTATGAAGGAGAAATTTCTTAATTTCCAATAATGTGTTAAATACATCCTTGCTTTATAAACTTACAATAGCGTTCATGTTGATAGTCTTGTATGAGCCTTTTCTGAGAGGAAAACTGCTTGTGATTTGATTTGATTCCGCGCGGAGGTTTTATAGTTAGTACCAGCAGTCTCAAAGTTTTAGCGGTGGGGGAAAGCTACAGTTTACACCCATTATTTGGCGGTTTTCACGGCCATTTCAGTCCATTGCCATGTGCTTTCAAAAGTATCTTTCTTTGCGAATGTTATGATAATATGCGTGTCGGATACTTATCACCCAAGTTATATTTAGTTGGAATGGTATATATTTTTTACTCGATGTTTTAATATGTGAGAAATAGTTTATTATGCAAGCAAATTCTTTGAACTTTGTATTTTTATATATTTTATTTGTTTTATTACAGGCTGTGTCCGTCCCTCAATTAAAAATCTTTGTTGTTTTTTTTTAATATATTATAAGCCCTGAAAAACAAAACTTTTTTGATTCCTGAACTAAAATATATTTTAACGAAATGAAGACAATATTAGCGAAACTCGATTGAAAATCTGAAGACAGAAAAAAATATTGGCACCTCTGGGACTCGAATCCAGGACCTTCTGCTTACATGCCAAAATTTTTATGTAGGTATGAGAATAGGTCCTAAAGTATATTTCAAACCAATAGATGATTAGGATGTCCAGATTTTTTTTTCAATTTTTTGACAATTTTTTTCCAATTTTTTTTGTTTTTTTTTGCATCTAAATTTTCACCTTCCTACCACCACCCACCCATTTTACTTACCATTGTTCCAAATTTCAAATACTTTTCCAGCAAGGTGATGTGGTTGGGAAGCGGTATTAACGACACCCCCATTTGAAAACAAAACAGTTACAATCAATCTTGTAACAATGTAGTGAAAAGAAAAGGATACTTCATGAATCACCTAAGAAGAAAAGATAAGAAAACAAAACGATGTAGTTAGATTTTATTTATTCACTATTTTATGAGAGGTTTTAGTAACAATTAATTTAAAACAACATCCCAGCACTGACTCTCCTAATGAGGTGTTGACCAAACATAATTATTTAACCACTTATATTTACCATGTTTTATATTAGAAACATTATTTTATTATTATTGTACAACAGAATAGGTAATTAACAAATTACAGTACAATTTAGTTACTTCTTCTTTGTGTGCCGTATCACTCTTGAAAATGTCTCTCTGTCTTGCGCTGCCCGGAATAGCTCCTCCACACTTCTAATGCCGGTCCACTCTCGTATATTACGCAGCCAAGACATTTGTCTCCTACCAGGCCCTCGGCGATCCTCTATCTTGCCTTTCAATATTAAATGGAGCAAGTGATACTTCTCCCCTCGAAGTATATGACCCGGATATGAAATTTTCCTGATTTTTATAATGTAAGCAGTTCTCTATCTGCTCTAGCCCGCCTGAGAATTTCTATGTTGGTGATCATGTCGGTCCATGGGACCTTGAGCATTCTCCGGTGAAGCCACATTTCAAAAGCCTCTAACCTGTTCATGGTATTTACTTTCTAGGTCCATGTTTCACATCCATAGAGCAAGACCGACCACACATAACATTTTAGCATTCTCTGCCTTAGTTTTAAGCTGATATTGTCATTGCAGAAGAGGGATTTCATTTTAATGAACGCAGTTCTTGCTGCTTCAATTCTGCATTTAACCTGTACATTGGGTCAAGAGTCTCCGTAAGAGTACTGCCGAGGTATCTAAATCTTTCGACCTTTTCGACATTGCAACCATTTAACTGTATCACTGTTTCAGGTTCAAATTAGTTACCCTATCAGCATTTAGGCAAGTGACTCTTCAACAATATTTTTAAGGCATATGAAGAACAGTCACTTACATCCAAATGGTTTGCAATCATTTAACAGCACCACTCCCCTCGTCATGCTATGCTTTGCCAAGACGTCTGTTCTGCCGTTCGGTACTTTAAATAAGTCATGATGTCGACTTCAGCCGTAGTGGTCTGGTACATATAAATCATAGCATCCCAAGAGAAATAGGCTCTCGATGAAATTGTTCCAAATTTTGAAATACAGAATAGCAAGACTTGCTTTCCGTCTAGTTTCTAGACTCACAGAATCAGTTTCCTCAAGTAAGTCAATATGGTGCATGAACCTTGGATAGGTTCCATGCTTCCGCGTATAAACATTCCTGAGGAATTTCTTCTGGATTTGCTCTAAGGGAACGTACCCATACTACGTGACCAATTTTTTGCAATTTTTAACCCCCCCCCCCCCCGGGGACCTAAATCCTAAGCAAACCGCCGCTCATTTGTACCAAGCGTGACATTTTGAAGACCCCCCCTCCGAAGAGGTCACGTAGTATGGGTACGTTCCCTAACATATCAATGTACTTCTGGTGGTATGGTGCCCAAACATCGCTCGCGTACTCCTGCTTGCTTGTTTTATTACTTCCACTAATCATTTATTTAACTGTACCTTATATGCACGAGTTTACAAATAAATAAATACATTTACAAACGATTAAAAGCTCTCATTAATATGTCGGTTTTATAAGCTTGTTAGTTTTAAAACTTCGTTCGATCTATCTACGGAAAACGCTCCTTTCACAAGCACGCCTTTCCATTATGCATTCTTATAAAAATATAACCGCCATGAATTCTGAACATTTAGTATTCATTTAAAACAATGACCCTCGACAACCATTACGCTAACAAAAAATTATTCGCAAACTGTCATTTTTTTGCGGTGCATTCAAGTCAGAATTAATATTACTGGCAAAACCGGTTCAAAATGAAATGGTGTTTCTGGTTTCATTGCTTTGATCAGTACATTCATAATGCTCTTGACGATAGCTGAAAAGCTTGTTTTATAAGGTAAGTCATATTTATAATCGACATTGGATGGATTTGGCAGCCAAACGCAGGGCTCTCTCCATCCATCCCCTTGCATCGCAGGGGGAGGGATAGATTCATACTTCCGTCATTCTTGGACACACTGACCCCCGGATCCATACCCATCCATCGCATTAAAAATATGTTTTTTCTTCGTAGAACTTCCTCTCCTTTTTTTCCTAAAAAAGACCCTCGTCACAGTTTCCCTAAAATTGACAAAGGCCTTGAGAGAAAATTATTTTTTGTATGAAATTAATTGTTTTCTTTACATTGAAATTTTAGCACTTAATAAAAAAGTTAAAGTATGTGAAAACAATAAAATAAATGAGATTGAATCTATTTCTGACACTTTTACAACTCGGCACCTAAAATTCGTAAGACAAATTTAACAAAATGAACGCGTCAGTATATCGACTGTTTTCGTAAAACCCATCAAGCCATTTTTTTGAGAATGTCACTTTTTAGTTGTAAAATATTTTTTCTCATTTAGGCATTTTTAATACTAAAAATTAAATTCGTGCATATAGTTTTCAAGATTATTTAAAAAAATAAATAAACACTAGTTACAGACAATCAACCCTCAAATCTTTCATAATTATAAGTAGAATTGTAATATTTTAACTAATTTTGAAAAACAAATAACAACTGTCGTAGACATTTCAAGTATTTTTTAATAAATTTCACAAATTTGTAAATATTAGCATATCATACGCAGGAACTATCAGAGGAGGGAAGAAAGCAGGCTGAATTCTGTAGATCCATGAGGCATATGTGTGGCAAAACCAAGTGTGATCGCGTGATAATGTACGCAAGGCTGATGTAAGAATAATGAGTAAGATTAGTAAAGGGACGCTTAGATGATTTGAGCGAATGCACGAAAAAAGGAGTGTATCGAAAAGATTTCTTCATCATAAAATTTGCTTTTAATTTTGATTTCCTAAACACATTCATTAAAGAACAAATTATTCATTATTATTAAAATGTATACCAGGATTAATTAATGCCATTTCCAATACCATGTATTCCCATTTATTAAGTCCTCTATACGCAAGCTGTCTAAATTTCTCAAATAATCTCAAGTTACCCCTCAGGTAAGTATGCTCCTGTATATTTTCTGCCAGTAAAGAATATTATAAACAAATAATAATATATTCACAATTTAAAACAACACCAGTTCGTTGGTCAAATGCATTGATCATATTATAGTTTTGTAGACGAATCGGTAAATGCAATGTTGTTATAGTAGTTTGTCTAGTCTGCAGTTAATAAGATGGAGCATTATAGAAACATATGATTGATTTGTGGGCAAGGCGCCGCAACCGGGCTCTAAAAGAAGAAGATGGAGCGTTATGTAATTACGAATGTTAGAAGAGCGCGCTAATATGTTTAATAAAACACGACTCGTTTAAAATAGAGCAAAAATCTCGCGGGAGTGTTAAACAGCACTTGGAAACGCTGTGAATTTTTTCATACATATAACTTGTAAAATAACTGAAACAAACGTGTTTATAATAATTTTTGGAGCATACTTTGCGATTTTTTTCTGTTGATGGAATTTTATATAATTTGCGTTTCTGGCGGGGAATGTCTAAATATTATTTTCAAGAATTACATGTACTTTTTTAAGAGCTTTAAAACTTAAACAGCCTTACTAAAAAAAAACTTTTCACGGCCGATAACCTGTGTTAAACCCCGTGTACACTAAAACACGATATATTACTAATAAGCTTTCTTCCGTGGTCACGCTGTAAAAATTTAAAAGATAATTTTAACTACTTTCTATAAAGGAATATGATTATAAGACATCTTCAAAAATAAGAAATGTACAAGTCATTTAAAAGACGTTGGAAAAATTCAGTTGTATAGAATGGACAAACTACCCTCTCAGGCTGTGTAAGCCATGTGTATATTTTTCCATGAACAATTTTTTAATTAGTAATGTTTTCACATCCGCGGCCATTTTCACTTAGTTTTTTTATTTATTTATTTTCGGGAAATCGACAGTTTACATTTTTACAGTTTGTACATGTTTGTATAGCCAAAATAAAACCAATTATGGATTTCCTCCATGTGACTTTACCTCTGATTAACAGCATAATAAAAAAAATTAAATAATAAATTTATAATAAAGCATTATGAGATCAAAAATTTTATAAAACAAAAGATTAAGTATATAAAACTAAAATTTACATAAAACATAAAATATCAATACATTGGTAACCATAAGAAGCCAGATTGTACATATAAATCAAATCACAACAGAATTAAAGATAAACGATAGAAACATAGACACATAACATATTCATGAAACATCAGAGAAATACTCTTTTATGTACCCCTTATATTTGGTAGGTTCGGAATTGAAAATGTCCACCTTGGATAATATGCTATTGTAACTATTGCATAGTCTGTTCAGACAAGAATTTTGCTTGCAGTTTGTCTTGCATTGATCAACCCTGAACAGGACAGAAGAGCGTGTTGTACGCGCAGGTACATTAAATTGAATTTTATTTAGCAACTCTGGGCATTGAATATTATTGTTAACTAATTTATACAGGAATATTGCATCCTTATGATGCCTTCGTACACTCAATGAATCAATTTTAAAGTATGAGGCTGCCTCTGCATAATTATTAAATCTTACATATGACTTGTAACAAAGATATTTGAGGAATTTGTTTTGAATTGCTTCAATTTTGTTCGTATGGATTTTATAAAATGGAGACCAAACAACTGACGCGAACTCCAAATGACTTCGTACGTAGGCAAAGTAGAGTTGCTTAATGACGTTGATACTATTAAAAAGTTTTGTGTTTCTCATGATAAAACCTAACATTTTAGCAGCTTTATTTGTGATTTGTTGTATATGAAGGTTGTATTGTAGTTTACTATCAAGGGTTATTCCAAGATCACGAATATCTGAGACTGTTGCAATGTTGTTGTTATTTATAGAATAATTAAATAATGTTTTATTTTTATTTCTTGAAAAGGTAATATGATGACATTTTGAGACATTTAGAAATAGTTGATTTTGTTGGCAATAGGTAAATATATTGTTTAAATCATGTTGTAAATTGACGCAATCGTTTAGACTTTTTATTGGCTTGTATAGCTTGGCATCATCAGCAAATAATTCTATTTCAGAGTATTTAACAACATTGACCAAATCATTGATATATAAAATGAAAAATAATGGTCCGAGATGTGAACCCTGTTGGATCCCAGAGGAAATTTCACTGAAATCTGATTCGAAACCCTTTATTGCTACTGCCTGTGATCTCTTGAGTATATAAGATGTAACCCAACGAAATAAATTACCACGTATACCTAATGACCAAAGTTTTCTGAGTAATAGTTTTTGATTAATTTTATCAAATGCTTTGGCAAAGTCTGTATAAATGATATCTACTTGAGTGCGGTT
This sequence comes from Limnephilus marmoratus, assembly GCA_917880885.1. Lineage (NCBI taxonomy): Eukaryota > Metazoa > Arthropoda > Insecta > Trichoptera > Limnephilidae > Limnephilus > Limnephilus marmoratus. Next base: position 4,486,650 of record OU862927.1, on the reverse strand, counting down.
GTCCATGTGATCGACAATGAATTCAGTAAGAAGAACGAGGTTACTTTCCACATTTCTGCCTTTTGTAAAACCGTGTTGCTTTGTTGTAATGATTTGATTCAGTTGTGGGCTTATATATTTGTAAACAATTTTTTCCATTAACTTACTGAATATTGTTAGTTTTGAAATCGGCCGATAGTTTTTAACATTATTTTTTTCACCATTTTTGTGGATTGGTGTTACATAGGCTCTTTTCCATATTTCAGGTACCGTGCCTTCGTTCATTGATTTATTATATATAATGCAGAGAGGTTTTGCAAGTGTTTCCGCGCAATTAACTATAAAGTATGAGGGAATGTCATCACACCCCGCGCTTGTGTTTATGTCAAGAGCTTTTATTTCTTTTAAGATTATTTCTCGTGTGAATTTGACCGTGGTGATATTTATGTTATTTGTGTTTTCTGGTATGTCGAAGTCTGGTAGGTTATTATCGTTTATGTAAACTGATTGGAAATATTCCATGAAAATATTGCATATGTCTTGGCCATTTTCTGCTTTTTTGTCATCTAGGTGCATCGTCCTTGGAAGAGACGATTGTGTTTTTTTCATGTTATTAAAATGATTCCAGAAGAGTTTAGGATTACCATTTATGCTATTTTCAGCAGTATGTATATAATTAATGTAGAGTTGTTGTGCGATACGTTTTTGTCTAGATCTTAAGAGAGAAAACGTTTGATAGTCACGTGGATTTTGAAATTTTTTAAAATTTTTATGGTATTTATTTTTCTCTTTAATTATTTTTATGAGCGATGATGTGTACCACGGCGGATAATTACAATTTTTAGCTGGTTTAGTTGGTACATAATTTATTTTAATGTTGTTTAATATGTTGTAGAAGACGTCAGTTGCGGGTTGAGTATTCAAATGGTTAAGTTTATGATCCCAATCAATTTCGTTTAATTTTGTGTTTATTATTGAATATTCCGCTTTTCTGTATAGTAATATTTGTTTTGCGTTAGTTTTCAGGTTTTTATTTATTTTTTTAATAGGAATTGAAATTAGCAGTGTTTTATGATAAATATCTTCTGGTACTAATGAGATATTATTGTGCCTAATTTTCAGTGGTATGTTGCTTACAGCTAAGTCGAGAATGCGATTATTTATACTATTACTCTGAGAGTTATATTGTTTCAGATTATTAAATGATAAAAATTGTGTAAAGTTCAAATGGGCGGGATTCAATGAATTGATTGGTTCAGTACACATATAATCACAGTTCTCATTAATTGGTAGCCAATGTAAGTGAGATAGGTTGTAATCTCCTACCAAAATGAAACTATCATTATTGTTGTTATCTGTCATAATTTGTGATGTTTTGTTTATGTGAGACATAATATTTATGAGGTGTTTACTGTCAGGTGCAATATATGAAGTGCATATGTGAATTTTTTTACCGGGAAGTGAAATCGTTACCCATATGTCTTCCGCCTCTGATCCCCATTCTATTTTTTGTTCAGAAATTAATTTATTTTTTACTGCGATTAAAACTCTACCACCGCGATTCTGTTTGAGGTTATGGTAATCTCTATCTCTTCTGTAAACATGGTATCTTGGATCGAAAAGTTCCTCATTAAATATTGAATTGTTAAGCCATGTTTCAGTGAGACATATAATGTCATAGTTGTTTAATAGTACATTTTGAAGAAAGGTGTTCGTTTTAGTTCTGAGGCCTCTTAAGTTTTGATAATATAATTCTAGAGATTCCATTTTAATGATGCAATAAGTTAATATGATGGTTCTTATGTTAATATGAATATGGTTAATATGAATGTTCTAAGCGTTATTGATGGAAATATTGTATTTTTTTAGTTTTTCTAGGTCGATAAATGAGTTTATGCAATAGTGATCTGAGTTTTCGTTTAGTCTTACATAAATTTTACAGTTTTTTATCCAGCAAAATTTATATTTGTTAATTTTGGTGAACTCTCTGACCTGTTTGTAGAGTATTTTGTTTTTGTGTGTTAAATGTTCATTAATATAGATCCTTTGTTTTCCATTCAAGTTTATATCCTCTGCTGTTAGGCCCCTTCTCGTTCGGATTGCTGCCATGATATCATCTTTTTGTTTTCTGCACTTCAGTTTAACGATAATATTTCGCGGTCTTCCTTCGATCTTCTCCTTGGGGGTTACTCGGGTGGCGTATTCAATTTCTTCAGGGCTTACTATTTTTAATTCAGAATAGATGCTTTTGATAATCTCCGTCAGGTTTTCTTGTTTTTTTTTTCTGGTATTCCAATGATCTCTATGTTATTTATGCGTGCGTGTTGTTCGTTAGCGTCCAATTGTTTTTGTAATTCGTTAAATTCCCTTTGAATTACGGCGTTTTGTTCCAGACTTTTTTCAAGGTTGTTGTTTTTTTTCGTGTCAATTTTTTTTTCAAGAGTTAATATTTTATTTTTTAATTCTTCGATTTCTTCTTTATACTCGTTCCTCACGATTTCCAGAAATTGCACCTTTTTTGTAAGGCTGAAAGTGTTTAAGGGAGATATGTAAGAAATCAGTAGAAAATCGGGTAGCGGCGGCTTGGTGTTTTTTTAACAGAATCAACGCTATACAAACAATCATTGTTTTAATATGGCGCTAATGTGTATGGTAGAAGACGTCGGGGACGCCCGAGGAAGACATGGTACGCAGTGGCGGACTAAGGGGGGGGGCGGGGGGGGCGGTCCGCCCCGGGCCCCCAGTCTTGGGGGGCCCCCAAACGCCTCCATGTTCCCCTGATCAAACCCTAAAAAAGGCCTTAAGGCACCACTGTAAAAAAAATTGTTATTTTTATTTCATTTTTTTATAGATGCACTTGTTAAAAATGCTCTCAACATTTTTTAAAATGAAATTCGATAAATTGACGGAGAAACAGCATTTTATGTGAAACCGTTTAGAACAGTTGTTGAATTATCCTTCAGCAAATTTGAATGCGTTTTATTTTTTAATGAATTTTATTTTCTATTTTGTATGGTAAATTTTCCTCGTATGATATCATCGTCAGGGCCGGATACATGTCTCGGGGCCCCTTAACCACAGGGGCCCCTAGCCGATGCGTGCCCCCTAGGCAGTTATCTACACTTCTTATAAATACATATTACGGCCCTGGCTATAGTGACTGGATTTTCGAAGGCAGTGGCCTACACTGCCTTATGGACAATACGGCCCTGCCAGGGCCGGCTTAAACATGCCGGGCCCCTAGGCAATGCACGTCTCTGGGCCCCTTTATCTTAGGGGCCCCTACCCGATGCGGGGCCCCTAGGCAGTTATCTACACTTCTTATAAATATTACGGCTCTGGCTATAGTGACTGGATTTTCGAAGGCATTGGCCTACACTGCCTTATGGACAATACGGTCCTTTCAGGGCCGGCTTAAACATGTCGGGGCCCCTAGGCAATGCACGTCTCGGGGCCCCTTTACCCTAGTGGCCCCTTCCCGATGCGGGGCCCCTAGGCAGTTGTCTACATGGATATTACGGCCTTGGCTATAGTAACTGGATTTTCAAAGGCAGTGGCCTATACTGCCTTATGAACAATACGGCCCTGCCAGGGCCAGCTTAAACATCTGGGGGCCCCTAAGCAGTTGTCTACACTTCGTATGGATATTACGGCCCTGGCTATAGTAACTGGATTTCGAAGGCAGTGGCCTTCACTGCCTTATGGACAATACGGCCCTGCCAGGGCCGGCTTAAACATCTCGGGGCCCCTTAACCTTAGAGGCCCCTACCCGATGCAGGGCCCGTAGGCAGTTGCCCACACGTCTTATGAATAATACGGGCCTGGCTATAGTGACTGAATTAACGAACAGTTTAAGACTTAGTACATGGTGCATGCAAATAAGATGTATAGTTTTTCTAATATGTTGCTAACTGGGTTGAAAAACGTAGTTTTGAGAAAAACGCGTTCAAAATTTTGCCGAAGAATAATTCAACACACAAACTCTTTAAAACGTTTTCATATAAGATGCTGTATCTCCTTCAATTTTACGAATTTGCTGAAAGCATTATTAACAAATGCATCTTTTAGAAAATGAATTAAAAAAGTGACATTTTTTGTTAGTGTCCTGGTGCCCTTAAAATATGCTTAGTACCTATCTAAGAGAGGGTTTGGATTTTGGAGGGCCCATACAAAACATCATCCCATACACATAAAATAGGAATAAATAAATATGCACTTCGTATTTTTTTACTCTTAGGCCCTTTGCTGAAGGTTATCTCATCATTGCAGATACTCGTAATAAAGATAGTAATAAAATAGGTAAGTAATTAAAAACATTCAGTAACGGACTAACGGGGGGGGGAGGAAGGGGCGGCCTCTGGTCCCCAGGGGCCTCCAAACGTCCAAACGCCTCCATGCTTCCTTGATCAAATCCTAAACAATGCTTTAAGGCACCAGAACACTTAAAAAAATGTTTGTATTTTATTTTATTATGTTAACAATGCTCTCACCAAATGATTTTTACAAAATTTTATGTGAACCCGTTTGAAACAATTTGTATGTTGAATTATCCTTCAGCAAAACTTTGAATGCGTTTTCCCGAAACCTTTTTAACTCGTTTTTCAACCCTGGTTGACAACGTATTAAAAAAACTATACATCCGCCTATATGTATGTTTATTGCATTTGAATCTACCAAGTCTTAAACTGTTCGAAAATTCAGTGTCTATGGCACCACGTAGAGGAATTTTGATATCTAAAAAAAAAAGAAAAATGGCGGACCAGCAAAGTTTATATTCGATTTTTTATGGAAAATTTTCAGCGTTCTTACAGAATATAGAAGGGGGCCCTTTATAAAAAAATCCCTATGTGGTGCCATAATGACTGGATTTTCTAACAGTTTAAGACTTGGTGCATGCAAACCGGATGTATAGTTTTTCTAATATGTTGTCAACGTTGAAAAACGTAGTTTCGAGAAAAACGCTTTGAAAAATTTGCTGAAGGGTAATTCATAATACAAACTGTTTAAAACTTTCTTTAAATTTTCTTAGAATTTCCTTGAAACATTAGGTGATAGCATTATTAACAAATGCACCTTTTAGAAAATGTCATTTTTTTAGTGTCCTGGTACCTTAAAGCCTTCTTTAGGATTTGATCAAGGGAACACGGAGGCGTTTGGACGTCCCCCAGGATCAGAGGCCCGTGTGAACTGAATAAAAATCTTGTAAAATTACATCAACTTAAACTAGGGGGGCATCATTCAGCTTTGCCGCCCCGGGCCTCTGATGGGCTTAGTCCGCCACTGATGGTACGAACAAGGGAACCAAATACTTGAGTCAGTCCATATCAAGAGTCAGAATAACACAAAGTTATGTATGAAACGATGAACGAATGTGATTGAAGTGTATTCAAAGACTGAGTGTTTTTGTTTTTATCCTCTCTGCCCTACCCCTGCGAAGTAACTTGTACCACCACTCCTACAAAAATATGATAGATACGAGTATATGCATATTTGAAAAGTGATAACAAAGAATAAAACCGTGATTAATGTAAATGATGCCAGAATTTATCTTAAAAGATGTGATATCATTTATTTGGAGGCAGAGCTTTGCCCTGTCCGGTTTCTTGACAAACGTACGTTTGTTGGTGCGCACTCAAAGGTTAAAACACCGCATATATCGTTTCCCTTTGCGCAAGGCCGAGTTCTTTACACTTCCGTACAACTTCCCTGTTTTTTGTGCAATACTTCCGATTAAAGACGTGAAGCTATATTCATTGCAAGTGATATGGCATTTGAAACCTATATGTGGCATAAACTATTACAAATTGTGTGGTAGGTATTGTTATATTATATTACTTTCGTTATTTTAACTTACAACCAATATTAACAAATCAAATCCTTGTGCTATTGTAATACCCATAATAAAATTTTGCTTTTGAATTCAAAATCTGCTTATTAAAGAACATAATATAATACTAGCTGGTTCCCGGCATGCGTTGCAATGCCACATTCAAAGAAATACATTGTTTCTTCCTGAATCACCTTTCCCGTGCGTCCCCGTTCCCTTCCCGCATTCCTTTCCTAGCTAGCTTTATAAATTATAGCCTAAAATATGTTATTCGGATGTATGCGCTATATTGTCGTTAAGTTTAATTAAAATCCTTTCAGTAGTTTTTGCGTGAAAGAGTAACAAAAGCGAATACATCCATACAAACTTTCGCGTTTATAATATTAGTAAGATTATAGTTCCCAATTATATGTCCTCCGCGTGCGGACTAGATATACCTAAAGTTCTCTAAATAAACAATAAAATGACCTCCCAGGTATAGGTAAAACACTTTAAGTTGGAAGTAATAAAAATGCTTAGTATTGATGTATTGGTCTATCTGTGTGAATGTCAAGCGACGCTCACAAATCCGATAAGGCTCTCTGTCTTGCTTACGCCCACTTATTGTAACTAGTTAGAAGAGAGGCAACTTTAACGACACCTTTTTGAGGCTGTACTTACAGGATGTTCTATTCTATTCATTCGGTTCGTAATTTGATTTAAACATACGTGCACCTACATTTCGCAAGTGACAAATTTATAAATTTGAAATAATAAATAGTGTTTGTAAAGTGCGCAAGTTTAATATTTATTACGATATCATGGAGTCCTGTTACGAAACGGAACGTGGCTAATCACTGAATGGACCAAATCGTGAAATTTTATTCCGTATGTTTAATTATTTTACTTATTCATAATGAAAAAAAAACGGTGGTCAACTTTTAAGCATAAATGACATGTATGATTTGACGTCTAAGGCAACTGGAGTATCACAGACTAGTACCTATTTGTGTTAGTAATCTGTTATATTTTAGATAATATACCTACGTATAGATAGTTGCTGATGATGACTGGTACATAATTAAATAATTAGTGTTGCTGATGATTGCGAACACATAATTATAAAAAATTAATAACCCATAAGCAGCCAAATTTGTAAGCCGAGGTTTTGGAAATCACACTTCATTTCAACATTACGTTATTAGTTTAGGTAAACCAAGTAATTCATGCGTATTGAGTTTTAAACGAAACTTTACAAATGTCAAATCCGTAAAAAAATGGCGGCAATGGAGATGTTTTACATGGAAAATTTTTAACATTGAATGAAAACCGAATTTAAATGCAAGTTTAACAGTAGTTTACTTTTCAAAATCTATATCTATTAAACGTGTAGCGGCATGTGGCGGCTTGTCGATTATTTACTTTATAAGATATTATATAAGTAAGAATATAATAATAAATTAATCTTTTTAAATAACATAATATTTTTTTAACCTTGTTGTTATTTATGAATACCCCTTTGAATTCAATCCTGAAGATTATCGCATTTAGTTAATAAACTTATTTTTCTTCCTAAACCTTCAGTATTTCTATAAAAATGTTGTAAAACAACATTAGTTTTCTGTTACCGATTTAAACACGCTTTGGATTCGAAATCTCAATTGTGAAATAATTATTAATTGCTTTTTGTGAAAAGCCCAAAACGAAACACGCTGTATGAAAGTTTTGCATTTTGTACTGTGATGAAGTCAACTTAACTTGAGAGACCTATAAGTATGTATGGTCCTGTATATTTTCTGCCTGTACCGTACATTTTTACTCAACATCGAGTTCATTAGTCAAATCAATGTTACATATAGTTTCGTATCGGTGACCGATAAACCGGTGTACGCAATTTTTAGCCATAAGTTGTTGTAATGGTTTTTCTAGTATATTACATATATTGCTTTCGTTATTTTAAGTCAAAAAAAATAAGATTGTACAAATATATAAGTTTGTACAGCGCTCTTGAGGGGATTTTTCACAAAACGGCGCTATACAAGTCATCCAAATATTATTATTAAAATAATTCCTACTGCAACCGCTCTGTTCATTTTTGGGAAGGCTTTTTTCACAATATCTTTCCTTTCTTGAGATGGAGAAAATATACATTTATAAGCTTTTGTATGCTGATTAATTACTTTCTGAATATTACGTAGTATTAGTAAGCCAGGTATTTTAAAATACATTTGTAATTATCTGAAACATCATCAGCCGTCGTAATATTAGAGGAAAAAAGTTCAGGCCAGATATCATGTATTATCCATGGCATGCTAATTCTTGATTTGAATACATGACACAATAAAACAATCAGAGTGTGCAATTCACACACGGTAGAAGTGAAACTTTCAGAAAACTAAGGTAGATAAGAGTGGGGAAACTACAAAGCACCGCACAAATAGGAGAACGATTATTCTATCTCATTATCTCGCAGACTAAATCCTATAGATGTATGTGTTAGTCTTTTTCAAGTATCGCTTTTTAGTTTCATCGAGTTTCAAATCACAACGGTGCCAAAGAAGTTTTCACTTCAAAAACAACTAAGTGCTTTAGACAAGAAAATACATTTTTTTCTCGAGTGTATTAATTTAAAAGGTAACTCAGAGTAGATACTGTGAACCCACATAATACATTCAATAATATTCTTCTTCTTCTTGTGCCATGTCTGTTCAACGGACGTTGGCTATCATGTTGGCTATGCGGAATTTGTTTGCGGCCCGGAACAGCTCCACGGTAGACTGGCCAAACCACTGTCTCAGATTTTTCAGCCATGAGGTTCTCCTTCTTCCAGGGCCCCGTCTTCCGGAAATCTTTCCCTGCATTATGAGATGCAGGATCTCATACTTCTCTGGATGTCTCATCACATGTCCAAGATATGAAGTTTTCGGATTTTTATAGTTTTAATTACTTCCTTTTCTTTATTCATCCGAACCATAACATCTTCGTTTGTAACCCTGTCCATCCAGCTTATTTTAAATATTCTTCTGTAGATCCACATCTCGAATGCCTCAAGTCGCCTAATTATGTAGTTCTTCAGTAAGCGTCCATGCTTCCTTTCCGTAAAATAATATCGAAAACACCTAGCATCTGACCATTCGCATTCGTAATCCAAGGTTGAGATCATGACTGCAGAACATTTTTTTCATGCGGATAAAGGTTGCACGAGCTTGCTCAATGCGGCATTTGATTTCAACTGAAGGATCCCATCGATCATTTACATTGCAACCCAAGTATACAATACTCTGTACCTTCTCTAGTTTTGTTCCAGCAATATAAGATTTTCATCCAATGCGTTATTTTTGCTTATGAGCATGTATTTTGTCTTATTTATATTCAGTTCTAGCCCAAAATTCTCACAAGTCTTCACTACTTGATTCAGCAAAAGTTGTAAATCCTCAATGTTACTTGTTAGAAGTACCGTATCATCTGCATAACGCAGGTTGTTCAGAATCTTCCCATTTATAACAAGTCCTTGAGTAGCTTCTTGCAGAGCTTCATTGAATATTTCTTCTGAATATAAGTTGAACAGCATAGGTGAAAGAATACAACCCTGTCACACGCCTCTCTTTATTTCTACTTCGTCTGTTAGACATTGCTCTACTCTTACTGCTCCTTTCTGGTTCCAATAAAGATGACCTATTATCCTTATATCTTTATCGTCTATCCCGGAGGTTTTCAGAATTTGAATCATTTTTTCATGTCTAACTCTATCAAATGCTTTAAGGAGGTCAATGAAGCATGCATGTACATTTGTATTCACATCTCTACATCTTTGGATTAATACTTGAATACTAAATAACGCTTCCCGAGAAACAAACCCATTTCGAAAGCCAAATTGTGTGACACCTATCTTTTCTTCCACTTTGCGATATACGCGTCCATGAATAATTCTTAAAAATATCTTTAATAAGTGGCTCATTAAACTAATTGTGCGGTGGTAACTACATTTTCTTGCTTTTGCTTTCTTATGGAGAGTAATAATATTATGAAATATAAACTTACTAGGTGAAGTCCCCGGCATTGCCCAGGTTTCAAATAGGTATATATGTATATGTTTTTTTTAAATCAGAGTCAAGCAGTAATTTCTTTTTTATTTGAACTTTTAAGTGTATAGAATTTCTTCAAGAAGTATCAAAATTCCGCTTTGAAGAGTGGGAAAAGGGGATGGTATGGTTTTTTTGATCTTGCGAAGACACTGACCTTTCTCTTGTTTCAAAGTTCAGACGTGCAAACTTATGTATGTGTCGTATAAACATAGATTTCGTATTACCACGTACATATATTACCAAATTTTTAGAAATATCGTTTCTATTATTATTTAAGCGACGCATAATAATTCTAACTTCCATTAAGTTTGCGTTTGTCCAAAGAATAGAATAAATCTCAATAAATTTACAAAGTGTCATAGAACGTAGTTCATGTTAAATGTAATGTCAACGAGATTCATTGCAAAGATATATTAAGAATATATGCACGAATAGAATGCTTTGTCAGACATTATGCATACATATCAGTCCAAGAATTCAATTATTTGAATTCTCCACGTGCCTCCAAACTGGTTTTTTTATGTCTATCTACATTCAACGGTATTCATTACATTACATGAAAGTGCATGTCAATATATTTCAAGTACGAATTTGATAACAGAGTTGTTGAACCGCTAACGTCACACCAAATCACCCACCACTCCCACCATCTCAAGAAGGCTTCGATAGTATAAAGCCTTTGCATTATCATTTTTCTAATCACAAGCAGTTTTCCTCTCAGAAAAGGCTCACACAAGACTATCAACATGAACGCTATTGTAAGTTTATAACGAAAGGATTTATTAACTACGGATATTTCTTTTTAAAAATTTTTATAGCTTATGAATTTTTTATGATTTTAGATCTTCACTTTCCTGTGCGTGGGAGCCGTGGTCTCCGCTAACTACATCAGCAATGATGAGGGACAATGGAAGGGAGAGGGTCTGGCTGAGAGCCAGGACAATGGACAGTACGACCATGGATATGGTGCCTACAACGGTGCCTCCAACTACGCTGGAGCCTACTCCGGAGCTTACGCTCATGGTGCCGCCCCCATCAGTCATGATGGACGTGTCGTAGACACCCCCGAGGTAGCTCACGCTAAGGCCGCCCACAACGCCGCTGTTGCCGCCGCTTCCAACGGAGCCGCCCATGGAGCTTACAATGGTGCCCACAACGGTGCTTATAACGGTGCTTACTCCGCCCCCGCTTACAATGGTGAAGATGGACAATGGAAAGGAGAAGGTCTGGCCGAAAGCCAGGACAACGGTAACTACAACAATGGATATAACGGTGCTTCTGCCTACGCTGGAGCTTACTCCGGAGCTTACGCTCATGGAGCCGCCCCCATCGGTCATGACGGTCGTGTCGTAGACACCCCCGAGGTTGCCCAAGCCAAGGCCGCCCACAATGCCGCTATTGCCGCCGCTTCCAGCGGAGCCGCCCATGGAGCTTACAACGGTGCCTACAATGGTGCTTACGCCGCCCCCGCCCTTCATGGAGCTTACGCCGCCCCTACTGTCCATGGATCTTACACCCATGGAGCCGCCCCTCTGGGACATGATGGACGTGTAGTAGACACCCCCGAGGTAGCTCACGCCAAGGCCGCCCACCAAGCTGCTGTTGCTGCCGCTCACACTGCCGCCCACTACTAATAATCTTCTTGTTTTAATGAATGATTGTATAATTTTGCACTTCAACATCGTGTTTTGAGAATACCGATAATATATGTGATAGTAGTCGTACATTAAATCTATTTATTTTTTCACATTTTTTTCAAAATTGTTTTTCATTTGTTGTTCATTGAACATATTTTATGTGTTGTCTGTTTGGACTAATTTCAACACTGAACTGAATAAAACTTATTGTTCTTAAATGTATTTTAATCGTTTCATTATAACCAATGCACAAATCTTCTTTCCTTGACTAGCCAATCTATCATAAAAATTCGATTTATCCTCTAAGGCCCATTACCGTGCGGCTGAGAATACAAATTTCGTCGAAGAATGGTCATTCAATTGTACCCTTGCAAATGTACAGGGCGGTTCCGATGAGAAAGATTGTTTATTCTCGTTACCAGCATTTTTAAGAAATAACTCATTCTCGATTTGATTTCATTCAAAATTTGCTTGAACCTGCATTCAAGTTAGAAATAAAAATGCTCAAACTTGTGAAGACAAGATTATTATAATTATATTCTTTTTGCAGTTATTTGTTTATAATAAGTATATATAATGTTTAAATAACGTCTAAACAAAAAAAAAAAAAATAAATGAAGACAATATTAGTGAAACTCAATCGAAAATCTGAAGACAGAACAATCAGAAAAGGATATTGGCACCTCTAGGACTCAAACCCAGGACCTTCCGCTTTCATGGCAACAGCTCTACCACCTAAGCTAAGGTGACTATATCCAATTCGGTCACTTATAACTGCATCATACTTCGACAAAAAATTACCAACATTATCTTCATTTTTTTGTATGTTTTTGTTTCGAAGTATGATGCAGTTTTAAGTGACCGAATTGGATATAGACACCTTAGCTCAGTTGGTAGAGCTGTTGCCATACATTATCTTCTTTTTTTGGTCTTCAGATTTTCGATTGTCTTTCGAGTTTCGCTTGTCTTCCTTTAATTAAATATTACAATTTGAGGTTTTACTCATAAAGTTAAAAATAAAAATGATATATAATAGTAGTTTGTGAGACCATAAATAAATAGAAAAAATTAAGTATTTTCCACACAAACGGGTGCGCGGATTTTTTTCTAATGATTTTATTCGAACTTACGTTGAAATTCTGAAAAGTAGCTTACCTAGATAAGTTATTGATTTATTTTACTGAACGGTTATATGATTTGAAATGTCTGTTTATATAACACAAACAAATCTACCAATGACCGATGGTCTAACCTTATTATGATAAAAAAATCTTTTTTATGAATTTAAAACATAATTTTTTTAGATAAAAAACAATATTTCGAAATCAATTAAATTTTTTAATGAAAAATCAAAAAGTAAACAAAAATTTTAACAGTTTTTTTGGAGTCGGTGTCGGTGGGAGAGGAGCTGTCGAGTGAACACGCCGGGCCGCGGGTACCTTGGTTGACACCGACTCCAAAAATAACAATCGTACCTACATATTGATGAGTAGAAAAGGTAAGTTGATTATGAAGTTGTAGAAGAATACGAAATTATTTTTTTACTTTTTAGTGCATTTTTTGAAGTCGTTTCTTTGTTTTGTTAAAATTTTTGTTTACTTTTTGATTTTTAGTGAATCTGAAGTACACTAACTAATTCGATTAAGATTCGGCCGAGTATCGTAAATTTTTTCTTCAGAATTGGAGAGTTCCGTTACTTTGTCATGGATACCATAATCAGAACCTAACCAAACTCTCATTAAATTACCCTTGAAGTACATCCTTTCCAATAAAAAAAGAATCATCGAAATCGGTTGGCGTGATATTAAGATTCGGCCGAGTATCGTAAATTTGTTCTTCAGAATTGGAGAGTTCCGTTACTTTGTCATGGATCCCATAATCAGAACCAAACCAAACTCTCAATAAACTACCTTGAAGTACATCCTTTCCAATAAAAAAAGAATCATCGAAATCGGTTGGCGTGATATTGAGTTATTCGTCCATTTGTCGCACACATACTTGATGCAAATTTAAGACTTATATGATTTTCTCATGGATGCCATTGTCAGAACTGAACCAAATTAAAATGGGACCACACGGGAAGCATAAGCTTTCAAATAAAAAAGAATCATCAATATCGGTTCACCGAGTCGAAAGTTCTGAGGTAACAAACATAAAAAAAAAAAAAAAAAAATACAGTCGAATTGAAAACCTCCTCCTTTTTGAAGTCGTTTAAAAAGAGTCAATACGTCTAGAATTTTTTTAAAAATGGGAAACCAATACTTAGATAATTTTGACATGTTTAGTTAACTCGTTGAATTTATCATATTAACTGGACAGTGCAAAAGTTAAAAAATTTGGCATTCTTTTCAGATGGTCGTAATATTTTCGCTTTACAATAAAATGCAAATATTTGGAATATTTCTGAGGACATTCAAAAACCAAAAAACTGTTTAAGAAAGGTGATGAAATACGCTTTCCAATTATAGAATTCGAAAAAAACATATTTTTTTAATTATAAAAATTTTGCACGTTTTTATCACTAAAGATAGTGATAATAAAAATAAATAAATAATAATCTTCATCAGGATATGTTAATATAAAGAAAAATAAATGACAAACAAGTATAGACAAATTAGAATAAACTATAAAATAGACAAAATATTAAAAAGTAGAGGTGATTAATTACTTACAAATCATAAAAATAGTTATACAAAATTAAATTATTTAAGGAAAAATAAAATTGCATTTAGATAATAAAAAACTTTTAAGAACAAATAATTAAAATAATTAGTCTAAATCAAAAAATCAATAATTATAATTATTTGTAAGTATTAATAAGAAAATAAATTTAAAAGATGGCTATTTTTAAAAAATGTTTGGTTATTTGTAATATGAAAATGATAATAATTGGAGAAAATTTTTATTTTTAAATAACAACATTTCTAATTTAATAATTAAAAACATGCCAAATAATGTACAGCCAGCTTTTTATACAAATAACAAATTAAAAAAATTAGATATTAAATAATAAGGATAAATAATGTGATTTTTTGAACAAATCTGGAGTTTATAAATTAATTTGTAATGACTGTAACCTTTTTTTATATTGGAAAAACTTCTAGAAATTTTAACACTAGAGTTAAGGAACATACAAGATGTTTAAATAATAATAATTATTCTGAATTTGCCAACCATATTTTGGAAACAAGTCATTCTTTTGATATTAATACAGGTCTTAAAATTTTACATACTAACACTACGGGCATACAATTGGATAATTTAGAAATTTTAGAAATTAGAAAAAGCATTAATACTAAATTAAATATTATAAATAACCAAACATTTTTTAAAAATAGCCATCTTTTAAATTTATTTTCTCATTAATACTATTGTTATTGATTTTTTGATTTAGACTAATTATTTTAATTATTTGTTCTTAAAAGTTTTTTATTTTCTAAATGCAATTTTATTTTTCCTTAAATAATTTTTATATTTAATTTTGTATAACTATTTTTATGATTTGTAAGTAATTAATCACCTCTACTTTTTAATATTTTGTCTATGTTATAGTTTATTCTAATTTGTCTATACTTGTTTGTCATTTATTTTTCTTTATATTAACATAAACGTTATAAAATAAATAGAACTCTAGATAATTATATCGCATTCTCTGTTTTGCGTAAGGATTGTACTAGGAAATCGAAAGTATGTTTTAAAGAATACACTAACAATGTTGTAAATTCTATTTTAACAAATATTAATAAATTTTGGAATTACGCTAATTCCTTTCGGAAAAATAACTCTAACTTTCCTGGTACAATGTTTTACGGGAAAAAAGCGGGTCATGACAAAAACGATATTGTAAATTTATTTGCAGATTTCTTCAAGAGTGTATACGTTAAAGACAATGACAACATTTTATCTGATATTGTAAATTTATTTGCAGATTTCTTCAAGAGTGTATACGTTAAAGACAATGACAACATTTTATCTGATAAACCCCAATTTACCGAAAGCTCACTCAACTTGCATAACATCCATGTGGAAGTAAATGATGTTGTGACTTTTATCAAACAGCTGGATATCAGGTCGAATTCGGGGCCAGATATGATTCCCTCAACATTACTTAAAAACTGTGTCCATGTTCTAGCTCTTCCTATTACTATAATTTTCAATTTATCTTTATCTACAGGTTGTTTTCCTG
This sequence comes from Limnephilus marmoratus, assembly GCA_917880885.1. Lineage (NCBI taxonomy): Eukaryota > Metazoa > Arthropoda > Insecta > Trichoptera > Limnephilidae > Limnephilus > Limnephilus marmoratus. The sequence continues at coordinate 4,470,957 of OU862927.1, read as the reverse complement.
AAATTTGGAAAAGTAGCTTTATAACACCTATTTTTAAAAAAGGTGATAAAAGTCAAATTGAAAATTATAGACCCATATGTATTATGTCATCACTACCTAAACTTTTTGAAAAGATTATATTAAGTAAAATCATGCATCAAATTAAACCGCTTATATCAATATTTCAACATGGTTTCATGCCAGGCAGATCTACGTCATCTAACTTATTGCTTTACGAAAATTTTATTTCTAATGCACTTTCCAAGGGTCTTCAAGTTGACACTATTTATACTGATTTTAGCAAAGCCTTTGATACTGTTTCTCATCGCATTTTAATGGAAAAATTAGAACACTTGGGAATAAGCGGCAACTTTCTCGAATGGCTTAGAAGCTACTTATCGTTTAGAATACTATCTGTAAAAATTAACTCCACAACCTCATACACTTTTTTTGCCTTAAGTGGGGTCCCCCAAGGTTCCCATCTAGGACCAATTCTTTTCCTACTATTTATTAACGACATTTCATTAATTTTCGATAATATTCACTTTCTTCTATTTGCCGACGATCTAAAGATGTTTAAATCGATTGAAAATTCTTTTGATTGTTTAACTCTACAAATGTACTTAAATAAACTTTATGAATGGTGCATCCCAAACAAATTATATCTTAATATCAATAAATGCCAAACGATCAGTTTTCATAGATCTAAAACCCCTTTACTATTCGAGTATACAATTAACAATGCCACTCTAAAAAGAGTTTTTGAATTCAACGACCTTGGCGTTATCTTTGACTCCAAATTACGCTTCTTGAATCACATTATTAGCATTACCAGTAAGGGATTACAAATGCTTGGATTTATCCTCAGAATCGCTAAAGACTTTAATAACATAAAAACCATAAAATTACTATACACGTCTTTGGTTAGAAGTCAGGTGGAATACTGTTCAAGCATTTGGTGTCCTCATTTCAACTCTCATTGTTCACAAATTGAAAAAATTCAAAATAAATTTTTACGTTTTATTAATTTCAAAATTGGTGTTCCTATTATTGAAATCAATTATGTCAATTTACGCAGTAAACTTAACTTATCAAAATTATCTGAAAGGCGAAAAATATTTGATCTCCTTTTATTGTATAAAATTGTTCATTCAAGGTTGGACTGCCCTGACGCTATAAACTTGTTATCCATACCTCCAAAATATACTAGACGAAACATTTTATTTTACAACAATAACTTCGCTACGAATTCTGTGATGGAAAGAATACACAGGTTGGGCAATGAACTAACTGATGTCGCTGACATTTTTAATTTAAATTTCGATTCATTTAAAGCCAAATTAGTCCACCACTTTTTAGATATAAATAATGAATGAGAAATCATTTTATTTTATATCAATTTTCTTTTGTTTATTGTTTTTTTTTATTGTTCTTATTTCAAAAGCATACAACGAGTAATTCAGTAAAAATTAATGTGTTTTGATTATTTTTAATGTTTTTATTGCTCGTAGGTATATGTACATACGAGTTCCCTAAAGTCATCCATGTGGAATTAGCATTAGATGTATTCCTATAATTTTACATTGAGTTTATGCTTTATTTGTATATTTTTTAATCTTTTTTTATTTTGTTTTATACTGCTGTTATAAATGAAATTTTTATTTTATATGTAAAAGCCCAATAGGGCCCAATGGTTTATACAAAGTGATCTGGTATTCATTATATCCTAATAACATTTAGTCTTTAGTAATTTATTAATTAAAGACATGATATTCACGGGGTTCTTTCAATTAGGGCAAATGAAAGCAGTACGGAGAAACCTGCCACCGAGGCGACTAAATTACTAGTCAATTTGTATTCGCAAGTTTCCACAAATATCAAATCTACAAATTACAGTTCGTTTTCAATGCGTTTTCAATACTGCCGCAACACTTATCACCTGTGCGGCTAAATATTCTCTCTAAATATTCCCACATTTCGGTGCATTTTAAAAATCTTCACTGGTTTAAATGACCTGAAAGAATCCAGTTCAACTTCTGCTGAATGACATTTAAGTCTCTCAAAGGAATTGGCTCCGGCTTACTTATTGGAAATGTATATTTTTTAGAAAATTTCAATTTTCGGTAGACAACTCTCAGGTCAGCAGCATCATCAGCTATCCGAAGGTTGAAAGAACCAAAGCGCACACTAGATACTAAGTTTGACGAGATTTAAGAATGATCACAGAATTTCTACCGGTTTCTCACATATCTCCCTTAAACATTTGATGATTATAAGCTCTTAAAAAAATAAATGCTATTTTTTAAGATAATATCTAGACGTGTTTCACGCCGAAACACAAATTGTATGAAATTCCCTCGTCTAAAAAAATCGTAAATTATGCTCCGAAAATTATTATAAACACGTGTGTTTCAGTTATTTTACAAGTTATAGTTGTGACAAAATTCACAATGTTTCTTTATGTAAATGATACTTAAGACACTTTCCACGAGATTTTTGCTCTGTTTTAAACGAGTCGTGTTCTATTAAACATTTTCACAATTTTCGCACCGATTTTATCGCTTTAAATATTGGCGCGCTCCTCTAACATTCGTAATTACATAATATGTGTACATCTTCTTCTTTTTGGGCGAGGATGTAGCGCCTTAAATCTCACCCTTTCAGACAGTCTTATCCATGAAGTCAAAAACCTTTCATCTTCACCTTCACAGCCCGCGACATTGTAAATAACTAAATGCGTAAAAAAATCAGCAAGTAAGAGCTTGTACGTGTACACTCTAAGGTTATTTCATAAAAATTCTCCAGTCTTAAATTCTCCAATCTTTCAAAATTTATCCCAACTCTATTTTTGCCACTAACCTTCTTATAAACGTAACGTCAATAGTAATGGAGGGTAGCAAATGCAAAATCGTGCAACGTCGAGGGATTTCAATGTAGTGTCCTCTGCGTACAATTTTGTATCTTCTCCAAGCATAAACTTTCTGATGAAAGTGCGTTTATTGGACGTGACCTGCCAGGTAAGTATGTTTTCTGTATTTGTTTGTAAGTAATGAAATTAGAAAAGTCTTCAGCGCTCTTGAGGTGATTTCCCGAAAAATAGCGCTCTTCAAAAAATTATCCAATGAATATAATTATCATGTGTGAAAACCTTTCATTGAAGTGAAAACTTCTTTAGCACCGTTGTGATTTGAAATTTGATGAAACGAAAAAACGACAATATAAAGAGACAAGCACATATATCTATAGGATTTAGGCGGCGAGAGAATGAGATAGAATAATCGGTCTCCTCTTTGTGCGGTGCTTCGTTGTTAACCTCCCCAGTCCTGTCTGCTTTCGTTTTATGAAGGTTTCAGTTCAACTGCGTGTGAACCGCACACTTTTATTTGGTTGAATTATTGTAAATATTTTACCATAGGTACCTTGAAAAAATAATGTAACCATCGACTTTCCAAAAAATAAAATAAAGGAAGCCAAAACTCCAAAGTTGAGGTGACAAGTCCCAGCATGCGCGAAAAAAAATATTTTATGAATTTATGTTATATCACAATCAAAGATATTCAAATACAGAAGAGATATGCTATGGTGTCCGCGCAACTGTCGCCGGACTACGCGCTAATTAGCGTAGTTTTCATACAAAAAGAATTTGTTCATTTCGTTGATTTTTTTAAAATGTGCATTAATATTGGTTAACAATATATTTTGAATAAGGAAAGAATTCGTTCATTTAGTTTAACGTTCGTTTGGTTTATTCGTTAATTATTTGTTCATTTAGTTTATTTGTTAATTGGTAAACAATATCGGCGACACTCGGAAGCGCAGACCCACATAGTAAAAACAGCAGATAGCACATCTACTTATATTTCAATATCTTTGATCACAATTTATTCATTTGAAATGAAATATACATAGTATTTTCGTTATTTGTTTTTGGGGTGTTATGCCGTGTTGCGCTACCTCCTTCTTTAGCCAACGTTTCGGACAGCGTTGCAGTATCCATCATCAGGGCAGATCCGGCAGATCTGCCCTGATGATGTACACTGCAACAATGTCCGAAACGTTGGCTAAAGAAAGAGATAGCGCAACACGGCATAACACCCCAAAAACAAATAAGGAAAATACTTCTGGCTGTGAAAATGTAAAAACATATGCGTATAGTATATTTGCACCACGTTCCAGAGTGGTGGATGCATTCAGTATCACCCAGTTAAAAGTCCACCATTTCAAAAATGGCTTTAATGGAGTTTGATGACCAGATGTGCAGAGGTACCAACCTTCCTCTTTCCCACCAACTTCTCTTCTCCCAACTATCTTCGGCCTCACAACATATCAATCCCATTTGAGGATGCCGGAGTCTCACTGGCTTCAGACGGTTGAGAGCAGTTGGGACTCTTGTTCTGTGAGGCCGAATTGGAGTAGAGGAACGTAAGGAAGTACCTGGCTATTCAGATCTGGTAATCAAACACGGATAAACATATTTCAAACAACGTTTGGATTCCGTAATAGCGCTCTTTCATCAGGGCGTTTCTTCACTCTGAAACGTGTCACAAATACGCTGTGTATTATTTTTAATTAATTGATTTTGAAATGACAGAAATTACCGTTTTTTAAATTATTTAATAACGCCAGGATTTAAATATAAAGCTTCCTTCATAAAGCGTGATTTAACGACTAACGACAGCTGGCTAGAACTTACAACCTTCTAAATTATTTATATAAAAAAAAAACACAATCAAGTTCTTGTTACTTGGCAATGAAATCAAATTTCAAGTTCGCATTGCATACCTAATTGTTCTATAAACATGTAACTACTTATATCAGTTATGATAAAAACCATTTTATTTCGACTGCAATGTCATAAACCATTATACCTGACCCCCACTCCCACCCAAGGATTAGCACAAGGAAGAAAGTTTTCGGTTAGTATAAAGCCTCCGCGCGGACTCCAATCTAATCACAAGCAGTTTTCCTCTTAGAAAAGGCTCACACAAGACTATCAACATGAACGCTATTGTAAGTTTATAACCCAAGGATTTATTTGCGTTTAAAAATAAGAATTGATTTTACATTACGACATTTCTCTTTTATATCATACAACTTACGTCATTTTCTGCAATTTCAGATCTTCACTTTCCTGTGCGTGGGAGCCGTGGTCTCCGCTAACTACATCAGCAATGATGAGGGACAATGGAAGGGAGAGGGTCTGGCCGAGAGCCAGGACAATGGACAGTACGACTATGGATATGGTGCCTACAACGGTGCCTCCAACTACGCTGGAGCCTACTCCGGAGCTTACGCTCATGGAGCCGCCCCCATCGGTCATGACGGACGTGTCGTAGACACCCCCGAGGTAGCTCAAGCTAAGGCCGCCCACAATGCCGCTGTTGCCGCCGCTTCCAACGGAGCATACAACGGTGCTTACAACGGTGCTTACAAGGGTGCTTACTCCGCCCCCGCTTACAACGGTGAAGATGGACAATGGAAGGGAGAAGGTCTGGCTGAAAGCCAGGACAACGGTAACTACAACAACGGATACAACGGTCCCTCCGCCTACGCTGGAGCTTACTCCGGAGCTTACGCTCATGGAGCCGCCCCCATCGGTCAAGATGGACGTGTCGTAGACACCCCCGAGGTAGCTCAAGCTAAGGCCGCCCATAACGCCGCTGTTGCCGCCGCTTCCAGCGGATCCGCCTATGGAGCTTACAATGGTGCCTACAACGGTGCTTACGCCGCCCCCGCCCTCAACGGAGCTTACGCCACCCCTGCCGTCTATGGATCTTACGCCCATGGAGCCGCTCCTCTGGGGCAAGACGGACGTGTAGTAGATACCCCCGAGGTAGCTCACGCCAAGGCCACCCACCAAGCCGCTGTTGCCGCCGCCCAGACTTCCGCCCACTACTAACAATCTTCATGTTCTAGTGAATGATTTAAGTGAGTCATTGATGTGATAGTAATTGTACATAATTTTTATTTATATTCTGACCATATCTTTAGTAGAAAATCATCTGTTTAATAAATATGGTTTAAAAATTTATTTTGTTTGTTTGATTGTATTACATTATATCACACTGCAACGGTGTTTCAAAAATTCAGACTATTTGCAGCAAAGTATTTTGCAAGTTCTTTTACTCAACCTTCAAAAATCGGGCTTTTTTTGTCCGCAGATAAAAATATTTCCGCTTTGCAATAAAAGCAAAATAACTGGAATATTTGTGATCATATGGGAAAACTAGAAAATGTTTTCGAAAGGTGATAAAATCCGCATTCAAAGTTTTATTAGAAATAACTATCTAATTTTTAAACATAAAATTTTTGAATGCAAACATTAAAAAGTTTTAAAAATGGCTTACTTTACGTTTTTTTCAAACTAAAATTACTGAAACGAAAAAAAAATAAAAACCCAGACACATGTATTTTATTGGACAAATGAATTTTAGACTTTACTATTTCCTCACGTTATTGTAGTTTCCGGTAAAACTAATTCTTAAAATATTCACATCATTTAAATTTTTTTTTCAAATTACGGTCCGAAACTTTGGTTTCATAAAGAAGTAGATACATTTTATTTATTTTGTGATTAACTTTTAGATTTATTATAAAGCATGTTGTTTTCTCTTTCCTAAATCTTTTATATCGTCCTTCTCATTATGGTGGTAATGGAGACATTGATGATTTCTGAGATCCCTGTGAGCTGGGACCAACAAGGCCGTAGCCAGAGAAAAAATTCGGGGGGGGGTTTTGTTTGGTGGAACAGTGTTTATAGTCCAGTCAGTGGGGGGTGAAAAAGGCCTTTACTTGCAAAAGGTCAAGTTTTCGACCTTGGGGGGTAGAGCTCGGGCCGGCATCTTGGATTTACAACAAAAATGTCTATTGCAAACTTAAAGAAGACTAAATTACGTACTGTTTTTGTTTGAAGTTTTTTTATAAGTCTTATATACTATAATGACATACAGCGGTAGAAAGAAGAAAATTTGCCAAAAAAAATGTGGATGTTTGGAAATAAGGTCTGGTCCTGGTTGCATTTTCCGAGAGCTTCAATAGCACATGTTGGTCGATTGAGTTCAGATACTTCTATCCATTTTATCTCTCACTTTTCTAATTCAGCTTTTACAGAGTCCCATTCCAAATATTTTTATAGAGCTCTTAGTAGTCTTCTTGATAATTAAGTTGTTAAATTTTTTTTTTCTCTTAGGCACTTGGTTCGTTTTGCCGAGGACTTGATAAAATTTCCAACCGATTTTATAACCAATAGTATTTCGAATAGGCTGAACCTGACAAGAATGACGTAGAGCCAAATTTAACTGCAGTGACTCACGAATTACTGCCTGCACACCTTTAAAACTTCCTTTTATCGAAGAAGCTCCATTATATCCTTGTCCGATTAAATATTCGCAATCTACATCCAAAGGTTTTAATTCAGATAAAAATGCATAAGCTAAATACTTTCCTGTTGTATTCTCAACTTTTACAAAAGTTAAAATCCACGGCCGATAACCTGTGTTGTTGCAACAACATAAATAAAGCCCGTATACAATAAAACACGATCTGTTACTAATAAGCTTTCTTCTGCGGTCACGCTGTAAAAATGCATTTTACATCGAAATGCATTTCTGAATGCATTTTACATCTGATAACGTTGTGTATGGTTATAATTTACTTGGTAAAAATGGTTGTTTTAATTCTTCTCCACAAGGGGCGTTATTGGCGCAATTATCTGCACATTTATCCTCCACATTCTACACAGCGGCCCGCACTGAAAAAATAGTTTGGTTTGTTCATGGCGGGATGTCAAAAATTTTGTTATTAAATATTGTGATTTTACTAAATGATTTCTTTTATAGTGACCAATTCACTCTTCTTTTATATAATTGATATAATTACCGTGTTTTTTTCATCAGTTTTAGTCAAGTTATTAGCGCAATTGTAACTTAAAATCATACTTTGAAAGTTGAACTATCAGAAAATTGTTTTATGGGTTGTAACCCATAAAACAATAAATTAACCCATAAACAATAAACCCAACGTATGCGTATGTATAATATGCGATACAACGTAACCCAAGTTGTAACCCATAAACAATAAAAATACAAATTTACATTTTGGGATCTTTACTTTCCAAAATAAAGATCTTTATACTCCAAAATTCGTTCAGAAATCAATAACAAAACAGTCGTACGCATGAGATAAACTACCCTCTCGGGTAAGCAATGTATATTTCTTTCCACGAAAAATTTTTTTTATTAGAAATGTTTTCAGATACACGCTCGTTTATCAATTATCAAATTTTAAACGGAGTTTTTTAGTAAGGCTGATTTAGCTCTGCATATCTCACACAGATGGACATCTGTTCTTGTCTTGTAGTGAAACATCAGTAGTTCCATCAACAAGGACTGATAATAATTTGCAGATTTCAGTCTTTGCCCCAATTTTTTTATGGACAATTTCACCACAAATTGCAATAAGTTAATTTTATACAATCAGGCGTCGGTAGCGTTTAACATCATATTTTCAGTGTGCTTTGTTAGATTTCGGGGGGGGGGGGGGATCAAACCCCCTTGATCCCCCCCCTGGCCTTGGGGACCAAGATGGTATTCTATGATTAAATGGGTTTTAGACGGCACACATTTTTCTAGTATCGTTAGAGATAAATCTATCAATGAAACAAATAAAAACTACTTGCGTAGATTCCCATGGTATGGTCTACAGATAGTCTGCAGTCAGGCGTAAACTAAGCTGCTTTTGTTAACTTCTTTCGGTTCCACACCAAGGGAACGTACAGTTTGAGAGAGATGTGATGATGGGTTTTGATGTTTTGAGAGGTCATCCTTTTTTTAAAGTAAAAACACTTGTGTTTGTTCACTTCTGAACACTTGACTGGCGACAAGAATTGTGGAAGTAATCCGTAAAATGTCGAGAAGAATAAATGACACATAAATATACCAAACCACCCACGAATGACAGTATTGATAACAGCTCATTTATTCAGACAAAAGCGAGCATAGACACAGAAAGTATTGCAATGTTTCAATAAAAGGTCTCATAGACAGGAAAGTTTAATGTAAGAGGCTCGATATATTGAGATGAAATAAACGATAAATTAAAAGTGCTCAGAGCTTAAATGAAGTTAAATACGAAATAAGACAATCACAACATACAACATCCAACACTAATTACCAAATCTAAATCAAATTCCTATATTTACCCACATTTTCTAGATTGCTAAATCAAAATGAAGGGTCGACTGTAAGACCATAGAAAGTGAGTTTTTAAAAAATGTATTTTATGTTTTAAAACTGTAGAAAAAAACACTTATTAACCCCTCATGCTCATTTGTTCTCATTTCGGAATAACTCATAAAAGTCTCGTAGAAATCGTTGTGTCTCCCTACTATCATGTTTAGAAATGAATCTAAACGGTGTTAGAAAGAAAAAACACCACGTTTTTTATTCAAATCACACATTTAACTACAAAATTATTAAAACGTATACCTGTATGAAATCAAAGTTACCGACACAAATTGTAGTCCAGAAAACGAATGGTCCAAAAGGAGGTGTAGAGTGCGTGAGCAGGGACCTAAGCGATTCTTTCAGGACTTGTTTAGGATGCTTAGGGTGTGAACATACTAAAAGTCCTGACGTCTAGGTGGTGAGCTAGGGGGGGGAGGGGGGGGGAAGGTCCCGATTTTCGGGTTTCCGTTTATATCTCAAAAACGGTGCGTCGCAGAGGAAAACTTTTTTAGAATAAGTAAAAGCTCAAAGATTATCTACAACTTTTATTCATACATAATTTTGAAAATCCCAGCCGTTTTTGAGTTATACGCTCCACAAATGTCAATATTTTCTAAAAAAATCATTTTTCCTCACATTTTTCATCAAACATTCCTTCATATCGTCTAAAATATTCATCCAAGAAAGAAATTTATTCAAGATAAGTTGTAAATAATTTAATTACCTTTTAGAATATATACACATGTTTAAATAAATCTCTAACCAGTAAATATTTACAGCTATTTTAAGTTTTTTTGTAAAATGTCGTCATTTTCAGAAAAAGCTGTTTTTTCTTACCAAAATGTTAAGATGGGTTTTTTCTTCATGGGAAATTCCTTATTAATTTTTGCACGCAAGAAAGCAGGTAAGTTGTTCTCGAACAGATGATTAGTGAAATTCATTTTATAATCATTATTATTGTGATGGATAATTAGGTTAGTCGTCGGAGATGCTACAATAACGTGCTACGATGCTGTTCGAGTTGGTGAAAAGGCAATGAATGCGATAGTGGGCTTGACATTCTCAGACATCAAGTTGTCCCGCAAAGATCGGGCATTCCCAATGTCTTCTGTCAGCTCGTCGATAAAAATTCACGATGAAAAGGTTGCAGTTGACCCAACATTGCTGTTTCAGCGGATGTGTATAAACAAACGATCAGATGAGGATTTGATGAAATTCTTTGCGTGTGAGTTGGCCCCATTTTCCTTGACACTGTTCTTAATAACATCATGTTACACTCTCAACTTTATATGGATTAAAGTTTTCATATCCTCTTTGGACGTGAGGGTCCTGGCAAGCGTTGTTCATCCATGGCATCGTCATTCTCAGTGGTGGATGTTCTTGCTGAAAGGGCTCTACGTCATCTTCATCGTCGTCCTCGGCAACAGGCAAACTATTGAGGCATCTCCCTTGGCAGTGAAGGCACGCTGCAGAACAGGTCAGCATTGCTTTTCGGCATCCGCATTTGCCAATTGCACAATCCTTGGTGCAGCGGCAAAATATCATTTTCAGAAGGACCTCCGGTGCTGGAGGATCTTCTGTTGTAATTGGCGCCAGGGTGTCTCCTTCGTGTTTCCACCCCCATTCTTCAGGGGACAGCTCAATCCCGAGCCACTGCTGAACTTGGTGGTATGTCCTATTTCATATCCTATGTCCTATGTCATATTTGCCACGGACCTTGTGAACGATTGGAAGTGGTACTGGTTAAGGGAGGTCTGTCTTTTTGGCGCCGCATACCATTTCAGGAAGCATTTATTTCCAGCTTCTTCAACCTCGTCGTGAGTAGAGGAGGGATTGTCAAAGATCATTGCCGCTTGCTTGATCATTTCTGACTCCAAGTACAATTTTGAAAAGCCCACCTTGCTTCTCCTGAAATTTGCAGACGTTGTATCGCATCCGGTAAATGAATGTAAAAATATGATGTGTTCAAATCCACGATGCTGCATCTCTTGGGTGGACAGTGCCAATGTTTTGGTTTTCCCTCGTCCGGGTTTCAGCAACAGAATATCTTAGGTGGGAGGAGTGGAAGCAATCAAAAGGACAGTGAGGTCCACATCCTCACCAAAGACAGCCACAGAGTTGTGAAAGGATAGTTCTACAGCAGTCTTCACGATAAAGACGTCAGCATCATCGGTGGCCTGATGAGTCTGTATCCCATTCTCCCGAAACTTAGTCTGTAGTAAGGAGATTAAATTACTTTTGTTGGTAGGATAGGATAAAAAATCTTCCTGTTTAACGGGTATTGATTTGTTCCATGTCAAATTGATGTCGGCTGACCTTCTCAGTCTGTATCGTCACATTTGTTCTTGTGATTTCGTGCTTTTGACTGGATTTGCGTACCCAGCAAATACCACAGTGCGAGTCATTCCAGGATAGTGGTGGTTGACATAGGTGATATAACGATCACAAATTGCGGCAACGGAGGCATCTTTTTGTCAAATTACTCTGTATAATATAGATAATATGTGTATAATATATGATAGAAATCCTCCGTCCTCAACTATGTTCATCTGAGACGGTAGAACAGTTTTTTTGAAAGGCTCGAATAAGCTATACAGAACAGATTTATTTGTCTTTCGCATCCCACTTTCATTGAACAGTGCCAAGGGAAATGGGGCCAACTCATACTCAAAGAATTTCATCAAATCCTCATCTGATCGTTTGTTTTTACACATCCGCTGAAACAGCAATGTTGGGTCAACTGCAACCTTTTCATCGTGAATTTTTATCGACGAGCTGACAAAAGACATTGGGAATGCCCGATCTTTGCGGGACAACTTGATGTCTGAGAATGTCAAGCCCACTATCGCATTCATTGCCTTTTCACCAACTCGAACAGCATCGTAGCACGTTATTGTAGCATCTCCGACGTCTAAACTAATAACCCATCACAATAATAATGATTATAAAATGAATTTCACTAATCATCTGTTCGAGAACAACTTACCTGCTTTCTTGCGTGCAAAAATTAATAAGGAATTTCCCATGAAGAAAAACCCATCTTAACATTTTGGAGAGAAAAAACAGCTTTTTCTGAAAATGACGACATTTTACGAAAAAACTTAAAATTGCTGTAAATATTTACTGGTTGGAGATTTATTTAGACATGTGGATATATTCTAAAAGGTAATTAAATTATTTACAACTTATCTTGAATAAATTTCTTTCTTGGATGAATATTTTAGACGATATGAAGGAATGTTTGATGAAAAATGTGAGGAAAAATGATTTTTTTAGAAAATATTGACATTTGTGGAGCGTATAACTCAAAAACGGCTGGGATTTTCAAAATTATGTATGAATAAAAGTTGTAGATAATCTTTGAGCTTTTACTTATTCTAAAAAAGTTTTCCTCTGCGACGCACCGTTTTTGAGATATAAACGGAAACCCGAAAATCGGGACCTTCCCCCCCCCCTCCCCCCCCTAGCTCACCACCTAGACGTCAGGACTTTTAGTATGTTCACACCCTAAGCATCCTAAACAAGTCCTGAAAGAATCGCTTAGGTCCCTGCTCACGCACTCTACAACTCCTTCCTTTACTGGACTATTGATAAAAAAATGAACTGGAAATTTTTTATTACTTATTTTTACATGAAACGATAAAAAAGTGAGTCGACGATAGCGTTTATAATATTTTTTTATTAATTATTTGTCTAATAAAATATGTGGGCGTTTTGAATTTTTTGTTTTTATTTTTTTTTCGTTAGTAAAACGCAAGGTGAACCATTTTTAAAACTTTTTTGAGTTTGCATTGAGGGCCCGCAACCCAGATTTGTACAGATTTATTACATATTTACCTTAAACACGGTAAGTTTTAAAGCTCTTAAAAAATATATGTTATTCTTGAAGATAATATCTAGACTTTGCCCGCGCCGAAAAGTAAATTATATAAAATTCCCTCGATAGAAAAAAATCGGAAAGTATGCTCCAAAAATTATTATTAACACGGTTGTTTCAGTTATTTTCCAAGTTATATGTATGACAAAATTCACTGTGTTTCTTTAAATGCTGTTTAAGATAATGCCCGCGAGATTTTTGCTTTATTTTAAACGAGTCGTGTTTTATTAAACATTTTCGCATCGATTTTGTCGCTGTAAATGTTAGCGCTCTCCTCTAACATTCGTTATTCCGTATCTCTCCAACTTCTTATTTTCACGCCCGGTTGCAGAGCCTTAAGAAAAATCAAATTTCAAAAAATATATATGTTTATTTCGAATTATAAAATTTGAAAGCAGATTTCATCACCTTTCAAAACAGTTTTTAGTTTTCGGATGCGTTCAGAAATATTGCTTTTACTCGGATTGTATTGGAAAATTCCGAGAGAGAGAGACCGTTTCTCATACAAGACATGCCTTTTATAACCTTCATTTATGTCCAAACAAAGAATCCCAAACAATATTGTTTTGTTCATATTCAAAATTAGATCCACATTCATTACACTAGGTACTCTGATTGAAGACCGCCATTTAGAAATATCTTCAACGATGTTTGGTAACCAGATCTGTCGATCTGTAGTACCTTCAGCCTCACAACATATCTATTCCAATTATGATTGCCGTAGTAGTAATTTCACCGGCTCCAGGCGGTTGAGAGTAGTTGGCACTCTTGTAATATGAGGCTGAAGGGGGAAAGAGGGGAATGAGATGGGGAAGAGGAAGGTAAGAGGTAAGAGGAAAAGCACCTAACTATTCAGATCTGGTCATAAACGGATAAAGCCATTTCAAGCAATGTTTCAATGATTCTAAAATGATGACCTTTCACCAGGGCTATATTGAGAGCATCTTCGCTCAGGAACGAGCCAGAAATATGCTCTTTATTATTTTAATGGATTAATTTTGAAATAATACAAATTTATTTTTAAAGTTTACTGATATTTGAAATGGAGGCGTAAAAATATTTATCAATGAAATAAAACTACTCGAACTTAACCATAGAGTTTCAGGAAATATTGAGCGTACCTTGAATTGCTGAATTTCCTAACGTTGTCCGTACTTTACGCAGAGTTTAGTTGAAATCGGATAAAGAGTTCTTTTTACCTTTATTTTGAATATCAAGTGAGCAAAATTTCATCAAAAATATGAAAATTGTGCTATATGGGGTGGGAAAAGAATAGGGGTAATTTTTTAAAATAGTACACGGAGACCCTTCTTTTAATTTGAAGACCAGTTGAAGACCTTTGAAGTATGCAAAATTTCGTCAATCTCTGAATAATGCTATAGATTTGTATAAAATCAAACTCCCCACAGATACTCTTCAATATATTTATGTACTCGTATTTGTCGATTGATTTTCGCTAATATTGTCTTCATTTAATTGTATAACTATTTTTATGATTAGTAAGTAATTAATCACCTCTACTTTTTAATATTTTGTCTATGTTATAATTTATTCTTATTTATTCTAATTTGTCTATACTTGTTTGTCATTTATCATAGTAACATATCCTGATGAAGACAACATTGTTGTCGAAACATGTTGATATTGTTTTAAATATAGTGGTTTTATACAAAGTGATAAGTTATTCATTATATGAATATTAAAAGTTTAAAAAAAATTATGTTTGCAGAAAATATATATTATTTTTTTTTAATTTCTATTTCGCACATGCAGTTTAGAGATCATTTCAGTCTACATTTGTAATAGTACCTAAGAACCAGTAAAATAAAAAAAATCATTCCCAAACCTATTTAGTCGCTCAGTATAGCTACTAGCTACTTGAAACGTTGCATAATTTGAAGAAAGCACACTACGGCATAGAAACTCAAAATTAATAACAATAAACCTAAAAGCGTGATTTTAAAACCAACGAGAATTGGTTCGAACTTACAACCTTCTAAAAAATCTGTACGAAAAAAACAGAATCATGTTTTTGTTACATGGCAATGAAATCGAATTTCAAGTTCGCACTGCATACCTAATTGTTATATAAACAAGTAACTACTTATTCCTACAATGGTAAAAACAAATTTATTTCGATTGCAATGTCGTATACCATTATATCTGACCCCCACTCCCACCCAAGGATTAGCACACGGAAGAAAGTTTCCTCTTAGTATAAAGCCTCCGCGCGGACTCCAATCTAATCACAAGCAGTTTTCATTTCAGAAAAGGCTCACACAAGACTATCAACATGAACGCTATTGTAAGTTTAAAACCCAAGGATTTATTTGAAAATAAGAATTTGCCTTACATTAGACATTTCACTTTTATATCATAAAACTTACGTCATTTTCTGCAATTTCAGATCTTCACTTTCCTGTGCGTGGGAGCCGTGGTCTCTGCTAACTACATCAGCAATGATGACGGGCAATGGAAGGGAGAGGGTCTGGCCGAGAGCCAGGACAATGGACAGTACAACCTTGGATATGGTGCCTACAAAGGTGCCTCCAGCTACGCTGGAGCCTACTCCGGAGCTTACGCTCATGGAGCCGCCCCCATCGGTCATGACGGACGTGTCGTAGACACCCCCGAGGTAGCTCACGCTAAGGCCGCCCACAACGCCGCTTCCAACGGAGCTTACAATGGTGCTTACAACGGTGCTTACAAGGGTGCTTACTCCGCCCCCACTTACAACGGTGAAGATGGACAGTGGAAGGGAGAGGGTCTGGCCGAAAGCCAGGACAACGGTAACTACAACAACGGATACAACGGTGCCTCCGCCTACGCCGGAGCTTACTCCGGAGCTTACGCTCATGGAGCCGCCCCCATCGGTCAAGATGGTCGTGTGGTAGACACCCCTGAAGTAGCTCATGCTAAGGCCGCCCACTACGCCGCCAAGGCCGCTGCCTCTAACGGAGCCACCTATGGTGCATATTCCGCCCCCGCCTACAACGGTGCCTACGCCGCCCCCGCCCCTGCCGTCTATGGATCTTATGCCCATGGAGTCGCTCCCCTGGGACATGACGGACGTGTAGTAGACACCCCCGAGGTAGCTCACGCCAAGGCCGCTCACCAAGCCGCTGTTGCCGCCGCCCAGACTGCCGCTCACTACTAAGAATTCTTCCCTTATGCTAAGGGACCAATCAAATCAGTGATTTTATGTGATTGTAGTTGTAAATTAGTACTTATTTATTAACGTTTTATTAATATTGATCTTATGCGCATTCCAAACATCATTGCGAACAACAAAATAAATTTTAGAAAGAAAAACTGTTTCTTCTTTGTTCTTTGTTACCCTCACACTCCCGTCCACTACTAACAATCTCTTATTTATGAGGATGAATCAAATCACCTGCTGTGATAGTAATTGCACTTACATACTTTTTATTTATAATCTCTTCATATCTTTTTACTAGAAGCGTTGATAAATAATAATGGTTCAAAATATTAATTCCTCTCTCATTATATCACACCATAACTGCAATCTTTGGGCTCAATGGAATCCCCGAAATATTTTCTAGGTTTAGTGTTTTCAGAATTCAACCTATTAGCAACTGAGCGTGATGTTCGCTATTTTACCTATAATGGCACACACGTTTCTAGTGCCGTTAGAAAAACGATAATAAAAATGAAATTGCCTACCAAATCTAACTTAAATTCCTAGACCTTAAATCAAAATACCTACCAATTTAATTAATGAAGACAGTATTAGCGAAACTCGATCGAAAATCTGAAATAGAAAAATCAGAAAAAGTTGCGGTCATGTCTGGGACTCAAATCCAGGACCTATTATATTATCGATTTTTCATTTAGTTTCGCTAATTGTCTTTAATAATTAAATATTACAGTTTGAAGTTTTACTCAAAAAATTGAAATAAATAATCATCAATTGTTTTTTTATTTTTTTTTTAAATCCTTTATTTTTCCCAATTTTACATTTTATAGTTACATATTTTGGATATAATAAAATTAATGGGAACCCACTAAGGCGCAGCCTTTGCGTGGTTAATATTATAGTTAAATATATTTTATTATAGTACCCAGAAAAAACAAACAGTGGTAGGTATATGAAGCAAAAACATTATTAAAATTTGTTTAAACAGTTTGTACAAAAAGTGTGTTCAATAGTGTACAAGGTAATAATTAGTGTATAGTGTAATAACAGTTATAAGTGTAATAATATGTGTAAAGTTTGTGAGAAACATAAACTGATGTAAAATTAAATTTATTTATTTATTTATTTATTTATCTATAAAAAGTATGTTTGTATTACATTATTCGATGCCTGTCTCACTAGGGTATACCTGTGTTGAGACAGGCGTAGAGGTAGGTACATAAATGAGTATCATACATAAGAATATTTAATTACAACATAAGAATATTTAAGGTAAGATACATACTGATTTATACAATTCAAGCAGAAAGATGATTAAGATTGAGGGTTAATATCATAAAGAGAGCATTATATAGGTGAAGGAAGAGATGAATAAAGTAGTAAATCCTTTTGAATCTATATAGGGACTTATATTATACATATAGGATTTTACTATTTTAAGTTCTTTAATAAGGGTAAGGACATACGTGAGATGGTAATTCTGTCTATTTATACTCTTTTTTACAGATGTTAGCAGTAGTGTGACGTCCAATACTTAAAATCTATTTCTTTATATCTTGTTTGTATTTGGTCATTGATTCAGTTTGTCTAATCGTGGCTGGAAGTGTATTGTGTAGTTTGCAAGCTATGTTTTAAAGTGTTTTTGTCCAAAGGTGGTTTTAGAAAAGGGAGTTTGGAGAAGTTAATAAATAGAGTTTTTACATCTGTATGATTCAGCCATATTTTTAATTCTCTTATGTAATGCGGAAGTTTAGTTCCAACTTGTATATTTTGTGGTAAAAGGTTAAAAGTGTGAGGTCCAATAAAACTACTGTGAGTTTGCATTTGTTTTGTGTTTATTTGAGGGGTATAGAATACATTATTATTTCTAATGTTTGTTCTGTTTTCATTTTTTTCGAATTTGTTTCTGTTTTTATAGATATATTTCATAGTTTGCAGTATAAATAGTTTACGGAGACTGAATAGTTTAGATTCTTTGTATAAAGCATCTGTTGAAAATGTTTTAATTCTATTAAACATAACTTTGACAATATAATTGTGAGTTGTTTGTAAAGGTTTTATAAAAACATCAAGCGCACCACCCCATCCTATTATTAGAAAAAAATAATTAAATTTAAACCAAACCACTTAACTTTTTAGCTTCTGAAAATAATGTTCTATTACCAACTGAATTTTCCGACGTTGCCCGGACTTAACGCAGAGTTTTGATTTTTTTTAATCAGAAGTAGGAAGTTATTTTCCCCTTTATTTTGAATGTCACGGGTGCAAAATTTCTTTAAGAAATATCTGATCTACTTTATATGGTGGAAAATGAGGTTTTGGGTAATTTTTAGAAATCTCATGTACATAAGTGACCTTTATTCGTACTTTTTCCAACTATGCAAAATTTTATTAATCTGGTGGTGATGTTCATATTGTTCATTGATGCCATGTTCTTTTGTAGTGATTTCCCACAGAAAAAGCACAAAGGACGGTGGGATAGTGGTGCAACGCAGCGCTACAAAGGGCAGGAACGATTATAATAGAGAATGGTAGAACAAATAACAGCTAGTTACTAGGTCCGAACTCCGATTGATTCTTTTGCGGTAGAGGGTTACCCCGAGTTATGTTTGGTTCAAATTGTGTCACGAAAAATATCGTGACACGAGAGAGTATACTGTTAATCTATTTTTATATGATGCAAGACAGCGTTTTTTAACCCTAGATCACTAACCTTATTTTTCGACGCTTATCACAAACCTTTGTCGTTTCCACAATGGTACTTAATAAAGGGGGTTTAAGGGTTTTATTAAAACAAAACATGCATATATTTCTTTTTACTATTAATGAACAGTGTTTATTTATATTATTTCTTATATTTAGATGAACAAAAATATCAAATTTATTTATCAACAGCCTACTGAATGATATCATAGTTTTCATGCAAAATCAAAAATTTTAACATTTTTAAAGTTGGTACTTGAATTAGTTATAACTAAATTTTGAAAAAAAACTATTTAAATATCAACAACAAAGACTTGAATTTAATAAAATAAAAAAAAAAAATTGGTAAAAATCTAGAAACTAATAAAAATTTGGTGAAAATCTAGCAAAAGTAAAAAGTCACGTTATCACCAAACTTCGTCGATGCGACGAGCCATGGTTGCTGAATTGGCGCTCGTGGACTCCTCCCCCATCGTCCGCACTATCGTCTATCGCAGAAGTAACGAGCCGATTGAGATTAGCCTGAGTATGAAAGAATGAACAACTAAAGGAGTGTCATAATATTATTAATGACCTCACACTTAAAAATAAGGAACTTGATACAAATTATAATCTGGTTTTATCCAAATTAAACCGCCTGGAGCAAACCTCATTAAAAAACAATGTAGAAATTATTGGCGTTCCTGAAAAAAAGAACGAAAATTTAGTAGATGTCATAAAATTGCTGGGAACCAAGGCCGGTATTGATGTTCTCCCGATTGATATTGACGGTATTTCTCGTACGAGGGTCAAGGAATTACCTAGAGAAAATCCTAAATTTACTCGACCAATTGTAGTGAAGTTCACAACCAGCCGCTGCAGAGACAACTTTCTAGCTGCTATAAGGAAGAAAGGCGGCATAAACTCTGGCGACCTGAAGCTTCCTGGGGAAAACAACGTTTATGTTAATGAACATCTGACGGCGTCTACCCGTGCACTTTTCAAGAGAGTGAGAGACTTATGCAAGGAAAAGAACTTTAAATTCAGGTGGATCAAGTTTGGAAAAATATTTATCCGAAGAAATGAATCCAGTCCCATTATTCAAGTAACTTTGGAATCGGACTTGGTTAAGGTTTTTTGCTGAAATCTCTTTTAGTTTTATCAATCCTAACAATTAACTCTTTTTATAATACCAAAATTTCTCTGTTTAATTTTTCGTTTTTTTCTGCTTTACTACAACAACACTCTAATACTTACAATGTACTTCAACATGCCTACAACTCTTTTAAAAATGTAATATTTTATATATTTTATGAAATGAATGAACCAAAATGTTAAATGTTTATTACCAGAATGTAACTGGACTGCGATCCAAAACTAACATTTTTTATTTTAATGTTACCAATAACAACTTTGATATTATAATGATAACAGAAACTTGGCTTTTAGATAGCATTGCCAGTGATGAGCTATTTGACAACCGCTACCTGGTATTTAGGCGTGACCGCAAAGAGCAAAAACGAGGAGGAGGTGTACTGATTGCTCTGAAGAAGCACCTCGTAGCTCACGAACGTAATGAATGGGTCACGAATGCAGAAGATATATGGGTGACTATTTCGATCAAAAATATCACAAAAATCCATTTATGTTGTGTGTACATACCACCAGGAGTCAATCACTCTCATAGCATTAATGAATTCATGAATAAATTATGTGAACTTAGAGCACTTCATCATGACGACCATTTTGTGATCTCGGGTGATTTTAACTTACCTATAATTAACTGGTCTCTTAATAATGGAAACAGTATGCAAATTATGAATGGTTATCAATCTGAAATTATCTCAAAACTATCTGACACTCTTTCATTTACAGATCTATCGCAGTATTGCACCTTTCCGAATAATAATCATAAATTCTTAGACCTTGTTTTTAGTTCGACCCCTCTTAACGTATCAAATACTGACCAGTA
Organism: Limnephilus marmoratus; assembly: GCA_917880885.1. Taxonomy (NCBI): domain Eukaryota; kingdom Metazoa; phylum Arthropoda; class Insecta; order Trichoptera; family Limnephilidae; genus Limnephilus; species Limnephilus marmoratus. The sequence continues at coordinate 4,450,066 of OU862927.1, read as the reverse complement.
TCTCACCCCGGAATGTAAACATCATAAAGCCATTCTCTTTGACATAAACATAGCCCTGGAAACCCCTATGGTGAACAATAAACGGACAATCAATCTCTTTAGGAAAGCTAATTTTGAAACAATAAATAACATCCTCAGTAGTATTGATTGGGACGCTGAATTCTTAAATTTATCAACTAATAATGCCATTGATCGTTTTTATGTTATATTATATGAAATCATTCGTTTAAACGTCCCATCAAAGGATGTTCATATTAACAACTCTTATCCCTATTGGTTTAGTCCAGCACTGATAAAACTGACTAAAGAAAAATATAAAGTGTTCAAAACATGGAAAAAGTGGTCCAATCCTTTAGACTACCATGAATTCTGTATCCTTCGATCAAGGCAGAAGAAAATGTCTAAGGAATGTCTTAAACAATTTATAACAAACGCTGAACTTAATATATCCCGTGACCCCAAAAAATTCTGGTCTTACGTAAAAGGAAAAAGAAATAATTCTAGTTTACCTCATGTAATGAAACTGGGCGACGTTACTGCTGAGAATCCTTTTGCAATATGCAACCTGTTCTCACAGCACTTCGTCTCCACCTTTAATTATAACACTACCTCCGATGTACACTCTACCAACCATCATATAAATAATCAAGTTAACATCTCTTCGGTATCAGTTTCAAAAGAAAAAATAGAAAAAATAATTGATACTATTTCTAACTCATTGGGTGCGGGTAGTGATAAAATTCCAGCATTCTTTATCAAAATGTGTAGCAAGGTAATCTCGAAGCCCTTATTATTGCTCTTTCAATCCTCATTGAAAGAAGGTATCTTTCCGGATCGTTGGAAGTGTGCTCTTATCACACCAGTATTTAAGTCTGGGGCTAAAAATGACGTCCAGAACTATCGTCCTATATCTAAGTTACCAATTTTCAGTAAAATCTTTGAAAAAATTGTTCACGAACAACTTTACAACTGCGTCCAGTCTGTAATACTCGGAAACCAACATGGCTTTATGAAAAAAAGATCGGTTGTCTCTAATCTTGCCATATTCATTGAAAATATTACGAAATCAATGGATGATCAAATCCAAGTTGACGTAATCTATACCGACTTCTCGAAAGCGTTTGATAAAATTGATCACAATCTTCTTTTATCCAAATTACTGGCTTTGGGAATTCACGGGGATTTGTATCGATGGTTAGTCTCTTATCTTGATGGGCGCACTCAAGGAGTAACAATTAATGGTTTCATATCTGAGTTCGTAAATATACCTTCCGGTGTACCCCAAGGATCTCACCTGGGACCGTTACTATTTACAATTTTCATCAACGACATTATAAAATGCTTTCATTATGCAAAAGTACTACTATTCGCTGATGATATGAAAATATATCTTCCGATTAACTCTATCATCGACTGCATTAAATTACAGGAAGATCTTTATAGACTTAATGACTACTGTATAATTAATCATCTCAACATGAACACTTCTAAATGTTATGTGATAACCTTCACTAGAAATAAAATTAAATTTGACCATAACTACCTTATAGCGAACCAATCACTCAAAAGGGTTACTCAAATTCGTGATCTAGGTGTTCTACTTGATAGTAAACTCACATTCGAGGCACATATTAACATGATTGTGAAGAAAGCCCTTAGAATGTTAGGATTCTTATTTCGTATTGGAAAAGAATTCAAGAACATTCAAACACTTAAAATATTGTATTTTTCATATGTTCGCAGTCATCTTGAATTTGCTTCTCAGATTTGGAATCCTCAATATAAAATTTATATTAAACGCATTGAAGCCATCCAAAGAAAATTTGTCCGTCATTTAAATTTCAAGTTTAATATTGGTTATCGTGACATAAACAGCTCGCTGGACCTTTATGGACTTAAACCCTTAAAAATTAGAAGAGACTGTGCAGATATAATATATCTTCATAAAATTATCAATGGTTTTATTGATTGTTCGCCCCTTTTGGCTGAGATTAATTTTAGAGTCCCAGGTGTTAGAACCAGAGAAAAATCACTTTTTCAACTTCAAAAATGTTCAACTAATCTCAGACAAAATGCTTTTATATTCAGAGCATGCAATGTATTTGATAAGAATTTTAATAATATAGACATATTCTCATGTAATTTAAGTACCTTAAAAAAGTATGTCATAGCCAACATTAAATAATTTTTTGACCGAATTGCAAGTTACCTTGTTATTGCTGTGAATCCTTTCCAGTTACATACTTGTCATTCGACACTATTGTATTCACTCTTGAGTTGTAGGTATGTACAATTTGTACAATGTACATATTATTATTGTTGTTGTTGTGGAGTGAGAATAGATTTCTGACTCCGAATACTTCATGTTTAAAATTTAGTAAGCAGATTATTATAGTTTATATTGTGTTTTTAAATCTTTTTTTTGAATAATTTTCATAGTTTTTATATTTTTGTTAAGTTCTTACGGGTACAGGACCCTTCCTTTTTTGTATTACTTTTTAATTATAATTTTAATTATGTGAAAATCTGTCATTGGATATTATGTATATTATTAATGTTATTATTATAAGTGTATAATATCTGTTGATTTTCCATAATAAATAAAATAAAATAAAAATAATTTATCGCGGTAAAAAGTTATCGCGGTTTTTTTAATCCTGTGTGGTCGATTCGACGAAGGTTTGTGATCTAGGGGTAAAGTCAATTACAGGAATTGGCAATTTGGCAAGAAGAAAGCCTCTACCTTTGCTGTGTTCATATTTATGCTGTGGTGGTCCAATATAGGTGGTGGTTGCTCTTCCAAAGTGTGGAAACAAGAGGCCAATTGTTCAAAATTTTATAAATCTCATAATAATACTACAGATTTGTATTTGTATTGAAATTCGTGTACAGTTAGTAGACATTCAATCAATTTATTTTAAAAAAAAATTGCGGCACGATCCAGAGTGGTAGTTGTACTTTCAGTATCGTACGGCCTTTGTGGTCGATGGGGTAAGGCTCTCGACTAGCAACCCGAACGCCGCGGGTTCAAACAAGAGCGTGCGAAAATAAAATTGATAAATGTTGTTTGTCATTTTCAAGTTACATCACAATTTATTAATTAATTATTGTTATTTCACAATTTATTAATTAAAAATAATATGTTGTATATTTGGGGAATGTTTCGGGGCGGAATATATTCTCAGTATCGCCCTAGTAATACCATCATACAAAATGAAACTAAGCTTTTTTTTACGTGAGTTCCACACAGGAGGCCCTGAGGAAAAAATAGTTTCCCTCAGGGCCTATGTCATCTTTGGGGATGCTGTGTGGAGGGTTTTTTAAGAAAAGGAAGGAAAGAAGAGTTGTGGGAAGGAAAAAGGTTTAAGGGGTGGGTAGGAACCTGGGGTTCAGTGTGTCCTGGTCATCCGCCTCCAAGACCTAGACACAAACCTCGCCCCATGAACCCGGGCACCCCTGCTAAATCGCCAAACGTAGCGAACCACTCGGGGTGACCTATGGCAGAGGTGTTCGTTATCCAATAAAGGTCCTCGGCGGTACCCATTCCCGCCTCCCAAATAAACTTGAAATGTCTTTAGCCGTTTTTAGTGATCAGATCTGAAAATCAAGGAACTTTATCATCATCCTCTTTCCCATCTCGTTCCCCTCTCCAATACCTTCAGCCTCACAACATACCCCAGTTGGGGATGTCGTAGTCTCACTCGCTCCAGACAGGCTCTATTGAGACTCTTGTGCATGACTCATGTGCAAAAAATGCATTTTTTAAACCGCGCCCCTGTGAAAGACCACAATCAAAACTTCGTGTGAATAACTCGAAACTGCAAAAAAGCATTATTTTCTGAAGTGAAACTTCTATAGCACACCTGTGATTTGGATTTCGGATGAAACGAAAATGACGATTAGTGCACCTGCGACGCATCAACTGTGCTCATAGGCCGCTTTGATAATGATGTCTCTTTTAAAGGCTCCTATTGGTAGAGATATGAAACGAAAGGTCGCTTTGATTATGACCTCACTTTTCAAGTATTGGTTGAGATTGTTTTGGTATAGTTTCGCTTCTACCGCGTGTAAACTGCACTTGATTTTTTTTATTTGTATGCCTCACAAGAGTCTGGTCACAAAACACAGCTAAAACCATTTCAAGCAACAACGTTTCAATTCTGAATGGTGGTCTTACACCAGGGCGATAGTAAGAGTATCTTCCACTTTGGATAGTAAGACTTATATTTTACTTTAAAAATACGTCACCGCCATGTTTTTTTATTATCATTACGCCTTTAAATGAGGCCAAAATGGGTACGAAAAAATATTTTACTCGTTTTTTTGGCCCATAGTATCCTGGCCTATAGCTGGTATGCCTTTCGATACCGTTGAATATTCAAAATACACTTTTTATAAAACACTATCGAGTTTAAACGGCACGCGTTGCGAAGCAATGAAAAAAAATCCCTGCTCCTTTCCCATGCCTCTTCCCATGCGTCTTTCCCGCCTTCCCCCTCCCCCGTCCCACTTCCGCGCACTACCCGGTCCTTCATTTTTCTCCCCCCTCCCAGATTCCCATCCCCTTCCCGCCTTCCCTCCCTGTTACTATTGGAGGGGACCTCACCACTTTCCCAACGGCATTGTAAGGAAACATTATAGTTTCCTCCTTCGCCGTACATGTTAAGCCTCTACTTTTTTATTAAATGAAACTACATTTATTCGAACGACTCTGGACCCTCCAATGTCCATGCATACGGGGTTAGTAAGCAATATGCAAGTACCTACATTAATATTATACAAAAGATAAATAGAAGTAGCAGCCCGTAGAATATTTTTTCTGAAATAGGTAGCATTAAAATAGAAATAATAGTGTTTGAAAAAGAAAAAGAAAAATAACGGCTATAACCAGTTGAGGAAACCTTCTGAAAATAAAATAAGTAACGAGGAAAAAAAACAGTTATAACGTAATCATATAATGTAAGTAATTACTATAATTGCAGAAAGAAAATAAAATATATCAAATGAAAAGAATAGCCAGATAAGGTATTCCATAAACCACAGGGCAGTCCCAATGATAATGCGTGTAGCTATCGGCACAACCGCAGATGATGCTCGAAGTCCACGCCCTTTAGCCGGCTCCCTGATTTTGCCTCGAAGAAATGTACTTGAGAGAGAAGTGGAAGTTTTTGAAGACCTCAAGGAAAAGATGAGCGTAGGGTTGCCGGAGGGAAACGGAAGGGGGACGGAAGGGCGTAAGGACCGCGTAGCTATGCCTCAGGCCTATGTCATTAGGGGAGGCGCGGGCGGATCGCGAGATGACCGCTCCGGTGTGTGTTCGCCTGGCAATGTACACGGATAGAATCTATCCCACCCCCTTTTTATGGGGGAACGACGTTACATAATATGTACAGTTCAGATTACCCACCATAGAATGCAAACCAAAACGAATAAAGAAAAATAGAAAATAATAAGAGCATTTAAATTTTTATGCTATAAAATTATACAATGCTCTACCAGATCAAATCAAAAATATAAAGGAAATGAATATATTTAAAACAAAAGTAAAAATATGGCTGAGAGATCAAAGTGATAATAAAATTACAAACATCATGAAGACGATATAAAGACAATCCATAACCAAATACAAATATTTTAAAAAACTACAGGCCACCTCAGAACAGGAAATCCTAGTGAGGAGGTCTGTGAAAAAAAAATGAATCCATACTTATTATATACATCATACATACATGTACAAACCTTGTTATTGAAATTAAAAAAAAAAAAAAAATAATTTAAGAGTATATATGTATATAATATATTATGTGAAAAATAATTTCAGAATAAGTTCAGAAGTGATAATGTGTCGATGGTGTCATCACTACCATCGCTCACCAAGATAGAACATGATCTGTTGAGGTAAAAACATAACTCACTGTTAGCAGAGACGAGAGATAATAACAGTCAAACGTAATCAGTAATTTACACGTCACAAAAGTAATATTATAAATAGTTCAAAGCATATACGCTAAATAGAGAGTTATAGATGAGGACCGAGGGAGACGGAGCAATACGTGTAGCACCTCCTTCTAAGCTATACGAAATACACAATTTTTTAATTAAATTAAATCAATTAATTTTTTTTTCTAAATTTCATAACGCCAGAGCTCGCCATTATGTATAGAAACCTTCGCGAGCATGCGTACAACGAATCACTTATCGGATGAATGGAATAGGAAATAATAAAGGGAAAACAAAGAAACACTCATTTTTATTATATTATTAGCTGGTTCCCGGCATGCGTTGCAATGCCATGTTGAAAGAAATACCTACATTGTTTCTCCCTGAATCACCTTTTCCGTGCGTCCCCGTTCCCCTCCCGCTTCCTCTTCCTAGATAGCTTTATAAATTATAGCCTATATGTTATTCTAATGTATGAGCTGTATTATTGTTAAGTTTTATTAACATCCATTTAGTAGTTTTTGCGTGAAAGAGTAACAAACACACATACATCCAGACAAACATTCGCGTTTATAATACTAGCTTTTTCCCGCGGCTTCGCTCGCATGATATTAGGGGGTTCCCACTCCGCCTCCTCCATCCTCCTTCCCCCCCTCCCCCTCCCCCCTCTAACCCTTCCCTCGCCCCTCTAACCTCTCCCCCCCTCCACCCTCCCCCATCCCCTTCGGCATTTATTTGAAGTACTCCCCTAATAATTTTAATCGCATAAATAATTATATATATCTTACTAATCGTGCCACCTATTGCAATTTTTTTATACAAATTTTATAAAGCCAGAGCTATGATCTATTTATTGCCCATATTTTATTCTGATGTATGAGCTATATTATTGTAAAGTTTCATTTAAATCCATCAGTAGTTTTTGCGTGAAAGAGTAACAAACATACATACATCCATACAAACTTTCGCCTTTATAATATTAGTAGGGTAATGGACAAAATTACTACTGATGTAAAAATGAATTTTACAATTAAATACAAAACCTGTAAACGCTTATATATTCGTTAATCTAATATTTTGGTTTGAAAAAACTTTCCATAGAACAAAGCATCTCTAAATTTGTCAAATGCAAAAATGTCCTGAGAGAAATTTTTTCAGGGCCTCCTGTCTGGAACTGCTAAAAAAAACTAACGACCAACTGGCAAGAACTTCTAGGCAATCTGTTCTTCTAAAAAATCAAGTTTTTATTGCTTGGCAATGAAATCAAATTTCAAGTTCGCATTGCGTACCTAGTTGTATAAACAGGAAAACAGGTACCTAATGGCTATGAGTACAATGTCATATATCATTATACTTAACGCCCACTCCCACCCAACGATTAGCACAAGGAAGAAAGTTTTCGGTTAGTATAAAGCCTCCGCCGCGACTCCAATCTAATCACAAGCAGTTTTCCTCTCAGAAAAGGCTCACACAAGACTATCAACATGAACGCTATTGTAAGTTTATATCCCAAGGACTTACTTGAAAATACGAATTGACTTTACATTAAGACATTTCTCTTTTATATCATAAAACTTACGTCATTTTCTGCAATTTCAGATCTTCACTTTCCTGTGCGTGGGAGCCGTGGTCTCCGCTAACTACATCAGCAATGATGAGGGACAATGGAAGGGAGAGGGTCTGGCCGAGAGCCAGGACAATGGACAGTACGACCATGGATATGGTGCCTACAACGGTGCCTCCAACTACGCTGGAGCCTACTCCGGAGCTTACGCTCTTGGAGCCGCCCCCATCGGTCATGACGGACGTGTCGTAGACACCCCCGAGGTAGCTCACGCTAAGGCCGCTCACAACGCCGCTGTTGCCGCCGCTTCCAACGGAGCTTACAATGGTGCTTACAACGGTGCTTACAACGGTGCTTACAACGGTGCTTACTCCGCCCCCGCCTACAACGGTGAAGATGGACAGTGGAAGGGAGAAGGTCTGGCTGAAAGCCAGGATAACGGTAACTACAACAATGGATACAACGGTGCTTCCGCCTACGCCGGAGCTTACTCCGGAGCTTACTCCGGAGCTTACGCTCATGGAGCCGCCCCCATCGGTCAAGATGGTCGTGTAGTAGATACCCCTGAAGTAGCTCATGCTAAGGCCGCCCACTACGCCGCCAAGGCCGCTGCTTCTAACGGAGCCGCCTATGGAGCATACTCTCCCCTGTCCTACTCCGCCCCCGCCTACAACGGTGCCTACACCGCCCCCGCCCCTGTCGTCTATGGATCTTACGCTCATGGAGCCGCCCCTCTGGGACAAGATGGACGTGTAGTAGACACCCCCGAGGTAGCTCACGCCAAGGCCGCCCACCAAGCCGCTGTTGCCGCCGCCCATACTGCCGCCCACTACTAAGGATTCTTCCCTTATGCTAAAGGACGATATATCTGATCGTGTAATAGTGATTTTATGTGATCGTAGTTGTAAATTAGTGCTTATTTATTAAATTTTTATAATATTGATGTTATTTGCATTCCGAACACCACTGCAACAAACAAAATAAATATTTTAGAAAGAAAAAACTGTTTCTTCTTTATTCCCATAATATCTACGACGTGCAGCAACCATTTATCTTCTGTAAAATTCAAAGCCTTCTTTTACGTAGTTAATAAAAATACTTCTAAATATTACGCACCAGATTTAAATGTCCGGGTTAGATTTTCCCCACAGGAAAAACTTAACCCTTTCACACACTTCCCAAATGATCATCAAGTCAATCCACGCTATGCAATTGCACTATATAAGTATTATAAATACAAAACAATACAAGAACAACATGTCAACCTACCAGAGACCAAATGGGAAAATAATTCACCGACCCCAGATATTTTCATATCAGAGGGTTCGGCTCTGTGGAATTCATAATTGAACTTATAAATCCTACTGATCCCTCAATTTAAATATTTAAAAAATCTTTTGTAATCGTACATGTATTTAAAATGACTGATTTTTGAATTTTTTATATAAATTCTTTGGCAAATCTATTATGTCTAAATTTTGAATGAGAGACCTAGGTATAATGCCAGTAGCCGAAATGGTAATATTTTTATAGTCTGAGAATGCCAAATTCTTTTAATCTTATTTCCTAAATCTGTGTATTTTCTTACTTTTTCAAAAACAGTTTTTTGAATATTACAAGAATTTGGAATAGCTACATCAATGATAAAAGTTATTTTTTTTAATTTTGTCACGTAAAACTATGAGTAAGTATGAGTATGAGTTTTATTTACTCTCATAGAAACATTATTAGATCTTAGAAAGAAAGGCTATGGGTCACACCCTATCTATCATATTATCCATATGAGAGTCGTGTAATATTAGGTTCTTACGTATGAAATTGGCGTTTTGCCGTACTGGCAACTTTGATCTCAAATATCTTCTCTTTGGTTAGGAATTTCAAATTCAAATTTATACAGCTTTACTCATGTATTTGTGTTTTGAAAATTATAATTCATTTGTTTTTTCCTTAATTGTTTTTTTTCTTTGCGTCACTTAGTTTACAAAATGGAAAACTTGAAATATCGCGTTATTTACGAGTACGAGTTCCACCGTGGCACCAGTGCTGCAGAACGGCTCGAAGGATTAATGATGTGTATGGCGACGGTGCCGCAAAAGAAAACGCAGTGCGTTTTTGGTTCCAACGTTTTCGTTCTAGAAATTTCGACTTGCAGAACAAGCCCGTGGACGGCCGGAGACCAAAGTTGATAATAAAGAATTGAAGGCTATTGTGGAAGCGGATCCATCGCAAACCACGTCCGAGTTAGCTGCAGGCTGCGGTGTTAGTGATAAAACTGTTTTAATACACTTGATTCAAATTGGGAAGGTGAAAAAGCTTGAAAGGTGGGTACCTCACCAATTGAGTTAAGCAAATCAACAAACGCGCGTTAGAACGCTAGACCACACACTGCACAACAGACGGCTACCAAATTAGAGGAGCTTCAATTGGAATGTCTGAGACATCCACCGTACTCTCCGGACCTTGCCCCAACAGATTACCATTTTTTTAGAAATTTGGATAACTTCTTGAAAGGTAAAAAATTCAACTCCGATGGGGCAGTCCAAACCGCCTTCAAAGATTTTATTGATTCCCGTCCGAGTGGTTTTTTTAGTAAAGGGATCGATGAACTACCTATGAGATGGCAAAAGTGCATAGATAGCAATGGTACATACTTTGATTAAATAAATATATTATATTAAAAAAAATCTACTTTTTGTTCCTTCCATACAAAACGCCAATTTCATATGTAAGGACCTAATATTTGAAAAATTATATCAACAATAACTGTTTTTAAGATGCGCATCAGATGGTTATGTTATAAGTAATAATGTAAGTTGTAAAATATGGGGGCACCAGATTGTTTTTGAACCTCAAAGTGGGCGGTGGTGGAAATAAGTTTAAGAACCAGTGGTCTACATAGACTAGATTAATCATAACGTAAGAGGGAAAAGAGAGAAACAAAGGAGACGACAATATTTGGAACAGGACCTTGGGATATGGAGCAGTCCAATAAATGTTTCAATATTTAACATTTATAAATAACATTGAATTACGAGAAATGGGAAGGCTGATGGAGATATTGAAAGAAGGGAAAGCAGGAGGTATATTTGGAAAATCCACGCTTCTCCCACTGACAGCTGAAGATGGCCAGCTCAAGGGTCGGAAAATTTTCTGATTTATTTGTGTACGCATCAGACGGAAAACAAAACAATGTTGTGTATTCAAAAGGACTTCAATAAGCAGAATTGCAATACAAACACTTTATTTTAGTGGCTTTGCAATGCAGGCCGGGTACCCGCTAGTATGTAATACAATATTACGTAATGTTTATATAAGCTCATAATGTAACCACTGTACATACAATAATAAAATATTTATTTGTCATTAGGTCATTATAGCTTATTACATCATATCTACATCATATTTGACTTGAAAATATTGGCAAAAAGGTCAATGCTCATCCGGTGCTGTATACTCAGCTGTTTAAAATCGTAGGTACTATTTTAAGTTAAATAAATAAGTAATAACAGAAGCAACTATGAGTATTTATGAAAAATGTTTTTTTTTTAAGTAAAGTGGTTCCACCGCTCAAAATATATTATTATAATGTGACTTCAAATTTATAAAGAAAAAAAAACATTGCTATGATGCGTTTTTTAAATAATTATTATTAGGTGGTTATTATGCACGAGGCCAAGTAATGGGTTGCGATAAAATAATGAACTCGTTTTATTAGCCAGTTGTGCCTTGGCTACAATGGAATCTACTGTATAGTAAATAATATTATAAATTGTAAGCTTCAGATACTGAATATTGACATATATTCAAAGCATTAAATGATGCACTTATCCTTCAGCAAAATTTAGATAGACTTGCTAGCTGGTGTGAAATAAATAAATTATTCGTAAATGTAAAAAAATGTTTCCACATGTGTTTTTACCGTTCACGGATTCCAATATCTACATCGTATTTAATTAACAATAATGAAATTGCATTAGTACCATTTATCAAAGACCTTGGTGTTAGTTTTGACCGGAAACTTACATTTGATCGTCACTGTGAAACAATTTCCAATAAGGCCATGCAAATTCTAGGTTTTGTAATACGTAACACAAGGACTTTTCAAAACATTGAGTCAATTAAGCTACTTTACTGCTCTCTTGTAATATAATAGGAATATGCATCTCCTGTATGGTCTCCGATTTATATCTGTAACTTACACCGTTTGGAGAGAGTACAAAGAAAATTTCTTCGATACGTTCAATTCAAATTGAGACAGCCTGTAATTGAAATCCGCTACAATGCATTAATGTCTGATCTAAACCTACCACTACTTTCTACCCGGCGTACTATTAATGACATTCTTATACTTTTTAAATTACTGAACAATCTCATAGACTGCCCTCAAATGTTAAGTGTTATAAATATTCGTGTCCCTGTTAAATCAACTCGACTCCACCACCTTTTCCATAGTGACAATCATAGCACTAACTATTCCTATCATTCACCGCTAGTGCGTTTTCACCGAACTGCCAATACGTATACAGACCTTTTCGATATTTTCAAAACCTCACCGTCTTGCATCAAAGCAAAAATAACTAGTTATTTATGTAACTGATATGTTTGTAAAATGATAAATATTTGTTGTACTAATATGCATCATATGTATGTACTGTATGTTATTCTATATATATATAATGTTTGCAAATGTTCGATACACCTGTATTATGTATGTAATAGCCCTATGTACGGGCGTTTAAATAATAAAAAAATAAAATAAATAAGCACATAATAATTTTCACTGACAGAACCACAACCGAAAATAGTATGTTTAGTGTTTGGCGAAATTAATTCTACAAATTATTTCGTAATTAAACTAGAAATTTTGAGGGCCGGCGTGGTCTAGCGGTAAGGCTCTTGACTCGCAATCCGAAGGTTGCGGGATCGAATCTAATATAAAATAAAGTATTATATATTTGCAGCACGTTCCAGAGTGGAAGATACTCTCAGTATCGCCCTTGTGTAAGACCACCATTCAGAATTGAAACGTTGCTTGAAATGGCTTTAGCCGTGTTTAGTGACCATATCTGAATGGCCAGGTACTTACCCATCTTCATATTTCCCATCTCCTTCCCCTCCCCACTACCTTCAGACTCACAACATACCCCAATTAGGTATGCCATAGTCTCACTGGCTCCAGAAGGGAGCAGCTGAGACTCTTGTGAGGTATTCATATAAAAAAGCACAATAACGATAATCAAAAAACAAAAAAAAAAAACATATACAACGTGTCCGGAAACTCGTAGTACAAGCGGGAAACTGGTGAATCTACATCACGTAGAGAACCCAAAAAACTTATTTTTTTCGATCTCAGCATTTCGATTTTAATATTATTTTTTTTCTATTTTTCCATTTTTTCGGCAACTAAAGGGTTAAAAAAAATTGAGCCCGGTTTACCCTTCGTTGCATTTTATAAGACATTACACAGCAGAAATCAACCCCCTAGTGAAATTTTTTTTCAAATTTAACCAAAAAAATTCCAACTTCGGACCCGAAAAAAAGTTTAACCACAAAATCGACTCCAAATGTGATGTGGATTCTCCAGTTTTCCGCTTGTATTACGAGTTTCCGGACACCTTGTATAAATAAATTTAAGTGATTTCTTACTTTTTATTCTTGCTTTTGTTTTTGTCTGTTGATTTTCTACATAGTATTGTTTATTTACCGCAAATTTATCAATGATAAAAGTCGTAGTTTAAATCAATGTACCTAGCTACACAATTATATAATGCATTCATTAATATTGATATAATGCATCGGCTATTGTTTTAGAAAAATTAAGTCAGTAATAATTATTGAGTTCAAAATGTTAAATCATGCAACATATTAATAGTAGGTGCATTAAAGTTTACCTACTATTAATACATTACAATACATACGGTACAGTAGTACAAGGATTAAGACATTACAGTAGTTAAGACATATCATAGGCAATACAAGTTTGATACTCTCAGATAGGTATATTTAAATTAAGGGTACGAGAGCCCAAAAAGGTAGGTTTTTAGTTTGGACCTAAACTCTGTTTGGCTTGTTATGCATCTAAATTCCGGAGGGAGTCTATTCCAAGCCTTAGACCCAGATACTCCGAAAGCACGATCTCCAAACTTAGTATTTAGCTTTCTTTTTAGTTCTATTAGTCTGCTTATACCCGATGAACTTGCTGATCTAAGGGTTAATTGCCTCGGATCAGTATTTTCCGGGACGCATAATTCAGAGATGTGAGGTGGGGGGACATTTCATCAATTGATTTAAACACCATCCAGCACAATTTGTACTAGATGCGCTCTATTAATGGTTCTATTTATGTACATATTTTAACTACCATCGGTAATAGCGGAGTCCCTTTTTATGATCTGCAGGGTTGGGAGTAATTATTTCCTCCGATCTGTTTCTAGATGAACGGTTTTCAGCAACCCTCTGGAACTGTGACTACCTGATCCAGAAACACTGTATTTTCCCCATCTGGGTGAGCCAGATCCATAAATAGCAATGTCATTGGGATTTTCTAATATTGAATTATTATGCGAAACATCTTGTAGCGATTTTGTTTTTATTGCATCTCCAGTCAATTTTATTCCAGAGCTCTCTATGTCCTATAATCATGGGGGTATATGTATTTTTCTGGAAGCCCCGCAAGAAAAATGGTACCTATCTATTCATCAAACCAAGTCAATTTCAGGGCATTGGGGTTAACCACCACATATGCGCCCTGGTATAAGTAACATATGGTTACTCCTTCAAGGCTCTCGCAAGGACTCTAATTTTTTTGAAAGAACGAAGCTACATTTAGTTTAGGACGAATCTAGACCTCCAATGCATACGTTATTAGTGAGCAGTATGCAAGTGCTTACATAATAAAGTCAATATAAAGGTGTTAATAAAACATATATTTATAATGGTTTGAAAATTCGATAGACAGCAAGACGAAGGACAGCAGCTCGCAAGGGGTTGTACCTTGCGTAAGCTGCAAGCACCTGCAAGAAAGGGATAAAAGGAAAGACAGCTTGGTTAGATAAGAAGTCTCTCTGCAGTAGGGAGGGTTCCCTCTCGTCGTCTGGCAGTGCGAGCAAGAATGGGTGTAGCGGTCAGTCAAACCATAACGAGACAAGGCATCCGTGCCCCTTAGCCAATTCCTCGGTTGTGCCTTGAAGAAAGTAATTGAGAAGTAGGGGCAAAATGCCCGAAGACGCTAAGGACTAAAGCGTCGAGTGATCGGAGGCAAGGCGGAAGGTCGCCTAGGTCGCCCGGCCAAACCTTAAGCCCACACATGTTGCTGCACATGGCGCAGATGATCTGAGAGGGCACCGAGGATGTGCGGCGCCTGACTATGCAGGGACGGGGTCTAGCTCAACCCCAAATGGGAAAGTAGACAATACAGAACAGTTCTGTTTCAGTTCGGTTCGGCCACGAAAATTAAGCAAAATTGCATATTATATGACTGAAAAAAAAGTAATAACAAACAATAGTTAGAGACATAGTTCTTACGAGTAGATAAAAAATAATGGATAAGAACAGAAAATAATAAGTCACACTGTACTTTGCTGAGTTCTAAATTTCAGGGCAGTGGTAATAATTTTATCGTCGTAACCTTCACCAGATTTACAGTTTTCTAACTTTGTTGTAACAAGGGTCCTTAGTAGCCCGTCGCGCCGTGTACGACCTTTATCGTCGTAAGCAACAGCAAGATTGTCCCAGACTTCTTTCGCGGTTGTAGCAGACTGGACAAGCACATAGTTTACAGGTTCAATCAATAAAACAATCTTGGAACGACATTTTTTAACCTTTTTCTGGTCTGTTTCCGTACCTTCGACACATTAAATCCTGGTCTTCTAAATATGCTTGAGCAGCGAACTTTCAAATGTCATAGTTCTTACAGCCCCTCAGCTTTTCAATAGGCAGTTGGAACGACATTACAATATAACATACAAACGTTAATCACAATTCTATACTTAAAGACATTGATTATTGCAGAGTGTGCATTATGTGGCCCATGACCTGTGGGTTTGTAATTAAATAGAGTCAATTGCAAGGTACGGTTGTATTTTATTATCAGGTAAACAGTACTCAAGGTAACTCAATTTCAAACAGAAGAAAAAACAAAAGAATACGGAAACGGAACTGTCAGTGTTGCCAGCATAGGGTATCAAATATTCCAACAGACCGTTGGGACAAAAGGAAATAAAATAAAAAGGAAAGAATACTTAGTGGACTTGGTCACCAAAAAAGAACACAAAGAGGACAAAAACTATAACTTTAACTGAAAAAATTTCAGATAATTGAATTTTTCGTTTTGAAACAGTCAAATTTCGAATCCAGCATTCTGGTTGCTTCATGTTGTAAAAACGTTAGAACTTCACAGAATAAGAAGTGGGTTCGGTTGTTTTTTAAATAAAGCACCCTTTGAGAAATTAAATCCATCGTTTTATCGTTATGTTTTTAAAATTACAAGTTACCGACACGTAACCTATTCCCCACCCAACGGACACAGGTTTAACAATACTTTATGTTTTCAATGCAAGTTAAATTTGATGCAATTATCGAATATTTGTTTTATTCTAAATTGGCATTTGATTACACATTCATGAATGTAAATCATTAATACCTGACCGTGACCACTGACCCTGCACAATAATTCCGTTAATTAATATTTATCGATAATTACAGTGTTGTTTATAAAAGCTTCCCTAGACAATATACACCAGTCATCCTAACGCTATCGATTCTTTTTTCGTATGGCTATCGGTCTGTTCACTTCAACAATTTGTGCTCAAATAATAGTGATACTTCGAGTTAACTGGCAAGGTAGGAATAAACCGTCCAACATCATACTTTTTTATAATTTTTTTTGTAATAAAAAGAATTTCAGTTACATCTACACATATATTTTACAAAATATTATATTAAACGTCACGTATGCCTTATCAGAAAAGAGAAGCTCTTATGCCCGATAAGTGAGTCACGATTCTTACTTAGGTTGTTTGTTACTAGGTTGTATTCTTACTTTGGTTTTTAGTTTGTCTTATTATTTCCTTGTTTTTATTATTTTTGTTTTTATTATTATTATTTGTTTGTTAATCAGAGATGGAAGCCAAATTCAACCGTGGGGCGCACTTGCAATTTGTACAGGGTTAGCGTTTGTGTACTGTTTAAGTACTGCACTGTTAGCACTTGTGTATTGTTAAAGTATTTGCAGTGCGCCTAGTTTTTGGGAGGCTTATTTAACACTGGCTTTGGTGGAGCACTCATATCTGAACTGGTCACTTATTTAGGATTTGATCTTCCATCACATCCCTCTACACTTAAATCAGAAGATAGTTACACAATACGATGACGATAATAATATTTACAATACATACAAATATCTATTATTTACAGTAGGTATTTCAATTTATCTCATATTGAGTCGTGGCTGAGTCCTGTCTTCATTGATTCATCTGTGTGTCCGTGGTCGTAATCGTTCTTTCCAGTTTCCCGACGTTGAAACCACTGGTTCACTGGAGCTGGAAGAAAGAGGAGAACCATCCATTAGATTATTATCCGACCCAAATCCAGAGATATCGTACTCATCTGATGATATGGTCTTAGACGCGGTTAAGGAATTGCTAGGGTTTTTGATTTTTTGCCCATGATTAACACAATTTAGACAACTGATCAAAATGCCTTTTCCAATACACAATTTAACCGTTTAAATTAACCTCAATTAAATAAAGTTTTTTTCCTAATTGTCCATTACTTCCCTGGAACCCATTTATCGTTGTTTTGGTCTCTAACATCCCTAACCATTACTCTTTGATTAATCGAAAAACTTTTATTTTCTTTTTTCTTTATTATTCCTTGAATTCTTTTTTATTCCATTAATGGTAATATTTCTGATTTTTTTGACATTTAAACATTTTAATTCTTAGTTTCTTTATTAATTCTATTATCCTTATCTCTCCTCCCTCTCGGTACAAAACTGTTTAAGTTAGACCTTAGTTTCCTTCCAACATTACAACTGCTGGTTCTAAGCCAGTTGTACAGTGTGGTGATTTCAGTAATCAACTAGAAAACTCCCTAATTTTTCATCATAACCAGACAGCTTATTTCCTGTCATTATTTTTTTTCTAATTTTACAAGTTTTCACTGCGTTTTCAGCTAACCCATCCAATTGTGGATGATTTAGTTAAGTGTTTGATGTTATTCATCTCACAAAACTCTTTGAAGTCCGCTGACATAAAGGCGGCTCCATTGTCTGATGCTATTGTCTGTACACTCCCGAAATAACTCAATTTAATTTTTAATATTTAAATAGTACTATTAGAATTGGAGGAATTTACCTTCACACAGTCTAACTACTCTGATGTCAAGTCAATAATCAGTAAAAAAAACTTATTTGCAATAGAACCCGCATAATCATTACGCACCAAACTCCAAATTTCTACAGTTATAGGCCACAGAGTCAATTCGCTCTTCGGTTGAGATGGTTGAACCTCTGAACAAATTTCGCATCCTCTTGCTAAAAGTCCAATGTTTCATCTATACCTGGCCACCAAAAATAGCCCCTAGCTAAGCCTTTCATCCTAGCTATGCAGAGATGAAATCTATGCAATAATTTTAATTTTTTTTTTCTTAAACTTACTGGAATTACTAGCCTATGTTTCCAGAAAAAGCAATCAACAAATATAGATAATTCATTCCGTTTAATCCAAAAAAAAAAAAAAAATTTTGGATCATCCTTGTTAATTTTATTTTGCCACCCTGTTCTGAGATAATTTTTAAATTATCTCAGAACAGGGTGGTTAAAAAGTCCAATAAATTTTTATCCGTATTTGATTCCAATTAATCTCTCCAGTATCTATTGATACATCTCTGTTATTTTTGAATTAACATAGAATACCTTCTGTTTGCACCGACCTAATTCCGTATCAACCTTTGCTTTCAAAACAAAACGTATGTTTCTCGGAATGCAGAATTTTGGTTCCGCATTCTCTTTTAATTTTAAATGCACTTTATTTTTATTAAACCTACCCAGTTTCTCCAAAAAAACCTCGAATTTTCGAATTAATTGATCCACTTGACTTCTATTATTCTCAAATCAATTGTGAGAAAAATTTCACTTCCCCACTGTGATGAACCTGTTTGTAAACCGACAGTTGTTTTTTATAAAGTCACGACCTAATACTGTAGTTGATCCGTTTTTATCCACGCAAAATTCTACATTTCGCTATAACCATTATAATAAACTGTTAACAAAATAGAACCCATTAAATTTAACTTACAATTAACATAACCCTTCAAAGTTAAATCCTGTGGTTTCAATTCCATGTTTTTGAAGTGTTTAACATAGTCTTTGTCTGTTAATATTGAAACTGCAGCACCAGTGTCTAGGAAACCATTTAATTCAACATAATTCACTTAGATTTTGCAAAAAATTGGTTCACAGTTCACTGTATTTATACACAACTTTAAATCATTTTCCCGGGGGTCACAAACACAGAAGAAATATCTTTATTCCTTATTCCGCGACATAATTTACTTATGTGACCTTTGCCTTTGCATTTAAAACAAATCGTAACCGTAAAACCTGTAATCTTTTTCAGAAAATACAAATCAATTAATAAATTTATTGTCTCTGTGCAAATGAGAAATCAAGACCGCTCTCTTTTTCTCATCCGTTTTGATTTTTTCATCATTAACTAGGATGAACTGCTCATACTGTAAGACCAATGTCTCCAGCTGATCCCTTAAATGACAATACCTGGGCAGTTCTACTCCTTCCATCTTCACATAGATGCAATCAATTAAAAACAGAAAAAAAAACAAGCAGCACTGAACTAACGAATCTGATGAACTTGATGTTGCCCGCCGATCTCGCCTTTCCATGGACCGTCGTCTGGCTCTTGAAACAATTGGTCGTCCTTTTAATGCCCTGGCACGCCTGCCTTGAGGTCTGCACCTGTTCCCTGATCTTTTCTTGAAGATCTGGACTTCTCTATCCACGCCTTTCGTGAATGCTGCATCCAGGTATTAGGCAGCTGAATAACGTTTATCCAGCGCACTGATGTTCTTAGGACGCCGATTCTGCTGCTCTTGCTTCCTGCTCCGCAATGATGTGGAGTCGTGATCTGGCCTTTTCCTATCCGATCACAGTTTCTCACTGTTGTCTTATCTCGGTTGCTGCTGCGTAAATTTATTTCCTTTGGGCTGCGCCAATGTGATAATCGGATGCAACAATATTCTGATATTCTGGACTCCGATCTATGATGGATCCAGATTCCTCTGATTATGATCTCAGTACAGGGTGATTGACAATAATTAGTCGTGGGTAGACTGGTTATGTTTATTGCGAGATTGTACAAAGTGGTTCTTCTCGGAAATCTATAGGTAAAGAGGACGAATGGACAACAATCACACCCTTTTACACGTTACTCGTGCTGTCTCACTCATACACGCATGTCTCTTTCATACCTTAAGACAGTGATGGGCAAAGTACGGCCCGCGGGCCAACTCCGGCCCGCAAAAGGATTTAATCCGGCCCGCCGACGATCTTTTGAAATTAGTATACCTATTTTATTCTACTATTAATTTCGAAGGATTTGCTCGAACACTATAATAAATTAAATAAAAGATTGCAAGGAAGGGACCAATTTTTAAATGAGACTTGGGGTTATCTGAAATCAGTTAAAAATCAGCCGTTTCTGTTTTATAACTCACTGAGAAGAATGATTTAACTCACTTTCCGCACTTAGAATCCGTGGCACCGGTGAGTGAGAACAAACTGAAAGAATTCAGTAAGGAGTTGAAGAAACTTCACACAGAATTTGAAACTAGGTTTCAAGATTTTAAGAATATTCAGTCATCGCTTGATGTTTGTTCAATGTCGTTTAATGTGGACCGGAGAGTGTCCCTGAAGAATTGCAGTTAGAAATATTGTTGAAATGCAGTGCAGCCCCCATAAACAATTGTTCTTAACTTCCGAAAAAATAGATTTTTATAGAACACTGCCGAAAACTGAATATTCAAAGATAATTGATCATGCCCAGAAATAATAGCGAGGTTTGGGTCATCGTATGTGTGCGAACAGACTTTTTCGACCATGAAATTGCGGAAAAACGCAGTCAGAAATCGATTAACTGATGAAAACCTTTTCTCGCTGCTAAAGGTTACTTCATTGCAGCTCAAACCTGCATTTGAAGACATTATGGCCAATTAAAAACAATTTCATTTGTCTCACACACCTACCATAGCAAGGCCTTCGAATAAAAGTTAAATAATTTTAATCTGTAACTTATATTAGCGTTTGTGTGTGAAGTTTTATAATTAAAATATAGATTTTAAAACAAAATGCATTTTAGCTATACTCCTGGCCCTCCTCAGAAATTTCTTAATACTTTCTGGCCCTCCATGAAGAAAGTTTGCCCACCACTGCCTTAAGACATACGTTCACCACAGTCATGACCTACTTTTTTGCCGTAAAACATTGTACCGGAAAAGTTAGAGTTATTTTTCCGAAAGGGTAATTCCAAAATTTATTAATTCTTGTTTATATAGAATTTTCAGCATTGTTGGCGTATTTCTTAAAACATACTTTCGATTTCCTGGTACAATCATTATGCAGAACGGAGAATGCGATATAATTATCTAGCGTTCTATTTATTTTATAAATTTGTGGGAAATTTTTTTAACGTATGTTAGATAAATTAGTTCTTACCTGACAGTCGAACCAACTCCAATTCCGGACGAGCTAAATAGTGATGAAACAACGAGAGCACCATCAATGGCAGAAATAAGGGCTGCCCTAAAGAAACTGAAAAACAATAAAACTCCGGGAGGAGATAATATCCCTGCAGAGCTCTATAAATATGGAAACGAACAACTGAAGAACCTGCTACACAATCTCATTGTGAAAATATGGACCGCTGAAAAAGTACCAGAAGAATGGAAAACTAGCATAATATGCCCCATACATAAAAAGGGAGACAAATTGAAGTGTGAAAATCACAGAGGAATATCGTTACTTTGTACAGCGTATAAAATTTTCAAAATGATTTTGAAAGAAAGACTAGAATATTACCAGAAAACTTACTAGGAGAATATCAGGCAGGGTTCAGGAGGGGGAGATCCACCACTGATCAACTCTTCACTACTCGACAAATCCTGACAAAATGCTGGGAATTCGATATAGATATATATCAACTATTTGTTGACTTCAAACAGGCGTATGACAGTATAGATAGGGAGAAAATATATGAAATACTCCTCAATTTTGGAATACCGCCCAAAATAGTCAAGCTTGTAAAAGCAACAATGGTCGGATCACGGTGTCGAGTAAGGATAGGAGGTGAAACAACGGAGGATTTTAACGTTTCCCAGGGGCTGAAACAAGGTGATGGCTTAGCACCCACCCTTTTCAATATTGTACTGGAGCACGTCGTGAGGAAGACAATGATCAGTACCGACTCAAACATCTGCTACAGAAGCAATCAAATAGTTGGCTACGCAGATGACCTTAACATTGTCGGAAGATCCCTACAGGCTGTAAGAGAAGTGTTTGACCCTTTGGAGACTGCGGCAAGAGAGGTGGGTTTGCAAATCAATGAAAATAAAACAAAAATCATGATGCAAACCAGAACCCCTCACCGCAGAATAAAAGACAAAGTGAAATTCAAAGACAATTATAATTTCGAAGTGGTCGAAGATTTTACCTACCTGGGCTCCATCATAACGCAGGACAATGAAGACCCAGTAGAAGTAAGAAAGCGCATTACAGCCGCTAACAAAACTTACTTCGCGTTGCTGCCAGTGTTCAAATCCCGAAACGTCCATAGGAAAACCAAAATAACCTTATATAAAACAATTATCAGAACGGTCTTGGCCTATGGATGTGAGGCGGGAACACTGACAGCAAAGTCAGCGGAACGGCTGGACATCTTTGAAAGAAAGGTACTTCGAAGAATCTTAGGAGCGGTGCGAGAGGGAGAGGCATGGAGAATCCGCCACAATAATGAGCTCTATGATATTTACCAAGCTCCCAGACTCTCCACCCATTTAAGACTCCAAAGATTAAGATGGGCCGGACATGTGC
Organism: Limnephilus marmoratus; assembly: GCA_917880885.1. Classification (NCBI taxonomy): domain Eukaryota; kingdom Metazoa; phylum Arthropoda; class Insecta; order Trichoptera; family Limnephilidae; genus Limnephilus; species Limnephilus marmoratus. The sequence continues at coordinate 4,427,459 of OU862927.1, read as the reverse complement.
ACCGAATGCCAAGCACACGAGTACCGAAGAAGGTTCTGACAGGACACCCGGGAGGTAAACGAAAGGCGGGCAGACCTAGACTGAGATGGGAGGATGATGTCAGGAAGGATGCAAGAGGATTACTCCATGTTGCAGATTGGAAGAAGACGGCCGAGGACAGAGGGTGGTGGAGGCTTATTTTGAAGGAGGCCAAGGCTCAAAATGGGCTGTAGCGCCATTGAAGAAGAAGAAGAAGATAAATTAGTTCGGAATCGAACCATTTAGGAAATTTAGAAAAGCAATATTTTTGTCGGGTTACAAAGCTATCGATTGCTTGATAAATTAAGCACAATGAACCCATGACCTGAGTGCTCAAGGGAACTCTCAAAATAAATCCGAACTAAACAAATCTTTCGTATCAAAAATATTATTTCACAAAGCGTTTACATAAAAAAAAAGTATTCTAATTGTTAAGAAAGGAATTTTGGTTTTGTTTCGTTTATTTTTTTTGAAACATATAACAAGGTTTAAATTTTACAACATAATATAAACATCAATATTTCAATCACTCTCTTTTAAAGCAGCTGTTTGTGTTTAGGAGAAGACAACTAAATATTTTTACATTTGTTTAAATTGAACAAAAAATACTAGTAATTTAACAAAAAATATATGTGATTTTGTGAGAAAATACAGATAAAAGTAATAAAAATATAGGATAGTTAATAAATGATTCAAAGAATCGATCAGGCAAAAACATATTTCTAAACAATAAGTAAAGTTATGAGGTGGTACTAGAGTATTTTAATATTTATCGTAGTTTTCTTCCGATCGTATATCAAGGGGTAATTGATTAAATAATTTTATACCCTTGAATATATGGTGATGCTGTGCTGTTCTGGTTCGTACTAGTGGCACGGTTAATCCTCCAACAGTTATTATTTTTTTGCTAATATTTAATTGTGGTAAATTATTTTTACTAAAGAAATCTTTAAGTATTTGTAGTAGTGCAATTTTGTCATAAATTTTTGTAAGTGGGGGAACCGAGAAATCTTGAAAAACATTTATAGTTGGGTAGTAATAGGGCATTTACTATCATATCTGTAATAGTGTAATATCTCTTATTTTCTCTCCAGAGACATTTGTATTTTGGTAAATACTGGGGTCTGTATCTTACATTACTATAGAATGCTTATTGAAAATACTTAGGTTCTTAACACAGTGACTGTTTATTAACTAACTGACCTATAATGACTGCGCACATTTACCTTCGGTTACCTTCGGCACAACTCGGCGATGACACCATGAAATCCGAATAGCCCATTGACGACTTAAGTGATTTAGGAACTAAGTAATAAGATACACTACATGTGCATGTGCTCATTAAAGAGTAAGAAATTAAAAGTATATGAGAATATATTTTCAAATGTTAACGCTTTCCAGATGGCTTCGCAATTTCAAACGCGCGGCCCGGGACAGGATTACCAGCGAGAAACATCTTCCGGATATCGCCTGTCCCACCCGCAGGCAGGTGAAGAGATTTGCATCTCCGGTGTGGCGGGGTTCTTCCCTAACACGGCCAACGTCACTGAGCTAAAGGATAATCTCTTTGGCAAGGTGAGACGCATATTTTACACATAGGTATTTACACATAGGTACATATTTTTATTATTTAAACACTAGAAAGACCGTGTACCGCTCCATACCTACATATAAAGACCACGACCGTCATTTTGATGGCTGATCACATTTTTCAAATTGGGAGGAAGATGTGGGTACCACCGCCCCGAGAACCATTTATTGGATATCCAACACAAATATAAGTTTACAAAAATTCTAATTGATTATAATATTTCACATTGCAAACTAAATTTTATGTAGTTTTATGTAGCTCCGACAATACATCTTGAACTTTCCAATTGGTGTGGACTTTAAAGTGTCTGGTAGCGTATTATATAACTTCATCCCTTTGAACAGTAAACTCTTCTGCGTATTCGCTTTGTCCTTTTTCATGAAGCCTGATTTTCTTGCACGTTCTTGTGTTATGTCTGTGAATGTCCTTTTTGAATATAATTTTATTTGAGAAGTATTTTGGTAAAATGTTGTTTATTATTTTATGTATAAATATCATCGTATTCAATGTCAGCATCTGTTTCACGGTTAGCCAATTCAGTTCCTTTAACATTTTTTTTACTTTTGAAAATCTATTACAATTTGGGAGGCGGAAATGGGTACCTCCGCCCCGGGAACTTTTATTGGATAACGATCACCTCTGCCATAGGCCACCCCAAGTGGTTCGCTACGTTTGGTGATGTAGCAGGGGTGCCCGGGTTCATGGGGTGAGGTTTGTCTTGAAGGCGGATGACCAGGACATACTGAACCCCTGATTCCTACCCACCCCTTAAACCCTTTTCCTTCCCAGAACTCTCTTCTCCTTCCTTTCCTTAAAAAAAACCCTCCACACAGCATCTTTGGGGATGCTGTGTCGAGGGTTTTTTTATTTAAGGACGAATAAGGAAAGGACAAATAAAAAGTACTGGGAATGAAATGAGGTATGAGGGGCGGGTATGAAACTGGTGGTCAGTGTGTTCAGGAGTGACGGACGTATGAGTCTATCCCTACCACTGCGGCGTAAGGCATTATTCCGAGAGTGCTGCTGGCGAGGTAAAAAGATCACCCTCAACCGTTGATCTGGTCTGCCATGCAGTTATGTGGCAGTCACGGCCACCCCTGCAAAGTAAAAAACATAGCGATCCTCTTGGGGGGACCTCGATCCATCGCCTTGCACCGCAGTGAGATGTTGTAGATTTGATGGTGGGAGGAATGGATTCATGTTTCCGTCACTCCTGGATACACTGAACTCCAGATTCCTACCCACTCCTCATACCTATTTCCTTCGCAGAACTTCCTATCTAATCTTTCCCTAAAAATACCCTCTACAAAGCATCCCCAAAGATAACATAGGCCCCGAGGGAAATTGTTTTTGGCAGAAAAGATCCTGTATATGTGACCTTCCGTAAAAAAAAATTGACAGATATAATTTATACACATGGAATAAGAGTGGCTCCAGAATGAATCCTCGAGGAACTCCATAGTTTATGGTCTGGAGATGACTGTCTTTGTCTTCTATGCTACTGTATTGTTTTCTTTTGTTTGAATGCGATTTCATAACCAGGAGAACCATTTTTATTTTATTATTGTGGTACCGTGTTAATTGATTTATATTTATTATATTGCTTACAAAATGGTTGTAATTCGTTTTAGAGTTCTCATTATTGTTTACAGAAAGGGGATTTTGACCAATATCCTTCTCCAACCCATCAAAATCAGTTTTTATGTATTAATATATTGTGTTGCAGTTTTCTTGTTGGTGTGATCTATGTCAAGAATCAGTCAGTAGGTCGTGACCATATATTGAACTGTCAAAGATTGTTATGGTGTACGTTGGGTTTATGTCTGAGATGTGTTCTAAAGTTCTAAGATGTGTTCTGTGTGGTCTAAGGTGTGTTGGTATTTTCTGCGATATGTGTGGCATGTAGTCTGATTACTTTAATAATAATAATAATAATGTAAGTTTATTCCATTGTTTTTACAATGAAATTGTTCGACTTGATCCCTTCTGGGTAATTCGAGTGTGTGTTTGTGTGAAATCCAGTAAGTTGATATTAAAGTAACGAAGTATTATTGAATCCCTGTGGGTTTTGAGCTTAGATAAATTTTTTTGGAAGTTGGTGCTTAGTTTATTTAAGTGAATTCAGAGGAGGTTATGGTCTGAATCTATTACATTGTTGTTTATATTAATTTGATTTTAAAAGAACAGGATCTAGTCGAATTTTTCTTTCAGGCGTTTATCATTGTGGTATAGGAATGGAAGTGAGTTTTTTTGTTCGTCTTCAACTATTTGTAGAGAGTTACACCATCTACCCACCTATGTTATTTTGTTGATTTGTTGGTCAACGTTCTCTCTAGAGACATTCGTTATTTGTTAGTACTGGGACCAGTATTCTTCAATATTACAGATGCTTATTGAAAAACTTAAGTTATTTAAATCGCAGTGACTGTTTATTGACGTATAGTAAGTTATAATTATACTTCGAAGGACAAATGTCCTCCCTTAGCTTCTTACCTCTGGAGCGCTTTTTGCCATTATATTTATGGAAATTTTTAAAATACCTCGGATGGCATTGCTGCCAATTTTGGAAAATTTTCCCAAGATTAATTAGTTTTTTATAGATGCATTGTACAAAGAATCTAAACCATTTAGTCTCCCTGAACTATTGCAAAATATAATTTACTATGATAAATCTATGATCAAAAATAAATTTAAAAAAAAATGAAAACAGAGTCATCTTTAGAAATAATAATGTATTTTATACCCCCCAAACGAATACCAAACAAATACAAAAACATAGCAGTTTTATTGGACCTTGTACTTTCAATCTTTTACAAAAAAAATCAAGTGCAAACTAAGCTACCTCAATACTCAAAAGAGTTAAAATTATTTCTTAACAATATTAATGTTGAAACATTATTTATTTAATTTAACTCACCACTCGTATATGTTTCTCATAAAACTATACACTTATTATTACACTATTGTTTATTTTTTACAAAAATGTTTTTGCTTTATAAGCCCACTTTTTGTTCTTTCTAGGTATAAAATTAAAATGAATATAACCATAGGTATTACTCACTCTCAGGCTGCGCCTTAGTGGGTTCCCATTACTATTATGATTTTCATAATATTGTATGTATCAAATGATTAAATTTGGAAAAATTAAAGAAAAAATAAGTTTCGTTAAAGTTTTTTATCATGGACCATTTATTTCATCGCAGAACTTAAATAAGACGTTCCCAGAAGTAGAACATTTGCTTTGAAATATGATAAATGGTTTAAATTCTGTGAAACTCCGTCCTTAGTGTACTTAATTATTATTTATGAATTAATTGGTTATTTGGCCTCTCCAGGTGGATATGATATCTGATGATGACAGGCGATTCAAATGTATTCACCTGGACATGCCTTCCAGATGTGGAAATCTTCTAGAAATAAACAGATTCGACGCAGAGTTCTTCGGCGTCTCGCCAAGATTGGCAAACGCCCTAGACCCCATGGCCAGAACACTGTTAGAAAAAGCCTACGAAGTTCTTATTGATGCGGGTATGTAAGTTTAGTTTTTTACGCACCAGATTTAAATGTCCGGGTTAAATTTTCCCCCAAAAAAAAAAAAAAAAAAAGAAGGAAAAACTAAACCCTTTCATACACTTCCCCAAATGATCATCTAGTGAATCCACGTTATGCAATTGCACTATATAAGTATTATAAATACAAAACAATACAAGAACAACATGTCAACCTACTAGAGACCAAATGGGAATATAATTCACCGACTCCAGATATTTTCATATCAGAGGGTTCGGCTCTGTGGCATTTCTAATTGAACCTATAAATCCTACTGATCCCTCAATATAAATATTTAAAAAATCTTTTGTAATCCTACATGTATTTAAAATTACTGCTTTTTGCATTTTTATATACAAATTCTTTGACAAATCTAATATGCTTAAATTTTGAATCAGATTCCTAGGTATTATGCCAGTGGCCGAAATAACAAATGGTAATATTTTTATAGTCCGAGAATGCCAAATTCTTTTAATCTCATTTCCTAAATCTGTGTATTTTCTAATTTTTTCAGAAACAGTTTTTTGAATATTACAGGAATTTGGAATAGCTACATCAATGATATAAGTTATTTTTTTAATTTTGTCATGTAAAACTATATCAGGTCTATTATGACTAATTGTTCTGTCTGTTAGTATAGTTTTATCATAATATATTTTATAAAATTCATTTTCTATAAATGAATTTGGTTCATATTCATAATAAGGTACTACATTACGGCAATCAATCAAGTTATGTTTAATTACCAAACTTTGGTGGATTATTTTTAAAACCTGATTGTGCCTAAATGTATACTCGGAAGGCGCTAATATAGAACATCCCGATATAATATGTTCTATAGTTTCGGGAAAAGCCAAACATTTTCTACATAAATCATCAATTTGATTTATATCTTTGATTATATGCTTTCTATAATTTTTAGTATTAATGACTCTATCTTGAATTGCAAGCATAAATCCTTCTATTTCTGCGCTCAACTCTCCAATACTCAACCATTTGTTTGACGAAAGTTTGTCAACATACGTTTGGTTGAGATAATTGAAGTGTTTTGCGTGAATAATTTTATTTGACCAGGAATCTAATAATTCCTGGTTAGTATTTATAAGAATGTTGGCATTCTCGTCATATAAATTTAAAGGTGTAATATTTCTATCTGCCTTGCAAATTATTTTGTGCATTTCTGAGCTATTAGCTTTCCTATGGAAAAAATTTCTAAGCATTTCTACCTGATTGTGTTTCAAAGATGTTATTTTGACTACACCTCTACCTCCTAAATTTCTAGGTAAATTAATTCGTTCTATAGCTGAATTTGGATGATGGCAATTAAATTTTGTTAACGTAGTTCTAATTAATCGTTCTAAACTATCTAAATCTGTATTGGACCATTTAATTATGCCAAATGAGTACGTTAGTAGAGGTATTGCCCAAGTATTTATTGCTTTTACTAAATTTTTAGCAGATAGATTGCATTTTAAAATTTTTCTGATCCTAGTTTGAAATTTAATCCTAATATCATTTTTAATACTAGTGTGATCTAATCTATTCGATTGCGGGTATCCTAAATATTTATAAACCTCATCCCCTTTCATACTTTGAATTTTGAAATTTCTAAATATACCCTCGTCTCCATCTACAATTTTGCCTTTCTCAATATAATTATTATTATTCGGTACTATTGTGGCAATTTTCATTGACACAATTTTGCAGAAGAACTTTTGAAAATCGTTACGATGATTAAAGTATTTTTCATCAAAGTCAGTATAATTGATTCGCCACTTGAGAGTACATTAATATGATATTATTAAAATACAAATTTCACTTTGAATGTTTTACTTTGAATTCAAATTTCATTTTCGAAATTTAGGTGCTTGAAGAATTCAGACAAGCAATAAACCTATAATGTTCTGTTAGCAGAAAATTATTTCAACTGTCATTTTCAAAATTGGAACCGATTTCTCTGAGAATTTCTTTCGTCTCCTAAAACAAATTTTCATGCTTTTTGCAAATATATCATACCCATTAATTAAAATTTTCTGAGGAAAGAACTTCCAAGAATTGTTTAAAAATACCGAATAGCACAAATTCATCCAAGGTACAAAATATATAAGCCTTCGAAGTGTTGATATTTGCGGTCGGCGAAAAAGCTTCACATCAAGGTATATTCGCGGTGGTCTCGTGTGACGTCACGACACACAATTGCATATGTTTTACTCGAGTTCACTTTGAAAGTTCCTAACTTCGTCATGTTTGTAGATATTGAAAAATGATTTTGGTTTTTTTACCTTAACTCCACACAGGAGGCCCTGAGTAAAGCAATTTCCCTCAGTGTCTATGTCTTCTGAAATGCTGTGTGGGAGTCTTTGAGGAAAGGAAAGAATGAACATTGGTTTTGAAAAGACCCATGTTGTAGGAAGGAGGAAACACAGAGGCCGACTGTTGTTATTCTCAAATTGTAGAAATTTTCATCGAAATAAAAAAGGAGACGACGTCATTTAGACTAACTCGAGGATTTTTTCACATGAAATGTAATATTTGCAACATGAAACAAATTAAATAGGTAACAATGAAAATTAAGAAAAAAATCAACCATTTCTGCCAACACAGTACGAGTATAATTAACGATTAATTTAATTATTGTACCTTTACTTAATCCACCAATATTATTTGGTAGGTGTAAATCCGTGTGAGCTGAAAAACACAAACACTGGAGTATTCGTAGGAGCCACTTATTCCGAAACTGAAGTGAAATTGATCTACGACCGTTTGGATCCCAATGGATATGGTGTTTTAGGGTACGTGAATTTTTATGAAAGTAGTATTAAATCTATGAAATATTTTATAGAAGGATCTGCTAGGGAACAGAGTACAGTGGGACATATTGCGAAACATGCTGCGGCACATGTCGCAGCATACTTCGCAGCACATAACGGTGTCTCTTTTCCCCAAGATAAGATAATATGCAAAAAAAACTTTGGGTCAACAGAACTACAAATACGGATCAAATTACTTAAATAAATTGCTAAAAATTATAAGATCCCTTATAAATAGCTTTAAAGAATTCAAAATACAATTAAAACAATAAATTTCTACAAAAAAAATATTAATAATAAATATATGTATTAATTTTTTTTTATACTTTTGTTTAAATCAAAACTGCGTAACCAAAAGGAAAGGTGTAATAAAAATATATTCTTAATAACTAAATAAATAACACCTTCCTTCCAAACACAAGTATTTCTCTTTAAGAGAGGACTCCTTTGGATAATACAAATATTGGTTAAGCAATATAATGATTACTTTGTTTTTGGTCTAGACGTAATTTCAAATATATAAATTTTATTTTGTAATTACCGAAATGGTTACCTGAATTAAATGACACTAAAAATAATGTGCCCATTGAAATACACCACAGATGACATGCAACTGTCTTTTTGAACAATAATTTGAATTTTTAAATAATTTGTTTTTGTAACAAGAAGAACACATCTACATTTAAAACAATTGTGAATTTTGCTCTCATCGGGTCAACTTGTTTTTATATATTATAGTCGTACATATCATTATTTTTCTGTTATACATTATGTTTATATTTCGTACAAATAAATTTATTAAAAATATATACCGATTGATTGGGAGTGTAGATTAGTATTAGCGGTTGAGCGCCCCGAGTATTAGACATGTTCCGCAACACAGAGCAATTCCGCGCTACGTTGGGCGAGAGTGCACAACATTGCGCGCGTCACGTAGACCTTATGTTGTGCCTCATATTGGGGGACATTTTTCCCTTAGTGAATACTTGGCTTTACAATTTATTCACTAAAAAATTGGACAGTTAAAATTTTAATACTATTTACCGACTTATTTCTTAACCCTCCGTGCACCAGGTGACAAAAAATCCAATCCCAAACTAGGTGGGGTACGACATACCCCAAAATATAAATGTGATAAAATTATAATAATATTTTTTTCGGCGGAATTAAACATTTGGTATTTCTTAATACATAGTTATAATTAGATTTTATTAAAAATATGAGTAGAAAGGACATAGATATTAAAACATTTTTATAATAAAAGAACAAAAAAATACAACTTCTGCAATGTTTGCAACTCAACAATCATTTTCTTATGTGTTAATTTTAAATGGCACTTTTAATTATCACAATCGTTTTAATTTAACAACAACAAAATATGTTCTAATAATTAAACATACGAAAGACATATATAAAAATCTTTCATATATTTATCATCAATTTAACAAAATAAAAAATATCTTTTTTATCAATGCGCCGTAAAAGGTAAGGGCATGTAACTCACTTGGTGGTCGCGCCGGACTAACATAGCAACACTGATCTGAACGGCAACGTCGCAATTCCAGCTACTGAGAATTCGAACTTCGGCACCATCACAGTTTTGAAATTATTCAGATTTTTTTAAGAACTGGGGTATGTCACACCCCAACTGGTGCACGGAGGGTTAAATTATCGACTGGCGGCCATGACGCCAACAGCTAGGAGCTTTTAGATTGTTTAAAACTGAATAACTTTATTTATCACATACATTTAAGAACAAAATTTGTCAGAAGGCTTGAAACACGAAGTTGGCTTGCTTCTATACACACAGCTTGGTTGGTTATTTAATAAACATAATAGAAGATAACTGATTTTATTTGGCAGAGTTAAGGTTTTTTTTTCTGTTCACCTAAATATATTGTTTACATGTATGAGGAAGAAGATATATATGGATGTGTACGTATATATGAATGTATGTGTGTAAGTGTATATAAATGTATGTTTATGTATATGTATGTATATGTGTAAACATATGAATATACATGTATGTGTGAGTATGCATAAATACATGTTTATGTAAGTATATATGTGTATGTATGTGTGCATGTATGTATGTATGTGTATTTATGTACATACATAACAGCTACCTTATTTATTTGTGTTTATTTTCGAGGCAACTTTGGCAATTTGTGAGTTATTGGAAACATTTTTACCAATTTTCTAATTTTAATTAAATGTGTTTACACTTACTAGACTTCATTTCAAAATAAGTATCCTCCGTTGGTCACCATAAAACAGGTAGCTGCCTAGTATGGTGATCTAATATATCTTCTCAAGTAAATGTATTAATTATGTAACATGTACTTATAAATAAATAAATCTAGGAACTATGAACTATTCGTAATTATTCGCAATTCTCTGCGCATCCGCCTTGGGTCGGTATGGCGATTTGTCAAACTCGGCCAGCTAAAATCATAGTTCCTACATTTTTATGAATTCCACAACGGTTGATATGTGGCTGAAAAATAAGAAGTAGGTACTCGCTATTAATTTTATTCACTAAAATGTAGAACTTGCCGAGCCCTGTTAGCCAATCGCATCTCCAACTGGCTGGGAATAACCGGTCCTTCATATACCATGGACACCGCTTGCTCCAGCTCCCTGTACGCCCTGGACCATGCCTACAGAGCTATGAGAGATGGGCACTGTGATGCTGCTATAGTTGCTGGAGCGAACCTTTGTCTCAATCCGCGCGTGACCCTTCAGTTCACCAGGTAAAATATTTCGTTCAACCTTATCAACATATTCTAGCATATCATTTATATATAAGGGTCTTGTAAAGCAGGACTTTAGTTCTTCTGGTAAGGTGGCGAGATTTCATATGCTTCTGTAGCCCAAAGTAGTATCGATTTGCAGCTACTATTATTCTTCTTTTGATTTCGCTGGATACATTGTTGTCATTTGTCACCAGTTCTTATGTATGGTTCGGAATGCTGGACAATCAGTAAGGGTGATGAAGGAGCCCTAGAAAGTTTTGAAAGGAAGGTGCTGCGAAGGATTTACGGCCCAGTCTGTGATAATGGAGAATGGCGTATCAGATACAACCAGGAGCTATACGATCTTTACGAGGACCCTAATATCTCCAAGGAAATCAAAACTGGAAGACTCAGGTGGGCTGGACATATCCAGAGAATGAGCGAAGGAGATATTCCAAAGCGAATTATGGATGGTGCACCTGGGGGTCGGAGAAGAGTTGGAAGACCAAAGCTTCGATGGCTGGATGGAGTGGTGAAGGATGCAAGCACCATCAGCATCCGAAACTGGCGCAACGCAGCACAACACCGACAGTCATGGAGGCAGGCTCTGCTGGAGGCCAAGACCCGACCTGGGTTGTAGAGCCACAGATGATGATGATGATCATTTATATATATCACAATATACTTATATACGCCCAAGCACATTTGGAGTAAAAGCCGTATATCAATCGAATGGTGATCTGGCAATATTTCCTTTTTTTTTTTAGAGCGATTTGAAACTGATCTCACCCGACAGTACTAAATGCGTTCTATATGAAAAATGTTTAGATCACAGAGTAAAGAAGAAACAGAGCTGCTCATAAGGGCGAGAGGAGTGATTTGTCAATTAATGAATCTGACAGTATATCGGCACCTCGTATTGCAATATCACCATTTAGTGTGCGGAAATAAAATCTGCTTACTAATTACTAGTTGTTTTTATAATGGCGCGCAAATTCCTGGCATCGTAAAAAACTTTACTAGAATTGCAATAGCCGCCATCACAAAAATAGTATCCCATCATCTTGAGATTGGTTGCAAACCACTTTTAATTTTTCTCGATCTAGCAAAAGGATTTGAAACTATCTCACATCCATTACTGCTAAAAAAAATAATAATAGTGAACGCAAAAGCCCTTATTCACTCTGATAAAATACACAAGCAATATGTCCCATGGCGTACCTCAAGGTAGTGAACTAGACCCACTTTAATTTCTTTTATATATTAACACACTTTGTACCATGGATATTATAATAATAATAATGATTTATTGTCTTCATTTCTTAATAACAAATAGAGATAATGATATCCTCACGGGGATCTCCCGTGCTGAGGATTTCATTTACATTTTATAATTTAATTATAAGAATAATATGAATTCGACATAACATAATATATCATGTAGTATTTTTTTTTTTATAATTATAAAGTAAATAAGATAGTGTTTTTTTATAATTCAGTTCATTAGATTCGGTTTTAGTCTGTATTTGATTTCAGTATATTTTCTATTTCTGATAGAAATTAACACATTGATTGTACACGGTCTTAATATTTGAACATGAAATATGATAATTAGTGACTCGAAAAACTAATATCGGCAAAAGATAACATAGATATCACATATTCCGTACGCAAACGTAATGCTTCTATTAATTGCACTCGTGTTCACTCAATCTAAGCCCTCCCAAAAACTCATCTAATAACCATTGCTAATGTTCTACTCTTAATAAGTCAGGTACGCATCCAATGCCATACGTATGTCTGGCAACGTAAAATTATCGTGTAAACAAGCTTATGGGTCCGAGTGATTAATCATCAAAGGTTGTTAAATATTTGGGAATAATCATAGACGATCAACTTTTCTGGGAGGCCCACATCAATTACCCATAAAAATAATAATAATTTTTATTTCCTGCTTCTTTAAAATATTTTTCATCAATCAGTTTTTTTTTTAATTTTGGTTTGTTTTACTTTTCCTTAATTGCGTTTCTTCCTTTTTTCTTTCTTATGTCTTATTATTAATTTTGTTACGTTACAAAAGATAAAGAATAGAGTCCTTTATTCCTGTTGCGAAGAGTTAGTGAATTGGTTCCCAGTGCACAGCTCGCCGCACCGCCCCTCTCTCCGCCCCCCTCTCCGCACGCGGAGGTCCGTGGCCCGAGTGCCGATCGGCACCCGGCATTCATTCCCCCGCTGGTCTCGGGCTTGACAACAGTGTCCACAGTGATTGCGCCGCGGCGCTGTTCGAGAACCTAAAAACTCGTGATTGTTTCTATAATGTGTATTGTGCACGAGAAGGCTCCAGCCCACCAGTAGCCTATCTGACGACTACCTCATTTCCTGCTTTGTGAGTAAAATGAATCTTTGCCCCCTCTTGTGTGCTACATCCCGCGTTTAAATTCACTAACACGTGTGGAGAGTTGAGAGAGAGAAGTTCCCCGCCATGTTAGAATACTAGTCCTAGCAAGTACCCATGTGTAGTTTGCCGAGGCTGGCAATTGTAAAACCCTGTCTCCTTCTAAATGAATAAACCCTTTACTTGCAAAACTGTGTTCTGATTGAGGAAAGAGACCTGGAGATTGTGAGGAAAGGAGGAGGAGGAATTCACAAGCGAACCACAACACTCGCCTTGGTTTTAAGAGGAACCTTGCTTGCGCCGGCTTCCTGAGCTAGTTCTGTTGGCCTATTTATTGCGTGTCCTTTCCAGGTTTGGTTTAGCAAAAGGCCGTAAGTATGCGGCAATGCTAACAATTTTTACAAAATATTTTTTTTTCTAGTTCAGACTTTATAATTTAAATCATGTATGAAACTATCATAATAGGCGTAGTAATTTAAAAAAAATAATTTGGAAAAAAAATATCGCATGACGGGTGAACAAAAGTTCGGGCTTATTTCCAAAACTGAATTGTTTTTAGTTTAACAGTTTTTACGAACATTGCAATACTGTGTAAAAAAGTCCCACAATGCACTTCGCTGCAAACCGTTGGTTGCAGCGTTGCTTTGCTTTAGTTTTCTGCGCAGGGTTTGGTTATTGGCGTTCAACGTAAGACTGATGTCGTAGATTATTCAAAGCATTCTCGAACCCACACAGTGTAAAAAATGTAGTCACACTTTCAACTCCAACTTAACGAAATGGTACCCAGATTTGCGTTAGGGAAAGTCTATTTTGTCTTTTCTGAAAGTCTTTTCTGACGTCAGTGGTATGGAGAATATTTCTTTCTCTTTATCTGGAAAGTGCCCCAAATATACTAGACTGTTATCCAAGCTACTACAAGAACGATACGTTCTAGTTCTCAAAGCAATTATATAATTATTATTATCATGGCCTTGAGTGGTTTTTGGACTTCTATCACAATAATCAATGCTTTCCACTCACTCCGATCTCCACAGCCAGTCTTAAAGCCTTCCCAATCTGCTACAATCTTCTTCCACGAAGTTATTCCATATTTTCTTCTTGTTCGTATCCACAGGAGTATCCTGTTTCTTCATAAACCTTCTATATTAGATAGATTCAATGTAATAACTGTTTTATAATTTGTTAGGTTAGGAGTACTTTCACCTGAAGGAAAATGCCGCAGCTTCGATAATGATGCCAATGGCTATGTCAGGGCCGAGACTTCAGCAGTTATCTTCCTGCAGAAGGCTAAAAATGCACGCAGGGTCTATGCGCAAGTCGTTCACTGTAAAACCAATGCTGATGGACATAAGGAACAGGGTCTAACGTATCCAGGGAAGAAAGGACAGAGAATGTTGCTGACGGAGTTCTACCAGGAGTGTGGAATCAATCCCACTGAAATTGACTTTATGGAGGCTCATGGAACAGGTAACGTTAAATTTGATGTATCTCCTACGTACTGATCTGTTATTTTGTTGACAGTATTATTGACGTGTGGGATTTATATACAACAAATATAATCTACGGTAACAATGGTTTATCATCTTAAGCGCGGAAGGATCGAACTTGGCTATGCGAAAGATGAATCGTCGATCATCGTGTAAGCAAATTTTTTAGTTAAGAATTCAACAAAAAATAAGTTTAACCACCTTTATTTTTAAAAAAAATCAAAATGTTTCATAGTAATCCTTACCAGTGGCGTAACGTGGATGTCAACCGCCCGGGGTGGGGGAAAATTTTTCCGCCCCCTTATTTGGGGTGCTTCAATTTAAAAGACTAAAATATATGGTATTTCTAAAGAACTTTTCGGCAAGAACGATCATCATTATTGTGGATAGTGTAGGTTACAAAATAAAAAAGTCATGTACGAGTATGTATATATATATATTTTACAACATTTTGTTTATTGAAAAAAGTCTGAATAAGTTCGTTTACCACTTACATTATAGGTATAGAAAGCTTATGATTATACCTTGACGATCGACAAGATTAACTAATTAGCGAATTGAATATAAAACACAAATTGACTTCTAATAGGCCACTTGCATCACATTTTTTAATTTTTTTTTCCGGTTTAGGCAAATATTCTAAGACATTCTGTATTTTTTTTTTTAATCGTATTTTTGAAACCCTGGGGATTTTTTGAAAATTTCAATCCGAAAAATCAGACCATTTTTTATAAACCGGAAATACGGGACATAATTTTATAGGTGTGAAAAAACGATAATTACATAGCCGAAAATCATTTAAAAAAAAATAACGTTTTCCACACGAATGGCACAGGAGAATAACGAGGCATACCAAAAATATTATATCTCATAAATATTTTTTCCTTGATCCATCTTGTTGATCATAAATCATTTTATTGTACAGCGTATATATTACTAAATTCAATGTAATATACTTGTGCTTGTAAATTATAATAATAATAAGAATATTATAAAATTTTATTTTGTTAAAATCAGCACCATAATCATTATACCTCTAAAACACGTACCAACATCTTCTTCACGTTCTGAAGAGAACCCCGTACATCTAAAATGCACGGGGTTCTCTTCAGAACATCTGTCAAAAAGTGAAATCAAATGATAAGTTCGCAGAGAACAAATAATAAATCTAGTGAACGAATTCAAAAATTCGCCTGAAATCAAAGTGATGCCATATAAAAAAAATAAACCAGTGTGGATTTTTTTAAAATGAATAGGAACATTTTCGGCGACGGGACATTTTCATGTAGTGACGTCATGAGCCGAAATAATGGATTTATTTATTTAAAAATAAAAACAACTGTACATTTCTAAACAATTTTACTAACATTTTCTTAATCTTAGTAAAAAGATCTATCCACATGATTTTTTCCAAGTCGTTATGAAATCCATGCAAGTGGCCTATTAAACTAAATGATGCTGTTACTATTTGTATTTTGATTGAAAAATAATATAATTCTTAGAATTAAAAAACAAAACTCCTGTCATTAATATTTCGATATTAACATTATATTAAATGTTAGAAAGATGTCATGAAACTAAAAACTAGAAAAATCGTTTTAGTCTTGAAGCGGGAATCAAACCCGCGACAATTTAACAATTTCGACCCGTACTTAAGACCACTAAAATCACAGTTCAGAAAGCGTATACGTATATGTTTGGAAAGCGTATACGTGTATATACGATTAATTTAATGTGAATTGGAACACTGACGGGCGATCCGTCGATAAATGAAACTATCTTAGTCTTAAAATTGTCGAAATAATTCTCGCTGAATATTAGTCACAAACAATCTAAGCACAAAATAATATACTGGTAATTCCTACAATTTAGTACAGATGGTGTTGCCAGTCGCTACAATGGGCAAGATTTCATTAAAAAACATTAATTTAAATAATAATAATAATAGTTTATTCCAGAATATATGCAGGGGTTGTGGAATGCAATACATTCCATATTTTGAATTAATAAAAGAATAAGACAAATACTAGGTTAAGGTTAAAAATACATAACAACCCATGAATAAAATAGACTGAAAAAATAATAAACACTAAAATAAATTCATGCAGCTGTTTACAGGGGGTATTTCATCGTCTCCCGTCTCCGGAAGGCCATAAGAGGGGACTCCATCCAGGCGGTCATGACGGTGATTTAATGAAAGAGGATTTCACGGTTTTGTTACAGAATATGTAATGAAAAATTCCGTGCCCATTTCAATCGGTCCAATTCGTTGGTGTGACAAAAATATGAAATAAAATGGTTCAAATTTAAAAATTTTTTTTTTTTTTTTTACATTAACTCCACACAGAAGGGCCTGAGGAAAAAAATCCCTCGCCCTCATGGGCAAGTTTATCTCTTCTTTAATTTGTGTATAAATCACTAATCTAGTCCTCGTCTTTTAGGGAGTCACTTTACGCCATTAAATAGAAAATAATTCCTAGAAGTGTGTTTTGCACCGATTCGAAAGAAAACTGTTTTCGTAAATTTACATAATACCTTTCGACTTCAGGCATGCAAATGAAATTATTGATCTATTGTTTTGAAGAAAAAATTTAGATATTAGATGTTTTAACAATAGCCCCTGAAGTAAAATAAATAAATTCTGTGCCTTCGGTAGATAAGCGGAAGGGCGTTTGTAACTAATTCGCACAAAAAAACAATTAAAAAAAAACATTTGAAGTGAAAACTTCTTAAGCATCGTTGTAGTTTAAAGCTCGATGAAACAGAAGCGGGCGACACTAAAAAGAGATAAAAAATACATCTATAGGATTTAGCCGGCGAGAGAATGAGATATCAATAAAATATTTATTTATTTCACGGGTACTCGGTTCCAATATAATACGATAAATCCAAGGTCTCACGTAAGCCTCTTTTAGTCTAGCAGTAAAAAGCGCCCGACGAACTTTAGCGGCCAGACATTCAGTGGACCAAGGACCGAATCTTATGAAATCCAAAAAAAATATATATTTTTGTAAATTAAATATCCAATCTTTAAGCGTCTCCAAAAAACTGGCAAAGGAAAACAAAAAAAGGGACATCTAGCCACTCTGAGGAAAAAAAACACAATTGCTAATAAAATGACCAAATGTATAGGAAAAGGTGCACTGGAATTCGACGACAAAAATATGGAATAAAATCAGTCTTCACATTAACACCCCAAAAATAAACCACAAAAGTATTTTTATTATTTATTTTTGGGGTGTTATGCCGTGTTAAGCTACCTCCTCTTTTAGCCAACGTTTCGGACACAGTTACAGTGTCCATCATCAGGGCAGATGTGTTTCAACACACGATGGACACTGTAACGATGTCCGAAACGTTGGCTAAAGGAGGAGGTAGCGCAACACGGCATATCCTTTTCCTTTGTAATGAAAGAGAACAGAATAAATTTCAAATTCTCCAAAACAGAGCAATGCGAATAATACTCCGAAGAAATAGATTTTCAAAAATAATTAAAATGTTAAAGGAACTTAATTGGTTAACAGTGAAACAAATACTGACCTTGAACACGTTGATATTTATTCACAAAATATTAAACAACATGTTAATACTTCACAAATAAAATCGTATACAATAAGGACATTCACAGACATTACACAAGGACTTGCAAGGAAATAAGATTAAACAAAAAGGACAAAACGAATACGCAAAACAGTCTGCTGTACAAAGGAATTAAGTTATATAACACACTACCAGAAACACTTAAGTCCTCACCAATTGAAAAGTTCAAGATGGATTGTAGGAGCTACATAAAACAAAAACAAAAAATTTTGTGATTTCAAAACATTTTGTGAATTTAAAATATTATAATTAAAAAAAACTGCAATATGAAATATTATAATCAATTAGAAATTTGTAAACTTAAATGTACAAATTACTAAAATAAAATTCAAATCAAAAAAATCCATAACATTGATAAAAAAAAGTGCTTCGTAGTCTCCCCACTATTGTCTACTTTAGTTTTCTGAAGGTTTCGCTTCTACCGCGTGTGAATTGCACACTCTAATTTGTTTCTTTGTGTGCAGTCACTCAATGTTGGTTGCATGCCGACGACGTTATATTAGAATGAGCATGTTTCATCTTTACATAGTACGAGTATAAAGCAAAGTCACTCTTGCTGTCTGTACGCTTAGATCTTTTAAACTACGCAACGGATTTTCATGCGGTTTTCGCCAATAGATAGAGTGATATATGAGTAAGGTTAAGGTTTATAATTGGTCTAGGTTTTATGTAAATTGATTGACATACATAAAATATAAAGGGAGCGGGCTGGCAAACGGGTGATGTGGATTTGATATGTATAAAAATTAACAGATTGCGTTGGTTATAAAGGTTGGGTAATGGCATTGTCAGTAGACGACATTGTGTTGCGTTAGCCACAGCAACGTGTGGCTGGGTCTGCTAGTTTCGATATAAATCGTTATTCTTTCCCATAACAGGTACAAAAGTTGGAGATCCGGAGGAGCTATCTACGCTGGATGAAATTTTCTGCACTAACAGAGTCGGACCCCTGAAGATTGGCTCTGTGAAGTCCAACTTGGGTCACAGTGAAGCAGCCACTGGTCTTTGCTCACTAGCCAAGGTGAGATACTCCGCTTTTTGTCAGCCGTGTAAGTTTATAGTGTATAGATAGTTTAACTATATCTTTTGACTCATATCTGAAACAACCTGCTGAGATCTTTTAGAAACCCCTCCATTTTCTTAATAAATAATTTTGAAAAAAATGTGATGTAAAAAAGAAAATAATCTGTAATTTATGAAAACTAAATACCTATATTCTTACTCAAAAGATAACATCAATAATTTGAGTGCCTTATATTCAATGATTTTCTTCAATGCAGTTTTCTTTGAGTATAGTTTTTTATTAGTCATCACATAGTTTTCTTTCACTACCTCTACCTCGATGTCGTTTTCCAACGGTATTATTTTCCACATTGTTTTCCTCCAGAATGATTTCCACCACTGCATTTTTCCCTCTATAATTTTCCCTTATAATAGTTATCCTTCAACTGATTTTCTTTCTCTATAATTTCCCTTTATAACAAAATTTATTTTCCATTACTACCGCTTTATTTCTTAAAGATTTATCTCAAAATTAATATTCCCTCGTAATAAAAAATATGCTTTCTTAATAGTTTTTCTCAAAAATAACCGTTTTCCAAATATTTTTTTTCATCTCTATCGTTTTTCAGTTATCTCAAAATTAATATTACCTTTTAATAGTTTTCCTCAAAAACCGTTTTCCCTCAAAATAGTTTTTTTTCTGAAAGATTTATCTCAACATGAATATTCAAGATTAATAAAAAAATATTCCCTCTTAAAAGTTTTCCTCAAAATAGTTTTCCCTCAAAATATTTTTCCCTCAAAATAATTTTCCAATATAGATGTGCATTGCCTACGGCACCGGCTACATCCCGCCCAACCTCCACTACAAGACCCCCCTTGAGGGGGTGTCCGCGCTGGCTGAGGGTCGCATGAGCGTGGTCACCGAGAAGACTTTCTGGAATAGGGGACTAGCCGGTATTAACAGCTTTGGCATCGGTGGATCCAATGCGCATACCGTACTCAAGGGCTTCAAAAATCTCACGGTAAAGAAAAGCATATTCATTCAATTACAGAAAAGTGGTATTGAATTGCTGTTACTTACTGGTAAAATCTATATTTAAAAATTTCTACAGTCCTGCAATGAAATAAAAGAGGGTGATTCTATACGAGATTTATTTTAACATAATCATAACTAATTAGTAAAAGTGCTGGTTCGACCGGAAACCTTTCTAGACATATGAAATCGAAGCACCTCACCGTTCAAATCCTCAGGAAAAATGTCATAAATCGAGGAATCACTGAGATGCGCGCGGCTGACTGGAGTGGCGCTTATCTTTGAACGAATGATCAATACGTATCAGTAGTGATCCGCGAGCCGCGAGACCCGTTAAACGATACACTGATCAGTCAGCTCCACGGATTACCCGCTCACTAGTTCGCAAAGATCTGCGAACCTTGAAGATCGGTCTTTGGGAACCGGATCTTACGGATCCGTATGTGAATCCGGTTTACTGAGCCGACACGTTGGTCATTTGCCGGCAGTCCGCATGCTTCGTTGCCATTTCTCCTATTGTTCCAATTGTCACTTATAAAATTTAACACATAAAGCACTGAGTACCAAAAATGTTAAACTGAGATGTTGTGTTATAACTGAACAAATTTTTTTTTTTATACATTGTTACTATATTTTACATAAAAATAAGTCTTAAAGATACATACATAAATACGAGTAAGTCAAAATTCTATTTACAAAGCGGCATATTAAAGATGTAGCTAATCTGTTGCCGAATATAAAAAAATGTCCCACTACTCATTTCACACAAAAGACTAATTGCCACATGAATATATACTAAAAGCACTATGTAAGGTTAAGATATAATAACAACAATAATGGGATTATTATTATTTGAAATTACCTAAAATATTTATATGACTACAAATAATTTTGTGATATTCTGGAATTCATTTTCTACATATTTACTTTAATGTTTTTTTTTACACTTAGAGCTTTATTTAACCTTTATTTACCTCTGACGTGTGGGCCTGGTCGTTTGTTACTTTAAATGTTTATATGCGAGTATTAGAGATCCATGAACATTTTGAGGTCCAAATTATTATTTTTTTGATGATTTTAATATACATAAATGAAATAAAAAAACCTTTTTTTTTGTTCAGTAACTTATATTTGACAATTTGGATATTATATAACAATTTTTGGCAAAAATCAGTAGAGATCGGAAATCAGTCTGTATTATCTTTTAAAGTAAACAATTTATTTTTATTATAATATTTCAATAGTATCTCAAATAAACTATATATAAGCAACTTAAGAACAGTTAAATGTTTATGTTTATGTAGTAAAAATCAACCTTTAAAAAGTCACGTAAGTACTGACAATGGGTCAGAGACACCCGCAAAAAAAATTGAAATGAATTTACTTACAGAAATTTTACATTATTTAATTTTTAAAACTTAAAACTTACTTTTCTGACGTCACTAAATTCGAATCTACTGGAAGCGTCATAATATCGCGCGCGGGGGAAGGGAGTATTTCGATATCATTATTGTTGCTATGACGGAGCGGCCCCCACATTAGCAGTTAGAGGTTAATTCGGGTTTACTCTGTATTAACTCTGTTCTCCAGCCGAACAAGAAACCGGGCACAGCTGACAGCCTTCCCCGCTTGGTGTGTGTGTCAGGAAGAACCTTAAATGCTGTGGACAGTTTCCTCAATGATGTGGAGTCCAAAGGAGCAGACGTGGAGCAAATCAGGCTGCTTCACGCCATCCACGACTATCCTATCCCCTTACACGACTTTAGAGGGTACACACTCTTGAGTGAGTAAAATATTTTTAAATAACTACCAGCATACTCCTCCAAAGTCTTGTCTTACAGTTAAAAGAGTGACGCGAATAGAGTACAGATTCTGTGAATTTACGTGTGTTTTTATACGCTTTTGATGCGATATACAGGGTATATTATACAGTGTATCAAGGAAGGAAGGATTTTAACCATCGATTCCTGAAAATAGTTGAGGTTAAAAATTTAGTGTAGAAGTCATTTTGCTTTTGTTGTAGACTCTATCAAATTATTGTTTATTTAAAAATATTAAATATTTCATTATCGTCTATCTCAAATTATCGTTTAATGTCAAATTCTGAATTAATAGAGTCAAACACTCATCAGTGTTTCTATCCTATTTATCAATCCCACGTCGCCACTGATCACATTGCTACATGTAGCGAACGGAGCGCATCATGTAACACGCTAGGTTGTCCAAGTGTTCGAGAACTCCAAAGTTTTACGGAGTGTCTTTTTGCATATGAAAAATTAATCTTTTTCAATTTAACAGGTGTTGTCTTTTCTAAAGTGGTATAAAATGTTTGAAACATATGCGAGTACGGTTTTCCCCTCAACAATTATTGCAAGTACTAATTTACTCGGTTCTCTCCTGACTTTTCGTGGAATGCTTTTTTATTTTGATATTTCAGGACCCAACGCTCCAATCATGAAGGTTTCCAGGGAAGCCAAATACAATCCAGAAGGAGCGAAAAGGCCGATCTGGTTTGTCTTCAATGGGATGGGCTCGCAGTGGGCCGGTATGGGCACCCACCTCATGACCCTGCCAATTTTTGCAGCTGCCATCGAAAGGTAAATTAAATACCTTATTATGATTCTTAACTTTCAATAGTTAGTCAACTTTTGATGTGTCTTATCTTTCAAGAGGTTTGTTTCTTATCTTTTCTTTATTTCTTGTCATTACTACAAATCTATAATAAATAAATATTTCTAATCATTATTACAAATTTATTTATTTACTTATCGCGAATATTTGCAATGAATATTAAACTAGATAGTTCTTACTTGGCTAGGCTCTTGTGGCTCTGGCGGGCTGACTGAGGAAGACCGCCCAATTTCACTGGAGTCTTTGGCTTTCATCATAAATGCTCGCACCTAAGACACGAATGTCGGTAGATTATGCTCTCTCGAGGCAATTTAAATCCACAGAAACCCCATTAATATTATTAGAGATGCCGCGACGGGGATAAGTTTATTAGTTCTTGATATCCGGTACTTGACGTCTACACCGACACTAAACTCTGAAAACCGTAGGTATTAATTTAACTAATTAGATATACTAAAATACCGTCGATAAGATGATTGACACAGGCCTTCATAAACACAGGCTTCACCCCAATCTACACATCTTCCCTGATGATATAAACTGTAAACTGAAAAGTTGGATAAAGAAGGAGAAAGCACAACACGGCAAATAAATTTATTTTTCACAAGCAATGACTCCAGGCAGCTTAAAACAATAACTTCCATTTTTCAGGTGTCACAGAGTGTTAAAACCAAAGGGTTTGGATATTACCAAAATCATCACAGATCGTAGCGCTAAAGTATTTGACAACGTCCTTCATTCCATGGTGGGCGTAGCTGCTATGCAAATTGGCCTATGTGACGTCCTCAACGCTATAGGAATCAAACCAGATTTTATGATTGGTAAGCTATCATATAATCATTATCGTCGATGCTACACCCCTTGGAGAGACCTGAATGTGTCTAGGATACCTGCCAATCCACTGCTGTCTTCCTTGATGAGGTGTTATCCAGGTTACTGAATGTTTTTGAATTCAGCAGGCTTATTGAAGAGAAGCTTCTTTGGTGATCGACTATCTTCCATCCTTCCTTTAGTTATGTGATTCTTGTTTTGGCGACAATTACAATTCTTTTTGTTGATTGACTGTCTTCCATTCTTCCTCCAGTGACATAAGTCTTATTTTGACGATTAAAATAAACCTCTTTGGTGATCGACTATCCTTCATCCTTCCTCCAGCTATATGAATCTTGTTTCGACGATAAATACAAGCCTTTTTGGTGATCGAGTATCTTCTACACTTCCTCCAGATATGTGAATATTGTTTTGACGATTAATACAAGCCTTTTTGATAATCGACTATTTTCTACACTTCCTCCAGTTATATGAACCTTGTTTTGACGATTAATACAAGCCTCTTTGCGGATCGACTATCTTCCACCCTTCCTCCAGTTAATGAATCTTGTTTTGACGATACATACTAGTACAAGCCTGTTAGATGACCGACTATCTTCCACCCTCCTCCAGTAATATGAATCTTGTTTTGACGACAATTTAATCAAATGCTATAGCTCGCCGTTCTAACTTATCCGTCAGACATTTTTATAAGGTTCGATTGACATTTTTTTCTTAAAATATTCTTTCTCTAATATTCGCAAGAGCGCAGACGCTTATTGCAGCGCAGTAGAAAGGGTGAATTTAAACTCCTAGACCCACTGATCTACCTTTTTTCTTTACTCTAGAAAAAAGCTTTCTAGATTCGCATTTTAATGATACTAAAAATCAATTGAAATAAAAAAGTATTTTTCCTATAATATTCATCTAATTCATGAGTAGATGGCCAATTAATTAACTTTTATGAGTGGAAGGGGTTGCATGGACCAGTTTTCTCATTGAGAAGTTTCTTGCAGAAAACAGAAACTCTTCTGTGCCTTAGTAGATTTACAAAAAGCATACGACCGAGCTGACAGGAAAAAACTATGGAAGGTATTGTCCAAGTATGAACTGAATACGAATCTCATACAGGCGATTGCGTCTCTATATGAAGGAAGAATTGTGAGTAAAAGTGAACAAGGCTGCTTAATTTCACAGTGGGTATTCAATTTATACATGGATAATTGTATGCAAGAATTGAAAAAGATAGGATTGGGTGCGAAGTTGAGTAATTTGAAAGTATGTCGCTTATTGTATGCTGATGATGCGGTGCTGATACCTAACAGCATGGAAAATCTATAGTCTCTCTATCTAGGATGAACGAAGTGTGTATGATAGTCCAGTAAAAAAAAGTTTTTTTTTGTACATTACGGATTAATATAATCCTACTACAATACACATAAAATATACATAACTTTAAACGTGAAATAAGAAAAAATAAAATTACAATAATACATGTTTTAGAGTTCTTTCCTAAAATTACTCTTGAAACCTTCAAGATTAATGTTGAAAATGTCAAGAGACCTAGAGATATTATTTAGCAGCACCATACCTCTTGTCATGCTGTGCTGGGCCAGAACGTCTGTTCTGTCATGTGGGATACAGAGCAAGTCGTGGTGGCGACCCTGGCAGTAGTTGTTCGGTACGAACAATTTATATTTCACCTCTGTAAACAAAATTTGTAAACCATTATTTTGGTATTCTACATGTTATCTCAAAAGTCTCATAAGGTCAGGTGTGAACGTCTTTAGATATGCAAGGTCAAAGGTCACGAAAATCAGTTTTATTTTTAAATATCTCGCTCCCTTTGCCTCGAATCGTATTTGCATTCTTCATAAAAGTTGTAGAGTATAAAATTCTCTACAAAGTTTAGTGGAGGCATCTGGGACTCTTCATGTTTTCAAGGCATCTTAGTGATGCATGTCCATATCCAAGACAATGAAAGCATTGCATGAGTGGAACACAGTCTTCTATGTGTGTTTTGTGTATGTAATGTTAATCCTTTCTAATTATGGATTTGCGCATCAAATAAGTGGTTTATACAAAGTTAAATTATTTCATTTTTTTTTAATCCTTTCTTTCGATATTATTATTTTCTTTTATTTGGTGTTGTTTTGATAATGAAATTTGATAATTTATCAGATTTTTTATTCTTGAGCTTTTTTAACAATAACGAATTCATTATTAGTTTCTGAGATCATGGCGTTTTTTTATGTTTTCATTTTGATTTATCAAATCTATTAGAAGTTCTTCTTCCTTGTAGCAAGCATCAACTCCCATAATGACAATTTAAGTATTTTTTTATTATTTCATTAGCGTATGTATATTCCAATACCGCGGTTTTCGTTGATTTAATTTATTATTTTTTCGGTTTCATTTTGTTTCTCACATGTTACTATTATTTTGTTTTGATATGTTTTTTTTAGTCGAGAAGTTCCTATTCCTGGTTTGGATACTTTTATTTTGTCTTTTAATATTTTTTCGATATCGTCTGCAACCTTGTTTTTTTTTGGAGGAAATTAGTAGAGCAAAATGTGCTTTAGGTATTGGTGCGTTTTCTCCCTTACCACTATTGCATAGCTTTTCTCTTCATATTTTTTTCTTCATTTGACGCTTTTTTTATCAATGTTTCTAATTTGTCTATGTGTTCCTCTAAATTTTGAATCACTTGGTTTTGGGGACCAATTATTGTGATGTATAGTGACGTTACTTCAAACTTCTATGAATATTGATTAATAGTGTTTCAATTTCGGTTTTAGCTTCATTGGCAGCTTTTGTACTGCCAATTTTGTGAAGTTCCTTAAGTATTTTTTCGATATTTATTTTTAGTTCCATATTGGAAGATGGTCCCGAAGGTGTTGAATTCATGTTTTATAAGCAGTTTACTTTTGCAGTGTCAGCCTCGTTAAAAGACTGCTCGTCGCGAGACATGCGACAATACTGAATATGCGTAGATACATATTTTTAGCAAGTTACAAACCTCATTTCAGTTAGATTTTCTAGTATACTCCATTTTCTCTGACTCTGTGGATTCGAATCCAATTTGTTTTTACAGGACACGGTGTGGGGGAGTTGGGTTGTGCCTACGTCGATGGTTGCCTTACCTTAGAACAGGTAATTCTCACTGCCTACTCCAGAGGTTCGGTCAGTGTCAAAAAATCATCGATCAAA
Organism: Limnephilus marmoratus; assembly: GCA_917880885.1. Classification (NCBI taxonomy): domain Eukaryota; kingdom Metazoa; phylum Arthropoda; class Insecta; order Trichoptera; family Limnephilidae; genus Limnephilus; species Limnephilus marmoratus. Next base: position 4,400,585 of record OU862927.1, on the reverse strand, counting down.
GGAGCCATGGTGGATGTTAGTTTGGGATATCAGCAGGTAATACGCCTTTATTTAATTCTTTGAACGGCAATTAAGCAATAAGCCAGTTCGAATTAGAGAATTTTTGTTGTTTTCTGAAATCTGTGTTACAAGAAGTATTTTTACGGGTATTGGTACCGCCGCCCCGGGAAACATTCCTACTATAGGTCAGTCTAAGTGGTTAGTTTCGTTTGGTGACTTAGCAAGGGTGCCCGGATTTATGAAGTGAGTACACCGGTTGAGTTAGTTAAATATTATTTGGTTAAACGCTTTTTGAGAATTAGTTTGAATCAAGTCAGATTTTTGTGAAGTGGTTCAAATATTTTCTGAAATACGCAAAATGAGCTAACGCCAAGTCAAAAGTGAAGGGATAAAAAAAATATGAATCATTATTACCCTGTAGCAACAAAATGTAATGATTTTAATACAAATGTTAAACATACACTAAAAGAACCTCGCCCGTGAACCCGGGCACCCCTGCTAAGTCACCAAACATAGCGAACCACTTGGAATTACCTAAGCAAATATCAGCACAGCCGGAACATCCTAATTGAACACTGTTGAAACATACTACTGTTTCGGTAATTTATCTAGTTAAGAGGTCATTGATCGCCGACCCCGTTAATTTGATATACTGGACATATAACAATTTATCAAAGACATGAAATGAATTACAATTTATTAAGTCTTTCAAAATAGATTAAGCCGTTTTGCCCTGCAGACATAGAGGTGACGTTCCATAACAGCTCAGAATCCTGCACCATCTCCGGTCCAGAGGAAAGCATGAAGATTTTGTTGCCGCATTTGGAGATAAGTGGGGTATCCACCAAGGTTGTGCCATGCTCCAATATTGCCTATCATCCCAGATATAAAAGGGAAGCTGGTAAGTAATTTATTTTTAATGTTATAAAGAACAATACTCCCAATAACAATAACATGGAAACTGCATTGCGTTGCGGATTACTTAGTCACTTATTGATATCTTTACGTTTTAATGGAACTCCAAATATGTACAGGTGAAAATCTTCTCAAGTTGCTCCAACGAGTTATCCCAGAACCAAAGCTGAGGTCCGACCGTTGGGTTTCTTCCTCCGTCCCACAGAACATGTGGGGAGGGAAGCAAGCTAAGCTCTCTTCGGCAGAATACCACACCAACAACGCATTGGTAATAAACAGTAACATTTTGATATTTTGGTCACGGGTTTGAATGATTTATTGGAATTTAAAAAGACACACTAATAAACACATTAATTACTATAATAAAGAATAGAAAAAGAGAATTAAAAGCAAATAGTCTAAAATAACTCGAGCAAACAAAAGAAAATCAAACAAAACTGTACATTGTTACAATTACGGAATTTTGTCTTTTTTCCCTCAGTAATTCAATTGGTGTTATAATAACTAATAATAGGGGCATCTGGTTATCGGTATCTATTATTTTTAATTAATATTGGTATGATAACTTAATATTGGTATGATAACTTAATACTTTATTTTGATTGGTTTTCGGATCTACGTTGGCTAGTTGGTGAAGGTTACTAATATTTTGTTGAATTTGGTGATATGATTTAATATGGATTTCTGGCTAAGTCTTGGCGATAAATGATCATTATGATGGCAAGATGTCGGGTTACTTTTACGGTTTTTATTTTTCATCCTAATAATAACTCATATAGTCATACACAGACTTAGCGAAGACTTTTTAATAGAGAAAATATTTGGGTTTGTAGTAATAAATGTATTTTAAAGTGGTATTTTATTTTGCTTTAATTTTAGAATCCCGTGCTCTTCGAAGAGACATCTCGCTTGATCCGCAGTAATGCCATCACTATAGAGATAGGTCCTGATGGTTTCCTTCAGGCTATTCTAAAGAAATCCCTCAATGAGGATTGCAGCCGCATTGCACTGATTCAGAGGAGAACCAATACTATAGAGGTTTTGCTCACGGCCATAGGCAGGTGGGTTTTTTGTATTAATACGAGTAGTTAGTGTTATTTCACTGTTAAGCAGTTATGTTAATCAGTTAGTGGCACATGTGCAAGAAGTCCGTTAACGACTGTGCCTACAATGATAATGTGTTCTAGAAAAATGACGCCTCCCGGGCTTTATTTTTTCCGCAGAAAAGATCCGGTGGGATACTTTTTGAACAGACACTATTTTTAAATTAAAGAAGAACTGATGAAAGTTGGTAAAAAACATTTGGTTTTGTACGTTTAACAAATGAATAGTTGTTTAGAGTCAGACAGCAAAAACAAGAAAGAGTATGAAAGTTCTTTCTTGCAAACCTCAATAAGTATTATTCACAGAATAGGGAATTAGTTAATGGAATAAGTGCTTCAATTGGGGTAAATTCGGTTTATTTAATTAATTTACGAGAATTCGGTTTCTACTATTTGATGCAGGTTTTTTTTATCATAAGTATTGTGCAAAAATTTAGAGTTTTTATGACTATACTCAACAGATCAGCTGTGGACTGATTATCCAGCTTAAGTGTTCCTCTCTCACACAAAAAGGATCAGCAAAAAAAGGGTTCACTCTTTTCCTTTAAATGTTTCCCAAATTATTAGGCATCCTAGCAGCAACCGCGTACAAATCACTGATTTCATCGCGAAATATTCTGTCAAAGAAATCCCAGTCTGCCTGCTTAATTTTAAAGTGCCAAGTTTCCCTCGGGACTTTATCAATCCTAAGGCTTAGGTTAAAGGTGATCAGTCTATGGTCGTATCCCAAAGATGTTACACGCGGAGATAAATCTGAAGGAAACATCATAGTCTTCCAGGAGGAGTTATTTTAACCAACGCTATTGCACAACAATGTATTATTTTTTTTAGATTGTACCTGCTAGGACTGAATCCCAAGTTGGCCAGTCTTTACCCCAAAATGGAGTTCCCCGTCTCTGTGGGAACCCCCATGCTGTCACACTTGGTGAAGTGGGATCACAGAGTTAATTGGTAATGTATCTATTTTGTTATTATAATACATCAAAATATATACATATTATATATTATACGAGGGTTGTCCAAGAATTAAAGACCGTTCATTAAAAAATCAGGAATTATGTATATTTACAAAAAATTACACGCCGTTTTAGGTACATTTCGCCACTATTTTTCAAAATAGTCCCTGTTACGGCTTGATGAGCCGTGGCACTAAGTCCTTGAGACCCTTATCGTGGAACTCCGCTGCCAAAAATTCTATCACCTCTCCCTCCACGTCCTCCAAAGTTTTTCCGGCCAAGTGTTATTTTAGGTGAAGATGCAAATCATGTAGTCGATTGCCTTTTTGATTTGACTTGGTGGTGAACTCATATTTCAACCGAAGAAAGACTCGCCTTTGTTGAAAAAATGGTTCGAAGAGACCGAAGTGCTTTCCATACGATTTTGCTCTTCAGAATTTTGGGAACCCAAAGTACACGTATTTTGCATACGCCATTGTTTCCACAAAATCGTTTGTGTGGTAGATTTACTGACATCTGCTATCAAAATTGCGAGCTTACGAACTTCAATAGGGCGGACTCCCTCTTAGTTGATAAAGCGAATAATTAAACGCATGTCACAGGCGGCGGGATTCAGCGGAGCGTCCTTCGCAAATGGACGCAAATGTCGCACTGAAGCAGCCACCAAGCCGGATCACTGCTCATTTTTTTAGGGGAAGTCTAAGCTATACGCTAGCCATATATACTATGGCTATATTTTGAGAAATAATTTCTACTTTGCCTAAAATGAGGAGATAAGGTAATAATTCTTGGACAACCTTCGTACAAGATATAAAAGCAAGTACCCGAAGAATTTTAACTGACGATTCCAGAGCATATTTGGAGTAAAAAATGTACAAACTTCGTACAAGATATAAAAGCAAGTACCCGAAGAATTTTGACTGACGATTCCAGAGCATATTTGGAGTAAAAATGAAGATGTCGTTTTGCTGTCCGATGAATTTTTTAAAAATTAAATACTATTTGCCATCACACGTCATAACTGAGTGGTCCAGTACAGCAAAGCGGCGGGTCGCATGGTAAGCAATCCTCATTCTAACAGCATGGTAACAGCATGAAATGAAACAGCATGAAATCGCTCGATTCCGTTGCGGCTTATAGGGACAGGATCAGTGGCGATGTGTGATTGGAATTTATATTATGTGTTTTTAATGGGAATAATATGTCATCGGAAAACAAAATGATATTTAAATCATTTATTCCGTATAGATATGCTCAGGAATCGCTGGTTAAAATCCGTCGGGTAAGTGCTGTAACACCGTGCATATATTAATTTCGGTAATGACTAACTTCGGTTCAATGACCTTTAGGTTGGTATTTACAAAATTTGGAAGCGTTTGTTTCGAAAAATAGAAAAAGGAAATGGTCGCAACTGGGACTCGAAGCCAGACCTATCGTCTACCTCATTACCCTTAATATGGATAAAAGAATTAGTTGAACATAAATATCATTAATTCTAAAATTTTAAATATGAGATTGACAAATATGACGGATTGACAGAAGGTGGCAATGACGAAATTGCTTAACGCACTGGTTAGACGAGAGGTCTGAGTTTGAGTCCCAGTTGCGACCATTATCTTTTTCTATTTTTCTGTCTTGTCCTCTTTCATATTTTCGTTTAGATTATTATTGTTATTTTCTTCTTCAATGAAATATATTAACCGTTCTTTATAGGTTTGTGTCATCGTTTCATTCCGAGAGGGTGTTGTCAAAGGGTGAAAGGTTGGTAGAGAAAGACCTATCTGAAGACGACACAGAGTTCCTGAGTGGACACGTCGTGGATGGTAAATGAACAACTTTTTAATTTTTTGTTTAAGTAATTTATTTATTTATTGACGCGATATTTATGTTAGCACCTAGAATACGAACAATAAAAAAAAACAACCAAAAGAAAATCTAAATAAAATAAAATGATTTCTCATTCATTATTTACATCAAAAAAGTTGTTGACTAATTTGGCTTTAAATGCATCGAAGTTTAAATTGAACTAGCTGACCCGGCCACGCGTTGCTGTTGCTAACTAAACACAACGCCATCTACCTGGATGGTTATCAAACCTTTATAACCACCGCCATCTTTGGAGGAGGATTAATTTATAATGCGTAGAGATGGTGCGAAAGATTATAATAATGTGCATGAAATGCTTGAGGTAACTAACGTATTGAAGTTGATAAGGTTTAATACTGTATCCGTTAAAATAAATTTCTAATTATCGCATTATGCGCGACCATTTTTTTAGAAGATAGTATGGGTATAGTAAGCTATAGTAAAAGATAGATATATGCCATCGCGGACTTTTTTGTAGATCTATAAAAGAGGAATATCCCACCATGCATTGTTTTGTTATGTCTCAAAGGGATTAGGAAGTGTTTTCGATGAAAGCTCTCAGGCGGCTTGACTGTTTCCGACACTTCTAACAATTATCGTTATGTTTCAACTAATTTATACAAAACCTTGAAAAATTATATGCTTAAACTTTCCTCACAAATCACTCTATCTATTGGTGAAAACCGCATGAAAATCCGTTCAATAGTTTTTGAGTTTATTGCACACAGATGTACAGACGACGCGGAGGACTTTGATTTATAATATGTAGAGATTGTCCTCTTCTTCGATGGTTAATATCATATTGAAGGGTAAAATCTTTAAAAAAAGTTACTCCAATAAAATTAAATAAAACTATTGTTTGCCTATGCAGGACGCAATTTGTACCCGGCCACAGGATACCTGGAGATGGTTTGGGAGACCCTGGCATTGATGAAGGGGAAGGATTACCAGGAAGTGGCGGTGGTGTTTGAGAATGTGCGCTTTCAGAGGGCCACTAACATCCCCAAGGAGGGCACGCTGGAGTTCACCGTCATGATACAGTGGGTCAGCGGGAATTTCGAGGTTAATTTTCTTACACCCTCGATGCACAATTTTAGATTAAAAAATAAAAGCAATGCCTATGTTAACGCCCCAAAAACTATGTTCAAACTAGTCAAAAAAATCTCCAGTTTGGTTTATGATTGACTCCCAAGATCTGGAATGATTCCACACCTTAAGAAATCGATGATTTGGGGGTTGTTTTGATAGCTCTTGAAATTATGGCGATTTGGGCTGCGTGAATTTTGTGTGTGAATAATGAAGGAATGAAGTAGGAAACAGAAAATGTAAATATGAGAGAATGCCATCAGAAAAATGAAAAAGTCTTACCTTGTGTATGATCTCCTCTCTGTTCCCATGAATGCACAAAACTCACGACGTACGTATTTACTCCTTGTCGCACATCGCCCTGTATCGACCATGAAATTTGCTCTTGGAACATGACATTATTTTGCGTCTAGTTGCGCGGTAGGAAAAGCGCTGACACTAGGAACAAATTCTTCTCCTGGTGATACGGATCGAACAGTATGGGCAAGGGCGGATCCAGGATTTGTTTCTGGGGGGGGCACAAGGGGCGGATGGTTACAAGTTCAAGTATATATAGGTAGATTTATAAAAGTGTCAAAAAAATAGAAAAATTAAATTATTATTTTTAATTTATAACCTAACATTTAAGACAAGATTTTTATGCATAGCACAAAGGGTAACAATTATTATAAGCAATAATTGTCAGCCTGAAACACTCATTTACATTGAAAAATCTTCCGAGAAAAGATACTTGCCGCCAACGGGACTTGAACCCGTGTTCTTCTGATTGGGGGTCGGATGCTCTGACCACTGAGCTATGGCGGTTTATCTAATACACCTAGCGAGAGATTTAGTACCTACTAACAATACCTCCCTCACAATAATAAAGTTGGTTGTTTTCAGGTGGAAAAATGTAATAATCAGTAATTGTTGAATGAAACACTAGTATATATTGAATTATTTGGCGGGTATTAGATAAGCCGCCATAACTCAGTGGTCAGAGCATCCGACCGGCAATCAGAAGGACACGGGTTCAAGTCCCGTTGGCGGCAAGTATCTTTTCTCGGAAGATTTTTCAATGTAAATGAGTGTTTCAGGCTGACAATTATTGCTTATAATAATTGAAAAATTAAATGTTTAATAAAGACAGTTTCTGCTTTTAAGTATGTACTGTGATGGAATCTCCACAGTACTCCATAAGCACGTGCCCCCGTGCCCCCCCCCTAAATCCGCCTATGAGTATGGGTATAATATTATACAGGTAAGTCAGATAGTATGGGATGTAGGTAAAATTAAAAGAAGAGCAGCATCGCGTCGTTGCAAGGAATCTCTTAGGAGATTGTGGGTTTAATAACATCTGATGGAAGCAAAAACCTGAGGATACAGCGAATGTAGAATAACGTACAATTTTGGCTTTTTAACAGGTCTCCGATGAGTCCTCTGTTCAACCCAATTAAAGGGTAAATCCAAAATATTGATGTTCATGTAATCGTAACAAACTTTTTTTGAATTGATCATACAAATTCAATTAATAATAAATATATTGATTAATAATGTTCTGATTCGTACATTCATTATGTAGTTTTATTATGCTGTACCTAATGAGTTTGTTTAAATGTTAATAAACAATAAAAAAAATGTATAATACATAACTCTGAAAAATCCAATTCAAATCGTAGGACAAATCATAATGTTAAAAAGCTTCAAACTTGGTATCTACCAATTCTAAAAAATTACTTCATTTGGAATATAATACTATGAAAGACATGTTTTAAATCTAAACAGATCATTGAAGGTGGAACAGCAATAGTGACTGGTAGAATCTACCAGAAGAATGGTGTCTATCGGGACTTCTCTCAAATTCAAGCGCCTACAGAGAGAAGTGGAGAATCTGTCAATAATCTTACTAAAAGGGAAATCTACAAGGAATTGCGACTAAGAGGATACAATTACTCGTAAGTCACTTTTAAAATTGTTTTCAATAATAATAACCTTTTATTCCAGAATGTATGCAGTAATAGTGCAATGCAATACAATCCTTATTTCGAAATAGAAAAAAGAATGAACAAAGAAAGTAGCGTGAAAAGAATATATGACGCAAATGTGAATGGTCGAAGAAGTCGGAGACGCCCAAAGAAGACATGGCACGGTCAAGTTAATCAGATCTTGAGTCGGGTCATTTCAAGAGTCAGAATAATAAAAGAGTGTATGAGACGATGTATGAATATGAATGAGGCAAAGAGTGTATGGCAAGACCGAGTTGTTTGGCGGTCCGTTCTCTCTGCCTGATAGTTATGCTACTTCCATAGGCATAAATACTAATGCGCATTTCTTTGGTTCAAGGGGTTTGTTCCGCGGCCTTGAAAGCTGCTCCATAGATGGTTGCAATGGAGTGGTAGCCTGGACCAACAATTGGGTCACTTTTCTGGACAACCTGATGCAGATGAATATCCTCGCCCTTGACAGCAGGGGACTGTACGTTCCCACAAGGATAGAAAAAATTTCAATCGATCCAGTGGAACACCACGCTATCATGAAAGCTGTTACCGATGTCGGAATTAAAACTGTTCCCGTGACTATTAATGAAAAAATTAAAACCTTAAGGTAGGATTTATTTTGGTTAATGTAAACATTTTGAATTTGAAATATTGATAGCGATTTTGGTTTTCAAGACATCGGTAAAATAGAGAGAGAAAAAACACTACTCTTGTCGTTGTAACTTAAATGCCGTTGAATTATTCTACTGGAAACTTTTAAAATTTGTAAATTTTATGAGAATGAGGAATTGTTGAAATTTTTACAATTTTCACTGATAACATTTTTTTAAACAACGTGTTCACGATGAGATATTATTTTTTTTTATAAAAGTGGGTTCATTTATCGCGCTAAGGGATTTCGCATATGATGACGTCTTATCTCGTTTGCAATAGCGGCCCAAACGGCATCCATGGCATGAAATAATTTTCCTAGTGCATTTATATTTATTTATTTTTTTACATGTTCTTCGTAAAACAGCTATACAATAATATATTATGGAGAAGATTACAAATTAAAACAGTGGGGGGCAGTTTTACACTCTTAGTCTTGCCTTGGTTTTTTGCCCACTATTTTCATGTGTTTCCGGTAATTCAGGCTCCTGTCCAAAGTTACTCCAAGATAGCGGGGATGGGGTCATGGAAAATATTTCTTCCATCAAGCTGAACACAGAGTTTTGCCTGTGAAATACTGAGATGGAAGGCTGTCACAACTGTTTTGGACCCATTTGGCTTTAGTGTCCAATTGAGGATGAGGAATCACTCTTTGGAATAACAAGGTTCTATCTATTGCGGAACTTTGTTATTTCAAAGGGTCCAAACATACTAGTAGGAACGTAAATCCTTACAGTTCAAGAACTTTTTTCACTAGAAACCTTTTAGATTTTTCTAATTACCGCTGTAGATTTTACCAATAAATCATTTTTGGTATTTCCTTAACGTAGTAGGTATAATATTATATAATTGTAGATCTGGCGGCGTAGAGATCAAAGGATTGGAAGCTGCCCATATTACCAGGAGAAATCCTCCGGAAGTACCCGTCGTGGAGAAGCACACATTTGTACCACTTTTCCCGAAATATGAAATAAAGGTACAAATTTCTATAAATTCTTAATACATGCTTATTTATTTTTTTTCTAAATTTTTAAATGCCTGTTTTACAATCTCGGTGAAGTATCACTTATAATGAATATTATTAGGATATTAATCTCGGTGAAGTATCACTTGTAAATAATACTATTAGGATATTAATCCATTAGGATAGTAATCTCGGTGAAGTATCACTTATAACGAATATTATTAGGATAGTCATCCATTAGGATAGGAATCTCGTTGAAGTATCACTTATAACGAATATTTTTAGGATGGTAATTCATTAGGATAGTAATCTCGGTGAAGTATCACTTATAATGAATATTATTCCGATAGTAATCCATTAGGATAGGAATCTCGTTGAATTTTCACTTATAACGAATATTTTTAGGATATTAAACCATTAGGATAGTTATCTCGATGAACTGTCACTTATAACGAATATTTTTATAATATTAATCCATTAGGATATTAATCTCGGTGAAGTATTACTTATAAGGAATATTATTAGAATAGTAATCCAAAGGGATAAAGTGCAAGACTTTATTAGACACCATTGCCTTAGCCCGCTGTCCTTGCACTGTCACTTTTGATAGTTGCATATAACACAACCTTGAGACGCTCCCAACTATTAAGAAAGTTAATAAATACTTGAACATTGTTGGGAAGGCCCGAATTCACTATTGTAGTCACAATTGATTTCATGCACATTATTTTGCCTTTAGTTGTTGATTTACTAGGTCGGAGCGGCTCACTTACGTTCTTCGTCTGGATGCCACTGATAGCACTCAGTTCTGTGTTGTTTTGGTGCCAAAATCAAATTATCGAGAATACCGTGGAGCGCGAAAGAAAAATTTGTTTTAAATTGGATACCGCACCTGAATCCAGGCAGTTTTCAAAGGCCAGTCTGGCTGTAGTATCCTCAATAGTGATGCGTTGTATTTCTGTAGAGAGTACGAGAGGATAGGAAACAATAAAAAGAAAAGATGGGAAGAACCTAAAAATTAGGCAAATACACAGACTATACGACCCACAAACATGTAATCAACAAAATCACGATATGAGAATGTAAAACAGGCATTAAATTGTATCCGAGACAACAAATTTTGTTTAATTATGGTATTTTTTATGAACACATTAAAGTGTGTTAAGTTTTTTGCTAAATCTATAAAAAATCAACAGACTGACGAAGCCATCAGAATCTGCACCCAACTGGTTCTTGAAAATGCCCCCAGCATTAAAGTAAAGGTACTGGAGCTCTTGGATGACGGAACAATTGTGGGAAGAACTCCTCTGGCCGCGTCTATCCGAGCATCTCTTGAAGATACTCCGCTCATCCAAGCGGAAATGCTTGTTCTGGCAAAGGACAAAGATCTAGATTTGGGACCAGGAATTACAGTTGGTACCACGAAGGTGTCAGGAGAAAGCAATGTAGCAATTTTCGTTGGAACAAGCCTATTGGAAAGAGAGGACGTAAGTATAACTTATACAATTGATCATTGAAACACCTTTCAATGACATATGAAACATTTAGTCACAGAAAATTGAAAGTTAGCGGTTGCTTGCGGGAATTGAACCCAGATCCTCTAGTCTTATTAGCGCAAATACTCCACCATTGCCATTGAGACCTAATTACCAATTAATATAATTACCAACATCATGATCAATTAAATTCAATATTTTTAATGGTTGCCATCTTTTAAATATGTTTGCAACCAAGACTGTTTACATTTCTTTGTCTTACAAAGAAGTCATTTCAGGTGGTCAGCTACCTTCCACTTCCATGCTCAGTGGTAATTATAATTAGTGTGTGAATCTCGCGGTGTACCTCACGCGTCACACTTTCTAGTGTGTATTCAAAAACTAGTCTTTAGACTTTAAATCATCTTCTCAAAAATATCCGCTTCTCGTTCACCATTTTTCATTAGGACCCAACATTCGATACGTATCACAAAACATATAGTAAGAGTGTTATTTAGGCTTTTGTTTGGGTTTTAATTTAAACAAAACAGTTGAAAAACACAAGCCATTCATAAATTTAAAAAATTTCCCACCTTATTTATGTTGTAGGTTCTCCAGCAAGCCCTCGGAACACTGAAAGAAAATGGTTTCCTTATTTCGCGTGAAGACCTCAAATTTAATCCTGATTCTATTCCAAACAACCTTGATATCATCAGCTCAATTAACGTAGGCCAAGAAAGACTGGTACTGTTCAAAAGAAAATCCAGGGCCAAACATTCCATCTATCTCGACATCAAGGGTGACGACGAGAAATTCACATGGCTCGACAAAGTGAAATCGTCACTCAGAAAAACGGATAATCTGGTGCTAGTCGCTCAGAAGGAGCCACTCAATGGAATACTGGGTCTAGTCAACTGCCTGAGAAGGGAACCTGACGGAGAAAAAGTCATCTGTATTAATGTCATGGATTCCAATGCTCCAGACTTTAATCCGGATCTAGAATTGTACAAAACTCAGCTCCAAAAATATTTGGGTGTAAACGTTTTTAAATATGTAAGCACTAAGAACCTTATTTAATAACACTATATTATAACATAGATGCCTAAGGGTGGCTCATTATTTCTTCCATAAAACCATTTCTTCCACAAAATAAACCAATTTCACTGATTCATTGGAAGTAGAGAAACTGACTTTTGAGAAGTAACCACATCAAAAACGTCATGCCAAGCCATTAAAGAATGTATCTTGGTGAGTGTTGAGATTTTAGGGGTTCACGTCCAGGGATTTGTCCATATCCAGGGATTGGTAGCCTGAATTTACTGTTAGATGAATGGATGCTTATTACTTGTGACTTAACAGTCTTGAACAATTTGTTATAGTGTTGATCTATTTTTTATAATATCAATGCAATGTAGGGAAAATAAAAGGAAACTACATGAAGTAGTATCCTTTTATTATATATATATATTTTTTTTTATTTAGAAGAAAAGTAAATGTTTACAATAATAATATGTTACACTGTAAGGTTTTATGGTTACCCAATTAGTAGAGAAATATTCTCGGGTCTAATTGGGGAGAAACATCATATATGAACATCATAATATAAATAAAACGTAATTTTATTTATATTTTGATGTTCTTTAACTGCTCTGAACCCAATATCCGATACTGCCGCAATGGGAAGAACAACTGGATCCTCCTTGAGAGTCTGTTGGACAATGCTGTTTTTTTAATTATGACGGCAGAATAACACAGAATCTAAAACATGCGAACACCTCTCCTAATAAATAATCCTACGTACTAATAACCGATTTATGTATGCTTACCAAGCATAAACTTATAATTAAAGTGTGTTTATCGGAAGTGACCTGCCAGGTAAGTATGTTTCTGTATCCATTTGTAAATAGTAAAATCAGTTAGAACCTAAGCATTCCTAATAAATTGTACAGCGCCCTTGAGGTGATTTTTCACAAAAAACGGCGCTTTATAAATTATCCAATTATAACGCACTAGATTTAAATGTCCGGGTTAAATTTTCCCCCCAAAAAAAAAAAAAAAGAAGGAAAAACTAAACCCTTTCATACACTTCCCCAAATGATCATCTAGTGAATCCACGTTATGCAATTGCACTATATAAGTATTATAAATACAAAACAATACAAGAACAACATGTCAACCCACTAGAGACCAAATGGGAATATAATTCACCGACTCCAGATATTTTCATATCAGAGGGTTCGGCTCTGTGGCATTTCTAATTGAACCTATAAATCCTACTGATCCCTCAATATAAATATTTAAAAAATCTTTTGTAATCCTACATGTATTTAAAATTACTGCTTTTTGCATTTTTATATACAAATTCTTTGACGAATCTAATATGCTTAAATTTTGAATCAGATTCCTAGGTATTATGCCAGTGGCCGAAATAACAAATGGTAATATTTTTATAGTCCGAGAATGCCAAATTCTTTTAATCTCATTTCCTAAATCTGTGTATTTTCTAATTTTTTCAGAAACAGTTTTTTGAATATTACAGGAATTTGGAATAGCTACATCAATGATATAAGTTATTTTTTTAATTTTGTCATGTAAAACTATATCAGGTCTATTATGACTAATTGTTCTGTCTGTTAGTATAGTTTTATCATAATATATTTTATAAAATTCATTTTCTATAAATGAATTTGGTTCATATTCATAATAAGGTACTACATTACGGCAATCAATCAAGTTATGTTTAATTACCAAACTTTGGTGAATTATTTTTAAAACCTGATTGTGCCTAAATGTATACTCGGAAGGCGCTAATATAGAACATCCCGATATAATATGTTCTATAGTTTCGGGAAAAGCCAAACATTTTCTACATAAATCATCAATTTGATTTATATCTTTGATTATATGCTTTCTATAATTTTTAGTATTAATGACTCTATCTTGAATGGCAAGCATAAATCCTTCTATTTCTGCGCTCAACTCTCCAATACTCAACCATTTGTTTGACGAAAGTTTGTCAACATACGTTTGGTTGAGATAATTGAAGTGTTTTGCGTGAATAATTTTATTTGACCAGGAATCTAATAATTCCTGGTTAGTATTTATAAGAATGTTGGCATTCTCGTCATATAAATTTAAATGTGTAATATTTCTATCTGCCTTGCAAATTATTTTGTGCATTTCTGAGCTATTAGCTTTCCTATGGAAAAAATTTCTAAGCATTTCTACCTGATTGTGTTTCAAAGATGTTATTTTGACTACACCTCTACCTCCTAAATTTATAGGTAAATTAATTCGTTCTATAGCTGAATTTGGATGATGGCAATTAAATTTTGTTATATTTATATTTAAGTAATATTATTATTATTATTATTACTGATTATTAATATTTTTTGTATAACTGGTACATCAATGTAAACTGTAAGTACGGTAATAGAAATAAAGAATAAATTATGAACTCATTAAAATCAAATTTTTCTATAACGTTCACAGGGTGAGTGGGGAACATACCGGCATTTGCTCATTGAAGACTTTGGAACAGTTTTAACGGATCACGCTTTTGTGCATGTTACGTCCCGTGGAGACTTGTCAAGCTTAAGGTGGATTCAGGGAAACTTAAATCCAAGAAAAGACAATCAGATTGTTCATGTGAGTGTCTTTTTCCTACTAATATAAAAAAAATACATAACATGTACTAATGTGAATATGCAGAATAGGTTAGTCATGTAGTTTCCACAACCTTCAACAGATGTCGTTAATAGTTGTAGCTTAGAAGAGTATCGTCGTTCGTGTTTTAGCAATGTGGGTTATGTTTAGATATTTTATCCAGAGGGTTTGACAGTTTACAGGCCTTGCCACGTCTGTAAACTGGATGCATGTGTTGTGGAGGTTTTCAATAATGACTCTTGATTAATGCGAGTCAAATATATTTACATTGAAACTTTATGTTACAATAAGTTAGCACAGATTTAACAATTATCTCGTTTAGAGGAAAAGCAGGCGGACGGAACGAACGTTGAAACCGGAATAAGTTTTTAACTGTCATGCACTAGACCGGAAAACGGTGCCCGGTGATACCAGTCTGTAAAATTGAATTTGAACAATCACAATGCAGTGTCTAATGTAATAGCCGAAGGATAGATGGCTGGTTTCCATTTGTGTTGCAGTCCGCAGCCACAGAATAACTTAGTGCCTTCTATAGAAAGGACGTCTGGCCCAGTTATATATTAATTTAAAACATTACGCAAAATGTATATAAAATAACTAGTTATTTTGATCTTATTTGGAAGTTTCCCAACCCAATTCAAGTAATCTAAATAACTGGAATTAGTTAACACTAAATTGAACATTATAAAAATAGAATTTTGACTTCTTGTATCAACAGGTGTATTACGCTCCCCTTAATTTCCGTGACGTGATGACAGCTACGGGCAGAATTCCTCCAACTGTTAAAGGGCGACTGGCCCAGGAGTTTGTACTGGGGTTTGAGTTCTCCGGAAGAACAGAGAGGTCTGACATATTTTTTCGATTATATTATCAGTGATTTTTAAATAATGTATCTTTTTCTGATTTTTCTGTTTTCAGATTTTTGATTCAGTTTCGCTTATATTGTCTTAATTTATTTAAATATTACAATTTGAGGTTTTACTCATAAAGTTAAAATAAAAATAGCGTGAAGCATGAAGGTTTACATAGAATTTATAGGTAAAGTGTTTCAACATCTGCATCATTTAGCCATAATTTTAATTCTCATATTCAGTGACATTTTATCATTGAAAAGGAAGATAACAATAATAATCTAAACTAAAATATGAAAGAGAACACGACACAGAAAAACAGAAAAAGACAATAGTCCCAACTGGGACTCGAACCCAGACCTCTCGTCTAACCAGGACGAGCGCGTTAACCAATTTCGCTATTGCCACCTTCTGTAATATTTGTCAATCTCATATTTCAAATTTTAGACTTGACAATATTATATTCAACTAATTATTTTTCCATATTACGGGCAACTACCCTTTTTTGTTGGAAACAATTATTCTAATAATTGATATGTAACCTGGATATCATCTCGGTTACATATTTCCGAATTTATTCAAATGAAAATATTGACTTTTATAAAATTCTGAATAAATATTCAATACCTATAATATTTTGATATTTTATCTGTTATTTTAATTTGTTTTGGTAGAATATTAAATGTACGAGGACAAATTAAACTGCATTTGGTTTTGCATTAGTTTGGTTTTGATTTGGGAAGTGTAGAATATTTTATTAGTCCTTTTGCTTATACTAATTAATTAATTAAAACCTCATTATTGGTCCTTTTGCTAATAGAGAACTCCAGTCTATTTTTTTTTGTTGAATAATGACCTTCTAACTTAAATAACTGCATATATTTTATTTTTTTAGAGTTAGTTTTAATAGTTAAAATAATTGTTAAAGTTTTAATTTTTCAAGACCCCCGAAAACCACCGTATGTGTATTGAATCGCGTGAATCATCGACTCCTGAAAAGTTATTTTTATTTTCAACAGGTGTTGTCATTTTGTATGATAATTTTACGAAAGATAGATGATACTATTCGATAAGTTAAAACATTATTTAGGTGGAATTATTTATTCATTATATTATTTTATATTTTTGAATATTTTTACGGGAGAGTGGTATAAAAATTAATTGAAATTATTATTTTTTTAGCTTTTAAAATCAATATTATCAAAAACGAAGAATCACCCACAAAAGTGTAGGCAAACGATATCAGCTGATCGATTGCGGCCATTTTGATTGGGCCGTGGAGCAATAGGTAGCATTATGATATAGTATATTTATACGGTTTTTTTCGTACAATTTAAAGTTTTTCAATATTTTAATTAATAGAGATACCTCTATTTTTGATACTGAATTATTTAGGCCTAAATAATGTTTCAATAAACACAACAACTAAATCTCTATAAACAGTAGATATGTTAATAAACGAATAAATTAATACGATGGCTTGTGTCATTCCTACATTGGCGAATGGAACAGTGGCGTCACCACTAACCATTTCAGTAATGCCAACTTGACGTTGTATTTTTAGGACCCGATTAAAATGGACTTTTTAATATTTTTTTACAAACTCTGCGTTTAATATATATATATATATATATATATATATATATATATATATATATAGGTCCCACTACACTTATTGCGTCCGTGCGTAAATCCGTCTTTGGGCGTCCATCACTTCTAGTTATTTTTTTCAAATTGTTTTTGTGAATATTGCCTTTTATAATGTTCACAATAATCGCTAATATCATGATTTTTTAATATTCATAATAATTCAGGATTTGATGTTTATTATACTTTCATACACTTCTTGCGTCACGTACATACTAACGTCCGGGTGTATATTTTTGTATATTGTAGGTTTCTTTTAGTATAGGTTTCACGTCCTTTCACTCTAATTTAATTTTTGCGTCTAACTTTTCTAATAAACGTTCCACGTCCATACTGAATAAAGTATTTTATGCGTCCGAGTGTATATTTATTGTATTTCTTATACCGCTTTTAATATATTTTTCACGTCCTTACACTATACATTTATTTTTACGTCTTCCGCATATTCCTAATTTTTCTAATAAAGGTTTCACGTGTATGCTAAATTATTTATTTCGGCTTCCGAGTGTACATTCATTTTCTTAAGATAGGTTTCACCTCATGCACTCTAATTTATTTTTTACATCTAAGCAAAAAAAAGAATGTAAAAAAAACTTAAATAAATTTGTTTTTAAGACCGTAAATAAATAGACAAACTGATGTATTTTCGACGCAAAACACGTGCGTGGATTTTTTTTAATGATTCATCAAGTTTTTTAACTTATTTTTCGCGTTCTGCGTAAGTTTTATTTGAGTTCTAATATATCATTATAGGCCAGTTGTTTCATAAAACCGAAATAATCACAGAACTCGAATTGAACTTTCATAGAACGTGAAAATAAACTTAGAGTCCCAACTGCTCACAAACGTCTCGAGCCAGTGGGATTATAGCATCCCCAATTTCGGTATGGTGTGATGCTGAAGGTAATGGGGAGGGAAAAGAGATATCGAAAATGTACCTCGCTATTAAGATCTAGTCACCTACCACGGCTAAACTCATTTCATGTAATAAGACTAAACCTAAATTCACTGTAAACCAGAGTAAAATTTCAAAAAATCATTCAGTTTAACTTTTTTAATTCGACTACAATACAAGAGTCCCACCTGCTCCCAACTGTCTGGAGCCAACGAGACTCTGACATCCCCAATTTTAATACGTTGCGAGGCTGAAGATAGTGGGGAAGGGAAGGAGATATGGTAAATGTAAGTGGCTATTCAGATTTAGTCATCAAACACATTAAAGCCATTTCAAGGAACGTTTCAATTCTGAATGAATACTGACAAATAGCAAAATACGACATACTTATATGTTCAGTGTATTTATACGTTATATCTAATTACGATTTAAGAGGTGAATGTGTTTACCGCCGTCCCGGGAACCATTTATTGGACACCAGCACCCCTGCCATAAGTCACTCCAAGTGATTGCTAGGTTTGGTGAATTGTAAGGGTTGCCCGGGTTCTTGGAGAGAAGTTTGTCCAGGTCTTGGTGGTGAATGCTGTTCCTCACCTTTTGCGGGGCGGTCCGGATCGGGAGAGACTGCTTGAGACAGACATAATCAGGACCTCTACAGCCGGACTCTCTCGATCCATCGCCTTCACCCCAGTGTGGAAAATTTACCTGACTATTCAGATCTAGTCACCGTACATGGCTAAAGTCATTTCAAGTAACGTTTTAATTCTGAAAGACGTTGTTATACCAGGGCGATAATGAAAATTTTTAGATTCAATTTCTTTTAGCAATATTAGTTACAATTATTATTATTGACGATGGGTCGAGAGAGTCCGGCTGGAGAGATCTGGATTATGTCTGCCTCAAGCAGCCTCTCCCGAGCTGGACCTCCAAGCAGTAGGTGAGGAAAAGCATTCGCAACCAAAAACTAGACAAACCTCACTCCAAGAACCTGTGCGCCCTGTTAATTCACCACACGTAACGCAACACTTGGGGTGACCTATGGCAGGGGTGTTAGTTATCCAATAAATGATTCCCGTGGCGGCGGTACACATAACCACCTCCAAAATGTTAATAATTGTCCATATTAAAATGTCAGACCACAGGTATGCTATGAATGGGTCGAAATAATACTATTCGAACCGTCCCGCCACGCAGTTGGTAGACAAGCGCAAACGATGTTCCGAGGAACTAGCGTCATTGATCCCCTCGGCACCGGTGCATAGTCGGGAATCACGCCAATCACGCGCCCAACATTTGTACACGGTTGACATTAGTCACATGAGAACGGGTCGTTTCTACGACTCGTTCTTGAGTTCAACAGCTCGGCTGTGGAACGATTTGCCGGCCTCTGTGTTTCCTCCCTCCTACAACATGGGTCTCTTCAAGACCCATGTTCACTCCTTCCTTTCCTCAAAAAGACCCTCCACACAGCATCTTCAAAGATGACATACGCCCTAAGGGAATTTATTTTCCTCCTGTGTGGAGTTAATGTAAAAAAAAAAATAGTAAAAATACGCCGCCAATCACTCCTCCCCCCATAAACCCGATGCTAAGTCACCAAACGTAGTGAACCACTTAGGGGGACCTATGGCAGAGGTGTTGGTTATCGAATAAATGGTTCCCGGGGCAGCGGTACCCATACCCGCCTCCCAAACTGTAGGTCTAGGTTAAGTGGTTCGCAACGTTTGGTGACTTAGCCGGGGTACCCGGGTTTATGGCGTGAGGTTGGTGCAGGGTAGTGAACGCGCCCGCCCACCATCTGGCTTGCCGGATCGGGAGAGAATGGTTGAGGGAGTCCCTTCGATTTCTCCAGCCGTACTCTCTCGGAACATCGCCTTGCACCGCAATGGGAGGGATGGATTCATAAGTCCGTCGCTCCTGGACACACTGACCCCCAGATTCCTACCCACCCCTAATACCCTTTTCCTACTCAGAACTTCCTTTCCTTCCTTTCCTAAAAAAGACCCTCCACACAGCATCCCCAAAGATGACACAGGCCCTGAGGGTAATTATTTTCCTTGGGTCCTCCTACATGGAGCTAATGTAAAAAAAAATATTGATTCTATTTCATTCTATGAAAACGTATTCGATTATTTTTTTTCTATTTTCGATATTTACATTTCTCACACGATCGTACGTGGTTTTACCACACATACGCCTCAGGGATCTCATTTCAACAGCATTCAGTTTACTTTCATCCTTCCTCTGCCAGTTTCATGCCTCACTGCCATACATCAGGGTAGGTACCAGGATTCCATTGTGTACTGCTAGCTTCGCTTCTTTTAACAGTTGTTTTTATTAGTGCCAACGGCATTCAGTCTTCCATTAATGGAGTTACCGGCATTTACCCTTCTTTCAATACCTCTATCAGCCTTACCTTCTCGTAAACATACTACCCAGATACACAAACTCAACCACCTGCTCCAAGTTACTACGAGTACCTACCGAAAAATGAAAAGTACCTATCTTAACTTTTTTACTACTGTTCTTTAAAAAAAGGAACATCTGCGCGGCCTGTTTAATACAAAATTTAGTTTATTATTTCTTTTTTTTTTTCAACCAATAGGTAGGTATGGCATAATATAATATTATCACTATTATATATTGTGATTTTGTATATTGTCACAACATAAACAAAGCAAAAGGGCGCACGATCACCTTACCCCAGAAACTCACAACAAACTGTCACAATATTGTTAGAAGTTTAAATGAATATTTTGTATACACACGTGCCTACTGGGCGCAGGAGTGTGACAGTTTTGTTTGCCCTTATTCAAAATGTATCATTTCACAATGCACCGGTTCGCGCCCTTATAGTGCGCGGTTGAACGTTTTTAGACCGGGACACTAATTTACCGCCCACTCTAAAATAATCTTATGAGAATGTCCACCCGCGCAGACGTTTCTTAGTTCTGAATGGCGTTTGTCATCGTTGTAAATATACCCATCGTTGCCAAATCTGGCGATTTCATTCATCAAGGGCTCAAACAATACATAACAATAATATTATAATGACCACTAGGACGCAATACTATCGTCGTTATGACTTTAGATATATATGAGTCATAGTCATAGCATAAGTATAATAACCATAATCTAGCAGGCATCAGCTCTGCAAGTCATCAGCTCCTATATTTTTGAAAGTGTAAAGTATCTCTTGGTCTACAGTCATAACGGCGATAATATTGCTTCCTTGTGGCCATTTGCGAGTAGATAGTAGATGCCTATATTTTATTGTTATGTGTTTTTGAGTTTGAGATTTGCCAACAATAGGTATATTTACAACGATGCCAAACGCCATTCACACTTAGCATGCTGTTACTCATCACTAAAAGAATTTCTAGCTTTACAGACATTTTTTTATTTATTACATAACATTAGACACATATAAGTAGCAAAAATAACATCTAGTAATAATGTTGCAAAATAACTGTAAATATTAAAAATGTGTACAAGTGTTATTATATCATGCCGGTTGATATTAGTTCCTAGCTAGACAGCCTGCCCGTTATTAGGAACTAAATGCTGGTGTAAATGCCAAAAATTTATTCTGTAAAAAAATGTTGTTTTTTCTTCTTCTAAAAATTAACCTACTCAAATTTTTTTATTAAATGTGCCGTTAACGGAGTGCCAAAAATTTATTCTGTAAAAAATGTTTTTTTTTTAAATTTAAATAATATATTATGCTAAGTTTTTTTTTCAAAGATATATCCACCTCGGAGATTGTAAACTGGAGAGAGCTGGCACAAAACCGTGATGAGTGGAGGAAGACTCTTGAGGAGGCCAAGAACCACCAGGGGTTGTAGAGCCAAGAGTGATCATGATGATACTAAGTTTTTACTAAATATACCATTATTAGGTAACCATGTAAACTTTTAATTAACATTATTTAATAGTATTTCAGACTCCACCCTGCCAAAGGCAATCAGCCATTTAGTTATTTAATTGAACCGATGCGATGTTGGACAATTTGCATGTTTTAATATTTAATTTGGGGGGATTTTATTACATCATTTCAGTCCCAGATATGAATATGTCTTTTGCAACTTTGCCGTATTCACCCTGAGACTGCGACATCATTTCTGGTGTGACTTCTTGTGATATTTATGATCAATTTTATTAATATTTTCTAGATTTTTTGTGTACGCGGATAATACCTAACCCTTTTTGCATTAAATTTTTTATGTCAGCTGATCGCTAGAGAACTTGTACGCAAAATAATATTAATAGTAATTTGATTTATAAAGCGTACTTTTTGAAAAATCACCTCAAGGGCGCTGTACAAACTTATAATATATTTCTAATATCTAGAAAAACTAGAAACTAGACAAACAATTAAAAACAATGTATGGCTAAAAATTGCATCCACCGGTTCATTGATCACTGATAAGAAATTATATGTGCAATGTTTTGACCAATGGACGCGATATAATGACTCTATTTATGGATTTCTGGCCCTTCACAAGCAGACCTAAAATTGTTAACCCCCAACCAATACAACCATACGTTAAGATGGGGTTGCACAATCCAAATTATATTTTTCTTAGGTCTGTTATTTAATTATATTTCGTAATGCAAAGAATATGTGAATCAATTTTCTTACCCTTATTGAAAAGTTGTCGATTTGATATTTTCACTTAAGATGATTGTCTATAATAACACCGAAATATTTGATGTTTTTCTCACATTCCAAAGCTTCACAGTTGCAGTGACTGTGAAGATATGACAGTGATTGTGAAAATTACCGTGTAGATGCAGCACGACCGTCGCACAGTGGGGCCAAACCCCCAACTTCGATACAATAAACAAACAAAAACAGTAACAAGTAGCAGAAAGTGATGACCTCGAACTCATCGGAAGTTCAGAATTTAATAGTCTCAACCGTGTTTCATGCCATATCGAGAATAATGAAATTTATTAGATTATGTAAACTGGAAAATATTTGAAAGTGATTTTTTATACAAAATGAATATAAAAGGTCAAAGTACCTTTTAAATGTATTTATTCAGTTATTCTTTTTAAATCCCTAATTTATATGATACTTTTACTATTCACTATAACCATAGAAATAAAAAACAGTAAAAAATCAATATTATACCCAGCCTTTGTGGGATTTTTTTGCTCATACATTTATTATTTTAAGCTTTTTCTTTATACTTTTCATTATTTTATGTATTTTATCGAAAATTTTCAAAAAAAAATATAAATAAATAAAAAACATTAGAGATTATAATGATAATATTATAATTTAAAAACAGATGAGACAAAAAATGACAACATTGTGTGAGTCAGAAGCCTCGATAATATACATGACATTCAAAAAATTTTAAAAAAATAACTCAATCTTACAAAGTACTTGTACTCTTATCAGGTAACCCTTTAGTTGTAGCATAATTACATAGCAGGCAATTGACACAATCTTTATACCTGTAATCGCCCTCAGTACATGCCTGTTGTGCAAGAACCCCCGTTAAGTGTGCCCGCTTATCACTCAAGTTTACATATTTATTTCGGAAGTTACCTAATACAAGCCTTAAAAGTGATAATAGAATCGTCATGTTCAGGTACTTAACTTATTTATTCCATATTATATTTATAAAATCATTAGTTGTATTGAGTAAAAGCGTATATCAATTAAATACAAAAATATGAACTTGATTTCTAAAAACTGATTCATTGGAGATATCCGTAGCTCGGGGCACCGCTGGGCTTTTATTTGAATAATATCTTAATCAGTAACTATTGTAATTTACGAATCACTTTTTAAATGTTGGGTCTTTAAGAGACCCATGTTGTAGGAGGGAGGAAACACAGAGGCTGGAAAATCATTCCACAGCTGAGCTGTTGAACTTAAGAACGAGTCGTAGAAACGACCCGTTCTCATGTGACAAATATCAACCGTAGGTATACATATGTTGGGCGCATGTTTGGCGTGTTTCCCGACTATGCATCGGTGCTGAGGGGATCAATGACGCTAGTTCCTCGAAGTATCTTCCAATGTAATACCGGTAGAACAAGGACATCATTCCTTTCCTGACGCCTGTGCTCTAAAGATTGCCACATGTTTGTTAAGTTAGGAGAATGTATCAAACGTACCGCCCGTTTTTGTACAGAGTTGAGGTTTTTTTAAGGTATTTTTTGGTCTCCAGACTAGAGGTGGCTGCCAAATTCAACCGTAGGGCGTACTTGCGATTTGAACAGGGTTATCAGTTGTGTACTTTTGAAGTATCTGCGGGCCCTGGATGTAATATTTTAATAACAATCGCGAATAGGTACTGTGGATACCAATTTTATCATTGTCTATGGTTTTTTTAGAGAAGGTAGAAAGAACCTTCTTTTCTGATGTTCACGGGCACTCGCTGTACACATCAGAACTGTGGGTTGACTACACTGCATCCCAATGGCATAAGTTAAAGGTTGCTTACAATAACACATATCGTCAACTTTTCCGCCTACCGAGATACTGCAGTGCTACGGAAATGTTCCTGGAGGGACGAGTGCACACTATTTGAGCACTTCTATGCCACCGCATGTGAAGTTTATGGCGCAGGCTACGCCAATCGAAGAATGCGATCATCACCGCCATGACTGCCTGGATGGAGTCCCCCCTAGAAATACCCTCCGTAAACAGTTGCATGAATTAATTTTATTGTTTTATTTTTATTTTTTCAGTTACATTTCTCATATTTTTCGTGCTTATTCATTTTTAAACGACTTCGAAAAGGAGGAGGTTCTCAATTCGACCGTATTTTTTTTATTTTTTTATTTATTTATTTTATTTTATTTTTTTTTTTTATATTTGTTACCTCAGAACTTTCGACTGGGTGAACCGATATTAATGATTCTGTTTTTATTTGAAAGCTGGTGCTTCCCGTGTGGTCCCATTTTAATTTGGTCCAGTTTTGACAATGGCATCCATGAGAAAATCATATAAGTCTTAAATTTGCATCAAGTATGTGCGCGACAAATGGACGAATAACTCAATATCACGCAAACCGATTTCGATGATTCTTTTTTTATTGGAAAGGGTGTACTTCAAGGGTAGTTTGATGAGAGTTTGGTTAGGTTCTGATTATGGGATCCATGACAAAGTAACGGAACTCTCCAATTCTGAAGAACAAATTTACGATACTCGGCCGAATCTTAATCGAATTAGTTAGTGTACTTCAGATTCACTAAAAATCAAAAAATAAACAAAAATTTTAACAAAACAAAAAAACGACTTCAAAAAATGCACTAAAAAGTAAAAAAATAATTTCGTATTCTTCTACAACTTAATAATCAACTTACTTTTTCTACTCATCAATATGTAGGTACGATCGTTATTTTTGGAGTCGGTGTCAGCCAGTTTGTAACTACATACACACCGACTCCAAAAATAACAATCGTACTTACATATTGATGAGTAGAAAAAGTAAGTTGATTATTAAGTTGTAGAAGAATACGAAATTATTTTTTTACTTTTTAGTGCATTTTTTGAAGTCGTTTTTTTGTTTTGTTAAAATTTTTGTTTATTATTTTTATTTATGTGCTGTTATTTACTTTTAACCTTAACTCATTATTTGTATAATTTGTTTTGTTATTTTAAAATATCAAATGTTTTGCATTGCACTTCTCCTGCATACATTCTGGAATAAAATAATATTATTATTATTATAACGATGGTGCTGCTGAGTCTACACAGTTGGTCCTTCTTGAGTTCACGCAGCAATATTATTTTTAAGACATAACGACGGTCGTGCTGCGTCTACACAGTTGGTCCTTCTTGCGTCTACGCTATTATCACGCTAGTATCACGCTATCATCACGCTATTATCACGCAGCAATATTATTTTTAAGACTTAACTACGGTCGTGCTGCGTCTACACATTTGGTCCTTCTTGCGTCCACGCTATTATCACGCTAGTATCACGCTATTATCACGCTATTACCACGCAGCAATATTATTTTTAAGACATAACGACGGTCATGCTGCGTCTACACAGTTGGTCCTTCTTGTGTCCACGCAGCAATATTATTTTTAAATCATAACGATGGTCTGTGTCTATTCTGTGTCATATTACTTTTAGTCACAACGACGGTCGTGCTGTGTCCCCCCGCTCACATTTTCACGGTCACAGTCATAACAACGATAGTATTGCGTCCTCTTGGCCATTCACGAGTAGATATTAGATATATTGTTATGTATTGTTTAAGTCCTCGATGAATTAAATCGTCAGATTTGGCAACAATGGGTTCATTTACAATGATGCCGATCGCCATTCAGAACTAAGAACTCGCTGTTGTGATAATGGCGCGAACCGGCGCGTTATGAAATTATAATTATACATTTTAAGCAAACAATACTGTCACACTCCTGCATCCAGAATATAATATGTATACAAAATATTCACTCAAACTTCTAAAAATATTAATAATAATATTTTAATGATTTGCATAGCACCTCGAATTATATAGCGTAATCTACACAAAGGCTGGTAAAAATTGAAGGTTAAGATTTATAATCATTGGCAAGGGATCAGACCACACTGCATCGAATTGTACATTTACGCTATTTATAGCGTTTCCCAGTGCTTTTGTGACGACGCAGTGATCTAACCAGCTTGTGGTGCTATGGGCATCACTCACATATGTAAAAGAATCACAGTTCATCAGCTTCGTATTAATCGTTAAACTCTTCGCAGAACTTTTTCAGTTCTCGGCCGAACAGACTTTTGGGATCTGCATTGCAATCGCCCAAAATAATCGCACTCGACGAGTTCCTTTCATTGATTATTGCGTTTACCTTACCCATGCAGTTTATAAATTCCTCAAGATTTTCTGGTTTATTTGTCGGCATATACATAAATTGAAAAAATAATATTTTGTCGCTGTTTACAGTTACTTGTATTGCCGCTATTCTTGGTTCAAAGCATTCCAATATTTCGGCAGAAAGTGAATCCCGCCATAAGTTGGCGGGTTAGTTATGGCTTAAATAATAATATTGCGTGGACGCAAGAAGGACCAACTGTATAGACGCAGCACGGCCATTGGTATGTCTTAAAAATAATATTTCTGCATGGACGCGAGAAGGACCAACTGTGTAGATGCGGCACAACCGTCGTTATGTCTTAAAAATTAAATTGCTGAGTGGACGCAAGAAAGACCAACTGTCTAGACGCAGCACGGCCGTTGTTATGTCTTAAAAATAATATTGCTGCGTGGACGCAATAAGTACCAACTGTGTAGACGCAGCACGGCCGCTGATATGTCTTAAAAATAATATTGCTGCGTGGACGTAATAAGGACCAACTGTGTAGACGCAGCACGACCGTCGTTATGTCTTAAAAATAATATTGCTTCATGGACGCAAGAATGACCAACTGTGTAGAAGCAGCACTACCGTCATTATGTCTTAAAAATAATATATCTGCGTGGACGCATGAGGACCGCCAATATTTATGAAAATATACATTGCTCAAAATATACTTCGTGTAGCGAACCTATCGGCAAATGATCAAACGTTCAATATACGATTCCAGACATTCTGAGAGATTTTTTGCTTCCATGACAATTTTTGCCAAATGATTCTACATGGGGTAAGCATCAATCTGGCCAATTTTGAAGTCAAAACATTGTTGCGTCCGTATATCGGACGCCGTAAGTCGGTGGACGCAACAATGCTATGGAGATTTCAGGGGGTGGACGTAACAAATGTAGCAGGATATATATATATATATATATATATATATATATATATATTTTTTTTTTTTTTTTTTTTTTTTTTTTTTTATTATTTTTTAGCATATAAAATATAATGTACATTTAGATGATGTATTAATTTGCTTACATGTTCATATTCAAATATGTTAATACCACTCTTCCAT
Organism: Limnephilus marmoratus; assembly: GCA_917880885.1. Lineage (NCBI taxonomy): Eukaryota > Metazoa > Arthropoda > Insecta > Trichoptera > Limnephilidae > Limnephilus > Limnephilus marmoratus. Next base: position 4,372,629 of record OU862927.1, on the reverse strand, counting down.
GGAAGCGTTAGCTTGTGTCTGGAAGAGTATCATTAAATAAATCTTATATTTTCGGAATCAGCGTTTATTGGTCTATATTTTTAAAGCCATAATATTTTACACTGGAGCTCCTTATTAAACATCGAACTCAATCATTTTTTTATCAAAAATGTCGATGTTTCGATGTTTCAAAACGTCTCAAACTATCTTTCACTAGGTGTATAATATTATTTGTTTGGCATGTATTTTCACAAAGAATATTCAAATGTTTTTTTTTCTGGGGTAACCCAGGCCTCCAATTTACAACCCCTGTTATTGTTGTTTTTACAATTTTTATTTACAATTGTTATTGTTGTTTTTACATTGTTATTTTGACAAGCCCTGTTATCTTTTCACTTTAAAACTAACTATTTGATACGTTACAATAAAATCAATTACCATACTGATTTTTTTAGCGGATCTCGTTTGATGGGTATGGTTTCCAATAGCGCCATAGCCAATCTGATAACAGTCGATAAAAACCTGATTTGGCCAATCCCCGAGAAGTGGTCCATGGAAGAAGGTGCTACTATTCCGGTAGCTTATGGTACTGTCTACTATGCGCTGGTGAGTTTGCATTCATTTTATTTGTAAATCTAGAAATTTTGGTGTTGTTTTACAATCATTTAACAAATGTAGCCTATAAATTCTAAAATCATGGGATTTTTAGATGGTGAAAGGCAACATGCAGCCTGGCTCCACAGTGCTGATCCACGCAGGCTCCGGTGGAGTGGGCCAGGCGGCTATTCACGTGTGTCTCTTCTACGGCTGTACAATCTACACCACCGTCGGTACTGCGGAGAAGAGAGCCTTTATCAAAAAGATCTTCCCGACACTAACAGGTAACCTTAACTGTGACCTTCAGTTAAAGGAAGTCTTATCCATTACCCTTTTCCTTTCAACGGAAGTCAATCCATAGTATTAATGTTAAGTATTAAATTCACGTTCTACCATTTGCTAACTAACTAACTAACTAACCATCACGCCGTTTCCCCGCAGGGGTAGGCAGAGAGGACGGACCGCCAAACAACTCGGTCTTGGCACACACTCTTTGCCTCACTCACACTCATACATCGTCTCATACATACTCTTCAATTATTCTGACTTTTGACATGGCCCGTCTCAAGTATCTGATTCACTTGATCGTGCCATGTCTTCCTCGGGCGTCCCCGACTTCTTCTACCATTCACATTTGCATCATTTATATACACGATATAGTTAATTTATTTTCTAGTATTCCAATAGAAGAGAGTAAAACCATTATTAATAATTTGTTAAATTCTTCAACTTTGCCGAAAGACCTAATTCATGATTTTACTTTATTATTTGATGTTATTTTTAAACAGAATTACTTTCAATTTAATAATACAATATTTAAACAAAAGGATGGCTTAGCTATGGGAAGTAGTACGAGTCCTTTGATTGCAGATATTTTTGTTAATAATTTAGAAAATAAGATTTTTAATAGCGGTGCGTTATTACTTAAAAATGTGTATTGTTGGAAAAGATATGTTGACGATATATTTTGCATTTGGTTAGGTTCAGAAAGACAATTGAACATGTTCTTAAATTTTTTAAATAAATTACATAAAAAGATTGAATTTACACTGGAAATTGGTAAAGATAAGAGTTTAAATTTCTTGGATTTAAATTTAACATTAACAGGTACAAAAATAGATTTCAATATTTTCCGTAAAGATACGTATACTGATATTGTTATACATAATTCTTCAAATCATCCCTTTTCTCAAAAACTAGCGGCTTTCCACTCTATGATTAATAGACTAATTACAATTCTTTTGTCAGCTCTTAACTATAATTTTGAATTAAATCTCATAAAGCAAATAGCAATTAATAATGGCTATTCTTCTAATTTGATAGATGAAATACTAAATAAAAAAATTAAACAGAATTTTTTCAAATTATATATTTACCCTATTTCTAAAGATAACAATAAACATTGGCGTAGAATTTTATTTGTCGACAACGATACGTCAAAAATTATTAGTAAAAATATTCCCGGTACTATTCAACCAGCGTTTTACACAAATAACAAATTGAAGAAATATATACTCAACAATAAAGATAGCGAAATTAAAACCAAAAAATCAGGGGTTTACAAACTCAATTTTAATGATTGTAGTTCGTTTTATATAGGTAGAACTTATAGAAACTTTGAGATTAGGGTTAAAGAGCACCTCAGAGCACTAAATGGCAATAGCGATTCTGAGTTCTCAGACCATTTATTAAAATATGATCATAGCTTTGACATAAATTCAGGTCTTCAAATATTACATACAGGATATAAAACATCGCAAATCAATAATTTAGAAATTTTAGAAATAAGAAAAAATGTAAATTCCAAAGCTGACATAATTAATAAGCAAAAAATTTTTGTTAACCCTGTTTTAAATATCTTCCCACTTAACCGGCCTTTCTAATAGCTTGGTAATCCCCAATTTTTCGAAACTCCCACCATTGTCAACCCTTCTCCCTCCTTCAATTTCTTCTCTCCATATGTAATCTATAATTAATTTTTTAACTTTAGTATACTTTTATTCCTGAAGAAGTGAACATGGTTCACGAAACATGTTGATAGAATAAAATATAAAAAATAAAGTGATGTAAACTAAGTTATTTTCTTTTAATAAATCAAATCTCTAATACGTTGTAGTAAAAGATGCTGCATACAAAATAAATCTGCTCCCTATTGAAATGAATGAAGCAATATATCTTTGATACAACTATATATATTTTATTTACGCGGACCGGTTTCAGAACAACCGTTACTTCCTCAAGATAAACATATAAAAATTTGACATTACAAAGTAGTGGATGAGCACAATGTAACATTAAATGTTGTGGGGGTAGAGGCGTGATTAGGAATAAGTGAAAAATTTGGGAATGAGGGAGAACGGACCATGAAAGGGAATATATCTAAGATAGGACTATAATATCTTGCAGTCCTATCTTAGATATGTTATAATTGATCATGATGGGACTATAATATCTTTTGCGAAGCTTTAGTGTTTTTTAATGTTTTTAGATGAACACATTGGAAATTCTCGTGATACTTCATTTGAGGAACTGGTGATGAGACAAACCAATGGAAAAGGAGTCGATATCGTCCTTAACTCGCTAGCTGATGATAAGCTCCAGGTACCTAATATACAGAATTAATAAATCATAACGAATATTTGATGGCCGCCGTGGTCGAGGAGTTAGGATCTTGACTCACAAACCGAAGTTCGCGGAATTGAATCCCGGCGTGTGCAAATAAATTTTATTTGATTTATTTGTGTTGTTTCACAGTTAGTTCATTTAAAAATATATAGTATATTTGTGACACGTTGCAGAGTGGAGAAGTTCTCAGTATCGCGCTGGTGTAAGACCACCATTCACAATTTAAACGTTGCTGGAAATGGCTTTAGCCGTGTTTGGTGATCATATTTCGACAGCCAGGTACTTCCCTACCTTCCTCTTCCCCATCTTCTTCCCTTCCCCACTACCTCCAGCCTTGCAACTTACCCCAATTAGGGATTCCATAGTCTCACTGACGGGAGCAGCTTGGACTCTTGTCAGGCATTCACACAGTAAAAACAAACACAAAAAAATAATAACAAGATCTTATTCTTGAACATATTCAGTAGCAAGTAATTTCCGACAATCTGGAAGGAGTTTAACTTCCTTGATCTTCATAATATTATCATGTGACGTATTGTCAACAGGCCTCAGTGCGCTGTCTCGGCTACAGGGGGCGTTTCCTTGAAATCGGCAAGTTCGATCTCATCAACAACTCTTCGCTGGGAATGCATTTCTTCTCGCGGGGGTGCTCCTTCCACGGCGTTATGCTGGACACACTTATGAATGGAGATATCAACGATAAACAGGTGACAAACACTATTTGTGCACCAACTGGAGCTTCATTTATTTTACGTTTATAAACTAATGTGGAGGGCAATCTCGTCGGGGTCACCATTTATGTGATTATAAATGTTTAGATGGTGTGCGATTTTCGTAGCAGCGCGAGAGAGTGATTTGTGATCGAGATTGATTCCTATTGGTTGATGGGGGACCAGTCGGATTGCCGAGCGACTGCAGATCGGTGACCTTGTTCGACCTCCACATCGACTTAGTATTGTACTTCCTGATACAAGAACAGAACAATTTATTGATCCACATATGATCTCTTTTTATTTTTGAAATTCCTAAAATTTTCATCCGTTTTCGGTAAATTTTATTTGTAATTTATTTAATATAAAATTAGCACATTGACAAACATTTGATATTTGTCACATGAGAACCCATTCTTAAATTCAATAGCTCGGCTGTGGAATGATTTGACGGCCTCTGTAACATGGGTTTCGACAATACCATGGTTCAATCCTTCCTTTCCATAAAAAGACCCCCACACGGTACCCAAAAAATTGGGGAAAAACAGGACCTCTTGTGCAGAGCTTTTATTAAAGTTTTCTTTCTTCATTGAATTTTTTATTATATTATTTTGGATTTTTCGACAACCATGTTAGGCACATGCCCATGTTGTGGTGGTCGATTAATGTAAAGAAATACTTAAATTTATGACTAAGAATAAATACCAACCTTCCAATAGAAAAATTAGATTTCTAATTCCTAATAAGGGTAGGTATGCAAAAATGTGTATGAAATAATAAATGTGTTAAAAAAAACCGAAGTCAAGTGAAAACAGGAGATTCGAGAAATTTTTAATTTGGAATTTCTGAACGCTATCGCTGAATAAATCCATTCTCTGGTCACTACAGTGAATTTTATAATATAGTGAGATACCCCTGAGTAGATCACTTTGGATTTGTTACATTATTGCGTACCCGATTAATAACTCATTTTCCGGGCTTTTATTTTATTGACCCATCACTCCAAATCAGTATTACCAATAAATGTTTATTTTACAGGAACTTCAAAAAATTCTAGATGATGGCATCAAGAATGGCTGCATTAAACCACTTTGTCGTGTTGTTTTTGGAACCGAAAAGGTAGAAAAGGCCTTCCGTTTCATGGCAGCCGGTAAACACATTGGCAAGGTACTAATAAAGATAAAAGAAGAAGAAACAGAAAGCAGCTTCAAACCTAAACATATCCAAGTCCAGGCCATTCCCAGGTATAACAAAACATTAATTAAGCACACAGGTATTTTTTTAAATTTCGAAAGCATGGCATCCAAAAATGCAGTGTCCTTACGTTTCGGAGATCCAAAGATACACTCCCCTGTCATATTAATACAAATATATTAACGCGCAAAAATGCGATTAGAGATTTTGACACGATTTTTGAGACAAATCTCTCTTTCAAATTCTATATATCTGACACTGTCTCCCGCGCCACAAAATGTTTGGATTTGTTCTTCGTAATGCGAGATTATTTACTAATGGAATTGTAATGCGTAGAACATAATATGAAACACTAATTGTTCGAATATCCTGGAATATAGCTCCATTATTTAGGTCCCTTTTGAAAAAAACAATATCCTAGGGGAAAAAAAGAACAAAAGAAATTAATGTGTTATCTGGTAACGAGAGTATATAAATACTATCCATTCATGTATCCATCCTTATTCTTAACAGGAATTTCCTATTAAAATCCAGAAGTCAATATGTAATAATAAATGGACATAAATCCAAACATTTTCCGGCGTTATCAGGTATTCCACAAGGGTCAAGACCTTAGTCTTCTGTTGTTTCTTATACTTATAGATGACATGCAGGTCTGTGTAAAATAGGCAGATGTCTTCTATTTGCAGATGACCTCAAACTTTTGATGGAAATAGTCTATTACCAGGATTGCTTAAAAATGCAATCTGACCTTGATGCTACGAGTATAGCAAAATGGTCAGAAAACACAAATTAGGTTTCAAAATTTAAAAAAACGTGTTTTTTTTAAAAATGAGGTATACCCGCTCTCATGTTTTTTGAGTATACAGTATACATATAATATAGTGGTTTATACAAAGTGATCTGTTATTCATTATATAATTAATGATGCCACAAAGTAATTTTGCGAAGTTTGAAGAAGAAGATGTGAATGTTTCAAGGTATATTTGTTCGTCCGAATACTCTTATGTGATCGCTGGAGGACTGGGAGGATTTGGCCTGGAATTGGTAGATTGGTTGGTGCTTCAAGGAGCAACAAAGTTGGTACTCAACTCGAGGAAGGGAATTTCTACTGGATATCAGTCATCAAGGATCAGGTGAGTAGTTTACTTACCAATAAGAAATTCATTAAAATTCGGTGAGAATCCAAAAAAAATAGTTATATTAAAATACTGTGATATCCTTGACAATATTTTAAGATATTTCCCATTTATGGCTCATCGCTATCAATAATGTATGAATTAAGATTTTAGTAAATACTTTTGCTACCTCAATGAGGATATCCAGATTAAATCCTACCGGCTGCGCAAAATGTCTCAAAAATTCTTTGTATTAAGAAAATTCAGATCAACAAAACGGTTTGGACTTAAACGGTTTTGGAATTCATAACAGATAACAAAGATCTCAGTTGGTTTATTAAGCGGGTGGTAGAAATTATTCTAGATCTCCTCCTTGAAATAGCAATAATATTTATTTAAGTCTCTATCCCTGCATTTTTGACAGCTACGGGTCATCCATGGGTAATCTTTTAAATTAATTAATATTTAGGATATCACAAATACTCGTACTTTGACTTGTAGGGTTTGGAAAAGCTACGGAGTGGAGACGATTATATCCAAGGATGACATTACTACCCAAGCGGGATGCATTTCCCTTTTGAAGACAGCAAACAATCTGGCCCCAGTGAGAGCCATCTTCAACCTCGCCGTCGTACTGAAGGATGCTTTAATGCAGAACCAAACTGCAGAAACATTTACCACATCTTTAGGACCTAAGGCAAGAGCTACCAAGTTCTTGGATATTGAATCGCGAAAAATGTGTCCAGAACTGAAGTGAGTTACTGTTATAATTAGTTACCAATAAAATTTGATTTACGATTCCCATGGCCAAAACAATAACAATACTGTTTGACTTTTAGATTATAGAGCCGTGATGCTTATCGTTATCAGATGTGAGTGTAGAAACGTGTATGTTTATTTGTGTACCAACTATCGTGTCGTAATGTCTATATATGTATATATGAGATAAAGCCACCGTGGTAGACAAATGCCGCTATTGCCATAGGAAATTTAAGGAGTATTACGAAACACTGATTCATCTTGGTGACAATATATCCACCGATGGGGAGATGACTGAAAAGTCACGCAGTGGAATCGGACACATCGCCAAACATTGCGTTGAACTGGACTACGGGATCAACATAGACCATTTCCGTATCAATAATAATAAAGCTTTTGCTATTTGTAGGCTATGTCAATACATGGCAACTTCCCAGTAAATTACAAAAAAACTATTATTACTCCTATTTTTAAATCCGGTGACCCCTTTCTTAGTAATAATTATAGGCCAATTTCTCTTACCTCAAATATTGCAAAAATATTTGAAAAAATTGTAAAAAAACAGATGTTCAAATTTATAAAAGAAAATAATATATTAAATTCACATCAATATGGTTTTAGAGAAAATTTGAGCACTCAAGATGCTATCGTAGACCTGACATCTGAAATATATAAATCTTTAGATAACAAAAAAAAATGTATTGGAATATTTTTCGACTTACGAAAAGCTTTTGACAGTATATCACATTCGAATCTTATCTCTAAACTAAAGAAAATTGGTATAACCAATAATGCCCTAACGTGGATCGAAAATTACCTATTTCATAGAGAGCAATTTGTCAAATTAAATGGTTTTCTCAGCGATTCTCAAATCAGTAAATTTGGAATCTCGCAGGGAACAGTATTGGGACCAATTCTCTTTATCATTTATGTTAATGATATTTTTAAACTCACCATTAAATCCAAAATAATATCTTACGCTGATGACACAGCAATTTTAGCTGAGGGATCAACGTGGAATGAAACTCAGAGAACGGCGGAATCAGATATAAATTTAATTAAAAAATGGTTTGATCAAAATTTACTATCTCTGAATACAGATAAAACTTTTGTAATTCCTTTCACTTTGACTAAAAAGGCTACCCCTGAAAATCTAAATATATGTATACACTCATATAATTGTAATTCAAATTCATATATATGTAAACCTGATTGCTCTGTACTCACTATTAAAACCAATGTTAAATACCTTGGGGTAACTATAGACAGTAACATAAAGTGGAAGATGCAAATCAGCACAACAGTTGAGAGACTAAGAAAATTAGTGTACATTTTCATTAGAATTCGAAACATTTTAAATATTAGTATGTTAAGAACTATTTACTTTTCCTTAATCCAATCAGTGCTACAGTATGGAATTGTTGGTTGGGGCGGTGCATTCAAAACTTCTCTTTTACCATTGGAAATCATTCAAAAATTAATTATAAAAATAATTTTAAAAAAGCCATATGATTACCCCACTATCAAATTATTTCTAGATTTTAAAGTACCTTCACTTCATGTTATTTATAAAAAAATTACAATTCTACAAATACACAAAGATTGCTTCAATAATGAGAGCTTCACTCCTTTTTCAAGCAGCATTAGAACAAATATCCTGGGCTCTATGACTGTCCCGCGTTGTAACACCACCACAGCTCAACAATACTATAAATATATTGGAGTTAAATGGTTTAACCAATTACCAGTTAATTTAAGATTGGAAACAAATTATAAAAAATTCAAAAAATCAATTAAAGCTCTTTATATATAACTTATCACAATCACTACATCTTATAATATTTTATTTATAAACACAATTGTAATATCTGATATCCTTTTTCTTTCTTTAATTTTTACCTTTCTTTTTTATATCCTCTTCTTTCTGCTTATGTTTTATATATTATATAAAACTATAGATGCATATTATTATATATACGATTTTTTTTTCTTTGTATACTGTTAATTATCCATCAATTGATCTATATGTATATAAAAAAAAATTATATATTATTTAAACTTACATAAAAATTAATATCTACATTCGTTGTCTCCGCCTTTTTAACACGAGCTTTGCTCTAAAAAAAGGTGTAAAACGTATTAAATAATGTATATTTTTTTCAAAAAACTTTATTTATACACAAAAACATGAAATTTTTGTAAAATTTATTAAATAAAAAAAAAAAAAAAATAAAAAAAAAAAAAATCTAAAGTAAAATGTCTAATGCATAATCTCTTTCAGACAGTTTGTGGTCTTCTCGAGCGTGTCCTGCGGGAGAGGAAATGCTGGGCAGACTAACTACGGCATGGCCAACTCCGTGATGGAGAGGATCTGTGAGGAAAGGCACAAGGCAGGACTACCAGCCTTGGCAGTACAGTGGGGAGTCGTTGGAGACGTAAGGCAAACCTTTGATGACGTCATCTTGGCTTTGATGGGACACGACAATTGTGTTCCACCGATTTTTTTTTTACGTTAGCTACACTTAGGAGGCCCTAGGGAAAATAATTTTTTTCAGGGTCTGTGTCATCTTACGAGATGCTGTATGGAAGATTTTTTTAAGGAAAGGAAGAAGAAGAAGTTCTATGAGAAGTGGGTAGGAATCTGGGGGTCAGTGTGTCCAGGAGGCGTATTTCCAAAATCTATACCGGTTCAGTAGCGGTAGCGACAATTTACATTTTAAATGCACCTCTATATTGGTTATTTTTTATCACTTAGCAAAAACAAAATTGGTTCTTAAATCTAAATAAAATAATCTTTCCAATGTGTATATTCGAAATTGATAACTTTATTTCTAAATATTTAAATTTTGATATTATAACAGTATGTCTGCATCGACGGATACAGGTCTAGGGAATTTTCCGCACAGGGGTCAAACCTGGGACCTTTTTAATTGATGACGTTCAAGAACGCATCAAACATTCCACTTGCCTGCTTTTTGCTGATGATCTGAAATTACTTAACCCTTAGAGGAACTTTTGACCCTTTCTTTCAATTCCAATTTTTTTTTGCATATTTAGATTCATTTGGATGTTAATAAATGAAGAAAAATAATTAAAAATATATTTTTGATTATTTGAAAGATTTATTCAAAAAATTGATGTGGTTATTCCAGAGTACCACTGCTCCAGTAGCATTTTGTTTTGTTAATTTTGAAAAATAAAAATAATGCTTTAAAATAATTAATAATGGTGAATAACAATGTGAAACCTGTTACATATTTGTACATTATTTTTTATGGTAATCGTAAAAAACTCTAGTGGGGATTTTCCAACAAGCCTTGAAATTTGTACACCTGTTTCCTCCGTAAATGGTTCAACGTTCTTAATTTTGTCAATATTCCTCACCCATTCATATTTCTCGGGTATATTTTCAGATGTCTTTGTTTGAACCGTAAGTAATGACAATAAAGGTACATTATCATTTTCACAGAAATCGTCATCTGAATCTTCGATTTCTGTAAGATTAAAGATTTCTTCTGGATTTATTTCATCTTCACTCAAATCGTCAACTTCAGATTCGGGATCTGACGGCAAATCTATGACATATGCATTTATTTCTAAATCGCTCAGCCTTTCCATTTGGAAAAAACATCAAAATAACTTTTTATTATTTTTAATTGTAAAACTAACGTTTTTAAGACAAGATTTTTTATGCATAGCACAAAGGGTAACAATTATTATAAGCAATAATTAGCAGCCTGAAACACTCATCCACATTGAAAAATCTTCCGAGAAAAGATACATGACGCCAACGGGACTTGAACCCGTGTCCTCTCGATTGCCGGTCGATTGCTCTTGACCACTGAGCTATGGCGGCTTATCTCGTACCGTCGTCATGTATCTTTTCTCGGAAGATTTTTCAATGTGGATGAGTGTTTCAGGCTGCTAAGTATTGCTTATAATAATTGTTACCCTTTGTGCTATGCATAAAAAATCTTGTCTTAAAAACGTTAGTTTTACAATTAAAAATAATAATTAATATTTGACAAGTTTAAGTATTTCCCCAATAAATGAAGACATAATTTGTCTCGACGCCACCTAGCGAGGGATTTAACACTTACAATGTTTCTCTCGCAAAAATAAAGTTGGTTGTTTTCAGGGGAAAAAAAATATAATAAGCAGTAATTGTTGAATGAAACACTAGCATATATTGAATCATTTGGCGGGTACGAGATAAGCCGCCATAGCTCAGTGGTCAAGAGCAATCGACCGGCAATCGAGAGGACACGGGTTCAAGTCCCGTTGGCGTCATGTATCTTTTCTCGGAAGATTTTTCAATGTGGATGAGTGTTTCAGGCTGCTAATTATTGCTTATAATAATTGTTAAAATAACTTTTATTAGCAAAATACAGTAACATAAAAAAAAAATTAGGGTCAGTGCAGATTTCGCTAGTGGAGCTGTGGTACACTAGAAGTAACACATGAAAAATTCAACTCACGAGTGGTAATTTACATATTTCGATATAATTCTCAAAATAATCACAAAAGAACATTGTATTTGAATAGAAAATTAGATTCTTACCATAATATTTGCACAGAAAAGAGGTTTTTTGTGACATTGATTTCCTCCAAAATCTAACAGTCAAAAAATCTCTAACTGAATGACAAAAATGTTGGTAAACACAATGATATTCAAATTTTGAAGAAATTTTTTGGCAGCGATCAATAGATGGCAGTATCAGTTACTTCAATAAATACGTGTTATTTTAAAAAGCGCACTGCTCCTCTAGGAAATAATTATTTTCTTTGTGTGCTCACAGGGATACCACAAAACCGTTAAGGGTTAAGAGGATTTGTGACGGGCAAGATTGTGTTAAATTACAAATCGATTTAGATTCAGGTTCATCATGGGTTCTTTATCAGGTTCATCAAATAGGCGAAAATAAATTATTTCTTGATACAAAAAAATGATCAATGGTTTTAAAGAAAAACCCACTTTTTATAACTTTTGAAGGTTTTTCACACCAATGTAATATATCATTAAAGAAGAAGACAACAATAATAATCTAAACGAAGATATGAAAGTGAACAAGACACAGAAAAACAAAAAAAAACTATTTTTCTGTGTCTTGTTCTCTTTCATATTTTCGTTTAGATTATTATTGTTATCTACTTCTTTAACAAAACAAGTGTCGCAATGTCATATATGCGTTTGAGAAACCCCATCAAATTTGATTATAGTACCGGGTGCCCGGGTTCATGGGGTGAGGTTTGTCTAGGTCTTAGAGGCGGATGACCAGGACATACTGAACCCTAGATTCCTACCCACCCCTTAAACCCTTTTCCTTCCCAGAACTCTCCTCTCCTTCCCTTCCTTAAAAAACCCTCCACACAGCATCCCCAAAGATGACGTAGGCCCTGAAGGAAATTATTTTTCTCAGGGCCTCCTGTGTGGAGCTCATGTAAAAAAAACGATATTTATATTGTCATCAGAAAAATCCATTAGGGACCTGGGAGTATTTTTTGATCCCAAACTTATATTTTCAGACCATATAATGCAGTTGACAACATCATGCTACAAGCTTCAAGGGTTTGTCATAAGATCGTTAAAACAGTTTTCAAATCCTGAAGCAATGATGGCTATGTATAACTGCATTATAAGGTATAAAATTGAATACGCCTCTGCTGTATGGGCTCCGTTCCAGAAAAAATACATTAAGAAATTGGAATAGATTTGTGGCGACACATCATTATAAATTTCGCCACCAAAAGAGGAATCGAGAAACATCTCCTAATATCCGCGCCCATCGGCAAACCTACTTGCCTAGGTACCTTCGTACCTATACTGGCCGCGATGTACATTCTTGCCTGCCGTGCCAGCCCGACGTTAATAATATCGCCCTCGCCTAGAAAGGTCTCGAGACAGCACTGTACAATATCTGTACGGCGCCGAATATTCTCGAAGTGGCTCGTATTACCTACCGCGAGCTATATAAGCAGCCGATCGCTCGTCATGTCGAAGTGGTGAGTCAGTCGTTTATTGGGCTACGTAGCAGATGGTCGGTGGTCGGTAACATGATGTAATGCGGAGTGCCGTAGATGATATGCAGGCGTACGGAGGTGGAGATGGAGTGGTGAAGGTCAGCGAGTTGCTCGACACCTTGGCGGTGGAGATGACCTATCTTCCAGGCCGTTGCTCGACGCTTTGAATCGCGGAGATGAACGGTGTGTGGCTCGGTGAGCTGAGCCACCAGCAGGTAGTCCTGGCGAGGCGGAGCGTGTTTCCATGGCAGCGAAGCACGGTGGGGCTTCGGGGTGCCATGAAGTGGTGAGCTGATCCCCGGACTAAAGGTGCGTCAAACCTTATAAGTCGCGGGATGGAGCTGATCTCAGGAGCTGAAGACACGATGGGCCTTGTAGCTGAGACGTGGTGATGGACCTCGAGGAAGCTGCCCTGGAGCGTAGCGATGCCATGCAGAGATCGTTACATGCTGAGATGTTGGCCGACTGTAAGTGTGAGACTGAACTGGACTGAACTGCAGCGGGCGAGCGATCGGCTGCTTATATAGCCGCGGTAGAGTAACTACCTCGCGGTAGGTAATACGAGCCACTTCGAGAATATTCGGCGCCGTACAGATATTGTACGGTGCTGTCTCGAGACCTTTCTAGGGGAGGGCGATATTATTAACGTCGGGCTGGCACGGCAGGCGAGAATGTACATCGCGGCCAGTATAGGTACGAAGGTACCTAGGCAAGTAGGTTTGCCGATGGGCGCGGATATTAGGAGATGTTTCTCGATTCCTCTTTTGGTGGCGAAATTTATAATGATGTGTCGCCACAGATTAAAAAAAACTTTCTTAGATGATTGTATATGAGAATGCATGAAGTACCCGCAATTCATGCATCATGAAGATCTGGTCACAGAAGCGCGTTTCCAAAGTCTCCAATCGAGGAGTGGGGCCCTTGCAGTAACGGCGGACAAAATCATTAATAATTAGCCGACCAACTATAGCCAGGAATGTTACCACGATCTTCTATGTATCCCACATAGCAGAACGGACGTACTAGCTCGGCATATGGCGCTGTTAAATAACGCTTCCAAAACTATTGACATCTTCAACCTTGATGAATTCATGAGGCATATAAGTACCTGACATTACCTGCTATAATATGTATGTGTCTCTTATTACTATTTACCCTTTTCTTCAATTTTTCCATGAATGTGTTGTTTGTGTCACATGGGTATTGTAAATGGACACACAGTCTGCAATCCATTTCAACTATGTTTCCAGGTGGGGCTAGTGGCTGAAATGCAAGAAGAACACTACGAAATGGAGATCGGAGGTACTCTGCAGCAGAGAATTAGCTGTTGCTTGAAAACCCTCAACCAGTTGCTAGGACAGAGTTTTCCTGTGGTGTCCTCTATGGTAGTAGCGGAAAAACGTTTTGGAGGCTCTGGAGAACTGAACATTTTAGATACTGTTGCTGCAATTATGGGTAAGTTTTTTTTTGCTTATTTTTTGTGTAATTGGTTTTTACCCTTCAAGGTTGTTCCGCTATCGGTGTGATAATTAGAAATCGGACTGTAGGTTTACAAGATGTCCTGATGGATGTTACATATTACGACATTATATAAAATCATGACCTCAAAATACTAATTATATTCACCAACTCGCCTATAAATCTCAAAAGGTCTTTAGCCACAGAAGCGATTATGGTCGAAAGAAGGACCACTTTTATTTTTCTGCGATTGATGGCGATCCAAAATGGGTCCATATTTTCATAACATTCGTAAAAAATCATTGTAATTATTTAAAACATTTCTATGGCCAGCCATTTATTTTAAAACGAAGCTTATATTACCATAGATGACGCAAATCCGAACATCGTAGTAATTCTAGAACGATGTCGTTAATTTTTTTTTCAAGACGAACTTTTGATCTTACGGTTCTTTTGGTTTACGGTTAAAATTAAGTCCTTTTTCCATAGATATGCACCTTTCATTATCAATAATACAACAGACAACACAAAGAAAATGAAAATATTCTATGTTGACTAGAATAAGTACCTCTCACGGAATTTCAAAGTAACAAACAACACGCAGGATTCGCGCAGTTATAAACTTTACGATTTTTTAAATATTTTTTTTATAAATCCTACAAATAATAAATGGTGAAATTCGGGTTAATTCATTGGCTATGTAGCACTATAATAAGTTTTTATGTATCCATTTTAAAATTCAAAGATATGATTTTTTTATGTTGGCGAAAAATTAAAAAAATTATCTTCTGGAAATCTCGAGCAATCGAGGCAAATTGATTTATTTCGCATGATCGCTCCAGTGGCTAATAATATGTTTGTTTACTTTTTTTAACATTTTTATTATTCTTACCATTTATCATGAACAACATTTTACCGTATATAATATGGGGATAGAGGGCCACCACACTATATATCTCCCTTGATCATACCGGAACACGTTTCTGAGTTATAGCGGCACGCACATTTTTCATACTTTCTTTTAAAATATATATATGCATATATTTAATATATTTATTATGATTTCAGGTCTGAAGGACTTAAAAACGGTTTCTCACCAAGCAACCTTAGTAGACCTTGGCATGGACTCCATGATGGCCGTGGAAATAAAACAGTGCCTGGAAAGAGATTTCGAAATATTCTTGACTGCTGAAGCCATCAGGACCCTTTCATTTGCAAAGTAGGTTAAGATTGGATTGTTTCGCAAAAATTCAGATGTGACATCAAATTGCCATTCAGCGCAATTTTATTTATGACAGTTGAAAGGTCTCCGTTAAATACTGATTGTAAATCCATTTCAGCTTTTAAACAAATTATGATCAGCAGAACTGACTATGAATAGCCCCAAAACTAGTTAGGTGATACGGTGTGGCCCTAAAATAGTGATTATGAATTTATTGTGCGATAAAAATTTATCAAAAACGGCAATTCGCATTTGCTTAAATATTTAAAATGACACCAACCTGTAAATCGAACGTCTTCTTGTAAAAGCGGCTCTTCCGGATGGTATCCACATGTAAAAAAAACCTCACAGAATTAAAATATAATATTTCGTAAGAAAATAAATTTAAATTTCCAAGTTGACGCAAGAGCAAAATTGTAGGCGAGTTCTTTTTATCATAATAACAAATTATTTTTAAATTCAAATTCAATTGGAGCAATTATGGTAAAAAAAATGGACCACTTCTATTTTTCCGAGTTGATAACGGTCCAAAATTGGACCACATTTTCCTACCATTCGTAAAACATTTATTGTAATTATTTAAAACATTTCCATGGACAGCCATTTATTTTAAAACGAAATCGAAATGATTTGTCTATTATGACCATAGATGTCGCAAATCCGAACTTCGTAGACTATTTTAGAACGATGTTAAAAATATTTTCTTACTCTGAATTTGATATCAGTTGTTTAGAATAATTAAGTCCTTTTCCATAGATGTGCACCTTTCATTATTAAGTATACCACAGACAATTTACAGAAATCGAAAATATTCTATGTGGACTCGAATAAGTACCCCTCACGACAGTTTCAAAGTAAAAAAAATATGCTGGATTCGCGCGGTTATAAACTTTACGATTTTTTTAATAAATCCTACAAAAATGAGATAAACGGTAAAATAAAGGTTAATTCATTGGCTATATAGAAAAATAATAAGTTTTATGTCTCCATGTCTCTATGTTTGTTGAAGGTATGATTTTATTTATTATTGGCAAAAAAATTAAAAAATTATCTTCTGGGAAATCTCGAGCCATCGAGGCAAATTTATTAAATTCACGTGGTCGCTCCAGTGGCTAAAACCTGCATTATACAATTTATTTCCCAAAAATAAACTTTAATTTCAGACTAACGGAATATATGGTTCAACAAGACGTGGAACCGATGATCTCCGCCAATAGAAGGGCTCCAAACAACGCGGCCGCATTTGACATCCTGGTCAGAAATATTGGAGATGAGGAAACCGCAAAGAAACCTTTCGTTAATATGGTCACCTTAACGAGCGATGGAAAAGAGGTAAACTACGTCATTTCCTACACAACAAATAAATTTTCTACCACACGCCGCCATCATTGATCGTGACCCTATAATAGGCCAATTGCATGGATTTCATAACGACTTGGAAAAATCATGTGGATAGATCTTTTTACTAAGATTACGAAAATGTTAGCAAAAATTGTTAGATATGTACAGTTTTTTTTTATTTTTAAATAAATAAATCCATTATTTGGGCTCGTGACGTCACTACATGAAAATGTCCCGTCTCCGAAAATGTTCCGATTAATTTTGTAAAATTCCACACTGATTTATTTTTCTATATAGCATCACTTTGATTTCAGGCGAATTTTTGAATTCGTTCACTAGATTTATTGTTTGTTTTCTGCGAAATTATCATTTGGTTCGACCTTTTGACAAATGTTCTGAAGAGAACCCCGTACATTTAATGATATACGGGGTTCTCTTCAGAACGTGAAGATGATGTCGGTACGTGTTTTAGAGCTATAATGATTATGGTGCTGATTTTAACAAAATAAAATTTAATAATGTTCTTATTATTATTATAATTTACAAGTACAAGAATATTACATTGAATTTAGTTATATAGACGCTGTACATTATAATGATTTATGATCAATAAGATGGATCAAGGAAAAAAAAATATTTATGAGATGTAATATTTTTGGTATGCCTCGTTATTCTCATGTGCCATTCGTGTGGAAAACGTTCTTTTTTTAAAATGGTTTTCGGCTATGTAATTATCGTTTTTTCACACCTATAAAATTATGTCCCGTCTTTCCGGTTTTTAAAAAATGGTCTGATTTTTCGGATTGAAATTTACAAACAAATACCCAGAGTTTCAAAAATACGATTAAAAAAAAATACAGAATGTCTTAGAATATTTGCCTGAACCGGAATTTTTTTTTAAAAAATGTAATGCAAGTGGCCTATTGATCCCTCGACAGTTGACCCCCTGAAATTATAAAATTATAATGTTGTGTGCATTATTTGCCAATTTCAAAACTATAAACGATTTCAAAAATACCTTTAAGAGTAACGGCAGGGGGGTCCTTTTCATACAAAAAACTTGATTTTGTATTTGAGGCCCATATACTTAACCAAGCTGAAAAAATATTTTTTTAATCTAAATGTATGGCAAAATCTAGTAAGGACGTCTGTTATTTTATAATTTGTGTTTTAAATTATAAAATATGGTAAAAGAAATCAATTTTTCATGATTTTAGAGGCAACTTTAGCAATTATTTGGGAGTTGATGATAATTATTTAAAAAAAATAATTTGCTTTATTTACTAATAACGATTTCCCGGCGTGCGTTATAATGCCACTTAATAAAGAAATTGTTTCTCCCTGCGTGTCCTTTCCCATTAGTCTCATTACCCTTTCGCCTCCCTTACTCTCACGCGTCCCCTTCCCTTCACTCGATCTCACTCCGCCTTTTCCGCCTTCCCTCTCCCGCTTCTCCCGTCCCGCAAATCGTCCCTCCCGCGTTTCCCTCCCCCCTCCAGCGTTACCCTCCCCCCTCCAGCGTTCCCCTCCCAATTCCCACATCAATCCGTCGCAAACGGATGATTGGTCAACAACGCATAATTTCACTACTCCAGAGCTCACTATTGTATGTAGAAACCATCGCGGGCGTGCGCACATCCAATCCCCAAAGTTTTAATGTCTCCCTATCCGATTTGGTCATATTTTACTTTATCATCCTTCGACTAAGAACTACCAACATTATCTTCATTTTATTAACGCATATTTTTGTTGGCTGCTGTATTTGTGTATAATATGTATCAATATCGATCGATTGCAAGATTCAAACCCTTCTTCGTCGAAGTATGATACAGTTAAATATTATGACCGAATCTGATAGGGACGCATTAGGTCAGTTGGTAGATTTGCGCTCCGGCAAGGTGAAGGTCCTGGGTACGAGTCTCAAATGTGACCAAACCAGTTTCGATAATTTATTTTCTTCATTTAATTAAATATTACAATTTGAAGTTTTACTCATTAAATTAATAATACGGAAAAATTACTAAATATTCCACTTTACTACATTTTTTAAAACAAACCGGTTTCGATTCAACCTGAACCTTCCTCAGGGTGAATAAAATATATTAAATAAAATACAGGATTTCAGAAATTAAATTAAAACTAGAAGAGGGAGAGAGAACATCAACTTTTGTGGGGGCGAGGGGGACGTAACTAAGAGGGAGGGGGTAAAAGTAGACGTGGGGAAGAGAAAAATGTTATAAAATGGTCTGTTTGTCAAATCTTACTGTTTACTTAGTAAATTGGTTTTGTGTATTTTTTTTATTATTTTTATTTTTTATTTCAGGATCTTCTAGATTATTGAGGCTTAAACCTATTCCATTTCTATATAGTACATCTGTCTATGATTTATTAAAGGAGTGATAAGATAATTGTAATAGAAAAAGATCACTCTATAATGCGTGTAATCATGATAAGTGTAATAGTTTTTTCCACTTACTGTGATATAATAATAATAATAATAATAATAATAGCCTATATTAAGACAGTAAATTACATTACATTATTTATAATAAACTTTCACATTTATAACACTTACCACGCATCGACTCCCTGCCTGTATGTTACTAGTTGACAAAGGCCTCCTCTAACTGTCGCCATTTCGCTCTATTATTAGCTACTCTTGTCCATGTACCACCTGCTATCAAACCCACCGTCTAAATGATCGTCTTTTTGCTTTCTGTGAAAAATATTTTTAAATCATTGTCAGAATGTTCGTAAATGGAGAATGTTTGTATTTCTTTTTAAAAAAATTATACATTATTTTTTTTTCTTCAGGAAAAACTTGATCTGAACGAACAAAGGATTTTCATGCTCCCTGGTATTGAAGGCATTTCCAGTATCCTGACAACCCTCTGCGCCAGGATCCAGTGTAAGGTCACAATGCTGCAGCTTAGTATCTACAACAAGGACCAGTCAATCGAAAGCATCGCTCAGAGGCTCCTGGTGGTAACATAACCACAAAATTATTTTTTTAAATAGATGGGAACACTGACAGAGTTATTGAAATGTGAATGATGAATACTTTGAGCAAGTGGATGAATTTTTATGAGAAGTATGTTTACAAGAGATGGGAAGGCCGGTAGAGATGTTGATGTAGGTAATTCCATTAATGGATCACTGAATACCGTTAGCACTAACAAAACACTGTCCAAAGAAGCGATACTAGAGCAAAAAAGCTACCTTGATATATGGCAGTGAGGCAAGGAACTGGCAGAGAAAAGATGAAAGCAGACTGAATGCTGCAGAAATGAGATCCCCGAGACATGAAAAACCATGTTTGATCGTGTGAGAAATGTGGAGATTTGTGTAAAATGCTAGGCTGATCTAAGCGTTACGAATAAGAATAAGAAAGAATCCCTCAGATCATTTGGGCTTGTAGGTCGAATGAATGATGAAAGGAGTGTAATGAGATTATATGATACAAATGTTAATGGCAGAAGAAATCGGGGACGCCCGAGGAAAACATGGCATAATCGAGTGAATCAGATACTTGACTCGGGCCATGTCAAGATAATAGAAGAGTATGTATGTATGAGTCGGAATAATAGAAAAGAATGTATGAGACGATGTGTGAATGTCAATGAGGTTTAGTGTGTGCCGAGACCGAGTTGTTTGGCAGTCCAACCTCTCTGCTTATCCCTACGGCGCTGTGGTTAGTTAGTCCATGCAAGAGACCTTGACGGAAAAAATCCCTCAGGGCCTTTGTCAACTTTGAGGATGCTGTTTACGCGGTCTATTTAAGGAAAGGAAGAAGGAAGAGTTCTGGGAAGGAAAAAAAGGTATGAAAAAACGTATGGATAGCAATCTGGGAGTCAATGTGTCCAGGAGTGACGGACGTGTCAATCCATCCCTCCCTCTGAGAGCCCAGCTGGAGAGGTCTAGGTTAGGTCCGGCCACCAAGCAGAAGATGGGCAAATTCATTCGCTTCCAAGACCTAGACAAATCCAGGTACCCCAGCGTAGCGAACCGCTTGGGATGACCAATAGCAGGGGCTTATACTAGCACTAGCAAATACAATTCTTTCGTAATCTGTATTTTACGGTAGTCTTGTCTCTTGTCTGGTAGGTAGGCAGGCTTTTCTAACTAGAAGAAGTGGTTTGAAACTTCATTATCATGATTATCACTCTTGACTTTACAACCCCTGATGGGTCATGGCCTCCTCAAAAATCTTCCGTAACTCATCTCGGTTTTGTGCCAGCTCTCTCCAGCTTAGAAGCTCCAATGTAGATATGCCTTTGAGGACGTTGTCGCTCCGTCTTAATCTTTCCGGGCCCCTTCCCCCTTTCGGTCTTGAATTCATCAGGGACTTTGGTGTTTGATGCTCGGTAATTCTTTCCACATGACTCAGCTACCGAAGTCTTGCCAGTTTTATAAATTTTGTGACGTTCAACTTTTTAAATAGAGTATAGAGCTCATTGTTATAACGTCTGCGTCAAAATCCATGCTCTAGTCCGGTCCGGTACTTACAAGTTTACTTAAAACCATTTATATCCGATTACATACGAACCATAATTCAACGTTTATAAAGAATTCGTATATGAAAAGTGGGAGCAAACAAGAAGCGATCTACAAAGCTGTTAATTCTTCAGCAGTCTAGAACTGAATGGTTCCGTTAAATTTGTCACGGCAAACGGTGAAGATATTGAGGATCGCTATTGGCGTGTGAGTAAAGTTCGCTGGCTCGTTCACTTGCCACATCAGCCCCTTCCGCAGACTCTTGCACTATTACAACCCCAAGTGAGAAGTCTTCGGGAGTCTGTCAACGTCGGGACCTGGTAACATAGAAATTTTAAAATTGGATATGTCTTTGTATATAGCAATGTTGTTCTTGCTAGTTGTTTACTGAAATATTTGAAAATGAGTTTGGAAAGTTGGTAAAGAAATTTTTTTTGTATAGAAATGAAAAGTGCGTAATTTTTTAAGACTTCGTTTTATTTGAACATTTTATCAAAGTTAATAATGATGTAAACATAATGCTTAAAATGTTTGCAAAAAATTGACAAACTTAATAAAAGCTAAAGATATATAATCATCCTGTTAAAGTAATCGACTAATCATAAGTAGGTATGTACTTGGACTCGACGCGCGGGAGAGCGTTTTTTTAAATTCATTTTTATTCCAGTAAGAAGAAAATCGCATTTTCACTTATACTAGAATTAATTAAACACATTAAACTAAACTAAATATAACAATACAGCGCTATTCTATATCATTAGTTTGTTTATCAAGATAAACTTTAATAATTTTTTATAATATGTATCCAGTATCCAGCTTATTTTCGTTTTTAATATCGTTTGGGATGCAATTATATAATTTGCCCCCTTCGTAACCAATGGATTGTTTACCATAGTTAGTGTGGATGGTGTTTAACACTGGAAAGACCGGGTACTGCTCCATACCTATAAAGACCACGACCGTCACTTTGACGGAAGTTCACCTTTTTCAAATTAAGAGGCGGATATGAGTACCGCTACCCCGGGAACCATTTATTGGATAACCAACACGTCTACCATAGTTCACCCCAAGATGTTTGCTATGTTTTGTGACTTAGCAGGGGTGTCCGGGTTCATTGGATGAGGTTTGTTTGGGTCTAGGTGGCGAATATGTTTGCCCACCTACTAGCGTAGCGGACCGGGTCGGGAGACACTTGTTGAGGGAGATACTTATCTTGTCCTCTCCAGCAGGACCTTTCTCATCCCGTCGCCTTGCACCGCAGTGGGAGGGATGGATTCATTCGTCCGTCACTCCTGGATACATTTACGAATTTTTCCTGTTCATCTCTCACACTTTTTTTCTTCAGAGAACTTCCTCTCCTTCCTTTCCCTTAAAACACCAATACGCACATAAATTCACACAGCATCCCCAAAGATGACATAGGCCCTGAGGGTTTTTCATCGGTGCTTCCTGGAAAAAACGTGTGAGTGCAAAATGCTGCAATTTTAGTACAAGCATGTGTTATGTTTGTACAATATCGAATTGTTACGTTTTTTTATAAAAACGAATGCACTCTCCGCAAACGGGTTTCTAAAAATTATCACACCTATCATTTATTTGGTTTCATTATATTTTTTATTTATTTGGCACTGTCGTCTTTCAGTAGTTTTATTTTCCGGTTTCTTTTCTTTTTCGTTTATATTAGCTCCACAAAAAAACCCCTCAGGGCATTTGTCATATTTTGGGATGCTGTGTGGAGGGTACCTATAGAAAAGGGAAGAAGAATAGGTTCTGGGAAGGAAATGTGGTGAGGGGTGGGTGGAAAAGCGGGGTTCAGTGTGTTTAAGAGTGAACGACGTATGAATCTGTCCCCACCACTGCGGTGCAAGGCGATGTTCTGAGAGTCCTGCTGCTGAGGTCAAAAGATCACCCTCAACCGTTCCCTGCCGATCTGGCCTGCCACGCAGTTGTTTGGCAGACGCATCCGCCCTTAAGATCCGGACAAACCTAACCCCATGAACCCGGGCACCCCTGCTAAGTCACAAAACATAGCAAACATCTTGGGGTGAACTATGGTAGACGTGTTGGTTATCCAATAAATGATTCTGTCAGTTCTTCAGAAGCTAACGCAGCTGGATCAACTCTGGTATTTGTCCTACTCTGTCCTTCTCCAACAAGCCATAAAATAAATTTGGGCGAGAGCCCAATTTTTTTGGTATTTTTATAAATTATGTGACAGTGACCAACCAAGGTACCGGATCGGGTACGAAAAATACGCGATACCGAAAGAAACAAACAGACATAATAGTACTATCATAAACGAGGAGGAATGTGTATGTTGTTAACTTGGGTAAAGAAGGTTGTAAACGAACTCAGCATTATGGCCCAAACCGTCACATTGACGGCGGCGGTCTTTGTAGGTATAAGTCAATATATCTCAAAAAGTAATTAAGACACATACCTGTTTTTTTCACCATAGTTGTTAAACCATAAATCATGAAATGTTAAAAAAAATCACACCAGTACAATAATTATTAAGCATTTTATCGTCACTTTACTACGGGCTGCCGTCAAAATGAAGGCTCCGGTCTTTCTAGTGTTAAATGTATGTTATCGTGTTGTCGTGTAAAGTGTTTGTGTACTTGTGACGTTTTAATGAATTCTGTGTTTGTATGAACTAGTTTATTGTTTATTTTGTGAATAAGGGGACACGGATTGTATTCATATAGTTTTCGTAATTTTAATAGTTTTGTTTCCATATATTATGTTTTTGTGGATATTCTGGGCTTGTAGTTAAACAGTTTTTTGATTACCTTGGTTTGTATTATCTGTAATTCATTTATGTATATTTCACATGCATTTCCCCAGATTTCAATCAAATAATTCAAATGTGACTGTACGAGACCATAATACAAACATTAAAAAAAAATTATTTGGCAACAGATACGATAGCCGCTAATAAATACGCTAATTAAGGGGATGATTTTGTCTTTAATACTTGTATATGTTGTTTAAATGTCAAATGTTGATCAATACATAGCCCCAGGTATTTTTCCTGAATCAAGATTTGCCGGTCGTTATTTTCAATTTTTAAGGGTACATGAGGAGGAATTATTTTACGGGTTGAGCTTAAGATCATATACCTATCCAGTTTTTTTTACATTCATTGTTAAAATATTTGATTGGAGCCAACTGTTGATTTTTTTCTAGGTCTCTTTGTGTATTTTCTAGTAAGATGTCTAAATATTTGCCCCAGCAGAAAATTGCAGTATCATCTGCATTAGAAAAGATTTCACCATTTAAAATTAATTGCGAAATATCATTGATGTAAATTTGGAACAGCAGTGGACCTAGTATTGATCCCTGCGGAACTCCATAGTTTATTGGAACATAGTTGCTATTTTGATCGTTAATGCTAACGAATTGCTTTCTATTGCTAAGATATGATTTTAATAGATTAAGAACAGGACCAACTACACCAATTTTCTCGAGTTTCTTGAGAAGTATATTATGTAAATATATATGTATTATAAACCTACTTATAAGTATGTTATAAGTAGGTTTATACCTTACAATGTTTACTTTAGATCTGGTATAAAGATAATAATAATGTGAATAACTACCTAAGCATCTCTGTCGATTCTGTGAAAAATGTTCAAGTTCAGGGTGTTTTGGAAAGCGCCGTATAGATTGGTATATCTGTAAGCTACTTGTTGTTGCGATACAATCACACAGTTTGTAAGTATCTCCATGTACGAAAGGGCATGGTTTCAAGAGAGTAAGGAAAATCTTCTCAAAGAATATGTTAAATAAATATGTGATGTTATTTTCAGACCGTCCGATCGTGTCTGGCACCTAAAGCTCCCTTCGTCATTGTCGGCTACTCCTTTGGTGGTTGTGTAGCACTAGAAATGGTTAAAGTCCTCGAAGAAGAAGGTACGTTATTTGGCTACTCCTTTGGTGGTTGTGTGGCACTAGAAATGGTTAAAGTCCTCGAAGATGAAGGTACTTTATTTGGAAGTTTTTCGCTAATCCGTCATCACTCTCATTAACTTAAATTTGGAATTGAGGCCAAAATCCTTAACTAAATTGGATTTTTTTTTAAATTTATTTAATAAATTTAATATCTAGAACAGATATATAAGAGACAGAGGCGGTCCGTGAGTTTTCGGTGAGCTAGAGTGCTAAGATTAAAAAGAAAAATACGACATTGTTGATGTTGTTGCGGCTGAAAAAAAAATCATTTTCAGCTACAACAACGTCAATAACGTCATATTTCAATATGACTTTATTGACGCTTAAACTCCTAAAAACGATTTATTTTGCAATCACCCAATCTATCATTGAGTACGGTATAGATCCTGTCGAAAAGGCGCAGAAAACAATTATGAAAATTATTCTCAGGCTTCCTCTAACTGCAAATAGTGACCAAATATTCAAAATAATGAGAGTATTTGATGTTCGGCAGATCTACGTAAAAACTATCCTCATACATCTCTTTAAAAACAAACATGTGCTTAATGAAAAAAAAATAAACTTAAGATTTACACGTAATTCCAACAAAGACTTATTGCAAGTTCCAGCTCTCTCTTCCACCTTTGGTTAACGTAGCTTTAGATACTTTGCCACGAAAATATTCAACATTCTCCCAGAAAACATCAAACTGAGTCAAACACAGAAAGAATTATCAAAATATGTTAAAATTTGGATATATTCTAATGATCGAGCCTATACTTATGCTCTCACCTAAACGCCCTGTCATTGACAGTTGTTATTGTGGTAATAACCTTGCAGTTTTTGTTTTGTGTATATACAAACAATAATGCAATGCAATAAATAATGCAATAAAATAAAGTTTTTGCTGTATAGAAACCTACATTATACATTTATAAAAAACCATAGATAAAATTGTGAGAAACAATTTACAAAAAAGTCTGCCTCAATACAGGTTCACCTAGTGAGGCAGACTATGCACAACTAAAAATATTGTATAATTATGCTACTTCTGTGTAACCGATCTTACATTACTTTCTACTTGTTAATTTTTTTGTACTGATGTAATCTATTTGTAATCTACATTGAACATGTACTTTTTTAGTTGTAATGTTGCCAATTTCATTGAATAAAGATATGTTATTATTATTTTTCTATCTTAACGCTCTAGCTCACTGAAAACTCACGGACCGCCACTGATATGTAAATATATATACAATGTTTTAATCGCGTTTATTGTTTATAAAAAAAACTGACATGTTTGGTGAACAATGTTCACTTCCTCAGGGTTCTTAACAGTTTTACTGAGAATACTATTCGTATGAAACGGAAATGACGCATTACTGCAACTGCGAAGCATCAAATTTTGCTCATTAGCCGCTTTTATTATGATGTCACTTTTCAAGGCTCCTATTGGTTGAGATATGAAACGGAAATGACGCTAGATCTGCGCTACGAATATAAATAAATAGTTTTCTCCATAAACCAACCCAAATCTTTCAAGAAAGGCTAAAAAATACAATATTGGATTGAGTCACCGATGCAAAATTGCATTTTTCAGCCTCTCTTGAAAGATTTGGGTGTGTCTATGGACAAAATAATTTATTTATATTCGTATGAAATATGTACGGGCGCAAACAATTAATTTACTATAATATTTTTAAGCGTAACGTGCAAAAAGTATTAAAAACCTAAAATAATTTAATTGGCGCCATCTTTGAATGCGTAGATTATAACGTACGTGACGTTTAACCTTAAAAAGATATTTCAAAAAAAGATGTCAAAATGTCACCGGAGACCAATAATTTAAATTATCTTTTTTACTCAAAATTATTTCAGCAATCTCTGGTTCAAGTTAGTCAAGTACGATCCCGCACCCTCTTATCTTTATAAGAAATTTAAACTTGAGTGGTAAATTTTTTTCAGGACATTTGGGAATATTGTTTTGTATCGACTCCTCCCCGCAATGGTTGAAAGACGCCACCAAGCTCGTCATCGCTGATGAGGAGTCCTTGCAGGACGAGTTTCTTTTCCATATCTCCCACATATTGAATATCAGCGATCAAATGGCCATCGCAGCCGAGTTAGCTACCTGCACGACTTGGGAGAACAAAATGGAGGTTTTCGAGAAGAACGTACCGAATCATGTGGTACACTCCAAGAGCTACCTGCGGACGTTGACAAATTCTGTGTACTACAGGTTAAAGGCAATCAACAACTACGAAACGTCCTGGTCCAGGAAGCTACGCTCTGATGTCATCTTGATACGAACAAAGCAGACAATTCCAGGACTTGAAATAGAGGAGCACTATGGCTTGCAGGAACTCCTGGAGCGACCTTTGGAGATACACCATATCGTGGCGGAACATGCGAACATTGTGGATCACGAAAACTGCGCAAGAATCATCAACAAGATAATAAAAAGTGCCCCCAACGCACGGACTGAGATTTGAAGAAATTGGAATACATATCCACTTTGCATAGAATAAAAATTACACTTGCAAATAATACTTTGTACTAGTTTCAAAGTGCGATAATTGAGTCCTTCCCCGGAATAATGTTGTATCCAACAAAACTATTGAGTTATTGATGGAATAATGTTGGGCATATTAATATGCATCTTTTAAGGAAGTGATTATGATAATTAAATATTTTTTAGGTCTGTGGCAGCCTTTTAACGTTTGTTTTGTGGAAGAATGTTGTATGATACCATTGATTGAAATTATGACGCATGGTTTAAATTACGGGAATAAATTGAGAAAACGAACGTCTTATGGCTTTAACTAGAAAATCTTCAAGAAGCTGAAGAATGCAGGAAAGTAGAATTTTTCCATAAAAAATATAATTAAGCCTTCTTTTTAGCCGTTGAAACAGTTTTGTGGAATAATGTTGTATGTTAATCTCAGGACGTAAATGGTTTCATTTATTCGGATCGTTTTTTTTTTGCTTTTAGAGCTCAAATATATCAATGACATGTGTACATTTATGTTAAAAAAACCTTTTACTAGACGTAAATTAACTATTCATTTGTAAGATCGTCTATAAAAACTGTATCAAGACATCATCTCACCACATACTTCACTCGCAAAACACCAGAACAAAACTGAATAATCACTTTCTAGTTCCCTATATCAAATCAACTTTCGCAAAAAAAACATGGATCGTACCTGGCTCCACACATTTTAAATATCTTCCTAGCACAAACAAAAACTTACGAAACCACAAATAACTTGAACTGGCTGTTCGATAGATTTTTAATATAGTTGATTGAAAAGAAAAGAACAGATATTCGAAATATCCTAAATAACTAACACGAGTACATTAGACACATTCTTCATAATTTCCTTACGAAATTATATAATATTTAAATACACATTAATTATCATGTTTCCACTGTATTTATACTTTATTATTAATTAATTAATTATTAATTATTTATTAATTAATTATTTCTTATTTATTAATTAATTAATTAGGAAGATCATTTACAAAAACTGTATCAAAACTTCACATCTCCACATACCTCACTCGCAAAACACAAGAGCAATAATTAATAAGCACTTTCAAGTTCCCCATATCAAATCAACTTTTGCAAAAAAACACGAATCTTACCTAGCACCACACATTTTCAATACCTTCCTAACACAAACAAAAACTTACGTCACCCCAAATAATTTGAATTGGCTTTTCAAAAGATTTGTAATATGGTTGAATGAAAAGGAAAGAACAGACATTCAAAATATTCTAAATAAATAACATTTCATACAAGTTCTCACGAAATTATATAATATTCAAATAAAACAAATACGAGAAACTGCAATTTTGCAATATTAATTATTATGATTAATTATTAATTATTACTTCTATTATGTAACCGCTATATTCAACTGTCACAAAATTTTAATTTACTTTTATCTAAAAAACAACGTATGTATGTAAATATTTAATATACCAACATATAATTTATCTTTTTTATCTTTTTACATACATACATATATATATTTGTTTAAATACATACATTTCTTTTGGAACAAACATAATTTGTGATTTACTCGCCTCGGAACAGACTCTGTCTAGTGAGGCGGGTAAAAGAAAAGAAAAAATGTAAATAACCATGAAACTAAATAAACGCCCGGGTTGCCGGCACTGAAACTGAACTGAAAACTGAATTATAATGCACCTACTGTATTTACATTTATCTACATGTGAATTGTAAATTACATATGCAATCTTTTTATGGAAATATGTAAAGAAACAAAATTTAAATGTAATGATTTAATGTGTTATAACAACATTATGTTTGTATGCATGTGTGTACATATATGCATATGTTTTTATATGTATATTTTTTAATATTTTTTAATCTTTTAATTTGTCTTCTTGTATTATTTTTAATATTTTTATCTTTTTATATCCATGTATACTTCGATACATATCTTTTTCACTAAATAAAAATTGTTATTTACCCGATCGGAACAGACTTTGTCTAGCGAGGTGGGTATAAGAAATCTATGTATACCGGCACTGAAACTGAACTGATGTTAGAAGTGCGTGTTGCTTTCTGTAAGGTACGAAGAGAAAAAAGGAAATGTTTTGTGGAATAATGTTGTGTATGAAATTTTCATATACAACATTATTCCACAAATTCAGCGTAAATTCTAAGTTAATTGACTTTGTAGACGACTTTTCATTTAAAAACCTTAGGCTACAACATTATTACGGGCAAGGACTCAATTAACAAACTACTTTAAACTTATTCGTAAATGTCAATAATGAAACGTTTTTTTATTATTTATTTCTACATATTAGAGTATTTACCTAATTATTAACATTTTTACGTAATATATTTTGAACTTTAATTATGTTGGGTGTAAGGTAGATTTGAGAAGGTGAAACTATGGTTGGGTAATATTGTATGTTTCGTGAACACCTCACTAGGATAACCTGTGCTGAGGTGTTTACGTGGTTACGATTAAGTGTGACAAGTATTTATGGTTTGATAATGAAAGTTAGTTTTTTTTGTATAAATATTCTTTTGTAATAATTTTATAAATGAACCTAATAATAAATGTATTGTTACGCTATTATTATTTTGGCTGTAATTTTATTTTTATTTTTGCTTTGTGTTCGCATTTGAATTCCTAGCAAAATTAACCCCCTGTCAGCAAGCATGGATATGATTAAGTACCGAAGCGAGAAGGAAAGACACAGGGGTTGAGGAGGGAAAATGAGGGGTTATAAAGAGACGATGGGAGTGAGGACAGGAAGGGATGCTGGTGAGAGGGGGACCTGATGTAGAGGGTTATGGAGAGGGAATGGAAGCAAGGTAGCCTAGATCTGAATAGCCAGGTACTTCCCTACCTTCCTCTTCCCCATCTTCTTCACCTCCCTACTACCTTCAGCCTCACAACATACCCCAATAAGGAACTCCAGTGAAAATATTATGGCTACAAAAAATATCTTCATATAGACCAATAAACGCTGATTCTGAATATATAACTTTTATTTAATAATATTAATCGCAGAGTTTTTCAAGTCCATTTTTAATCGGGTCGTAAAAATACGCCGTCAAGTTGGCATTATCGAAATTTTTGTGGTGACATCACTGTTCGACGTGTCGAGACGTCACCGTAAAGTCATTGTATGGGAATGTATGATAGGCCTTAATAATGTTTCAAAAATGAAGATATCGTTCATTAGTTTATCTCTATTATAGAAAATATTCAGAAACTACTGCACAAAAAAAATAGTAATGCTACTTCTAGGGAGAACACTTCGAACAACAGAATTCAAAATGGCGGTGTTGATCTCATCAGCTGATTGCCCGATTCTATAGTAATTTTTCAGGAGTGGTGACGTCACACGATTCACCATACCTACGGTGGTTTTCGGGGGTCTTGAAAAATTTAAACTTTGACCATTATTTCAACTATTAAAACTAACTCTAAAAATAATAATAAAAATGCAGTTATTTAAGTTAGAAGGTCATTATTCATTAAAAAAAATAATAATAAAATTACCATAAAAATAAAAAAAATGAACTAAAAAAAAGAGGGCAGGGAACAAGGTATCAGGGAGTGGGGAGTGAGGGAGCGATCGGGGAGGGAAAGGGGGTTATAGCACAATCAGCGGGAGCGGGGGTCAGTTAGCGGGAACAGTAACGGGGGCAGGTAGCGGTGGCAGGTAGCGGGGAAAGAAGCGTGGAGCGGCAGCGGGGATGAGGAAGTGGGGAGGGATAGAGGGAGCGGGAAGTGAGGGAGTGAGCGGGAGGCAAAGCGGACAGTGGACAGGGCACGGGCGGAGGGTATGGGGCAGGCAGCGATAGGCAGGTAGAAAAGGGATCTGCCTAGGGTTTTACTTTTGATAAATGTGCCTAAATTATTAAAGTCTTTTGCTGCTCTCAAAAAATGCCAAAATCTTTAACCAAAAACCGATGCCGAATCATCATCATCATCATTATCATCATCATTATCATTACATAGTATAAAATGAAGTCGCTCAAAATGTATGTGCGCGTTAATCTTTTAAATTACGCAACTGATTTTCATACGGTTTTCACCAATAGATAGAGTGATTGAAGAGAAATGTTTATATGTATAATACATGTAAATTATATTAGAGAAAAGCCGAGAAATTCAAAGAAAACATATGTTTGTGCGATTTAAAACGGCTGGCGGGCCGTACTATAGTCACTTTTGAAATTCGTTCTACGGAAGAAATTGGAAAATATATGTCCTAGAATAAGTAGGTATTTGATTTTCCCTTTTCAAATATCCAGTGTTGCATTGCAAGCTTTGTATAATTAGTGGCGAGTTAATTAATGTATAATACATGCTTATTATAGTAGAGAAAAGCCGATAAATTCAAATATTCAATTCAGGCAGCGGGCAGCGGGCAGCTGGCAAGCGGGTGGTGTGGATTTTATAAAGATTGGGTAATGGCGTTGAGTTTCGTTAGCCCCAGTAACGTGTGGCCGGGTCTGCTAGTTTGACAATAAACCGATCATCCAGCAAACTACAATTTAAATGAAAACCTTTTTTCAAAATTCACCATCATAGAGTTGCGTACATTCATTGAAATAACTTCTATCACGTTTGTCATGTTTGTCAGTTTCAATGTAAAAAAAAGATTTTTCCTTGGTTTTACTAGTAAAAAATGGATCCGAATTCGTGATTCATCTTTTTGCGATAATTGTAACATTCACTCGGTGTCCAAAAGCATTTTTTTCTTAAACTCAGCAATTAATTATTGTTTGTAATACCTCCATACAAATAAAATTTCTCGTAGAAAGACACAATACATTACTTCCTTGAATTAAATACCTACTCATGGATCAATTTCGCTTCCGGCTGTTGTAAATAATATCTTTCAAAGGGGTAACCTAAATCAAAGAGAAAAAAACACTAACAATCTGAAATCCGTTGAATTCTCGAAAATTCTTGCGGAAGTATTCGAAAATAATATATTGCGCAAAGGGAGAAATTTTAAAGTAAATTGCGTAAATTTGTAAATTAATCCTCTCACGGGATTTTGTTGTTTGGGGATAGTCCCTTCTTTGCGTGTTCAAAACTACCTTCAACATAAATCTAGCAGTATTTTAGACAAAACATATTCATTTTTTTTTAAATAAAACAATAACTTTGTAAACACCACTTTTATTTTTATACTTTATGCCGACCGGGTTTCGCTACAACCGTAGCTTCATCAGGGCAGTATAATACTCTACTAACATTAGGTTACATTTGTGTTATAATATATAATTTACAATAAATGGGCTGGACTCGTCAAGTGGAGGAGGAACTAAATTTAAATAAAAGTCCCATACTAAGATTGTTCCCTATTGATAAAGAACACGTCCGTTCCCTTCCCAATTCTCCATCTATGCCTCCTTCTTCTTCCTCCACTTGACGAGTCCAGCCCATTTTTGGTAAATTATATATTATAACACAAATGTAACCTAATGTTAGTAGAGTATTATACTAACATATTCAATTTAAGGAACTATATACCTAGTTCATCTGTAATACAATAAATGATTTGTAGCATTACTAACCTTGCTACTTTGACAGGTCGGCATCTTGAAAATTTATTGAGATTATTATTTGTTATGTTTTGTTTGTTTGTTTTTTTTTATTATTTTAAAATAAATTGTTCATTCTAATAATAATAGAGCTATGTATATTAATAAACACATTTTTCAAGTATTTATAATAAGATGTTCATAGACAAAGTTTTCGTTTTAACGCAATGCTGCGGTAATGAGAAGAATTTATTTATATCTAGATACTTTTTTAGATTTTCACGGCCAAAAGTATTTTCGTTATTTATTTTTGGGGTGTGATGCCGTGTTGCGCTATCTCCTTCTTTAGCCAACGTTTCGGATAGCGTTGCAGGGCGTTGGAGTGGAGCTCGATCGCTTTCAAGTAAATAGGCACACATTTCACCACTAACAATTATACATCTGTCGGATCTGCCGGATCTGCCCTGATGATGAATACTGCAACGTTGGCTAAAGAAGGAGGTAGCAAAACACGGCATTACACCCCAAAAACAAATAACAAAAATTATTTATATTTTTTCGAAAAAATAAACACTTTTTAAAAATATTTAGGATTTAGTATGATAACCGGGAACAATTTATTGGATAAGTAACACCTCTGACCCCAAGTCACCCCAAGTGGTTTAGTGACTCAGCAAGGACGCCCGGATTCACGGGGTGAGGTTTGTTCCGGTCATAGCGGCGAATGTGTCTGTCTACCAACTGTGTGACAGGTCGGTTCGGGAGAGACTGGTTGAGGGAGTCCTTTTGACCTCTCCAGCAGGACTCTCTTGGAGGGAGGGATGAATTCATAAGTCCCTCAGTTTCCTACCCACTCCCTTCCCAGAACTTCCCCCTTCCCTTTCCTTAAAATACCCGACACCCAGCATCCCCAAATATGATATAGGCCCTGAGGGGAATTATTTTTAAAAACTGTTGTGAAAAAAAAAACACTAGAAATCCTACATAATAATCTGTGATAGGGTTAAAAGGAACGTTAAATAAAACGTAATATTTTATTAACAAATTTCTTTATTTTCTTACAACGAGGTCAGGTAAAACATAACAATTTTATTAAATATTTGACAGTAATAAAAAAAAAAATTATAAATGATATGTTGACGGAGTTAACGCAATACCTATTAATAATAAAAGAAAGACAGTGTTGCCATGTATTAATATTCATTAAACTCAATTTTAAGATTTAACTTAATAGTGAGAACCACGAGAAGCAGAAGAAATTGCAGCAAAGTGAGCAGCCTTGGCATGTGCTACCTCAGGGGTGTCCACGACGCGTCCATCATGACCGATGGGGGCGGCTCCATGAACACCATTGTAAGCTGGAGCAAAGTAAGATCGAGGAGAGTAAGCTCCGTTGGAGGCCGCAGACTTAGCGGCGTAGTGAGCAGCCTTGGCGTGGGCTACCTCAGGGGTGTCTACTACGCGACCATCATGGCCGATAGGAGCGGCTCCATAAGCGTATGCTCCAGAATATGCACCACTGTAACCTTTATTATATTTGTCTTGGCTTGCGGCTAGACCTTCTTTTCTCCATTGACCATCGTTATCATGGTAGGCACCGTTGTATCCCTTGTTGTAGTAAGGCTTATCTTGGCTTGCAGCCAATCCTTCTCGTTTCCATTGACCGTCATGATGACCGTTGTAAGTTGGGGTATAAGCACCGTTGTATCCCTTGTTGTAGTGTCCTGGATACTGGCTCGCGGCCAGACCTTCTCCCTTCCATTGACCGTCGTGTCCATTTTTGTAACCACCGTTGTAAGCACCATTGTAGGCACCATTGTAAGCTCCGTTGGATGCAGCAGCAACAGCGGCTTTGTGGGCGGCCTTAGCGTGAGCTACTTCAGGAGTGTCTACCACACGTCCATCATGACCGATGGGGGCGGCTCCATGAGCGTAAGCTCCAGAATAGGCTCCAACATAGTTGGAAGGAGCATATCCATGATTATACTGTCCATTGTCCTGACTCTCAGCCAGACCCTCTCCCCTCCATTGTCCGTCATCATGGCCGCTGTTGTACTTAGCGGAGACCACAGCTACTACGCAAAGAAATGTGAAAATCTGAAAGAAGAAAAAATTATTATATTCATTGAATCCATTGAAATCAAACACCAAACACAGAATTTTCTTGATATAAATTTGAGATATCTTACCAAAGAGTTCATTGTGGATTTGTGTCAGCCTTTTCTGAGAGGAAAACTGCTTTTGAGTTAAACCGAAACAATGCCTAGGTTTTATACTGGAGAAGGTGGTCGTGCGTACAATGGATTGTGGGAGGGACAAATTGACATGATGTCGGCTGTTCAACTCTCTTATCAAATTCGTTCTTGAAATAGTAGACATTGTAATGATTGGTTCAGTGCACATCTTAACTACGATAAGTTCACCGATTTTTGCATTATTTTCAAATGTGCCGCGGTTGAAATTGTTTAAACCGTGTGAATGCATGATCAGCTTAAACTATTGACTAATATACAATGTTATTATGACGTGTTGCGCTACCTGCATCTTTAGCCAACGTTTCAGATAGCATTACACTGTCCATTATCAGAGCAGATGTGAGGTAGTTGATGGACACTGTTATGCTGTCTGAAACGTTGGCTAAAGAAGGAGGTGCGACAACATGGTATAAGAACCCAAAAATTACTTTGTGCCTATCCATTCCTCAAAGAAATTTAATTAATGAAGAGAAAATTACAAAAAGCGCAGAATTGTAGTAGGTACCTGATTTATTAAAAATATTCTCAAATCCAAAAAATATTCCCAAAACCATCGTACAAAACTGGTTCACATCTTACTTTTTTGTTACACAACCAAAAATACTTAAAAAAAAACATTTTAAAAAACATAACAAAAACGAAAATCATATAATAGCTCATATAATGTTTAATTTGTGCATCACAAATCAAATTAAATTAAATTTACTTAATTTTGCAACCTCCGGATTGCTAGTCGTGAGCCTTGCTAATCGGCCACTGAGGCCGTCAGATAATACTTTTGAAAATCGCTAATTTGTGAATTCTTTCATTTACAAATTCTTAATTTGGGAAGCAATTATGTTTACCACCGCCCCGGACCATTTATTCGATAACTAGCACCTCTGCCGTAGGTCACCCCAAGTGGTTTGCTCCGTTTAATAACTTCCGTAGTCCAGTGGGTAAGACTCTTGACTCACAATCCGGAGGTCGCGGGTTCGAACCCGGCATGCGCAAATAAATTTTATTTGATTAATTTGTGTTATTTCACAATTAATTCATTTAAAATAATATAAAGTATATTTGCGGCATGTTCCAGAGTGGAAGATACTATCAGTATCGCCCTGGTGAAAGACCACCATTCAGAATTGAAACGTTGCTTGAAAATGGCTTTAGCCGTGTTTGGTGACCAGATCTGAATAGCCAGGTACTTCCCAACCTTCCTCTTCCCCACCTTTTTCCCCTCCCCACTACCTTCAGCCTCACAACATACCCCAATTGGGGATGCCATAGTCTCACTGGCTCCAGACGGGAGCAGTTGAGATTCTTGTGCGGTATTCACTGTAAAAAAAAAAAAAAAAAGCAGGGGGCCCGGATTCATGGGATGAGGTTTGTCTACGTCTTGGCGGCAAATCCGTTTGCCCACCCTACAGCATGGCTGGCTGGATGTCTCTCTCAGGAGAGACTGATTGAGGGAGACCTAACCTAGACCTCTCTCTCTCTCTCGACCTATCCCCTTGAATGGGAGGAATGGGTTCATACGTCCGCCAGTCCTGGACACATTGACATCAGATTCCTACCCACTTCTCATACAATGCCCATGTGGAAACCTGTAAATGGTTCAATTATTGTACTCAATTTTTATATGCTTTGTTATTAATGTAAACTATTGGTCTCCCAAATAAATAAAAATAAAATACCTTTTTCCTTACCAGAACTTCCTTTCCATCTTTCCCTGAAAAGACTCCGCGCACAGCATCCCCAAATATGACATCAGCCCTGCGGAATATTTTTTTTCCTCAGGGCCTCCAGTGTGGAACTAATGTAAAAAAAATCTTCACGTGAAACTTGGTACTTACGCTTTTCATAAGGCACAACCAAAAAACAATAAAAATTCTTTAAAAAAAAACAAACTAAAAACACACAAACTTTTTCAGGGTGTAACGTAACCAGTGAATGTTTTTCTTTCTTTAAAAAAAATAATTCCACACCCAAACAATCAAAACAAAACCATTCCTTTAGTCGGTACCTTCAACATTCCGACTTATGATAAGACAATGAATTCCAAGGCCACGTGAGAGCGCCAAATCGGCCGTAAAAAACATTAAGAAATGGATTTTTTATTGGGGAATCTTGAAATACCAATGTCCGGTCAGCCGGAACACTTGTATAAATATAGGCACGAAACATTCACCAATGCCCGTAATGGTACCTACTGGCGCAACCAGATAACAATAATCGTTCTAGAAGGAAAGTTCGAGCTGAAGAAACTATATTTGTGCTGGGCCTACCGGGCCTGTTGATATTCGGCCTTGGATATCACGGTTCACGGAAAGAGTCAGAAAAAATGAAGTATTTTTTTTATATATATATTTTTTTGGTTTTTATTTTGTTTCGACAAGTTTTTAAAAGTTGAAATGCCAGAAGAAACCCAGTTGTTGATGAGCTTGCTCAGAAGTTACTGTAGATGTTATTGTTGAAACTGCATCTTGGGGACTTCAAACATGGATGCAGTGGGATGGTGCAGGTATAGTTCTTAGTCTATTTGGATCTTGCACGCATCTTCCTGCGTTTACGCTTCAACCTCCGCATACGCTTCTTACGCCACTTAGCCCTCATATTCTTCTAGCTCCAAGTTGTTAGCTTGAAGTCAAAAGAAACCTGCAGTCGAGCTGATGGCGAGAATATTGATAAGTATTGATAAGTATTGATACATTATAATTATTTTTTAGAGATCCTTGGGGAACTCCATATGTTTCGGGGATAAAACTAGAGCCCTTGTACAGTTGTAGCTCGTATGGGATGGTCTAGAGAAGGTGCTGGAGAAGATGAAGGAAGTCATCGTACTTGGCCTTGGATATTACGGTTCACGGAAAGAGACAGAAAAAATGAAGTATTTATAATACTTCTATTTTTGAGACTGACAATTTATGGTGGAATTCCATTATAATATATTATAATAAAACGAATATAAAACTTTATTCCACTTAATTTTATTTGACCGTAACCGGTTTCAACTCGTTAGATGTAGTTAGGTATAAACAAAATCCCATACTTCATAAATATATTAACGATTTGACAATAAAATTAGGTCATTGGTAACACATATACGGTTTTTCCCTAATTAACTTTGAAGTGAGCTACAAACCCAAGGTAATTAGCTTACTGGAATTACCAAAATATTTAGAAATTCGGCAGTCTAAAACGACTTTGCAACAAATATAATTAATATAATTGATTTAAATCCTTGTAGACCACCCCTCTCCCCCTCCCCCATATGTTGTGTATAAAAACCGTAGACTAAGAATTATTTGTATCAGTCTGAAGATGGCTCTAACGAGCTGAAATCGGATACGGTCAAATAAAATTAAGTGGAATAAAGTTTTATATTCGTTTTATTATAATGAAGTATTTATGCATTATATATTTTTGACACTCTGAATAAGAAAACGTTAAAAGAGATCCTTGGGGAACTCCTGAGGTTATGTTACGGGGATGAAACTAGAGTCCTTGTACAGTAACAGCTTGCCTAGAATTGTCGAGAGGAGATGCAAAAACTAATCAACTAGCATCATCTCTCGACAATTTTAGGCAAGCTATAACTGTACAAGGACTCTAGTTTCATCCCCGTAACATAACCTCAAGAGTTCCCCAAGGATCTCACCTTACGTTTTCTTGTTCAGACCATCAAAACATAATTATAAATATATCAATACTTATTTTTTTCTGTTTCAACGAGTGAGATCACCGAGTCTATTCATTATTTCGACTTTCTCTGAAAGTTGAGTGATGGATGGGATTTTATCTAAGCTTTTGGAATGTGTAGACTACATCGACTTAATATCCATTATTCATAGCAACAAGGATTAAGTCAACAAATCCACAAGAATTAGTTTCTGTTACTTTTTTTGGCACTAATTCGAATTAATTTGAAATTATGTGTGGCCGTATACAAAGAGAAACCATATGAAAATCTATTTTTTCAAAAAGTTTTGCCATTACATGTACTATAGAGATCGGTCTTTAATTTGCAATATTATATGCTTTTCTGCTTTTTTAATATCGGCACAGCATATGAAATTTTACAAAATATTAGTAAGTCAAATATTCAAAACAATGAAGTCTTAAATATTTGATTTAGCGGATAACATGAAACACTGGCGCAATTCTTAAAAAAAAAAAACATCTAAATGAGTATACCACCAGGCCCACTATCTTTGATAGAATATAATTATTTAAGAAATTTACGAACTAATTCATTGTCCATATATATACCTATATTCAGTTTCTATGACAGGTGCACGGAGCGGTGGATTGGAAATCATTTTTAAATAAGATTCTTGTAGCTTACCTAACCAATACATGATGAGAGCTGAGAAACATGTTAGTAGGCAATTCAGAGCTTTTTTGCTCAGATACAACAAAGTTCCAGTTTTGATAGGTTTTGATTTTAATTTCAGTAGTAACAACAAAATTATTATCTTGTTGTCTATACACTTTATATTGTACTTTTTTTTCTCTTTTTTTCCAATTATACCTACAATATACATTTCAAAAAATAATTTACATAAGTTTTAAGATTTTCACGGCCAAAAGCATTTTCGTTATTTGTTTTTGGGTTGTTATGCCGTGTTGCGCTACCTCCTTCTTTAGCCAACGATGACACATCTACCGGATCTGCCGGATCTGCCCTGATGATGGACACTGCAACGATGTCCGAAACGTTGGCTAAAGAATGAGGTAGCGCAACACGGCATAACACCCCAAAAACAAATAACGAAAATAATTTACATGTTTTCTAAATACAGTAAAATGTTAAAATAAAAATATACATTTCAAAAAATAATTTACATGTTTTCTAAATACAGTAAGATGTTAAAATAAAATACGAGTAATATTGTAATAGTTAGCAATAAGAAAACATATAATAGGTAATGGGAACCCACTAAGGCACTGCCTGTGTGTGGGTAATATAAACAAAAATTCTATATAACATCAATAAGTACAAGAAAAAAATATTTTAAAGTAAATGTTTAAATATTTATGTATCTGTGAAAAAAATGTAGTAAAAACAGTGAAACAAAATTTTTGTGTTCATTTTTTGTTATAGTTTTAAGAAAGTAAATTAAGTTAGTCTTGAAGTTACCGTAGATTTGTATTTGTAAAGTGAAACATGAAGGTTTACAAAGAATTCATAGAAAAGGTGTTTCAACATCCG
The DNA here is from genome assembly GCA_917880885.1 of Limnephilus marmoratus. Classification (NCBI taxonomy): domain Eukaryota; kingdom Metazoa; phylum Arthropoda; class Insecta; order Trichoptera; family Limnephilidae; genus Limnephilus; species Limnephilus marmoratus. Next base: position 4,331,670 of record OU862927.1, on the reverse strand, counting down.
AATCATTCAGCCATAATTTTATTTTTTTATGTAAAGTGATATTTTATTTGTCATTTGAATGTACTTTGGTAGAAGATTAAATAATGTATGAGGACCAAAAATTTGGTATTGGTTTGGGGGGTGTAATACATATTATTAGTCCTTTTGCTAATTCTATTTTCATTTTTTACGAAACGATTATTGTTTTTAAACAAATATTTCATAGTCTGCAATATAAATGATTTACGTATATTGAATATTTTAGTCTCTTTGAATAAAAACTCGCTCGAGAATGTTTTATTGGATGCTCTTTTGAGTGGTTTGTAATGGCTTAATAAAAGCATCAAGCGCACCACCCCATCCTATAATGCCGTAGATTATTAAAGATTGTACCGGGGAAAAGTAGATCATTTTGAATTTGTTACTTTACTTTCTTTTTATGTTTTAGGTTGTTCCCCTTAAACTATCAAAAACAAATATCATCACCAAAGAAAACATATACGTGGACCCCTCGTTGAAACATTTACAGTTTTGTAAAAACTTTGAATTTTTCCCTCAATGGACAAATATTAAAAAAAAAATCAAACTATTCAATCAAACTGCGAATTACACCTTCAAATTCAAGCGATTAGAACTGACATTCCAAATATTGAAAGAGAAACAAAAACACATTTTCGCTTCAGTGATGTTTGCATGTTATTTTTTTGGAAGGATTATTTACTAATCATCAATAATAGAGGTACAAAGATATTGGGTTTGGCAGGTACGTAACAACTGCTTTCGCCGACGTGACTTATTGTAATAAATTATTGATGCTAGGTAACAGTTATAGGTTCTTATATGCATTACTCTTTCTTTGCAAATTTACTGTGTTGGTCATTTTTAATCAAATTAAATTAATTCATTAATTTATTGAATTTCGTGTTCAATATAATCGAATGGCTGTAAAGAACCAAACGCTTGCTTTTGCTCACGGGATTGAAGATTAAACCAAATAACAATATAAAAATCTGTTTCTTGGAAAATTTTCATCATTATTGTGAAAAACTATGAGTTTGTGTATTGGTTGACAAATTTCATCTCTTGTAAAAACTTATGAGTCACCCAAGGATTGCATTGACTGCATTTAATTGTTGATTGGATGATATTACGGAGGCCTCCAAGCTACAAAAATTACAAAACAAGGTTGGTGGATTTGTTATTTTCTCTGGAGTTTCTCTTTGTGCCATTTGTGATATATTTGTTCGCGCAAGTAGAGTTTTTTTTTCATAATCATAATTTCTTAGGTATTAAGCCCAGAGGGTCTGGGGTTATTTACACACCTCAGGCTCGCATATTATAATGCATAATTATAATACAAATAACAATAAGTTGCTAAAGGTGTTGGTTAAAGACAGAATCCTGGGTTCGATTCCCAGCTGCGACCGTTACCTTTATATTTTCTGTACTTGTTCTGCTTCATGTTCTGTTCAGATTTTATGGTATTGTCTACTTCTTCAACGTTTATAACAATAAATTCAAAATAGCCGGCAAGGTAATAATATGAAAAGACATTTTCTTTTTCGAAGTTTATTCGATTGAATGCGTAGAATTTTTAAGAAATAATAATAAAAAACATAAATATATTTCGAGAATCACAATAATTACACAAAGCTTTGATGCAATCAACGCCTCGCTATTTACAGGATATCGAATGTCGAATCAGCGAAACGACATTCTGTTGGATAATGTACAGGAACGAAAGTCGAAGATTTAGAAATTAGTAATGAGCTCCATGACCGGCGGCGGAGATGGCAGCGTAGTGGGCGGCCTTGGCGTGGGCAACCTCGGGGGTGTCTACGACGCGTCCATCATGTCCCAGAGGGGCGGCTCCATGAGCGTAAGCTCCGGAGTAAGCTCCGGCGTAGGCGGAAGCACCGTTGTATCCGTTGTTGTAATGACCGTTGTCCTGGCTTTCGGCCAGACCTTCTCCCTTCCACTGTCCATCTTCACCGTTGTAGGCGGGGGCAGAGTACGCACCGTTGTAGGCACCGTTGTAAGCACCGTTGTAAGCACCGTTGTAAGCTCCATTGTAAGCACCATGTCCAGCTCCGTTGGAGGCGGCAACAGCGGCGAAGTGGGCGGCCTTGGCGTGGGCAACTTCAGGGGTGTCTACGACACGTCCGTCATGACCGATGGGGGCGGCTCCATGAGCGTAAGCTCCGGAATAGGCTCCAGCGTAGTTGGAGACACCGTTGTAGGCACCATATCCATGGTCGTACTGTCCATTGTCCTGGCTCTCGGCCAGACCCTCTCCCTTCCATTGTCCCTCATCATGGCTGATGTAGTTAGCGGAGACCACGGCTCCCACGCACAGGAAAGTGAAGATCTGGAAGCAATTACATATTTTTTTCAGAAAAACTATCAACCATCGTATTCACCAAACTTTGTCACTCGATCATAAGCTAAATTGAATATTGTCAAATATAATGCTAACAGACTTTTAGAAGACAACGCGTGAATTATTAAATATCACTAAAGCAACATATTGTGTCCTACATATTGTTAATTATTCAATGCATAAGTCATAGAGCACCACAAGACTTACAGCAACTGAATCTAACCTTGAGATAACCATTATGTTTGTAACCTCCAATATAAAAGTAGAAACACCTTTAGACGAAGCGTTCACCAGGTACCAGACAAGGAATGCACGAGTTTCAAGATAACCGAACCCAAGAAGTGATTGCATAGTTAATCATTTGTGGTTTGATACAAATATTATTTATGATATTAAGTTACTTACCAGGGCGTTCATGTTGATTGGTGAGTGAGCCTTTTCTGAGAGGAAAACTGCTTGTGCCATGAAGGGAGAGAACGCAAGGCTTTATACCAGCCAAAGCTTCCTGCATTGTGGAAGGGGAAGTGAAAAAATAGTAAAGAATCCAGTTGTCCAACGTAACTAATAATCAAATTCGTACTTGAAGTATTTCAGTAGGCTTTTTATAAGCACGTTTTTATGAAACATGACAACCTACTAATTCGCATATTATCTATTGTTCAGAAGTATATATATCACTACATTACGTCATCGTGTGGTCAAAAATGAAACATGATTTAATAAAAACAGGAGATTGGTTTACATACTGCCGGTCATAGAATGCAGATTTTTTTACTGTAATTTATGCAAATTTGATTGACACGTTTGGAGCCATTAATTTTTTTTCTTTCACGGCAAAAATTCTTTAAAACCGCAGACCAAAGAATGAATAGATCTGAACTGGATCAAATTTTATTTTCCACTTATTCACTGAATTAAAATGATTTAGTATATTTTTCGATAATGAATGGCATGTAACTTGTTGTTTTGATTTTTGGCTTGAACCTATTGATGAAATTTTCTGAAATAAGATGTTTTCTTGGAGATACTTAGAAGTGGTGAAAGTGATTTTGGATTAATTGTATAACTATTGTGTTTTTTAAACACTGTTTATAATTTCATTTTTCATTAAAAAAATAGTATCCATGAACATTTCCACACCATGTGCTACAGAGATTATAAAAAAGAACACATAAAGGTACAGTAATATTTGAAAGATAGGTCCCTAATATTTGGGCAAACTATTGACACTTTATTTGTTAATCCAATGGAGCCTGTTATGCCTCAATACAAAGGACTATCCTAACAAAATCGTGGTTTCAACAATTTTCCCATTTTTCCAAAAAAGAAATTTCCTCACTTATTCGAATGAGAATTGAATATTTCCTTATCACCTTTTTAAAATTCACACCTACATTCTTTGGGAACCTTAGGTTACATATTTGTTGGTTGTCCTTCCCTCAATAAATATCCTATCTTTTATCAAGCTTTGTCTAAAATAACCTCCTCTTATCTCGACATCTCATCTCTTCTAAGTCTGAATACGACTCCAATCTTCCATATAATTTTGAAATTTTACATAAAATTTCGAGAGATGCGAAGGCTGATAGTGATATTAAAAGAAGCGTAGATGCATGTATCTCTAATTGAGAAATGAAGATACCAGGATTCACCCTTTGTAAGGGGTATCTCTTTTACCATTGCCGCTTTGTAAAGGGTATATCTTTTACCATTGGCTCTCTGTAAATGGTATCTCTTTTTCCATTGGCGCCCTGTAAAGGGTAATCTTTTACCATTGGCGCTTTGTAAAGGGTATCTATTTTACCATTGGCGCTTTGTAAAGGGTATCTCTTTTACCATTGGCCCAACAAAAAACTATCCAAAGAAGCAAAGTTAGCAGCCCACAATGGAGTGCTGGTACCTACCCTAGTGTATGGCAGTGAAGCAAGGAACTGGCAGAGGAAGGATGAAAGTATACTGAATACTGTATAAATGGTATCCCTGAGGCCCACGTGTGGTAAAACCATGTTTCATAAACGTGGAGATCCATAAAGAATGTAAGGCTGATGAAGTGTAATAGGTAAGATTAAGAAAGGGACGCTTAGATGGTTTGGACATGTAAAGCGAACGAACACAAAAATGAGTGTAAGGTAAAATGATGAAAACGTGAAAGGTAGAAGATATATCACGATCAAGTGAATCAGATATGTGATTCGGGCTATTCCAAGAGTCCGGATAATGGAAGGCTGTGTTTGAGACGATGTATGAATGTGAATAAAACAAGGAGTGTGTACCAAGTTCGAGTTGTTCGGTGGCCCGTCCTCTCATCCCCTGCGGAGAAACGGCGTGATGCTTTGTTAATAAAACTAACATATAAATTCTCCGTCCCACTATCTATAATTAGAATTCTAAAACATCTTTGAAGGGTGAAAACATAAAAAAAACTGCATAACACGCTCCAATTTAGAATTCGAAAGACTAGCTACAGACGGTTGGGGGTAGTTGGAACTCTTGTGAGGTATTCGCGTAAAAGAATTAATGATATATACAAATCCACCCCACCAGATGGAATTACCCCTAGAAAATAAACATAGGCCATCGGGCAGCTTCTTTCAGAAGGGGAATTACGGGACTATATTTTGTGCACAACATTTAGGAAACACTTCAACGCAGAGCTAACAACTTCAACGCTATTCCACGTACGTTGTTAAGTGTGAAGAATTCTAACGGAAAGGACCAGCAATGCTAGATATTTGGACAGATAGACAGACACATTCTCCAAAAGTTAAGGACTAAAAAAAACACATCGATAATATTCAAATAATGTATGGTGAATGATAACAAAAAATATGTAACGAATTCTGCCCAGTCATCCTTGTCAATGCTAAATTTAAGCCAAACTAAACATGCAGCTCGCAAGTGCAACAAATACATGGCCATCATGAGTTCGTTGAAGCTTCAAGGTTGAGGAAACATTGAATTGAAATAAGTGACTATGACAGAAACCTTTCTACGGACAGATTGTTTCACAAAATTTGAATAACTCGTCAACTTTCAAAGTAGTACTTCAAGTTCTGTGAAATTCCGATTCAAGTTCATTTACTGTCCAGTGAAAAAACTGGTCCATGATGAAATAACAGAAAATGAATAGAACTTTCACATAATTCGAAAATTTACTTTGAAATTTGATGAACTGTTCAAATTTCAAATTCAATTTTCAAGTTCTGTTTTTATATCATTATGGACCAGTTGCTTCACAGAACTTGAAAATCAACTTTGAAAGATTGTTCAAATTCTGTGAAATAACCCTCTTTAGTCTTTCTCCCAATTCTCCCAAAGCAAGGTTTCCCTATATTTACATTTGTTTATTTGAAAAAACCTATTTAAATTTACAATCGCGGATGACAAATAAATATCAAAAATTATTATAAGATTCTGGACAAAGTCATTGATGCCTATGAAAAATAAGGTTAAATATGAAATGGAAGTAGATCGGAGATTGGATAGTAACGTAAACCTACGTTTCAGATTAATTTACGGGTGTGAAAGGTCATTTAAAAGGCCTGTATCAATTCTGGTTCGAAAGCTTTGGTCCATTATAACTGCCATTCAAAATATGTTGTACTTTATTCTATCCGAGTCCAAAAAGATTGTGAACTCTCATCCCAATGGAATGTGAACGATTAATAATAAGAAACCAATCCAAATGTGGATAATATTCTAATAATGACATTTTAAAAAAATGCGTGAAATACAGGATATTTTAGGTGCCAACTGAAGTAGTAACCTGATCAACCGCTTCCGGTATGCCTTTTTTTCTTCGTGGTTTCTTTATCAAATTACATTGGTCGCTAATCAAAAGCTTCCCCTCTTCGTTAACTTGAAACAAATTGATTCCTAACAGCAGCAGTCTTGTCTCCAACAAAATAGATTAAACAAAAATTAATCATACAGTAATGAAAGAGTATTTGGGTTTTCTTTATGGGACAATGGTAAAAGAGAGTGTTTAATTATTTGATATAATTTATTCGTTGGTATGGCAACGTCGTGCAGTAAATTAATACAGAGTACTATATATAAGATGATGATGGAAAAACATATAATTCATGTCACTGTATCAATAAATACCGGCACAACTATCGAAACTATAACTATTTTTAACAGGGGGTCGTCAGAGTAAGGGAAAATTAGTAATGGGAAGCGCGAGATACGGCGGCGTAGTGGGCGGCCTTGGCGTGAGCTACCTCGGGGGTGTCTACTACACGTCCATCATGTCCCAGGGGAGCGGCTCCATGGGCGTAAGCTCCGGAGTAAGCTCCGGCGTAGGCGGAGGCACCGTTGTACCCGTTGTTGTAGTTACCGTTATCCTGGCTTTCGGCAAGACCTTCTCCCTTCCACTGTCCATCTTCACCATTGTAAGTGGGGGCGGAGTAAGCACCATTGTAGGCACCGTTGTAAGCACCGTTGTAAGCTCCGTTGTAAGCTCCGTTGGAAGCGGCGGCAATAGCGGCATTGTGGGCGGCCTTAGCGTGAGCTACCTCGGGGGTGTCTACGACACGTCCGTCAATTCCGATAGGGGCAGCTCCATGAGCGTAAGCTCCGGAGTAGGCTCCGGCGTAGGCGGAAGCACCGTTGTATCCGTTGTTGTAGTGACCGTTATCCTGGCTTTCGGCCAGACCTTCTCCTTTCCATTGTCCGTCTTCACCGTTGTAAGCAGGAGCGGAGTAAGCACCATTGTAAGCTCCATTGTAGGCACCGTTGTAAGCACCGTTGGAAGCACCGTTGTAAGCTCCGTTGGAAGCGGCGGCAACAGCGGCATTGTGAGCGGCCTTAGCGTGAGCTACCTCAGGGGTGTCTACGACACGTCCGTCATGACCGATGGGGGCGGCTCCATGAGCGTAAGCTCCGGAGTAGGCTCCAGCGTAGTTGGAGGCACCGTTGTAGGCACCATATCCAAGGTTGTACTGTCCATTGTCCTGGCTCTCGGCCAGACCCTCTCCCTTCCATTGTCCCTCATTATTGCTGATGTAGTTAGCGGAGACCACGGCTCCCACGCACAGGAAAGTGAAGATCTAAAAATTCATAACATACAATTAGATAAAGAACTGTATTTTAACTAACATATAAATTTATCCAATTCGCAAAGAAACCTATAACTTACCAGGGCGTTCATGTTGACTGTTGTGTGAGCCTTTTCTGAGAGGAAAACTGCTTGTGCTGAATGGGGAGAGAACGCAAGGCTTTATACTAGCAGAAACTTCCTCAGTGGAGAGAGAGGGTAAATAATGCATGTGGTTGAACTCGTTACATTATCATTACATTACTTGTCACTTCCCGATACAATTCGATTATTTCTAATGCGGATTTAATTCGGAACTACTACTACTACTGTATTTAACTTTTCATGTAGGTTTGCTTCATGGATCTGCATTTTTTTATCGAAATGAGATTATTTTATCCAAAATAATCTTTGGTCCTAATTTAACACTTTAATGGAAAAATCTGATGAAATTAACATTTATTGTTTTCCAGTTCAGTGTGTAGAATTTTTTTCACATTATTTTTTTTAAATTTCAAGTTCAGAAAAAATGTTCTTTTAAACATGTAGGTTTAATTTGGGAGGCGGGTATGGGTACCACCGCTCCTGGAACCATTTATTGAATAACCAACACCTCTGCCGTTGGTCACCCCAAATGTTTCGCTATGTTTGGTGATTTAGCAGGGGTGCCCGGGTTTGTGGGGTGAGGTTTGTCCAGGTCTTGGTAGTCTATGCGTCTGCCCACCTGCCGTTTGGAGAGCAAGATCGAGTGGGACTGGTTGTAGGAGATCTTTTATCCTCCAGCCGGAATCTCTGGACCCATCGCTTTGCACCGTGGTTGGGGGGATGGATTCATACGTCTGTTACACACTGAACCCAGATTCCTACCCACTCCTAATTCCTTCCCAGAACTTCCTATTCTTCCTTTCGTTAAAAAACCCTCAACACAGCCCCAAAATACCTGAAAAATACCCTCGACCCGGTGCAGAAAAGGGCGGTCCATCTGATAGATTCTCATAATTTAACAAATGGATTGCAATCTTTACAGCACAGGCGTCGGGTGGAAATGCTATCCTTGTTTTACCAGTATTTCAATGGAAGATGCTCCGAGGAACTAGTGTTATTGATCCCTTCGGCACCGATGCCTAGTCGGGAAACACGCCAAATGCGTGCCCAACATTTGTGCATGGTTGACATTTGTCATATGAGAACGGGTCGTTTCTTCGACTCGTTTTTGTGTTCCACAGCTCGGCTGTGAAACGATTTGGGCCTTTGTGTTTCCTCCTTCCTACAACGTAGGACTCTTCAAGGCCAATGTTCATTCCTTCCTGTCCTCAATAAGACCCTCCACAAAGCATCTTAGATGACCTTTGTCCCTAGGAAAATTATTTTCCTCAGAGCCTCCTGTGTGGAGTTAATGTAAAAAAAAATAGTAACCGAAAACGATAAAAAAAAAAATTCCCGTGTCTAATTGTCTGTGAGATACATGGACAGTATGGATAGTACCGTTTTTGTTTCTAATCAAGAAATAAACAAAAACGTATCAAGGTTATGAATTACTTGGCTTTCGCCATTTGAATTTGCCTCAATTATTACGCCCACTAGAATTATTAAAATACTTTATGAATTAATTAATTTCTTTTAGCAATGATCTTGAACCGATATGCCTGGTAACCATGCGTACAAGTTGTGCCAATGTATATTATTTTTTTGTGTACAAGTACAAGTTGTGCCAATATATATTATTTTTTTCCCATTTTAGTTTACCACATGAAAAAAATGCTGTCCTATTCTTGAATACATAACAAATTCTGTCGGTTTTGAAATGAGGATATGTTTAGTTCCTATCGGGATGTTATTTATCCATTTCCTACCTCTCGCTAACCAGTAACCATCACCTTGCTGAAAAAGTATTTAAAATTTGGAATAATAGTCAAAGACGTTACATACTTTAGACGCGGGGTAGAAATCTCAAAATGGGAAGCCAACAACAAGACAATTGTAGAGTACCCGATTTCTAGTACTTTAGTACTAAACTGCCAGGCATCGAGTAAGGTCGTGTCTTACTAGTAAGTAAATTGCATTAAAAAGCGCCAAAATTCCCTCCTGTGTGATGAGAAAATGTTTCCATTACACGGTAAACAGTCGTAAAAGCGAAGGAATAACATTTCATTTGTAAATACATGCAAATTACTTATTATTATCGATTTTAAAAATAATACAATTGCTTTCCGCCCAAAGATTTTATGCGTCATTAGAGAAACTAGCCTACTAAAGTACAGGTCTGGATGCGCAACAGCCAAATTACAAAGTCGATGCCATGCCGTCGCTAAGTAAAATTAACTTTTTATAATAATAATCTAATGATTCTTTATTTACTTGCCTGCGGTAAAACAACATACAAATCAGCAGAAATAACAAATACAATATCAATCAACGCCATTTGCAGACTATCGTTGTTCATTATAGCTATTTGACACCTCAAAATTCGACTGGTGCCCAAGCCTACTACTTTAGTCGGCTTTGAGACAGTATTTGACGGAACTTTTGAATTTTGAATACGAAAATGCCGCCCGCGTTCTATCTTTTGTTTCGTTCATATGCACATATTCTTTTAAGTGTCTATCTTTATCATACATGAATAACTTTTGAATTAAGACATTATTGAAAATCGCTGAAAACAAAAGAGTTTTGATTAATTGCCACATTATATCTTGAGTTTGTGAGACTATGGCAAGTCTATTTATATAACGTCATAGATAATAGTAGGAAAAATAGTGAAAATTCGAGTGCATTTGTCTCGGAAAAAGTAAAAGATTTGGAAGTTGTTAGTATTTTTCATTAATTGAAAAAATAAAACGAAGAAATTTCACCGTTTCGGATGTATATTATATCGGTGTACTCATTCTCTTTGTTGTGGAGATAATAGCCTCTAGGTATTTATTTATTTATTTACGGACAAATAGTCAATACATAATATAACAATAACACGAAAAAAAAAGAGATGACAATGAAAAGAGAGTACATATAGATGAAGAGCATTGACAAAATATATATAATATAAAAGTACATATAGAAGATAACTACAAGTAGCTTGAAGATGGATTTAAAATGTTTTAAAAAATCACATTGCGTATCGACTGCCGAAAGTCATTTAATTTTTTTTTTTTTTTTTTCATTTACGGACAAATAGTCCAATTAACAAAATAACAATAACACAAATAGAAAAAAAAAGAGATACAATGAAAGGAGATTACATACAGATGAAGAGCATTGACAAAATACATATAATATAAAAGTACATAGAGAAGATAACTACAAGTAGCTTGTAGATGGATTTAAAAAGACTTTAAAAAACCACATTGCGTAACGACTGCCGAAAGTCATTTAGGCTTACACCAAAAAATTCAATGCTGACAAGTCTCGACATTCTGGATAAAGGAGAATGATATCCATAATTAGTAGAATGTTGATTGAGGAACAGCAATTCATTATTTCGGAGTCTACGGGAAGGAATGTTGAACTGGATGAGTTGTAACAAAGCAGGTGTGTCAGTAATACTGTTGATAATTTTGAAAATGCATATTAGATCAGAGTTCTTTCTACGTTTTTCTAAAGAGGAAATGTTTAAAGTTTGTTCAATTTCATCATACGAGTATTCTCTTCTTTCAAGTCCTAACCTCCAAGCAATTCCTCGTAGGAAGCGATGTTGTACAGATTCGATGTAACAAATGTGGACAGCATAAAAAGGAGACCAAATTTATTTATTATTTATTTATTTATTTATTTTTCATGTTCTCCGTAAAACGATTATTCACCAATACATTATGGAGAAGATTACAAATTAGACAAAAAGTATAGCGAAACACATAAAATGGTCAGTTTCACTACTTTGTGACATACGTCAAAAGATAATTGTTAAACTGCCTGTAGGTTACGTTAAAAATGTCAATGTTCAATGCAGACTCGTTGAGCAGTTCAGTCGCTCTGTTGACTGGCGCGTTCTGATAGGCAGAAGTCCTCGCTTTTGGAGCATAAAAAAGGGTATGGGACCTTCCACGAGCATACTTGTCTGGGACATATAAGTTAATTTATTTCAAAATAGGTGGATTATGTATAGTTCCAGAGATTATCTTAAAAAAATGTTTTCCTAAAAATATTTTTCGGCGGGCTTCTAATGTATTAAGATCGAGCATTCCTGCTAAGAATAAGGATGGATACAGGAAAGGGTAGTACATATATTCCCTCATATATAGGTAACGCATGAATCTCTTTTGTACTTTTTCTATTTCGAGAATATGGTTTTGCTCAGAAGGGGCCCAAATAATGGAGCTATATTCCAAGATACTGCGAACAAGTGCTTCATACGTTCTTCGGATTGCGATTCCGTTGGTAAATGATCTTGAATTACGAAGAACAAATCCAAGCATTTTGTTGGCACGGGAGACAATATCAGATATATGGGATTTGAAAGAGAGATTTGCTTCAAAAATTACGCCAAGGTCTCGAATCTCATTTTTACGTGTTAATTTATGTTTATTAATATGGTAGGGGAACAGGAATGTATCTTTGGATCTTGTAAATGTAACGACACTGCATTTCTAAAGCTGAAGGGTAAGTTGTTCAGTTCCGACCATTTGACAAGAGAATTAAGATCGTTCTGCAGAAGAATGGAATCGATTTAACTTTTTATTGCTTTGAAAAGTTTTATATCGTCAGCAAAAAGGAGATATTTTGACTGGTTTATGGTATTGCCAATGTCATTGATGAATAAGGGAAAGAGAAGGGGTCCTAGATTCGATCCCTGGGGAATCCCGGAGTTAGTTTTGTATTTGTGAGAGAGATGGTGTCCGTAACTGACATACTGACGACAATTGCGTAAGTAGCTAGCCACAAAAGCGAGGAAATTCTGAGAGAATCCGATGTCACTTACTTTTTTTAATAAAATATCATGGTCGACTTTATCAAATGCTTTCTCGAAGTCTGTATAAATCACATCAACATGTACAAAATTTTCGAAATGACACTAGCATATTCAAGGTGAGGGCGGACCAGCGAACAGTAAAGAGTTTTAAGTGTATTTATATGTTTAAAGTCAGAGGTAATTCTATGAATGAAGCCGAGTAGTTAAAGTGATTTGTTTACGATGTTATTAATGTGATCTCGGAAAGAAAATTTACAATCCAGAGTGACCCCAAGGTCCTTGATAGATGTGACAGTAGAGAGACAAACATTATTTAGTTTATAATCAAACTGAACAGGTTTTTTTGGTTCTATAAAAGGACAAAATTTTGCATTTATCAACATTAAGCTCCATGCAGTTAATTTTTCACCAATCATTAAATGAATCAATATCAAGTTGAAAAAGTAAACAATCAAGATGGGATTTAATTATCTTAAGAATCTTATTGTCATCGGCAAAAAGCCAAAAACGTGTGTGAGAAAAAAAAAAAAAAAACGTTTAAGTTGAACGTCCATTTGTCCGCGCCGCACAGTGGGCGGAATGAAGAAAAAACGCGAATTAAGTGGTTTTTGCAAAAGTTAATTTTTTAAATGTGTATATTTTTTTTAGTGTAGTTAAATAGTTTCTGCATTTTATGTGATTATTTAAATATGTCAATAGCGCTTGACGGAAGTTTGGCAAGGCCGCAAAGTGTGTCGTAAATTGGATATTCGGCATCGCTTTTTTCAGTTCGCTCCAACGCGTGAGCAGATACGGTTGTGTGTTAAGTGACGTTTGAATATATTTACAAAATTTTGTTATGGCTGACGTTCTTCAAGGTATTCTTTATTTAATTAACTAAACTATTCATCAATATCACATGTGTGTGATATTTGAACTAACATCTAATGTTTTACTATTTTTGTATTTTTTTGCTATTAAAATGTCTATTTTAATTAGCATTTAGTAACGAAATATCGTTTGTACCCATTTATGAATATATACGTATTGTAGACTGAAGTCTCACCTTTTACGTGATATGTAAATGGTGATCATCTTTTGTCCTCTCTTGAACACTTTTGTCATTTTCAGGAAGGTCTGTGTCCATTCTCCGGAGAGAATTATTCGAGGCATTAAAAGAACGGGGCATATTAAATGCCACTTCTGTGAAATCAAAGGAGTTTTTAATTGATTGCATAAAACAAAAATATCACATAGAGCCAGGTTCAAACATTTTGAACCCTAAATTTTACAAAACCGTAACGAATTTTTCAATACAATTAATGAAGAAATGGAGAAAAAGCCGCAGTTATATTGTGAAATTTGAACAAAATAATTTAAAGTGGTTGCAAGAAAAGGTAGTTTTATCCAAATCTTTGGGTAGACCAACAAAATTATTTCAAGAAAGTTGTAAAAGATCAAGGCAGAAAAAAGTGCATGATCTGTTAGAGTCTCGCACTCTTGATGAACTTCAGTTAGCAGCAGAAATGAGTTTTCGAAGCGCAGGAAAAAGTGATGCTGCAAAACTCGTAAAACAAATAACATTTTCACCTCGCCGAGCATCAAGAATACGTGAAGCTTTCGCATTGAAATGTAAAAACATCCTTAACCCATACTCACCAGAAGAGGCTTTAGCGCTTATTGTGAGCTTAAAGTTAACGAAAGAACAATACAACGGTTTAAGAAAGGAAGCAAAAATCAGGTGTCTGAAAACGTTATATCCGTCTTACGATTTAGTAAAAGTAATCAAACAAAAGTGTTTCCCTAAGAAAGAAGAAATTACAGTGACCGATAATTTGGTTGAAGTAAAACTCCAAGCACTTGTCGATCATACGGTCAGTAGATTGTCAGAGGTTCAAAAAAAGGTTTTAGAATTGGTGCAATCGACGGAACATTTGTCACCTTTGCAAATGATGTACAAATGGGGCTGTGATGGTTGTGGTAGTCACAGTCGCTACACGCAAAGGTATAGTGATGGAGAATATTATGATGATTCAAATCTCCTTACAACATCGTTGGTGCCACTTCAGCTTTACAGGGAAGGAAACAGCTCTACAAGAAGCAAGACTATTATATGGCAAAACCCACGGCCTTCATCTACTAGATACTGTAGACCAATTAGATTACAGTTTAAAAAAGAAACTCCCGAGATAACAAGAAATGAATTTGCGTACATAGAGAGACAAATTTCAGAGATAGTACCAACCAAAATTAATTTGGGAAATCATGAAATTGAAATTGAACATGTGTTTTTTAAAACAATGGTCGACGGTAAGGTGTGCAACTCACTGACAAACAATAACTGGACACAAATGTGCTATATATGTAAAGCTAAGCCCAAAGACATGAATGATCTCAGTAGAGTTGTAAATCGAGAGTGCGAGGTTAGCACGTTTTCATTTGGCCTATCAACGTTGCATGCATATATTAGATTTTTTGAATGTCTATTGCACATTTCATATCGTCTCGAAATAAAATCATGGCAAGTTCGTGGACAAGAAAATAAACTAAAAGTTGGATCAAGAAAGACGAATATTATTAACGAGTTCCGAGAAAAAACTGGCTTACTAGTAGATATGCCAAAGCAGGGCTTCGGTAGTACCAATAATGGCAACACTGCCCGTCGATTTTTTGACAATCACATTCTGTCTTCGGAAATAACAGGCATTGATGCGAATTTAATATGGCGATTTTCAGTCATTTTAAAAGTAATGTCCAGTGGATATGACATTGAAGAAAATAGTTTCGAACAATATGCTTTAGACACTGCCAGACTTTATGTACGTCTATATGATTGGTACCCCATGCCTACAAGCGTTCATAAAATTCTAATACATGGTGCCTCAGTAATGAAATTCTTTTTACTTCCAATAGGACAACTTAGTGAAGATGTACAAGAATCGAGGCATAAAGAGATAAGATACTACCGAGAACACCATAGCCGAAAAGTTTCCAGAACACGCACGAATCAAGATATATTAAATAATTTGTTAATTTCATCAGACCCCGTAATTTCTTCTATTCGACCACTTCCTAAAAAAAATGTTCTGTGTTACCTAAGAAAGTTTTAAGTTTACTAAGAATTCCGTCCAATGATTCTGGAAATTTGAGTGATGAATTAGACTCCGATGACAACGGAGACACCTTTAGCACTTAGGTTTTTTTTTTACCATTTTTCTATTAAAATATGTGTATAACTAATTATTGCCCGTCTTTTTGCGTTCATGGTTGTGAATTATAATATGTAAAATTAAAAATTAATATGTTTTATTTTCCTTAATATATTTGTTTATCTTCAAAATGTATTATTTTGTTGTTGTAAATTACTACGCAAGAGTAAATTAATAATGTCTACTTCAAAATGGTTATAATTTATTTATAAGATAAAAAAAAAAAAATTGCACTAATATTTAGTCGGCAAACAATTAATTCGTGTTTTTTCTTCATTCCGCCCACTGTGCGCCGGCCGCAACGCACGCACGGCACGCAACGGATTTTTCTAAATAAAGATATATAAAAATCCGTTGCGTGCCGTGCGTGTGTTTCGGCCGGTGCGGACAGATGGACGTTCACCTTTAGACTTACACCAAAAAATGCAATGCTTTGATTAGCGTTGACAAGTCTCGACACTCGACATTCTAGATAAAAGATAATGATATCCATAATTAGTAGAATGCTGATTGAGGAACAGCAATCATTCATTATTTTGGTGTCTAAGGGAAGGGATGTTTAACTAGATGAGTAGTAACAAAGCAAATGTGTCAGAAATACTGCTGATAATTTTGAATAGTATTGCGGTGGAACTAAATAACTAAATTTTGGTGTGCTCTTTCGCAGTAATTGATCTGAACACCTTATTTTTCCTACACATACTTCCAGTATACATCATTTCGTTTTTAATATTTACAGTTCATTAGAGTGCTTGGTGTAACTCTAAGTGACCAGCTCAGGTACGGGGGCTCCATCAAAACCAGAGTTAAGTTATCCTCTCAGAGACTGGGCGTACTGTACAGGGCCAGCAGATATTTTAATAGTACACAACTGCTAACCCTGTACAAATCGCAAGTGCGCCCCATGGTTGAATTTGGCAGCCACCTCTGGTCTGAAGCTCCAAAATACCTAATAAAAAACCTTGACTCTGTGCAGAAACGGGCGGTCCGTTTGATAGATTCTCCCATCTTAACAGACGGACTGCAATCTTTAGAGCACAGGCGTCAGGTAAGAATGCTGTCCTTGTTCTACCGGTATTACAATGGAAGATGCTCCGAGGAACTAGCGTCATTGATCCCCTCGGCACCGGTGCATAGTCGGGAAACACGCAAAACACGCGCCCCACATTTGTACACGGTTGACATTAGTTACACGAGAACGGGTTGTTTCTATGACTCGTTCTTGAGTTCAACGGCTCGGCTGTGGAACGATTTGCCGGCCTTTGTGTTTCCTCCCTCCTACAACATAGGTCTGTTCAAGACCCATGTTCACTCCTTCCTTTCCTCAAAAAGACCCTCCACACAGCATCTTCAAAGATGACATAGGCCCTGAGGGAAGTTATTTTCCTCTGGGCCTCCTGTGTGGAGTTAATTTAAAAAAAAAGTGCGGGTAATGAAGCCGTAATTCGTAAGCGGTTTTCGGATGAAACAAACAGCTACCTTAATTTCACCACCGACAGATGAAATACTTACCAAACTATCCATTCTGGAAGAGATAAGCATAAAAAATAAACTGTCAACTGTTCGTCTATATGTTCGTCCATCTGCATCAAGATACTAGTACCCTGATTAACAATAAAAACATCTAATTCTTTTACTTTTATTTAACAACGAAGAGATCCCGCCAATTTGTGATCCACGCACTTTTAGATTTTTTTCTATGGAAACAAGTATAATAAACATTTGAGACCAACTGAGAAAAATATTTGTTTCTCTTTCTTAAGAAGAACAAATCACATATCGCTGCATTAGATAAAAAAATATACCTAACAATACTTTTATAATGTGTGAACTTCCGGTCAAAGACAGTCCTTCAGAGGCTCTAATAAAATATGACGTTTGTGTCTAATAATGTCTTTCCAAAGCTTGAAGAGTTAAATATCTTACATTTATACCTCCTTGTTGTAGCTCGTATATTACTTCCTTAGGGTCGTCGGGTATTTTCCCCAATTTCCCATTTACTTTTCTTTGAGGCATCACCGAGGAACCGGCTAAGGGGCGCGGAAGCTGAGTGTGATTCACGACTAGACCGAACGTCATGCGCATTCTTGCTGGGACTGCCAATCGATTGGAGAGGACTCCCAACCGTTTGCCGTGCCCTTATTACTTATCTACTGTGTCTTCCTCCCAAGTAAGTGCTTGTAGGATACGCTGGATACAATCACCCAGCGCTTGCCACCTCGTGGACTTTCACCAACCTGTCCCATTGTCTTGTCTATTTTTGTTATACTTACACATATTGTATCTGTATTTCCCGCTAAGCACTTGCATACTGCTTGCTAACAACGTATGCAGGGACATTGGAGGTCTAGTTTCGTTATCAAATGTAGAGTCATTTTGACCAAAAAAATTAGAGTCCTTGTAAGAGCCTTGAAGGGGAAACCATCTATTATCTAGGGCGGGAATGTGGTGGGTCCTCCAAATCTCGTATATTACATAGTATATAATTTTATTTTTAAAATAATCTAAAAAGAAAACATAAAAAAAGGATTTTACAAGACGTGCTTTCGAAACTCCGACCTCTGGATTCATGAGTTCAAAGTGGCTAACTGTATTTTATTGTGATTTAGACCCCGTTAACGTTTAAATTAATTTTGCCATCTCGGTTAGCGTCGAAGGTTAACATAAAGCACGCCTCCCCTGGCAATGGTTCATCGAATGCGGAAAAGGAAGTAAGTATTTCTCCAATACGGATACTATCATGAGAGTCCTTGAAAATGGTTGTAGATGTATAACGGTTCATTTGCAAACACGTGTTGACTAGCGACCTTAAATTTTCCTTCACGTGTCTATTTGTCTAGTCAGAGTATCTATTAGATTAGTGATTTCAACCGTGGCACAATCCACTACTTGAAAAAACTCCGCCACGGGGACGATTTATGTAAAAACAAATCATTATTTTTTGTCCATACAAACGTATTCCTTAATTTTCTCTCTGCATTTGGACACTATTGCAAATGTTTTTTTTAATATACTATAGAAATTGACCTTTAGCGTGTCGGTACGTTTTTTTTTTTTTTTTATGAGTACTTCTTATAGGAGTTAGGACCCTCAACAGACGTACAGTGCCCAAACTAGACATTATAATTTAAAAAAAAAGCATAACGTTCAGACATAGTATATTCTGCTTAAACAGTTAAAAAATGATAAAAATCAGTCCAGTTTTGGAGAAGAAACATGATGCAGTTGCCCCTTTCACAGTTTGGTAAAATACCTATCGTTCAAGTTTCTGGGTGACCGGGCTTCCTTTACCGCATGAAATTCCCCAAACATCTGGAGCCAGTGGGACTGTGGAATCCCCAATTGGGGTATTTTGTGAGACTGAGGGTGGTGCGAAGGGGAACGAGATTTAAAATAAAAGGTGGGGAAATGCCTGGCTATTCAATTCCGAATGCTGGTCTCCCACCAGGGCGATACAGAAAGTATCTTTCACTCTGGATCGTATCGCAAACACCGTATTTATAATAGTATAATTTTCCATGGAAAGAAGTATGTTAGGGAAAAGACTGTCCGATAGAATAAAAATCGAAACTTTTAAGAAACAAGCAAGAACAAAAGATGTCACAAAAACAATAAAAAAGCTAAAGTGGAAGTGGTCAGACCATACAATCAGAGGAAGTGAAAAATGGTCTAAATTAGTCATGAATTGGTTCACAAGTGACAAAAAGAGAAAACGAGGTAGACCATTTAGACGGTGGGTTGACTACATCAAAGCCATAGCAGGTGGTACATGGACAAGAGTGGCTATTGATAGAGAGAAATGGCGACAGTTGGAGGAGGCCTTTGTCAACAAGTGACATACAGACAGGGAGTCGATGTATATAGTCGATGATAAGTGTTATAAATGTTATAATGTAACGTAATTTAGTGTCTGAATAAAGGCTGTTATTTTACATGAATCAATTGTAAAATATCAAGAATTTAATAAATAAAATTTGATTTGAACTCGCAATACCTCTTTGTAGTCGAGAGCCTTACCCCTCGACCAGGGGGCCAGGATTTGAGAAACCCATATTCAACCACAGACGAAATTCATTAAATAAAATCAGTGATAAAACTGCGTGGATTTAGTTGAAACGGCTACTTCAAGCCGAAAAATTGTTTTAAGAGTATACACAAACAATATTATCTCCTGTAGAGATTTTCAAAAAGTTATTGACAAGATTAATGTTGTCAAGTATGGCATTATTGATGGACATGATAGTATTCTTCATTAGTCATTACCACCTGATGTAGGCCAATATTAAAATTCTTTGGAACATGCATTTAAAAATATTAACTACTGGAGCGCTTTTTACCACAATTTGGCAGTTTTTAAAAAACCTCGGATTGCTTTGCTGCCGTATTAGGCAAATTTTCCCTAGATGATTTCCCAAAAAATCACGAACAATCCAAGGAAACAGTTTTAAATTGGTCTGTCACTCGAGTGTTTAAAACAGAATAGAATAGTCAAAAGCAAAAATAACAGGGGATATTTTTATGGTCAAATAATTTATTCAGTGTTTATGTTGGGGAAGAATTGTCAAATGTTACCATTATAAACAAATCAGTAATAGGTATAATGGTATGACCAAAACGTTTTAGGTTACCAATATTAAGATCATTAGATCAATGTCAACACCAACATGGGATTATTTACAAATTTACTAGTATTGAACACAGGGGTCATCATCACAGGGTAAGGGAGAAATTAATAATGAGAAGCATGAGATACAGCGGCGTAGTGGGCGGCCTTTGCGTGAGCTACCTCGGGGGTGTCTACAACGCGTCCATCATGTCCCAGAGGGGCGGCTCCATGAGCGTAAGCTCCATGGACGGCAGGGGCGGCGTAAGCTCCGTGGAGGGCGGGGGCGGCGTAAGCACCGTTGTAGGCACCGTTGTAAACTCCATGGGCGACACCGCTGGATGCGGCGGCAACAGCGGCGTTGTGAGCGGCCTTGGCGTGAGCTACCTCGGGGGTGTCTACGACACGTCCATCATGTCCCAGAGGAGCGGCTCCATGAGCGTAAGCTCCGGAGTAAGCTCCGGCGTAGGCGGAAGCACCGTTGTAACCGTTGTTGTAGTGACCGTTATCCTGGCTTTCGGCCAGACCTTCTCCCTTCCATTGTCCATCTTCACCGTTGTGAGCAGGGGCGGAGTAAGCACCGTTGTAAGCACCGTTGTAAGCTCCGTTGTAGGCACCGTTGTAAGCTCCGTTGGAAGCGGCGGCAACAGCGGCGTTGTGGGCGGCCTTAGCGTGAGCTACCTCAGGGGTGTCTACGACACGTCCGTCATGACCGATGGGGGCGGCTCCATGAGCGTAAGCTCCAGAGTAGGCTCCAGCGTAGTTGGAGGCACCGTTGTAGGCACCATATCCATGGTCGTACTGTCCATTGTCCTGGCTCTCGGCCAGACCCTCTCCTTTCCATTGTCCCTCATCATGGCTGATGTAGTTAGCGGAGACCACGGCTCCCACGCACAGGAAAGTGAAGATCTACAAAATCATAACGTACAATTAGATAAAGAACTGTATTTTAACTTTAGGATACATATTTATACAATTCGTAAAGAAACCTATGACTTACCAGAGCGTTCATGTTGATTTTGAGGTGAGCCTTTTCTGAGAGGAAAACTGCTTGTGCCGAGTGGGGAGAGAACGCAAGGCTTTATACCAACAGAAAGCTTCCTAATAGGAGTGGGGTGAACATGATTGGGTTATTTTAAACTCGACAGAAAAATTTTGTTCTTGAAATATTTAACGTTGGTTTCCATGCAACTTTTTTATGCAATCAATATTATTTCATATTATCATATCCTCTACAGCGATATCCGTTGAACTTTTTCCAACATTTATTAGAGATAAATTTAGTCGGTGATTCTATTTTTTATAATAAATTATTTTATTGAAGAAGAAGATAACACTAATAAACTAAACGAACATATTATGAATGAAAAAAAAACGCTGAAAAATGAAATAGATAATGGTCTCAACTGGGACACAAACCCAGAACCACTCGTCTACCAATTCGGCTATTGCCACCTTCTGTCAAACCGTCACATTTGTCAATCTCATTTTTTAAATTTTAGAATTAACAATATTATATTCGAATTATTTGTCCGTATTACAGGCAACTACCCTTTTCATTGGAAACAATCGTTCGAATATAATTGAATCTCTCAAATATATAATAAAAAATAATTTTGAACATTCTCTTGTTCTCTCTGACTCTCTCAGTTCCCTCCAAAAACTTAAATCCAGTCCTCTTCTTCATCTTGATGATCACTTTGCATGTCTTATTCGAGTACTGATACCCTCCATTCAAAGCTCTGGAAAAACTGTCACTCTGATTTGGATTCCTGGACATGTTGGCAAAGTGGGTAACGATATTGCTAATTCCTTAGCAAAACAAGGAGCGTCTAACCCTACCGTTACCCTTGTAAACCATATTCCCCTATCTGATATTTTTTCCATCATCAAAGATAGATCCCGCAATGTTTGGACAGAGTATTGGAACATTGCTAGTCAATCCAAGGGTGCCCGCTACGCTTCAATACAAAGGACTATCCCATCAAAACCGTGGTTTCAAAAATTCCCCCATTTTTCAAAAATGAAATTTCCTTACTTATTCGAATGAGAATCGGACAATGTTCCGTTCCTTCTCACCTTTTTAAAATTCGTGCGCTTGACTCCCCAGATTATACGTTCTGTGGTCTAGATGTGGGAACTTTAGATCACAAATTTTTTGATTGTCCCTCTCTAAATAAATATCCTCTCTTCTATCAAGATTTATTCAAAATTGCCTCTCCTCCATTCAACATCTCATCTCTTCTAAGACTGAACTCCACTCCAATCTTCCATAAAATTCTGAAAATTGCACATTTAAATAAATTTTATATATAAATTCACCTTTCCTTTCTCTGTAATTATAAATGATGGCCTAGAACACCCTTGAAGGGTGAAAGCCAGAAATAATTTTAAAATAAAACTGGTTTGTAACCTAGATAGCGTTTTGAATAAATATATACGATTTTATTTTTATAGGTGATGGGAATACCTTCAAAGGTTACAAAAAGAGAGTTGTTCTTATAAAAAATAATTTAATAAAATATTTGTTTGTGAACTCTTTTGGTATGCAGTATTTTCTACCGAGCTATCAAATTATGCAAAATGATGTAAGAACTAGTATAAAATAATTATATCACTTTTTATCTTTGCTTTCATATATCGACTTTTTGATAGTTGTATGGCAGGAAGAGCCATCTGCAAATTTTTAATTTTTTTAAGGTTTCTCCTACGAAAGTTTTAAATTGGTCTAATCTTGACTGTGGCAAAAGGGTACATCTATCAGAAGCTTACAATAAAAGTTCTAATATGGCCATCTGAAATTGACTAAATTATAAATGTTGCAGAAAAACCAAATGCAGATTCCAACTTCTACCACTTAAATCGATTCTTATTTTTTCTTCTAAAAGTTGATGTAGATTATTTTTTCAATTGTTATTAGAACAACTCTCTTTTTATAATTTTTGAAGGTTATTCCCATCAATGTAATAATATCAATGAGGAATAAGATAAACACAGAAGAAAAAATAGATAAAGGTCGCATCTGGGATTCGAACCAGAATTTATGTTTATTTATATATTTTTTTTTTCATATATTTTTTTTTCATATAAAATATATAAGCGTTTATACGCTTCAGATTTCATGTCCGGTTTAAATGGTTCCCGCGGGAAAAACTTAACCATTTCGGGCAATTTTCCACAAATGATCACCTAGTCAATCCACGTTATGCACTTGCACTATATAAGTATAATAAATACCAAATAATACAAGACCAAATGGGAAAATAATTCACCGACTCCATATATTTTTATATCAGAGGGTTCGGCTCTGTGGAACTCCTAATTGGACCTATAAATCCTACTGATCCCTCAACATTAATATTTTTAAAATCTTTTGTAATCCTACATATATTTAAAATGACTGATTTTTGCATTTTTATATAGGTACCTTTAAATTCTTTGACAAATCTAAATTTTATGAGAGAGCTAGATATAATGTCAGTAGCCGAAATAACAAATGGTAATATTTTTATAGTCTGAGAAGGCCAAATTCTTTCAATCTCATTTCCTAAATCTGTATATTTTCTTATTTTTTCAGAAACCGATTTTTGAATATTACAGGAATTTGGAATGGCTACTTCAAAGATATAAGTGATTTTTTTTAAATTTAGTGTTGTAAAACTATATCCTATTATAACTAATTGTTCTGTCGACAGACTATACTATACTATACTGTACTATACTATACTATACTATACTGTACTATACTATACTATACTATACTATACTGTACTATACTATACTATACTATACTGTACTATACTATACTATACTATACTATACTATACTATACTATACTATACTATACTATACTATACTATACTATACTATACTACTATACTACTATACTACTATACTACTATACTAATAAAATCAATAAAAACATAAAATTTGAAAAAAATGAGAGACTAAGTCCTAAAATGATAAAACTATGGTTAATGAACGAAAACTCCATGTATCTTTGAATATCTTAATATAGCTGCCTACATATCTTGTTATTAGGCAGATATATTGAAATATCTTATATATTATGATTGTAAGTTAAAATATCCAATATTACTATGTGATCTATTCTAATGTTTCCTTAAAACTATAAATGTATTTACAAATATTTTCTCAGATATTATATTAAGAATGTTTAAATTGTTAGAACCTGCAGACAAGCTGTCATATGACAGCTTTGTGGGTCTACTCAAATTTTTGTACTAAATGTATATTTAATCTAATAATAAAAAAAAAAAAAAAAAAAAAATACTATACTATACTATACTATACTATACTATACTATACTATACTATACTATACTATACTATACTATACTATACTATACTATACTATACTATACTATACTATACTATACTATACTATACTATACTATACTATACTATACTATACTATACTATACTATACTATACTATACTATACTATACTATACTATACTATACTATACTATACTATACTATACTATACTATACTATACTATACTATACTATACTATACTATACTATACTATACTATACTATACTATACTATACTATACTATACTATACTATACTATACTATACTATACTATACTATACTATACTATACTATACTATACTATACTATACTATACTATACTATACTATACTATACTATACTATACTATACTATACTATACTATACTATACTATACTATACTATACTATACTATACTATACTATACTATACTATACTATACTATACTATACTATACTATACTATACTATACTATACTATACTATACTATACTATACTATACTATACTTTACTATACTATACTAACAAGTGTAGTTTTATCATAATATATTTTATAAAATTCATTTTCTAAAAATGAATTTGGTTCATATTCATAATATGGTACTATATTACGGCAGTCAATCAAGTTATGTTTAATTACTAAACTTTGGTGGATTCTTTTTAAAACCTGATTGTGCCTAAAGGTATACTCGGACAGTACATCCCGATATAATGTTATTAACGTCATTCAATAATATTATTATTTAATTTATTAAAACCGTTTATTATAAACAAGTTCTGTTATGTAATTATTCTTGCGCAAGACAGCTGTTTCGCCCTGAAAGGCTCTTTAATGATGCTTTTAGAGGGCGAATAGAGATGAAACAATAATATTATAGAGTATATAAAAAAATAATCTATTTATTTATTTATACGAGACACTATCCCAGTTCATCGAAAACTTGTTTCAAATGAAAAAGTTAGCTGCCAATAATATGCAAAAAAAATTGTTAATTCTGAAATTTAAAATATGATAATGACAAAAAATACATTGGTAGAGGCGTTCGTCTCGATAAGACGAGAGGTTCTAGGTTCGAGTCCCAGTTAAGACCGTTATTTTTCTATTGTTCTTGTTATCGTTCTTGAATTACAAAAGATTTACAACATAAAGAAATGAAATTATGTTGGGTTATGTGTTTAGGAGTTTGAACTTTTAATAACGAACGTAATAATCTATATGATTGATTTTTTTTTTAAGCGATGTAACTACAATGATTTTTGTAACTACAAATTATTTTCATTGATTTAAAACATGTTTTAAGAACAGTATTATAATATAATACTGTTATTAGTACGACAGTATGAATAAACAACGCGCTCGTATCTTGAACTACTCCTGCTAAAATATAAAAACAATAACTATAAATATAGATAGAAATATAAACTATGAATAATAATAAAATAGTACCAAATTTAGTGCTACTTTGGTGAAGTTGGTGCATTACTTCGTACGCCATACATGTTGTGTTATGTAGGTATTATTTATTTATTATAAATCATTACCGTTGTAAGGTACCAAGTGTCACACAGACTTGGCGACGTGCGACGTGCATGTCAACGCTTTGATAAAGATCTTCTTTTAAAAATGAAAACCGTTGCTTATTTTAGAGTCTGGCTTGCAACTAAGAATCTCAGACGTTGTCACTTCAAGTTGGAAAACGAACGATTTGTAGCAATGTATATACCAGTGGCGGGTGGTCCATAGAAAAATATACCTAACTGTGTATCAAGAAAATGATTATCTTATACATAATCTTGATGCTACCAATAACTGTATGTAGATCCTAATTGCAACTAATCTTTTATTTACGTATTCGATACTGCCGCCATGGGTCGACCCACAGTGCCCTTCTTGACAAAATCAAGGAGGATACGGCTTCTGCTTAAGCCGACATAATAACACTTAATCCTAAACATGGGAACACCTCTGCACAGGTTCGCCTAGTGAGGTGTTCAAAAATACTAATTTTAAAAAATTAGGCGGCTTTTAGTTCGGCTTCGCCCAGTTTGAGTGTAGGTTTTTGAGTGTAAATTTTATAAATCCGATCAGAACTGGTTCCAAAAATAGCCAGTTTCATTTTCTCTTGAATAAAATTATCTTTGAATAAAATTATTTATTTATCTTTGAATAAAATCAAAATTCTATTGAATTTGAGTAAAACCAAATTGTTAACACAGATATAGAAATTTAAATGAAACATGAATAACTTATGAATATTTATTTTTGATGTTTTTATGGCGGTGTGAATTTTTTTAACAAAAAAATGCAAAACAATCATAAAAACTTTACTTCAGCCGGTGAAATTAATTTCACCGGCTGACGTAAAGTTTCATCCATTTTTAAACAATAATACATAACGCACAACGGAAATATAAATAATGAACACACACGGGTCTTAAGGTACAGCGAAATTTAGTAGTGGGAAGCTTGAGATACGGCGGCGTAGTGGGCTGCCTTGGCGTGAGCTACCTCGGGGGTATCTACGACACGTCCGTCAATTCCGATGGGGGCGGCTCCAAGGGCGTAAGATCCGTAGACAGCGGGGGAAGCGTAAGCTTGATAGATTGCGGGGGAAGCATAAGCTCCATAGACGGCAGGGGCGGCAACTCCGCTGGACAGTCGAGCAACAGCGGATTTGTGGGCGACCTTAGCGTGAGCAACCTCGGGGGTATCTACGACAACACCGTCCTGAGCCAGGGGAGCGAGTCCATGAGCGTAAGCTCCATAGACGGCAGGGGCGGCGACTCCGCTGGACAGACGAGCAACAGCAGACTTATGGGCAATCTTAGCGTGAGCAACCTCGGGGGTATCTACCACAACACCATCCTGGGCCAGGGGAGCGAGTCCATGAGCGTAAGCTCCATAGACGGCGGGGGAAGCATACGCTCCGTAGACGGCAGGGGAAGCGACGTAGGACAGGGGAGAGTAAGCTCCAATGACGGCTCCGTTGGAAGCGGCGGCCTTGGCGGCGTAGTGGGCGGCCTTAGCCTGAGCTACCTCGGGAGTGTCTACGACACGTCCATCAGCTCCGATGGGGGCGGCTCCATAAGCGTAAGCTCCGGAGTAGGCTCCAGCGTAGTTGGAGGCACCGTTGTAGGCACCATATCCATAGTCGTACTGTCCATTGTCCTGGCTCTCGGCCAGACCCTCTCCCTTCCATTGTCCCTCATCATTGCTGATATAGTTAGCGGAGACGACGGCTCCCACGCACAGGAAAGTGAAGATCTGAAATTTTGGTGAAATGTTAGTTATAGTAAGATGATTTGGTCCAATAACCAGCAATGAGATAGTTGTCAGTCGGTATAACCAGTAAAATTTAAAAAAATCTTACAATAGCGTTCATTGTGATTGTGTTGTGTGAGCCTTTTCTGAGAGGAAAACTGCTTGTGCCATGAGAGGAGAGAACGCAAGGCTTTATACTAGCCGAAAGCTTCCTGAGTTGATGGAGTGGGGAAAGGATTTACAAACGACTATAATTAAATCGATTTTAAGCCGACTGATTTAACGAGTAAAATGGTTTTTATTCACTTTCGAGTGATGAAATAAGTCATTCATCACACATTATTCTACTCTATCTATGTATGGTTACACAATTGAACTTATAGAGATATGAAATTTAGGATGGTAGTGAATCCATTTTTAGTAAAACAACAATCATTTCCCCGCAGACGTTGTCAAAGAGGATATTCCGCCATACAATCCTATCGTGGAATTCCATTCTTTGCTCAATATCCATTGTTTGCTCAATCACACATCGTCTCATACATAATTCTTCTGTTATTGTGACTCAAATTATGCTTTTTCTTGTGTACTGAGCATGTTCAGAAAGTAAGTGTACTGTGACCATAATAGGCGGTGATTTTTAGTTTTTTGAGGGTTGGCAAAACTGAGTGGTAGAAAGGAGTCTTCTGACCAGAACGAGCATTGCAGCAACATTGTAGTAAGTAAACTCACGTTGTAGTGTCCAGTGGCGTGAAAGATGTCGGCAAAAAATCCCGCTGAAATTTCTGTGATCCGCTTTTTACTTACGGAAGGACAAACACCTTAAGAAAAAAGGGTGAGGATTTATATTTACTATTTGATTCAGTTAATCCTTGGGCATTACGAATTCTTCTGACATTTAATTTGGCGTTATATAATCTCATCCTTACAGTCCTTTCCTCGACCATCCGCTCTGCATTATCTGTTGAGGACTCTTCGCCTCGTTTCCCTGATAACTTATTTTCTAGAAACTACTGCATTCAGTCCTCCATAAATAGAGTTCCCTGTAATTACCGTTCTTTCTATGTGTCTATCAGCCTTTCCTCTCTCGAAGACATAACTCTCCAAACATAAAAACTCATCCTCCTGCTCCAAGTATTCAACATTCACAAATATGTTGCACGGTGTTTCGTATTCTCTCTTTCCAGCACCATAACTTTAGGTTTACTCAAATATCGTCTCTGAATATTGAGGGAACATCTTACACAAAAGTAGATTTCTTATTACATTTTTTTTACGTTAACTCCACAGGAGGCCCTGAGGAAAATAATTTCCCTCAGGGCCTGTGTCATCTAAGATGCTGCGTGGAGAGTCTTTTTGAAGAGAGGGCGGAATGAACATTGGTCTTGAAGAGACCAATGTTGTAAGAACGACGAAACACAGAGGCCAGCAAATCATTCCACAGCCAGGCTGTTGAACGATTTACGAGTCGAAGAAGCAACCCGTTTTCGTGTGAAAAATGTCAACCGTGTACAAATGTTGGGCATGCGTTTCCCGACTGTGCACCGGTGCCAAAGGGATCAATGATGCTAGTTCCTCGGAGCATCTTCCATTTTAATACCGGTAGAACAAGTATAGCATTCCCACCCGACGCCCGTGCTCTAAAGATTGCAATCCGTCTGTTAAATTAGGAGAATCTATCAGACGGACCGCCCGTTTCTGCACGGAGTTGAGAGTATTTTTCAGGTATTATTTCAGAGCTTCTTTTTCCAGTGGATCTAGAGAAATATTTGCCCAAGACAGTAGTCGGCAGGTGATTAAGATTATGAGAACACCTCGTAAACCAGACAAATGTAAGAAATTTATAATTAATACATAAAATGGAATAGGAATACGCCTTAATAATTTAGAAGCGTTTGAAAAAAAAATGTGTGCAGTTCACAGTTCACACGCGGTAGAAACTTACAGAAAACAGAAGCAGACAAGAGTGGAAAGGCTTACGAAACACCGCATAAAGATGCGACTGATCACTACATCATTCTCTCGCAGGTTAAATCCTACAGATATATGTATTTGTCTCTTGTTATTGTCGCTTTTTCATTTCATTGTGTTTCAAATCACAACAGTGCTAAAGAAGTTTTCACTTCAACATAAAAATCGAATAAAAATATTTGCCATATTTTAAGCAAACAGTCAGAACGAACCGAGGACAGTCCGATTTTAAAGTTGTTCCCCTTCTTCCTCTATAACCCCCGCCTTTCCTCTACCCCACATACCCATCTATCAGCCTGTCTTTGATTACCCTCTCTGCCCCTCTTACATGCCTTCTCTTCCTCTTTAGTTTAGGTACCATCATCATCATCTTCTTCCCCTTATTCTATTCGGGTCGGGGACCCATTGCATCGATAAGGCTCCTCCATACGTCCCTGTCTTGTGTTTATTGTTCGGCCTCTGTCCATGGTAGACCCATCCTCTCCTCACACAGTTTCTGGAGTTGCCTCGCCCAACTGTGTCTGGGGCGGCCCACTGGACGTCTACCCTCTGGAATCGCACTCATTATCTTTAGTTTAGGTACCATATAACGTTATTCTGTACTATAATTTAGTTTATATCGATCACGGAAATTTGAAATGCTGTAAAAGGCAAAATGTTCATTGTTCAGAAGAGCGAAAAGAAATTTTTTTATTATTTTCAAAAAAGTTACATCTTCTGTTTTGTAGACCTTTTTACGCACCAGATTTAAATGTCCGGGTTAAATTTTCCCCACAGGAAAAACTAAACCCTTTCACACACTTCCCCAAATGATCATCTAGTCAACCCACGCTATGCAATTGCACTATATAAGTATTATAAATACAAAACAATACAAGAACAACATGTCAACCTACTAGAGACCAGATGGGAATATAATTCACCGACTCCAGATATTTTCATATCAGAGGGTTCGGCTCTGTGGCATTTCTAATTGAACCTACATATAAATCCTACTGATCCCTTAATATAAATATTTAAAATCTTTTGTAATCCTACATGTATTTAAAATTACTGATTTTTGCATTTTTATATACAAATTCTTTGACAAATCTAATATGCTTAAATTTTGAATCAGATTCCTAGGTATTATGCCAGAGGCCGAAATAACAAATGGTAATATTTTTATAGTCCGAGAATGCCAAATTTCTTTTAATCTCATTTCCTAAATCTGTGTATTTTCTTATTTTTTCAGAAATAGTTTTTTGAATATGAATATATAATATATTTTTTATACTTACGATTTTTATTGTGAAAAAACATTGAATAAATCTTTTAGAACATTTTATGTAAATTTCTTTAACAGTATTTAATTTTTCAGAAAAAAACCATTTCAAATGCACGTCGTAAAAGTCGCATTTACTTTGCTATTTAATTATAACATAAATATTAATAATAAGAACTAATAAATATTTTAAATAATGAACTAGATGATGTATCAAGATGGCTAAAAATAAATAAGCTTAAATTAAATACAAAAAAAACAAAATGTATGGTGATTGGATATAAGAAGACATCCAGTGAAAGCAAAATTAAAATTGATGGTGAAATTATTGAAAATGTTTCTGAAATGAAATACTTAGGAGTCATATTAGATTCCAAACTAAACTTCAATAGACATGCCGAATATACCCACAAGAAAATTGGCAAAAAGATATCTTTTTTGGGAAGAATTCGGCCTAAAATTTCCAGAAAAACCGCCATCACCATTTACAATTCAATTATTGCTCCACACTTCAACTACGGTTCAAGTATCCTTTTCCTTTGTAATGAAAGAGAACAGAATAAATTTCAAATTCTCCAAAACAGAGCAATGCGAATAATACTCCGAAGAAATAGATTTTCAAAAATAATTAAAATGTTAAAGGAACTTAATTGGTTAACAGTGAAACAAATACTGACCTTGAACACGTTGATATTTATTCACAAAATATTAAACAACATATGTTACCAAAATACTTCACAAATAAAATCGTATACAATAAGGACATTCACAGACATTACACAAGGACTTGCAAGGAAATAAGATTAAACAAAAAGGACAAAACGAATACGCAAAACAGTCTGCTGTACAAAGGAATTAAGTTATATAACACACTACCAGAAACTCTTAAGTCCTCACCAATTGAAAAGTTCAAGATGGATTGTAGGAGCTACATAAAACAAAAACAAAAAATTTTGTGATTTCAAAAATTTTGTGAATTTAAAATATTATAATTAAAAAAAAAAAAAAAAAACTGCAATATGAAATATTATAATCAATTAGAAATTTGTAAACTTAAATGTACAAATTACTAAAATAAAATTCAAATAAAAAAAAAAAATAAAAAATAAAATAATATTAAATATTTCGCGTTTTTGGATTTTTTGTCCGTTACAGCATTTCAAATTTCCGCTATCTATGTGCTTATTTAACTGATGAAGTCCATACATGAGATTAACCGGAAACCGATCTACGTGTATAAACCAAATTAAGTGATTTTAAAGAAATTACTTTTTCATTTATATAATATTAACCGGTCACCAACTTAAGCAGATATATGTGTTAGAAATACGACAGCAGTCAAGTACAATAAGCGTGTTTATACGTCAACGCATGTGTCTCCATAGAAATCGTCCTAACTCCGTTATTCTTTTAGTGACATCCCTAAAACAAAAAGTAAAAGGTCGATAGTGGAACAAGCTGTACATCCCTATTCAAGTGGTCCATAGAAATACATAACAAGAATATTCTGTCATTCGCGCAATCTGACACATAATTTTTCCCGCCAAATTTCGGACCGGCGGCTCAACCCCGCTCGACATTATTTATTTTTATTAAATATTTTTATATAAAATGATAAAAAAGTGAGGTGACAAAAGTGTTTATTACACATTTATACAATAGAATAAGTATTGTTGTTTACATAATCTTTGATTTTAGTACCAGTTTCACATAAAAACATCACGTGAGTCATTTTTACATTTTTTTTAATGTTTGCATTTTAAATTTTAATATTTACAAATGTTAATGTTTATTTGTAATACAATAATTCTAAAGTTTATTTTGTAACCTTTATTAACCTTTGTTTTTACTATTCGGCTACGTTCAGAAATGTTTCATTTATAAAACTTTAATTGTGAAGCGGTAATAACACTGTGTGAGTCAGAAGCCTCGATAATATACATGACATTAAAAAAAAATCATATGTTTAAAAACAAAAGGATCAGCGCATTGACATTTGACGTTATTGAATTTTTGGAATTCACACACTATTCAATATTATATTTATCACAATATTGCTGCAGCTCTTTCAAAATATGAGAATTCGTCCCATACAAAATGTATAAGAAAAAGAATTTTCTTCATAATTATTTTTTCGTGAATTTTCCGATGTTAGCTATTCAGTTATTCGGGGTGGAGACAAATCCAACAAATCAAAGATCATAAAAATCGGTACAGCCGTTCTTGAGTTATAAATGGCGTAACGAACCCGACTTTGTTTTACATATATATTAAAATATTGAACATCGGTTTGGAAACGCTGTATGCGAGAAGTGATGAAGAAATTAAAATTAAATGTATCTATTATGAACATGACCTTGAAACGCCTTGAACTGTGAAACAATGTACGTTCTACATAGCTGCACGTAACATGACTGGCATTATTTCGAATTGGTATTATTGCCTACGGAGGAATGGGTTTTTTTTTTTATTTGTGTGTGAAACCAGTTCTATAAAAATCATTTATTGTGTCATTCACTCTTGAAAACTTCTTTTCCAGACTAGTGTGCTTCTTGATTCTGAAAACAAATATTTAGAACGATTCCATACCAACTCAGAATGAAACCAATTCAGAAACACCTCAGAAAGGTCATTAAAAGCTATGAAAAAATTATTTTATAATAGCCGGTAACCCTAACATAACTTAACTTATTTAACCATTTTTTTAATATATTATAATAAAATGAATATAAAACTTTATTCCACCTAATTTTATTTGACCGTAACCGATTTCAGCTCGTTGAAACCGGTTACGGTCAAATAAAATTAAGTGGAATAAAGTTTTTTATTCGTTTTATTATAATATATTATAATGGAATTGCACCATGAATTATCACTCTCAAAAATAGAATTTGTTTATGTATCATCACTCTTAATGACCTTTCTGAGGTGCTTCTGAGTTGGCCGGTCACCATTTTGAACACCTCCGTCCTCAACTACAAATCCAGAGGTCACCGAATCAATCACCAGCGTGTGCAAATCTAAGTAGAAATTAACAAAATTAACGAAATTAACACAATTTTCGGAACTTCACAACTTTCACAACTTCGTATTACGTTTATAATTATTTCAAATTATTCATATAATTAAATTTTAATATGCATATGAAATCTTTAGCACGGAGATCCCAGTGAGGATATCATTATCTATACTTGTTACAAAAAAAGAAAAATAGTAAGTAGATACTTAAATCAATTATTGTTATTATTATTTTACATTTATAAATAAAAATAATTTACAGTACCTACATACCTAAGGTAGGTAGTCTCAGTATGACCCTGTGAAAGTCTTAAAATGATATTCGAAATATTGTTTGAAATGGCTTTAGCTATCTTTGGTGACTAGATTGGAATATCCAGGTACTTTGCAATCTTCTTCTACCCCACCTCCTTCTATTTTCCACCTTTTTCAGCCTTACAACATACCAGAATTAAGGTTACCATCGACCCACTGGCTTCGGGCAGTGTGAACTCTTGTATGGTATTCACATTTTGAAGAAAAAAGAATTCTACTGATTCCTTTAATGCTACATTAAAATTATCATCTCTCGGCGGTCGTTTTTTTATACAATAGCTCAACACAGATGCTGTGTGCAGGTTATTTTAAAGAAAAGGAAGGAGAGGATATTCTGGGAAGGAGAAGGGCATGAAGTGTAGGTAGGAATCTGGGGGTCAGTGGTCAGGAGTGACGGACTTATTTTTTTATTACTTTTTTTTTTACATGGATACCTCACAAGAGTCCCAACTGCTCCCGTCTGGAGCCAGCGGGACTATGGCATCCCCAATTGGGGTATGTTATGAGGCTGGGGAAGGGAAGAAGATAGAGAAGGGGAAGGTGGAGAAGTACCTGGCTATTCAGATCTGGTTACCAAACACGGCTAATGACATTTCAAGCAAAGTCTCAATTCTGAAAGGTGGTCTTACACCAGGGCGATACTGAGAGTATCTTCCACTCTGGAACGTGCCGCAAATATACTATATAAAAAATTTTAAATGAATAAATTGTGAAATAACACAAATTAATCAAATAAAATTTATTTGCCACGCCGGGATTCGATCCCGCGACCTTCGGAGTGCTAGTCAAGAGCCTTACCGCTGGACTACGCTGGCCGTCAAATGTGAAACCATCTTATGAAACCATCCCTCCAACTGCGGTGCAAGGCGATGGGTCAGGAGAGACCAACTGGAGAGGCAAAATGGCCTCCCTCCAATCTCGGCTCGCCATGCAGTAAGTAGGCAGACGCATCCGCCGCCAATACCTAGACTCGGGGTTACCTAAAAAGTTCAGAGGTGTTGGTTATCCAATAAATGGTTCCCATGGCGGTGGTACCCATAGCTGTCTCCCAGATTGAAGTTACTGAGAGTATCTTCCATTCTGGGATGAGATGAGATGTGGGTACCTACCAAAACATACTCTACAATCATTAGATATTTTGAACCCGCGACCTCCGGTTCAAAACCTAAAGACGTAATGAAACGCATTATTCCACTGTACCAACATTCCGCTGCAACAAATGTCCACACTATTTATGGAATGTCCTAGCATGCAACGAATGATAAATTTCATCACCCGATTGCAAGCACCCAGAATAAAACCTGCCTCGTTCAAAAAAGTACAAAGCAATTTATATAGTACACTTTTACAGCATTGTTTCATGCCAAAACCTCAAAAGCCGATTTCATCAGTTCGTAAAACTTAACAATCAATAGAATATAGGTATACAATGCCTAGACCTGTTAATGAATTGTAATGATTTAAATACGTTTTTGCGACGCAGCGGAACCCGAACCTGCAACTTTGGATTCAAGGCCAAGAATACAGCACTGTAAGAGTATATCAAAATGATAAAAACAGTGTAAGCGATATATTTCGGTTGAATAACCGATTTATACCTAGAACCCAACCGCATTTCATGGTTATATCTCATTCTTTTAGATTTTGGTTTACGCTTTCGATGGATCTGTTGATTATTATTTACTACCTGAAGTCACCGGCGTTGCCCGGGCGTACACCGCCGGGTTTACACAGTGTTCTGGGAGAGTTTAAAAAAAAAGGCTGTGACAAAGTCTTTTTTTATTTTTTTTATTAGTTTTTATATACATATCACGAATAAATTAAAATTTCCACCCAAAGAAGCGCCTTTTGAATGACGTTAATTTTTTTATTATAATATTAATCAGAATAAATACGGCGTATATATTTTTATAAATATAATAAAATTATAATTAACTCACAAAAAATTACAAAGAAAGAAATTCCTTGAACGCTTTAAGTTTTTAAACTCTTTAAAAATTACTTTTGCGGATAATATCCATACATTGGACACGCCGAAACGTTAATTATATGAAATTCCCTCGATAGAAAAAAATCGCAAAACATGTCCAAAAATTATTAAAAACAAGTCTATTTCTATTATCTTATAAATTATATTTATGAAAAATTCACAATGTGTCTTTAAATGGTGCTGAAGAAGCGTCCCACGAGATTTTTGCTCTATTTTAAACGAGTCGTATTATTATTATTCAACATTTTCGCAATTTTCTTATCGATTTTGACGCTTTAGATAAATGTAATGCTCTCCTCTAACATTCGTAATTTCATATCTCTCCATCTTCTTCTTTTTGAGCCCGGTTGCGGGCCCTTAACATTTATTAGTATTTACATAACCCTCCATCTTCCTTTTGAACGCTTAATATGGGGCCTTAAATTTAAAAAACCTAAAATCTCTCTTAAAACAGCAAAATCGTTTATATTACGTCATAAAACAGCAAAACATGAAAATAATTAATACGTGGCTACCCGTATTTAAAAGAAACATGGCTTAATACCCGGAATTATAAAACGAAAGATTTAGATATAATAAATTAATATCAGTTCAAACTTCTGCTACGAAGCAATATCTTCGAAGTAAATATCCAATATCCATGCGATAATTCTACCACACGATTAAAAATAATTCGTCCTTGATTTTTTTGTTCGCAGGCGCCTCGATGGGAGACATTAGTACCTACGCCCATATGAATTGATTAAAAAATATACCGAAAGTGATACTAGGTACCTGTTATCAAATCTATTTATATCGTATTATAATGTGGGTACGTGAGTTTATTTTTGTGTTGTAATAATTTGGTTGCTATGCTAATAAATCTATCAATAGCTTCCTCAATAAGAACTTAAGCCGCCGCTACCCGAATTTCTACCGATTTCTTACGTATCTCCCTTAAACACGTTAAGTTTTGAAGCTCTTAAAAAATATATATGTTATTCTTGAAGATAATATCTAGAAATTCCCAGGATAGAAAAAAATCGCAAAGTATGCTTCAAAAATAATTATACACACGTTTTTTTCAGTTATTTTACAAGTTATATATTTGAAAAAATTCACAGTGCTTCATTAAATGCTGTTTAAGACAATTCCCGCAAGATTTTTGCTCTATTTTATACGAGTCGTGTTTTATTAAACATTTTCACAATTTTCAAATCGATTTTGTCACTTTAAATATTAGCGCGCTTCTCTAACATTCGTAATTTCATATCTCTCCATCTAAATTCAGCTAAATCACTTTTTTTATATTAATCTTTACTACGAATCGGTTTACATTAGCAAATTTAAATAAAATTGTTAATTAGTATATAAAAAAAGGATAATCGCAAACTACTGAACAAAACATATTTTATATAATGAATAAAAAATCACTTTGTTTAAACCACTATTTTTAAAACAAATCAACATGTTTCGACAACAATGTTGTCTTCATTGGAAACCAGTCATTCTTTTGATATTAATACAGGTCTTAAAATTTTACATACTAACACTACGGGCATACAATTGGATAATTTAGAAATTTTAGAAATTAGAAAAAGCATTAATAGTAAATTAAATATTATAAATAACCAAACATTTTTTAAAAATAGCCATCTTTTAAATTTATTTTCTTATTAATAGTTACAATTAATTATAATTATTTTTTGATTTAGACTAATTATTTTAATTAATTATTCTTAAAAAAAATTATTATCTAAATGCAATTTTTTTCTTAAATAATTTTTATATTTAATTTTGTATAACTATTTTTATGATTAGTAAGTAATTAATCACCTCTACTTTTTAATATTTTGTCTATGTTATAATTTATTCTAATTTGTCTATACTTGTTTGTCATTTATTATAGTAACATATCCTGATGAAGACAACATTGTTGTCGAAACATGTTGATTTGTTTTAAAAATAGTGGTTTAAACAAAGTGATTTTTTATTCATTATATGAAAAATGATACCACAAAGTTATTTTGCAAAGTTCGAAGAAGAAAACATATTTTCATTAAAAATGTGTGAACGCAAATAAAAAACAACTTTTTAAAAATGATCGCGTTTTTGACAGTTTCCATTGATTATTTTTTTCTTTATTAAAAATTATTCCCAAAACAAATAAAAACCACCGCGCTTGTGCTTGAAACTGTGACCTCTACACTACCGTCTGCCACGCGATTGTTATGCTTATTACCTGTATTCGTGGAGATATAAGGCCCACTAAGAATACTTACATTTATGGTGTGCGACTTCCTTTTAGCATGCTTTTGGAAAGATTTAATATCAATTTAGAAGGCAGGAATGGGTTCCGTCGCCAGGAAACCATTTATTGGATAACCAACACCTCTTCATGGCTAACTCCAAGTGGTTCGCTACGTTTAGTGACTTAACCGGGGCGCCTGAATTTATGGGGCGAATTGTGTTTTAAGGTCTTGTAGGCAGATGCGCCTGCCCACCAGCTGCGTGACCGGCCAGATCGATAAACGCTGGTGTAAGGAGACCCTTGGACCTCTCTAGCGGGTTTCTCTCTTCCCATCTTCCCATTTCTCTCTTGCACCGCAGTGGGAGATATATATTCATACGTCCGCCTAGATATACTGATCCCTAGATTCCTACTCATCCCTCATATATTTTTCCTTCCCAAAAATACCTATCCCTCCCCTCCCCACAACCACATCTCCAAAGGTTACACAGGTCCTGAAGGAAATAAATGTTTTCGGAACTTGGGATGTAAAAAAAAGTAAAAAAAAAAACAGAAAATAGAGATATTTTAAGAAAATAACATGAGATTAGAAAGGACTCTGATCTAATTTGCATATTCAAAATTATCAACAGTATTACTGACACATGCTTTGTTACATCCAGTTCAACATTCCTTCCCGTAGACTCCGAAATAATGAATTGCTGTTCCTCAATCAATATTCTACTAATTATGGATATCATTCTCCTTTATCCAGAATGTCGAGACTTGTCAACGCAAATCAAAGCGTTGAATTTTTTTGTGTAAGCCAAAATGACTTTTTTTTTTTTTTTATTGAAAGAACAGATATACATATTAAAATCAACAAACAAGTCCTGCTAAGCCAATTCAATTGGCTTGTCAACAGGTGCTTATATTTTAGTTACATATAGATTATTTACATTTAAAATTTACATCTTATATCTACAGATTCAACATACATATCAATATACATATCAATTATCAATACAAATATTTTTTTTCCGATAGCCAATTTTTCACCATATATTCAACCTTATTCATAGAATTACATTGCTTTATAGTGTCAGGTAATAAATTAAATATCTTCGGTATGATGTATTCAAACGTTCTCTGTCCGTACTTATTGTTAAATTTCGGAACTATTAACCCGTCGTTGCGCGTGAATCTAGTGCTGTATTTATGTTCTAATTTCTCTTTATGCTGCGGGGTAAATATATGCTGAATTATAATTTTGTGCCATAGTATTGCTTTCACTGGTAAAATTTTGGCATTCTGAAACAGCAACGGTGTATCATGTCTCTGTTTGTAAATATTAGGGACGACTAATAATTTTACAATTGCGTATTGTACAACTTGTACTTGTTTCAGATTGGTTATAGAAGTATTTCCCCATATTGTTAATCCATATCTTATAATAGATTCTGCCAGTGACATATAAATTATTTTAAGTGTTTCAATTGAAAGAAAAAATTTTAATGTGTACATTCTGCCAGCAATTGATCTGAGTCTTTTACAGGTTTTTTTAATATGTTTGTCCCATTTAAAAAAACAATCTACTGTAACACCAAGATACACGTATTCCGTAACTAATTCTAAGCTATCACATTTACAATTAGTTGGAATATTTTTATGGATGCAATTAAAATCGTGAGAAATAATATTAGGATTAAATAGAAATTTGGCATTAGGTGATCTTATATGCATTACTTTAGTTTTTTTAGCATTTATTAATAATCCTGCATCATGTGACCATTTACGAAGTTGATTAAAGTCAATTTGCATGAGTTCAATTGCAATTTTTAGATCTTTATGTGATATGACCAATGCCGTATCATCTGCGAATACAAAATGTTTAACAAAAGAGAAAAGTTTTTTCATTATAGTTACATAAATTATATATAGTGTAGGCCCCAATATGGAACCTTGTGGAACTCCTGCAGATACATTTTTTGTTTTACTAAAAGTATTATTTATTTTGGTACATATTTTTCTATCTCTAAGATAATCTTTAAATAAATTTAACACATTTCCTCTTATTCCAATTTTTTCTAGAGTTTTCAGAAGTTTTTTAGAGTTAATTGTGTCAAAAGCTTTAGAGTTATCGATAAATAAAACAATAACATGTAATTTATTATTTAATTGATTATTTATATAATTGGAAAAATCTTGCAGTAGTTTTTCAGTGTTTTTTTTTCTTTGGAAGCCGTATTGATTTGGATCTATGATAGTGAATTTTTCAATATAATTATTTAATTTATTTGATATAAATTTTTCGAGAATTTTTTCTAATGCTGGTAGTATACTAATAGGCCTATAATTTCCTAGTTCAATGTGTTTTCCACCTTTAAATATTGGTCTTGTAATGCTACATTTAAATTCTTGTGGAATTTTTGCTTGCTTTATTATCATATTGATTAAATGAGTAATTATTGGCCCAAGAGTTTTTACATTTCTTTTTAAATCAAACATTCTTATATTGTCAATACCTGTGCTTTTAGAGTTTTTCATTTTTTTAACAATGTTTTCAATATCAGTTATAGTAGCTCTTGGTATATATAAACTATGAGGTAGTTCTTCGAGTACTATATTAGTAGCTTTGTGATTGCATTTATGTAACATGTTGCTGATGCTATCCGAGAAGTAATTCACAAAATCATTTGACACAGAATCCTCAGTTCTATCTTTTAACATATATCGTGTTATAGTTTCATCACAATCGTTTTTGGGTTTACGTCCTAAAATATTATTTATCTCGTCCCAAGTTTTTTTTGTATCATTAAAACAGTTTTTAAATTTATTATTATAGTAGTTAGTTTTATCTTTATTTATAAGTTTATTGACAAGGTTTCGTGTTTTTTTGTATTCTGTTTCAAATGTTTTGTTTGTTGGTGTACTTTTCCATTTTTTATAAAGTTTATCTCTTTTCTTTATATGACATAATAATTCACTGCTTACCCATTCATTTATTGCAAAAGGTCGTGTTTTCGGTTTTTGCACTATCGTTTTAGAACTACTCTTGTAAAATTTGTCAAATAAAGATTTTATTTTTTCATATAATGAAATACAATCCCTCTCCTCTATAAGTTTACTCCAGTTATAATCTTTGATATATCGATCAATAGCCTTTTGTGAGATGATTTGAATATACTTATTTGCAAAGTCTACCTGACGTTTATGAGATTTTATATTAATAGCAGTGATAAAATGATCGGCAATATTATTTTCACAGACGCAAGCAGTTATTTTCTTGCCTCTAAATTTGGCAAATATATGGTCAATACACGTGCGAGTAATTTGTCCATTTAATACAGCTTCTCTGGTTACTACATTAATGCATTTTGTTAAATAATGGTTAGTTAGTAAGTTTTCATATGAAGTTATGATATAATCATGGTCATTAAGCAAATTTAGATTTATATCTCCAAGTAAGATAATATTTTCCTTATTATTAATTGTATCAAGATATGATGATAATTCCGTTAAAAATGAAGATTTACTCAAATTAGGAGGTCTATAGATAGCTATTATATTAACTTTAGTTTTGTCCTGGAGTATGAGCTTTCCTATTATATTTTCAAAATGTAGAAATTGGAACGATTTTGGCCTAAATTCAAATTTATTTCTTATAAACAATATAATCCCTCCTCCTGACTTATCAGTCCTACAGTAGTTATATGCATTATATCCGGGAATATTGTACAAACACGTACTTTCAATTTCAATAGATGTTTCACATAGCATTATAATATCAATATGCTTCAAACAATTAAGTAGATATATATGCAGTATATTCCAATATTTTTGTATAGATCTTATATTTAATTGAATACAAACAAGATTATCAGACGCATTTGGGTTTTCTTTTTTTATCCAATCTTCTAAATTATTTATTGTACTACATTCTATTTCGTTATCATTATCTATATACGAGAAATTATTCTGAGCCATTGAATTCGTAGTTAAATTTTATGCAATACAATAAGATTGTGATACGAAGTTTTGTTGATTTTACATATTGAAATATTTCTATAAGAAATAACTCTATATTATAATGCAGTATAAGCTTCAATTTAATACTTGATATAATTACATACATTTTTTTTGTAATACCCGTATTTATACTTAGCGTAATACGGCAATAAACAGTTATTATACAAGTTAATATTATGATAAAGCATTTGTTTTTATCAAAGACATCACAATTCTTTTTCTTAAAGTAAAAGCCCTTAGTATAATATAATGATACAAAATAGTTTTCCATGCTTTTAACATGTAATAATATTACAAATATTTGATTTTTAGATAAAACAATAAAATTTAACATTTTTGTTAGGTTGATTTTATCCCATACATAAAAAATATATTTAACACATATTTTTATTATCTGTCCAGTAAACATGAAAAGAGAGCAATATAAAATAACTCCATTTATGAAACCTAAACTATAATTAATATCTTTTGTAGGTTTCAGCCCGTAAAAATAAATTATTTTCTTGTTTTGTTTAAAAAGAGAAGTATTTTGAGTAAAGATTAAAGAATTTAATGTTAAATATTTAACAATATAAAAGTGATTGTTTCTAGAGCTAATTGGTACAAGTACTTTTTGATAAAGACTTAATAAATATAAAATAAACTGTATGTTCACATCTAGTGTTATTTCAGAATATTTATGATATTTAAAAAAAAAATTAAAAGCTGTTGTTATATTTATGAATGTGAAATATAGTACATAATGAATATATGCATGTTTAAGTAAACAATAAAATGTTTTTGAAAGTGTCGTTATGATATTACTGTTCAAAAAATAATGTAATATAATAATTTTATTTTTTTTAGTTATTTGGCGATCTTTTATAATTTTTATAACAATATTTATGTAATAAAGTGAATTTTTAATAACAGAATATGACGACGTTTGGAAATCTAATGTCTTTATACAATGATTATTTTCTGTAAAATAGTATAAAAATAGAAATGTGTAATGTTTAGTAATAATAACGTAAATAATTGTATTTATTGAAATGTAGCAAATTCTACGAGAAAACTTCATATGTATTATAATAGCACTGTATCTACTTTGAGGCAGGTTTAATGTTATTTCTAGTCAATATTCTATTTTTTCTTTTGCTAAAATGCTCATTTTTTTATACACATTGCATTTCGTATTGTCGTTTGCAGAATGCCTGATGTCAATATTCCAGTTCATTTTTTTATTTTTGCTATCACAGTTTTTACATTTAGGTTCTTTGTCTTTGTTAGCACAATCTTTGTAGGAATGATCACCAGCGCAGTGTGTACATGACGGTTTGTCCTTTTCTTTATGAAGACACCTGACAGAAGTATGTCCAAAGCCCAAGCAGTGAAAGCACTGAACCACAGCGCGGGCATCCTCTACTTGTATTCTCTGGTACCCTAAATAGATTTTACCGGTAGAAACTAACCATCTTCTTATTTTAGTACTAACTTCTATTATGTAATTAGATGTGTTGTTATATTTGTTTTTCAAGATCTTTTTTAACGTCATCTCAATTTCTGGTTTATCTATCATTACAGCCTTGATATCTTCATTCTGTTCGATAATATCTTGTAAAATATCATCCTTATTATAGTCATTAGTAATGCCCTTAAGGATTACAGTTGGTCTTTTCTTTTTAATTTCTGTAGCACTAATGTCTTTGCACTCTTCCCCAATAGCTTTCCTCATTTTTTCCGCATCATACTTTGTTGGACATTTTATGAGTATTCTATTGTTAGAAATCGTATTAACTCCAATCACTTTTGCACCAATCTTACTTAAACTAATTTTCTTCGTGATTTTATTTTGAATCTTTTCTGAAGATTCTTCAGCATTGTCGGACGAAACTATTAATTCGTAATCACTTTTCAATATTTTATTTTGATTTTCAGCTACTTTCCCGTATCCAAATGTTGGTTCAATTATTTTTTCTTTTGCTTCAGACAA
This sequence comes from Limnephilus marmoratus, assembly GCA_917880885.1. Taxonomy (NCBI): domain Eukaryota; kingdom Metazoa; phylum Arthropoda; class Insecta; order Trichoptera; family Limnephilidae; genus Limnephilus; species Limnephilus marmoratus. The sequence continues at coordinate 4,287,232 of OU862927.1, read as the reverse complement.
TTGAATAGTTAAATGTCCCATCCAGTTTAATATAGCACTTGTTTTCGTTGTAATTAGGTGAATTTGTTCCTTGTTGAATTTATAAACTTTATCTTGAACACAATTGAGCAGATCATCAATTGCCTCCTTCGCAGAATCCATAAATTGATGTGGGTTCATTTTTTTATAAGTTATCGCCTTCTCTGTATTAATTATAAAAATAAATGCGAAAAAAAAAATTATTTATTTTTTTCCGAACCGAGGATTGAACCCGTTCTCTTCTCAGCGGCTGGCTTTGACAGTTTAGTGAGTGACACTAACCGCTAGACCAATTCCTGGATGTCGGCCGGCGAGATTTAATAGGTTATTAAGGTTATAAATAATAGTTATCAATTAATTGAAATTTGTATTTTTAGTTGTTTTTAACTCACTTCTCAAGTAAAGAAAAAAAACACCGTTTTTATTGAGGTTCTAGATTTTAGGATACACTATATATTTCGTTGTTTTTCACTGTTATTATTTATTTACTTCACTAAATCGTTGTATGTTATTGACTTTTTTTTTCACAAACTATGAAATAGAGCACTGAATCGCTTTTTTGAAGTTTTAAAACGCACAGACAACGCACAATCGCGTAATCAATATATTCTGCACTTTTTATTGCTTAAATATAGCTTTATTTGTGTTTATTTCTTTAAATTCGTATGAGCAAATATGACACGTCTAATCCGTAGGTAGATGTAAAATAGAAGTACGGTAGTCAATACGCAATGTGATTTTTTAAAGCTTTTTAAATCCACCTTCAAGTTACTTGTAGTTATCTTCTATATGCACTTTTATATTTTATGTATTATAAAATATAAAAGTGCTTGTAGTTTTTTTTATTTTTTTTTTATTTATTTATTTATTTTAGCATATAAAATATAATATACATTTAGATAATGTAGTAATTTGCGTACATGTTCATTTTAAAATACGTTAATACCACTCTTCCATGGAAGCATTAGCTTGTGTCTGGAAGAGTAGTGTACATTTTTAATGCTATATTTAAGTTCTTAAATTACAATGTGAATGTAAAAAACAATAAGTTGTAAGTTCTGTGATATGTAATTAGTTGCTAAAAACAATACAAAATTTAACTTATTTGAAGAACAGAGTATCACTTGGAAACTGAGTTATAAGTAGTTGTTCTTGAGATTAGATTAGTCGGAAACTTTTTTTTTAGTTTTTTTTTTTTATATTATCTTTAAAATATTTTTTAACAGTGTTTATTAATTGGATTTTATCATTAATTTTTCTAATTTCATCCGGTAATCGGTTGAAAATAAGTCTTCCTTGATAAGTATAATAATTTTGTGCAAAGGAAGTGTTTAATTTTGGGCATGAGAAAATATATTTATGTCTAGTACGGTTTTCAGTTATAAATTGATATTTTTCTTTTTCTTTTATAGTTTGAATCAATGCATTTCTATTGTATAGATCTTTGAAAGATGGTACTTGGAATTCCTTAAATAATTGATCCGTTGGGTAGTCAGAAGGTTTTTTCAATATGATTTTAATTATTAGCCTCTGCACAACTTCAATTGGGGAAAGATTAGTTTTGTATGCGGATCCCCAGCTAATGACAGCATATTGTAAAGTTGATTGAACCAAAGCGTAATATATTAGATATAAGTTTTTTACAGATAAAAAATTTCTGATTCTTAAAAATATATAAATCAATTTTCTAATTTTTTTTACAACTTGACAAATTTGTTCCTTCCATTTCAAATTTTTATCGATAATGACTCCTAAATATTTGATTGTGTTTGTTGTTTTTAATATTGTGCAGTTTTGGATACAATAATTTTTACTATGTGTTTTGGAATTATCATGGATGATGATGTCAATATTTTTAGGGGTATCATTTTTGTGTATTGCAAATGGAATTACAAATGTTTTATCACCATTTAGTGATAGTAAATTTACGTCGAAGAAATTCTTTAAAATATTTATGTCTTTGGTGGCTTTAAATGTTACTTTTTCCCAAGTTTTATCGCTAATTATTAATACCGTATCATCGGCATATGAAGTAATTTGGCCATGTAGTGGTTGAAAAAAAATGTCATTAACATATATGGTGAAAAGGATTGGTCCGATTACTGTACCTTGAGGGATTCCAAAGTCTGATATTTCTTTATCGCTATTAATCTGATTTATTTTTACGACTTGCGGTCGATTTTTTAGGTAGTTCGAAATCCATTTAATTGCATTGTCTTTTATACCTATATTGTTTAGTTTTTTCAGTAGAATCTCATGGGATATACTATCAAAAGCTTTTCTGAGATCAATAAATATACCGGCACATTTTTCACCTTTATCCAATGATTCGTTGATGTATGAGGTTACATTAGCAATAGCATCTTGTGTGCTGAGTGACTTTATAAAACCAAACTGGTTTTTGTGAAGAATTTTATTACTTTCTAGGAAATTGACTAATTGATTTTTCACAATTTTTTCAAAAATCTTTCCAATGTTTGAGATTAGACAAATTGGGCGATAGTTAGTTACTTGTTGAGGATCTCCAGATTTATAAATAGGTGAAATAATTGTATTTTTATAGTTTGTCGGAAATATTCCCTCTGTTAAACTTAAGTTTATCAAATGAGTAATTGGTTTCACCAAATGAATTTTCATGGATTTTAGAAAATGTACTGTAATAAGGTCAAATCCGGGAGACGAACCTCCTTTCATGCCTTCAATTATTTTTAAAACTTCACTTTCTGAGGTTTTTTCAAATTTTGATAAATTACTATGATTTTGTACATTTTCAATCGTTTGTGTTTTCGGGTTAAAAGATTTATTGATATTTTTCGCAAGATTTTTTCCTACATTAGCAAAAAACGAATTAAAGATGTTTGCACATTGTTTAGGTTGATTATTAGCATCTATGATTTTATTTTCATGTTCAATGTATTTTATTTTTTGTGTTTTTTTAGTGTTATCCATGGCTAAGTTAACTGTTTTCCATATTTGTTTATTGTTATTGTCTGTAGAAAGTATTTTATTTTTGAAATAGTCTTCTTTATTTTGTTTGATACAGTTTGTTAATTTATTTTTAATTTTTTTGTAAAAAGTGTATGCTTTTTCATTTAGAGGATTTTTCAATGTTGTTTTGTAAAGTTTTTCTTTGTTTCTAATTGATATTATAAGTCCTTGTGTTATCCAAGGCTTTAAAATTCTTAGTTTAGATTTAATGCGGACTGTAGTTTCAGTAGTTGAATTTTTTATGTGTTGAGACAATATATTTTCAAAGTTTTTTGAGCAAGTCTCGGTATCATAACTATTTAACACGTTGTTCCATTGTTCATTTCTTAGTTTTTTGGTTAAAATAGACATATTTGTGTAGGATTTTGTCTTTGTTAGATTAAGTTTTATGTTTAATTTTGTTATCATAGAAAAGAATGCATGCATGGTGGTCAGTTATATTCGTTTTCCAAACAATTGATTTCATTTTGTCGATATCTTTAATATTTATGTTAGTCCATATATGGTCTAAACAAGATGGAGTGTGATTTTTTATCTCTCTCGTATTTTTGTTAATGCACGATATGAAGTTAAATTCAGTCATACAATTAATATATTCATTTTTGAAATTATTTTCTACGTTTTCATTAATGTTTATATTAAAATCTCCTGCAACAAAGCAAAGTTTATTTCTAAATTTTAACAGTATGTGTTTAAATTCATTTATAAATGACGAGATATTCGAACCGTGTGTTCTGTAAACAGCTATTATGTGGTAGTTTGTTTTGTCGAGTTTTAATTGTATTTCAATACAGTTTACTAGATGTATAGGATGTTCAGTTAGTTTGACAATACTAAATTTATCGTGAATGAATATGACGAGACCACTATTTTTATTGATGTTTATTTTGGTTGTAACATAATTATATTCTGGTAAATGATAGTTGGGTGATTCGTCATTAGTAAAAGTTTCTGATAATATTAGGATGTCAGGTTTTTTATTTAGATTGTTTAATTTTAGAATTAATTCATCCCAATTTCGTTCCATACTTCGTATGTTAATATGAAAAATGAAAATATTGTTGAGATTCTTTGAGATTATGTCATTACATGAATCGGTGTATACACATTCATATTCTTGTATTTTAAAATTATTTTCTAATTCATTAGCTATGAAGTCATCCATTTAGTAAAAATATTATTGTGATATTGATTTCTTTTAAATATTGTATAGAGTATTTTCAAAGTAGAGTGTGACATAGAGTTAGTAATACAAATACGGATTTTATAATGTGTAGATTGTTGAAGAATATTCCGGTTTTTATTGATCATATATTGATTGATCACATCTTTATCATTACTAACATAGTCATTTACAATATTTAAATGCATATCTCGTATAATAATATTATTTATATTTCTAAAATTCAATAAAATGTTTTTTGATTCTACTATAAATTGTTGTACTGTAGACTTATGTGTAGGATAAATAGCAATATAATGCGATAATTTATTTACGTCTTTAAATTTTATATTTAAAATATTAACATCGTAATCATTAAATACTTCATTAATATTGAGAACATTATTCTGGTTGGAAATAGATATTCCAATATCAGAGTTTTTGTTTATACTTATTATTGTTACCTGGTACCCTGGTATGGAGTAATTAGTTTCGCCAGTAGAGTAGGTCTATGTAAACCCAATCAAGCCCGGGAAAAAAATTATTTATTTTAAAGATATTATTAATTTTTCAAAAAAATTTTTTACGCTTTTAATATTTTTATGAAATTGAGTAATTCCTTTTTCAGTGCATATAAAATAGAAATCTCTTATAGAGTGATGTAAGTTTTCTTCAATACATATTTTTTTACCTAATGCGTTACATAAAAAATCATTCATTTTTAATTTATAGATAAGAGTTTGAGGAAATGAAAATTTACAATATTTATTCGTAGTCAATGCGTTCTTTAGCAATTCGAATCATTTTTTGCCGGTAAAGGCATTTTATGCTATCGACTCTATGATCGGTGGAATAGTTCATATCAAACCTTTTGTTTTGGACACAGCAGTTGTTGCAGATTGGAGTTTGTTCTTTGTTTTCACATTTAGATAGTATATGTTCCTTAGTGCAATGAGGGAAAATGGGAGGCTGTGTCCTGGCGTGACATCTTTGGGTTGTGTGGCCGAACTTGAGGCAATGGTAACATTGTGTGATCGGGCTGCAGTCGTTGACGTACACTCTTTGGAATTTGATGTTTATTTTTTTTTTTTCTATAAGTTTTTTCCTTAATTTTCCCGTTGTTTCGATAATGTAGTTAGTGGTGTCGTTTTCTTTTCCTTCATTGTACTTATTTTTTAATTCCTTAATAAGCTTAATGTCTTTTTTGTCTTCTAGGGTTAATCCTTCATTTTGTTGTACAATCCCGTCAATAATTTCTTCTTCAGTCAATTGGCATTGCAGGCTTTTCAAAATTAAGCACGGTTTCCTTTTTTTTATTTCTTCGGCCGATACTTCTTTTCCAATTACTTTATTTATCTCTTCGGTTAATTTTTCTGCATCTTCTTTTTTTTGGCAAGAAATCACTAATTTTTGTTCTCCGATCTTTTTTACTCCATTTACTCCAACTTTTATTTTTGTTAAATTAATATTTTTTTGAATTTTTAGTTTTATGTCCTCGGCCTTCAAGGTGTTTTTTGAGGTAATTAAAATGGCGTATTTCTGTTCTGCATTATATGAAGTTTCTACGAAGTTTTTATTGTTACTTAGCGCACTTGCGTATGATTTTTTGTTATTTTGATGAATTTCTTCAAGTTTCTATGTGTAGTGATGATTATTTTTAATATTAATTTCTTGTAATTCTATGATCTTCTTTTGTAGACTAATTAGTTCGTGTTGAATTTTTTCTTCCAGTGATACAATATTTTGTTCCAGTGTTAATTTTATTTTTGAGTCTTTCACTGAAGTGATCTTATTAACTAAGTCTTTAATATTTTTCAAAATTTCTTCGGTTTCCATATTTAATTAATGGAATCGCCCAGATGGGCGAGTTATTAATGTGAGTAACTATATTTATTGTTTTACTTCTTACAAAATAATGCGACTGTACTCGTTCGGTGCTGAGCGAGAATAGTTATCTTCTATATGCACTTTTATATTTTATGTATTATATTATATGTATGTTTACTTATAAAGATATTTATATTTTTTTTTTCTTTAGTGAGCTATTTTATTAAGCAAAGACAGTTTTTAGGTAATACATAACAAAATATCATTAAGCAGTTTCGATTAAAGTTAAATCTGTAAAAACAGTGTTGCATTTTGTTAACTTTTGGTTGGTGTCGAATCATGACTTCATCATCGACTCTGATCATGGACATTACAAGGCTATCCGAAACGTTAGGTCAAGTAGGAAGAGGAAGAGCAAACACGAGTCAAACAACTTTATGTGTTAGGTTAGGTAGTTCAAATCGTGACTGTTTATACGGAATCAGTTTCTGTGATTATGCTACAAAAAGGCTTGGATCTGAAAGTAGAACTACGTCATCATTTTTTAAATCGATAAATTTTAACTAACATTTGTTATTGCAAGCAACAAACGCTTAAACATTTTGTTTTAGCAGATGCAACAAAGGCATTGCCCCATTCTTTGTCATCTAATATAAAGTTTGGTGTTTAGAAATTTCGAATAAAATAATACGATACGATACCACTATGATATTTCATCTTCTTGAGTCCATTTCTCATATCTAAAAATCGTGACCCCTACTCCAATTTCCATGGTTCACAGCGTTCCCTCACTTCAGAGCTGCGAACAAGAGATGTATATACCAGTGATTCTTCCAGCGCATTGGTGACGTTGGTCTGCTTTTTCTGCCTTCCACTTTGCCAGTGACGATGGATTCCTCCAGAGTAGAGTCCTCAGTTTGGCAAGCAACGTGTCCAAAGTATTTTTTAAAAAGTTGTAGGCAGATTGTTGAGAGCCCATTGGGGATCCCTAGCTCTTCCAGAATGGACACATTTGTGCGTCTGGCTGTCCATGGAATCCTGAGCATTTTTCTCCAGCACCATCACACTTCGAGGGCGTCAATCCGCTTTTTTACCACATTTCCACACCGTATGGAAATATGGGAAAAATCAATCAACGATATTTGGCATTATATATGTATTTAAAGTATAGACCGGTATGACGGTTAGAATGGAAGATTCTTCTTTCGCATCTGCATTCCTCAGAGACTTACCTTCACGTTCAATAGATAATCTTCGCCCTATGTTCATAACGTCTAGGAACTGCTTTTATATAACCATAATGTCAAGTTGTTTCTTGCTGGGTGGTTTTATGGGAAACGAGTGGATCAAAAAGTCAAAAGTAAGTAGTAAAAAGCAAATATTATCAATAATTAGTCTATTTGATTGTACTCTAGTAAAACTAGAATATTAAAGGAGAATAAGCTATTTACATTACAATCATTGGAATAGCATGAGTCATTGGGGAGTTAGGGCTTAATGATGAGAAGCGTGGGATACAGCGGCGTAGTGGGCGGCCTTGGCGTGAGCTACCTCGGGGGTGTCTACTACACGTCCATCATGTCCCAGGGGAGCGGCTCCATGGGCGTAAGATCCATGGATAGCAGGAGCGGCATAAGCTCCGTGGAGAGCGGGGGCTGCGTAAGCTCCAACGTGGGCGGGAGATCCATGGACTCCGGTGAGGGCAGCGGACTTGGCAGCCAAATGAGCGGCCTTAGCGTGAGCTACCTCGGGGGTATCGACGACACGTCCATCATGTCCCAGAGGAGCGGCTCCATGAGCGTAAGATCCGTGGATGGCAGGAGCGGCATAAGCTCCGTGGTAGGCGGGTGCGGCGTAAGCACCATGGTGGGCAGGGGCGGCGTAAGCACCGTTGTAAACTCCATGGGCGGCACCGTTGGAAGCGGCGGCAACAGCGGCGTTGTGGGCGGCCTTAGCGTGAGCTACCTCGGGGGTGTCTACGACACGTCCGTCATGACCGATGGGGGCGGCTCCATGAGCGTAAGCTCCGGAGTAAGCTCCAGCGTAGTTGGTAGCACCGTTGTAGGCAGCGTATTGATGATCATACTGTCCATTGTCCTGGCTCTCGGCCAGACCCTCTCCCTTCCATTGTCCCTCATCATGGCTGATGTAGTTAGCGGAGACCACGGCTCCCACGCACAGGAAAGTGAAGATCTACAAATTCATAACGTACAATTAAATAAAGAACAATTTTTACTTTAAGTTACAAATTTATTCCATTCACAAAGAAACCTATGACTTACCAGAGCGTTCATGTTGATTGTGTTGAGTGAGCCTTTTCTGAGAGGAAAACTGCTAGTGCTGTAAGGAGAGAGAACGCAAGGCTTTATACCAAGCCAAAAGCTTCCTGTCTGGTAAGTGGGGGAAAGAATGACGTCGGTTGTTCAACTCTATTATCATATTCGTACTTGAAAAACTTAAGAATCATGTTAACCTGCACTTTTTTAGTAGGCAAGTTCAGTGTTTTTTCATCAATAGCGTTTATTATTTTGTTTATTAACTCACGAGTTATGTAGTATCGAAAAGCAATTCAATTAATCTTTGCCACAGCATCGTAGTAAGTACTCATATCATAAATACATTTTTATATAAAACAATTTTTATATATTTTGTGAGATTAATTATTTTTTTACCAAAAATATGGCATTCTGAAAAGATAGACAAAAATTACAATTAATTTTAGCAAAATATTGTACCTACGAAGACATTTGCTACACGTTCCTGGAGTGAAAGATACTATTAGTATCGGTTTTTTATATTAGCTCCACACAGGAGACCCTAAAGAAAATAATTTCTCTTATGACCTGCATCATTTTAGGGGGACACTGTGTGAAGGGTCTTTTAAAGGAAATAAAGAGATCCCTGGGGCGAATGTGTGGTAAAACCATGTATGATCGTGTGAGAAATGTGGATATTCGCGAAGAATGTAAGGCTGGTGTAAACATAATGAGTACGATTAAGAAAGGGACCCTCAGATGGTTTGGGCATGCCGAGCAAATGAAAGAAGAAAATAGTATGAGAAGAATATATGACGCAAATGTGAATGGAAGAAGAACTCGGGGACGCCCGAGAAAGACATGGCACGATCAAGCGAATCAGATACTTGAGACGGCCCATGTCAAAAGTCAGAATAATACAATAATAGTATGTATGAGATGATGTATGAATGTAAATGAGGCAAAGAATATGTGCCAAGACCGAGTTGTTTGGTGATCCGTCCTCTCTGCCTACCCCTGCGGGGAAACGGCGTGATGGTTGGTTAGTTTTTTTTTAGGACATACAACGGTGCAAGGCGAAGGATCGGGAAAGCCTGCCACACAACGCATCCACCGCCAAGAGCTAGGCAAACCATACTCTATGAACCCAGGCACACCTGCTAAATCACCAAACGAAAAGAACCACTTTGTGTAACCTATGGCGGAGGTGTTGGTTATGAAATGGTTGATTGCCACCTTGAGCGTGGTCGAAACTCTCGATAATACGAATCCTGTAGTCATGGGTTCAAATCCCGGCATTCGTAACTAAATTTTATTTAATTAGTTAGAGTTGTTTCACATTTCACTTATTTAAAATAATTATAATATACTAGTATATTACTAGCGGTTAAAAACCCGCTCCGCAGGTTTTTACTGCTGGCCCTGCGGGCCGCTTTTGGTTCGGATTCGCCCATTTAGTGTTGGTGACCATTTTATAGATAACTCTAGCTAGTCTCCGGGACAAAGTAACCGAAGAGTCAGAGCAATGGTGTCATATGTAGTATATAGCCACTTGATACAACATGTATTACCGGCAATCTTTTGATAAATAAATAAATTACCGGCCATATAAATTACCATATAAATTTATTATTATATTTAAATAAATAAATAAATAAATTACCGGCAATCTTTTGATATGCGGAGAGATACCACATATTCACAAATTCGTAGCAGAAATACCTAGGGGGGGGAAGTCCCTGTCCGACCTGCTGACCGAAGTAGCGAGACATCTTGTGTCGAATTCTTGAATTCGAAACAAGATGTCACGCTTATATATTTATGCCGTGTTACGCTTTTTTGTCAACTTTTTGGACAGCATTACAGCATCCATCATCAAGGCAGAATGTAACGGTTATTGTAAAAATTACATATCTGCCTCCATGATGGCCACTGTAACATTGTCCGAAACGTTGGCTAAAGAGGGAGGTAGCGCAACACGCAAAGATATTCTAATACAGAAGCAACACGGCATAATGTCAAAAAATAAATCACGATAATTCATAAAATTTTTAAAACACAGTATACAAAATATCCCTCGACATAATATCCCAAGGACAAAATATCCTACACACAAAAATCCTCCAACAAATATCTACTAAAACCTAACCTAACCTAATCTTATTTAACATTTTACTATTTTTTAACATAATTTATTGCCTTTAAAGGATGTCTGTAATATTTTTTCCCATTTTACTATTTTTGAACAATAATTTATTGTCTGTATTATTTTTGTATCATTTTTTATTAGGTTAGGTTAGGTTGGATTAGGTTAGATTTTAGTAGATATTTTGTCGGAGGATGTTTGGTCCGTAGGATCGTTTGTCGGGGGTATTTTGTCGGAGGATATTTTGTCCGTAGGATTGTTTGTCGGGGATATTTTGTGGGAGGATGTTTTGTCCGTAGGATCTTTTGTCGGGGATTTTTTGTCGGAGGATGTTTTGTCCGTAAGATCTTTTGTCGGGGATATTTTGTCGGAGGATGTTTTGTCCGTAGGATCTTTTGTCGGGAATATTTTGTCGGAGGATGTTTTGTCCGTAGGATCTTTTGTCGGGGATATTTTGTCGGAGGATGTTTTGTCCGTAGGATCTTTTGTCGGGGATTTTTTGTCGGAGGATGTTTTGTCCGTAAGATCTTTTGTCGGGGATATTTTGTCGGAGGATGTTTTGTCCGTAGGATCTTTTGTCGGGAATATTTTGTCGGAGGATGTTTTGTCCGTAGGATCTTTTGTCGGGGATATTTTGTCGGAGGATGTTTTGTCCGTAGGATCTTTGGTCGGGGATATTTTGTCGGAGGATGTTTTGTCCGTAGGATCGTTTTTCGGGGATATTTTGTCGGAGGATGTTTTTTCTGTAGGATCTTTGTCGGGGATATTTTGTCGGTGGATATTTTGTCCGTAGGATCATTTGTCGGGGATATTTTGTCAATAGAACCTTTGTCGGGGATATTTTGCCGGAGAATATTTTGTCCGTAGGATCGTTTGTCGGGGATATTTTGTCGGAGGATGTTTTGTCCGTAGGATCGTTTGTCGGGGATATTTTGCTGGAGGATGTTTGGTCCGTAGGATCGTTTCTCGGGGGTATTTTGTCGGAGGATGTTTTGTCCGTAGGATCTTTTGTCGGGGATATTTTGTCGGAGGATGTTTTGTCCGTAGGATCGTTTGTCGGGGATATTTTGTCGGAGGATGTTTTGTCCGTAGGATCTTTTGTCGGGGTTTTTTTGTCGGAGAATGTTTTGTCCGTAGGAGCGTTTGTCGGGGATATTTTTTCGGAGGATGTTTTTTCCGTAGGATCTTTTGTCGGGGTTTTTTTGTCGGAGAATGTTTTGTCCGTAGGAGCGTTTGTCGGGCATATTTTGCCGGAGGATGTTTTATCCGTAGTATCTTTTGTCGGGGATATTTCGTCGGAGGATGTTTTGTCCATAGGATCGTTTGTCGGGGATATTTTGTCTGGGGGTATTTTGTAGCGGGATGAAAAGTCGCGGAACCAGAATAACTAATATTATCTAACGCTAATCAGACAATTGAAATATTATTAAGACTTAGACAACCATGTAACTAGAGACAACATATTTGGTTAATTAGAATACTTGTATCTCAATGTCAGACACGCAGTACCTGTAATATAATCATATTTTAACTGTAGAATACCCCTGAACTTCAAATTCTCGCATAAACAGCAGGGCAGGGTTAACTACGGACCGCGGCCCGCTACTGACAAGATTTTTTAAGGCTACAAGTAATTTAAGCCACATAATACCATGTGTTTTGTGAATATTTCTGGCGCTCACCATTCAAGGACATTCATTCTAGGCCAACATTTCAGATTATGAAGAGAGGAATGTCGAATTTAGACATTAATTTTAACTAAATAAATAGGTAATTTTCATAATTATATGGAAGATTGGAGTCGAGTTCAAACATAAGAAAAGAGATGTTGAATAGAAATGTCCCAATTTTAGATAAGGCTTCGTGAAAAGATATTTGTTTAGAGTGGCCAATCAAAAAATATATATTCTCAAATTCCCACTTTTAGTCTCCAGAAAGTACAACCTGGTGATTAAAGTTATGTGATTTTTTATGTCCAATTCGCTTTAAATAAGTGCCATTTTTTTTAATGTGACGGTTATAATGGGAAAGCCTTTTGCATCTCGGCATAGTTCTCTTGAATTGACTAGCAATGTTCCAATACTCTGCCGAAAAATGGCGGGATCTATCTTTGAGAATGGAAAAAAAATGTCTAGATATGGGAGTGTTGATCACGAGGGTAACAAAAGGGTTAAAATTTTAGTTACTTAAATATTTTAGAGTATTAACAACACTCATTTCTTAAGGAAAAAATATTCATCATTCTTCAACGGAGTTCACAGCGTTAATTTCGAACTATTCAGCACAACTTCATTTTACAATTTTCTCCTAAGGTTCTATTTTGGTTTAGCCACAATATTTGAATTTTTCTAATTACCAAGTCTGCTGTATTCCAATGACTAAATAAAATACCCTAAGAGAGGACCTGGCATATCAATAAAACGTAGTCCAAACGGTTATACAAAAATGGTGGCCAAGCTGGAACCATTATTTATTTATTTTTATTTTTTATTTATTTATCTATCAAATAGTATATGTACATTCGGTTTATTTTATGCCTGTCTCACTATGATTTACCTGTGTCGAGACAGGTGTACAAGGATATAAATGAATAGCTTAGTTACAAAAGTATTTAAGGTAACGTACATATTAATTTAAATCGAAATTAAAACATAAAGGTGATTGGAAAGGTGGGTGAATTATTTAAAGAGAATTATCTTATAATTGTTGGAGGAGATAAAATATATAATAATAAAGTTAAATTTGACAGGATTCTATTATTTTCATTTATTTTATATGGGTTAGTTCGTATGTGAATAGTTATTTCTGTCTATGTGTGATTTATTTTACAGATGTTTGTAATAGTGTGGCGTCCAATACTTATAATCCATTTTTTTATATCTTGTTTGAATTTTGTCAACGAGTCAGTTTGTCTGATCGTAGCTTGTAGTGTATTGTATAGTTTGCAAGCTATGTATTTAGATTGTCTGTATCCAAAGGAGGTTTTGAAAAAAGGAGTTTGGAGAAGTTCTTTGTTTATGGCTCGGGAATTGTGTATTGTTTTTGCCTTTGTTGTTTTGTATTGTTTGTTGTTTAGCGTTTTGTTGTTTTTGTGTAAATTAACTTAGATGGATCTTGAGTAGAGCTGTTTTATGTCCATAACATTGAAGGTATTGAAGATCGTATCAGTGCAGAATTATTTTTATGATTAGTTTTTCTGCTTTAACGATGGGGTCAAGGGCACTTACCCTTGCATTACCCCAAGCTAAAATTCCGTATTCAATGTGAGATTGGCACAGTGTGTAATATACTGTTTTTAAAAGTTTTAGGTTGAGGAAATTGCGTGTTTGTTTGAAAAAGTATATAGATTTGAGGATTTTGTTTGTAGTGTTATGTATGTTGCTTCCAATTTAGGTGTGTATCAAAAGTTACTCCTAAATATTTGATAGTATTTACTTGCTCTAGGCATTGGCAGTCACAGTTCCGGTTTAGAGGTGAATTTTTACACTCGTGTATTTTTAATGGTGGGGTTAGGTGTGACTTTGAGATACTGGTAAGACTAGACAGTAGGTATTTTGTTTTCTGTAGATTTAGAGTTAATGTGTTCGAGTCAAGCCAATATTTTACCTTTTGAATTCCTTCCTCCGCTTTGTGATATGCGGTAAGCCAGTCTTTCGCTTAGAAGAGTAGGATAGTGTCATCGGCGAAACTGACAATAGTGACATCGATATCTAGGTTACATAACTCGTTAATATATATTAGGAAGAGCGTTGGACCTATAACACTGCCTTGTGGGACCCCGTAACTAATGGGCAAATTCTGACTCTTTGCTGAACTGAGTTTAACGCATTGGGATCTGTCAGAAAAGAAGCTGGAGAGGAGGATTAAATATTTGTTCCTAATACCTATATTGAACATTTTGTGTTTTAATTTGGTGTGTGAGATTATTTTTATCATATAAATTAAACAATAACCAATAAAACCATTCGAATGTAACACCATTTTTGATTAACTGTTTGACCAAAATGTTCGGTATATACTTAGATCGATATGTCAATTCCTTCTCTTAGATATTTTGTTTTGTCTTTGGTATGTTCTTAGTTACGGCTGATGAGTAGGTTTTGTTTTTAGTAATTTAATCGTCAAGTTATTTTGTAGCGTGTCGTTAATAATGGTAGAGGTGATAGATAATTATACTATTGTACAAAGCAATCACTTAGTGATTTTATATTTAATAACATATATATTCATAAAAATATACATGGGTATTCCAAAATACATATTTTTTATTTTTTTTATACATATTTAACGAAAAATAAAACACTTTTTTCGGTTATAATAATATACCGACAGAGTACATCGTACCCTAAGGATGCTTGAGCAAAGCGAAACCGGTCGGTAAATAAATTAATTATAGCTTGTGGCTTTTTCACAAAACACTGTTTTATTTTTATTGGTAAAACTATTGACAAAAGTGAACTAGATATCGTTTGCCGTTTTATTTAAAAATGAAGAAATGTCTAAATAAAAAAATTAATTTTTAATTAAACGAAGACAATATAAGCGAAAGTCAGTCGAAAATCTGAGAACAGAAAAATCAGAAAAAGATATTGACACCGCTGGGACTTGAACCCAGGACCTCTTGCTTTCCGGGCAAACGCGCTAACCACTGCGCCACCGTGCCGATATCCAATTCGGTCATTTTTAACTGTATCATACTTCGACTAAGAACCGCCCACATTATCCTCATTCTCTTAACGCATATATTATTGGCAACTATCTTTATGTATGATTGCAAGATTCAAACCCGAACTAAATGCTCTCTAGATAGTGTCTGGATAAATCTTTATCCATTTTTATTTTCATATGCGACACCTATTGACTTTTCTGCAAGTCTAGGATGAATATTATTATTATTATTTATTATTATTTTATTTATTATTTATTATTTAAACGCCCGTACATAGGGCTATTACATACATAATACAGGTGTATTGAACATTTACAAACATTATACATATATATATATAGAATAACATACAGTACATACATACATACGATGCATATTAGTACAACAAATATTTATCATTTTTCAAACATATCAGTTACATAAATAACTAGTTATTTTTGCTTTGATGCAAGACGGTGAGGTTTTGAAAATATCGAAAAGGTCTGTATACGTATTGGCAGTTCGGTGAAAACGCACTAGCGGTGAATGATAGGAATAGTTAGTGCTATGATTGTCACTGTGGAAAAGGTGGTGGAGTCGAGTTGGTTTAACAGGGACACGAATATTTATAACACTTAACATTTGAGGGCAGTCTATGAGATTGTTCAGTAATTTAAAAAGTATAAGAATGTCATTAATAGTACGCCGGGTAGAAAGTAGTGGTAGGTTTAGATCAGACATTAATGCATTGTAGCGGATTTCAATTACAGGCTGTCTCAATTTGAATTGAACGTATCGAAGAAATTTTCTTTGAACTCTCTCCAAACGGTGTAAGTTATAGGTATAAATCGGAGACCATACAGGAGATGCATAGTCCAGCTGCGATCTTACAAGAGAGCAGTAAAGTAGCTTAATTGACTCAATGTTTTGAAAAGTCCTTGTGTTACGTATTACAAAACCTAGAATTTGCATGGCCTTATTGGAAATTGTTTCACAGTGACGATCAAATGCAAGTTTCCGGTCAAAGATAACACCAAGGTCTTTGATCAATGGTACTAATGCAATTTCATTATTGTTAATTAAATACGATGTAGATATTGGAATCCGTGAACGGTAAAAACACATGTGGAAACATTTTTTTACGTTTAGGAATAATTTATTTATTTCACACCAGCTAGCAAGTCTATCTAAATTTTGCTGAAGGATAAGTGCATCATTTAAACATTTTATAATCTTAAAAAGCTTTAGGTCATCTGCGAATAGAATGAATTTGACATTATCGAAACATAAAGATAGATCATTTATAAATAAAATGAAGAGAAGTGGGCCCAGATGAGAGCCTTGAGGAACTCCCGAAGTTACTTTAAATTTATACGAAAATTTATTATTTAATTTTACCATGAGTTCACGGTTACAGAGGTAACTATTCAACCATTTTAGGAATGATCCATGTATACCAAGGGCTTGTAGTTTCGCGAGAAGGATATTAATATTTACTTTATCAAAGGCTTTTGAAAAGTCAGTATATATTGAATCTACTTGTGCATGAGACGTGAAAGCTTCACAGATATAGTGTTCATATAATAGAAGATTGGTTGTGGTTGACCGTCCGGTAACAAAACCATGCTGTTCTGGAGTAATAATATGCCTAAACTTATCAGCAATCTTATCTAAGACAATACTTTCAAACATTTTCGGGATGGTAGACAGTATGCAAATTGGTCTATAATTTAAAACACAATTTTTATCACCTGATTTAAATACAGGTGTCAAGTGATTAAGTTTCCAAGGACCAGGAAATATTCCAGTTCGGAGTGAGAGATTAAATATGTGTTGAAGAGGAGCTGCTATAAACTGAGCGCATTCCTTTATGAATACCATATGTTATTTTTATTTTAACTTTATGAGTAAAACCTCAAATTGTAATATTGTAATAAAACTGTACTAAAACCTCAAATTGTAATATTTAATTAAACGAAGACAATATAAGCGAAAGTCAGTCTTTGCCCGGAAAGCAAGAGGTCCTGGGTTCAAGTCCCAGCGGTTTCAATATCTTTTTCTGATTTTTCTGTTCTCAGATTTTCGACTGGCTTTCGCTTATATTGTCTTCGTTTAATTAAATATTACAATTTGAGGTTTTACTCATAAAGTTAAAATAAAAATAACATAAAAAAATTAATGTTAAAATAAAGAACAGTGAAATAAGAAATGATAAGGAATTGTATTGATTATTTTGAAAAATACTAATTTATTCACCGTTGCCTTAACAACATTTGGGGAAAAATATGTAAATATTCAAATAAACTGTGGTCACCCCATATTGTTTACATCGTAGGCACCTCCGGCTTAATTCATTGGTTAGTACCTACACTACCTACCCTTTGTCTGTAAGAATTGTTAATGTAACAATATTGTTTTTCAAGTATTATTTTGTGTTATTTTTGTTACATTGAATAATTGTTAACCTCAACATAGGTTTGTCCTTGTGAGGTTGAACATTGGATTAAAGATTGTTATACCTAACATCTGTAGAAACAATAAATAAATAAATATCTCTAATCTTCCACTTTACTGAAGTCTCGTGTAGGTATCCCAAAAAGTTCTAAAATCACAAACCCACCTGTGTGTTTTTTGGCGATACTATTGGATTACTCTCAAATAAATTGACCCTACAGTTAACATGTTGATCTGCCCTGGTACCGGGTAAGGCAAACATGCAAAAAAAACTGGCGAAGCTGTAACGAAGGTTAGGCAACAATCGTGGAAGTCGGCGTTTGGAAATTATTAATAGACTTCCGCGGCGGTGCGTAAGCTCATTGGCTCTTGGCCTAGAGGTCGCGGGTTCAATACCAGACGAGGGAAAATTAAATATGTTTAATTAATAGGTATACGGTTTGAGATTTTCACGGTCAAAAGTATTATCGTGTATAATTTTAGGGTTTTAGGCAATGTTGCGTTTCTTCTCATTATCTGTGTTTCGGACTGCGTTTCAGTGTCCATTATCAGGGCAGAAGTGTACAAGTAGATTATAGTGAACATGGGTCTTGAAGAGACCCATAATGTAGGTGGGAGGAAACACAGGTGCCGGCAAATGGTTTCACAGTCGACAGGGTTGAATTCATGGGTTAAGTTTTAATTTTAGGGTTTTATGTAATGTTGCGTTTCTTCTCATTATCTATGTTTCGGACTGCGTTTCAGTGTCCATCATCAGGGCAGAGGTGTACAAGTAGATTATAGTGAACATGGGTCTTGAAGAGACCCATAATGTAGGTGGGAGGAAACACAGGTGCCGGCAAATGGTTTCACAGTCGACAGGGTTGAATTCATGGGTTAAGTTTTAATTTTAGGGTTTTATGTAATGTTGCGTTTCTTCTCATTATCAATGTTTCGGACAGCTTGTCAGTGTCCATCATCAGGGCAGATGTGTAGATTTTTGTCCTGAAGAGACCTGTGTTGTAGGAAGGAGGAAACAAAGAGGCCAGCAAATGGTTCCACAGCCGAGCTGTTGAATTCAAGAACGAGTCACAGAAGCGACCTGTGCCCAAATGACAAATATCAACTGTGTACGTATGTTTGGCAACCGCGTTTGGCGTGTTTCCCGAATATGCACCGGTGCCAAAGAGATAAGTGACGCTAGTTCCTCGGAGCGCCTTCCGTTGTAATACCGATAGAACAAGGACAGCTTACCCACCTGTGGCCTGTGCTCTAAATATTGGAATGCGCTTGTTTAAAAGGGGAATCTAACAAGTGATGAAGGGAGCCGCCCGTTTCTGCACAGAGTCAAGGTTTTTTTCAGGTATTTTTGGACTCCAGCACAGAGGTGGCTGACAAATTCAAAAGTGAGGCTCACTTGCGAACTGTACAGGGTCAGCAGTTGTGTACTATTAGTAAATATCTATTTTGTACGACCAGCTTCTGATAGGCTAACTTGACTCTAGCTTCGATGGTTATTCGGTAGGTAGGTACTTGACGGTTACACCAAAACTTACAATTTTACTGATAAATATACTGAAATACTGTCCGTAGGAGAATGAATTATTATAGTTATTAATTAAATAATTTTTAATAAATAATTTAATATGTTTGTTTTACTGCAAAAGTGATTTGATTTTATGTTTTACAAATAAATGTTCATTTCATGTTTCCGGCATCGACTGTCTACATTAAATATAATTACTAAGTAACTGTTAGATGTCCTTGGTCAAATTTAATTCAAACACCTATTTTACATGTTATAAGTTATTACGTAAGTCCTTGATTTATTATTTCTTACATGGTGTTTTAAGTAGGCGCGGTCGATGAAAATCCAACAGATCTATTTGATTAATTGCCCGCTCTAGATCATTATATCTAAACTGGTCTCGATGTTTTAATGCCACGTTCTTAAAATGTTTTATTTGCCTTGTGTTGGACAATAATTTACGGAATGCAACCATGTGGTTGTTCAAATACCTTGTGAAAAGGTTTGCTAATACAATAAAGACTGGGTATTTAACAAGAGAATTCGGTTCTTCGGATATCGGACCAGCTTTTAAATATATAAATACCGCATCAGAGTCTCAGCTGCTCTCAACCATCTGGAGCCAGTGAGATGATGGCATCCCGAATTGGGGTATGTGGTAAGTCTGAAGGAGGTGGGGGGCCGATGGATGGAGCATATGAAGGTGAGGAAGTTCATGGTTATTCAGATCTGGTCACCAAACGGGAACCTTTGTTGGATAACCAACACCTTTGTCATAGGTCACCCCAAGTGGTTCGCTACGTTTGGTGATTTATCAGGGGTGCCCAGGTTCATGGGATGAGGTTTGTCTAGGTCTTGGAGGTGCATGACCAGGACACACTGAACCTCAGATTCCTACCCACCCGTTTTCCTTCCCAGAACTCTCCTCTCCTTCCTTTCCCTAAAAAACCCTCCACACCGCATCCCCGAAGATGACATAGGCCCAGAGGGAAATTATTTTCCTCAGGGCCTCCTGTGTGGAGCTCATGTACAAAAAAAAACCCGGTTGTAGACATTTTAAGAAACATTTCAATCCTAAACGATAGTCTAACACTAGGGCAATACTGATCTGTCAGTCAATCTTTCACACAGGTCTTTCTAGCAATAATTTCAGTAATAAAAACAATATTTTTGATGTTCATTAGATATTTTATTCGTTGGCTTTAAAATGGTGTGCAATACAACAACTTTTTTTCAAATACTAAAGATATAACTTTACAAAAATATCCTAGAAAGACACTGAAAAAACCTATGAAAATATAGGTTTCTTCAAGGAACACAGAATATCCACGCGAAGCACTTTAATGTCGTTGGAAAGTGTACATATACGCACACCAGCACTGGATGGTTTCACAAATTCAAGCACTTAAAGGCGGGTTGTCGGCAGTGGTCAGAACTTAATAATGGGTGGCGTGGGCCTTGGCAGCGAAGTGAGCAGCCTTGGCGTGAGCTACCTCAGGGGTATCTACGACGCGTCCGTCAGCTCCGATGGGGGCACCTCCGTAGGCGTATGTGCCGTAGGCAGAGTAGGCAAGGGGAGAGTAAGCTCCATAGACAGTGGGGTAGACACCACCAACGGCAGCAGACTTAGCGGCAAAGTGAGCAGCCTTGGCGTGAGCAACTTCAGGGGTGTCCACAACGCGTCCATCAGCTCCGATGGGGGCACTTCCATGAGCGTAAGATCCATAGGCAGCATAAGTCAAGGGAGAGTAACCTCCATAGACAGCGGGATAAGCGGCGTAAGCAAGAGGAGTGTAAGCTCCATGGGTAGCAGCGGCCTTAGCGGCGAAGTGGGCGGCCTTAGCGTGGGCTACCTCGGGGGTGTCTACAACACGACCGTCATGACCGATGGGAGCACCTCCATGAGCATAGACTCCGTGGTAGGCTCCGGCATAGAGGGTGGGGACTCCGTAGACTCCATATCCATGATCGTACTGTCCGACATCCTGGCTCTCGGCCAGACCCTCTCCCTTCCATTGGCCATCATCTTCGGCGAAGGCCACGGCTCCGACGCACAGGAAGGTTGCGAAAAACTGGACAAAAAGTGCACAAAATAAGCATAATTTAAACGAAAATAATGTAGGTGAAAAAATATACTGGACTTGCCACTCCCAAATTGTCTAAACTGGTTCAGTTATTTCCATCGTGTGATTTTTATCTTTCTTTTCATTTTTAAGTTTATGACGGCACGAGTTAGAACTTAGGTCTGCAAAAACTGGTTTAATTAATACAAGAATAATTTAATTAATATATCATTAGTTTGTCTGCAAAAATATTTTTGATCACGTAGTAACGAAATAGCATTTGTAGAGTGTAGTTAGATGACAATAAGTTCAAGTGCTACCATGTTGAAATATTCAAAGGGTCATCAATATTTCAGTCTGACAGCTGCACAACAAGCTTTTAAGATTTTGTTCGGAAGCGAGAGAACTAGGGAGCGGTTTGGACTTACATTTCACTAGAAATCAAATCGGACAATGGCTGACCAACAGAACACATAACAGACCGTCCGATATTAGTTAAAGACAAAACAATAGCAAACAGCTAAAAGACACTTAATTTTACTCTTCTTCCCAAGATTCAACACGAAACATGAGCTATAATTTTCAGTACACTCAATAGTATTATTTTGATAATTTAGAGCAAATTTTAAAGAAGGCACTATACAAGAATTCTTAAGGTAGGTTTTGAATTTTAAAAGAATCAAAATATAATTCATAACAAATGTAGATAATCAGAGACAAAATCGGAAAAGAATCAAATCTTTAAATTGGATTACTGAAGATATAACTGATGTTTTAAATAGGTACTCAAAAATATCTAAGAAATGATTGAAAACCTTGATGAGTATAATAATATATTAAAAACACAAAAATTATCTTCCAATAACTAAGAGCAAATATCAAATCAGACCGAACACCTTAAATAAGACACTAAAAGCATAAAGACAAAATTCGGAACAATTATATCGGACACTGATTTTAAATAAGAGAATGTTTGGATGAAACCAAAATACATTAAAGTTATGAATTGAGTTTTTCACGGCCAAAGGTACTATCGCGATTTATTTTTGGGGTATTATGCTGTGTTCCGCTACCTAACCGATGTATCGGATAGCATCAGAGCAGACGTGTAATCGAAGATTGTGGTGAAGTGTGTTCTTACGTATATGGTATGCCCGAATCGTTGGCTCAAGAAGGTGGTAGGGTAACACGACATAATAATGTTATCTTAATATATAATGTAATGTTATCTTAATATTCTGATAAATTTGAGCAAGTTTTGAAAAGGTCCAAATTTGCAGAAATATTGAAAAAATAAAATTTTTAAAACATCAAAAATAAATCGAAAATTGTTAGGCACTAATTGGCGTTAATACCAAGAAAATTGTTGAAATTGTTGAAATTAATTAAAACTCAAAAACATCAAATAATTCAGAACCATTAGACACTTCGTTAATATAATTCAAACCCAATGTAATCTAAACATTCTGATAAATTATAGAGCAAGTTTTGAAAAAGACCAAAGTTGTAGAAATATTGAGAAAATTAAATTTTTAGGACATCAAAAATTAATAAAAAACGGTTAGGCACTAAAGGGCGTTATAATCAGGAAGGTTGATGAAATTAAAACTCAAAAACATCTGGACATAATTCAAAACCTTGAGACATTTCAATAATGTAATTCTAACACAATGTGATCAATATTTTCTGAAAATTAGAAAAGTTTTGTATAAAACTAATTTGCACAAAGAATGAAGACATTAAATTTGTGGCATTAATATAATTCAAACTATATTAAGTATATTCTAATAAATTGGAGCAAGTTTTGAAGAAAAACAAATTTGCAGAAAGATTGATGATATTAAATTCAAATAGAGCAAATTTCGATGAAGAGAAAACATCACAAGGATGTTATTAGTTCTTTGAAAACAATACAAGAAATATTTCAGAATAATTATCAGATCAGTAGACTTACCAGGAAGTTCATGTTGAGAGATGGGTGAGCCTTTTCTGAGATGAAAACTGCTTGTGATGTGACCAGAGATCTGCGGAGGCTTTATACTGTCAGCATCCTTCCATTGGGAGGGGGGATAGATTAAAAAATAAATACTAGGTCCTCAAACACCTACTTAATTACTAGGTCTTTGGAATCCATAAAGTTTTTTTTGTCGCAGTCGTAGGTATGCGAATAAACCAGATCCGATGTTAAGTGGATGTGGAGCAGAAAAAAAGATGCTAATTCGATCGTTATTCATGATGTATCTGTTTTATGTTAAGTTTTATTAATGCGTCCTTATGCTCTATAAATTTAAGCTATGAAAAAAGACTTGCATAAATTTATGGACAAGGATTTTTTTTGTTGAGAGGCTGGGCACAAATATTTATTCAACGAAAGTGATACTTTATAATACAGGGTGTAACAGCACGTTCCCAAAGGATTAACCGGCCTTTCCTGAAGGTATTTGAAGTAAATGTAGATGTCATTTTGCTGTCCGATGATAATTTTTAACCAATAAAAATATTTTTCCATCACACGTTGCAACCGAGTGGGCGGGTGTAGTCTAGCAGCGGGTCACATAATTAGCTCTCCGTCTGGTTCCAGCTGCACCAATTTGGAAGGCGGGTACAGGTACCTCCGCCGCGGGAGCCATTTATTGGATTACCAACACCCCTGCCGTAGGTCACCCCAAGTATTTCGCTACGTTTGTTAACTTAGCAGGGGTACCGGGTTCATGGGGTGAGGTTTGTATAGGTCTTAACGGAGAATGCTTTTATCCAACTATTGGGTAGCTGTCCAAATCAGGACAGACTGGATGAGGGAGTCGTTTTGACCTCTGTAGTTGTGACTCTTTTGATCCATCGCCTTATACCGCATTGAGAGGGGTTGATTCATACGTCCGTCTCTCCTAGTCACATTGTGTGCCGTCCGTCACTACCCACACATCATACCTTTCTCCTTCCCAGAACTTCCTCTCCTTCCTTTCAATAAAAAGACCTTCCTAACAGTATACCCAAAGATGACATGACAAACACATGAAACAGCACGCTTTTCACGTGATCCCATCGCAACGAGAGGAGTGGGGTCAGTGGCGACGTGTGTTGAAAAATACGTACATTGTTTTTAGTAGAAAAGAATATCAGTGGACAGTAAAACGACATCTACCTTTTGTATTAAAAATATGCTCTAGAACCGCTGGTTAAAACCCTGCGGGTGCGTAGTGTTGCATCCTGTACATTAGGTATCTTATGAAAACAATTTTTTTATTATAATTCTATTTATTGAGGATCTCGACCTCAAGGAATTAAAAAAAATCAATTAGCCGGACTCTCTCGACCCAACACCTTACAGAGGGAGGGATGGACTCATACGTGCTTCTTACTACCAAAAGGACCTTTGTCATAAGTGAGGATTCTTTTGAAGAAAAGAAGTTAATCTGTGTCTTCACAAATGCTTGGAGGTCGATGCAGAGTCATGCTGAAAGTAGGGTATAAAAATAAGTTGTAAAAACAAACCGTTCATACTCCCCAAATGTCAACCAGTTACGGTGTTGGTAACAAGCATAGACATTAAAATTAATAGACGAGACAATCAGGTAGAGGGGAACAAACCATGTGGGGCGAAGCGCGGGAGGCGGCCGTGACCATCGCGCTCGTCAATAAATGAATTTGACAGAATAAAGACAACTCGCTTTGTAATATTAGCATTTGGCCATCGAATATAGAGTATGCTTACAAATTACTTGTCCTTTTTACAATAATAGCGCAAATTGCTGGCTGCGTTAAAAAATAAGTTCAAATCTGGTAAACAATAGTTCTAACTTGTTTCCAAACTTTAATTTTTTATTACACTCTTTAGTTAGACACTTTTACACATGCGTTATACCGACTTATACTAACTTACCCACCTCTCTCAATTTTAAAATCACTACGCCAGGCGATTCGTTCAAAAATGAACAATAAGATCCTATGCAGAAAAGTTCCACGATGGACAGCGCTGCAAACCTTTCCCATATTTTAGCTGACTTTACTTTTCTGCGCAGGGTATGTTTATATTTATGTCCTAGGTATATAATTTATTCGAAGCATTCTAGAACCATCCCGGTGTAAAAATATGGTTATGTGGTTTGCCTCCAGCTCATCGAAATTATGTCCAGATTTCATGTTAGGACAAGTCTATAAATTTGTAACGAGTTTTTTTTATCTCCCAAATATGCAGTGTTCAAATATAAACTGGTTCATCAAAAATTTTTCAGTATAAATACAAATAACACAAACAAAGGAATTAAAATTAAGAGGGCGAGTGAAACCTCAGCTGCTGTTTGTGAGATGGCTTAATAAAAACAACGTTAAAGTCACGAAACCTTATGCCATTTTTGATAACAAAACGCAGTACCGTTTAAAGCAATTTTTGTAATTTTCAAGTATATCAATTTGATAAACAATATGTTTACATTTTTTTCTTTTCATTATTTTTTTCCATTGTACCAATTGTAAAATAAATGTAAAATAAAAATTTTGTTTGTTTTTTTTCGCTTTTATGAGCCATAAATACTTGGGTAAAATTGTGAAAATGATAAAATATATTAATGGGGGTGTCTAAAAATTTTTCATAAAACAATTTTTTACTGTTTTTATTGTTAATATATGGAGCATCTTTTATAACTATGCCGATTTCAAAATTCTCAAGTAAAAATTCCTTCCATGTTAATACATACGCACCAGCTCTGATGGTTTCATAAATTCAACCACAAAAAGGTGGAATATTGGCAATGCTCATAACTTAGTGTGTATATATGTGGCGTGGGTCTTAGCAGCGAAGTGGTCGGCCTAGGCGTCAGTTACTTCAGGGGTGTCTACGACGGGGTATTTCAGGGGTGTCTAAAATCCACCTCCAATAGAGGAGATTCCGCCCGATGAAGCCGCGAGGACCATCGCTACAACGCACAGCAAAGTTGCGAATAACTAAACCAAAGGAGAACAATATTAGCACAATTGAAAACAAACTACTACTAATATACTCAAAGAGCCACTCACAAAATGTCTTTATTTTTATTTTATTTTGTTTTATTTTATTTGAGAGGCCAACAGTTTACATTAAAACAGAGCATGATAGTAATTGAGTCACAATAATTAAACCATTTACAGATTTCCACATGGGTATTGAATACAGGTGTAGTGATTCCAGAGATATTTACTAATGAAAAATTACATTTCAAGGGACGAGTTATTTAGGTGGGAATAGAGAGGGGCTGGGATGGGGGGGGGGTCGGTTAAGTTGAGGTATAGTAATAAAAATATGTGTGACAAAAATTAAGAGAAAAAAAAGAAGTTCATAGAGTGGTGGTTGTATTAGATATTAGAGGGTATCTATAGTTATCATTATTGTAGATTGTAGAGTATCGATAGAGCGTCTGTGAGATTTTAAGGAGTGTGGTGCGGAGTTAAAAATGACAAATTGTATATAGTGTGTGTTGGATGTACGATAGATGAAAGAGTTTTGCTTAGAATAAGTGTTGCACCGAGGGAGGCTACGAATCAACATTTTTGAGAAATATATTCTGTTGTATTTTGAAATTCCAACATTTATTTCTTTATCGGTGTTTTTGAGTATTTGAGTTCTAGTTTTAAATCTACGATAGACGCAAATTTTGTAAAAAAAAAATTTTCTGGGTAATGTCTTCAGTTACAGTATTCATTTTAGTATTTCTATTTTTGAGAGTGATAATTCATGGTGGAATTCAGTAACAGTTAGGTAACAGTCTGAAGTTGGCTCTAACAAGCTGAAACCGGTTACGGTCAAATAAAATTAAGTGGAATAAAGTTTTATATTCGTTTTATTATAATACTAGCTGACCCGCCGAACTTTGTACCGCCTCGGAATCAATAACTGTAGATTTAAATTCAGTTTTTTTTTTATTTAATTTAAAATTACACAATAAAGCAATTATTGATGCGCAGCTGTCCGTGTTTTGTTTTTGTCAATATCAGAGATGTCATCGTGTACGGATTTTTTTGTTTGTGATTTTCTTACTTTTCCAAATTACAGATATTTGGGAGGCGTGTTCGGGTACGGGTGCCGCCGCCCCGGGAACCATTTATTGGATAACCAACACCTCTGCCGTAGGTCACCTCAAGTGGTTCGTTACGTTTGGTGATTTAGCAGGGGTGTCCGAGTTCATTGGGTGAAGATTGTCGCGGTCTTTGCGGCGGATGCGTCTGCCCACCTGCTGCGTGGCGGGACGAATCGAGAGATACTGGTTGATGAAGGCCTTTTGACCTTTCCAACCGGACTCTCTCGACCCATTGCCTTGCACCGCAGTTGAAGGGTTGGATTCATACGTCCGTCACTCCCGGACACATTGACCCCCAGATTCCTACCCACCCCTTATTCCTTTTTCCTTCCCAGAACTTCCTATCCTCCCCTTCCTTAAAAAGACCCTCCACACAGCATTCCCTAAGATGACATAGGTTCTCAGAGAAATTATTTTCCTCAAATGGAACCTTATTGGAAAATTATTTTCCTTTGTGTGGAACTTAAGTAAAAAAAAATGCGTTTTATTTCAGAGATTTTTTTTAATTATTGTATTATTCCTTTTTGAGGGGTTGCAGACATACGTTCACCGTTTGTCTCATTTTCGACTATTGACATTTAGTATGTAAGAAAGAGGGGCAGCATTATATGATTAAGAACAAATGCAAAACTATCAGGGCATTGACATTTGACGCTTTTGAATTTTTGGAATTCACGATCAGTTCAATATTATACCTTTCCAAATATTGCTGCAGTTCTTTCAAAATATGATAATTCGTTCCATACAAAATGTATGAAAAAATGAATTTTCTTCATTACTTTCTTTTTCGTAAATTCTTGCTAGGTTTTATTAGTTATTCTGTTATCCGGAGCGGAGACAAATCCAATGAATCAAAGATCATCAAAATCGGTACAGCCGTTCTCGAGTTATAAATAGTGTAACTAACCCCACTTTGTTTTATATATTATAAGATATAAGACAAGATAAGATAAGATAATATATTATAATGGAATTCTACCATGAATTATAACTCTCAAAAATAGAAATATTAAAAAGTTCAAACCCAGCGACACTGAAGTATTCATTTTGTTTTTAGACCTTTTTTTACATGAATACTACACAAGAGTCCCAATTGCTCCCGTCTGGAGCCAGTGAGACTATGGCATCCCCAATTCGGATATGTTGTGAGGCTAAAGAGGAAGGTGGGGAAGTTCCTGGCTATTCAAATCTGGTCACCAAACACGGCTAAAACTATTTCAGGCAACGTTTCAATTCTGAATGGTGGTCTTACACCAGGGCGATTCTGAGAGAATCTTCCACTCTGGAACGTGCCGCAAATATACTATATATTATTTTAAATGAATAAATTGTGAAATAGACAAATTAATCAAATAAAATTTATTTGCCACGCCGGGATTCGATCCCGCGACCTTCGGAATGCGAGTCAAGCGCCTTACCGCTGCGGCCGTCAGACCTTGTTATTGTGTTAAGGTTATCTTGCTGTTGAGAGTCGGTTATTTTATTCGAACCCATGGTCACCCTGGCACTTCAGCAAACGTATTATTTTGACAATTTTCTGGCGTGGTGCAGCGGTAAGGCGATTGACTCGCATTCCGAAGGTCGCGGGATCCCGGCGTTGCAAATAAATTTTATTTGATTAGGTAATTAATTAATTAATTTTATTTAATTAATTAATCAATGTTATTTAATTAATTTCCGGAAAGACCCTCCACAGAGCACCCCCAAAGATGACAGTAGCTGAGAATTTTTTTCTCAGGGCCTTCTATGTGAAGATAATGTAAAAAAATGTTGAAGAAGATTGCGGAAATCTGCGGAAAGATTGATGAAATTAAATGTTAAAAACATCAAAAAAGAGTTCACAACGATTAGACAATTTTGTAATGTAATGCAAACTTAATGCAAAACTATAATAGGTATTTTCTCATAAATTATTAAGTTTTGAAAAAGACCAAAATTTTAAGAATGAAATTAAATTCAAATAGCGTCAAGAAATAAAGCTAAACATGAGGAACTCCAGTGAAAAATATTATGGCTTTAAAAAAATATGTTCATAAAGAATATAGACCAATAAACGCTGATTCTGAATATATAATTTTTATTTTATAATATTATTAAAATAATATTTTAAAATATTATTAAAAAGTCCATTTTTAATCGGGTCGTAAAAATACGTCGTCAAGTTGGCATTTTTGAAATTTAAGTGGTGACGTCACTGTTCGACGTGTCGTGACGTCACCATAAAGTCCTTGTATGGGAATGTATGATATGACACAAGCCGTCGTATTAATATATTCATTTATTTACATACTGTTTAAAGAGATTTAGTTGTTGTGTTTATTTAAAGATTATTTCGGCCTTAATTTTCTAAAATAAAGGTATCTCTTATTAGTTTATCCCTATTATTGAAAATATTCAAAAACTACTGCACAAAAAAAAACAATAATGCTTATTCTAGGGAGAATACTTCGAACAACGGAATTTAAAATGCCGGTAGTTGATCAGCTGATTACCCGATTCTATAGTAATTTTTCAGGAGTGCTGACGTCACATAATTCTCCATAAGGTGGTTTTTGGGGGGTCTTGAAAAATTAAAACTTTAACAATTAATTTAACTATTAAAACTTACTCTAAAAATAAAAATAAAAATGCATTTATTTAAGTAGGTCATTATTCATTAAAAAAATTAAAAAAATTAACTGGAGTTACCATTGGAGCAGGCCGATGAAAACAAAACAACACAAATATGTTAATACTTTGAAAATAATCAAGAAATTGTTCAGAATAATACATCAGTATGCTTACCAGGTAGTTCATGTTGAGAGATGAGTGAGCCTTTTCTGTTTGTGATGTAATCAGAGAGCTGCGGACGTTTTATACTTTATTCTGACTTCATATGTTTACACAAATCATTCGCAACACGCTTGAAACCATTCAATGTCTAAGTAAAATTTACATTTAAGTTTTTTTTAAATTTTTTTTGTTAATTGTACGATTTTTACTGTATTTTTTTTTACATTAACTCCACACAGGAGGCCTTGAGGAAAATAATTTCCCTCAGGGCCTATGTCATCTGGGATGCTGTGTGGAGGGTCTTTTTGAGGAGAGGAAGGAATGAACATTGGTCTTGAAGAGACCTATGTTGTAGGAAGGAGGAAACACAGAGGCCGGCAAATCATTCCACAGCCGAGCTGTTGAACATAGGAACGAGTCGAAGAAACGACCCGTTCTCATGTTTCCCGACTATGCACCGGTGCCGGAGGGATCAATGATGCTAGTTCCTCGGAGCATCTTCCATTGTAATACCGGTAGAACAAGGATAGCATTCCCACCCAACGCCTGTGCTCTAAAGATTGCAATCCGTCTGTTAAGATGGGAGAATCTATCAAACGGACCGCCCGTTTCTGCACAGAGTCGAGGGTATTTTTCAGGTATTTAGGAGCTCCAGACCAGAGGTGGCTGCCAAATTCAACCGTGGGGCGCACTTGCGATTTGTATAGGGTTAGCAGTTGTGCACTATTAAAGTATCTGCGGGCCCTGTACAGTACGCCCAGTTTCTGGGAGGCTAACTTTACTCTGGCTTCGATGGAGCCCCCATACCTGAGCTGGTCACTTAGGGTTACACCAAGCATATCAATGGATGCCTGTTCGGAAGATTGCTTCCGTTGAAAGAGACTATTATATTAGTTTATAGCTCCAAAAATTTACAACCTACAATGTAACTTTTAAAGAGAACAGATGTCAAAATCTTCAATCTTATAAAATATATACCAAAATTTGGCTAAAAAACACCGAAACAGATATTTTTTTCTTAACTAACTAACTAACTAACTAACCATCATGCCGTTTCCCCGCAGGGGTAGGCAGAGAGGACGGACCGCCAAACAACTCGGTCTTGGCACACACTCTTTGCCTCACTCACATTCATACATCGTCTCATACATTCTCTTCTATTGTTCTGACTTTTGACATGGCCCGACTCAAGTATTTGATTCACTTGATCGTGCCACGTCTTCCTCGGCCTTCCCAGGATTCTTCTACCATTCACATTCGCGTCGTATATTCTTCTTACACTACTTTCTTCGTTCATTCGCTCTACATGCCCAAACCATCTGAGGGTCCCTTTCTTAATCTTACTCATTATGCTTACATCAGCCTGACATTCTTTGCGGATATTCACATTTCTCACACGATCATACATTGTTTTACCACACATACGTCTCAGGAATCTCATTTCAACAGCATTCAGCTTACTTTCATCCTTCCTCTGCCAGTTCCATGCCTCACTGCCATACATCAGGGTAGGTACCAGGACTCCATTGTGGACTGCTAGCTTCGCTTCTTTTGACAGTTTTTTATTAGCGCCAACGGCATTCAGTCCACCATTAATGGAGTTACCGGCATTCACCCTTCTTTCAATATCTCTATCAGCCTTCCCATCTCTCGTAAACACACTACCCAGATACACAAACTCATCCACCTGCTCCAAGTATTCATCATTCACAACTATGTTGCATACTGTTTTCGTACTCTCTCTTTCATTGTTTCGTACTCTTTTTTCTTATAAGTTTAAATAAAGCCATTAAATATATCTATCATTGGATAATTTTTAGAGAAGATTTATAATATTGTTTGATATTTTATTTTTATGTTTTTAAATTGCACTTTTAACATCTATTCTTACAAAACTTACAAATACAATAATAACAGTGCATACTGTTATTATGCTGTAGTTTTTAAATGAATTTATTCAGTTACTTTTTTTTAAATCCCTAATTTATGTATACTTAAAATATTCACTATAACCATAGAAATAAAAATAAAAAATCAATATTATTCCCACGCACAGGCATTGCCTTTGTGGGATTTTTTTGTTCATACATTTATTATATTAAGCTTTTTATATACTTTTCATTATTTCATGTATCTATTTTATGTATTGAATCAAAATTTTCAATAAAAAAAAAAAAATCCTGTTTACGTTAGAGCAAATATTTGTCATTTGTAATAATATTAATAACCAAAAAACATGTGATGACAGTGGATTCGAGGAACAGGCTATTTTGGAACCAGTTCTTACGCCATTGCCTGACTCGGTTACTTTGTACCGGTGACTAGCGATCACTGGATGACAGTGGATTCAAGGAACAGGTTATTTTTTAATCAGTTCCTACGCCATTGCCTCTCTCGGTTACTTTGTACCGGTGACTAGCGATCACTGGATGACAGTGGATTCGAGGAACAGGCTATTTTGGAACCAGTTCCTACGCCATTACCTGTCTCGGTTACTTTGTACCGGTGACTAGCGATCACTGGATGACAGTGGATTCGAGGAACAGTTTTTTGGAACCAGTTCCTATTGGAGCACGCCAGATTACCTACGAAGGCAATTGAAATCTACAACTATTTTGAAGTAAACTGTAATAGAAGCTCGTAGTGGAGTGGAACTGGTAACACGATATCGTTTCCAAGTACAGAAGCACACATTCCACCACTAACAATTACACATATGCCCTGATGATGGACACTGTAACGCTGTCCGAAACGTTGACAAAAGAAGGATGTACTGCAACACGGCGTAATACCCAAAAACAAATAACGAAAACATTTTCAACAATGCTCCATTTTTTATTATTTTTTAATATAAATATGGTAAAACTTTTTTTTTATGTTTTTCATTTACTCACAAATTGCCAGTAAAATCATGAAACACTAAAATCTGTAATGGCCTATACATATCTTATAAATTAAAGCAAAAATTAATATCAAATCTGTACTAGATATTTGATACACCTTTTGATAAAGTTTTTCAGTTTAGTTGGGAATTTCATTTCAATTCCAAAATTGAGATTTGTGTGAAACGGGCCGAAGCGGACCGCGCGAACGGGAGTCATAAAACAATTCATCTTGACTTATTTTAAAAATAATATTGCCTATTTCATTCCTACGTCTCGAATGTGTAGATGGTATAATGCTATAGTATTTGACGGTATAGACATCTGTATAAACAGCCCGGTACGTTTAAAACAACATGTGCTTTTTTATTACCTACTAGTTACTTAGTGAGTTCCAGGCTAGCGTTGCAATGTCACTTAATAAAGAAATTGTTTCTCCCTGCATGTCCTTTCCCATTCCTCCTCTCCTTCCCCTTCCGCCTCTCCCGCTCACCCGTCCTATGAACCCCCTCCTGCGTTCTCCTCCCCTTTCCCGTGTTCATTCAGTCCGGTACATTGAATTTCAAATAGCTCGCGTGCCAACTATTGTATAAATTTTGCCATCACTATATAAATTTTAATTTTTCAAACATAGCAAACTTTTATTTTTGTATATTACAAGAAGATTAAATTAAATCTAGTACCTAACGTAGGTACTTTAGATACCTATTTAAAATACCAATATTTTTTAATAAGATTGAAAGTATTCAATTTTGGTTAGTATCAAAGGTGATTCATATTCGAAATACTTAACCCTATATTTGACAGTTGCGAACTCCTGCAACTCATAAACTTACGAATACGGACAGTAACTTAAAATTAGAATCCATAATACTAGTTGCAATCAAGAAATGTGCTTCATGTGCAACGAACTCACTAATGTCGAAAATATAAAATATTTAGGAGTATCAATAGATATAAATCTTAATTGGAAATCACATATTAATCAAATCACTTCTAAATTAAGATATCTGACCTACATATTTTATAGACTTAAGGAAGTACTAAACATTGAAAAATTGAAAATGATCTACTTTTCCCTGGTGCAATCATCAATCACTTATGGCATTATAGGATGGGGTGGTGCACTTGATACATTTATTAAGCCTCTACAAATAATTCAAAAACACATAATTAAAGTCATATATAACAAAAATAAAACATTCTCGACCAACTTATTATACAAAGAAACTAAAATATTTAATATACGTAAATCATTTATATTACAAACTTTGAAATATGTATTTAAAAACAAAAATAATTTCGAAATAAATGAAAACAGAATGAGCAAAAGAATAAATAATATATTTTACACCCCACAAACCAATACTAAATTATTGCAGACACATAGCAGTTTCATTGGTCCTCGTTTATTTAACCTTCTACCACTACAAACTCAAAAGATTAAAAAAATGATAAAATATGTAAAAGAGGTAAAACTATGGTTGAATAATTTTACCTCTTTTACACTTTTTTTTTTTGAAACGCTATTTCTATAAATTTACCCTTCCTTCTACAACTCACTGTCTGTAACTTTCTAAACTATAGTACAATATGTTTTCTGTTTATTTTTTTATAATAACAAAAAAAAATCAGTATGTTTTTTCCATATTTTTATTTTAATTTTATAAGAACTGAAAAAAGAAACCTTTTTCACTAAACTTATTCTACCTATGAATTACTAACTTTATATTTTATATGTTTTTTAAGTCTATTTTATACTTTGGGTACTTAGAAATATAGTATTTCGTTTCAATATTACCCACACTCATGCAGTGCCTTAGTGGGTTTTCATTTCTTGTTCATACTATTTGTTATTATATATTATGTTATTGTATGTATAATATTTGCTATTATACATTATATGTACAAAGAAATGAGAATAAATAAAGTTAAAAAAAAAAAAAAACTACACGACAAAATACACTCTCCGGTACAACGATTTCACACTATGGGAAATCAGTACTTAGGTGATGTTGACATATTTAACGTAAACTTGGCGAATTTTGTTGATCTTGTAAAAAAATTATTCCAAAACTATTCCTAAACATTCTGTATTTTTGTAAACCTATGAAATCGCTGTATTTTTGTTTTTTTTTATGACTTGTGTGGTTTTTCATCTAATTGTATTTTTATTATTTCTTCGTCTGCTTAAAAATCATCTGTCATGAATTAATTGTACTACCAAACATGTAAAAGCCTTTTGGGCGTTAAATAAATAAATAAATAAAAATAAAAGTGAGTACTTAAATTTTTTTTTATTTAAAGTGTTTATTTTTTTGACGGCCGGCGTAGTGCAGCGGTAAGGCGCTTGACTAGCATTCCGAGGGCGCGGGATCGAATCCCGGCGTGGCAAATAAATTTTATTTTGTGAATTTCATAATTTATTCATTAAAAAAAATAATATACAGTATATTTGCGGCACGTTCCAGAGTGGAAGATACTCTCAGTATCGCCCTGGTGTAAGACCACCATTCAGAATTAAAACGTGGCTTAAAATGGCTTTGGCCGTATTTGGTGACCAGATCTGAATAGCCAGGTACTTCCCCACCTTCCTCTTCCCTATCTCCTTCCCCTCCACACTACCTTCAGCCTCACAACATACACCAATTGGGGATGCCATAGTCTCACTGGCTCCAGACGGGAGCAGTTGGGACTCTTGAGCGGTATTCATGTAAAAAAAAAAAATCGAAACTTTGATTGAACAATCGATGATTTACAAAATGTCATTCTCAAATTGTAACATTTTTGAGAGTTTTGTTAAAGTTTTTGTTATGATTAAAAACCTTTTTAGATGTATTGTCATGTAGTATTAATCCAGAAACCTTTGCGATGGTGGAAAAAATATTTTTTATTTTTTTTACATTAACTCCACACAGGAGGACCTGAGGAAAATAATTTCCCTCAAGGCCTATGTCATCTGGGATGCTGTGTGGAGGGTCTTTTTGAGGAGAGGAAGGAATGAACATTTGTTTTGAAGAGACTCATGTTGTAGGAAGGAGGAAACACAGAGGCCGGCAAATCATTCCACAGCCGAGCTGTTGAACACAAGAACGAGTCGAAGAAACGACCCGTTCTCACGTGACAAATGTCAACCGTGTACAAATTTAGCGTGTTTTCCGACTATGCACCGGTGCCGAAGGGATCAATGATGCTAGTTCCTCGGAGCATCTTCCATTGTAATACCGGTAGAACAAGGATAGCATTCCCACCCGACGCCTGTGCTCTAAAGATTGCAATCCGTCTGTTAAGATGGGAGAATCTATCAAACGGACCGCCCGTTTCTGCATAGAGTCGAGGGTATTTTTCAGGTATTTTGGAGCTCCAGATCAGAGATGGCTGCCAAATTCAACCGTGGGGAGTACTTGTGGTTTTTACAAGGTTAGCAGTTGTGTACTATTAAAGTATCTGCGGGCCCTGCACAGTACGCCCAGTTTTTGGGAGGCTTGGGAGTTTTTGAAAGATTCAAACATATCATCTGCTTAATACAGTAATACATAAACAACAAACATACATACATACATTCATACATGCATATAAACATAGATGTATAAGCTAATATGACATCATGGTAAATAGAAGTATTTGAAGTAAAAATTATGGAATTTCTTTATTAGATATTATTTCTGTTATTTCTAAAGTAATTAAAACATATTTACGCATGCTGTGACCCGATTTTTAACAATGACTGTTTTCATCTAAGAGCATCCGAATGGAAATTTCATTAATATAATAATATTCAATGCTCTGTAAATATTTTAAACAAACATATATACAGTTACTGTTTTCAAAAAAGTTATTTTCCTTATTGGGAATAATGTCAAAAGAATAACAAAAAAAAAAATTATCAACATGAAATAATTTATTCGCATCGGTAAGAGAAAATAATACAAAACTAGCTGTTAAAAACCCGCAGCCGGCTTTGGTTCGGCTTCGCCCAGTTAGTGTTGGTGACCATCTTATAAATCCAATACGAACTGATTCCAAAAACAGCCCGTTCCTCGGATCCAGGAACTGTAGCTTGTCACCGAGATAAAGTAACCGAGACGGAGCAATGACGTCATATGTAATATAGGTATAGCCACTTGATACAACATGTATTACCGTCAATCTTTTCATATCCGGAGAGATACCACTTTTTTTTTCATAAGTTTTTATTCCAGTAAAAAAGAAAATAACATTTTCACTTACTTAACTAGAATATTGAGTTATGTACTTTTTACATTATATTACATAGTTTTTACATTACATAGTTTTTACATTTCATAACCTTAGATTACATTAGATTGCAATACTAACATTTACATGATATTATATTACCATACGATATTGTTCACTATCACTACTTGTTTTTTGTGAATAAAAATGAACAATTTTTTTTTGAATTTGCACACACTTTTTTCGTTTTTGATATCATCTGGAAGGCAATTATATAAATTGCCCCCCTCGTAACTAATTGATTGCTTACCGTAGTAAGTATGAATGGTGTTTAAACGTATGTTATCGTGTAGTCGTGTAAAATGTTTGTGTACTTGGGACGTTTTAATGAATTCTGTGTTTGTATGTATGAGTTTATTATTTATTTTGTATATAAGGACACATATATTATACTCGTATAGTTTTCTTAATGTTAGCAGTTTTGTTTCCAAATATAATCTTTTTGTGGGTGTTTTGGATTCGTAGTGAAATAGTTTTTTGA
Source organism: Limnephilus marmoratus (assembly GCA_917880885.1). Classification (NCBI taxonomy): domain Eukaryota; kingdom Metazoa; phylum Arthropoda; class Insecta; order Trichoptera; family Limnephilidae; genus Limnephilus; species Limnephilus marmoratus. The sequence continues at coordinate 4,249,722 of OU862927.1, read as the reverse complement.
TTATCTTATTTTGAATTACCTGTAACTCATTGATGTATGTTTCATACGCATTTCCCCAGGTTTCAATCAGGCAATTTAGGTGTGATTATTCGAGACTATAGTATAAACTTTTTTTTAATCTAATTAGTAATAGATAAGATAACCGGCTAAAAACGCTAATTAAGGGTGTGATTTTATCTTTTACATTTTGAATGTGTTGTTTAAAAGTTAAATGCAGCCCAAGATATTTTTCCTGTTTCAGGATTTGCAAATCGTTATTTTCAATTTTTAATGGTACAGGTGGAGGAATTATTTTACGGTTTGAACTTAAAATCATGTATCCTGTTTTTTTATACTCATTGTTAGGATATTTGATTGGAGCCAACCGCAAATTCTTTCTAGGTCACTTTGTGCATTTTCTAGTAGTATGTTTAGATCTTTACCCCAGTAGAATATTGCAGTATCATCTGCATATTAGAAAATTTCACCGTTTAATTCTAATTGCGAAATATCATTGATATAAATTTGGAACAGTAGTGGCCCTAGTATGGATCCTTGCGGAACTCCATAGTTTATTGGAAGGTGCTTACTATTTTGATTGTTAATGCTTACGAATTGCTTTCTATTGCTAAGATATGATTTGAATGGATTAAGAGCAGGACCAACTACACCAAGTTTCTCGAGTTTCTTGAGAAGTATATCATGGCTTACCGTATCAAAGGTTTTTTGAACGTCAACTAGTATAGATAAGATATAATTTCCACCATCAATACCACTCCTAAGTTAACTGATTAAGTCGTTTATTGCCGCAAGTGTGTTAGATTTTTTCCTAAAACCATACTGTTTTTTATAAAAGAATGTTTTTTTAATAGGAAATTGTTTAATCTTTCGTAGATTACACGTTCAAAATTTTTTGATAAGATTGGTAAGATTGAGATGGGCCTGTAGTTTGAGGTATTTGTTTTGGACCCACCTTTGTGAATTGGTATCACCTTGGCAATTTTACAGCTGTCTGGAAAAGTTCCCTCTTTAAAACATTGGTTAATCAGTTTTGATAATATAGGAACCAATTCCGTTGAGAGACTAAGCACTGTTTTGTATTTGAGTTCATCGTAACTGGCACTCGCATTTGATTTCAATGATTTTAATATTTTGCTTATTTCTAATTCTGTTGTTGGTTGAAGATATAAAGATTCTATACTATCGTATTCTAATGTTATTTCATTGGCCGGTTTGTGTACGACATTGTTACGTATATTATTAGCAAAGGAAAAGCCAATGTTGCAAAAGAAATTGTTAAAGTGGTCGCATATCTCTACATTGTTAGTGATTATTTCATCATTAATTATTAATTTAGTACAAAAATTATTCGAAGTATTAGACTGATTTTTAAGAATGTTATTCATTAACTTCCAAGTTTTATTACTGTTATTTTCGCATTTTTTAAAAAGATCACTGTAGTGTCTTTGTTTTAAGTTTCGTTTTTGTTGTAATTTTATTTTTACTTTTATGATTTCTTTATGAAATCTGCTTTCAATAATGTGTTATTGGGTTGTTTTTTTTTAATTTCAGATGCAATTTATTTCTTTTGTTGATCAATTTTATAAGGTCTTTGGTTATCCAGTCTGGATTATTTATATTTTTTTGTTTTAATTTTAGTGGTGCTGTTAGAATTAATTTTATTTGTGAGGTAGTTTACAAGATTATCATAATTTAATACCGAGTCATTATTCATATTAAGATTAAAAGGATTTTGGATGACATCATTCTTTAAATTATCAAGATTAATATGTGTATATTTTTGGGATGATTTTAAGGATGTACTCTTAATATATGTGTGAATTACATCAAGGAGTAGTATATTATGATCTGATATAAAATTATCACAGTTCGTTAGTGAGTATGATAGTTTTGTATCGGTAAGTATATGATCTATTATTGTGTTCGTATTTTCTGTGATGCGTGTGGCGTGTTTTTTGTTTATTTTGTTCAAAATATTGTAATTGTTCAATCTAATTGTATTTACAAGTTTGTGTATTGGTTGGGTCGAGCAGATTTATTTATTTATTTATTTATTTATTTATTGTGAAAAACAGTAAACATGTATATCCAATTACATTTCACAATTTGTAGTTAATAGTGTAAACTAAAGAATACCTTTATTTCGCTCTTGAAATGATTGAAGTTCGAACGAAAAATGTCAATTTCAGAAGAAAGGTTTAATAGTGAGGTCATTCTCCCCAGAGGCATAACCATTGGTAGGTTGGTCCTGCCTCTAGGAAAAGTAAAAAGTCTGTGTTGCCTTGCTCTGGTGAAGTTATCGGGGACATAAAGTGAAATCCTTTCCAGGACATCAGGATTACAAATGTGCCCGTTTAGCAGCTTGTGTGCTACTAGTACCATTGCAATTTTTCTCCTAACGTCGAGACGATTTAGTCCCAGCATTCCCGCGAGAAAATCAGAGGGATACAACAAAGGGTAGTACCCAAACTCTCGCATGTATATGTACCGCATGAACTTTTTTTGCACCTTTTCAACATCATTTGCGTATAGGGCATCTTCGGGTCCCCATATTACTGATCCACTTTCGAGAATGCTGCGAACCAGAGAGAAGTAGAGCATTTTTATGACTGCTGTGTTGGAAAAAGATTTTGCGTTGCAGATTACAAAGCCTAGCATTCGCATCGCAGAGTTGCACACCGAATCGATATGAGAACGGAATGTCAGGCGTGTGTCAAAAGTGATTCCTAAATCCCTCATTTGTGAAATATGTTTTAACGAGGTACCAGACATTTTGTAGTTATAATATAGAGTACTCCTAGCCCTTGTATAGCACATAATTGTACACTTTCCGCTGTTAAAATAGAGTTTATTCAGATTACTCCATTCTACGATTCCGTCGATATCGGTTTGTAAACGAATAGAATCTGCTTTCGATATTATATTGGTATAAAGTTTAATATCGTCAGCAAATAACAAAAAATTTACAAATTTTATAAACAGTGATATATCATTTATAAACATAGAAAATAATAGAGGTCCTAAATTAGACCCTTGCGGGACCCCAGAGTTTGTGAAGTAAGGTTTTGAAGCAAACTGCCCATAAACTACATATTGTTTTCTGTTAGATAAATAATTGTGGAAGAACAGAAGCATTCTATATGAGAGACCAAAATATTCAAGCTTTTTTAGTAATATGAGGTGATCTACTTTATCAAAAGCTTTAGCAAAATCGTTATACTATACGTCTTGTTGAAGTCTCCAAATACAATATCTCTTTTGTATGATTCTAGATGAGAGGATAGTGTCTCCAGGAAGTCTTTGAAAACAGTATTTGGTTTTTTATACACTAGGCCTATTTTTAGATTAAGCTTGTTTACATGAAGCCATAGAAAATTATTGTCAGAGTCGCACGTGTTATTAATCACATCGTATTCTAAGGAATCTTTTATGAAAATGGAGACTCCGCCACCAGCTCCCTGCGGCCGGCAGGATGCTTCGTGTTTGTATCCTTCTAGGTTCTTTGAGCCAGGTCTCACACAAGAGGATGATGTTGAAGTTTGAGATTGTGGATTTCAGTAGGCATTTAATATCATTTACTATTCACAAATTCGTAGCAGTTATACCTAGGGGAGAGACCTTGTGTCGAATTCTTGAATTCGAAACCAAATTATAACATAACAGAAGCTTTGTGTGAAATTCCACGTACACAGATGTTATTTGTGGCGCGGCGCGTATGGCGTGTCGTCCGACATGCACTCGTCGGGTGGGTTCTGAATTCCAACCACGTCGACGCTACGGTATTAATACTATTCGATGAATAGTAAAATTTTTAAAGACATTCAAATTAATAGACGAGCCAATCAGGAAAAGGGGAACTAACCAAATAGGGCGGAGGGTGGGAGGCGACGTGACTGTACAGCTTTCTGTGATATGTCAGAAAATGAATCTGACATTATGCAGGCAACTCGCATTGTTATACCGCTATTCACTCGAAAATAAAATCTCCTGACGAATTACTAGTACTTTTTACAATTGCGCGCCAATCGCTGGCTGCGTAAAAACTACAAACCCCAAGTCTGGTAAACAAAAGATCGGGCTTGTTTCCAAAATTTTATTTTTTATTTACACTATTTAGTTAGACACTTGTAGAAATGTGTTATACCATACCTACTAATAATTATTGGAAATTTAGAAAAATTTGGAAATTTACCCGAGTCAGTCCTATTTTCAAGGCTGGAGATAAAACAGACGTCAAAAACTACAGACCGGTAGCCGTATTATCAGTACTACCCAAACTTTTTGAAAAATTGATTTGTGACAAATTGAGTCACCAGATTGCGCCATTCATTGGTGAAAATCAACACGGTTTCCTTCCAAAGAAATCAACAATCACAAATCTGCTTAATTTTTCGCGGTTGGTAGCTACCAGTTTAGACTCGAGGCACCAAACAGATGTAGTTTACACCGACTTTGCCAAAGCATTTGACCGTGTTAACCATGATATACTTCTGAGGAAAATGTTTAAAATAGGCTTCGATCTACCAACACTGAACTTTTTCTCATCGTATTTAAAATCCAGAAGCCAATTTGTTTCGATAAATGGACATAATTCAAAAAAATTCCAAGCGCAATCTGGAATTCCTCAAGGGTCTATCCTCGGATCTATGTTGTTTCTATTACTTATAGATGACATCCAAAACTGTGTTAGGAACGGCAAATGTCTACTATTTGCTGATGACCTTAAAATTATGATGGAAATAAGCTGCCAACAAGATTGCTTTAAAATGCAAACTGATCTGGATGCACTATCTGAATGGTCGTTGGCAAACAAATTAGATTTTAACACAAAAAAATGTGTCACAATATCCTTCACTCGTTGTAAAAACATTATAATTTACGATTATAAAATAAAAAGCGAAACGTTATCACGTGTAAAATCCATGAAGGATCTCGGTGTCGTCTTTGATCCCGAACTGACATTCTCTTGCCATATATCGCAGCTCACTCAGTCTTCACTTCTTGGATTCATCATCAGGACTTGTAAGCAATTTGATAACCAAGAAGCTATGCTAGCGTTATTCGATGGCATACTGAGAAGCAAGCTGGAGTAGGCGAGCGATGTTTGGGCACCGTACCACCAGAAGTACATTGATATGTTAGAGCAAATCCGGAAGAAATTTCTCAGGTATGTTTATATGCGGAAGCATGGAACCTATCCAAGGTTCATGCACCATATTCACTTACTTGAGGAAACTGATTCAGTGATCCTAGAAACTAGAAGGAAAGCAAGTCTTGCTATTCTGTCTTTCAAAATTTGGAACAATTTCATCAATAGCCCATTTCTCTTGGGATGCTATGATTTATATGTACCAGACCACTACAGCCGAAGTCGACATCATGACTTATTTAAAGTGCCGAACGGCAGAACAGACGTCTTGGCAAAGCATAGCATGACGAGGGGAGTGGTGCTGTTAAATGAAATTGCAAACCATTTGGATGTTAGTGACTGTTCTTTATATGCCTTAAAAACATTATTGAAGAGTCACTTGCCTAAATAATGATAGGGTAACTAAATTGTACTGTAATTAATAATAATAATAATTTTTTATTTTAGTTATTTGTACATTGAAGTTTACAAATTTCTAATTGATTAAAATATTCCATATTCACTATATTTTTTCAAGTTTTATGTAGCTCCTACAATACATCTTGAACTTTCCAATTGGTGTGGACTTTAAAGTTTCTGGTAGTGTGTTATACAACTTCATTCCCTTGTACAGTAGACTGTTCTGCGTATTCGCTTTGTCCTTTTTTTGTAGCCTAATTTCCTTGCACGTGCTTGTGTTATATCTGTGAATGTCTTTATTGTATACAATTTTATTTGAGAAGTATTTTGGTAACGTGTTGTTCAATATTTTGTGGATAAATACCATCGTGTTCAAGGTCAGCATCTGTTTCACGGTCAACCAATTTAGTTCCTTTAACATTTTAATTATTTTTGAAAATCTGTTTCGTCGGAGAATTATTCTCATAGCCCTGTTTTGGAGAATTTGTAACTTATTTTGTTCTCTTTCGTTACATAGGAAAAGTATACTTGAGCAGTAGTTGAAGTGTGGAGCAATAATTGAATTGTATATGGTGATTGCAGTTTTTCTAGAAATTTTTGGCCAAATTCTTCCAAAAAAAGATATCTTTTTGCAAATTTTCTTTTGGGTGTATTCAGCATGTCTATTGAAGTTTAGTTTGGAATCTAATATAACTCCTATATTTCATTTCAGTAACATTTTCAATAATTTCACCATCAATTTTAATTTTGCTTTCACTGGATGTCTTCTTGTATCCGATCACCATACATTTTGTTTTTTTTTGTATTTAATTTAAGCTTATTTATTTTTAGCCATCTTGATACATCATTTAGATCATTATTTAAAATGTGTATTAGTTCTTCATAGTTATCTCCAATTAAGTATATTAGTGTATCATCGGCAAAAAGTCGTACTTTGCATTTTGAAAATATTTTCACCATGTCATTAATATAGAGTATGAACAATAGAGGTCCAAGGACCGATCCCTGTGGTACTCCTAACTTATTTTCCATTGGTTTTGAAAATTGATTATTTATTTTTGTTACCTGCTTTCTGTCTCCCAAATACTCTTGTATTAATTTAATGGCTTCAGATGAGAAACCAATTTCTTTAAGCTTTCTTATTAGTATGTCTCGGTCTATAATTTCGAATGCCCTTTGAAAATCCAAAAATATTGCTAAGATAAATTTATTATTATTCATTCCTTCCTTCCATTCTTCGACAATTACGTTTAATGCTGTTTCACATGAGTTATTAGATCTGAACCCTGATTGCTCTTGGTATAAAATATCGTGTTTATCTAGATATTGCAAAATTTGTTTTTTTATTATAACTTCAAGAATCTGCTCATATTTTGGTAAGGTGTTGATTGGTCGAAATTCTTCACATTTTCTGGTATTTTTTACCTTTGGAACCGGTATAATGGTAGATATTTTCCATGACTGTGGAAATTTTCCTTCTTCAATCGTCTCATTGATAATATTTAATAGAGTAGATCCAATTACTGGAAAAGCATCTCTTATTTTACTAATAGTTAATCCATCTGAACTATTCTTTGATTTTATTTTGTTTAAAATGTTAAATAAATATTCTGCATTTATTTTTCTGAAGACCAATGATTCTTTGTTTGGGTCGATATTATCATTTGTGGGGTTAACAGCAATGTTGGGTATTAATTTGTTAATTTGAATGATACTTTCAATAAAATATTTATTAAAGTTATTAGCCATGTTTTCTTCGTTTATCTCTTTTGGAAAGTTTACAATTTTTATGTCGTCTTTGTTTTCGCCATGTACTAATTCTTTTATGCTTTTCCAAATTTTTTTGGGATCCCCTTCTTCTGAGTTTATTTTATTTTTTATGTACTCATTATGCGTTTTTTTTATGTCTTTGGAGTATTTGTTTCTCGCTTTTTTGTAGTTATCCCAATCCGTAATACTATTAGTAAGGCATGCTCTTTTGAAAATGCATCTCTATCGTGCTGCATCGTACGTAGTTCGCTTGTGTACCATTTATTATTGTTTCTTTTATGTATCTTCTGTTCTGGAACAACTTCATCAATAGATTTTTTTAAGTTTAATATCATCTGGTCAGCTTTTTGGTTATATTCCATTTGATTTATTCCATTCCAATTAATAGTCTCTAAGGATTGAATGAAAATTTCCTTATTGTATTTTTTGTAATTTTTAAATGTTGTTATTTGTGTTTCCTTACTGGAGTTGCATTTTTCTCTGTCATTTATTAGAATTTGAATGATGTTATGGTCGGTAATTTTAGGATTATCTAGTACTTTAATATTTAAGTTGAATTTATTTGAGATTACCAGATCAATCGTCGTTTTTGAGATATTTGTAATTCGTGTAAAATCTTTGACTAATTGTTTCATCCCTGTAGCTTGTATAATAGATTTTAGTTTTTTTGTGTATATGTCTGCATTTGCTTTAACATTTATATTAAAATCTCCAGCTATAACGTTTATATTTTCATCTTGTAAATTTTCCAAGCACCATCTTTGAAAATATGTTAAAAAGTCGCACTTGCTTGTGTTTGGCGATCTATAAATTACAGTATATACACCTTTCTTGTTTCCTTGGTTGTTGGAATTTTCAATTGGAATAATTCTGTTGTACAATAATAATAAAAATAAATAAAATAAAATAAAATAAATTATTTACCCACCTCACTCAAATCCTCGTCACTACGCCAAGCGATTCGCTTAGAAACGAATATTTAGATCCTGTATAGTACAAGTAAAAAAGATAGACAACTTTTTCCGAAATTCCAACTTTTTTTTCCATACAAAAAAACGTACCTACTAAAAATCCTTAGTGTGAGGTACGATCTTACTTGCTGAGAGCCTGCTGGGCACCCGACTCGATTGTGATTGGCCCTTATCGTAACAGCGGAACATAATAAATCTGGCCGCACACACCGGACTAATTTTATCTTTTTACCTCAAAACTACACCTAAAAGTTGGAATTTCGAAAAAAGTAATTTATCTTTTTTACTTGTAGATACTATCATGTAGAATCACCTCCTGAAGTTAATGCACTTTACCCCCGGACACCCTGTATATTTTTAAATAAACTTTTTTTGTGCATTACAGGTCGATGTAATCATATTAAAATACACTTGACATATAAAATACCCTTTACATATATTTGAAATGAAAATTTTAATTTCAAAACTTTAAATCTTTGTAAATCCCTGGACACTCAGCACGGTAGTTAAATAATGTCATGTACATGGAAAATGCCGAAAAGCTCAAAATACAATCTTTATCTTTGGCACAACTCGCTGTCAAAAGCTAAAACACGTCTAACAACTTTTTTAAAGGTCGTTTTATTTCATTCTTGCATGTTCTGTGTTCAGAGCCATCGAAAAAAATGGTTCTTATATCGGATTCCTAAGTAATGCACGCTATCGAACCGTGATTTATTGTCGTTTTCCCCATATTTAAAACATTTAATAACTCTATTGATTTTTTTCCAAACAGCGAAAAAAATTGTTTCTTATATCGGTTTCCTAAGTAATGCATGCTATCATTAAGTGATTTATTGACGATTTCTCCAAATATAAAACATTGAATATCTATGAGTTAGTTTACATTTCTGATATTATGCTTAAGAATATAAAAAAATATGTATATGTATAGTGATTATGAAAATAAAAGACATACATATTTATGTATTCAGTATGAAGAAAAACAAAAAATATATTACAGAGGATAAAAACAGAGAATGCATTGTAGGATTATTGATGTAAGTTTCAGGCGGAAATGAGGGAAACAGTTTTTTGTTCATGATTTCTCCAAAGCGTTTTTTTCTTTTTTTTTACATTAGCTCTAAACAGGAGGCCAACAGGAAAATAATTACACTCAGGGCCTGTGTCATCTTTGGAGATGCTAAGTGGAGGGTCTATTTAGGGAAGTAAGGATAGGAAATTCTGGGAAGGAAAAGGGTATGAGGAGTGGGTAGGAATCTGGGGGTCAGTGTGTCCAGGAGTGACGGATCCAACAATTTTTTTTGCGTGAGCTCCACGCAGGAAGCCCTGAGAAAAATAATTTCCCTCAGGGTCTATGTCATCTTTGGGGATGCTGTGTGAAGGTATTTTTTAAAGGAGAAAAAGGAGAGGAGAGTTCTGGAAGAAAGGGGGTTTAAGGGGTAGGTAGGAATCTGGGGTTCAGTGTGTTCTGGTCATCCGCCTCCAAGACCTAGACAAACCTCACCCCATGCACCCGGGCACCCCTGCTAAATCACCAAACGTAGCGAACCACTTGGGGTGATCTATGGCAGAGGTGTTGGTTATCCAATAAATGTTCCCGGGGCGGCGGTACCCATTCCCGCCTCCCAAATTGTATAAATTATTAAACCATGAATCCAATCCTCCCACTGTGGTGCAAGGTGATGTTCCGAGAGATTATGGCCGTAGAAATCAAAGTTACTCCCCTAACCCGATCCGCCCTGCCAGGCCTGCCAGGCATTACCGCCAAGATCCACAAACAAACCTTATCCCATGTACCCAGGCATCCCTGCTAAGTCGCCAAACCTAGTGAACCACTTGGGGTGACCTAACCGACATATATATAATGGAGTTATGCATGTTAGTGCGATCATCTCCAGAAAAGTTTCCACAAAAAAACTCTACACATAAACACGCTACAAGGTTTACAGAAAATTTATTAATACCAAAAGCAAACAAAACAATTTTCCAAAAAGGACCCTTTTACATGGCCATTAAAGTATACAACAACCTTCCACATGATATTAAACAAATACAAGATACACTCAGATTTAAGTCATCACTAAAAACATTCCTTCTGAACAGGTCTCATTACACATTAAGTGAATACCTCACATAGGTACAACTGTTTTTATATTTATGTTTATATAATAAATTAAAACAAATTCACTTTGTATTACACCACTTTTATATTTATATTTAATTTGTGTTCAAATCTGTACAACATGTTAGGTTAACTGGAAGAAATAGGATATAGGTAGGTACTTAATGTAAATTTTGTACAATAAATGATTTTGATTTTGATTTATGGCAGAGGCGTTGGTTATCTTGAAATGGTTCCCGGGCGGCGGTACCCATACCCGCCTCCCGAACTGATGGTGTTGATAGAGTTAAATAATTTATCTATCTAAAATTTTCAAAATTTGTTTAAATGAATGAACAATCACGCGATTTTGTCCATAATCATGACGAGATTTATTCAATTCCCTGAAATGCATAAAATTTTTTAAAGTTCTTAAAAAAATAAATGTTGTTTTTTACAATAATATCTAGAAACGGTAATTGAATGAAATTCCCTCGATTAAAAACACATTTCGTTCTGTAATTTAACATAAAATGGCTGAAATTAAACAAGTTGAAACTGAACGTAAACAAAACAAAATATATGGAAATAGGCCATAAAACATGTAACACAGGGGTAAATTTGACAATCAATGGTGAAAAAATTGGAAAAGTAAATGAAATCAAATACCTGGGTGTAATACTCGACTCAAAACTGACTTTCACAGCAAACTTTGAATATGTGCTAAAAAAGGTATCAAAAAGGTAAATTTTCTTAGAAGACTAAGACGTAAATTAAATAGAAACACTACGGAGCTCATTTATAAAACTATCGTTGCTCCACATTTGGACTACTGCTCTACAATGTTATATTTGGCCAATGAAGGAAGTTTGAACAAACTAGAAGCCATACAAAACAATGCTATGTGATGTATACTGGGGAAAGGCAAATACGCAAGGATTAATCAAATGAGAGAGGAGCTAAATTGGATTCCAATAAAAAAGAGACTACTATTTAACGTGTTAATTTTTGTGCATAAAATTATGAAAAACCAAATGCCAAAATACTTTAAGGATGAAATTATTTTTAATAGAGACATTCATATTTACGAAACAAGAAATATAAACAGAGTTCGATTGCCACAAATGAAGAAATCAAAATCACAGAACTGCTTAAGAGGGCATTACCAGAGAAAGCCGGAAATACGTCATTTTCAAAAAAGTTTTTAGACGTATTGACTCTTTTCCACAAAAAATTATAAATGGATTTCGAAAGATTGTTCTTTTATCTAGTGAAGTTATGTAATAAATTTTTAGAATTTTTTTTAATTTTTAGTATAATAAGGTTATTCCATAGGTCGTTGGCAGATTTGTTAAATTTTCAAAAAGGTTTTTGTATTATACCGCACCCATTTCAAATAATGTAATCATGCAGATAAATAAATTAATACATTATCCCGCAGAGTTATGTATTAGAATTTTAATTTTAGTTTCAATAAAATCATTAAAAAATATGTACGTACATGTGTTTCTTGACGAAAATTGGTCCATTTGTGTATTTATTTGCGCACTTACAAAATAATATGTTTCAGATTTTTTTAACATTCTTATTAAATTTAGACATTATTGAAAAATGATAAATACTTATAATCAAAAAATAACTACAAAAAGTACACTATTTTAATAGTTTTATCATCACGCCTTTCAACATTTTTGGATGAAGGTATAAATTAAAGCTAATTTGGATTGAAATAAATTCGATATTGAGTTATAATTTAAAAAAGCTGGTACGGAGAATAATTAATCTTTCTCATTGTAACCGCCCTGCACGATCGGAAGAACAACTTTCGACGAAATGTGGATTTTCGTCCGCTGGCTGGTTAAACGCTCTTAATGTACAGAGGACTAAAGATGTATGATGAAATGCCTGAAAGTATGAAGAATGAAGAAAGAATGAACGTATTTAAAAAGAAATGTTATTCTTACTGTAAAAATATTTAAATTTATCAAATGAAATGTTACATTGTGCTTATTAGTTTATATTCATGTAGTATAAACTAACTCAATAAAAAAAATAAAAAAATAATAATTATAGCTTTGAAAAAGTCACAGTATTACTTAGGCATTTTTCAAGAGTTTTTTGCTTTATTGTAAACGTGTTTTATTAAATATTTTCACATTTTCTCTTACTTATGATAGTTTTTTTAACATAAGCGCGCTCCCGCTAACATTCGTATTTAAATGTCTCCATATCAAACCATTCTCTGCTTCCGCCCAAGAGTTCCAACTGCTCCCAACCGTCCGTCAAATTCAGCCTTCCGGCAAATTTCAAGTTATTGGTAATTCTGGAGGCTGAAGGTAGAGGACAGGGATCGGAAATGAGGAGGAGGATGGTGGGGAAGTACCTTGCTGTTCAGTTCTAGTCATCAAACACGGCTTAAGCCATTTTAGGCAAAGCTTCATTTCTAAATCGTGGTCTTTCACCAAGGCTTCACTGAGAGCATCTTCGAATGTGGAACGTGCAGCAAATATACTTCAACATGATGTTCTTGAAGTGAACTTATTGCGAAACTATAAGTACTATAAGCACGCTGGGATTTGAACCCACTACCTCTGATTGCTATGCAATAGTTTTATCCCGCAACCACCGACATTTGGTTTTAAATTAAGTAATAGTATTATTTTTAAAGCATTATTATTTTTAAAACAAAATATAAAGATCTCCAAATTACATTTAATTTCCCGGGGCGGTACGCGGTGGTATTCATACCCGCCTCTCAAATTAGAAACTGTTCTACTGTCGGTTCGTTGGCCCTCTGCGGTCATTATCGCTTTATCGAAGGACCGTGGACATCCTTCGTGAAACGAGAATACTAGGTAGTATTTTGATAACCATATTGGTTATAATTGGCAACCTAAATATTAGAAGCACATAAATAAATGTAAAAAGACCAATTTACTAATCTAACAAGCTGAATAGCAGTTAAAATTTAAAAGTGAAAAAAAATCATGTATTTTTCGGCCATTCAAAGACCAAACCCATAAAACAATTTATTTCGAAAAAGTCAGCCAATCTGATGCCGCATCGTACGCAAAACCATCTTCGTACATGAAGTTTCTTAAAAGCTTCTTTTGTAATTTGGTTTCAATTCAAGAAAGTAGCCAATAATGTCAATGGATGCCGCCACTTACGTTAGCAGATCGCATGAGAACGTTTCTCTGGCAGGTAAAAGTACTAAGGATTTGTAAAATAAAGTATCCCTTCGGATAGTGAAAAATTAATGGTAATAAGATTAATAATAATAATAATAATAATATTTTAAAATTTTCCTAATTTTCTAACTAAGGGCATTACTTATATGTTGCCTAAAAGCGAACATATTAATAATCCCTCTCAATATAGACCCATTACATGTCTACCGACAATATACAAAATTTTAACCTCTTGCTTGACAGATTTAATATATACTCATTTGGATGAAAAAAATATTTTATCTGAACAACAAAAAGGTTGTCGCAGAAAACATATGGGATGTAAAGAACAGTTAGTTATTGATTCTGTAATTTTAAAACAAATTCAAAATCAAAAGCGTAATTTACATACTTGTTATATAGATTATCAAAAAGCTTTTGATAGTGTCCCGCACTCGTGGCTAATCAAAATATTAAAAATATATAAAGTTAACCCAATTATAATTAGCTTTTTGAAAAATATTATGTCCTTTTGGAATACAGATTTGCTAGTTAATTTAAAAGGTAAGAAAATAGTAGTACCGGGCATTTCAATAAAAAGAAGGATTTTTCAAGGAGACTCATTGAGCCCTCTTTGGTTTTGCTTAGCATTGAATCCCCTTTCTAAAATGTAAATTAAAAGCAAGTTTGGAATAAAAATTAAGGGTAATACAAGAGAGAGTAGTATAGTTTCACATCTATTATATATGGATGATATAAAATTATTTTCAAATTCTGAATCAAATTTAGAGAAAATGATTAAGGTAGTTAAAATTTTTTCAGATGATATTAAAATGACTTTTGGTTTAGATAAATGTAAAACTATCCATATAGAGAAAGGCAAAATTGTAGATGGAGACGAGGGTATATTTAGAAATTTCAAAATTCAAAGTATGAAAGGGGATGAGGTTTATAAATATTTAGGATACCCGCAATCGAATAGATTAGATCACACTAGTATTAAAAATGATATTAGGATTAAATTTCAAACTAGGATCAGAAAAATTTTAAAATGCAATCTATCTGCAAAAAATTTAGTAAAAGCAATAAATACTTGGGCAATACCTCTACTAACGTACTCATTTGGCATAATTAAATGGTCCAATACAGATTTAGATAGTTTAGAACGATTAATTAGAACTACGTTAACAAAATTTAATTGCCATCATCCAAATTCAGCTATAGAACGAATTAATTTACCTAGAAATTTAGGAGGTAGAGGTGTAGTCAAAATAACATCTTTGAAACACAATCAGGTAGAAATGCTTAGAAATTTTTTCCATAGGAAAGCTAATAGCTCAGAAATGCACAAAATAATTTGCAAGGCAGATAGAAATATTACACCTTTAAATTTATATGACGAGAATGCCAACATTCTTATAAATACTAACCAGGAATTATTAGATTCCTGGTCAAATAAAATTATTCACGCAAAACACTTCAATTATCTCAACCAAACGTATGTTGACAAACTTTCGTCAAACAAATGGTTGAGTATTGGAGAGTTGAGCGCAGAAATAGAAGGATTTATGCTTGCAATTCAAGATAGAGTCATTAATACTAAAAATTATAGAAAGCATATAATCAAAGATATAAATCAAATTGATGATTTATGTAGAAAATGTTTGGCTTTTCCCGAAACTATAGAACATATTATATCGGGATGTTCTATATTAGCGCCTTCCGAGTATACATTTAGGCACAATCAGGTTTTAAAAATAATTCACCAAAGTTTGGTAATTAAACATAACTTGATTGATTGCCGTAATGTAGTACCTTATTATGAATATGAACCAAATTCATTTATAGAAAATGAATTTTATAAAATATATTATGATAAAACTATACTAACAGACAGAACAATTAGTCATAATAGACCTGATATAGTTTTACATGACAAAATTAAAAAAAATAACTTATATCATTGATGTAGCTATTCCAAATTCCTGTAATATTCAAAAAACTGTTTCTGAAAAAATTAGAAAATACACAGATTTAGGAAATGAGATTAAAAGAATTTGGCATTCTCGGACTATAAAAATATTACCATTTGTTATTTCGGCCACTGGCATAATACCTAGGAATCTGATTAAAAATTTAAGCATATTAGATTTGTCAAAGAATTTGTATATAAAAATGCAAAGGGCAGTAATTTTAAATACATGTAGGATTACAAAAGATTTTTTAAATATTTATATTGAGGGATCAGTAGGATTTATAGGTTCAATTAGAAATGCCACAGAGCCGAACCCTCTGATATGAAAATATCTGGAGTCGGTGAATTATATTCCCATTTGGTCTCTAGTAGGTTGACATGTTGTTCTTGTATTGTTTTGTATTTATAATACTTATATAGTGCAATTGCATAACGTGGATTCACTAGATGATCATTTGGGGAAGTGTATGAAAGGGTTTAGTTTTTCCTTCTTTTTTTTTTTTTTTTTTTTTTGGGGGAAAATTTAACCCGGACATTTAAATCTGGTGCGTAAAATATATCTTTATTAAACAAAAATTTGAAGATTTATAACTACAAGAAAAAAGTACATCTTACAATATTTTAAAAGTAACATTAGTACAAAAGTTAATAATAAAAAACAATATACATATAAACAGTAGGTACTTAGAGAGTAGAGATTTGTAATTATACATTTAGGTTTCTCGTAACCTGCCTCACTAGGCTAGCCTGTGTTGAGGCAGTTATTTTACATCAATTTATAATGCTGTGGACATACCTACACTTATATTAGAATGTAATCACATAATAAATTGGTTGCATTAATAATAACAATAACATTGGTAATAATAACAGCATTGGTTCATTACTAATTTCGAA
The DNA here is from genome assembly GCA_917880885.1 of Limnephilus marmoratus. Taxonomy (NCBI): domain Eukaryota; kingdom Metazoa; phylum Arthropoda; class Insecta; order Trichoptera; family Limnephilidae; genus Limnephilus; species Limnephilus marmoratus. The sequence continues at coordinate 4,233,287 of OU862927.1, read as the reverse complement.
TTTGGGTGAGTGCACCGGTAAATGCTCTATCATTATTTTTTATCCAAATTTTTATGTTTTTTTTGAAATTTTTTTGTGAATCACATTTTTTTACACTAATTGGAAGAATGTTGTAAAGTCTTGTTGCAAGGTATCTGAAGCTTCGTTGACCAAAATTATTAGTTTAACTGGCAGTTGTGAATAATAGTATCACGCGGCTACATATTGCATATGACGTCATTGCCTGTCACAGCTGCTTTGTCCCGGTGACTAGCTGTCACTGGATCACAGCATTTTTGAAACGAGTTCCTGTCGGATTTATAAAATGGTAACCCACATTCAAACTAGGCGAAGCTGAACCTAAATCAGCCCGCAGGGGCTAGCAGCAAAAATCTGCAGAGCGGTATTTTAACTGTTAGTTTTAAATTTATAAGGAAAGAAAATAAAATCACACGCGTTTAACAGTATCCCTAACGGAATAAGTAAAACAAAAGAAATAATATTTCTATTCGATTTATTTGAGGTAGTAAGTAAAAATACAACAGAACAGTATAACAAACAAATTGACTAAAACCAATACAAAAATTAAATGATATCTAATAGATACACGTGGAAATGATAGCCACAATAATTCTTATATTGCATGTCTGTTATATTCATTCACAGAGTACAATTATTACACCACTTTGTTGACATTCAAAACTATAATTACATTAGCGCAGGGGTTTTGGAGGAGAAACTTAGTAGTGGGATGCGGCAGACTTGGCGGCGAAGTGAGCGGCCTTGGCGTGAGCTACCTCGGGGGTGTCTACGACGCGTCCATCAATTCCGATGGGGGCGGCTCCATAAGCGTAGGATCCATAGATGGCAGGGGAAGCATAAGCTCCATAGACGGCAGGGGAAGCGTAAGCTCCATAGACGGCAGGGGCGGCAACTCCGCTGGACAGACGAGCGACGGCAGACTTGTGGGCGATCTTTGCGTGGGCAACCTCGGGGGTATCTACGACAACACCATCCTGGGCCAGGGGAGCGAGTCCATAACCGTAAGCTCCGTAGACAGCGGGGGAAGCGTAAGCTCCATAGACGGCAGGGGAAGCATAATCTCCATAGACGGCAGGGGAAGCATAAGCTCCGTAGACGGCAGGGGCGGCGACTCCGCTGGACAGACGAGCAACAGCAGACTTATGGGCGATCTTGGCGTGGGCAACCTCGGGGGTATCTACGACAACACCATCCTGGGCCAGGGGAGCGAGTCCATGAGCGTAAGCTCCATATACAGCGGGGGAAGCATAAGCTCCATAGACGGCAGGGGAAGCGACGTAGGACAGAGGAGAGAAAGCCCCAAGGACGGCTCCGTTGGAAGCGGCGGCCTTGGCGGCGTAGTGGGCGACCTTAGCCTGAGCAACCTCGGGGGTGTCTACGACACGTCCGTCAATTCCGATGGGGGCTGCTCCATAAGCGTAAGCTCCGGAGTAGGCTCCAGCGTAGTTGTAGGCACCGTTGTAGGCATTGTTGTACTGTCCATTGTCCTGGCTCTCGGCCAGACCCTCTCCCTTCCATTGTCCATCATCATTGCTGATGTAGTTAGCGGAGACCACGGCTCCCATACACAGGAATGCGAAAATCTGCAAATCAACAAATAAATTAGTTACCGCCAAGATTTTTTAAAAATTTTTACTCACAATGTTGGACTACTTTTTTGACACATTTTTTTATCTTTTGTGGCAGTCTAAATACATGATGTTTATTTTAAAATTAAATGATATGGGTTTGGCCAAGGCTGCAAATGTAAGATAAATGTTATAAAAATAAATAAAACACTTTGTATTTTAACCACGAATTTATTATATTACATATCGACCGGTTTCGCTTACATCAAGCTTCTTCAGGATATAAGTAATAATAACTCTTTATAATAAGTTATTATTACTTATATCCTGAAGAAGCTTGATGTAAGCGAAACCGGTCGATATGTAATATAATAAATTCGTGGTTAAAATACAAAGTGTTTTATTTATTTTTATAATATAATGTCTAACCACAAAGTAATTGCTTCATATGAAAAAAAAAAAAAAAAAGTAAGATAAATGACTCACCAGAGCGTTCATGTTGATTGTGTGGTGAGCCTTTTCTGAGAGGAAAACTGCTTGTGCTGAGAGGGGAAAGAACGCAAGGCTTTATACCTGCTGAAAACATCCTGAAGAAAAGAAAGAAGTGGGGCAACCATTAATAATTGGTATCGGTTGTTTAACTCTCTGATCGACCGTGAATTCGTGATTCATGATCACTTGTGTTTCTTAACCGATTGATATAAAAAACAATTAATCCTAAACCGTTAAATGGTGAAAATATAAGCGATATTTCGCAATATTTGCAACAATGTGCACCATGTCCTTTTGACAAGGAGAATGCTTAACCGTTCGTATTAGTTATTTATGCGTGATTATTGAACTATAATAAATTCTTGATAGACAGTTTTTACTTTGTTGGTTTTCTTATTTTGTTAAAACTATACTTCTTCAACATTTATTTTGCAACAATGTGCAACGTCCTTACGACCGAGAGTTCTGGGAGTTAAAAATTAGATGAAGATAATATTGTTAATTCTAAAATTTGAAATATGAGATTAACAAATATGACGGTTTGACGGAATGTGGCAATGGCGGAATTGGTAAACGCACATTTTTTTATTTTTTATTTATTTATTAGAGATAATAATATATTACAAAATTATTACATAAAATTTATAATACATTACTCTCAATGAGTTTAATAAAACTCATTTCGGGAAGAACAACATTATACATCTAAAGGAAAATTATTTTTGCATAAGAATACGGAAATCAATGTGCAATACATAGATTTTTAAATGGACTAGACACACTTGATACTGGTAATTGAAGAATATACAAGAGTTACAAAGGAAGACAGCTAAATTCGTCACTGGTTAATAAAGTTGCTGAGAAAATATCCTTTTAGAGCCTTTGCCAATATTTTTTGTTTGATTCTGGTAGTTTTAGGACATTAGGTAATGCGTTGTATTGCGTATGTGCGATGTACTGTAAGGAGTTAATGCCAAATTTAGTTGTGTGTATAGATGACGATAGGTGTATTTGATTTTGTGATCGTGTTTTGTGCTGGTGTATATCGGAATTAAAGGCTGGTTTAGTGTTGGTGTGAGAGGAGTGTTGAATTATTTGTAGGATGGCAGTGGTGATGCTATATTTTGGCAGAATGGTAAAGGGAAGAATTTGTGTCAGTGAGTATATGTATTTGACATGTGTATCCCATGGTAGATGGTATATATTTCTTATGGTTCTATTTTACACACGTCCCGGTTAGACGAGTAGTTCTGGCTTCGAGTCCCAATTGCGACCGTTGTATTTTTCTGTGCCTTGTTCTCTTTCATATATTCATTTAGATTATTATTGTTATCTTCTTTTTCATTGATGGGAATAACCTTCAAAAGTTATAAAAGAGAGTTTTTCTTATTAAAAAAATGAAAAATATGTGTTCTATTCGCAGTTTTCAGAACTTAAAATTTTATGTAATTTATAAAATACTAGCAGACCCGGCCACACGTTGCTGTGGCTAACGAAACACAAAATCCACACCACCCGCTTGCCAGCTGCCCGCCGCCCGCTGCCTGAATTTAAATATTTGAATTTCTCGGCTTTTCTCTACTATTCTTTTGCACATACATTTTGAGCGACTTCATTTTATACTACGTAATGCAATTCGAGCGATCGCCACTAATTATACAATGCTTGCAATGCAACACCGGATATTTGAAAAGGGAAAATAGTCCAGTAACTTTATACATCACAGTATGCGTTAAATCCGGTAGTTCTGATTTTTTGCACACTTGTTTATGATATTGGCCTAATGAATAATCCAAGTTTTCGACCTCGAGTGCCGACCGCAACTTTGTCAAAAATCGAAAAAACCGCGAAAAAATCGTTATTTTTTCAAATTTTGGCGATTATAACCCTAAAGGGCAAGTTTTTAAAAAAAGTTTTTTACGACGTTTTTAAAGTAGACTAAATTTGCTACAATATGATACTAAAACTGTCTCCGTAGACCCAATAGTTTCTGAGATTAAGCCTTTCAAAGTTTGTGACCTCGAGCGCAAACCGCGAAAAAATCGGGTATTTTTTCAAATTTTGGCGATTATGATCCTAAAGGACTAGTTTTTGAAAAAAAATTCTTAGAACGTTTGTAAAGTAGACTAAATTTGCTACAATATGTTACTAGAACTGTCTCTGTTGACCAAATAGTTTCAGAGATTAAGCCTTTTAAAGTTTATCATTTTTTTCGAACTTCGCAATTTTTTGGAATTCTGTCGTCTTAATGAATTTTGACCCTGATTATACTATCGAAGCCCTGTACTTTTATGATGGGATTATAATGTTTAAGCTAAGCTACGAATAATGAAGTAAAAAGATAAAAAAAGTATTTTTTTTATTTATTTTACAAAGATAAGTACAACAAAAGTTAATAAGTTTATTTGTTAGGAAACTGAGTAATATTCAAAATCAAAAAATTAAATTAATTTAGCCCTCTTGGAAGGTCCCGGTTGAGGTTCGTCCGTATCTGGTTCGACGAATTGGGATGGCATATCCCCATCAGGAGATGGTGATGAATCGTCGACGTCTTGTGCCCACAAGTCATCCTCCATTTCGACATCGGACAGATCGTCGTCTTCTGGGATATCTATTACTTCATCATCAGGTATATTGTCACAAGAGGCCCCGCTACAGTGCCTGCAGACTGATGAGCATTTTAATCCTGCCTTCCTGCTGCACGCGTTACCACAACCCTTCGTGCAGCCGCAAGAAATCATCTGCAAGAGGTGTTGTTGGGCTGCATCCCTGGTCATCATTTTGGTATGTCCGCAAGGAGTGAAATCGAGCAGAGTCTCGTGTAGGAGGTAACCTGGCTAGATTGAAGTTGGTTTTCGTCGCAGCCCTAGCAAATAGTTGGTACCGCAGTTCGTCAAGGTTATGGGTGTTGGAGTTGCCTCCGTATAGAGCAATTATGACTCGTTCTCCTTCTGCTGCTATATCGTCAGGTGTAGAGTTGGTGTCGAGAAAAATCACAGCTTGCTTTTCAACGTCCGGATTTTTTTCGACTATGGACATCATTTGTATCTTCTCTAAGCCAAAGAAGCAGGATATCGAGTCACAACCACTAAAGGCATGGACGAAGAGGAAAAGCTCTGTTTTCAAAGAGGATTTTGAAGAAGCGATGCTGGAATATATGACATCTAATGCTTTGCCTCTTCCAAATTTATTGTAAAAAATTTCACGTTGGTTTGAGATCGCATTAAGGATGATCAGCAAGTCAATGTTCTAACCACTTTATCATAGGGAGAGGCAGCAGTTACAGCTGTAGTGATGATGAGCCTATCAGCATCTTCCTCTGCTTGGAGTACTTGAATGTTGTGATTTCCTATTTTTGTCATTTGACAAGAAGTTCTGTTGAGGAACCTGTGCCACGGTTTTCTCATTAACGATTATCTCTCAGGAAGAGTGTAACTTGGCTCTTCGAAGACGCTCAGAGCTCTTTGTGTTTTTCTGTACAGCATCTACGGGGTAACCATCGAAAACTACTGCCACATTTGAGCGATAGTGAACAGTAATGTACTGTATATATCTGTCAGCTATCGCACCAAATGATGAGTTTCGAGGCCACACAATTTTGTGAAGTAGATGCCCTCCATCCACTACTACAAACTTCGTTAACCCTTGCTTCTTATTTAAGGTTACAGGTTGAAATACTGAATACACGGTGGATTTTGTGCCCTTTCTCATCCACTCTTCAGAGAACAATGACATTGAGATTGGTGACAGTTCATAAGTGAAGAAAAAAAAATACGGATGGTTAAAAACGTGTTACAGGTGGGTCGCATTCATCACTTCACATGTCGGAGGTAATTGAAACATCATATCGGTAGAGTTATTCGAGTGACGTCTAAAATATTGCAATAAATTGCGAAGTTCGAAAAAAATGATAAATTTTGAAAGGCTTAATCTCGAAAACTATTAAGTCTACAGAGACAATTCTAGTATCTTGTTGTAGCATTTGGTCTAATTTAAAAACATTGTACAAAATTTTTTTCAAAAACTAGTCCTTTAGGATCATAATAGCCAAAAATTGAAAAAATACCCGATTTTTTCGCGGTTTGCGCTCGAGGTCACAAATTTTGGAAGGCTTAATCTCGGAAACTATTAGGTCTACAGAAACAGTTTTAGTATCATATTGTAGCAAATTTAGTCTACTTTAAAAACGTTGTATAAAAGTTTTTTCAAAAACTAGTCCTTTAGGGTTATAATCGCCAAAATTTGAAAAAATAACGATTTTTCGCGGTTTTTTCGATTTTTGACAAAGTTGCGGTCGGCACTCGAGGTCGAAAACTTGGATTATTCATTAGGCCAACATCATAAACAAGTATGCAAAAAATCAGAACTACCGGATTTAACGCATACTACCCCATACATTCAGGCGACAAAGTTACTGGACTAAAATCAAATACCTACTTACTCTAGGGCATCTATTTTCAAATTTCTTCCGTAGAACGAATTTCTAAAGTGACTATAGTACCATCCGCCAGCCGTTTTAAATCGCACAAAAATATGTTTTCTTTGAATTTTTCGGCTTTTCTCTAATATAATTTACACGTATTATACATATAAACATTCCTCTTCAATCACTCTATCAATTGGTGAAAACCGCTTGAAAATCCGTTGCGTAGTTTAAAAGATTAACGCGCACATTTATTTTGAGTGACTTCATTTTATACTATGTAATAATGATAATGATGTAATGATAATTTAAATTTATTAATATAATATTATCTAATTAAGATGAATATATACGTGAAATCCTCTTTAGATACTATTTTGATTAATCTTTACGACAAATCGGCTTATAGTATGAACGTAAAAAAATATGCTACGGATAAATCGAAGCTTTTACTAGTGTTTCTATGTACTGGAATTACAATAAAATTATTATTTACGTAACAAAAAATATAAGCGTAAACCACCAAAAAAAATGTTTTTTCATGACTTAACTATGACATAACTATAATACAAGAATAATTTTTTTTAAAATACCTCTTTATGGCTTAGACTATTTTTGAGGTTTTCCATGTTCTAACTTTTTTCGTTCTTATAAAATTATGCACAAAATATATAAAAACCACTTTTTCGCTTACTTGCCTCGTGCAAAAAGACGCTCGATTTTAAAATTTTGCAGGCATGAGCTTCGAAATATTTCTAGCGTTTATATTCCTCTTAACATGGCGATCTAATTTTCAAACCAAAACACTTTATTTAACATTACTTAAAAGTGAATCTCCTTATAGTCGAATATTACACCACTAGGTAAAATGCGTTATATTTTATATGTATCGACAAATTTGCATATTCACAAAGTATTAAACTTTTTTCCAGATAGCAATCAAAAGCTTACCTAACAACGCAAATAATACTTATGTAATGCAAGCTTCCTAATTGATAGTTATTTAAAATTTCAATTGAATTCTTACGATGTAATCTCATTCGATCAGTTGGCGTTATAATAGATAAATGATAAACGGAATTATATTCAAGGACGTTATCTGGGCTTGTGTTGCTAGGCGTATCAAATAATTACCTGGCGGTTTGACATAGTCTGGCGCGACGCAAGCAGATACAGAGCTGGACCTTCTATGGAAATATGTGTAGAAAAATCTATTATTGCCGTCTAATTAACCTTACAATCAAATTGATTGATCGGTTTTGTGGGATTTATAAGATAAAATATTGTAAAATTAAAAACTGAATAAATATACTTCAAAAAAAAATTTGTGTGCTTTAGACCACACGTTTGAAGTAAAACTATAAGACAAACCTCGTCAATGATCCCAGGTATCCCTGCTAAGTTACCAAACGTAGCGAACGGGGTGATCTATGACCGAGGGGTGACGTATGAAATTTGGGTGAAATATGACCATGGGGTGACCTACGACCTTGGGGTGACCTACGACCTTGGGGTGACATACAACCTTGGGGTGACCTAAGTCCTTGGGGTGACCTACGACCTTGGGGTGACCTACGTCCTTGGGGTGACCTACGACTTGGGGTGACCTTGGGGTGACCTACGACCTTGGGGTGACCATCCTTATTCCTTATCCTTATCGTTATCACTCCCCAAGTCAAGCGTGCGTAAAGGCCCGACCGTTCGCCTAGCAATCGGTCACCGTTCGCATCGATTACCGTTTGCATGACATTTTTCGTAACAATCACCATTTTTTGTAACGCATTCACCAGCTTACCCCCCATTATGAGTGTGGCTCTCAATTTTTACAGCACTATCTCGTAAACCAATTCATTGTCACCCATTCGTCTAGTGTAAGGGTCGGAATTTAGACATCAATTGTAATTATTTCACCTCTACTCAAGCAGCCTTATGAGATGAAGTTGCCGAACGAACACTCGATCAACATCAGTGTTACCAACTCAGCTCATGGAACGCTTGATTTATTGAACGAGTCTTCTGAAGTATGAAAATTGTTTCGGAACACGAGGCTGGTTTAAGGTTCAAGCTTAACGGAGATTAAATTATTGTTGTACTCGGAACAGGTAAATGGTTTCCCTCCGAATTTTTCTGCATATTATCTGGAACTATAATTTTGTAATTTTGCTCGGAACATGAAAATGGTTTCTCTTGAAATACGTCAGCAGATGAATCCGTAACTGGAAATGTTTTATCGCATTCCGAACTGGTTTTGGAACACGAGACGATGTATGAATGTGAGTAAGGCAAAGAGTGTGTACCATAACCAAGTTGTTTGGCGGTCCGTCCTCTCTGCCTACCCCTGCGGGGAAACGGCGTGATGGTTAGTTAGTTGGTTAGGAATCTGTGCGCGAGTCTGTTTAAATGGGCAGAATTGTGATATTACAGTAAGAATGTAGATATCACAAAGCAAATCGTAATTATCATTTACCACAGTACGATTACAACTCCCCCCCCCCTCTTTCATTCATTTGTTATCTTGTTTATTTGACAAATTGGTTCTTCTCACTTAAAAGTTTGCCGACCCCTGGCCAAGAGCAAAGACATGGCATCTCGAAAAGAGTTAAACTTATGGATAGGTAGATATAACCAATCTTGTAAATATTTTTTTTCTGTAACAAATGTATTTTTAAGTTTTCACGGCGTTAGGGAGGAAAGGGAAGATAATTAAATCATTAATAAAACGGTGACCGGATAACTCAGAATGAAACCGACTCAGAACCTCCATTGAAAATTCATTTACAGTGACGAAAAAAGTTTATAAAAATTGGTTAAATCGGTCACTTTAGGTTAGGTTGGGTTAGATTAGGTTAGGTAAATTTATAGCTTTTAATGACTTTTCAAATAGGTGTTGAGTTGACTTGATTCTGAGTTGGCATGGAATTATCAAAACAATAACTTTGTTCCAACGTGGAATAACTCAGAAAACCAAATTTTGAACAGGTTTAATTTTCCACTGAGCATTTATTTTTTTGTAGATTTTATTAAAATTCTAGCAATCCAAAAAATATATTTAGTTTTATGTGAATTTTTTTTTAAATATCACTTATTATTAATGTACTTAGGAATTATCAGAGATTTTCACACAATTTTCGTAGTTGCTACTGTTAGCATCGGCGCTACTTGCGGCCATTCGCTAAACCCAAAACCTGGAAAGGACACGCAATAAACAGGCCAACAGCTAGCTCAGCAAAGCCGGCGCGAGCAAGGTTCCTCTTAAAACCAGGGCGAGTGTTTGTGGTTCGCTTGTAAATTCCTCCTCCACTTCCTTTCCTCACAATCTCCAGGTCTCCTTCCTCAATCAGAACACAGTTTTTGCACGTAAAGGGTTTATTCATTTAAAGGTGAACAGGGTTATACAAAAGCCAGCCTCGGCACTATACACATGGGTATTTGGCTATCTCTTTAATCCTATCATAACGGGAGGGGACTTCTCTCAACTCTCTACACGTATTTAGTGAATTTAAATGTCAGTTCTTAGCACACAGAGGGGAAGGAAGGTTCATTTGTACTCACAAGCAAGAAATAGGTAGTCGTCAGTCAGGTACTGGGTAGGCGTAAGCCTCTTCGAGCACAATACACAATTAAAGTAAACATCGCGAGTTCTTAGGTTCTCGACACAGCGCCGCGGCGCAATTACTGTGGACACTCTGGGACACTGTTGCCGAGCCCGAAAGCAGCGGGGGAATGGCTGCCGGGTGCCGTTCGGCCTCGGGCCACGGACTGCGCGTGCAGGGAGGGGGGCGGAGAGGGGCGGTGCGGCGAGTTAGTGCACTGGGGTCAATTCACTAGCTCCTCGCAACAGGAATAAGGGGGTCTATTCTTTATCTTTTGTAACGTAACACTTCCCCTCTCGCCGCAATAAAAGCGACGTGGTAATGGAGCAGTAGGGCTAAGAAATCCTCTTACCCTTCTAGCACTTGTGCCAAAACAAAAAAACATCTAAGAGAAAGGGGAGAGAGAGAGAGAAAAAGAAAAAGTTGCTAGCTGCAAAATAGTAGAAAACAAAAACAAAAGAGAAAAAAAACATGGTGAACAAAGAATTATACATGAATGTACATGAAAGAGCAGTGGCATACATAAATATAAACAAGGACCTGTTGGAGAAAGGTACAAGGGTTATGCAGTGATAGAAAAAAATGACTCTAAATTGTATCATTGGTCTGTGAGCTATGTTTGCGTAGCGTGGTTTGCGTAGGATGTTTGGGGTGTTTGAACGTTGCACTGAAATTACAAGGTTACTTTGTCACAGTAACCTGGCCCGTTTGAGATTACACTCAAGGAACACTAGGGCCTTAAAGAAAACACGAAGAAGAGAACGCAGGATGAGGCTTCTTGGTGGTGGAGAGGGTTCTACCTGTCACAGAGGTCAAAAAGGTAGCTGCTTCCGGATCCTGTGGGTGGGCCAGTATGACATCATTGAGGTACTGGAGAGTGGAATTGTAATTGGTGGTTTGTGCTTTATAGAGGAGGTGGTTTGTGTGCATGACAGCCGTTGTTGTGATGGTGGTTGGTACACTGGTTTGTATACAGTGGGATTGTTGTGTGAACAATCGTTGGTATTGTTATTTGCGCAAGGGCACAGGAGCATTGGCATGATGGCAACAGAGCATTTGCAAGGTGCAGCTGGAACATTTGCAAGATGCAGCAGGAACATTTGTACAATGGCAACAGGAACATTTGCGAGATGCCGCAGGAACATTTGCACGATGGCAACCGAAACATTTGCAAGATGCCGCAGGGACATTTGTACAATGGCAACAGGAACACTTGCGAGATACCGCAGGAACATTTGCACGATGCAACAGGAACATGAACCAACCTAGAGCTGACGTGCTCGGGTTTGTTTGAGTGATGGTTTTGTGATGATACAATTCGCAACTACACGCACGACTCACACTAGGTTAAGTTAGGTGCGGTCGGGTGCTTTTGGTACGCAGGGTTTGAAGGCATGGGACCTCCGTGACGGTAGTGAAGGCAGCATGAAGAGAGGCGCAGGTGTAGATAGGGTGAAGAGCTGCTGGTCTTCTTATTAATCCGGCGAAAAAATTATTATTAGAACAAAATTCTTGAAGTTTACCTGCCTGGTAGACCAATGATGAAAAGGTTTGGAGAGAAACAAGGTGTGCATGATGAGAAAGATTGGATTTGTTTGACGTGTAGAGAGAGAGGGAGAGAGACGGAGAGAGAGTTAACTAAATGCAACTACAGACTTATACATATTACAGGTACGTATTCAAGGAAGGTTCTGTTTAACCCATTTAGTTTTTTTTTAAACTAAATACATTTCCAAGAACACGTGGGTAAGGGTTTGTACGTATGACAAAATGCCCCGTTCGAAAGAAGTTGGTCTTCCATGACCTATGCTCACGTCTATACGGTAGCATTTTTTTTCTACTTTCGAAGAACAAAAACATTGAGTACAAATAAGTTATGAAAAGTGGGAAAGGAGTAGGAAGTTGAAAGGATCCGTGTATAAAGGTTGTCCCATTTGACAAACGAAACGCCAAGTGCGTAACGCATATATCCCCATTCACGGATAATTTTGAGGAAGGGAAAGGGTGACAATTGGGAACATTTGAACGAAGAAAACTGCTGAGAACTCGGCTATTTCCGAAATTCGACCTCTGAGTGGAAGGTGAAACAAGGTCTACAGCAGTTATCCTGGCACATTACAATACCATTTGGTAGTGTGGGACAAAAGGAATACACTGACATAAAAGAGTCTAATCCTCCACGTGTATTGGGTAGAAGATTAGAGGGTCGTTTTATTCTCCTACTTGTTTGCGAGAAATGACAGACCCTTGCTCAAATCTCACAAACCTGGGGGGTTTTCTTGTTCGTCTCCCAGACAACGAGTTAGGTGTTTTTTGTGTCCATCAACTTAACTCCTACGACACGATGCCCCATAATCATGAGTGAAGCGTATGATTAGTCCTTTTGAGATAGTGGATAGTTCCTGGGTTCTTGTGACAGGAAGTCCACGGGCATGTTAATGAGTACTCTGCTGCAAAAGCAATAATTTTCTGATAACAGAAAATAAAAGGCGTGTGATCTACACTTGGTAGGTCACACAAACATGGGGGTAGATATTATTTCGTTCGCACGACTCATGGTGAGTATTGTAACGTCTTCACGTTTGGTGCACAGATTATATAAGTACACAGTTATAACAAAGCGGTTCTCATGCCAAAAGACACACGACCAAAAAGGGGCGGTTCTCATGCCAAAAGACATACGACCAACTCAATAACATTTAGTTAAGAGTATAAAGTAATTATAACGAACTTCTCGTATCATGGCGGATGTTTTGAGGATCTCTCCTATGATGGTAGATATTGTCACGTTTTCACGTCTCACGTGACAGGAATGAACGATTTACAACAAATTTTGCCCAGTATTGAAAGACAGTAACCCGATAGGTATTTAAAACAATTTAATGAGATAAATCACCCTCTCGATCAACAACCCTGTGTTGACGAGCAAACAATGAGTAGTTATGACGGACTCCCCGTGACGTGTAAAAACACAAAGATATTATGAGATTCGCATCTATAGCAGTGGATATTGTAAGGTTCACACCTATAATAGTAGATATTGTAAGGCTCGCGCCTATAATGTTACAAAAGTTTACGTTCGAAAATGTGGGTCCCCATTCAATACAGACGGCGGGTTGCAATGATGTAATTAATACGGCACTGCTGTAGCTTAATAAATTCATATTAGCATACGTTACAAGACTTCCAAAAGGCGATAAACACAAATTTTATTGAAGATCTGGCCAAGATTTTAAACTCCAAACAAGAATAATGGTACAATAAAGGACAAAAGAAACTGATGTCATGATAAAATATTGTACCTCATAATGAAGTTGTATATGTACAAAGAACAATGTTAATGAAGGGACGAAACGTATTGCCACTTTTATAACAAAAAATTTTTTTTCTCAGAATCCGACAAAATACGATTCTGGAAAAAAAATAGAGCAATTGGGTTGAGCGCCATTCTAATTTTTGGAAAAAGAAGAAAAAACCACAAGTAGCAAAAAGGTTGCTCTTGAATTGTTTCGAATCCAGCGAATGTGACCTGGTAGGTGTGTACATTTGGTGTATTCGAAACGATCCCCAATATACAACATTACTATGAATGTGTAGGATGGGGTGAAGAGGAAAAAGAAAAAAAGAAAAAACGGGAGGATTTCCTATTATAACAGAAATCGTCGCGACATTCTTACAATATGGTGCTGTGACCATAGTAGCGAGCTGCGGCAATGGTCTGAAACCAATGGTTATTATACAGACTTGCACTTATGATTTTATATTTACAACATTAGGGTAGGGACGTACTGGTACGACAAAAACCCGACACCAAACAAAAAGTAGAAAGGGTGATATGACAAGATGGGGCGATGAGGTGAGAAAAAAAACGCGCGGATGCTGCAAGAATTGTGAAAAGGAAAGCGACGTCTTGGAGCAAGAGTTTTCCGGAACCGTTGATGGTAGGAGGAAAAGGAGGCCCTTTCCCGAAGTGATCAATTTCAGGAAGAGGATGCATACAAGTATGAAAACGGTGCCCCAAGAGGTGCTCTTGTGGTACAGCAGGCAAGGCACGCAGGATGTACAAGAACATATAAAATTATGCAAAAAGAAAAAGGAATGTACAGGAGTTAGGCTACCGTTGACTTTAATGTGCCTTCGGGTGTAAGGATTACCTTACGAATGCCCATATGGGTGATTATTTACATTTAATATTTACAAGTAACTCACGTCATTTATGACAAGAATTATAAGACTTCTAAAGAGACCGCATCGCACTGATTGACGACTGGCCAAGAGAGGTCAGGGGCGTAATGATGATCAGGGTTAACAAGATGCATGTCTTGCCAATTTGATAACGCCTGAGAACTTGATGTGATGGAATTTACTGATTCCGTGAGAGGTGACTTCCGGTTGAAATTGCAACCTCTTGATGTATTTTTTGTTGTAGAAAGAAGCATATAGAGTAAGGCATTTTTTGGATTTATTCCTAGGAGAAATCTTTCTATTTCTCAGGGCCTGTAGTAGTTCTTCCTTTCTTGAAGTAAAGACGTGCGGGATTATACCCAGCGTGACTTGAGGAACTTCCATGGTGTATAGGATCGTGTCAGAGTGACCTTATGTTGGAAAAAGTGAGAACTAGACTCGCAATTGGAAAGAAATTGGGCAGAGATTGACCACTGGGGACGTATTTTTTACAAAAAGTTTTTGAAAAAAAACACGTTTTTTATAAGTGTTTGGTTTATTTGAAAATTTGGGCAGGGGTTTGCCTCAAATAACGTGTTTTTGTGAAAAAATCCAGATGTTTTGGAAATTTGTTGAAAATTTTCAAAGTCCATAAAATGAAAAAAAAAATTGGGCAGCGATTTGCCTCAAAAAACGTGATTTTGTGAAAAAATCCAGATGTTGACAGATGACTGGGGTCAATTCACTAGCTCCTCGCAACAGGAATAAGGGGGTCTATACTTTATCTTTTGTAACGTAACACTACATACGATATGAAACTGAAGTAATTATGATATTTCTGATTTTGTGATTTTTTTATTTATTATATGAATTGTGTTGATCTCGAAAATAATGAAAGTGGTAAATATTTTAATACATATGTATAATTCTGAACTATAATAACAACATATATTTACCACTTTTATCTAACACTTGCATCATTTTTACAAAACTCAAAACTGTCATTTCACTTTGGAACTGAGGTGTCGAAATGTACTTTCTGCAGTGGGCATTGGATGTTCTAGGTTCGGTCCTGCTCGCAGATACCCAACATTACACCCATGTAGATATTCTAGCAACAAACAGTGGTTTAAAAATAAACACAACAAATATTTACAATGCGAACATTTATTACGCGGAGTTCAGAATACTGTCGAGGAGATCGCAAACTCTATCATTAAAATTTTATTTTTGTTTATTATGTATGTTTATTTATTTCTATGCTCGAACACATATTTTACAAATGATTACAGTGGTTTATATAGATAATAAGTTTCAGTTATAAAAAAATGGTAATAATCAGTAACTGCATGTAAATATGGGAGTGGTTTGTGAACACCTCACTAGCCCATTGGCCACAGAATTAATGTGCTAAAAAGTTGGCCTTCACCACTGAATTAATTTTGTACCAAAAATTGAAAACCTGCATTGGTGTACTAAATCTATTGTTACTTTTGAACCGTATATTCAAATGAATTAATTTCTTTAAATTTGTTTACATATTGAATTAAGGTAAAGAAGAACATAAAAATAAAATAAAATTATAATATTAAAATATGTGTAAATAAGGTTACAAATATAACCTTCTCGTTTTTCGTAAGTTTTTTTCCACATTTTTATTCAAAAAGTTACAAAAAAACATAATATTCATAAATCGAACAATACTTTTTTTAAAATTTTTATATACATGTATACTAATAACTAATAAAATAATTATCTATGATAGTCCTCAAAGCAATCAGGGACGTTCAGGGTCACTACCAAATGCCTAGAACCACTGGCAATTTTGAAGAAATTAAATGGCGGCTGGCAGCATACAAAACTTGGAACACAAATTTCAGGGAAAAAACATAAGAAACATATTATTGCCAATTCTATGAAACTAATGATTAATTACCTACATTGAAGTACCCACCACTGTTCCACCCCGGTATAGGCAACTTATGGTCGCCCCTTCGGAGTTCTCGCAAGAATCTAATTTTTTTTGAATAAACGACTCTACATTTAATGTAACGAATCTAGACCTTCAATGTCCCCTCATACTGTGTTAGGTAGCGGTATGCGGACGCGCCTACAGGACTGTACTGTAATGGTCAATCTCTACAATTCTAAAGCCCATGGAGGTGTCAATGCAAAAGCAGTGAGCCTCATGGACAGTCAAACAAGTTGTTAGTAACATCAACAAAAAATAAAAAATAAAGTAATCCAAAATGACAGCAGCCGTCATGAGTAATCAGCTCATGACAGCGAAAGACCACACACAATCCGGTGGGCAGCACCGGGCACTGTACATAAAAGAAAAAATAAACAAAAGAAAAATAATGTATATATACAGAGTAGAACTGGTGTCACCGCAACCTGACTATCGGCAGTTCCCGAGAGAATGAAGAAGGCTAATTGTCCGGCCTCCCGATAACCGGCGGCGTCGTCCTTAAGCCAGCTAGCCGGTGGTGCCTAGACGAAAGTAACTGGAAATCATAGAAGAAGACCCTAGGGAGAAAAGCGTCGGGTCGCCGGAGGCGGGACGGACAGCTTTCGGATGCCGTTCAGCCTTCTTCCCAGCCTCTTCATGTCACGGGGGGTGGCGCGGCAGACAGGTGCAACTCCACCAGTTCCATAAGACCGTCCATGGTCAGTAGGCGGGGACTCGGTCCAGGGTCCAACCCCTTATATGGGGAGAAGGACGGCACAGAACAAACAACTGAGTTCAGTTCTACGCGGTAATCATAACTAAAAAAAAATAATCGTTTCTAAAAAAACTAAAAAAGTAATCATAACTAAAGTATATGTTACAAAATAACATAAAAGTGTAAGGCATTAAACCAAGTACCTGAAATAAAAACATGAGCGTTCAATGACGCAGGGCATGAAAAACAAATAAACATGAAAGAAAACATAAATACTGTACATCCTGGGCAATATTGGTCGTAGAGAAGAAGCAAAGAAAGTCCGTGATAAGTCAGGAACAAGTACACCTGGTGTCAAAATCTACTAATCAGCGACTCTAAGCTCAGGCCATCTCTCAACCCAGGTCCTTGTAAACTTCCTCAGGCACTCGAAGTTCTTCTTGTTCGATACCAGATCAGTGTTCCACACTGGTCTGATAGGTACGTCTAAACCATCGAGCATTTCCTCTCTTGCGTCCGTCATTATCTCACACTGCCACAGAATGTGCTCCGCCGACTGGTTCGTGCACCCGCAGGCGCAGTTGGGGTGAGGGGACAGGGAGAGGGCGTGAAGTCTCCCCCTGAATTCCCCGTGGCCGGATAGAAGCTGGGTGATGTGGTGGTCCAGCTTGAGAAAGACCCCTTCCATTCTGACTTTAACTGATGGGAAGAAGGAGAAAGTCCATCTTCCCTTATTCGTTCTATCCCAACGGACCTGCCACTCTTGGAGCGACAGATCCCTCATTTGACGAAGCAGCCCAGGGAGAGTCCCCGGCCCGCCCGGTGTCAGAACAACGCCTAGGTGAGTGGCCGGGGTTCCTCTGGTTAATTTCTGCTTAGTGAGCACTTCCCTGATTTCCAGATCGATTGGCAAAATGCCAGCCAAAACGGGTAAAGCGTCCGAAGCAACGGTTCTATACGCACCAGAGAGTGCCAGCAAGGGGGTTCGTTGGCCTCGCCTGAGAGCTAAGAGAATCAGCGAATTGTCCAGGCGGTGCTCCCACACAGAGGCGGCATACGAGACTTGCGCCACGTACACGTACCTATATAGCGTTCGCAGAGCCGGATTACGCAATCCCCACTCAGCTGTGGAGAGTCTCCTCAGCTTCAAGAAGAGAGCCTGGGCCTTGCTGGATACTTCTTTGACGTGAGCCAGAAAAGAGGACGATCGATCTAGAGTAACTCCTAAATATTTCACTGTTTCAAAAAAGCGGATGTTAGAATCTCCCATTCTGATGGTAGGATTTCTTGCTCTACTGAGAGAGCCCTTTATCAGGAGGCCCTTGGTCTTGTGGGGAGCGAAGGTCATCTTGTTTCTTTCACCCCAGTCAAGGAACATCTGCAAACCTTCACTGCCTTTACTCTCCACTTCCTTTCTGCTGTCCCCAGCGACCAGATACAACTTATCATCAGCGTAGTCGACAGCGATACATCCTTCAGGCAAGGGTAACCTGGAGGAGTCGTCAAAGGAGATGTTCCACAGGTCGGGTCCAAGGATAGAGCCCTGCGGGCATCCCATGTCGGCTTCCCTCTGGATACAAAACTCACCGAAACTGATCGTAATCGTACGATCAGAAAGGTAGTCATCGATGGCTTGGAACAGTAAGTTGGAACACCGCCTGTTTTTCACCTTTGTACGTATCATTGCCCACCAGGCGTGATCGAAGGCACCAGTGATATCGAGGAATATTGCAACTACATACCTCTTTGGGCAAGCCTTCACCCATTCAAGCGCATACGACAGGGCATGCACCGTGGATTTCCCGGGGACGAAACCGAACTGGAGGTCACTGGCCGGGGACAAGGTTTGACGGAGCCGCTCCCTCAGTAATTTCTCCAGGACCTTGCCTAAAACGGGAAGCAGCGTTATCGGCCGGTAGGCCTTGATGTCGGTGAGTGGTTTATCGTTCCCCTTAGGTATGATCCGGAGCACGCCACGCTTCCACTCAGAGGGGAAAACTCCCCTCCTCAAGCACGTGTCCATCACCTGGAAGAGCTCCTCCTTGGCGTGGACCCAAACTTGCTTCGCTATTACGCCATTGAGCCTGTCATGCCCTGGTGCCTTCTTAGGACCCAAACCCTTAATAATCACATCAATTTCTGCCTTAGTGACTCTAATGAAGTTATCCTCTTGGGCGAGGACTCTAGGTGGCAGCCGTGACAGATTTCTTAACTGTTTATGGTGGTAATTACCTACAGAGCGTTCGGCATTGAAAATTTTATTGAAAAATGTCACTATCGTGCTCGTTTTCCGCTTTTTGACGGACCTACTCTAGCCCGTCAGCGTGCCGGGGTTTGTGGTTAAGTACCTGAGTTGCACACCCGGCAGGCTGTCGGGGTTTGTGGCCAATGGGCTAGTAGAACCTGTGCTGAGGAGCTGAGGTATTCGAGAGCTTTAGATTAAGAGTTATTCTGTCGTCATAAATGAAAACACAGTTTTCTCATTGATATTATTAAGAAGGGCACTGTGGGTCGACCCATGGCGGCAGTATCGTAAACAAAAATTCAAGATTAGTAGCAGTTAAAGTTTTTTTTTTATATTAACTCCACCCAAGAGGCCTTGAGGAAAATAATTTCCCTAAGGGCCTATGTCCTCTGGGATGCTGTGTGAAGGGTCTTTTTGAGGAGAGGAAGGAATTAACATTGGTCTTGAAGGTACCCATGTTGTAGGAAGGAGGAAATGCAGAGGCCGGCAAATCATTCCACGGCCGAGCTGTTGAACATAAGAACGAGTCGAAGAAGCGACCTGTTCTCATGTGACAAATGTTAACAGTCGAGGATATTTTTCAGGTATTTTGGAGCTCCAGACCAGAGGTGGCTGCCAAATTCAACCGTGGGGCGCACTGTTAGACAAGTAATTATCCAGTAAAGCATGTAGTTAATTTTTTATGGACAACACGCCACCGTTGCACGCAAAATGGTTGGAGGTTTTCGTTTGCTAAGAATTTACAGCAGTTTTCAGAAAATTGCTTCCAATGGACAACGCACCTTGTTACATAGCGAAAATTGCGAGCGTGCTTTGATGAAATTTGGTTAATCCGCCAATAGAACAGGTTACCCGCCGGATTTTTAATTAAATTCACATTAAAAAAAACACGCCAAGTGGATAATTTACTATTGAAGATGACATGGAGATCTCTAGCGAGCACCAGGTACGCTGCCGGCTATTTATACTAGAACTAACCCTAGGTGTCGACCAACAAAAACATAATTTTTCGTTTTAGACATATTTCAAGAATGGCAGATAGTTCCGAAAGTTGTTTTTTCATGGGAAATGGAAAATTATTAAAAAAAATATATAATTTTCAGCCGAAGACGGCGGCACAAGAGTTAAAATTCACTTTGCAGGTAGGTACTAGCGGTTTCGTTCAGATTCATCATTCCCTATCGATAAACTGTTTATTTGTACATGATTTTCGTCCGTCAGATTAGTATTTAATCCCAATATGTGTTGTTGAAAAACATACAATAACAGATATTGACTCATTTTCTTCCACACACCTCTATTTGTGATCCAGGTTGGTCAATTAGTAGCGATCCGAAGGTCGCGGGTTCAAATCTTAATTAAATACTTTTTTTTTGTGATTTCAGAATTCATTTTTATAAAATAATGTACATTATTTGTTATAATATTCTCTCAGTATTCGCCCATGTGAAAGAATTGAAAAGTTGCTTGAAATGGCTTTAGCTGTGTTTGGTGAGTAGATCTGAATAGCCAGGTACTTCTCCACCTTTCTGCTTCTCCATCTCCTCCCCTCTACCTTCACTCATACCAACGTACCCCAATTCGAAGTGCTAGAGTCTCGCTGGTTCCACGCGGGAGCAGTTGAGACTCTTGCGGTGTTCATACAAAAATAAAAAGGTGGTTTGGCTATTTCTCGTATTAATAGATAATAAAACAGATTAACTAACACACAATACCATAAAACATACGTCATTCACTCACACAACTCATAACGTATATAAACGATTTTTTTTTCATTTCCTACTTGATATATTTTATTAAAATTTATTATGTAGGTAGTTTATCTTATTGAATTTTTGTCTTATAAAATGAGGGCCTCAGCACGGGTAAGCCACCTTTATAAAATTATATTATTTACGCTTTAAACATTATAAAATTATATTATAAAGCGTAAAATTATATTATTTACGCTTTAAATATTATAAAATTATATTATAAAGCGTATATATTTATTATGAAATATTTTGAGATAATAATGTAATCAAGCGGTGTCCATGTGCTTTAATTCGTCCGCGATTTAAAAGTTTTTATGTGTCACGCTGTCCATTTTTTGTCTCCAAATATTTCGAACCGCTTTTTCCAATACCTGGCTGTATCACTATTAGAACTTTTTTTAACTTTCGGGAATGTTCGGCGATTTTCGATGAAGCGTTTTAACAAATTACTTAATGACTTGTGCTCATATAATTTCACGATGATTTTTAACTATTCAAGCTAATTTTTTTCGTTTTTCGGAACAACTCAAGTAGATTTCATAGAAATCGCTGTCTCCCTTACTACCATAGCCAGAAATATGATATAAACGGTGTTAGAAAGAGAAAACACCATGCTTTATATTCAAATATAAAAGTTAACCACAAAAGTACATCTTAATAAAACCAAAAATCGGATGGAAATTTAAAAAAAAAATTGAAACTTTGGGATATTTTTATTAATTATTTTTACGATGAAAGACAAAAAAGTAAGGTATTAATAACGTTTATAATACATATGTCTAAAAAAACGTGGATGTGTTTTTAATTTTTTCGTTGTTAGTTATTTTAGTTGGAAAAATGTAAATTGAGCAATTTTTAAAACTTTTTCATGTTTGCTGCAAAGTTTTTTAACTTCAAAAATTATTATTTTTTTTCGATGTATAAAATTTGAAAGGAAACAAATTAGGATTTAATTAAATGAAGACAATATTAGCTAACGAAAATCTGGAGACAGAAAAATCAGAAAAAGATATTTGAACCTCTGGCACTTGAACACAGGACCTTTCGCTTTCCGGGCAAATGCTGTACGCCGCGCAGTGGCCAAGTGGAAATTTTGAATGCAGTGAAGGACAAATAATTGTGGAAATTTAAAAATTCAGAAGTGAGTTAAATATGAAATTTTTCTCCGTTTTTTGTCTCTCTTTCGATCTCCGTCATCAAAATATGTCTAAGAAAATAAGTGTGATCTTTTTCGTTATTTGTTTTTGGGGTGTTATGCCGTGTTGCGCTACCTCTTTCTTTAGCCAACGTTTCGGATAGCGTTGCAGTGTCCATCATCAGGGCAGATCCAGCAGATCCGGTAGATGTGGATCCGGTAAGTGTGATCTTTGTCTGTGACTCGAACCCAGAACCTTTCGCTTTCCGGGCAAATGGCTGACCACTGCGCAGTGGTCAAGTGGAAATTTTAAATGCCGTGAAGGACAAAAAATTGTGGAACTTTTAAAATCCAGAAGTGAGTTAAATGTGTAATTTTTCTCCGTTTTTTTCTCTCTGTCGATCTGCGTCATCGAAATATGTCTAAGAAAATAAGTGTGATCTTTATTGACTTATTATTATTTAAGACGCAGTGACCGTCGCGACGACGTGCATCATAAAAGAATTTTTTTCTGAAAAATTAAAAATTTATTTTCTACGGTTATGAAGAAGAGATTTTAAGACATAAGAATTATTAAACAAAAATATTACGAAAATATTAAGAGTTTTATAAAAAAAAACGATTGTGCTTTAGACCACACATTAACTTATATCTCCCTCTCAACTTCCGTTCGCCTCGCCCGACCGTTCACCTCGCCCGATCACACTTTTCATAACGCTCCGTCACGCATTCACCAGCTTACTCCCCAAATCAAGCGTGCGTAAAGAAGTTTTACTTCAAAAATATAATTAAAATTTTATTCTTAACAACCTTTCAAATTTCCGTTACTATTAAACTGAATGTACGAAAATAGAAATATAAAACTTCTTCAGCGGTTTCATCCTCGTGAACAGCTTGATTTTAAAACAAGCTATTCACGTGCTTGTATAGTGAACACATATTTTTTACTTGGGTTTAGTTTAAAAAAATTGTTATGAAAATAATTTAATGAGGGAATTAATGTTCTTAATTACCCCAGGGTTATTAATATTTGTCTATAGTAATAAATTCAATTATTTTACTGGCCACTTATAATTTCACCTTTTCTCCGAGTAGTTGTATTTTCGAACAATAGGGGGATAATGATCGTTTTCCTGCACTTTTTGGATTGGCACCTTTTGGGCAGGGTGTGTGTGAATCCGACAGTCGACAAGGTGGATTTAAATTTACTTAAAATGTAAAATATTAATCGGCGGTTTTTTCAATTATTATTTCAATATGTGAACGTTAAGTTTATTTATTCTCAGCCGGTACAAGGTTATCGCGACTGGAGAATTCTTATTTACGGGTATTCCAGTGTAGAATCCCGTGGTGCGATAATGGCGGTTTGATCGCCAAGTTCAAGCATAATCTGCGATTATATTTACCATCCGTCATTTAACGAGATGGATCCTCAATAATACAAAGGGACACGACCCGTCCGTTTAGTCCCCGCCGATTCTTTCCACAACCTGATGGGCCTTTTTCTGCTACCAACCACATGATGGAGGACGCCAAGGGCATGGCGTTCCCATACTCCACAACTACCCCAGATGGAGGGAGAAGAGCGAGAAACCTGGCGATGATGCAATTGCAAGGGAGGAACGGTCCTCTGGCTTTGCATCCGGATTCGACGCGGACGTCATAGGTTTTTAGCTAGGATTTAGATATAGTATGGTCCACAGGTACGCATATACTTTCAATATATAATAATCTTGTTATACATCCACTCTTTTATTTCTTATTCCCAAGCTTCATAACAATGAATAAAATAACAGTGCCCACGCTCTGATGGGAGTATTCATGCCTACCGACACAGTCAGCATATCTCGTACCTACGAGATTTGGCGTCCAAGATCCCCTGGGATTAAAGCTGATAACTGTGTACGTTTATGTTTTACCCTGTAACTGTATTTGTAACATTTAATGCACCCACTCAATAAGAGGTGTATATGATATGATAATATCACATAGTAGGTACAAAACACAACACAACACTTTCCAGTGCATTACATTCAATTCTTCAACCCTGATATATTAACACTAGAAAGATCGGGTACTGCTCCATACCTATAAAGACCACGACCGTCACTTTGACGGCTGATCACTTTTTTCAAATTGGGAGGCGGATATAGGTACCGCTGCCCCGGGAACCATTTAATGCATAACCAACACCTCTGCCATAGGACACTCAAAGTGGTTCGCTACGTTTAGTGACTTAGCAGGGGTGTCCGGGTTCATTGGGTGAGGTTTGTCTGAGTCTAGGTGGCGAATACGTTTGCCCACCTACTGCGTAGCGGACCGGGTCGGGAGACACTTGTTGAGGGAGACACTTATCTTATCCTCTCCAGCAGGACCTTTCTCATCCCGTCACCTTGCACCGCAGTGGGAGGGATGGATTCATTCGTCCGTCACTCCTGGATACATTTACGAATTTTACCTGTTCATCTCTGACACTTTTTTCCTTTCGAACTTCCTTACCTTCCTTTCCTTAAAAACACAAATGCACACATAAATGCACACAGCATCCCCAAAGATGACATAGGCTCTAAGGGTTTTTTTCCTCGGGGCTTTCTGGAAAAAACATGGGAGTGCAAAATGCTGTAATTTTAGTACAAGCATTGTGTTATGTTTTACAATATCGAATTGTTTCGTTTTTTATAAAATCGAATGCACTCTCCGCAAACGGGTTTCTTACAATTATCACACGTATCATTTATTTGGTTTTTATTATATTTTTATTAATTTGGCACTGTCGTCTTTCAGAAGTTTTATTTTCCGGTTTCTTTTCTTTTTCGTTTATATTAGCTCCACAAAAAAGCTCTATGGAAAACAATTCCCCTCACGATATTTGTCTCCTTTGGGGATGCTGTGTGGAGGGTACCTGTAGGAAAAGGATGAATAATAGGTTCTGGGAGGGAAATGAGGTGAGGAGTGGGTGGGAAACTGGGGTTCAGTGTGTTCAAAAGTGGCGGACCTATGAATCTGTCCCCACCACTGCGGTGCAAGGCATTGTTCTAAGACTCCTGCTGGCGAGGTCAAACTATCACCCTCAACAGTTCTCCGCTGAATTGGCCTGCCACGCAGTTATTTGGCAGACGCATCCCCTGCCAAGGTCCAGACAAACCTAACCCCATGAACCCGGGCACCCCTGCTAAGTCACAAAACATAGCAAACCTCTTGGGGTGACCTATAGCATAGCTATATAAAGTTGGTTATCCAATAAATGATTCTGTAAGTTCTTCAGAAGCAAATGCAGCTGGATCAACTCTGTTATTTGTATACTCGGTCCTTCTCCAACAAGCCATAAAATAAATTAGGGCGAGAGATATATTTTTTGTGTATTTTTGTAAATTATGTGACAGTGACCAATCAACATACAGATCGAGTTCGAATGGTACACTATACCGAAATAAAAAAGACAGACATAATAGTACTATCATAAACGCGGAGGAATGGGTATGTTGTTAACTTGGGTAAAGAAGGTTGTAAACAAATTCAGCATTATGGCCCAAACCGTCACATTGACGGCGGCGGTCTTTGTAGGTATAAGTCTATATATCTCAAAAAGTAATTAAGATACGTACCTGTTTTTTTCACCATAGTTGTTAAACCATAAATCATGAAATGTGAAAAAAAAATCACACCAATACAATAATTATTAAGCATTATATCATCATTTTACTTCGGGCTGCCGTCAAAATGAAGGCTCCGGTCTTTCTAGTGTTAAAACCCGGTTTAATAACTTACAAAACCCTACCTCAACCATTACCTTAACAAAATGTAAACTCCTTACGGAACTGAACGATTTAATTTTATTACTAGTGTCATAAAAAAATCATATTATAATATCTAAATGGAACCAACCAATACTTAGCATTATCGCTGTCGCTGGAATCGTAGGTAGGCATTTGTTTTTTTTGTTGGAACTTAATTTAGCATTATTAATTCGTACTTTCCATATCAATAATAACCAATGCTATATTCACCCAACACGCACAACTATAAATCAAAAATTAAAATATAGTCTTACATGCCCATTAATTACTGATAATCCGTTTTAACACTTTGTAGGCTAAGAGAGTAAATCTATGTTCACACAAATATATTTAATGAATATCTGTAAAAATGTTAACAAGTGTTGAGTGTTAACAATTAATACATTCATCATCATCACTATTGGCTCTACAACCCCTGGTGGGTCTTGGCCTCCTCAACCTCCTGATTTTGTACCAGCTCTCTTCAGTTTAGAAGCTCCAAGATAGATAATATATGTATTTAAGGACGTTGTCTCTCCATCTTAATCTTGTTCTTCCCAGGCTCCTTCGCCCTATTAGTCTTGAGTTCAGCAGGGACTTTGGTGCTTGATGCTCGGTCATTCTCTCCACATGACCCAGCCACCGAAGTTTTCCCAGTTTTATAAATTTCGCGACGTTTAGCTCCTTAAACAAAGTATAGAGCTCATTGTTATGACGTCTGCGCCAAAATCCATTTTCTAGTAGGTACCGGTCCGAAGATGCGCCTCAATATTTTCCTTTCAAAAACGTCCAATGCTCTTAGTTAGTACCCAAGTCTCAGCTGCGTACGTAAGTACTGGTCTGATAAGTGTTTTGTACACTAATATCTTCGTGTTTCTGGGCAGCAGTCTGGATTTTAATTGGTTTTGTAGGCGGAAATAACAACGATTTGCGTTCACCATGCGCATCTGTATTTCATCTGTGGTAGTTAATACATTAATGAAGTTTATTTTATTTATTTATTAATTAACGCCCTTTTTACGGTCTTCTACACATGGATAATTCTTACAGTCACCGATATACATATAATGGAGTTATGCATGTTAGTGCGATCATCTCCAGAAAAGTTTCCACAAAAAAACTCTACACATAAACACGCTACAAGGTTTACAGAAAATTTATTAATACCAATTGCAAACAAAACAATTTTCCAAAAAGGACCCTTTTACATGGCCATTAAAGTATACAACAACCTTCCACATGATATTAAACAAATACAAGATACACTCAGATTTAAGTCTTCACTAAAAACATTCCTTCTGAACAGGTCTCATTACACATTAAGTGAATACTTCACATAGGTACAACTGTTTTTATATTTATGTTTATATAATAAATTAAAACAAATTCACTTTGAATTACACCACTTTTATATTTATATTTCATTTGTGTTCAAATCTGTACAACATGTTAGGTTTACTGGAAGAAATAGGATATAAGACCTATAAGTTATACCTTTTGTACTAAATGTAAATTTTGTACAATAAATGATTTTGATTTTGATTTTGATAGTAAATAAATATGCAGTAATTACTGAACTGCTTCAGTAGCAACATTTTGTATTTGTTTATTGAGAAATTGGAGATATCCACTGAATTAGTATAATTATTTCTCTCAATTAGTATTCTGGGCAAAGAGGAATACATAATATAATAGTTAGTCCCAGAATTTCTACACTGAAATAAATGCCAACTTCTAGTATTACCCAGTGGAATCCGAAAACTAATCAATGCAAGCAATTCTGGACTATCAACCACATCATTTAATATTTTATACAAAAATACCAAGTCGGTGAAAATCCTTCTATCTGAGAATTTATGCATACTCATATAATTTAAAATAGTGTTGTAGTTCAACGACCGGCGTGGTCTATCTAGCGGTGGGACTTTTGACTCGCAATTCGAAGGTCGCGGGATCGAATCCCGGCGTGGACAAATAAATTTTATTTGATTAATTTGTGTTTTTTCACGATTAATTCATTTAATATAAACACATAGCATATTTGCGACACGTTCCAGAGTGGAAGATACTCTCAGTATCGCCCTGGTGTAAGATCACCATTCAGAATTGAAATGTTGCTTGAAATAGCTTTAGCCGTGTTTGGTGACCAGATCTGAATAGCCAGGTACTTCCCCACCTTCCACTTTCCCATCTCCTTTCCTTCCCCATTACCTTCAGCCTCACAACATACAATAGACTCACTGGCTCCAGACGGGAGCAGCTGAGACTTTTGTAAGGTATACATATAAAAAAAAAAATAATTGCTGGAATATCATTTTAAAATTTATAAAACGTTAAAATTTATTTTGTACTCAATAGCTTCAATTTCAGCAATCTGCACACGAATATTATAATGTGGGTTCCAGACGTGAGAATTGTATTCAAGTTGGCCTCTAACAAAGGCAATAAAATATCTGAAATAATAAACAGTCTCTGAAAATTTGACACTAGATATAATTTTAAAATAACTTGTGTGAACCAATCTTTACAGCCTTTCTACCAAGGAAACCTCAAGTCAATTAATAATAATATGGTACGCTAAGATGTAGTGAAGGCCTACTGTGAGATAGAGTTGCTGGCTGAGAGTTTGTTTTTTAAATCGAATTAGCATGTAACACCAACGTATAGCAGGCACCTGCTCTTATTTTTTTAATCAAATCCTTCAAGTATGGTATTGATTTGCATCTCTTAACCGATTATTGGTATTGCCAATTATTAACTCTTGACACACAGGGTGGTTCATAATACGATATGAGTATGTGTATATGTTAAGAGTGTTTAACCAGCCAGCGGACGAAAATCCACATTTCGTCGAAAGTTGTTCTTCCGATCGTGCAGGGCGGTTACAATGAGATAGATTGATTATTCTCCGTACCAGCTTTTTTAAATTATAACTCAATATCGAATTTATTTCAATCCAAATTAGCTTTAATTTATACCTTCATCCAAAAATGCTGAAAGGCGTGATGATAAAACTATTAAAATAGTGTACTTTTTGTAGTTATTTTTTGATTATAAGTATTTATCATTTTTCAATAATGTCTAAATTTAATAAGAATGTTAAAAAAATCTGAAATATATTAGTTTGTAAGTGCGCAAATAAATACTCAAATGGACCAATTTTCGTCAAGAAACACATGTACGTACATATTTTTTAATGATTTTATTGAAACTAAAATTAAAATTCTAATACATAACTTTGCTAGATAATGTATTGATTTATTTTACTGCATGATTACATTATTTGAAATGGGTGTTGTATAATACAAAAACTTTTTTGAAAATTTAACAAATCTGCCAACGACCTATGGAATAACCTTATTATACTAAAAATTAAAAAAAATTCTAAAAATTTATTACATAACTATGCTAGATAAAAGAACAATCTTTCGAAATCCATTTATAATTTTTTGTGGAAAAGAGTCAATACGTCTAAAAACTTTTTTGAAAATGACGTATTTCCGGCTTTCTCTGGTAATGCCCTCTTAAAGGTAGGACCTACTTTTTTTAACAATTACCCCACCCTGAGGAAAATAATTTCCTCCGGCTCTTTTGAGGCCCTGAGGAAAAAAAATTCCCTCAGAGCTTATATCATATTTGGGGACGTTGTGTGGAGGGTCTTTTAAATGAGAGGATGGGGACGAAGTTCTGGAAGGAAAATGGTATTAATTTAGGGTTATTGTGTTCATGATGTACAAATCCATCCCTCCCACTGCGGTGCGTAGAGTCAGGCTGGAGAGGGCGAATCGATCCCGATCCGGCCCGCCATGCCGTTGGAGCACATGTAAATTTTATTTTTATTTTTTCCTAGTATTAAGCATTAACCATTGACTAGTTCTAAGTTTTAAACACTAACGGCCTCACTAATAAACGTGGTCAATATTTTTTATTTATTTTTTTATTTTTTTTTATTTATTTTAGCATATAAAATATAATATACATTTAGATAATGTAGTAATTTGCGTACATGTTCATTTTAAAATACGTTAATACCACTCTTTCATGGAAGCATTAGCTTGTGTCTGGAAGAGTAGTGTACATTTTTAATGCTATATTTAAGTTCTTAAATTACAATGTGAATGTAAAAAACAATAAGTTGTAAGTTCGGTGATATGTAAATAGTTGCTAAAAACAATACAAAATTTAACTTATTTGAAGAACAGAGTATCACTTGGAAACTGAGTTATAAGTAGTTGTTCTTGAGATTAGATTAGTCGGAAACTTTTTTTTTAGTTTTTTTTTTTATATTATCTTTAAAATATTTTTTAACAGTGTTTATTAATTGGATTTTATCATTAATTTTTCTAATTTCATCCGGTAATCGGTTGAAAATAAGTCTTCCTTGATAAGTATAATAATTTTGTGCAAAGGAAGTGTTTAATTTTGGGCATGAGAAAATATATTTATGTCTAGTACGGTTTTCAGTTATAAATTGATATTTTTCTTTTTCTTTTATAGTTTGAATCAATGCATTTCTGTTGTATAGATCTTTGAAAGATGGTACTTGGAATTCCTTAAATAATTGATCCGTTGGGTAGTCAGAAGGTTTTTTCAATATGATTTTAATTATTAGCCTCTGCACAACTTCAATTGGGGAAAGATTAGTTTTGTATGCGGATCCCCAGCTAATGATTATACAACTGATAAATGACCGTGTATCTAAAAACCTTACCAAACTTGAAATTAACCTAAAATATTCAAGGAAAGTTATGCGCAGGTCCAGGTGTGGTTCTCTCCAGATAGTCTGTAGTCAGGTTGTAAGTCTGAGCTGCCCTTGTTGACTTCCTTCTGTTCCACACCGATGAACCGTACTATTAGATGATAGAGAGAGGTAGTTTGAGGTAATCCTTTGTAGTAAAAAATACTTGTGTTGTGATACTGGATGTTTGCAACTGTTTATTCTTGTGAATAATTTTTACAAATAGGTTTGGTCTGAGCACTTGACTGTGACAAGACAATAATTTAGACTAATTAATTACAGAAGTGAAAGACGGTTTGCTAAACAAGCAGAGTTTAGACGAGGAAAATAATAATAGAGACTGTAGAGAAGAATGAGAATGTAGAATGTTTTCAAGAATGACAAGACACGCCATTTATAAACCAAAAGAAAAATTTTGATGCGCCACAGACAAAAGAGATTTTAGACAAGACATTTTATAGGTGGCATAGACGCGAAAGTTTAAGATAAAGGGCTCTACACATCGAGATTAGAATAAATGATAAGGAAATGTTCAGTGCTACATGAATTTAAATTAAAATAGGACAATCACAACACACAACATCCAACAAGTTATAAATGGCGCAGGCCAATCGTAAAACCGGGTAGATTATCTATCGACATTTCATGATGTGGCAGTTCATGATGTGGCGAGGAACAAAATGATCTGCCTGATTTTACGATAAGTGTACGATATTTACATTGTTTATACAGCCAAAGAATGTTGTTCATCTGTTACACAAACTTGAAATTTATTAAGGCACCCGCCGCGGCCGCCTTAAAATTTACCATATATACATATATGTTTTTTTAATTTTTCTTGTATTTGAAATATACGTTAATATTTATAATTTTTATTTTTTTATTTCTAATATAAAAAAGGGAAAAAATGTTTATTTTTACTCCAAGCATCAAAAAATTATAGGAAATACGAAATTTAGAAAACACATTCATTTTATTTAAGGAATCTGCAAGAAAACTGTCCCTTCACTATTTATCTCGTTTATGCAACAAAAATTATATTGATAATTACCAAAAAATAACTAAAAAAAAAAATTACATTTTTATTCATTATTTGCTCAATACGAACTCTAATTTCTAGAATATATTTTTACTTAGACATTTTACGTTATTAAAAAGCATCACTCTGATACAATTATAAGTTCACGCGGTAACAGTCAATATTTGTTGAAAAACTAGCAGACCCGGCCACACGTTGCTGTGGCTAACGAAACACAACGCCATTGCCCAACCTTTATAAAATCCACACCACCCGCTTGCCAGCTGCCCGCTGCCCGCTGCCCGAATTGATTATTTGAATTTCTCGGCCTTTCTCTACTATAATAAGCATGTATTATACATATAAACCTTTCTCTCGAATCACTCTATCTATTGGTGAAAACCGTATGAAAATCCGTAGCGTAGTTTAAAATATCTATGCGCACATACATTTTGAGCGACTTCATTTTATAC
This sequence comes from Limnephilus marmoratus, assembly GCA_917880885.1. Classification (NCBI taxonomy): domain Eukaryota; kingdom Metazoa; phylum Arthropoda; class Insecta; order Trichoptera; family Limnephilidae; genus Limnephilus; species Limnephilus marmoratus. The sequence continues at coordinate 4,201,221 of OU862927.1, read as the reverse complement.
TATGTAATGATAATGATAATGCTATAATAATAAACTATACTAACAGACAGAACAATTAGTCATAATAGACCTGACATAGTTTTACATGACAAAATTAAAAAAATAATTTATATCATTGATGTAGCTATTCCAAATTCCTGTAATATTCAAAAAACTGTTTCTGAAAAAATTAGAAAATACATAGAGGAAATGAGATTAAAAGAATTTGGCATTCTCGGACTATAAAAATATTACCATTTGTTATTTCGGCCACTGGCATAATACCTAGGAATCTGATTCAAAATTTAAGCATATTAGATTTATCAAAGAATTTGTGTATAAAAATGCAAAAATCAGTTATTTTAAATACATGTAGGATTACAAAAGATTTTTTAAATATTTATATTGAGGGATCAGTAGGATTTATAGGTTCAATTAGAAATGCCACAGAGCCGAACCCTCTGATATGAAAATATCTGGAGTCGGTGAATTATATTCCCATTTGATCTCTAGTAGGTTGACATGTTGTTCTTGTATTATTTTGAATTTATGATACTTATATAGTGCAATTGCATAGCGTGGGTTGACTAAATGATCATTTGGGGAAGTGTGTGAAAGGGTTTAGTTTTTCCTGTGGGGAAAATTTAACCCGGACATTTAAATCTGGTGCGTATGTCCAAAGTATTCTAACTTTTTGAAGACAGTTTTCATGTGTCAGTTTGCTAAGAGCTGTGCCTCTCGACTACATAGGCTGTCAACTTAAGGGGGTATTTTAGTCTACAAAAAAAATCATATTTCGATAGTTTAGATATTTTAGTTCTAACTAGAATCTAAATAAAGCAAAACTTTAAACGCGTGTTTCTCCAAACTGCTTTTTTCGAGACGATTGACACGATATTTTAAGTTCTATTGAACCATTTTTTTGAAATTTAGTATGAGCCTTTTCTATACATTACTCTATCGCGCTAACTAAAACTAAAAAATTTCAATTTTTACTATTTTCAAAAATTCGGATAAGTATAAAAAACTAGTAAAAAAATGTCTTTTTATTGTAGACAACCGCCATTTTGCGTTTTTTTTACTTTTCGTTATTTCGGGCCATAGCAGTATTTATTTGGATTAAGAATTAATGTGGTTTATTTTTTTCAAATTACTAGGAGGCCACTTGCATGAATTTCATAACGACTTTTTTTACTAAGATTACGAAAATGTTAGTAATTTTTTTTTTTAAATGAATCAATCCATTATTTGGTCTTGTGATGTCTCTACATGAAAATGTCCTGTCTCCGAAAATGTTTCTATTAATTTTGTAAAATTCCACACTGATTTATTTTTTTTATATGGCAACACTTTGATTTCAGGCGAATTTTTGAATTTGACATTCAACGTTCACTAGATTTATTGTTTGTTCTCTGCGAACTTATCATTTCGTTTGACTTTTTGACAGATGTTATTAAGAGAACCCCGTACATTTTATGCCGTCTGTAAGTAGTGTAGAAGTATAATGGTAATGGTGCTGATCTTAACAAAATAAAATTTTATAATATTCTTATTATTATTAAAATTTACAAGTACAAGTATTTTACATTGGATTTAGTAATATAGACGTTGAACAAAACAATGATTTATGATCAATAAGATGGATCAAGGAAAAAATTATGAGATGTAATATTTTTGGTATGCCTCGTTATTCTCCTGTACGATTCGTGTGGAAAACGTTCTTTTTTAAATGATTTTCGGCTATGTAATTATCATTTTTTCGCACCAATAAAATTATGTCCCATCTGGCCGGTTTATAAAAAAATGATCTGATTTTTTTTAATTGAAATTTTCAAAAAATCGCCAGTCAATTCGTGTTTACAACGGCCTAAACTAAAATATGTGACAGCTCACAGCTGAAATTCTGACATCGGCCCGTAGAAAAAGCAAATGACAGCCATTTAAAATCACTCAAATCTGACGGCAGATCTCTTCCGTGAACTATCCCTTTTGTGAACTTTTGCATTGACACCTCCATGGGCTTTAGAATTGTAGAGATTGACCATTACAGTACAGTCCTGTAGGCGCGTCCGCATACCGCTACCTAACACAGTATGAGGGGACATTGAAGGTCTAGATTCGTTACATTAAATGTAGAGTCGTTTATTAAAAAAAAATTAGATTCTTGCGAGAACTCCGAAGGGGCGACCATAAGTTGCCTATACCGGGGTGGGACAGTGGTGGGTACTTCAATATCCCATTTCCACAAAAGATATAGAATACCTCGTCTGGGCACGCATTTTTTTTGAGACCCCCCACTTCATCACCCTGTAACTTTTCTAATTCTTAATTTTTTCGTTTGATTTTTTTTAAATTTTTTTAAAATTTTTAATAAAGATTTGGTAAAATAATTGCTATTAAAAATGCTATAGGTTTTCTATTGCACCTGAAAAAATACCCGCAATGGAGAACTCCAGTCCAATTTTTTAATTTTTTTATTGAATAAAGACCTTCTAACTTAAATAACTGCATTTTTATTTTTATTTTTAGAGCTAGTTTTAATAGTTAAAATAATTGTCAAAGTTTTAATTTGCCAAGACTCCCCGAAAACCACTGTATGTATTGTGAATCGTGTAACGTCATCACTCCTGAAAAATTAGTATAGGATCGGGCAATCAGCTTATCTACTGCCGCCATTTTGAACTCCCTAGAAATAGCATTACTATTTTTTGGTGCAGTAGTTTTTGAATATTTTCAATAATAGAGATAAACTAATAAGAGATACTTTTATTTTTGAAACATTATATAGGCCTAAATAATGTTTCAATAAACACAACAACTAATTCTCTATAAACAGTATGTAAATAAACGAATAAATTAATACGATGACTTGTGTCATATCATACATTCCTATACAATGACAACAGTGACGGTGTGTTTTTTACGACCCGATTAAAAATGGACTTTTTAATAATTTTTTGAAAACTCTGCGTTTAATATTATTAAATAAAACTTATATATTCAGAATCAGCGTTTATTGGTCTATTTGAACACAGAGTCTATTTAAAGCCAGAATATTTTTCACTGGAGTTCCTTATTCATGCTTCTGACTAGAATACCTCCCTTTACTAATTAAGCATCTTTGAGGCGATATTAACAACAATGTAGCTATATGAATTAATTAACCAAACCTAGCATTTAGGGTTCCAGAATACAACACATCATAGATATATTAATACGTAGACCTGCCGATAATTGCGAGGGGAACAAACTAAGTTGCACGTAGCTGTTTCTTATATTTATAAGTATAAGTATCACCCTATTCACTGACTTAACAACTTCCTTACTAGTATTTTGATGAATCGGTTAACAGCGATTTTACCACGGCCTGTGGTTGCATTATTAGAGACAACCAGTTATTAGGATTTTTTTTTTTAATATTTTAACGACTGCCTCTGTGGTTGATGGGTGAGGCAAGGTCGAGATTCGATTCAAGTTCGATTCCCGGCGTGCGCAAAACAATTTTATTTAATTAATTTGTGTTGTTTCACAATTAATTCAGTAAAAAAATATATAATGGACATTATTTAGCCTAACTTATTTAACTTTATTTAACTACTTTAGCCGTGTTTGGTAATCAGATCTTAGAATTTACATTTTATATATTAGTAGTTCTAATGTTATTTAAAAAAAAATTGAAATCCACTTTAACACGTGAGGCGGGTATGGGTACCGCCGACCCTGGAACCATTTATTGGATAACCGAAACCTTTGCCATAGGTCACACCAAGTGTTTCGCTACTTTTGTTGACTTAGCTTAGATGAGGATTGTCCAGGTCTTGGCGGTGGATTCATCTGCCTACATTCTGCGTGGTGGGCCAGATTTTGAGATACTTTTTGATGTTGACCTTTTCACATCTCCAGCAGGTCTCTGGACCCATCACTTTCCACCGCACAAGGAGGTGTTGTTTATGCATAAAAATCTTCACAAAGCCTTCTAAAAGTTGACATAGGCCTTGAAGGAAACTATTTTCTTGAGGGCCTCCTTTGTTGAACTAATGTTAAAAAAAAGCCTGAACAGCCAGGTTCTTCCCCATCTTCTCCTTCCCCTCCCTACTGCCTTCAGGCTCACATCATAACCCAATTGAGGACACCATAGTCTCACAGGCTCCAGACGGCTGGAAGCAGATGGTACTTCTTGTGCGGTATTTACACAAAAAACAACCGCTTTCAAAAAGGCCTAATTATTGACACCTGGCCAATAATAACAAAAAATATTACAATATCTTTGTACACGGATGCAGAACAATTACGAATCTGTTTTTGTGTAGAATTTTACACGCACCCACTGAAAGATGAATGTGTAGAAGGGCGACCCATACTCTCTTCCATCTTGAAAGAAAACTATTTCATATCCAAATGAGATTGATTATAAAATATGCATATTATGGTCCAGAAAGAAAAACTATATATTTATGTAAAAATGGGTTCGCTAAATTTAATTAAACGTATAAAATTAGATCTTTATATAGATCTATAAGATATAACAACAGCAGTTGTAGCATCTCATCTGAACAAGTGTAACTGTACACCGTACAGGTGTAATTTACTTAAATTTATTTTATGTTTAAATATATCTTAATTTTAAATGTGTTTTCGTCACCACAAAATTTTTTTTTTTTTCAAAATTTATTATGTATAAATTCTTATATGTATTTTAAAATGGGGAGCTCAGCACGTGTAAGTCACCCAGTGAGGCCAAAATTACTGGATTGTTCTATGAAATGTATAATTTTGTATCAGTAAATAAATAATATTTTTCGGCCAACAAATCTCCAAGATTAGAAATAATGCAAAACCTAGGCCGTGCGTCGTAAGGAAAAATGCATCTAATGAATAACTTATTACTTTGTATAAAACCACTATATTTAAAACAATATCAACATGTTTCGACAACAATGTTGTCTTCATCAGGATATGTACTATGATAAATGAAAAACAAGTATAGACAAATTAATTAATTTTTTCATTTATCATAGTACATATCCTGATGAAGACAACATTGTTGTCGAAACATGTTGATATTGTTTTAAATATAGTGGTTTTATACAAAGTAATAAGTTATTCATTATATGAAAAATGATGCCACAAAATAAATTTGCGAAGTTTGAAGAAAAAATGCATCTGTCTGACAAAAATATTTTTTTTTTTTTTAAATATGAGGAAATAAAATTCTCTGTTAAATGTTTCTTTGTTTGTTCCTTATGCGTTACTAAACCATTCATCCGATTTCGATGAATTTTTTGTTATTTAATGTGCGCATGCCCGCTATGGTTTCTTTATATAATAGTGATCGCTGGCGTTATTAAATTTTGAAAAATGAATGCATTTCGAATGGTTTAGCGCAAGTGTGTATGAGGGGTGGTCCGTGAATCCGGGGGGGAGGGGAACGATTGAATGGGGGTTCGCGGGAGGGGGGACGAGGGAGGTGGGAAGGCGTGGTGGTGGAAGGGGAACGCGAGAGGAGATGTTAAGTTAAACTTGAAACCGGGCCTTTTGCAAACACGGATGTACATCTTGACTTCACTATTTGTCTAGTTTGTATTTAGAAGTAAGATTGTTGAAATATATTATAAGTTTGTACACCGCCCTTGAGGTGATCTTTCACAAAAACGGCGCTGTACAAGTCATCCAAATATTATTATCACTATTATACGGACACGCCCGTACACTTCTATCAATTTTTCTCTCCGATGTTGTAAGCGGATGGCGCCGGGTTGAAAAAACTATTTCAAATATAATTTGAATTCTTTAGCACGGTTCGAGGATCTGACCACGAGTTTTTGTTCGAATACCGCGACCTCCTCCGGAGAATAATGGTCTACGCATTTGGCCTCGAGTCTGAAATTGCGGGTTCGATTCGACTCAAAATATACCTATTGTGTTATATTTTTAAATGTGTTTTTACAAAGGCGTTGTCGGTCTGTATGTTAAAATGTTGATTTAAAACTATTGTGGCAGTCGAAAAGATCGATGATGAATATAAAGTTTATTTATTGTAGGACGGCCTCCGTGGTCGAGGGGTAAGGCTTTCAATTAGGAATTCGAAGATCGCGGGTTTAAATCGCGGCATACGCAAATACATTTTATTTGATAATTTTGTGTTATTTCACGATTCATTCACTTTAATTAATGTATCAGGCAACGTTTCACTTCTGAATGGTGGTCTTACACCAGGGCGATACTAAAAGTATCTTCTACTCTGGAACGTGCCACAAATATTCTATACATTATTTTAAATGAATTAATTTTTAAATAACAAAAATTAAACAAATATATATTAAATAAATTAAACAAATATAACAGAATCTAGAAGACAAATTGAACACCTCAAACATCGGTATAGCTGGTTCCTGCTCACCAATCTTCATTTCAGAACAACTGACATTTCGCGGTAAAGAGCTGTGGTACAAGACACGAACTGCGGCGAAGGAGAAACAATATCGCTTTGTTTGGACTAAACGGGGGCAGATCTATATTCGCAAAAACGAGGGTACTAATGCCATTATTATCTCCGACGAAAGCAAATTGGCTGCGCTTTGATAACTTTGATAAATTTGAACTAATGGCTATTCTTTCGAGGTATGTCTTGACCCGTGCATTTATGTCTCGCCCTCATATTTATATTTGTATTTGTATCATTTACTACCCTTCTGGAATTAACTTGATATCACGCAGTTCCTGCTACCTTATTATTATTATTATTGTTTTTGCCTCCTGCTATATCTTTCGTAGTACTACATTTAATTACATTATTTATACTATATTATTGTATATTACTCATATTTGTATAATTTACTACAGTTCTGGATTTCATTCGATATCACGCAGTTCCTGCTTCCTCTTTGTTTTTGCTTCTTGTTATCTCATTCATAGTACTACATCTAACCACATCGCTTATACTATATTATTTATATTAAGCACACCTACCACTATAACTTCATTTGAATTCGCATTTAATCACATTTTACTCTGGAACCAACTTCTATACAACACACAACCAACACATACTTATGATTCAATTACATTTTGATACCGGAAATGATTCCGGTATAGATCTTAACATGAATGTCATTGATGATCTGAACAATCTAAATAACTACAAATGGTGCGCTTACAACGTTAAAATTATACACCAAAATATTAGAAGCATTTCTAATATTGACGATTTTTTAATTTTTCTGGATCAATTCAATTACCAATTTGATGTTATAATTTTATCGGAATGTTGGCTTAATAAAGATTACACCTCAAAAGTCATTCGCAATTACTCTGAACACCACACAAACATATATCTCAATAAGTCTAGCGGGATTGTTGTCTACATAAAAGACGGACTTCAATGTCAAGTTCAGGAAATATTCTTATCACAAGCCAACTGCCTAAAAATTGTACTGAATAATAACTTATGCATTTTTGCAATCTACAGATCACCCTCTTTTCAAAATATTGACACTTTTCTGAGTTCACTCCAATCAATTATTAACAGCTCAAAAAATATAGAACAACAAATAATTATAGGCGACCTCAACATCAATACGATTAACGAATATCACCGCCAATCCAACGATTACTTATGTTTGCTAACCGAAAATGGATTCATTCAGACAATTATGAGCCCTACTCGTGAGCAGGGCAGGAGTAAATCTTGTCTCGACCACATCAATGTCAAAAAATTAACCATGTTGATTCATTTGTCTTTCACTCTACAATCTCAGATCACTACACAACAGCACTCTGCCTCAAAAGCAAACCTCCTAATCCTGCTAAAATCAAACACATTGCAAGAATAAATTACAATAACTTAATTGAGGACTTGAGCTCAGAAAACTGGCAAAATGTTCTAGACCAAACTGATGCCGACTCATCAATGAATGAATTTATCACTAAATTACATTCATATATATCTAAACATTCAAGCAATAAACTTATACCACATAAACAAATAAAACTCACGCCATGGATCACCCCTGGCCTTATCAAATCAATTAACATTAGGAACCAACTTCATGCGAAGGCGAATAGGTGCCCTGAGAATATTATAGTACAAGCTCATTACAAAAAGTATCGGAACCTTTGCAAAAAACTTATAAAATCGGCGAAAGAAAATTATTTTAAAAAATTCATTTACGATAATAACTGTACTCCAAAACGTTTATGGGAAGCATTTCGCAATATAACTAAAACAAAAATAAATAAATCTTCCGATATTAAATCATTGAACATCAATAACGTGAACACCTCAGACCCAAAAATCATTGCGAATTTTGCCAATAATTATTTCACGTCAGTGGGAGTCACACTTGCGAAAAAAAATCTCAACAATCTTAATACAACAGAATCCGATCTCGCTAAGTTAACAATCTCTAATTTCGGTCATAAATTAGACAATATCCAAACAACTTCAAATGAAGTCATGAAAATAATTGACGAACTCAAGTCATCGAATGCTTGTGGTCCTGATAATATCTCATCAATTCTGCTAAAAAGTATTAAATCCTTCATAGCAACTCCAATCGCGTATATTTCCAATCTAAGCTTCGATTCAGGAAAATTTCCAAATCATTTAAAACACTCTATCATTATACTGCTTCACAAAAATGGAGATAAATCGCATATACACAATTACCGGCCAATTTCTTTGCTCAATTCTGTCTCGAAAATTATAGAGAAAATTGTAAAGAATCGGCTCAGTCATTACCTTGAAAAAAATAACATCCTTTCCAATAGACAGTACGGCTTCAGACCAGGCTTGAGCACTGAAAATGCCATTACAAACCTGACGAAATTCATCTCCAACAATATCGATAGAGGAAGAAAATGCGTTGCGCTCTTCTTGGATCTAGCCAAAGCGTTCGATACTATCTCACACAAAATTCTCTTAAAAAAACTACAGCGCATCGGCATTCAGGGTCAGCTACTAAAGTGGCTGAGTAGTTATCTGGAAAATAGGAGCCAAAGAGTGAATATTAACAATATTCTAAGCGATCCAGCTGATATTAACTTTGGTGTACCTCAAGGAAGCACTCTAGGACCACTTTTATTCAATATCTATATAAATGAATTATGTAACAGTTCATTTGCCGATCACATTATCACCTTTGCCGATGACACAGTATTATTATTTGAAGGCAAAAATTGGAATGAAGTTCATAATAATTCAGAAATTGGTATTAACAAAGTAAAAGAATGGCTGGATAATAATCTTCTCACTCTCAACACTGACAAAACTAAATTCATCCGCTTCAGTGCAACTCAAGCGGGACAACCAAGAGAAACTCACAGAATTATTATACACCATTGTAATGACCCAAACACTTGCAATTGCAATACCTTAGAATATGTGAATAGCATAAAATATCTAGGAATTATCGTAGACAAGAACCTGAGATGGAATGAACATATCGACGCAATTTCCACAAAGGTCAGAAAACTCACGCATCTTTTCATGGCTATTAGAAATATTCTCAGCACAAAAGATCTGAAACTAATGTACTATGCCATGTGCAACTCATTACTTGAATATGCATCTTTAGGATGGGGAGGATGTACCAAATCAATTCTGGACCCCTTAGCCAAAGCACAGAAATCTTTACTAAGGGTAATCCTTAAAAAACCATACAGATACCCCAGTAATGATTTATTCAGAGAGATAGGAGTTCTGGATGTTAGGCAACTATTCATAAGAAAAGTTATATTGTACACAAAAAAATATCGTCACCTCTTCCACTCAGTAGAACATTATCATGACACTCGACATGCAGGGAGGAATCCAATAGTTCCACTTACTACTATGACATCCCTTGCTCAAAGACAATATTCTTACCTAGGTCCAAAAATGTTCAACCTTATACCTGGTTCTTGGAAATTGAAAAGTTCAAGCGTCATGCGTAAATTAGTCAATGATTGGATTCTGGACTTAGGGAGAGTCGAAAGTGAACGTATGCTGTTTAACTGATAAACAAAATCACCTAACTTTCCTGATCACTAGACCAAAGTTCCTACCACACTTCATTGAGTTCTGATTTTGCTTCACAATGTTTCGACATCTTTTTGATGTTTTTATACCTGGGATTTATGGTTTTGCGCCCCTGAAGACTGTTTGCTTCAACACTGCTGCAAGCGACACAAGACACACATCGCTCATTAACATAATGCTACACTAGAAGTCTCGCTGTGTGAAACTCGGTACGGTATTAGTTCATTTATGCTTGGTACCTCATAGCGGTGATGATTTATAATAAATTTGAAATAGGTACGTAACACAATATGACGTTTATATGACGTTCGAAGTAATGCACCAATTTCACTACATCGTTATCAAAGTAGCACTAAATCAGATTTATGTATATTCATAGTTTCTTTTTATATCTCTATCTATATTTATATTGTTTTCATATTTTAGCAGGAGTAGTTAGACATGAGCGCAGTGTATTCGTATTGTTGTATAATATAATTTTTACTGATAACATGTTTTAAATCAGTGAAAATATGTAATCATGTTTGCACATAATTTACTAATCACTGTAGTTCTAACGCATAAACAAATAAAAAAAAAAAACAATATATTATTACATACACAAATTCTATCTGATTTTGTAAATTTTAATATAGTTTCTCTTTAAATGTACTATGTATTATCTATAGGTTCACACTTCAAACACATAACCTAACATAACTTCATATCTTTATAATATTGTTTATAATAACTCTTTATGTTGTAAATCTTTATGTATACCTGGTTTATTCTTTTCAATACTTACAACTAACTTACCTGCTTATCTCACTGTAAATCCGAATATATTATGCGTTACCAGGTTAATTCAGTAAATCCGAGTATAATATTATATGCTACCAGGTTACCTTTTCTATTTTTATTTTGTTGGTTATGTAATTATGTACATTTATTGGAATAATATTATGAACTAAACCTGTCAATTTGTCTGTCCTGGAACGGGAAACTTTCCTAGTTGGACAGACAAAGCTGCCTAATATGTTATTTGTACTTTCTTTTGTATTATAAATAAATAAATAAATAAAATAAATAAATAAATAAATAAATATATATTTTTTAATTTAACTTCATGAGTAAAACCTCGAATTGTAATATTTAATTAAACGAAGACAATAAAATAATAATAAACCTCAAACACTACAATTTGAAGTTTTACTCATAATGTTAAATTAAAAATAAAAATATTCATCCTAGACTTGCAGAAAAGTCAATAGATGTCGCAAATAAAATAAAATGGATAAAGATTTATGCAGACACTATCTAGAGAGCATTTAGTTCGGGTTTGAATCTTGCAATCATACATAAAGATAGTAGCCAATAACATATGCGTTAAAAAAATGAAGATAGTGTGGGTGGCTCTTAGTCGAAGTATGGTACAGTTAAAAATGACCGAATTTTTTATCGACACCGTGGCGCAGTGGTTAGCGCGTTTGCCCGGAAAGCAAGAGGTCCTGGGTTCGAGTCTCAGAAGTGTCAATATCTTTTTTTCTGTTTTTTCTGTTTCTAGATTTTCGATTGAGTTTCGCTTATGTTGTCTTCGTTTAATTGAAAATAAAATTTCTTTGCGCGCACTAGGATTCGATCCCGCGACTAGTCTCACTGGCTCCGGGCGTTGGGAGCAGTTGGAACAAAAAAAATGATGCCACAAAGGGACGATAGGCGAAAACTTTTTTCTACTTAAGATATTCGAAAAGTTTTATGTTGTTTTATTTTTGTTATTCTGAGAATAAACTTGTGATATTCCACCTCACGCTCTTAATGCGAATAAATTACATCTTTAACTAATTCGTTTCAACTTAACATTAATACAGTAGGAAAAAAAACTACTATCGTCGGAGGAGAGAAAAGATATTCAAAAATATTTCCTTATTCAATACTTGAGATGGGCTACGTCAAGGGTCAAAATAAAAGAAGAGTATGAATGAGAAAATGTGTGTATGTGAATGAGGCAACGAGTGTGTACCAAGACTGAGTTATTTGCTGGTCCGTCCTCTCTACCTACCACCTACCCGTGCGGGGTAACCCGTGAACTGAAGGGACAGCACGTCCCTCTCTGATATCTGAAATAAATTTGAACAAAAATTGGAAACATTAAAATCACAAGACAAAGAAAATAAGCTGTCCTGAATGAGAGCAAACGAAGTTGACGCAATAATCCGTTAACGGTTACAGATACTTTAATACTAGGCGCATTCAAGGTCACAAGGACGTGGTGAAACGCATGCAACTGTTGCGAAATACCGGTAATATTTTCAGCATGCAACAGAGTAAGGCGTAATAAAATGTATTACCACCTTATAACAAACGCAATGAAAACCGATCATGAATCAGATTATTTCAAGTTCGAATAGCATAATGATAGAGTTGAATAACCGATACCAATTAATGATTGCCCCACTCCTTTTTTGCGGGATGCTTTCGGCTAGTATAAAGCCTTGCGTTCTCTCCCCATACAGCACTAGCAGTTTTCCTCTCAGAAAAGGCTCACACAACACAATCATCATGAACGCTCTGGTGAGTTTGATTTTGGAGAAATTTATAATAGTTGTAGCGCAACCCACAACAATTTTTATTGTCAGTTTAAAAAAACTCTTCATTGTAGTAAAAACTTCATCTTTCCTTTCAGATCTTCGCATTCCTGTGCATGGGAGCCGTGGTCTCCGCTAACTACATCAGCAATGATGATGGACAATGGAAGGGAGAGGGTCTGGCCGAGAGCCAGGACAATGGACAGTACAACCTTGGATATAATGCCTATAACGGTGCTTACAACTACGCTGGAGCCTACTCCGGAGCTTACGCTCATGGAGCCGCCCCCATCGGAATTGACGGACGCGTCGTAGACACCCCCGAGGTAGCACACGCTAAGGCCGCCCACTTCGCCGCCAAGGCCGCCGCTTCCAACGGAGCCGTCCTTGGAGCTTACTCTCCCCTGTCCTACGCCGCTTCCCCTGCTGTCTACGGATCTTATGCTTCTCCCGCTGTCTATGGAGCTTACGCTCATGGACTCGCTCCCCTGGCCCAGGATGGTGTTGTCGTAGATACCCCCGAGGTTGCCCACGCTAAGATCGCCCACAAGTCTGCTGTCGCTCGTCTATCCAGCGGAGTCGCTGCCCCCGCCGTCTATGGAGCTTACGCTTCCCCTGCCGTCTATGGAGCTTATGCTTCCCCTGCCGTCTATGGAGCTTACGCTTCCCCCGCTGTCTATGGAGCTTACGGTTACGGACTCGCTCCCCTGGCTCAGGATGGTGTTGTCGTAGATACCCCCGAGGTTGCCCACGCTAAGATCGCCCACAAGTCCGCTGTCGCTCGTCTGTCCAGCGGAGTTGCCGCCCCTGCCGTCTATGGAGCTTATGCTTCCCCTGCCGTCTATGGAGCTTACGCTTCCCCTGCCGTCTATGGATCTTACGCCCATGGAGCCGCTCCCATCGGAGTTGACGGACGCGTCGTGGACACCCCCGAGGTAGCTCACGCTAAGGCCGCTCACTTCGCCGCCAAGGCTGCCGCTTCCCACTATTAAGTTTCTCCTCTCCTCGAAGACCCCTGCGTTAATTAATGTGATTCTAGTTTTAAATGTCATTAAAATGCTGTAGAAATATTAATTGTAATCTGAATTAATATTAACGAAACTTACATCATTTTATTTTCTTATATCCACCTGTATCTATATTTAATATTAGGCCTGTTTGAATTATTGTGTAAGCTTTAGTTAACCCTTCGAATAAGAAGAAAATAATTTTCTGTCAAATTTTGCCTATCAAGGTTAGCGCGCAAAATTCCTGGTTCTTCCCATGCATTTTAAATGTTCCTATTTATTGGTTTATTTTAACGCTTTTGCAAAAACAAAAATTGTTCTAAAATCTAGATAAAATAATCTTTCCGGTGTGTTTATTAAAAATCAACATTTTTGTTTCTAAATATTAAAATTTTAATATTGGAAATTTAAATTGGCTAAAAATTGCATTCCTGCGAATATTCGAATTAAAGTAATTAAAATAGAATAAACTTAAAATTTAAAATACAGACTCCTTTTCTAAATAAAATTTGTAATAAAACTGTCACCTCACTTTTTATCACTTTCATACAATTTTATTTTAAAATTAATTGTGTGATACGTCACAAATTGGCGAAAAATTAAACCGTCACTTTTGATCGGGTTTGTAAAATATCTGAAAAACCTAGCGCATATAATTTTGAGACAATGAGAAGCATTATTTCATTCCGTTTCTAACATAAAAGAAATCACAAATATTCGCATGACAGGAAGAGAGATATCTAACTTTTAATAATGCACTGTCGCTCTGGGACAATCTGGGTCTCCTGTTATTATAACGGCATATGATGTTTTGGGACAACTTGGGTCTCCTGTGATTAAACGGGTTAATATTAATGTTTATTTATTATATTCTTCCGCAGTATTTTTTCACCCAAATAAATCAATAAAAAAAAATTGCTGTTTATATAATATAATGTTAAACCTTGGTGACCTTCCACACTATTTGTTAAGAACTAGTCCCGAATGAATATTTTCGTTGGAATAGTCTTGAAGAGGTCTAGATTAGCTGGATTACCGGATTAACTGACAAAATAACCCAAAAATTAATCACGATAAATACATACCTAACTAATATTAGCGAAATAATAGTAACAAACGAATTATTCCTGAGATCATTCATGGGTTACACAAATTAATTATTTTTTCAATCAACATAATTCAATGTTAAAGTATAAAATTGTTTCAGGGTATAATTCATGAACCGCTCGTTCGTAGATGGCGGCAATTGATTTATTATTCGAATAAACCCTTTTTGAAAATTATGCTGTATAATATTAAGATTAATTGCTTGTTCACGTCCGTATATAAGCAATATAAATATGAATAAATAGTTTTGTCCAAATAAAAACCCAATTTTTACAAGATTTACATGTATTGTATACCTATGCAATACCTACGATATTATAGTAAATCGCCGATTCAATATAGTATTTGCATGCCTCTATTGAAAGAATTCAGTTTTATATGGACAAAATTATTTATTCATATTCATATTGCGTATTTACGGGCGTAATCAAACATATTTATTTTATATTTTGCACGATAACTTGTAAAAATAGTTTATTCCCAAAATAATTATATTACCACCATCTATAAACCAGCAGATTATGAATTATTTTGGAAGTAAAATGATTTGGAATAAAAATACAACTAGTTTGATATGATTTATTATCGATATTTATTTTTGGTGTGTTATGCTTAGGGATGCAAGGTTTTTAAAAATATCGATATATATCGAATTAAGTTCATATTGATATATCGATATATCGGTCTGGTGGGCCCATATATCGATATTTCTGATGTTTTTAAAAGCTTATAGAAATCCAATGCAGCTTTAGTTATATCAAATGTTTATCGATTATGTATGTGAATAATTTTTTTTAACTTACCTATGTGAATAATACGTATATAAAGTGTGTTTCAAAAATTATTTAAAAAAAAAATAATTACAGTTTTTTGTACCAGCTAACGAACTTAAAAATAGTAACTTTGACAGTGTGCTTCTTTGTAGCCGGTTTACTCTTTGAGTTATAGTGAAGTTATAGTACAAGGAACATTTATTGCCACAATTGGTAGATGATTCATTACCACCTTAAAAAGATTGGGATATACACCTTGAATTTCTTGCCATGTTTCAAGAGTGTGGTACAGGAGGAGAAAGATATAATGGAAGCTTGTCGTCACGGTCAGTTTTTTTCTTTCTTTTTATTTGCATGTGAGCCAAAGATTTATGGTGCTCTCATCAACCACAGATTAGAGCAGAAATTAGAATAACCTCGATATATTTTTAGGGGTCGATTTATCGATATTTATCGGCTTTCCAATATATCGTTGCATCCCTAGTTGTGCTGTATTGCGCTACTTTACCCAACGTTTAGCCAACGTTTCGGACAGCGTTACAGTGTACATCATACCTAACTGCCCTGATTATAAACACTGTAAAGCTGTCCGGAACGTTGTCTAAATAAAAAGGTAGCGCAATACGTCAAAACACCCCAAAAAATAAATAACGATACTATAAGTACATGGTTTTTGTAACTGATTGAAGCGATGGGGAATATTTTAAAAGGTTTCTTTAGACGTCAATGGAAGTTACAAATAAAATTCTAACACTTGAGTAGATTCAAAAACCTTGATTGAGTAGATTCAAAAACCTTAAGTAGATTCAAAAACTTGACAAAAACCACAACGTAGATTGACGGCCGACGTAGTGCAGAGGTAAGGCGCTTGATTAGCATTCCGAAGGTCGCGGGATCGAATTCCGGCGTGGCAAATAAATTTTATTTGATTAATATGTGTACTTCATAATTTATTAATTTAAAATAGTATATAGTATATTTGCGGCAGGTTCCAGAGTCGAAGATACTCTCAGTATCGCCCTGGTGTAAGACCACCTTTTGAGAATTGAAACGTTGCTTGAAATGGCTTCTGCCGTGTTAGATCTGAATAGCCAGGTGCTTCCCCACCTTCCTCCTCCCTATCTCCTTCCCCTCCCCACTACCTTCAGCCTCACAACATACCCCAATTGGGGATCCATAGTCCCACTATCTCCAGACGGGAGCAGTTGGGACTCTTGTGCGTTATTCATGTAAAAAAAATCCTTGATAATATTAAAAATTATGTTTGATGTTTAAATGTGAATGAAGCAATAATTGTGCTCCAAAAGGTAGTTGTCAGTGCCCACTAGGCAGACCATCGAGAAATAGTGTGACCGTTAAGCAGTTTATTACTCAGAGAAGAAGTAATGAATGCACCATTTGCCAAATAAGCAAAGTATACTATGATGGTAAAACCCACATAAAAAAACTTAGATTAACTCACATATATCAAAAAATATTCAACACGTTTTGCTTACTAGATATATCTAGTAAGCCAAATAAACATGAAAACACTTCTAAAATATCTGCTCATATTTTCGACTTATAAACCAAATTTCAACACGAATAGACCAGAAGAATAATATTATACCTTTTGTGTTATCTTTTCACAACGGTGCTAAAGATGTTTGTACTTCAAACACATCTCACAAACAGATTAAGATTTGGAAAACATCAAAAATTTCAATACGACACAAATTTCAAGTCTTAAACGAATAACAATGTATTTCAAAATTAATCTACAAAATATAAACATAACGATAACCACAACATGGGTATGTGCCTAGCATGGTTGTCGAAAAATCCTCAATTCATGTAATTTAATGATGACTTATTTATTATTATTATTATTATTTTAGTAACAATACATTTATTATTTTATACATTTTTATATATATATATTTTTTTTTTTTTTTTTTTTAATTGAAAGAACAGATATACATATTAAAATCAACAAACAAGTCCTGCTAAGCCAATTCAATTGGCTTGTCAACAGGTGCTTATATTTTAGTTACATATAGATTATTTACATTTAAAATTTACATCTTATATCTACAGATTCAACATATATATCAATATACATATCAATTATCAATACAAATATTTTTTTTCCGATAGCCAATTTTTCATCATATATTCAACCTTATTCATAGAATTACATTGCTTTATAGTGTCAGGTAATAAATTAAATATCTTCGGTATGATGTATTCAAACGTTCTCTGTCCGTACTTATTGTTTAATTTCGGAACTATTAACCCGTCGTTGCGCGAGTTAACTTTTGATGTCGTGTAGTGTTAAAAAAATATACTGGTGGATAAATTATCCTTTATTGTTTAATTACACAATACAACTTAAAATAAGTACAATTTCAAAGGGAACTATTATGTGAGCAATACAACAAGCAAGTGCTTGGATTCAATGCACAAAATAGATTAACTAGTGGAAGTAAGAGTCGGGGTTTATATAGTCCCTGCTGGCGTGGTGGGGGGGCGTCGTCTTCCTATTTTCGGTGCTGCATGTCAAGGGGTCAATATGTTATCCTGATAATGGGGTTGTTGTCCCGATGCACGTGGATACGTGGGGTTTCGTAATCCAGTCTTTTATTTTGGGACTGTTCGGCGTGAGGGCTGCGTTAAGTACATCCAAATGTTTCGTTGGTTTGTCTATTAATGGTTTTCTTCGAGTTGGTATGTCGATTAAGGGATAGTGATTAGAGTATATCATCCCGGTAATGGTCCTCGGCTGGATGCAGCTGTTATCAATAAACATGTAGGGTTTATTAGTTTATTTTTAGGCAAGATGAAGTGCCGGTTGCAATGGGCGTACTG